>CM060903.1:1396754775-1398145609 GCA_030737815.1 Allium fistulosum | reverse complement strand
ATCGTAAAACAGAATGTGATACGATGAGATAGAATGCAATAGAAACAAAGACAGGGAACGGGTTACCTACCCCTAATGGTCAAAGCGAGCCCTTTCATTCAATTCTTCATTCTTTAATGAAATTAAGAATCAATCAAATCTCCCCAAGTAGGATTCGAACCTACGACCAATCGGTTAACAGCCGACCGCTCTACCACTGAGCTACTGAGGAACAACGGGAGATTCGACCTCATAGAGTTCAACTCCCGTTCTCAACCCATGAGTCTGAAGCTTCCTTCGTTACTCCCGGAACTTATTCGTAGTGGCTCCGTTCCATGCCTCATTTCATAGGGAACCTCAAAGTGGCTCTATTTCATTATATTCCATCTATATCCCAATTCCATTCATTTAATATTTCTTTGGTGTGATTGACATAAGAGATGTCATTCAATCGAAGAAGATGGTATCGTTGACATAAGAGATGTCATTTCTAGTCTATCTCTTTCTATATATGGAAAGTTAAGAAATCATCATATAATAATCGAGAAATTGAAATAGAAAAGAAAAAAGGGAGGTTTGTGATGATTTTAAAATCTTTTCTACTAGGTAATCTATTATCCTTATGCATGAAGATAATAAATTCGGTCGTTGTGGTCGGACTCTATTATGGATTTCTGACCACATTTTCCATAGGGCCCTCTTATCTCTTCCTTCTCCGAGCTCGGGTTATGGAAGAAGGAACTGAGAAGGAGATATCAGCAACAATGGGTTTTATTATGGGGCAGCTCATGATGTTCATATCGATCTATTATGCGCCTCTGCATCTAGCATTGGGTAGACCTCATACAATAACTGTCCTAGTTCTACCGTATCTTTTGTTTCATTTCTTCTGGAACAATAACAAAAACTTTTTTGATTATGGATCTACTACCAGAAATTCCATGTGTAATCTCAGCATTCAATGTGTATTCCTGAATAATCTCATTTTTCAATTATTCAACCATTTCATTTTACCAAGTTCAACGTTAGCCAGATTAGTCAACATTTATATGTTTCGATGCAACAACAAGATGTTATTTGTAACATGTAGTTTTGTTGGTTGGTTAATTGGTCACATTTTATTCATGAAATGGGTTGGATTGGTATTATTCTGGATACGACAAAATCATTTGATTCGATCTAATAAGTACCTTGTGTCAGAATTGAGAAATTCTATGGCTAGAATCTTTAGTATTCTCTTATTTATCACCTGTGTCTACTATTTAGGCAGAATGCCATCGCCTATTGGTACTAAGAAACTGAAAGAAACCTCAGAAAGGGAAGAAAGCGATGTAGAAACAACTTACGAAGCGAAGAAGACGAAACAGGAACAAGAGGGATCCACTAAAGAAGACAAAGATAGCCCGGTTTACGAAGATTCTTATCTTGATATCCATCAAGATAAGTGGGAATTGGGAAAACTTAAAGAAGAGAAAACTTATTTTTGGTTTGAAAAACCTATTGTAACTTTTCTTTTCGATTATAAACGATGGAACCGCCCATTGAGATATTTAAAAAATGATAGGTTTGAAAATGCTATACGAAATGAAATGGCACAATATTTTTTTTATATATGCCTAAATAAAGGAAAAAATCTAATCTCTTTTTATTTTATATAAATAAAAAAAGTAATAAAAAAATGAATACAAAAGAAAAATACAAGAATAGATAAGAAGAAATTCGCCCACGTCCCATATATTTAATCCCTTCACCTATAAAGAAACTAATAACACCAATCCCATTTATCATTCCATCAATTATATATCTATCAAAAAACTGAACTAGTTTAGCTAATTCTCTTACATTTCCAGTAAAAATCTTAGTATAAAAAATATCTATATAACCACGATTATATGACCAGTTATATATCACATTTTTTATTAGGTCGAATAAAATTATCGTGCGGCTCTTCTTCACAAATGAATTGACTAAACTAAAATTCTGTAGAGATGAATAAATGGATCCATATAAAATGGATGCTATAAATAATCCAAAAAAGACTATACTTACTGAAAAACTGCATTTTTAAACAAATCATAAAAATCCGAAGGCTCATTTTGATCGAAAATTTTTGTAGATGGAGTTAACCACTTTGACAATAGATCAGGATCTAGTCCACCAAAATCAATTCCGATTGATCCAATCAATAAAGTAAATAATACCAATATAAGCATGGGAAATAACATAGTATTGTCCGACTCGTGAGGATAGGTGTAAGTATATTTATTTTTAAAGTAAGTACTAAAGTATCGTACTCTATTTTGAAAAAAAAATTCAATTTGATATGTATTTTTTGAAAAAAAAGAAACTTTAGTATTCATTGTTGAAAACAGTAATTTTTTTTTATTGCTTGAGGTACTTCTTTTCCCCATAAAGATATTGAATAGAAAGAACTATTTTTAGCGCTACTGTAATTTTGAAAATGAATACGTAAATGTCCATCAAAGGTGAGTAAATACATTCGAAACATATAAAATGCAGTGAATCCTGCTGTAAATGAAACGATTATTGCGAAAATTGGTGAATACAACCAACTATCATTAAGAATTTCGTCTTTTGACCAAAAACAAGCAAGAGGTGGAATACCACAAAGAGAAAGTGTACCTAATAAAAAAGTAATTCTTGTAATTGGAATATATTTTGTTAACCCTCCCATAAGAACCATATTTTGACTTTTATCTGGTGAAAATCCATCAATGGATTCCATTGAATGAATAATGGATCCAGATCCTAAAAACAATACAGCTTTCGAATAGGCATGAGTGATCAAATGGAATAAAGCAGCCCTATAAGAACCTATACCCAGAGCTAATATAATATAACCCAATTGAGACATGGTAGAATAAGCTAAACTTCTTTTAATATCTCTTTGAGCAAGAGCCAAAGTAGCTCCTAATAATACTGTTATTACACCTATTAAGGAAATAAGATTCATTATGTAAGGTATGACTATGAAAAGAGGAAGAAGACGAGCTACAAGAAAAATTCCTGCTGCTACCATAGTAGCAGCATGTATAAGAGCCGAAATGGGAGTGGGTCCTTCCATAGCATCAGGTAACCATATGTGAAGGGGAAATTGTGCAGATTTAGCAACTGCACCGAGGAATAAAAAAGAAGCACAAAGAGTAATAAATAAAGAATTTACTCCATTATTATAAATTAATTTAGTAACTATTTCGAACAAATCTCGAAATTCTAAACTACCCGTTATCTAATAAAATCCTAAAATTCCTAATAATAAACCAAAATCCCCTATACGATTGGTTACAAAAGCTTTTTGACAAGCACTTGCTGCAATTGGTCGTGTGAACCAAAAACCTATTAATAAATAGGAACACATTCCTACAAGTTCCCAAAAAATATAAATTTGTATTAAATTAGAACTAGTAACTAATCCCAACATAGAAGTATTGAAAAAACTCATATAAGCAAAAAATCTCAAATATCCTCGATCATGAGACATATAATTATCACTATAAATAAGAACCATGATTCCAACAGTAGTAATTAATATTGGCATAATAGAAGTAAGCGGATCAATCAAGTGTCCGAACTCTAAAGAAAAATCATTATTGACAGTCCAAGACCATAGATATTGATAGATAAAATTTCCGTTTATTTGCTGAATAGAAAGATTAACAGAAAATACCATAGCTATAGTTAGCATCAAAACACTCAGGAAAGCCCACATACGTCGAATATTTTTTGTTGCTGCAGGAATAAGTAGAAGTCCAAATCCTATTAACATAGTAATAGGAAACGGAAGAAAGGATATTATCCATGCATATTTATATGTATGTTCCATAAAAAACACAAATTTTCGTTTTTTTCTTATAATTGTTTCCGATTCACCAATTTTTATTGCTTTTGAAGAAAACAATAAAAAAATGAAAAAAAAAGATATGAAATCTTAAATATTCTTATTTTACATTTTTCTTACTTTTTTCAGATATTTCAAAATTTTGAAAAAGTTATAAATTGTTGCTTAAATGCTTTGTCCAAATAGCTCGATATAGAGTCATTTTTTAGTTATTAATTTTTTAACTAAAATATTCATTTTTGAAGTAGAAAAATATTTTTTTATAAAAAAAGAGAAGGAGAATATGATATTAAAAAAAATTTGCCACTAGACTAGAATTGTATTCTAGTAATATATAACCATATCATATACTATAGTAAGCAAAGAAAAAGTAAGAAAAGTAAGCAAAAATAACTATACCAATATCAGTAGAATATGGATATGGATATATAGTTTGCATCAATAAATCAACTAATTCTTGTAGTAATTTTTAAAAAATTACCTAATTTCTATTTTTTATGAAATTGATTGATTGGATTTCAATCCAATAAGATAAGAAAATATCATAAATCTTATAAAAATCCTTACTTCTTATATTTTATTCTAGAACTGCATAAAAAACGTAAAATGAAAGTTCCTTTTCTTAGCTAACGGAATGTCTTGTTTAACATATTAACTACTAGAAAATTCCTTTTAAAATTTTTCTTTCTTTTCTTCTATTTTTTACTAGTTTATTATATATGTAACACACATGTATATATAAACAATATATTTGTATTAAAAAAAAGATTATCGACGAAATTAAATATAATATAAAAAATGTCTAAAACTAAAAAAAACAATCCATATTGATCAATACATGTCTTTCACATACAACAATAAAAAGGAAGAACTCTTTTTTTATGGCAGTTCCAAAAAACGTACTTCTATATCAAAAAAACGTATTCGTAGAAATATTTGGAAGAAAAAGGGAAATTTAGTTGCACTAAAAGCCTTTTCCTTAGCAAAGTCAGTTTCTACGGGAAATTCAAAAAGTTTTTTTGTTCGGCAAACAAATAAGAAAATCTTGGAATAATTTGAATTCCGTGATTTAAAGAACTTTTCTATATATAGAATATGCAAAATTTTCATTAACTTATGTATTTATTTACCTCCTCAAGATTAGTTAGAACTAGCAGACAGATAAGTTAATATTCGACATAAAATAGCTGCTAGTTTGGTTCTAAGTATTATTTTATTTCTTTTCCTAATGGAAAATAAATAAAATGTAATTATAATGAATATTAAAATTGTTTTATTATATGTCTATCTCAAGATCAAATGAAATTTGTTTTGTTTACTAAGTATTATTCTATATTTAAATTATGTACATAACAAACAACAAATATTAATACACTAATACACTAAATACATTAAAAAGTAGACTAAAAACAAGATTTTTAGAAAACGAGTCTTTTAATTTCTAATTTCGTTTATTAAATTTAGTAATTATATCTTGATATGTACAAAATCATCCTATTTATTTAATTTATATTTATTTTTTGATAAAAAAGATCTTTCTAAGTTTTCTAAGTGTTATTAAAAATGAAAAGAATACTTTAGTTTAAACAAAAGAGTTTAAAAGAACCCTTATTCATCCATTTCCTAAAGGATAACTATATCGGATTCTAGAATCTACATCTAGACGATTCAACATGAATTGACTATTATTATTTTAAGTAAGCCGCTATGGTGAAATTGGTAGACACGCTGCTCTTAGGAAGCAGTGCTAGAGCATCTCGGTTCGAGTCCGAGTAGCGGCATACTCTAAAAGAGATAGAATGGATCTTATAATGTATTTAATTCCCTATTTCAATTATGTAATGAGACCCTTTTTATGTATGATATTTGCGACTTTAGAACATATATTAACTCATCTCTCTTTTTCGATCGTTTCAATTGTGATTGCGATTCATTTGATGATTCTATCAGTTCACGAAATCATCGGATTACGCCATTCGTCGGAAAAAGGAATGTTAGCTACTTTTTTTCTTTCTCTAACATGATTATTAGTTATTCGTTGGATTTCTTCGAGACATTTTCCATTAAGTAATTTATACGAGTCATTGATCTTCCTTTCCTGGAGTTTTTCCATTATTCATATGGTTTCCAAGCTATGGAATCATAAAAATGATTTAAGCACAATAACCGCGCCAAGTGCCATTTTTACTCAAGGTTTCGCTACATCTGGTCTTTCAAGTAAAATGCATCAATCAGCAATATTAGTACCTGCTCTACAATCTCAGTGGTTAATGATGCATGTAAGTATGATGTTATTGAGCTATGCGGCTCTTTTATGTGGTTCGTTATTATCAGTCGCTTTTTTAGTCATTACATTTCGAAAAAACATCGATATTTTTTTTAGAAGCAAAAATTTATTAATATTAATTAAGTCATTTTTCTTTGGGAAGATTGAATACTTAAACGAAAAAAGAAGTGTTGTTAAAAGCACTTCTTTTCTTTCATTTCCAAATTATTATAAATATCAATTAATTCAGCGTTTGGATTATTGGAGTTATCGTGTTATTAGTTTAGGGTTTATCTTTTTAACCATAGGTATTCTTTCTGGAGCAGTATGGGCTAACGAAGCATGGGGGTCTTATTGGAATTGGGACCCCAAGGAAACTTGGGCATTTATTACTTGGACCATATTCGCGATTTATTCACATACTAGAACAAATCAAAGTTTGCACGGTACGAATTCGGCACTTGTAGCTTCTATAGGATTTCTTATAATTTGGATATGCTATTTTGGGATCAATCTATTAGGAATAGGTCTACATAATTATGGTTCATTCACATAAAATCTAATTAAATTGTAGAAATTCCATGCGAAATAAGTAAGACATATATAACGAAAATTTGTGTGAGTTTTTAAGAACTGTTTGAATTAAGATTCAAACAGTTCTTAAAAACATAGGATACATCTTTCTAATTCACTTTATTATATATTTTTCGTTGTACAGCGAATAGTTTCAAAAATATTATAATTTTCAATTATAAGACTTTCTATCTCATTAAGAAAAAAAACTATCTATGAAAATAATTAGATAGGATAGCTTGTATCTTGTCAACTGATAAAGAAAGAACGAAATCGGGATAAATACCAATTCCTATTACGGGTCCAGAATCCACGAGATTTGAGTTTAGAACATTGAAAAAATTGTATCCATAGAACATTTGCCGTGACATAGATAACAAATAAATAGGAGTTAATATCATTCCAATTGCCATTACAAGGGTAATTAATATTTTTGGCATTAAAAGATATTTTGGACTGGTAATTAGTCCAAAAAATACTACTAATTCCGCAACAAAACCACTCATTCCCGGCAATGCAAGAGAAGCCATCGAGAAACTACTGAACATGGTAAATATTTTTGGCATTGGAATAGATATTCCCCTCATTTCGTCGAGATAAACAAGACGTATTCTATCACAACTCATTCCTACCAAGAAAAAAAGTGCAGCGCCAATAAATCCATGAGAGAGTATTTGTAAAATGGCTCCGTTGAGTCCCATGTCGGTTATAGAACTAATTCCTATAATTGTGAAACCCATGTGTGATATAGAAGAATAGGCTATTCTTTTTTTTTGATTGCGTTGACCAAGCGAGGTTGAAGCTGCATAAACTATTTGGATTGCCCCCACTATCACTAACCAGGGAGAAAATATAGAGTGAGCATGTGGTAATAATTCCATATTGATACGAATCAATCCATATGCTCCCATTTTTAATAAGATTCCCGCTAGAAGCATACATGTACTATAATGTGCTTCTCCATGGGTATCTGGTAACCATGTATGTAGGGGTATAATCGGTGATTTGACAGCATAAGCAATAAGGAAGCCCAAATAGAATATTATTTCTAATGTCACAGGATATGACTGATTAGCTAATCTGTCAAAATCCAATGTCGGTTCATTGGAACCATATAAACCCATACTTAGAACTCCTATTAAGAGAAAAATGGAACCCCCCGCAGTGTACAAAATAAACTTTATAGCCGAGTACAAACATTTCTTTCCTCCCTACATAGATAAAAGAAAGTAAACAGGAATTAATTCTAACTCCCACATGATAAAAAAAAGTAAAAGATCTCTAGAAGAAAATAATCCTATTTGACCACTGTACATTGCTAACATCAGGAAATAGAACAATCGCGAATTTCGAGTAACAGGCCAAGCTGCTAAAGTAGCTAAAGTAGTGATAAATCCTGTTAGTAAAATAGGTCCTATGGAAAGTCCGTCGATTCCCAGTCTCCAGTGAAAATTGAAAAAATTTATCCATTTAGCATCCTCTTTTAATTGAATTAATGGATCGTCCAATTGGAAATGATAACAGAAGACATAGGTTGTTATAAGGAGTTCTAACAAACAAATACACATAGTATACCATCTAAATATCTTATTCCCTTTATGAGGGAGAAAAAAAATTGAGGAACCCGCGAATATTGGCAAAACTACAAGTATTGTTAACCAAGGTAAATAACTCGTGATAAAGACACCCCCTCAAAGTCCCTATCCCCATCGATTGGACAAAGGTGGTTCCAACCCTATCCCCAAGGGTTGGCCCTCGAGTGCAAAGGCATAAGGGAGCTTGACTGCAAGACCCACCCGTCGAGCTGACCAAATGGCTGTTTATTAGAGTTAATGAGTGCTACGCCTTCAACCACTCGACCATCTTTCCTATATAATCCTATTATTGACCAGAAACCCAGTGAATAGTGAGTCCATAGGAAAAAAAGTTTCTTTTCCAATTCCATATTTATAAACAACCTCTCTTATCATCCATCTACCCTATTATAAATTTATGAATCATACCATGAATTTTTCTATGACATTTCATTCAATTGTATAATCATTAGTCATCCTTTTCCTTTTTGGGTCATAACCAAATCTAAATTTATTGAGTTATTAGATTCGAGTTATAAGAATCCATAGTAAAATAAAGTCCTTGGTTATCTAACTTAGATGAAATAGTAATAGTTCCATGCATTTGTATACTACAAAATTTATATTTTATAAAATTCAATCTGATTCAAACCCATATTTCTTTGTCAAAAAAAGTAAAATTTGAACAGAAGGTACACAAGAATTTTTCTGTTTTTATGTTATTTTGTATTCTACAATTCCTTTTTGTGGGATCATTTTCCCCGAGAGGGTAATGAGAAGAATTATAGAATGGATTACTAATTATGCCTAGATCTCGGATAAATGGAAATTTTATTGATAAGACCTCCTCAATTATAGCTAATATTTTATTACGAATAATTCCGACATCTTCAGGAGAAAAAAAAGCATTTACCTATTATAGAGATGGTGTGATTTGATTTTTTGTTCTTATTTTTTTAGCCCTCAACGAAGTCTTACGAGAAAAAGACGCAGTTCGGAATATAAAGAACCAAATTATTGAAATAAAGTTACGCTTAGTGAAGGTAAAGTTTGGAGATAGAACAATTTCGAGTGAATGGGGGGCCATACTATGGAGTTTTTTTGTCTAGAAATAAAGTTACGCTTAGTCAAGGGTTGGACCAATCGAGTCACACCAATTTGGGTGGAAAGCCATTCAAAGGTTCCGAGAATGTTATAGAAGTCCAGGCTTGGCTTCGAGCATGCGACCGCATCTTTTCTCGCATGAATCTTATTGATCTTCATCGAGTCCAAGTGGCTTCTAGTATGCTCCAAGAAAGAGCATTAGACTGGTACGAGCTTCTTATCTCCGAAATTATTGAAGCGGACCTTACTTGGGAGCAATTCCGGGAAAGGTTCAAATTAAAATTTGTGCTGGAAGCTGAAGAAGTGTCATTAGCTCGACGCTTCATAGACCTTGTTCAAGGTGAATCTTCTATGACTGACTACGTCGCTTCTTTCGAATCTCTCTCAAAATATGGGGTTGAATACATAACACCCCATTGAAGAAAAACCAGAGATTCGTTTATGGCTTGAATAAGAGCCTTAAAAAGCCATTACTTCTGAAATTAGAAGGTTTTTTTGATCAGCTTGTGGATATTGCTCTTCGTCTCGAAGAGGCTGATAAAGATAGCGATGCTGAGGTCAAACCAAACCTCAACAAGAAGAGACCTTTCAAATTCAAGCCTAATCCCAACAAAAAGGGAAAGCAAGCAACACTGGTAGCAAATACTCCTAGCACTCGTCGGGGAGAATGCTACAATTGTGGTTCTAAGGACCACTATGCAAACAAGTGCCCGAAGTCTATTTCTTACCGCTATTGCAAGAGTTCGGGTCATACTATATCTTTGTGTCCCAAACTTCAAAGCAAGAATGAAGGCAAGCTAAATGTTGTACAAGCTCCTGCTAACACTTCTCGTGGTCAAGGTATTTCTCATTCTATCCTTGATGGCATTATTATATTTCGTGAATTTCCTATTCGAGTTCTTTTTGATACGGGTGCATCTCACTCTTTTATATCAAAAGAACTTGTTGATGCTTTGTCTTTGAATGTTATTGGCTTGATGACTTCTTTGAGGATTGCGAATCCGGTTGGTGGATCCGCAACACTCAGTTTATTATGTAAAGATGTCGAAATTATTTTGTGTGATTACTCTTTCCGTGCCGATTTGCATGTTATGCGTTACCTTGGTTTCGGAATGATTTTGGGAATGGATTGGCTTAACCGTTATGAAGCCCATATCCTATGTCCTGAGCGGACTATATATCTTCGACATCCTCAATCTGTTAAGCAGATTTCGCTTGTTCTGAAAGATTTGGATTCCAATTCGAAAGCGTCCTTATATTCTCTCAATCCTCATGACGACGATAATGATGATGAGGAAGATGTTATTTCTCTCATTCACATTGTTTGTGAATTTCCCGATATATTTGAGCCCGTTCTAGGATTACCACCTAAACGAGCAATTGACTTCAGAATTAATCTAATCCTTGGAGCTCTACCTATTACTCGTCCTCCTTATTGTATGTCCAATAAAGAAAATGAGGAGATGCGCAAACAATTATCCGAATTAGAAGTGAAGCAATTTATTCAATCTAGTTCCTCTCCATGGAGAGCTTCAGCTATTTTTGTGAAGAAATCTGATGGTACACTTAGGCTTTGCGTTGACTACCGCAAGCTTAACGATCTCACCATCAAGAATAAATATCCCTTACCGCGGATTGATGATTTGTTCGATTAGCTTAGTGGTGCTAAAGTCTTTTCACAATTAGACTTAGCAACTGGTTTTCATCAGCTCCGTATTGCAAAGGATAACATTCCTTTGACATCGTTCCGTACACGTTATGGATCTTATGAATGGCTTGTTATGCCATTTGGTTTGACGAACATTCCAGCTTATTTCTTCGACCTTATGAATCGAGTTTTTAAAGACTTCCTCGATCGATTTGTTCTCATCTTTATAGATGACATTCTTATTTATTCTAAAACCGAGGAAGAGCATGAAAATCATCTTCGGATTGTATTGGAAACTCTTAGGAGCAACCAATTAAAAGCAAAATTTTCTAAATGCCACTTTTGGCAATCTCGTGTGAAATTTTTGGGACATATCATTTCTGAATCCGGAATTTCCATGGATCCTTCAAAAATTGAAGTGATTCAAAATTGGAAGAGACCGGAGAGTGTGACGGAAATTCGCAGCTTTCTCGGATTGGCGGGCTATTACCGTTGGTTTATAAAATACTTTTCTAAAATTTCCGTGCCTCTTACTAATTTGACAAAGAAGGGAATTAAATACATTTGGTCAGACAAATGTGAAGCTTCATTTCAAAAATTAAAAGAACTCCTTTCTAATGCTCCTATTCTTGTGATTCCCGATGGGAACCAAGATTTTATTGTTTATACCGATGCTAGTCGCGTTGGTCTAGGTGCCGTTCTCATGCAAAGGGAACGTGTTATCGCTTATGCTTCTAGACAATTAAAGCCTGCCGAGACTAGATATGCCACTCATGATTTAGAGCTCGTGGCTATCGTTTTCGCCCTTATAATTTGGCGTCATTATCTTTTGGGTGAGAAATTTGTTCTCTACACCGATCACAAATCTTTGAAATATTTATTTTCTCAAAAGGAACTTAATTTGCGTCAACAACGTTGGCTCGAGTTCCTTGCATCGTATGATCTTGATATTCTTTATACTCCCGGAAAAGGAAATCGTGTTGCCGATGCCCTTAATATCCGAGTGGAATGATCTCGAGACTTTGTCCACTTGTGAGATTCGAGATCGTGAATCCGATTTATGCTCATCTCTTGTTTTATGTAGCCTCGAGGCTCATCCTTCTCTTTTAGACCGCATTCTTGAAGCTCAAAAGCATGATCCCGAATTGGTTCTTCTTAGCCAAAGTTGTAGGGATAAAATTGATATTGAAGGTTTGAAAGACTTTGATATTGGTGCTCGTGGCGGTATTCGAAAATTTGGTAGACTTATTGTGCCAAATATTTGTGATCTTCGTAAAGATATATTAGAAGATTCTCATCGTTCTAAATTCACCATTCATCCCGGTAGTAGTAAAATGTACGCGGATATGAAGCGACTATATTATTGGGAGGGAATGAAATCTGATATTGCTAACTTTGTTAAGCGTTGCATGACTTGCCAACTTGTTAAAGCCGAGCATCAAAGGCCCGGTGGGTTATTGCAACCTTTGGAAATTCCATTATGGAAGTGGGATCAAATTTCCATGGATTTTATTGACAGTCTTCCCCGTTCTCGTTCGGGTCATGATAGCCTATGGGTGATAGTTGATAGACTTACAAAATCCGCCCATTTTATTCTCGTTCGGTCCAATCGGACCGTACCTATTTTGGCTAAACTTTTTGTCAAGGAAATTGTTAAGCTACATGGAGTTCCCACTTCTATTGTTAGTGATCGTGATCCATTGTTTACTAGTGGATTTTGGAAAGGTCTTCAAAAAGCTTTGGGGATGAAGCTTAATTTTAGCACCGCTTATCATCCTCAGTCCGATGGACAAACCGAGCGTGTGAATCAAACTCTTGAAGATCTTCTTCGTGCATGTGTTCTTGATTTTGGTGGAAGTTGGGAAGATCATATTTCTCTTGTTGAATTTTCCTATAATAATAGCTTCCAATCTAGTATTGGTATGGCACCTTTCGAGGCACTCTATGGAAGGTCATGCCGATCTCCTTCTTGTTGGCTTGAGGCCGGTGAGAAGCTAGTTTTAGGTCCAGATTTTATTCGGGATGCCACAGAAAAGATTGACCTTATTCGACATAGGATGAAAGAAGCTCAAAGTCGACAAAAATCCTATGCCGACAACCGAAGAAGGAAATTAGAATTTTCTGTGGGAGATTTTGGGTTTATTCATATTTCACCGATGAAGGGTGTTGTGCGTTTTAGCCGATCGGGAAAATTAGCACCTCGATATATTGGCCCAATTCCCATCACCGAACGCATTGGTTCCGTGGCTTATCGCCTTTTCTTACCGGCTCAATTTTCTGCTATTCATGACGTATTCCATGTCTCTCAACTACGGAAA
Organism: Allium fistulosum; assembly: GCA_030737815.1. Lineage (NCBI taxonomy): Eukaryota > Viridiplantae > Streptophyta > Magnoliopsida > Asparagales > Amaryllidaceae > Allium > Allium fistulosum. The sequence goes on along the minus strand of CM060903.1, from coordinate 1,398,132,288 downwards.
TGCCTTCGAGATTCCGATTCTATTCTTGAGCCCGGTGTTATTGAAGAAATTGAAGTTTTGCCTAATTTGACTTATGAGCAACATCCTATTCGAATCATTGCTTCGGAGGTCAAACGCCTTCGAAATAAAGATGTTTCTCTTGTGAAAGTTCAGTGGTTCTCAAATCCTAAGGATTGCTCTTGGGAATCTAGAGAATTCATCGAGCGAACACATCTGGATTTGCTCTCTCGTGCTCCTTAAGGTGAACTTCTTACTTCAAAATTTCTTTTGTGTTGATATGCTTCTATGGTTGTTACTTTTTGTTCAATTATTCCTTAAGATTGCGAGGACGCAATTTCTTTAAGGAGGGGAGTCTGTAACAACCCACATATTTTATGATTGAATATTTAAATATTTTATTTAAATATTTCATCGTTAGTCGGATTATAGTCCAAAAAGCTACTTTTTGCAAACAGTCAAATTAGGACTCGAGACCACCCCAATTGAGTTCAAAATGACATTTGCGACCTTTTTGAGTATAAACATTAATATGTTTGGAGTTAGTGGAATTTTGCTACTTTTTCACTTTGGGTTTCAGCCCTATATCCTAACTCAAGCCCTTAGCTCCACCCCCACTTATCTTCATTCACTTCATTTTCCTAACACTTTCAAGCTCTAGATAAAAATGGTGGAGGAGAAAAAGAATTAGAATTCCTAAGCCCTAGTTCCATTTGCAAATCAAGTTCTAGCTCCAAATTCAAAGAAGAAGCTTTGGTAAGCCTTCTCTTCATCTTCTCCAACTCGTTCTCTTTTCAATCTCAGAAATTCCTAAACCTAACTTAGGAAATGTTTCTCTTTTAAGCTTAGATTCAAGCTTGTTGAGTTGGAATTGAAGAGTGATTGTCCTTGTCATTGCTCTATAGCTTCTTCTTCCTTGTTTTGTGTAAAAAAGTGAGATTTTTATCTCACATCTATGTCTATAACTATCCTTGATTGCTTGGTATGGATTCCTAACACCCTTTCATGTTCATTTGATTTTGGTTTGGATTGATTCGGTGAACATTTCAATTTTTGGTGTTTTGGAAGTTAAAACTTTGAAAATACTAGCTTTGATTTATGAACATGCTTTTGGTGGTGTTTCGGAGAGCTTATAGGGCTGGGTTGTCCCTTGGCATAAATCCTTTGTCGCCGTTGCTCATTCAATCGCTCCAAATCCGAGAAGTTGTGTAGGTTTGCCCCTTTAAGGGCTTTGAAAATTCTGTCCCGCTACAGGTGACAGACGTCTGTGGATTATCCATAGACGTCTGTGGCTTTAGGAAAAATGTTTCCTGAAATAGGTGACACACGTCTGTGGATTATCCACAGACGTCTGTGGCTTCAGGAAAATTATTTCCCGAAACAGGTGACAGACGTCTGTGGATTATCCACAGACGTCTGTGGCTTCAGGTTTCTAGAAATTAGCCTATTTTTATGTGAATATCCGACTTATCGATTTTTTATTATCCATATAGTTATTGTTAATTAATATCAACTTTGATGATTTCTTTTCTGCATTTTTGGTGTTTCTATTTGATCGATTTGATATCGATTTCCATGGTTTGATTCACATCTTCGAATGTGGATTTTGTGATTGATTGTTTCTACAATCATTTTGTGATTTGTCACTTCTAAATACAAAGGTTTCTATACTAGTAGTAAATATTAAAACTCTTTTACAAAGATAATTTCAACTCTATTTTTAATACAAAGCTCGTTTATAAAACCATTTTCTAATCTATTAGTATACACAAACCTTTACCTCATTCGTATGAGAAAATATAATTAAACGGCTTAGCAAAACAAGTGGTATGAAACGCTTGCGTTTACTTCGTCGGTTAATTTTTGGACTTGTTCGATTGAAATTCTTGTGACAATTTTCGAGTGGAAATCTACAATTTGTTCGTAAATATTTAAGTTAAGCTAGTGGTTATGGGACATGAAGCTAAACTCGTATATTTACTAGCTTAGTGTAATAGACATTTTTTATTGATCAATGATGATCATTTTGTGATTTAGACTAGCGATGTGCGATGTCTATTTGTCTGCGAGGGAGACTAAACCCCATTTCTGTGGAACTTCGGTTCAATTTGGCGGGGTAGCGACCCGTGGTCTCCGGACCGTTTGTGGAGCTTCGGCTCAATATTTATGGTTAGCGACCATGGAATAGCGTTCCATTTGTGATACACGTGTTGGTGAGTTTTCATGCTCCCGTTTGTGATAGGCCTCTCCCTTTGTGATTTCTGGATTTCTAATTGATGATTTCTAGAATTTGTGTTTCACCTCTTTATGTGATTGGCAACGATATGTTTGTCAATAGTTGTAGTTTGGTGAATAAAATAAAGAATATGATATTCTTTTTGGTGCTTTGAGATTTTTGAGATATTGTATGATTTTGATGTTGTTTAAATCATATTTGTTCTAGTATGACATTATTGTTATCATACGTTCTTATTATATCTCTGCTTATATCTCATTTATTTACCTGATATTTATAGCTAGACTGATCCGTTTATTATTTTCTTATTAAATAATACTCGGGTCAGACCGAGATGTTGCAGGTGCTTCTACTTGACTCCTTATTTGGGATCATCTTCTGACTTTTGTCTAACTACATTACATTTGTAGTTTTTGTTGTTATACATTCGTGATATAGACTCCATGATGTATACTTATTCTTTTGTCTACACTTGTATCTGTTCTTTTGTGATATTGTGGATCTTTTGTGACCACCACTCTGATGTACACTTTTATGTGTTATATTCATATCTGTTTCCGCCTTTGTGATATGAATGTCTGTGATTGATTTATGTTATGTGTATTTCTATATTTGTTTCCGATGCCCACTTAGCCACTGTGTAGTCGCTTTGAGTTTGTATCGGTATGTCAGATTTCCTTTTGAAATGAAATGCATGTTATACTATCTGACATATCGGTACTCGCACAAAGTAATTACACGGATGGTCGCTCCTCAACAGCCTTATTCTTCGCGCTAGTTGACGGCATTACTCCGTAGTGTCCTTGGCTAGTGTGAGTATAGAGGTGGGGCGTGACAGTACAGTTGTAACGACCCACACTTTTGAATATGGTAGATAGATAAAATATGACTTACATAACTAAACGACCTTAACTTTAAAAAGTAAAAGAAGCTTCCTAATTGTATGTGAAAATCAAGTTTTTGCATATTCTTTTTACACTGGTACTTTTATATGTATTATGTAGTGTGCAAAATGTATAATGAAAAAAAAATAAGATGAACTTATATAATAAATTTCAAGTTTTGCATATATATTTTTATTATAGTACTTCAAAACATCAAAACATGAAAATAAAGAAAATTAATATATGTATGAATCTTAAACAAAACTATGGATAGTGGTACTTAGAAAATTTATTCATTGGCATTAACTCTATAATAAAGATAAATGATTATAAAAGCAAGAAAATAAGCTTAGGGACAAACATAAAGGAAATTTGGACCCCATGGAAATGTGGTTTTAGAGTTGAAGGACAAACACCGCCTAGCAATCCACTACATGGACAAAACTATTTTGGTTGCATTTAAAAAAAATAACAAATTGAAGTAGCAACAACTGGTAGTGGCTTAGAAGGACGTAGGCATGGCTCGGATAAATAGAATCCGACGATGAAGGCATCGATTAAAAGGTAGTGGCAACAACAAATTAGACAAGTGTTGTTGGTAGTGTTTAGTAGATATAGTGTTATGTATGTAATTGAAGAACAACAACATTTGTTGTGGAGATGATGGGTGATGGGTTACGATGTTTCTTACGGAAGGCTCAATGTTGATGGTAAAGGAGTAGGAGGTGGATAGTAGTGGTCGGTTTTTTCTAAAGTAATATCTCTATAATGCTAAATAAAATTAACATTTTTTTAAACACACTTCAAACTTTTTTATTGACTATAAAAGTATTTACAGATGTACACCAATATAAAATTTAGCCTTGAATATATATAAGCTACAATCAAAACTTCTTCAGCCTACTACTTAACAGTTTAAACTCAGGCTACTCACTCAATTTAGGTTTCAGATATTTTACCCACATTTGTTATCCCAAAATTTCTTACTTCATTAACCCTATTAACTTGCTTTATTCATTCCAAACGACACAAACCCATAGTTTCCAATTTACAACTTAATGATGGCGTGGCTAAAACACTGCTGCTTTGACCACTAAGAGTTAAATCCATTCCCTTCAATGTCGATGGCGAACTACTAAAACTAGCTTTATCCTTTGTGGCACAGTTTGGCTATTTCAACTCCTACACCTTTTCCTTTGCTTACATCCGTGAGCAAATAAGCAGTTTTTCTCATTATGACTTGGATTCTCTTGTCGAAGAAGATGACTGCTTAATAATTTTTAATCTATTATTTGGAGGTCTCATTCTAGGTCAAAATTGGATTTTGCTTAGATATTAATCTTCCTTTTGATCTGTATTGTTCTCTAGCTTACCCTATAATTAATTCATATGAAAGAAAGTAATTGTAACTTAAAATAGGTTAATACTAGAGCACGACTTCAAGGCGAGAGGTATGATTATTTACATGATCGGAACTGCTTACCAAAAGCAGTGAAACCATCCATTCTGGGTGGTTGGTAAGTGCTCCTTATAACCACTTCACATAGATAATTTCATCATGCTTATCTGTGAAACAGATATGCTTGGATTTGTTTAATCTAGTTTTGATAGTTTTTGAGATTTTTATACATATTACTGCTTTGGTGAACTGACTTCTACGAAAACCACGTTATTACGTTCTCTCCAAATTGTTCATACATAAGTCAAGAACACACTTCTTGCCACATTACTACTTTTGTTTTCTACTTGAATCTAGTGATCATGTTTTCGATCATTGTTTTGATGTTGAGTTTTTCAGTTTGGGACATAGGCCATTTTAATTTAACACCATACCACTTCCAAATAATTACACTAAATTTACAATTGTAAAGTGAATGATCCACATCTTCATTAATTTGGTTGCATAGGACACATTTAGGATCAATGATTATGCACCTTTGGATCAGTTTTTATTTCGTTGGAATATATTTGTTAAGTACTTAATATAAACAAACTACCATTTTTGGGACATGTATGTTATTCCAAAAAAAATCTGCTAAACGCACATTATTGTAGGTTGCTCTTACATTATTTCAAATTGTTTTGAAATTGTACATGCCATTTTTGCTACATGATTAAATCCAATAGTCATCTTTCTTCATCTCTATGGATTTTAGTCCCTAATATATCAATTTTGAACTGTCTTAAGTAATTGACATTCTCTATTTTCTACTCATTATTTTCAATAATATCTTTAACCCTCATATTTTCCCCTCTCATTCTTTCCACTACTGCCACCCCTAATCAGCTGATTAGCCCTCCACCTTGCAGCCATTGGTCATACCACATAGAAGTTGTTGTCCCATCAACTATTCTCTTCTCTATGCACTTTCACACTTATTTTCTTATTCTAAACAAGGGCTTCCATACACCCGAATAATCATTCCACATATCCATTTCACAGAATGATTGAATTTTATGTACTTTGTTTTCATCCATTTTTCCCATATCCCTTCTTTATTCATTACTTTCCAAATTAACTGTATGCCCAATGTCATATTCGGATCTTCAAGTGCTCATAGACCTAGTCTACCATCTTTTTTCTCCTACGCACTACTTCTCGTCCGTGTATTATATTTTTAGCTTTTCTACAAGAGTCTCATAATCATTTACTTTTAAATTCATACTAGATGGAGGGATTTCTGGGTATTGATAGTTCATCTTGTTTTATTTCAAATGCTTATTCTATTTCTAATCTTTTTGTAACCCCACTACCAAAGAAAATAATACACTTCTCTTTGCTCAACTTCAAACCAGTTCTCTCTTGCATCAATTTGAATATATCCTGAATTGCCTCAGCAAATATTTTGTCTGCTTTAGAGAAGTTCGAAATGTTGTCTGCATATATAGTGCGAGTGATATTACTACTCATTGTTGCTAGTTTGATTAAATGTAATGCCCTATAATTTTATTGACTGGCTGTCTAAATGATTAACTCAAATATTCAATCGTTAATTAACGGAATATCCATTATACTAGCTTTTTGAAGATGGATGAATTGAAACTCAAGATACCCACTGTTGAGACTATAATTTCATCGTAAGAAGAATGAGCATTAACTTAGTTATGTGTGGAGTCAATGAATTTTATGAGTAAATAGTGTTTACATGAAAACGAAATGGATTTGGGCTAAGGCCCATTAGCCAGCCTATAAGTTGGCAAAATCCTCTCCCATTTTCCATTTCACGTAACATTTTCTTCTTCTCCCCTAATATTTTATCTAACCCTCACTTAATCCTCTAAGACCTAAATCACTAATCTAGGCTTAAATATAATTTCTAAATTAAAACTAAAATCAACATAATTCCTCTCTACTCATTTCTCACATAATCCATCAAAGAATTAGCATAGAGTGAAGTTTGGAGCTAAACCTCAACTTTAAATAGAGCAATGAGAATGAGTTTTGGTGATTAAAGCTTGACTTGGTGAAGAAGACGGTGGATGGGATAGTTCTCTAACTATATTTACTTGTTAAACTTCGTATATTTGTTTATTGATGATTATGGAGTTATATGAAATGATTTAAAGAATGTTTGGGTTAATTTAGGCTTATGTTCATGTTGTTAACATTATTATATTAACTTGTTACTTGTTTAAGACCTTAATTATTACTTTTGAAAAACTTAGTAAGCTTAGAAATGATTGTGGGTTAAGTAGTTGATTTTGTATGATGTTTTAAATGATTAAAGACTAATTTAGTGATATGATTGTGCGCATATCATTAGTTAGTATTTATTAAATTATTTAAATTGATTTAAGAAAATTTAGTAAGCTAATTAAGTAAGTTTTAGGCTCTATACTTATTATTAAAGTTATTAGAGGTTTCATGAAGCTTAATTAGTGCTTATAAATTTTATTTAAGTAAGGAAATAATTTTATAATAAAAGATATATTTTATAAAATAGTATGAGATATTTTATAAAATAGTTTAAATGTGATATTTTATAAAAGTATGGGATTTTATAAAATAGTATAAGAGAATTTATAAAATAGTTTAAATCATATATTTTATAAAATAATATGAGATATTCTATAAAATAGTATAAAAGGAATATTTTTTATATAATAGTATAAAAGGAATATAAAATAATATGAGATATTTTATAAAATAGTTTAAATGTGATATTTTATAAAAGTTTGGGATTTTATAAAATAGTATAAGAGAATTTATAAAATAGTTTAAATCATATATTTTATAAAATAATATGAGATATTCTATAAAATAGTATAAAAATAATATTTTTTATAAAATAGTATAAAAGGAATATTTTTTAAAATAGTATGAGATATTCCATAAAATAGTATAAAAGGAATATTTTTTAAAATAGTATGAGATATTTTATAAAATAGTACAAAAGAGATATTTTATAAAAGTATGAGATTTTATAAAATAATAGGAGAATAGATTAGAGTTTTATTGAAAAGATTTAGTAAATAAAAGTAATAATTTAAATATATGTGTATGTATATGGGTAGGTATATGTATACGTGTATTTGAATTAGAATTGTTGAATGGTTTGGATTGTTTATAATATTTTTTTAATTGTGTAAATATTTGTATATGTGTTTAGAAATATCCATATATGTATATAAACATGTTATGACCAACCTTATGTAGCCATAGCGACTATCGGGTGTGCTAAGGCGCGTAAGAGAATACCGGGTCTAATAATCTCTCGGGTGAAGCTCGAAACATGATTTGAAGTTTTTATGTGTTTGTGTGTATGTGTATGCATATGCATGCACAAGTAGGTGCAACAACACAAGTGCGAGCATCACGTGAGGTGAGATGGTCATTTGAGTTCATTTTAGCATGTCGAAGGAGGTCGGGTTGATGAAATCGTCCAATGGAACTTTACGCACAAAAGAGTGGATTTCGTACCAAAATTGGTTTTCGAATATATAGGAAACCACTTCCAAAATATCAACCAATGGACTCCGAAAGAGGCCTGATGTAGATAAGGCAGACTAGAGAGCCTACGCTACTCATTGAGCGAAACGACAAAGGAACCAGAGCTCGGATCAACGACTGAAGTGGCACGGTTGGCACCTTCACAGGCTTAGTGCCTGGTGTAACAAACCATCGGTCCACTAATGTTCATACCACTGGTGCACCATTAGGGCACATGCCTAGGCAGTAAGCTCAAGCAGTGTGCAAGTAGATAAGGATTGTTTTTTATTTTGGATGTAGTTCGATGTTAGGCTTCAACACAACTTTAGGAAGATTTTGGGATAATCAGGAAAGTGGAATGCAAGGCGAAGCTCGAGATTTAGATGCTAATATAAGTGATGCTTATGTTATCAATAATGATGGAACACGAGACCGATACAATTATTGGTCGCCCGTTCACGTCCGATCAGTGTGTACAATCGAGCAGGGTTAGTCCATGCCTCTTGGTTGCAACCTTGAGGTAGATATGTTTTTCATGAGTGGTGCCAGTCTTAATATCTATAATGTCCCCAGTAGTGGCCTTACATTAGTGGCCATACATGTTATTAATCTATTAATAGTGACCATACATATAAATAGATGATGACGATATAGTGGCCTTCATTCATTGTAGGTGTATATGATTACATGACGTATATGTTGATGTATATATATCTATATGGTATCGATACTATTTTGTAGTCCCGTTAGCATATTATATGGGACACGCCCATCGTTCTCTTTTGCATATTATATGGGACATGCCTATCATTCTTTTTTATAGAGAAGTTATGTGAGTTTGTTAAGAAATCCATGATGACTAAGAAATGGGAGATAACGTTGTTAATGATGATCATATGTGAATGGATCATATATCACTTATGCTCGATATAGGGGTATGATGAGATTCACATAGGTTTCAAATATCTAGAGTATGTCATATATTACTTATGCTCGATATAAGGATACGGTGAGACCTACATGAGTTCGATCAAAGCCAGATGCGGCTTGAGGTCTTTGGTACATTTAGGCACTGATCTATTTATTTTGGACCTTCGGAGGTAATCATTGGATCGTGATTAATGTCTGTAGTACAATTTGATATTGAGTCTAATTATTTTAGATCCTTGATCAGGACCATTGGTTGCGACTGATGTCCATTGCAAACCCTCTATCAGCAATGATGGGTATCTATTTGTATTCTCTATATGATGTATATTATTATGTTGTAGATGACTCATAATATAGCAGTTGGTTGATATTATTGCAGTGTATTCTACGATAGGCTTATATTATGATATTTATATGACCCCTGCATTTGTATATTGGGTTACCTTATCATGGTATTATGTTACGAATTAGTCACATTATATTAATTGTGCTAACTCATTGATTACAGAAGAAGAGCAAGTTATGGTATGGTTCCCTGCTTTTGAGATGGGTTTACTTTACTTGATTTGCCTTAATTGTCTTTATGTATGACTTATCTTTATGTCTGACCCACATTGTTTTTATCTATTTATGTCATGACAACTCTCAAATACTCAATTAAGCAGTTTGGAAGTCGGTACTTTCTGTGGATATGCTTTCAGTGGCACAGCTGGAGCACATTGGAGGCGTGATGTCGATACTTTGGATATATACTAGATATTGTAGTGTTACATGACAGACGCGTTATTTATATATGAGACTTGTCATATTAGATATTATATTGTGACTTTTTGTATTGATATTTATTTATCAATTACTTCCACCAGTGTAGTATCTTAAATATTGTTCATCCAGTTCTGTTTATGTATAATCACTATATTATATGTTATAATTTCATTGCATGATTCTATCGATATGTCTTGGTATAGTTTTTTTTATAATTTTACCTTGATAATTATCTTTTGTGATATTCGAAAGTCAAGCATTATCATTCAACGTTGACTTTCGGGTATTATAAAGGATGGGTTACTACATTTGATATCAGAGCTTAGGTTCGGCATTCAGTACCAAGTAGGCTAGTTTGAGTTAGGAAACCCGGTAGGAGGAGATACATTGAGAGAGCGAACTTGTCTTATGTACTCTGATTTATTTCTACTTTTAGTTTCTAAGGTATCTTCATTTAGGCTATCAGTCTGAGAAGACGGAGCACACGAGCGACGATGGATAGGCAGTTTGAGATGTTTGATTATTTCAGAGATTATATATTTATTGTACAAGATGTTCCACCTCTCGCGAACATTTCCAGTAGCTGTGGTAGGCGATAGGGGCGGTGTAGGCCTTGGGGCACCAGTATTTCTTGCTCCACTAACTTTAGACTCTCTAAAGTTATGCAGGGATATCCTTTGCTTGGGAAGAAAGCCATATTTAGGTTATAAGATTATTGCTGAGGCACAAGCTTATATGCATATGTGAGAAGGCTTTCGCCAACCTGGTCTAAGAGGATTGCTTTTCAGCATCTAAAGGGGGAAGTTTGGTTTGGTAGGCATAGTAGTAAAGGAGGTTAAAGAGCAGGCCATGACTTAGATTAATCTTAAACGTTGCTTTGATCCTCAGTTTATCTCTGAGACTAAGAGAGGCACGTGGTTTGAGGGGTTTTGTCCATTTTCGGTTGGGTAGCTTGATAGCGATGGAGTATGTTAGCTAATTTAGACTTTTGGCTAAACTCGGGATTAAGATGGTTAGCAACTCCATTGAGGAGGGCAAAGAAGTTTTCTGAGGGTCTTAAAACACCAGTTAGATATTCGTTGCTTAGTCATATTCCACTATACTTTTGGGAGTCTCGTGGTGATGGCTCCACTTCATAAAGGCATCCACAAGGTACCACTGGAGGTAGCTAGCAAAGTTGGAAAGCAAACCGAAGTTCAAACCGAAGCGCAAAGGCCAAAATACAGGGAAAGATCAAGCTTATGCAAAGAAGAGAGCTGATATAGTGTACCACTCTTGCGACATAAATGGGAATTTTGCTATAGAATGTCCTGCAACTAAGGCGAAGCGTAAGTGCTTCAATTATGATTAGCTTGGTTGTTTGAAGAAGGATTGTCCAACTTTTCTAAGGGGTAAGTAAGTGATGATGACGTATTCCTTACAGGCATTACCGGGTGCTAACAAGCCCAATGCTCAGGAGTAAAGGAAGAAGTATATATAGTAAGGTGTACTTTAATTGCTAGTTACTTTGTAGATAGACTAAAATTGTAACCTTTACGAGTAGGTAAATTCTTTTGCAAAGTTAAACCTTGTATGGGTAATCTTTGTTGTAGAGCTAAGATGTAGTGACCAAAAATACTGCCATTCAAAATCGAGCTTTTGAGTTGAGTGGAGTTGGCCAATGAAGTGTGACTTGGATTTGCATCCAAGTAGGATTCGATGGATCCCAGTAATAAGCAAAGACCAAGCGACCGACTTATACATTTTACATAGAGTTTTCCATGTTAGAAGTATTTATCCTTATGTTAGTAAACCTCAGATGGTGAGGTTAATCATAGGTTGTAAGAGATGTTTTCTAGGGATCGGTCCATTCACGTACCAGTTCTCAATCCCTAGTTTGAGCGCAAGGTTTCCAATGATTTGCACCGATTAGACAATGGTTTTTCACTTGATTATAAGAAGTGGGCACTTGAGTCGAATTCTTGAGATGATTGAAAGATTTTTGAAGCATGATTCTAATCATGCAAGAAAATTTCAATGGTCGGACCAAGGACTAGATCGGAGCTCCCATGAGAGGAGTTAGGTGGCCAACCCTAGTTGAACAAAGAAATCATGCGAGTGAACAAAGGATTAGAATGGATATTGTATATTATTTTGGATGATATTTATTCATTTTAAAAGTTGTTCATAATATTGTTAGTTAAGGTAGCTTGCAATAGTTCAGGGAAGTACTTCTCGACTAGTTTTGTGAAGATTCAAATAATCTTCTAAGTAGCGATTGATACCTACCTAGTCGTGGTTCATTTACTATATTATCCTTATTAACATTATGCGATTGAGGTGAGTTCAAACCCGAGCGAGCCTAAGCATTTGTAAATTTCCATTTAATAATGGTTTAATTGGTAAAGTTTTCTCCTATGGAGAATGAGTTCTGTTTGGAAAGAAAGGAAAATTGAGACTTAGATTGCTAGGTTTATTCGAAAGTTTTAAGGATCGTAATCCAGCATACCATATAAGTTTTCCTTTTCATAACGAGAGGTGTAATAGTCTTTCATGTATTATATCCATGAAAGATGTTGCAACACTTGAGCATTTAGCTCATCTTGAAGTCGAACAGACTCATGGGAGTTTATAGTTTGACATGCACGTTTTGACCATTGTTAGTTACCGTGTGCGTTGGTATAGACTCTTTTCATTATTTATGTGCTAGTTATTGTTGCTTGTAGATTGTATGTTATTGTTTGATGATTGATTGTCGCTATTTTTCGTTGATTGCTCGTTGTTGATTGATTGATTGTTGTTGTTGTTGATGTTGCTTGCTAATTGATTTTTATTTATTGTTGCTTGTTGTCACTTGTTATTGCATTTCACTGATTGTTGTTTGTTATTATTTGTTATTGCGTACTGTTGCTTGTTGATTTCTTGCTTGTTGATTGATTGATTGTTGATTTTTGTTGTGGTGTTACTTATTGATTGATTTTTATTGATATTTTTTTATTGTTGTTGTTGATTTTTGTTGTTTGTTATTATTTGTCATTAATTATATTTGCTTGTTCGCTGCTTTCTATTTCTTTATTGATTGATTGATTATTGTTGATTATTATTGCTTGTGTTGCTTTTTGATTGATTGTTTATTGTCGTCACTTGTTGTTTCTTGTTTTGTCCATTTGGTTGCTTGTACGCTAGTTACAGTTACCTATTTTAGCATATTCGGAGAGAGATACCAATTGTTATTTAGGATAGATCACATATCCTCCATACCATTGTAGGGGCGGGTGAGATCTATACAAGTCGGATGCATTTAGATGTGACTCAAAGTCAATCATATATTTAAATACTGACTTATTTTAGCTTACTTTCCAATGGATAGTCATGTATGATGGTGGTAGTATTGGTTATTATGCTTAGTTTTACATGTTTTAATTTTGTATTTTCATTGAGTTGGTGCTTAATCCTCTTTGTGTAGTATAATTAGGTGCTTGAGAGTTGAAGTATGACTATTTAAATGCGTATTTGTTTATATTTGCATTTAAATGGTGAGAGGCTTTCTTAAAAAGGGGTATGTACTTTTGGGAAATGTGGGATAACATATCACGTATTTTTTAGATGCTAGATGCATTCTGGTTTGGGAGTTTCTGTAATCCTAACAGCATAAAGGAAGTACTCCTAAAATTTTCCGCAGTGGAAACTTGGGAATTTTGGTTAGTCCTATTATTTTCTTTTACTTATAGGAATTTAGGGATGAAATTATTTTATGGAAGGGATAATGTGACATCCCGCAATTTTATCGATTGAATATTTGAATGATTAATTTAAATATTCAATCATTAATTGACGAAATGCCCATTATACTCGATTTTTCGAAGATTGATGAATTGGAACTCAAGAAACCTACACTTGAAACCGCAATTTTCTCGCGAGAAGAATGAGTATAAACTTAGCAATGTTTGGAGTTGATGAATTTTAGAGGTGAATAGTGTTTTCATGAAAATGAAATGGAATTAGGCTAAGCCCAATAGCCAGCCTATGAGTTGGCTAAATTCTCCCCCGCTTTTCATTTCACGTAACATTTTATTCTTCTGCTTAATCTTTTTTCCAATCTTCTCCTAATCCCATAAGCCATGAATCATTAATCCAAGCTTGAATAGAATTCCTAAATTTAAACTAAAATCACCATAATTCCCCTGTACTCATTTCTCACATAACTAATTAAGGAATTATCATGGAGTGGGGTTTGGAGCTAAATCCCAACCTTAAAAAGAGCTTAGGAATGAGTTTTAGTAATTAAAGCTTGATTTGGTGAAGAAGAAGGTGAGTGTGATAATTCTCTAATTATATTTACTTGTTAAACTTCGTATATTTATTCATTCATGATTATGAAGTTATATGAAATGATTTAGAGAATGTTTAGGTTAATTTAGGGTTATATTCATGTTGTTAACATGATTATATTAACTCATTATTTGTTTAAAACCTTGATTACTACTTTTGAAAAAGTTAGTAAACTTAGAAATGGATTGTAGGTTAAGTAGTTGATTTTGTATAGTGTTTTGAATGATTAGAGGCTAATTTATTGATACGATTATGTGAATATCATTAGTTATTGTTCATCCAACTATTTGAATTGATTTAGGAAAATTTAGTAAGCAAATTAAGTAAGTTTTGGGCTCTACACTTATTATTAAAGTGATTAGAGGTTTAATAAAGCTTAATTGCCACCTACAAATATTATTTAGATAAAGAAATAAATTTATAAGTAAAAGATATATTTTATAAAATATTATAAGATATTTTATAAAAGAATTTAAATGTGATATTTTATAAAAGTATAAGATTTTATAAAATAGTATGAGATAATTTATAAAATAGTTTAAATGATATATCTTATAAAATAGTATGAGATAATTTATAAAATAGTATAAATACAACATTTTATAAAAGCCTACATCTCTCCTCATACCTTCCCAAAAGAAAATCCTCTTCATATCTTGATACATCTTGGTCCCTATAGGATGAATCGTAAACTTGGATCAATGACATTCCCCGAGAACTCCTTTCCTTAAGTTCTCAACATTCGAAACACACAATCGTACCTTCCTTCTCAACCATCCCTTCTGTTCAAGACTAAAATCCTTTAGATCATCGATCTTCATTCCAATCTCAAGCCTTCTAATCCTTCTCAACTAAAATCGAACCTATCGATCCCTGCCAACACAAGGCCGGCATACCCCTTACTAGATAGTATCGAATTTGTTATCACCCTGGTTTCTTTACAACCCTTTTGAGATCTCATGCATGATCAATCCATAAATATGTAGATGTAGGGTAATCTAGAAAGGTGACAACATACCCTAATGGGTGCAACCCACTTAGCCTTGCTGCATCTCCCCTGATTTTCAGTCATTTTCGGTTGATGAGGCTTGAGGCTACGATTACCTTTCAAGAAAATTTACACTTAGAATGCTCATTACCCTCTAATGACAATGTGCTGATAGCGTTCGTCCATACAAGTTGTTCTGGTTTTCCCCTTATTTATAAACATCGTTTATAAAT
The DNA here is from genome assembly GCA_030737815.1 of Allium fistulosum. Classification (NCBI taxonomy): domain Eukaryota; kingdom Viridiplantae; phylum Streptophyta; class Magnoliopsida; order Asparagales; family Amaryllidaceae; genus Allium; species Allium fistulosum. Next base: position 1,398,117,014 of record CM060903.1, on the reverse strand, counting down.
TTATAAACTCATTTCTGGTTTTCTCTATTAACAACAGATTTATATTAATAAACTCCATTTATAAATCGATTTCTGTTTTTAATTCAATTATAAATCAATTTCTTAAATAACCCAAACTATATTCCAAAACCAATCAAATCTCGATTCTACATCTATTTCGTAATTTAAAAATCTTATTTAAAATCCAGTATAACAAATTTTATATTCATTTCCAAATTCCCTTTATTCTCCCAATTTATTTGAATCTCAATTTTTAAAACCTTTTACTTTTAAACAAGTATCACTTAATTTTTATTATTTAAAGTCCTTTATATGCATTATTCCAAAATCTCTATTTAAAATATCACGGAATAGTTAAGTATAAAGTCAAACTATTTATTTTAGCCAAATCAATTTCTTTTAATTAATCCAAAATTCAATATAAATATTTCACTTCCAAATCGCTTTTCAATTTCCTTTCAAATCCATAAATAATATTTATAGTTTTCAAATACTAAAATTAAAGCCAGTGCTACCATAACATCCAATAAATCAAATCATATCGTAATCTATCACAGACTATTCAAAACACATCATATATCACTATATATGAAATTAAAATCAACAATGTTTGAGGAATCCAGTTGGATCCCTCCAACCTGTTTTCCTGTAACCACAGATATTATATAACATAAAATACCAATCCCGCTTCGAGGCGGGATATTGCAGTAATATAGGGTCATCCGCTATTATGCGGGGTGCATAGTGTCTCATTCACTCCAATCGGCGGGAATATATCCAACTACTAATATATAATATAATACCCAACTGATAATAATAATTTATCAATTCATCCAATCAACCAATAAATAATTTTTAACTATTATAAATTAAACCAGCAATCTAAATGAGTGAGATTTACTCACCTTGTTTTTAGTAGTCGCCGAACATTTCGCTTCCGACTAAATTCGAACCGAGTTCGAATTTAGCTAAACATTTGGAAGCTCCAAATTGTCCCAATCCAATTCTTATATGTAGAATATGTTATTACGAACGCAACGCAAAAAGTTGCGTTCGAATCTGACCTAGAATGAGAGAGTTATGGTATTCATAAGAAATTGAATCTATTAAAAACAAAATATATAAATTAATCACTATTTAATTTCATTACTCACTCAACTTGGCCCACCCCATGAACCAAAACCGGTCCGCTTCTTTACCTTCTTCCCCAAACTCCGCCTTCCTATACACGATACGAAACTCCCCCCATTGTCGTGCACGTGCACGCGATGATACAACGACCCACTTCACGAAACTGCACGACGACTCCACCCCACTTCATCCCTTCGCGATCTTCATCCAACCGTACCAAAAACTTCACCTCCGACGACTTGGGTGAAATCGCGACCTACTGCTTCTCGTGCGGCTACAGTGGTCGCACGCAAATCGCCAGAGACGACCGGACCACTCAAAATTCCTACCCATGCTGCCAAACGATGACGCGAATACAAATCCAATCTCCACTTCGCCTCCCATCGACTAACTTTCTCGAAAATTCAAACCCTAGTCGAAATTACTACTCGACAACCCACTGTCGAACATCAAAATGAAGCTGCGGCCCTCTAATAGCATTTCAGATTGAAGCTCTTCAAAAGTCTTGATTTTTAAAACTTGTTCGGGAATTATTTTTTTCGTATTACATGTGAATTTAATTTTTAAAATTTTCATTTTTTTTCCTCTTGCGTCGCTTAGAAAAATGAAGAAAAGTGGAAGCGTGTTTAAAAAGAAATAGGCAGCAGATTACAGATGTAGGGTGGCTGATGAGACGTGTTAGGGTATGAAAAATCAATGAATAAGAATATATATTATATACATGCAAAATGTCTAGATATTTATTTCAAACTCCGATTAAGGTATGCCGCTAGGCGTTTCTAATGCTATACCCCTATTCCGAACGCAATGGAAAGAGTTTCGGGACCTAATTCGATCGTATGGAGATGATCGCTTTTTGAACCTAATTATCATATTAAAATTTCGATATTAATTTCCACACGTTTCTATCCCGTACAACCAAACGATAATTCCAAATGCTATGAAATTTGAAATCCGATAATAATACACTATTATGGATCCAATGGAACTGGTTTAATTGAAATCCGAGACTGTGCCCTTGGAAGGCTATTTTTAAGGTTAATTAAAACGAGATACTTTAAAATTTTGCTAAATCACTTATGAATCAAATTTAAAGGTTTCCATTATCTTCATTCTTATTAATAAAAATTAATAGGTCCTTAAAAATAATTTTTATCTAACTTAAAACTCAAGATTCCATTATTTAACCAATTTCAATTATTAAATATAACAATTAAATTTCCAATAAAATCACTACAATTTGAAATTTAAGTTATTAAATCTATAAAATTTACATTTAAATATTCAAAATCAATTTTATATTCCAATTTCAAATAACCAAAATTCTGGGTCATTACATTCTTCCCCCTTTAAAAGAATTTCGTCCCCGAAATTGCCAAGGTAAGAAAAATTTCCAAACCTATTTCTTTCCTAAAACAAATTAGTTGAAATAACTTCCCAAATCCAGTTAAGTCTTTAACTCTCCAAAGCCAATTTGTTGAAGCCTTGTTATTACCTTACTAAATTTTCAAATTCATCCGTAGATCCCAAATAATATTATCCATTTAATCACTTCAACTTATAACTCAAATATCAATTTTTAGTTACTAAAAATTGATTCAAAATTTCTAACTCTTTAAATTTTCGAAATTTTTTGCCAGCGTTTCCTTTGCGCAGCTAGATCCAAACAACTACAAAACGCCACTACGGGTCCAAATCAGCAAAAGAAAACAAAAGCAAAGTGGCTCAACCATAAAATCAACAAATCAATCAACAATATAAACATGTACCTTATTTGTCGGCAATCAAATTTTCAAAAGCACCAAATTGGCTCTTGCTTTAAAATACCCGCATCTTACTTACCAATGATATCCAATCATATTATTCAAAATCATTTTATTCAGCATTTTCAATTTCCAATATTTACTTCACCAAAACCCGTACGATGTACATATACTATTCGTACGCAATATCAAATCTGATCGCTCGCTCAATCACACAATTTCACTTCCGAACTAGTATCGTTCACATGATTCTATAGTGCGGACTCAGATCTGGTTCCTTGATTAGAAACCGTCATTCTCCTTGCATAGCCATACACTATGGTAGAGAATCCCATAATCAATTAAAAATCCATATCTAGTGTTCATCGTCGAGAATCGAGTGAAAAATTCCAACTTGGATTGATATAAATTATCTCAAAATTCTATGCTCGAATCTGGAACAAACCGTTATGCGAATAAAGTAATATACGTACAACCATTTCCATTGATTCTTATCTAACCCAATTTCTTTTTATTCACATTCATTTCATTTGTATTCACTTATTTACAATCAATATTCACATTGCTTAATTCACATTTCGTTATTTACTTAGTATATCCTTTCAATACTAATTTCACTTAAGAATTTCACCATCAAATTTTCTTAAGTCTATTATAAACATTTTGTACAAAAATTCTTATGTTTATTATCACTTCACCACTTAAGTTTAAATCCATTTTAACCCAAATCCAATTTCAATTCCATTTGACTCAATCCATTTGTTTCGATTTCAATATTTCAACCATATTCAAAAATCATATTCAATTGGTTTATTCCTTAATTCATTCCCAAAAATTATTTCATTTAGCCTATCTTAGGCTAAATTCCCAGAATTCACTTTATTTAACTTAATTCAAGTTAAATTCCATTCCATAGTTCAATTTCAAATTTTACTTTTCTTGCATTCATATTTAATAATTTAAACATTGTTTTAACTTGTTACTCTTCAAATTTCATAAGTTATCAAACTTATTCTCTTCTATTTTACATAAAACATTTTAAATGGAAATCCCAAAGTTTAAACACCTTGTTCTTAAATATTTCAAATCATTTTTGAAATCATATACATACACACACACACACACAAAATCCTCTTGATATATCAAATCATTCTTTTGGGTATTAAAAATAAAAACTAGTTTTTCCAAAACAAAACACCAATTGTGGCAATTTCTCTCTTGGAAACTTGAAATGAACGTCGATGATGCTGCAGTCATCATCGCAATTATTTTACATCGACCAAAGTGAGTTCGGTGCTTTTATTCCCTGCAAATCCTTTTTTTTAAATATCTCAATTCAAATTTGTTTTCCAATAATATAATTATTTTCCAAAACAATTCCAAAACCAATAGAATTTATATTTCTAAATTCCTGACCTTTAAACTCTGTTTTAACTCACAAATCATATTTAAAACATACTTCTGAAATTTCCTATTAATTATAAATCACATTTATAAATCATATAGTTATATAATCCCACTCTGGTTATACAAACCATTCTTAGTTGTTTATCTTGTTTGCATTATAGTATTGACCTTTATTCAATCATAAACAACAATAAACAAATGATAATAATCAAATATTATCATTCTCTAACAACCAAACATACTATATATAAACTATAATAATTTCTGAAAATTCTTCTTTTATATATAAAAATAATCTGGGTAAAATTATTTCATTTACTCTATTTCAAAACAATACTGTGTCGAATTGTTTTGTTCAATTATTTAGAAATCCCTATCAATAACGTTAATTACTCGTATTGACCAGAACCTATAAGCCACTCAATATACCAACCAACACAATATAAAACATTTTTATATTATTAACAAATACGCGCTCATATATATACACACAAACTCATTCTATGGTGCTACTGACCCTATCTCAAATGAGTTACCCCACCACGCCAAGGTTCTCGCTTAACCTTCAGCTCCGATACCAAATGTAACGACCGGGATTTTAGACCCTCGAAAATCGACACTAATACGTCTACTGTATTACATGCTGAGGAATCAAATGCCAGAAAACCCGATTGTTAGGGGAAAAGAAAAGGAAGAGGTAGAAGAAAACAGAAACAATAACATAGAATCTCACAATTGCAGCGGAACAATATATACTAGATAATAACATATCTTTATACAAAAAGAACTATAACTGTTATTATACATACCATCATCAGAGTACACTATCAACAAATCAATTCTGGTCAGTTATAATAACTTGTCCTCACAAGTGTTGAATATACAGCCTACACACATAGTGGAATATAATCAAGTACGTGAAATACTTCTGAAATCCTCCAGCTCATCTCCTAAGCTACATAGCATCCTAACCTGAATCTACAATACTCGGTCTGACCCGAGCATTATAATAAAATGACACCCGAGTCAGTCTGGAAAACCAGCATGAGAAAACACACTCAATTTGAATTTAATTATTTCTAAAATCCTTTGAAAAACAAAGGTATCTTGTAAGACCACGCCACACATAAACACGATGGGTTTTTACCTAACGATAACCAAACCACTTTTATATAAAAATCCAATGATATTATAATAGTCTCTAAGTACAAATACTTATTAAATAGCTGAAATGCTTGCATCTCACATTTCAACATAGTTGGGCACAATCAAAACCATATGGCGCTTTTGGGAGAATGGAGTCCATACAATGACTATGCAATGGGGTACCACCTATCACGGTAAACGTCTGGAAAATGTACCAAGATCGAACCTATCGATCCCTGCCAACACAAGACCGGCCTACCCCTTACTAAATAGTATCGAATATGTTATCACCCCAGTTGCTTTGCAACCCTTTTGAGATCTCATGCACGATCAATCCATAAATATGTAGATATAAGGTAATCTAAAAAGGTGACAACATACCCTAATGGGTGCAACCTACTTAGCCTTGCTGCATCTACCTTGATTTTCAGTCATTCCCGGTTGATGAGGCTTGAGGCTACGATTACCTTTCAAGAAAATTTACACTTAGAATGATCATTGCCCTCCAACGACAATGTGTTGATAGCATGCGTCCATACTAGTTGTTCTGGGTCTGAACAAACCAAATCTCTAAAATCACCGTCTTCACTACCTTCATGATATCACAATTTGCAACGCTCAAATCGGATCGAAGTGGTTTTTGGGTAATTAAATTCGACCTTGGTCTCTTCCAAACGATCAACGTAATTGGCCAGATTTGATAGTCGGTTATATAACTATGAATTTACATATATAAGCAGTCACTAGGCCATATAATAAATCTTTCAAAAACATTTATTTCAAAATATTTTTACAAAGAGATATATTCAACTCTCTTCCAGCATTCCAACATTTGAAAACAATTTCAAATACCTATCCATAACAGGATATTTCAACCCATATCAACACTTAGAAATATTTCCAATCCAACTTATAATTCATTACGTAGAAAAATATTTTTATATAAATCATTTTATTGCCAAATTATCTACAAACCCTTTAATTTCAAAACTTAGGAAAAATTATAAGTCTATTTCCCAAAAATCACCTATAATATTCCATACTTCGGAAACATTCCTTACTTATCTCATAAATTCCAGGAATTTTATTACTTCCTTTTACAATTTCCAAAAATTATCGCTTATACTTATTTATAATCCAACTAACCATTTATAATTCCTTTTATGAATTCAGATTCATTTCCGAAGTTGTCGTATCTAAACAATTTGGAAATTCTCTTAAATTTCCAGAATTTCTTTATCAAATTTCTCTTATCAAATTTCATCCGTAAAATAAACCTGGTTTACAAATCTCAAGAGGATTTATAAATGAATTCCAAACACTTACCTTTAAATCATATATATATAAATAATCATAACTTTTAAAGAATGATAATTTATTTTCAAAACATGTTTAAGTAATTATTTAAAATATCCAAACACTTTAAATAAATATCAATAACTCATTTCTAATTCATTTAAATAAAACTAATCAATTTACAAAGCTTATTATAAAAATGGGAATTCATTTCAATAAACATTAAATATTTGAATAATTCACTTTCCGAAATATTTCAATACTAAAACAGCTTTAACTAAATATTTTAGTAAATAAAAAATCCCATTTTTTTAAACAAATTTTAAATTCTCGACAAAAATCTATTTTTAAAATCCAATATTTTCAATTTATAAATTCCTCCCGTTTCGTATCACATCGACTACATTTCAATTTCAAAATCATTCTCACATTCCCAAAAATAGATTCCACTATTTTTTCAAAAAACCGATTTCCATATCTCGATATAAATTCACACTGTAAATTTATATTCCCAATTTATCAACTGATAATCATTTCCCCTTATTTATAAACATCGTTTATAAAAATATAAACTCATTTCTGGTTTTTCACTGTTAACAACATATTTATATTAACAAACTCCATTTATAAATCGATTTCTGTTTTTAATTCCATTTATAAATCAATTTCTTAAATAATCCAAACTATATTCCAAAACCAATCAAATCTCGATTTCTACTTCTATTTCGTAATTTAAAAATCTTATTTAAAATCCAGTATAACAAATTTTATATTCATTTCCAAATTCCCTTTATTCTCCCAATTTATTTAAATCTCGATTTTTAAAACCATTTACTTTTAAACAAGTATCACTTAATATTTATTATTTAAAATCCTTTATATACATTATTCCAAAATCTCTATTTAAAATATCACGGAATAGTTAAGTATAAAGTCAAACCATTTCTTTTAGCCAAATCAAATTCTTTTAATTAGTCCAAAATTCAATATAAATATTTCACTTCCAAATCGCTTTTCAATTTCCTTTCAAATTTAGAAATAATATTTATAGTTTTAAAATACTAAAATTAAGGCTAGTGCTACCATAAAATCCAATAAATCAAATCATATCGTAATCTATCGCAGACTATTCAAAACACATCATATATCACTATATATGAAATTAAAATCAACAATTTTTGAGGAATCCAGTTGGATCCCTCCAACATGTTTCCCTGCAACCACAGATGTTATATAACATAAAATACAAATCCCGCCTCGAGGTGGGATATTGCGGTAATATAGGGTCATCCGCTATTATGCGGAGCGCATAGTGTCTCATCCGCTCCAATCGGGGGGAATATATCCAACTACTAATACATATATTAATATAGATAATATAATACCCAACTTATAATAATAATTTATTAATTCATCCAATCAACTAATAAATAATTTTAACTATTATAAATTAAATCAGTAATCCAAATGAGTGAGATTTACTCACCTTGTTTTTAGTAGTCGCCGAACGTTTCGGTTCCGACTAAATTCAAACAGCGTTCGAATTTAGCTAAAAATTCTGGAAGCTCCAAATTGTTTCGATCCAATTCCTATACGTAGAATACGTTATTACGAAGCAACGCAAAAAGTTCCGTTCGAATCCGACCTAGAATGAGTGAGTCATGATATTTATAAGAAATTGAATCTATTAAAAAACTGTATAAATTAATTACTATTTAATTTCATTACTCACTCAATTTTGCCCAGCCCACGAACCAAAACCAGCCTGCTTCTTTACCTTCTTCCCCAAACTCCACCTTCCTATACACGATATGAAACCCCCCCCCCTCCATTGTCGTGCACGTGCACGCGATGATACAACGACCCACTTCACGAAACTGCACGACGACTCCACCCAACTTCATCCCTTCGCGATCTCCGTCCAACCGTACCAAAAACTTCACCTTCGACGCCTCGTGTGAAATCGCGACCTGCTGCTTCTCGTGCTACTACAGTGGTCGCACGCAAATCAACAGAGACGACCGGACTACTCAAAATCCCCACCCACACTGCAAAACGATGACGCGAACACGAATACAATCTCCACTTCGCCTCCCATCGACTAGCTTCTTGAAAATCCAAACCCTAGTCAAAACTACTACTCGACAACCCACTGTCGAACATCAAAATGAAGCCGTAACCCTCTAATAGCATATCAGATTGAAGCTCTTCACAAATCTTGATTTTTAAAACTTGTTTGGGAATATTTTTTTGTATTACATGTGAATTAAATTTTTAAAGTTCTCATTTCTTTTCTCTTGCTCTGCTTAAAAAAATAAAGAAAAGAGGAAGCATGTTTAAAAAGAAATAGGCGGTAGATTACAAATGTAGGGTGGCTGATGAGACATGTTAGGGTATGAAAAGTCAATGAATAAGAACATATACTATTTATATGAAAAATGTCTAGATATTTATTTCGAACTCCGATTGAGATGTGCCGCTAGGCATTTCTAATGTTATACCCCTATTTGAACGCAATGGAACAAGTTTCGGGACCTAATTTGATCATATGGAGAAGATATCTTTTTGAACCCAATTATCATATTAAATTTTCGATATTAATTTCCACGCGTTTCTATCCCGTACGACCAAACGATAACTCCAAATGCTACGAAACTTGAAATCCGATAATAATACACTATTATGGATCCAATGGAGCTGGTTTCATCGAAATCTGAGACCGTGCCCCCGGAAGGCTATTTTAATATGTTAATTAAAACGAGATATTTTAAAATTTTGCTAAATCACGTATGAATCAAATTTAAAAGTTTCCATTATCTTCATTCTTATTAATAAAAATTAATAGGCCCTTAAAAATAATTTTTATCTGACTTAGAACTGAAGATTCCATTATTTAACCAATTTCAATTATTAAATTTAACAATTAAATTTCCAATAAAATCACTATTTTGAAATTCAAGTTATTAAATCTATGAAATTTACTTTTAAATATTCAAAATAAATTTTATATTCCAATTTCAAATAACCAAAATTCTGGGTCATTGCATTGGTCATCGGTGCCGCTATCCGTAAGAAATCCTTAATGAATCTCAAATAACCAAAAATGACACTTCAAAAACTTCACTTCTTTCTTCCAGAAATGACACTTCGAAAACTTCACTTTTAGTTGATGCTGCCTCAACATCTCAAGCACCACCCTAAGATGAACTTCATGCTCTCTTTCATCCTTTGAGTATATCAATATATCATCTATGACGACCAACACGAACCTATCCAAATGCTCTTGAAAAATTCAGTTCATCAAATCCACAAAGAATGCTGGCACATTAGTTAGTCCGAATGGCATTACTAACCATTCGCAAAGGAATACTATCCTCTGCCACTCTAAGCTGATGGAACCCTGTTGCTAAATCCAATCGGAAAAATACTTTGGCTCCACTCAATTGGTCAAATGAATCGTCAATTCTAGGCAACGGATATCGATTCTTTATCGTCTTCTCATTCAACTTACGATAATCGATACATAACCTTAACGATCCGTCTGATTTCTTGGCAAAGATTGTTGCTGCTCCCCAAGGTGAACTGCTTGGTCTGATAAAATTATTGCCTTCTAAATCCACCAACTTCACCTTGAGCTCCTTCATCTCGGTAGGTGTCATTCTGCTTGGCGGCCTACTCACCGGTTCTACGCCATGTACCAAATGTATCCGAAATTCAATAGCTTGTTTCGATGGCAATCCTACTACAGGTTCAAAGACATCTACGAATTCTCTAACAACGAAAACTCGACCAAACTCGTCTTTGACCTCCATAACACCCAACAAAGCATTAACCTCAAAAGTAGGTTTGCTAGGGTATATACAATCCGATCTCTACAGTTAGGGAGTCTAAGTGATATTTTCCTATCATGGTAAAATATCCTAGCATCGTATTTACTTAAATCCATACCCAAAGTATTCCGAGCACTACGAAATCAAACACGTGCAAACTTCAAACAAAGGTATGACCTAACAATTTAAACTCTAGGTGGTCACACTTCTTCCAAAGTGTTGCATATCCTACTATTGGATTTGCAACCCTTAAGGAAGTAACTAGATATGAGGGTTCTAGGTTAAGCTTATCTACCAAACAATGAGATATAAAAGAATGCGATGCAGCGGTATCAAATAGAACTCTAACTGATACACTATAAATCAAATGCGTACCTCCCAACATAGCTTTTCTCCACTCCTCCGTTGTTGATCTCGAGGTAGTTGGTTCCGATGTAAACACTTTGCCCTTTCCATCCTTGGCTGGTTCCTTGCACTGGTTCTTATAGTGCCCAATCTGATCACAATTGAAACACCTTACTCCTTTCTTCTTAGCAACTTTCTTTCCTTTTCCCATCCGGCATTCATGAGCATAGTATCCTTTCTTATCACACTTATAACAAAAAACCTCTGCCTTCCCTTTCTTAGTAGCTCCACCTTTCTGAGCTCCTTTGTTATGGAAAAAATTCCTTTTCTAACTCTTCCCTCCTTGAGCTTCCTTTGCCTTATTTCCTTCAAGATAAGCAAGCATCTCCTCATGCCTCAAGGCCATTTCAACAACAGCACCGCATGGATCTCTAATGTGTGATAACATGGCCTAAGCAAGTTCAGGCTTCAACCATCGAATGAACTTTTCATTCCTCTTAATAATAGTATCAACCATAGCATAGTCGTATCTCGCCAGCTCCTCAAACCTTGTTGCATACTCAAGTACAGTCATATCTCCCTGCTCCAATTCCGCAAACTTCCTGAGCAGGGAGTGTACTTCGCAATCTCCGACATAAACCATTTTTCTAACCTTCTCCCGAACTCAGCCCACGTCATGGTTTCCTCATTGACTCTAACAGTCACGTTGTTCCACCAATATAGTGCTGTTCCTTGTAGTTTTCTAGAAGAAAGTCTCATTTTCTGCCCATCGTTGAGTCCCAAATTAGCGAAAATCCTCTCACAATGAAGTAACTAATTCTCCACTTCAATTGCATCTTCGGTACCAATAAATGGATTTCCTCCCAACCGAGCATAATCTTTACTAAAAATAGCATAGTTATTGACCACTGGAGCTTCCTGATTTCCTCCTTCAGCATTTCCTCCAATTACTCCAGCAGCAATTCCCACTTGCATCATATTTACAAAGAATTGATACATTGCTCCCATGTCTACTTACGGGACTCCAGCACCCACATTTGCAGTTTGTGCCTGAGCTTGATTTCTCCTAGTATTTGGTTTGACATTACCATTAGTTGTGGTGCTTCCCCACCAAGGTTAACTCTTTCACCTCTGGCATCCATATTTGCATTCGATTCTTCGTAAGATACAGAAGAATACCTATACAGATGGGAGAATAAAGATAAAGCGTATACTTATGTATAGCAAGTACAAGTACATTAATATAGCGTTATCCCATACCCCGATCTGTTCTCTAATTCTTTCGGATTATGTTTTCAAAATCATTTTAAGTTCAAAGTTTTTCATAAACCTATACTCTCATACCAAGTTGTAACATCCCCTATCTTGAGGCCCGAAGCTAAGCACTATAGATGTTGCAGTCATCCATAGTATTAACTTTCGGTCCAAAATACAGTAATTTCAATGGTATCCATAATATCAAAAGCATGTGAATATAAAATAAAATCATCATAGATTTAAAACTACTTTTTTGATCACGTTTCAAAGCAATATTTCATATTCAATTTACATAATCCCATAATCGATTCCTAGGTTTATATCAAATATAATTATTACAAAATACGCCAAGAGCGACATATGAAGATGCACCCTTGGATGATCAGAGTACTAAATAGACGTATAAGTCTTAATACGTCACATCGGAGATAAAAATAAATAGCAACTCCTAAATAGCTAACTTTGCCTCTTGCACGTCTCAGAAGCTTTATTCGTCCACCTACTAAACCTGAAAAACCTTAACTCTCAATCTACTCAAATTAATTTTGAGCACCCGAGAATTTAAGGGGAAAACATAAACTTCGAGTCAAACATAAAGCCTGGTGTAAATAATACCATTACATCACAGTTTACTGATATAAAATGAGACCACGCCGCTTAGCAGAACGGGTTTACTTTCACTAATATCCCTTTAAAACATATCTTTTGCAAATCAGATTCCGGCAATCAAACTGATTATACAATACTAGCAATATTATATATGCTTATAAACAGGTAACAAATGGGCCATCTGTCCTAAAAATATAGTTTTGTTTAGCTAACTACTAATATTGGCTGACTCGGGCCTACCAGACAAAATAAACAAATAATCTAACACCTGTTAGACAAACTTCTGGATGGTCTGTCCCTCACTTACTTCTCAAAAGTCACCTGATCCTAATAGTTTTACAGGCTCACCAATAACCTATCCTCCTTCTCTGTATATATTACTTTTTGTGTGTAACCATCATTTAAGTCTTACCTATGACTAAGCCCTACACACTGGAATTTTGGACCAAATTAGCTAGGGGCTATAGCTAATGTATAGAGCGCGACCCTATACCAGTCTCATATGGTATCCTAATATCTGAGTCATTTACTTAGGGTTAACAATCTTTTAATTTTTTCTTGGAAATCATTTCAAATTTATTTAACCTTTTAAATCATACTTAAACAAGGAAAACATACCTTTGCTTTACTCAAAGATATTTGCCATGTTATGTATACTTTACTCAAAACAATATTGATGAAAACATTCGAATCCTTTGTTTAAACCTTTAAATAATTTCTTTCAAAATCTTTGGAAGTACCACTTTCGAAACCATGGAAAGTGCCCCTTTCGATACAAGTAAACTATTTTACTTTATAACCTTAGGCCAAAAGGCCAAAGCATACTTTTCAAAACCATTTATAATAGACCTTCCAAAATCAATTGGAACTATCCTTTCGAAAGCTTTAAAAAACCTTAGACACCCTCTTTTCAAAACACTTTAAACATGCCTTTCGAAAACATTGGAAACCCTCCATTTAACACTAAGGTAAACCTTTCGAAAATATTGGGGAACCACCGCTTCGAAAAATTTATTACATACTTTTCGAAAGCACTAAATTCTTCTACTTTAAACAAACCTTTTAAAAGCATTGGGTTCAAGTAAATACATATAAAGCAACCTTTTGAAACCATTTGTTTCAAAACCTTTGGGTTTAACTTCCAAAATCTAAGAAGGGTCTTAAAGAACTAATTCGAAAGCAACTCCTTCGAAGGCAATTTCATAAGTAGAAGAAATGGATGGTCTCGACACCAACCCTTTTGAAAGCATTGGAGAAGCAGCTCTTATTTTAAAAGCAAAAGCACCCCTTCAAAACTATGTTTAAAGGCAACGACCTCAATTGGATCGAAAGGTAGAATTGCATCAACATATGTTTCGACCCTATCGAAAGCTAGTTTAAAACAAAAGGTGGCAACCTCTGTCGAAAGTTATCTTTAAACCCTTTCAAAAGCATTCTTTTAAAAGCAAGAAAGTGGCATTTCCATTTGAAAGCAAAACGAGATCTCAACCCCTTTGAAAGCATTGTTTCGACCTTATGCCTTTCGCCTAACTTCAATTCACTATGTACCAAGGCATTGATACCATGTGAATTAGTTTCGACTTGGTCGAAGGTAGAAGCATGAAGTCGAAAGCTTGTTGTCGATTGTGGCGAAATAGCAAACTCTTATAAAAACTGTTTTCTTTCTTTATAAAGTAATTTCTTTCTAACTATCTTGCCTATTTGTCATAATATAATTTGTTGCCAATTTCTTTTTCAAAATCTTTTCTAAAAGTGCTGTCAAATTCAGTAATTATTTATTTAAAACATTTAGCAAATTGCCCCTTCTCCTATTTCAAACATATAAAACATTTAAGTCCCATACCTTAAATAATTTTATATACTTAATAAAACACTTAGAAAAATTCTCCAAAAATTCCAATAAATCACTTTTAATATGTTTTCTAACATATTTAAATTTTTTACCCAAAGCTAATATATAATGGTAGTAATTAATTTAAACCCAAAATAACCATTTTCTTCACTAGAAAATTCATAATAAATCCACAATAATTTGGAAAATTATAGAACTTGAAACTCATCTCTGAAATATCATTTCTGACCATATATTAAAATTACAAGGCATTTAGATGTCATATGATAGGTTTTTCAAATCAAAACTTGTCATTAAATTAATATGAATAAACATAATTCATCAACAAGCATATATATCTATCTAGCATTCAAAACATGGTAATATATTTGAAAAAACAGTTGGATCTGATTCTATAAACCGAAAATATCAAAAACATGAGATGTAATCTATTATTTACCTTTAGCCTATTGTTAAGGAGTTGAGATTTGATCATGGATTAAGTTGATTAAGCTTCTTCCTCTTGATTTAGCTTATCTTCCCCCTTACTACTTTTTAATGGTGGCCGGCCTTTCTTTGTATTTAGTTTTTTGCTTGTGAACGTGAGAATGAAAGTGCATGAGAGTTTAGGGTATAATAATATAACTTATTCTTATATTATCCTTATCCTATTTCCCTTATCTATTTCATTTTAATTCCCTTAGTTCATTAGTTTAAATTGGCACGGCTACCATTTATTATACAAATCTCAATCCCTTAACCCTTTACATTATTTTATTTTATTTATCTAATTAAATGCCCAAAATAATGTTAATCAAAATTAGGATCGTTACAAACTCCCCTCCTTAAAGTATTTCATCCTCGAAATTACGATAAGGTACTCATCAAAGTCAATCATAATGGTAAAATATACCATGAAACAAGTCAGGATAAGTATCTCAAATCCTGCTCTCGGTTTCCCAAGTATAGTCTCTCTCGTCGTCACTCCACTGGGCTCTGACTAATCTGACTGTCTTGTTCCTTAGCCTCTTCTCATCTCTCGCGGCTATACGAACTGATTTTCTAACTACAGTCAAATTCAGTTCCACTACTAAGTCATCTAACATAGTTGGTGCTATAGTAATTTTTGGATCTCGAATACACTTCCTTAGATGGGAAACATGAAAAACATCATGGACTCCTGCCAAACTATTTTGTAACATTACTATATATGTGAGTTTCCCGATCCTTTCCACAATAAGAAATGGTCCAACGAACCTAGGTGCCAATTTCCTTGATTTCCCAAATCGAATCACACCTTTCATTGGTGATACCTTGAATGAAATCACGATCCCCAATTGAAACTCTAAGTCTTTCCATCTTCCATCAGCATAATTCTTCTACCTAGACCAAGCTTCCTTCATTCTAGCTTGAATCAACTCAATCTTCTCTGCGCTTCTCTAACTAAATCTGAACCAAGAACCAACCTATCCTCGGTCTCTAACCAAAAAGCTGGAGATTTGCATGGCCTTCCATACAAAGCTTTAAACGGTGCCATCCCTATACTACCCTAATAACTGTTGTTATATGAAAATTTGACTAAGTGTAGATGGTCTTCCCATGGTCCATCAAAAAATAGTACACAAGCTCGTAATAAATCTTATAAGACTTTGTTAATCTTTTCAGTTTACCCATCTATCTGTGGATGGTAAGCAGTACTCATCTTGAGTTTGGTACCCAAAGTCTCCTGTAGACTCTTCCAGAACTCGCTAGTGAATAAAGAATCTCTATCACTTCTATACTACTAGGAATTCCATGAAATCTAACTATATTCTTCATAAATAACTTAGCTAATATGTGCCATTCTGGTTGACTTGACTGGAATGAAATGGGCACTCTTGGTCAACCTGTCCACTATGATCCATATACTTTCATTTCTGCTATTTGACCTTGGAAACCTGTCTTTAAAATCCATTGAGATAGCATCTTATTTCCATACTGGAACATCTAAAGGCTAGAGTAACCCACTAGGTTTTTGATGTTCAGCTTTTACCTGTTGACAGTTCAAACGCTGTTTCACCCATAAGCCTACATCTCTCTTCATACCTTCCCAGAAGAAACTCTTCTTCATATCTTAATACATCTTAGTCCCTCCAGGATGAATCGTAAACTTGGATCGATGATATTCCCCAAGAACTTATTTCCTTAAGTTCCCAACATTCAGAACACATAATCTTCCCTTCCTTTTCAATTATCCCTTCTGGTCAAGAATAATATCTTTTAGATCATCAATCTCCGTTCCAACCTCAAGCCTTCTAATCTATCGGCAAACACCAGATCTTCTTTTTTCTTAGAAGCAATTTTTTCGATCATCACCGGTCGAATTTCCAAACATGCCAACGTAGCAGTTTTCTTACTAGGCCTAATCTCAGATCTCCATTGTACCCTACATGTAATCAATGCTTCCAAATCTTTCCACTCGGCTATCATTGCCAACACTACGTTTTGATGTTTTCTGCAAAGTGCATTTGTAACCTTGTTGCCTTTTCCGGTTGTGTACTCAATACCAAAGTCATAAGCAGCTAAAAACTCCAACTACCACTACTGTCTCATATTCAACTCCTTCTAAGAGAATAAATACATCAGCGACTTATGATCCATATACAACTCAAATCTTTCTCCCATAAGGTCATGTCTCTCCATACCTTCAATGCAAAAATTACCGCAGCTAATTCCAAATCATGCATTGGATATCTAACCTCATGCGGTCTAAGCTGTCGAGATGCATAGGCAATCACTTTACCTCTTTGCATTAATACAGCTCCTAATCATGTCCCACATGCATCCATGTATACCACTAAATCCTGATTCCCTTCTGGAACAACTAACACAGGTGCATTAGTCAATAAGTGTTTTAGCTTCTAGAATGCCTCCTCACACTTATCGGTCCAAATGAACTTCACATCTCGTGTTAGCTTGGTCATCGATGCCGCTATCCGAGAGGAATCATTAATGAATCTCTAATATTACACAGCTAATCCAAGAAAACTCTTTACCACGGTCACCGTCTCGGGTCTCTTCCAATTATTCACCGCCTCAATCATAGTCGGATATACAGACAACCCTTTCTCTAGGACTACATGACCAAAAAACTTCACTTCTTTCTTCCAGAAATGGCACTTCGAAAACTTCTCTTTTAGTTGATGATGCCTCAAAGTCTCAAGCACTACTCTAAGATGAACTTCATGCTCTCTATCATCCTTAGAGTATATCAATATATCATCTATGAAAACCAACATGACCTATCCAAATGCTCTTGGAAAATTCTGTTCATCAAATCCACAAAGAATGCTGGTGCATTAGTTAGTCTGAATGGCATTACTAACCATTCGTACGATCCATATCTGGTTTTAAACGTCGTCAAAGGAATACTATCTTCTGCCACCCTAAGCCGATGGAACCCTATTTCTAAACCCAATGGGGAAAATACTTTGGCTCCACTCAACTAGTCGAACAAATTATCAATTCTAGGCAACGAATACCGATTCTTTATCGTCTTCTCATTCAACTTACGGTAGTCGATACATAACCTTAATGATCCATCTGGTTTCTTAGCAAACACTGCGGCTGATCCCCAAGGTGAACTACTTAGTCTGATAAAGTTCTTACCTTCCAAATCCACCAACTGCACCTTGAGCTCCTTCATCACGATAGGTGTCATTCTGCTTGGCAGCCTACTCACCAGTTCTGCTCCTGGTACCAAAATCTATCCGAAATTCAATAGCTCGTTTCGACAGCAGTCCTACTATAGGTTCAAAGAATCTGTGAATTCTCTAACAACGAAAACTCGACCCAACTCGTCTTCTACCTCCATAACACCCAACAAAGCGTTAACCTCAAAACTAGGGTTTCCTATGGTATATACAATCCAACCTCTGCAGTTAAGGTGTCTAAGTGATATTTTCCTATCATGAGAAAATATCCTAGCATCATATTTACTTAACCAATCCATACCCAAAATAATTCTGAACGCTACAAAATCAAACATATGCAAACTGCAAACAAAGGTATGACCTAGATATTCAAACTCTAGGTGGTCACACTTCATCCCAAGTGTCGTATATCCTTCTATCGGATTTGCAACCCTTAAGGAAGTAGCTAGGTCTATGGGTTCTAGGTTAAGCTTATCTACCAAACAATGAGATATATAAAAAATGTGATGCATCGGTATCAAATAGAACTCTAACTGATACACCATAAATCAAAAGTGTACCTCCCAACACAGGTTTTCTCCTCTCCTCTGTTGTTGGTCTCGAGGTAGTTGGTTCCAATGCAAACACTTTGCCATTTCCATCCTTGGTTGGTTCCTTGCACTAGTTCTTATAGTGCCCAATCTAATCATAATTGGAACACCTTACTCCTTTATTCTTAGAAGCTTTCTTTCCTTTGCCCATCCGGCATTCATGAGCATAGTGTCCTTTCTTATCACACTTATAACAGATAACCTCTGCCTTCCCTTTCTTAGCAGCTCCACCCTTCTAAGCTCCTTTCTTATGGAAAATTTTTCTTTTCTGACTCTGCCAACCTTGAGCTTCCTTTACCTTATTTCCTTCAAGATAAGTAAGCATCTCATCATGCCTCAAGGCCATCTCAACAACAACATCACACGGATCTCTAATGTGTGATAACATGGCCTTAGCATGCTCACGCTTCAACCCCGAATGAACTTTTCATACCACTTAATAACATTATCAACCGTAGCATAGCCGTATCTCGTCAGCTCCTCAAACCTTGTTGCATACTCAAGTACAATCATATCTCCCTACTCTAATTCGGCAAACTTCCTGAGTAGAGTGGACTTCGCAATCTTCAACATAAACCTTTCTTCGAACCTTCTCCTGAACTCAGCCCAAGTCATGGTTTCCTCATTGAGTCCAACAGTTACACCGTTCCACCAGTACAATGTTGTTCCTTGCAGCTGTCTAGAAGCAAGTTTCCTTTTCTGCTCATCGTTGAGTCCCAAATTAGCGAAAATCATCTCGCAATGAAGCAACCTATTCTTTACTTCAATTGCGTCTTCAGTGCTAATAAACGACTTTCCTCCTAGTCGAGCATAATCTCTACTCAAAATAGCATAGTTATTGACCACTGGAGCTTTCTAATTTCCTCCATCAGCATTTTCTCCAACTACTCCAGCGGCGATTACCGCTTGCATCATGTTTACGAAGAATTGATACATTGCTCCCATGTCTACTTGCTGGACTCCAACACCCATATTTGTAGCTTGAGCCTGACCTTGATTTCTCCTGGTATTTAGTCTGGCATTTCCATTAGTTGTGGTGCTTCCTCCACCAAGGTTAACTCTTCCACCTCTAACATCCATATCTGCATTCGAGTCTTTGTAAGATACATAAGAATAGCCGAAAGAATAGAGATAAAGCGTATACTAATATATAGCAAATACTACTACGTTACTATAGTGTTATCCCATACCCCAATCTTTTCTCTAATTCTTTAGGATTATGTTTTCAAAATCATTTTGAGTTTAAAGTTTTTCATAAACCTATGCTCTAATACCAAGTTGTAACATCCCCTATCTTGAAGCCCGAAGCTAAGCGCTACAGATGTTGTAGTCATGTATTAACTTCTGGTGAAGAAATACGGTAAAGTTAAAGGTATTCATAATCTTAAAAGCACATGAATATGAAATAAAATCTTCATAGATTTAAAACAACTTTTCTGATTACATTTCAAAGCAATATTTCATATTCAATTTACATAATCTCATAATCGATTCCATGGTTTTGATCAATTATAATTATTACAAAATACGCCAAGAGCTACATATGAAGATGGCCCCTTGGATGATCAGAGTACTATATATATGTATAAGTCTTAATACATCACAGCGGAGATAAAACTAAACAGCAACTCCTAAATACCTAACTTCGCCTCCTATACGTCTTCGAAAGTTTTATTTGTCCACCTACTAAACCTGGAAAACCAAACTCTAAATCTACTCAAATTAATTTTGAGCATCCGAGAGTTTAAGACGATAAACGTAAACTTCGAGTCAGACATAAAGCCTGGTGTGAGTAATACTATTACATCTCAGTTTACTGATATTAAGTGAGACCAAGCCGCTTAGTGGAACGGGTTTCCCCTCACTAATATCCCTTTAAAACATACCTTTAGCAAATCAGATTCCTACAGTCAAACTGATTAATCAAACTGATTATACAATAATAGCAATATTATATATGCTTATAAACAGGTAAAAAATGGACCATTTGTCTGAAAAATATAGTTTTGTTTGGTTAACTACTAACCATTGGCTGACTCGGGCCTACCTAACAAAATAAACAAATAATCTAACACCTATTAGACGAACTTCTGGATGGTCTATCCTTCACTTACTTCTCAAAGGGTCATCTGATCCTAATGATTTTGTAGGCTCGCCAATAACCTATCCTCCTTCTCTGTATATATTCCTTTCTATATGTAACCATCATTTTATGTCTTACCTGTGACTAAGCCCTACACATTGGATTTTCAGACTAAATTAGCTAGGAGCTATAGCTAATGTATAGGGCGCGACCCCACACTAGTCCTATATAAAATCCTAATATCTGAGTTATTTACTTAGGGTTAAATATCCTTTAAATTTTCCTTGGAAATCTTTTCAAATTTATTTTACCCTTTAAATCATACTTAAACAAGGAAAACATACCTTTGCTTTACTCAAAGTTATTTTCCATGTTATGTATACTTTACTTAAAACAATGTTTATGAAACATTCGAATCCTTTGTTTAAACCTTTAAACAATTTCTTTCAAAACTTTTAAAAGTACCCCTTTTGAAACTATTGAAATTACCCTTTTCAAAACAAGTAAACTACTTTACTTTATAACCTTAGGCCAAAAGGCCAAAGCATACTTTTCAAAACCATTTATAATAGACCTTTTGAAATCAATTGGAAGTATCCTTTCGAAAGCTTTATAAAACCTTAGACACCCTCTTTTCAAAACACTTTAAACATGTCTTTCGAAAACATTGGAACCCCTCCATTTAATACTAAGGTAAACCTTTCAAAAACATTGGGGAACCACCCCTTCGAAACCTTTATCATATAGTTTTCGAAAGCATTAAAGTCTTCAACTTAAATCAAACCTTTCGAAAGAATTGGGTTCAAGTAAAAACATATGGAACAACCTTTCAAAACCATTCAAAGCCAATCCTTTCGAAACCTTTTGGTTTAACTTCCAAAATCTAAGAAAGTTCTTAAAGAACTAAGTCGAAAGCAACTCCATCGAAGACAATTTCCTAAGTAAAAGAAGTAGATGATCTCGACACCAACCCTTTTTAAAGCATTAGAGAAGCGGCTCTTATTTTAAAAGCGAAAGCACCCCTTCGAAACTATGTTTGAAGGCAACAACCTCAACTAGATCGAAAGGTAGAATTGCGACAACGTATGTTTCGACCCTGTCGAAAGCTAGTTTAAAACAAAAGGCGGCAACCTCTGTTATCTTTAAACCCTTTCGAAAGCATTCTTTTAAAAGCAAGCAAGCGACATTTCCATTTGAAAGCAAAACGAGGTCTCAACGCCTTCGAAAGCATTGTTCCGACCTTATGCCTTTCACCTAACTTCATTTTACTGCATACCAAGGCATTGATACCATGGGAATTAATTTTAACTTGGTCGAAGGTGGAAGCATGAAGTTGAAAGCTTGGCGCAGATAGTGGCGAAACAACAAACACTTACAAAAACTATTTTCTTTCTTTATAAATTAATTTTTTTTCCACCTAACTTGCCTATTTGTCATAATATAATTGGTTGCCAATTTCTTTTCCAAAATCTTTTCTAAAAGTGCTACCGAATTCATTAATTATTTATTTAAAACATTTATCGAATTTCCCCTTCTCCTATTTTAAACATATAAAACATTTAAGTCCCATACCTTAAATAATTTTATATACCTAATAAAACACTTAGGAAAATTCTCCAAAAATTCCAATAAATCTCTTTTAATATGTTTTCTAACATATTTAAATTTCTGACCCAAAGCTAATATATAATGGTAGTAATTAATTTAAACCCAAAATAACCATTTTCTTCACTAGAAAATTCATAATAAATCCACAATAATTTGGAAAATTACAAAACTTGAAACCCATCTCTAAAATATCATTTCTGACCATATATTAAAATTAAAAAACTTCTTCTTAATAGTGGCTGGCCTCTATTTGTTTTTAGCTTTTTGCCTATGAAGGTGAGAATGAAAGTGCATGAGGGTTTAGGGTATAAGAATATACCTTATTACTATGTTGCCCTTATCCTATTTCCTTTATCTATTTCATTTTAATTCCCTTAGTTCATTAGTTTAAAATGGCACGACTACCCTTTATTATACAAATTTCAATCCCTTAACCCTTTACATTATTTCATTTAATTTACCTAATTTAATGTCCTAAATAATATTAATCAAAATTAGGGTCATTACAGTACCAATCTTGCGGCATAAATGGGCATTTCGCTATGGAATGTCATGTAGCTAAGGTGCAGCGTAAGTGCTTCAATTATGATTTCTAAGGGGTAAGTAAGTGATGATGAAGTATGCCTTACAGGCATTACCGGGTCCTAACAAGCCCATTGCTCAGGAGTAAGGGAAGTAGTATTTGTGGTAAGGTGTACTTTAATTGCTAGTTACTTTGTAGATAGACTAAAATTGTAACCTTTCAGAGTAGGTAAATTATTTTGTAAAGTTAAACCTTGTATGAGTAATCTTAGTTGTAGAGCTAAGATGTAGTGACCAAAAATACTGCCGTTCAAAATTGAGCTTTTGAGTTGAGTGGGGTTGGCCGATGAAGTGTGACTTGGATTTACATCCAAGTAGGATTCGATGGATCCCAGTAATAGGCAAAGACCGAGCGGTTGACTTATACGTTTTACATAGAGTTTTCCATGTTAGAAGTATTTGTCCTTATGTTAGTAAACCTCAGATGGCGAGGTTAACCATAGGTTGTAAGAGATGTTTTCTAGGGATCAGTCCATTCACGTTCCAGTTCTCAATCCCTAGTTCGAGATTAAGGTTTCCAGTGATTTGCACCGATTAGACAAGGGTTTTTCACTTGATTATAAGCGGTGGGCACTTGAGTCGGATTATTGAGATGACTGAGAGATTTTTGAAGCATGGTTCTAATCATGCAAGGAATTCAATGGTCGGACCAAGGAACTGGATCGGAGCTCCCGTGTGAGGAGTTTGGTGGCCGACCCTAGTTGAACAAAGAAATCGTGCAAGTGAACAAAGGATTAGAATGGATATTGTATATTATTTTGGATGATCTTTATTCATTGTAAAAGTTGTTCATAATATTGTTAGTTAAGGTAGCTTGCAATAGTTCGGGGAAGTACTTCACAACTAGTTTTGTGAAGATTTAAATAATCTTCTAAGTAGCGATATGATACCTACCTAGGCGACAATCGTGGTTCATTTACTACATTATCCTTATAACATTATGCGATTGAGGTGAGTTTAAACCCGAGTGAGCCTAAGCATTTGTAAATTTCCATCTAATAATGGTTTAATTGGTAAAGTTTTCTCCAATGGGGAATTAAATCTCTTTGGAAAGAAAGTAAAATTGAGACTTAGATTGCTAGGTTTATTTGAGAGTTTTAAGGATCGATAATCTAGCATACCATATAAGTTTTCCTTTTTGTAATGGGAGGTGTAATAGTCTTTCATTTATTATATCCATGAAAGATGTTGCAACACTTGAGCATTTAGTTCATTTTGAAGTCGAACATACTCATGAGAGTTTATAGATTGGCATGCACGTTTTGACCATTGTTAGTTACTGTGTGCGTTGGTATAGACTCTTTTTGTATGTTTCATTATTTGTGTGCTAGTTATTATTACTTGTTGATTGTTTGTTATTGTTTGATGATTGATTGTTGCTATTTGTCCTTGATTGCTCGTTAATGATTGATTGATTGATTGTTGGTGGTGGTGTTGTTGCTGCTAATTGATTTTTATTTATTGTTGCTTATTGCCGCTTGTTATAGCCTGTCATTGATTGATGTTTGTTATTATTTGTTATTGCGTATTGTTGCTTGCTGATTGCTTGCTGTTTGCTTGCTTGTTGATTGATTGATTGTTGTTGATTTTTGTTGTAGTGTTGCTTATTGATTGATTTTTATCGATTGTTACTTTTTATTATTGTTGTTGTTAATTGTTGTTGTTTGTTATTATTTGTCATTGATTAGCTTTGCTTGTTGGTTGCTTGCTATTGCTTTATTAATTAATTGATTATTGTTGATTATTATTGCTTGTGTTGCTTTTTGATTGATTGTTTATTCATTTTTGTTGATTATCATCGCTTGTTGTTGCTTATTTTGTATACTTGGTTGCCTGTAAGCTAGTTACAATTACCTGTTTTAGCATATTCGGAGAGAGATACCAATTGTTATTTAGGATAGATCACATATCATCCATACCATTGTAGGGGTCGAGGTGAGATCAATATGAGTCGGATGCATTTAGATGTGACTCAAAGTCAATCAATTATGTAATCCTAGACTGCCCATCTGCTTACAACTTGCTCGTCGGGCAACCGCCCCTGACTGAATTTGATGCCATTGTGTCCTACAACCGCCTGATAATGAAATTCCCAATGCCAAACAAGATTGGTGAGTTTAAGGGAGACCAACAAAAAGCGAGCCAGTGCTATGGGACTTTCCTCCATCGAGTAGGGAAGTATGTCCTAATGATTCAAGAGGAACCCACCACCGATGTCAATACCTCCCGGGAACCAGAAAATGCAACTTCCTTAAGCGCAACCCAGGGATGCGCGACCAAGTCGTCAACATGGTTGGTGTCCTCCGTCCGCTAAAAAAACAAAGGGTTTGGGGCCGGTTTCTCTTGCATCCCTTTAGAGGACAGGGGAACTCATCTCTAGTTGGAACGAGAAAGCGGCCCGCTGGTGGCTACCTTGACCGACCAGCAATACTATAGAGGGAATATCCATCGAGGGCGGGCATGCTGCAGCCAGCCCGACACAAAAGTGTCTCTACATCCCAGTCGAAGAAATAATGGAATGCATGATTTATGCTTTGGATCAGTGTGACGTAGAGGCAAACACAAATACTGAAGATGACCCGCTAGATCCACAAATGGGGACCAGGTGCTCGATAGGGGCCCTGCGACACTCTGGAATACATATCCATCGATGAAAGCGATCCCACCAAAGTCATCCAGATTGAGATTGAGCTTAATCCGAGAGTCAGGGAAGATCGGATAAAATTTCTCATACAAAACAAAGATGTTTTCACTTGGGGCCACGTCGATATAATCGGCATTGATCCTCGCATAATCTTCCATGCACTAAACATTGACCTGAAAGCAACCCCAATTCGACAGAAGTGAAGACCCGTAAACCCTAAAAGATACAAAGCGTTAAAGGAAGAAGCAGAGAAGTTGCTCACTAATGGCTTCATAAGGGAGGTGGACTACCGGTTTGGGTTGCGAACTAGTCTTAGTCCGCTAATCAAAGGGTATATGGACGACATGCATTGACTTTTCGAATCTTAACAAAGCCTGTCCAAAGGACAGCTTTTCACTGCCCTACGTCGACCAACTCGTGGACGCAACTAGTGGGCATGAACTCCTCACTTTCATGGATGCCTATTTCAGCTATAACTAGATCGTCATGCCTGGCTCTGATCAAGAACACGCCTCTTTGGTCACCAACACTAGGTTGTATTGTTACCATGTCATGCCTTTTGGTTTGAGAAACGCAGGGGCAACATACTATCGTTTAGTCAACTGGATGTTTTCAGAACAACTGGGTCGTCGGTGGAAGTATACAACGACTACATGGTTGTAAAATTGGAGAGGGCCGACGGCTATGTACCCAACCTCATCGAAACTTTTGGCATCTTGAGAAGGTACAGCATGAAGTTAAATCCCAAGATTGCAGTCGAATCCAACCGATTCTTGGATTATATTATGAGCGCTAAAGGAATCGAGGCCAACCCGTACAAGGTTTGGGCTATTCAAAAAATGTATGTTCCCAAAATAATGAAGCAGGTATAGAGCCTCAATTGGACGGTCGCCACTCTATGCTGTTTTGTTTCAAAGACTATGGATCAGTGCCTGCCCTTCTTCGACCTTGTCAAGAAGGGGAAGACCTTCGCCTGGGGCGATGAATGCACCAAGGCCTTCGAAGACTTGAAGCAACACTTGGCCACCCTTCCAATTCTGTCAAAACCTATTAATGGGGAAGATCTTTTCCTATACCCGACGGTCACCAACCATGCAATTAGCACCGCACTCGTCAAGAAGAGGAAAAGGTGTAGCAGCCAATTTACCATGTGAGCAAGCTATTGACCGGACCTGAAATAAGGTACACAAGATCGAAAAATTAGCTTTCTGCCCCGTGATGGCAGCTCGAAAATTACGATCGTATTTTCAAGCTCAACCTATCAAAGTTCTAACCAAACAAAAACTTAGCCAGATCCCGAGTTGCCTCGACATAGCGTGGAGGCTCCTTAAATGATTCGTCGAGCTGAGCCAACACCGCATCCATTTTCTCCCACGATCGTCAATCAAAGGACAAGTGGTGGACGATTTCATAGCTGAATGTTCCGACCCGGTTGATGAAGGGGAGAAGGAGAACCCCCCAAAACGAACATGGCACCTGTATATGGATGGTGCATCCAATGAGAAGGGGCAGGAGTAGGAATAGTCCTAGTTACCCCCGAGGGGAAAGAGCTCTGCTTCGCCGTCCAGCTTACCTGCAAGGCCACGAATAACAAGGCCGAATATGAAGCCCTCTTAGCTGGCTTAAAGATGGCGAAAGAATTTCACGTGAAATCACTACATGCTTATAGTGACTCCGCCATCATCGTCAACCAAATGAATGACCACATTCAGACAAAGGGGAAGGTTCTGACACTTTATGTCACTAAAGCCCGGAGACTTACCAAAGCCTTTGGAGAATTCCAACTAGAACAAATCCCCAGGGAGTGAAACGGTAAAGTGGACCAATTAGCAAAAGCAGCAAGCGACCCGGGAGAAACTCTCCCATGGGTACCATTGGACACCCAGAGCACTCTCGGCTTTGAGTCGAGGGAAGCCATCATGGAACTTGATCAGCCTTCCAAAGGAAATTGGATGATGGCCATATATAGAGGTATATCATGAATAATGAGCTACCAACCGACCATAAGGAGGCCATAAAAAATTTGCATCGGTCGCCACATTACACGATCATCGAAGGGAAGCATTACAGGCGAGGATACTTAACCCCGCTGCAACACTGTATGTTTGCATGAGGGCTTCTATGGATATCAGGCCGGGGGCAAAGTCTAGCAAAGAGGGCCACTCTGAAGGGGTACTACTCGCCCGCCATGGTAAAGTATTCTATGAACTATATGAAAAATGTGACCGATGCCAGCAATTATCGAAGGTCCCCAGGGCTTCCCCTGCCCCTCTAGTCTCCATAACGTCCCCCTGACCATTTGATACATGGGGGATCGATCTGATCGTGAAGCTCCCTAACGTCAAAGGCAGGTACAAACACGCAATCATGGCCACGGATTTTTTCATCGAAGGCTTGAAGCATAACCTTTAACCGGCGTCATGGCTTCAAAGGTTCTCAACTTCGTTATCAAGAACATCATCCACTACTTTGGCCTTCCAAAGAAAATTGTTACGGACAACAGGACCCAATTTGAAAGCACGATGTTCCAAGAATTCTGCGATAGAAATGGAATAGAAAAGAGCTTCTCCTTGGTCGCTCACCCACAAGCCAATGGGATGGTCGAGGCAGCTAATAAAACCATCAAGTCTACTCTTAAGAAAAGGCTTGCCAAAATGAAAGGAAATTGGGCAGAGGAGTTGCCTCTTGTACAGTGGTCATATCGCACGTACGCCCGAACTTCGACCAGCCACAAACCCTTCTCCCTTTCATACGGGCACAAGGCCATATTTCCTATCGAGGTGGACATCCCGTCGTAGGGTGACCTACAACCTCGAGCAAAATGATGAGCTCCTCAGGATCGGTCTGGACATACTCAATAAGCAGTGAATGGAAGTGGAAATCCACCCCAAGGCTTATAAGAGAAAAGTCGCAAAACATTACGATGCATGGGTAAAGCTCCAACAATTCACTATTGAAGACTTAGTTTTACATCGTGTATTTGCAAACGCCAAGGACTCGGCCGATGGGGTGCTCGGACCGAACTGGAAAGGGTCATATGCTATCAATTATATGCTAGCTAACGGTGCATACCGTCAATCTCGCCCCAATGGGACCCATGTGTCTCGGGCCTGCAGCCCAGAACACTTATGGGCTTACTTTATATAACGAAAGTACTCCATAAATAAACCTTGGAATGTAATCATTTCTTTTTGCAGGGATCAATGGAAGCTCATATCTCTTTGCCAAGATAATGTCAGCCACGCAAGTTTGGGATACTTGGACAGGGATGAGTTCTTACATGCCCATTCACCCATTCCGACGGTAGCCCACATTCTGTCAAGGGACCGCACGAGCTACCACTCCCTTGCTTGATAGAAGGACATGCACGATGAGGGTGGATTACCGTGCATCCATTCCGCCTAGGCATGTCAAGGATGCCCAATGACCTGCAGGTCATCTCGCTGCTACCCGACCTGCTCCTGCAGGTAAACACGAGATATAACTCTTGCCTCCTGGGGTGCATCGACGAGCTGGATAGTGATCACAATGGTTCGATTCCCCTCCTCGGTGATGCTCCTTGTCCCGACGGGATGAGACAGTGTTGTCGAGACCGGCGCATGATAACTAAGTGCAGTGCCATGTAAGTATCTCCAAGGTCCGACATCCATAATGTGCCTACAAGGAAAGAAGCTAGCCTTCATTTCAACCCTTGGGTGTTGGAAAGGGCGCCCACAAGAAAATAAGTCGAGTCCTTCCGTGCAAACCCCACGGGCTTCAACTCCAACCGTTGGGTGTCTGAAAGGGTGCCAACAAGCAAATAAGCCGGGTCCTTCCATGCAAACCTCACGGGCCTCAACTCCAACCACTGGGTGTCGAAAAGGTTGCCCGCAAGAAAATAAGCTAGGTCCTTCTGTGCAATCCCCACGGGCCTCAACTCCAACCCCTAGGTATCGAAAAGGGCGCCCGCAAGCAAATAAGCCAGGTCCTTTCACACAAACCCCACGGGTCTCACTAAGGCCTCAATCCCCCAAGGCGAAACATACTCGCCACAACATACCCTGTGCTTTTCTTTTATTTGCAGGTACAATAACAGAAATGAGAATCTCAAACACCACATGATGCAAAAAAGGAATTCATAACAAACAAGGGGCACGGCACACAACCCCCCGTGTTAGGCGCAATCAACCTATGAAAACCGAAAAAAGAGAAAGAAAAGGGGAAGGGAAAAGAAACAACAAAGACAACCAGGCTACAACCAACAATACACGAAAACCTCCTTACTTATTTGGTCGGGTTAGAGAGTCAATATGCTCAGCCATCAAGATGGCTAGCACATGCTTACCCTTTCTGGTCAATTCGGTGGCGGCCTCCTCTCGATACCTCTGGGCCAAAGCGGGCGCCACCTATGGGATCACAATAGGAAGGTGGAAGTTGTTCATGAAAGTGCCCACCGCCATGTTAATCAAACGAGCCGACCAGTGAGCGTCCCTTTACTGGTAGACTCTCTCTTTCAACCCCTCAACGTCGTCCGGGGGCAAGCAAGTCTGCTGGGCATCAAAAAGCCCTCGAAGATGCCCTATCTCATGCTTAAATCTCTCCTCCACCCCCTTCAACCATCTAACCTATTCCTTAAGCTATCCTTGGTCAGAAACAGCCTAGTCTCTGATAGCCTCAGCGTCGGCTCTACAGCGGTCTGCTTCTGCCACTTCTTTCTCGGCCAACTCCCTGGCTCGAACTACATCTGCTCGAAGCGCAATCTCTAATTCACGGTCCTTCTTGGCCACACCTTTGGCTATAATAGCCACCTCACGCTCATCAGCAGCCAGCTCAGCTGCAACTCGGGCCGCTTCAACCTCCTCCCTCGTAGCTCTCAACTCTTCCTTCAATTGGGTAACTACGTCATCTCCACCCAACAAACTGGCTATGACTGCTTCCAACTCCTCCAATTCATCTGCTGCGCAAGCCCTATTCTCCTCCCACTCCTCCCTCGGGAGATTCAACCTGTCATGACCTCTCCTCAATTCTTCCGCAGTCCTCACCATCCATTAAGGACCATCATGAGAAGACTCCCCACTTCTTCTATGGCCTGTACCCAGTAGGTCTTGTTTGCTAATTAACAAGCTTATCATGGACCCACATCGTGCAAGCCCCCCCCCCCCCCCAAAATAAGGCAGTTTGAGTTATTGGAAAAAGGAGATGGAAGAAAAATTAGAAGGTAAATAGGCCTTAACACAGCCAGTTCCTTGCACAAGCTATGTAAAACCCTAGATTTTTACATATATTTTAAATTTGACATTATTTTATTTTGAAATTATTTTTAAATTTGTTTTATTTTCAATATTTCATTTTAAATAAAAATCTTGATTATTATGTGAATTATAATTTCAAATTTGTATAAATTGAAAATTTTCCTGAAAAGTGGATTTCTGGTCAAACTTTGACTTTTAAATTTAAATACTTAAATTCTTAAATTTTATCTTTTATTATGAAAATAGATTTAATAACATGAATACTGATTTTTGTTTCGTTGAAAACGGATTTAAATTGTGAAAGTTATATTGTTTTCAATATTGTGTGTATATTGAGTTATTTAACAATTTTCTTTATTTTTAATTTATATAAATGACATTTTTTTATATATCTTACTCTAATTTGTATATTTAGGTTATATCATATATATTTTGACTTTTAAATATTTTTAAAGTGATTATAAAAAATTTCTAAAGCTAATTGAATTTATTTTTAATTTTTAAAGCCTGTTTGCATTTTTAAGCTATTTTCTTAATTTAAATTCTATTTAATTAAGATTTAATTATTTATTTTATATATTTACTTTCATTTCTAAGTTGTTATCTTTTTTATCAGTTTTATATGTATTTTTAAATTACAAAATAAATAATGGAAATTGGAAGAGTTTTGAGACCTTTTATTTGCCTAAGTCCTTTTGTATTCCACCGTTTCATTTTCAATCAATACATCAATTATTTTGGCCGACTTCTCTTCTTTGCTTCAGCTGATTACTTTATCATTTCTCACGCACAAAATAAACTTCTCATCCCTCAAAAAATTTCGGCCATCACCTGAGCAAAAGGTTTGGTTAATCTTCTTCTCCTTTCTACTCACTTTCTCCTTGTTTTTCTCATTTTCTTTGCACTTGCCTTCATCTATTTACTTGGCCATTCCTCCTCCATCACCTTGGCTGCCTCCACCACCACCACAACCAGTCACTACCTCCTCCAGCACCTTTGTCCTACCTGGCCATGGCCATCCATGATAAAGATCCACCAAAAATTTGAGCAAACTCCACCTATACATGCATTGCCTAGCTCCTATGCCTTCACCACCTCACTACAACTCCTTGGCCGCCACTTGCACCACCACCACCAGCCTATACCTGACCTGAGACCTCTGCCACATCACCCTCTGACCCCACCAGGCCTGGCCGTGACCATGCTTTCCTTGGCCATGAGCATATGTTGCATTGAACCATTGTTTTGTTGCATTGTCTTGTACTTTTCATGCATATCCATCTTTGCACTATCTTTTCCCAAGCTAGGCCGACCCTATGGAACCCAAAACCATATCCAAACCCACCCCTTAGCCATGCATTTCAGACCTGTAGCTGAACCATAAGTGGTTGAAGGCAAGTGCAATAGCTTTGGTTTTGTTTTATTCAATCATTTCTAGCATTGTTTATTTTATTTTGGTTTGAAATTCATGTTATATATATTGTTTTGTTTCATATGCACAAGACAATTAGCTTTGGCTCTCCCAATCTCAAATCATTGTCATGCTTTCGTGCCTCTGGAAATCTTTGTTGTGTGTTTGTGGTTGTCATCTCCAGCTTATACAAGTGAGTAATTCTCACCAGACGATGTGTACTTATATAACTAGTAAACTGACACCTTTTGAATCTGTAAAATTATATCATCCTGTTATAACTGTTATATTATGATCATATAATGCTCACCCCAGTTATTACACCTGATATCATCAGTTACTTTTATATGATGCTATTCTGTTCATTCATATCTGTTTATCACACTGCAAGTTCCCTGTTAGTATAGAAATCACTATGGGTTGAAATGATACATACCCGAATGGACTTTAGAATAGGGAAAAATCGTTATGGGCTGAAATGATAGGCCTGAATGGTTTTTATTTATTTTATTTAACTTGGGATTGCGGGTTTGAAATGATAAAACCTGGTTTTTCTTTGTAAATTACGGATTGAAATGATATATATCCGTATCACTTGACCTAGGCTAGAAAATTATATACAGATCCGTGGTTTATATATTTTTCTGAATTTTTTTTAAGATATTTTAAAAATGTAAATATTACGATATTTTGATTTGAATTTTATTAAAATGATTTCTATAAAATATTTGTGATTTTCTACAGATTAAATAACTGAATTAAGTAAATGGTGAAGTAGAATTTGAAATATAAGTTAATTTTGGAATTTATGATTTTGTTTATAAATGGAATTTATGTAAAGTAAGAAATATGCAAATTTGATTTAAAAGATGAATTTAATGATTTTTATTAAGTAATAATAATTTTTAAAAGTGTTAATGATTTTTTATAAATTAAAATATGAAATAAATGAATGTTTAAGTTGAATTTTTTTGAAATATAACTTAAATTGGGAAATTGTGAATTTTGTTAAAAGTGAAATTTTAATTAAGTAAAGTAAATGGAAATAAGTTATATTTTGGAAATTTAAACTTAGTTGTTAAGTTAATAATTTAATTAAAGAAATGAAAATTTAATTGTTATTTAACTTGATCTTTGTATGGAAATTTGACTTTATAAAATCATAGAAATAAAGGTATTTAAATGATTGTTTTTAAATTGTGAAAATATATTATTTTATAAGTTAAAATGATTTATGTTAAAAGTTAATTATGTGTGAAATTGTAAATAAAACTCTGAATTTGATTTGACAGCATTTTTGAAATGTAATGTAAAGATATTACAGCATTGGAAAATGCTGTAGTTGTTTTAAATGAACCAAATAGCAAATTTGAACTAAGGGTTATTATAGCACTTTGTTAGTGCTATAGTTGTTAAATTTAACTAAATTTTTTATTGAAACTAAATTAAGATATTACAGCATTTTAAATGCCGTCTTTTGTTAATGAACTGTTTTTAAACATAACATTTCGTAGCATTTTCTAAGTGCTGCGAAAGTTGAATTTTCTTTGTTTAATAAATTCAAATGAATAAATGATCTTTGAAAAAGATTAAATTTTGGAAATTAAATATTTAATTATTAAATATAATGAATTGACTTTAAATGATTTAAATGGAATAGTTGATTTGGTAAATACAACTATTTTGAAATGTGATTAAATGGTATTTAAATTTAAACTAAATAAATGATGTTTTGATTTGATATTTTGATATATTAAAATGATTTGAAATGAAGTTTGGAAAGATATGATATTTTGACATATTAAAATGATTTGAATGAAGTTTGAAAGGATATGATATTTTGATATATTAAAATGATTTGAAATGAAGTTTTGGAAAGATTTGATATTTTGATATATTAAAATGATTTGAAATGAAGTTTTGGAAAGATATGATATTTTGATATATTAAAATGATTTGAAATGAAGTTTTGAAAAGATTTGATATTTTGATATATTAAAATGATTTGAAATGAAGTTTTGGAAAGATATGAAATTTTGATATATTGAAATGATTTGAAATGAAGTTTTGAAATAATATGATATTTTAAATATATTGAAATGGTTAGGAATTGATTTAATCTTTATTTTGATAAAGATTTGGATTTGAAATGATATTCTATTTTGAAGTATAAACTGTTATTAAATTATAACCACGGGTTATAATAACGATTGGTTGTTAAAGAGACCAGGATCGGATATGGACATACTCTCTGTCGATACCGAAAACAACTTTGACAATTGTGTACGCGGTGGAGTTTCCAGAATGAAGTAGGATGGTGGCGACGATCCTAAGGTATGTACGTGGACCCAACTCCCGTGAGTTGGCATAAGGTGGCTAAAACAGAAGCGATCGACGGGTCAAGGAGGTAGCACCTCTGATCGGACACACTTCTTCGATACCATTCTATTACTTGTGATTGATTTGGTGCGCACCCTTGATTTGGGAGTGTTGTTCGAGGTGGGCGGTAGTGGCTGCTATGCGTCACCACCAGTCCGGATGCGTAATTGGTATATCTACCCTGGCATTGCCTTGTGTGCCGTGTCACCTACCATATCGAGCTTTACTACGAGTTTCTATTTCTGTCGTACCTATGGAGTATCTTCTCATAGCCTTGCGAGGTATGCAGGTACTGTGTAGACTATTGGCATATTACGTGTTAAGGTGGAAAATGTAAAGCCTTAATGCTATTTTAAAGTATGTTTATTTTATGATTAGACATTATTATAATAGCAAATATTACTACATAGTAGATAGTTTAACGGATCCTTAAAGAATGGGCGATCCCAAGCATTCTTTAAGTTACTTGTACCTTTATTACAGTTCATTTGAGTTGGTTTACATTATATAAGTATGTATGTCCTGACTCGAGTGTTTGTGTTTTATTTACGCTCGGGTCAGCCTGAGTATTCACAGATTTGGATTCCACTTTCTGGAGATTGGAATCACTGAAGATTATCTGCTTATCTAGTTTTATCTATCTCAGTTCTGTTGTTCTATTCAGCTTGTACTTGGTTATCATATTGAGACTTCTGTTGTACTTTATTTCTTCTGTTGTATCTTATTTAACCCTGATATATTTACATAGTAGCTTCATGAACTACTATTTCTTTTACTTCCGCTGCACTTCTTACTCTGTGTCTGTGATCTGTGATTATTTATTTACTGTATATTCTGAGATTTGCCAAATTTTATTTATAATCCATTGTTTTGAATTATTCAAGTCCGGCATGTGTGGATTTATTGTCGATTTAAATGGTCCAAAATATCGGGTCGTTACAGCTATCAACAACAACCTATAATCCATGACCTGGCCATCCAGAGTGTGACTGGTGGGAAATCTCTACATAATGGGTAGCGCCCACTTGGAGGTTTGTAGGAGTCTGTCCAAGCCCTCCCTATTATATCCCAGATTGATCCGCATGGAAATTGTCCCGGCTTTCTCTTCATCCTCTGCATTAGGCCCATGATACACAAAAACATCAACATCGTCTTCGTAAGCTTCGCCACGAGCCACTCCCATTTCATCCACCACTGGCTCCTCTCCTCCTAAGCCCTCCAACGGTCCCTCCTCCTCTACCACTTTGGTCTTCACCCATTTTCTTCTAGGGGCTTCTCAGTACTGGATTCTTCATCAACATGAATCACGGAGCAAGAAGCGTCGGATGCCACTTCGGGGGGCGACAAAGGAGAGACCATCATGGCTTTCCCTTGACATCTTGCCCTGGAAGATCCGATGGGGGATTGTTCGTGTCATCCCACTTCTCAAATTTGATCTGGCCCACTGAAACAAGGAAAGGCAACAAGTTAGAAAACAAGGAACCAACCATGGGAAAGATAAACATAATTAACTACCAGGCGGAGCGCCCCGGTTCCGGTTCCTAATCAAAGGTGCACAAAGTTCAGAATCATCCCCTTCATACTCTATAGGTCCTGCTCTTTCTACACCGATGGTCTAGCTTCAGGACCCCTATTTTCCATAAGACCATCGCCTAACGAAGACCAAGTCACACTTTCTTCAATGGCCCAGGGACAGAGGCTGGCCAGAAGTTCCTTTATATTTCGTCGGATCGTACTCCTGCTATTCCGATGGCAGATCAGAAAGGGCATCCGCATCAACTATGGGTCGGCCCTCGGCATCCCCCGAACCATCATAATCATCCATACCAATGCACCCCTGCCCGGCCCCAAGTAAAAGTGTGGATTCAAGTAAAGGAGATAAAACAAGACGACTACTTGCGAGCTTCTTTGAAACCGTCTCCTTCTTCTTTCTCTTTCGGCTGGTTTCTGCTCCTCTCTCCATTTTTGTGAGGGCACAAATGGACCGACCCACCGATGGTAGCTTGAATTTTCAAAGCATCTCGTCAGTCAATAAGTTGACCAAATCTCGAAGGATATAGTCGGCCCCCGAAGGCCCAACACTTTCCTCTCCCCTAACGTTGCCTCGGCCTGGCTCAACGTTAGGGACCTTGCAATTGGGCAAATTATAAGAACGTCATAAAAAAGGAACAAGAAAGAGAGGGGGATAAAAAATCACAAAGACAGTCTCACGAAAAGGTCGAAAGGACTGGAGACGCAACCCCACATTCACAGCCCGCGGGACAAAGAGAAATTGGGATTTCCAACCAGAGACATCTTTCTCTAAAACCCTAGTAAAGACCACTTCTCTCTTCGTCTTCATATGGATGTGGTAGTAGGTCCCGGGGAGATGACTAGGCACTTTGTTAATATTAAAAAGGTAGGCGACAAGGCCCGCGGAAGGTGTCCCTAAGTCTAAGCGATGACACGCTACGCAAAGGCTCATCAAATAACAATAGCTATTCGGAGTAAGTTGACCTGGTGTAAGGCCGAGCTCGTTCAGAAGAGACACGATGGTTGGATGCAGGGGCAAGGGCACTCCAACTTTCAAGTAACCCAAAGAGAATGTGTAGTAGTTTGGTGGGGCAGTGTCAGCTTATTCGTGGGTTTCAAAAATTGGATCACGCCATGGGTTCAACCAAATAGGTTTGGCTCTCTAACCATGCTATCTGGTCCACCTACGAAGTCAAAAGGGACCATGGGAGCGAAACTCGAAGCACTATCGAAAGCAGTCATCCTATGACAAGATCATAGTAAACATTAGGAGGCAAGCATGACGGATGCCTCCCCCTCAGGAACTAAGTGGCCTCAAAGCATGGTCAAATGAGGAGAGGCATCGTTAAAAAGAGAAGAAAACCGTCGGAAGGACGCCGCCTAGGGGCACTCCACGATAAAGAAATGAGCCATCGACGACCTAATGACAATGATAAACGATAATAGAGAGAGGGACGTGCCTGTTAATGGAAAATTTTGAAAAGTGTCAAAAGGTTTACAACAATGGCAAAAGAAATGGGGAAACGGTAAAAGGAGAAGAAGAGGTAGCTACATCTATTTATAGATCCTCACCAGTCAAATCGTGACCCTTCATTTCAAAAGGACAACCAAATCTGGATCGTGTGAAGTGATGTGACGTTAGGGTCGATTCGGATCCTTTGGCTCAAAAGGTACATGGAAAAACGGACCGCTAAAGACAATAATAGAAAGACACATGATATCGACATTAATTACACTACATGCATCCATCAAATCATGTCATTTCGTATCAGCAAGCCCACCCCCGCCCAAG
Organism: Allium fistulosum; assembly: GCA_030737815.1. Lineage (NCBI taxonomy): Eukaryota > Viridiplantae > Streptophyta > Magnoliopsida > Asparagales > Amaryllidaceae > Allium > Allium fistulosum. The sequence goes on along the minus strand of CM060903.1, from coordinate 1,398,078,875 downwards.
AGGGCAGGCTTAGTGGGCAAAATGTTGCTCAAAATTTTCATAAAAGTTTAATAGGCCATGGCGGCCGCCCACATGGAGATAAATGCATCAGCCAAGCTAATTCGGGCTTCCTTGGAAACTGACAGACCCAAGGGCCGATCGATTTGTACACCCGGGTTCCTCTTACATAAGGATAGAAAACAGGCCAAAGTGGCTCGAAAAGGAGAGAACAGTTAGATCGGTAGAGAAAAGAATACCTACTAAATTCCCGCCACCCTGGAAAAGCGCTAATACAACTGGTATTTAAGTAGTATTTTAATTCATTAAAATATAGGGTATTGCAATATAAATTTCTATAGATTATCAAGTTCGGTTTTGCAATTAAAAATGTATCATTTGAAATCACAATGAATACGTCTGAAAGAAAGAGATGTAGAAAATAGGGATATTTTACTGTATTTTCTACTATCTATTTCAATAACTACAAAATATAATTGCTTGTAATTCCAAAGATAACACTAATTTTCTTTTTGGATAGGATATAGAGATTTACAGTGTTAACCTTTTTTTGGAGAAGATGTGATTCCAATGCATTAAAATGCAAGAATCCCTATGTATGAATTTAAGAATTGAAGTTGTGATAATAATAATGATTAAATTGTAATATTAATACATATTAATATATGCAATAGAGACCAGATGGAAACCTAATAGTAAATGTAACAAGGTAAGAAAGAAATAAAATAAATATAAGCAAGACAGAAATGAAATAATAATGATGTAAAGGTGGGCAGGTAATAATTTAAAATAAAAGGGTATGGAAAGTCCATTAAACAAGGGAGAGAAATAAAAGTTAAAAGGGGATAGAAATAAAAATTAAATGGTAAAAAAAGAGAGGTAAATGGGAAAAAGATATTTTGATCTTTAAAAAAGAAAGCGGTAAATGATCTTAAATTGAATAAGAAGTAAACGAATGAAGAAGTAATGAAATGTTTTTAATAGTTGAACATTGGAGGCGCAATAATTAAACAAGTAAGAATGAACACACACACACGCATATATAGCCTCAAGTATGCATTTAGAACGAGTGTGAATTATTATAGTTAGTAAATAACTTAGATGGATAAGAATGGCATAGTCATTAAAATGTGTTGGAATGTGAGGTCAGTAGTGTTACACAATAGAAGTCTGCCCATTATAAGGGGCTACCAGCAGTTTTGTATACATTATACCGATATGGGATATACCCCACTATAGGACACATGGAATTATATATGCTTGTGTATAAATAAATAAATAAATACCCCAATTGGGTTTTCTTCAATCTTCTAGGAGGGGTATTTCCTTGATTGCATTAGGCAATCTAAATTGAACAGTGAGTAAGGATCGGCGCTATGTTAGTGTGTCGGTGCCATATTAGGGAGTCGGAGCTGTACATAGGTCGAGAATGTCATCGGTCTTGAGCGATCAGCGAAAAGACGAGGGTTACACCTAAAGGTGCTACACCTCCTACTAGTATAGGTCACGTTCAGGTCATGAATCTCTATAGTTGTTTGCTAGTTTGTTTGTTAGGAGGCAATGGTAGATAACCCTTAAGAGGGTTCTTTTAAAACGAATGGGGTAGTCCGAGGAGCTGAGTCCTCTATAGTCTGTGGAGCTGAGTCCACAATAGGAAGAAAACAAGTACTAAATCCCCAAGATGAGATAGAATACAGCTAAACTATTATGATACCATTATTAAAAACTATGGGACTTCCTTGGTATGCACGATAATGAGGACGAAGTACTGCATTGATGATGGATTCTGACAGTGTGTTGTGTTATGGATACTAGCAGGGATAGTACCTAGGCCCAAAAGAGGACCGTGGTACAAATATATGTTTATGTAGTTATGGTCTACTTCAAGTAGATGTCGAAGATCGTACACGTTTATAGAGTCGAGACAACAAAGTAAAATAAAAGGACATAACATGTGATGGAAAGCAATCGACATAAACTAGTGTTATGTGTAAAATGTATAATTTAACATTTACCAGGATATTTTTCTGACCCCTCCTCATTACAACCCACATGAAAGTTTTAGACAGGCAAGTACTGGTGCATGAAAAGAACAATGGAAGTACAGGTTTTCTTATGCATGCTCAATACCGACAGGGACATTGGATATTGGAAGTGTCAATCTTGGTCAATAACTATATGATTTATTGTACTTTACTATTCTGCTGTGAGTTATGTCGATGGTCCTTTGATATGAATTTATTTGTTTATTTGCATAATACCAAACCAGTGATCCATACTATAATAGACTTAGGTTTTCGATTTAGCGAAAATTCAGGCCATTGGGGTGCGGGTTGTTACATTTGGTATCAAAGCTTTGGTTAGTCGATGTGAAAAATTTTAGTAATGTTTAGTGAACATATTTGTATTTTTGCCTATAAATATAAATATATTATACGTCAGATACTGTAAATTCCGACTATAGAGTATGCAACCATACCCTAAAAGATGGATAAGTCGATTATGAGTCGGAACAATGGATGAAGTTGAAAATGTACACCTAACTCGATTACCCCACGGGAAATAGGCTGTATGGAAAGACGTTGACTTAAGAAGAGCATAAGTGCAGCATATGAAAGGTCCCTAAAGTTGGATAGTACATGACTCCCTAATTAGGTCCCCGGTAGCGTAATGGTTGTAGATCTTCTGAGGATTGCTAATTGATGATATACAGTAGGTCCAATTAAGGGAAAAGAAAGAGACCGTATGTTGTAGACATCTGGAAGCAAGAATTGATTAAGTTTCCAAGGAAGGTATATAGTAATTACTCCAAGATGATAGCTGGATTTTAATATTTGGAAAAAAGTAAAAAAGTCAAAAGAAGGGACAAATAAAAATCCAATCTGAGTCCGACCCCACATGAAATGATTTTAATATAAAAGTTTGAGGAGAATATATAAATAATATATTTGGTGGATTTTTAGATGAATTATTTGTAGGTAAAAAAACTCTATGTTTGAAAAGCAAGTAAATGGTAAATTTTTAGGGAAAATAAATTATTTAAATTGTAGTTAAACAAAAAGTTTTTGTAGTTCAATTAGAAATTCCCATAAAAAGGTTTTTATAAAAGTTATTTGGTTTGTAGACTGTAGAGCATACGTAGCTAATGATTTTTATAAAAAAAAGAAAAGATTTAAGTTGCAAAATTCTTTTTGGGTGGACAATAGGAAGTGGTACAAATTTAAATTGGTGTAAATAAAACACGAAAGAAGTTTAGAACCCGAAATATAAGCAATTTAAATAAGAGCAGTATAGGTAGAAGACAGTTAAATAATAGTAACATTATGGGATATAAATAAGAACAATATTAGAAATTTTTGTGAAATAATGTTAGTAATTAGAAATAATGTTAGGAGATTATATTAAAAATAATGCTGGCAATCAAATTAAAAGAAACATAGGAAACTAAAGGCAAACAAAGAAAAATATATATTTTTCCATTGTTATGCATATTTATTATAAGTATCTTTTAAAAAGTCCCCCTCACATGATATTAAAGACTCCGCCAAGAATTGGAAGTGGAGATAGGATGGGTAATAGAAAAATAATAGGGTGGAAGTGTCCTTGTCTACTCCAGTTTTTATTGTTTAAAATTGTAAAAGATGCTTTGAATTGTAAAGTGTTTATTTAAAGAAGTAGTTTGGTATAAGAATTGAATTTTTAAAAGAAAATGTTAATAAATTGTTTGAGTTAAAAATTCTAGTTTTAAGAAGTAGAAATCCTTGTTGTTGAAAGGGCTTTAAAAGAAAATGTTGGTTTGAAGAAAAAGGAAAAGAACTTTAAAAAAAATTAATTATAGTTTTAAAAGTTAAGGCATCAAGTTATTTTTGGAGTTTAATAAAAAGTTTCAAAGTTTATACTTTTAAAGATAAAAGTTTTGGGATTAAGTGCTTCAAAATTTTAGGATTTTAATATTTGAAAAAAAGTTCCAAAAACTAAACCAAAATTTTATTTTGGAGTAGTAAGAGAAGACTACATAGGTAAAACAAAGTAAAAGATAAGTCTATGAAGAAAATAGCGGTGGTTGCTCATAGAGTAGCAATAAGGAATCCCATAGAGTGAAAGAATAATGGTGAGAACCTAAGAATGTTTTATTAGAGATGTGTGCAAGCCATAAGAAGAACCCACAAAGGAATAATAAATGGTATCAAAGTACACTTCTACGAGTTCTAGAGTATGCTCATAGGAAAGATCAAGGATAAAGAAAGTAAATACCAAGATTTGAGAATATTATCAAGAAATTTGGATTAAAAGAAGAAAGTAACAGAGAATAACAAGGTAGCAAAAGTAGATAGGGAACGTTGGTAGACTCGAGGTTAAGAAAGGAAAGATAGAGGATGGGAAAGTTATTCCCTGAAGCCAAATTGCCAATGAGTTATTTAAAATGTGCATAGTTTTTATTTCTTAACCCACTACAGTTTGGAAATGCACAATTCAGCTTATAATCGATTGTAGTAGTTAAAAGTAATGAGTGGACCTTATGTACTAAAAGCCAAGAAGGTGGATCAAGATATGTGGGTTACAGTATAATAGCAGTTAGAAAGGTCCATTTAATTTTAGTATGATTGGGCCACAACATCATTGATGATAGTTGATGTTGAAGGACAACTTCCAACGATGGTTCATTTTAGATTTGGGTTGTAAGCATTAGTTGGTTATGTTAGTATACATCGCGTACGATGTTGACGAAAAAGGTTCTTTTTTATTCGTTTCTATGTGCACCACGGTATTATTTGGAAAATAATAAAATAAAGAAATTTCAGGGAAAACACTCAACTAATGTAAAAGAAAAGAAAATAGGAAAATGTTGGAAGTTTAAAAAATAAATTAGTAAAGTTATTATATACTAAGAGTAAAGTAATGTTAAGCCCGAAAAGCCTTAAAGTTTTGGTAAGGTAAATTTTGGCGAGCGAAAGATAGGGAAAGAGTTGTGAAGTCACAGATCAGTGTCCATGTGCCTTAAAATTTGAAATTTATAAATGAACTTGTGTGTTGATTGTTATTTTAAGATAAAAGAAAAGGTTTTTGAATATTGAAAATTTACCGAGTGGTAGGATAGAGTCCACTATGGACATTAGACTATCGACTAAACCTCGACTGCATAAGATGTGGCATGAATTGTTTTGAAAAAATATGCTTTTGAAAATTTTCTTCAAATTCATGATTTTAGTGATAAAATACTTTTATGGAGAATTTTGAAAAAAAAGGGTGATTGAATTTTAAATTCTTAAAACTTTTCCCAAATATTTCAAAAGTTTGATATAAAGATTGTAGGCTAAAATTGTATACATGTATAGAATTTATAAACCATGCCTACATGTTCTGTGATTGATATTATATATTGTATATATGTGAATCTGAAAAGTATTGGGTAATAGTAATCCCCAAATTTAATAAATTACATTGTAATTCCAGAGTTATTGATTAATTGGTTTATGCAAGTAAATGTAAATTAAAAGTTATCAAAATAAATTCTTGGGATTTAAGTAGTATTTTAATTCATTAGAATATAGGGTATTATAACGTAAATTTCTATAGATTACCAAGTTCGGTTTTGCAGTTAAAAGTGTATCGTTTGCGATAACAAGGAATACGCCTAAAAAAAGAGACGTATAAAATAGAGAGATTTTACCGTATTTTGTACTATCTATTCCAATAACTATAAAATATAATTTCTTGTAATTCCGAACATAACACAAGTTCCTTATTTGGATAAGATATAGAGATTTACAGTGTTAACCTTTTCTTTAGAGGAAGGTGTGATTCCAATGCATTAAAATGGAGGAATCCCTAAGTATGAGTTAAAGAATTGAAGTTATGATGATAATAATGGTTAAATTGTAAAATCAATATATATAAATATATTCAATGGATACAAGATGGAAAAAAATAGTAAACGATAATAAGGCAGGCAAGAAATAAAATGAATTTAACATGGAAGAAGTAAAATAATAATGATGAAAAGGTAGGCGGGTAGTAATTTAAAATAAAAGGGTATGGAAAGTCCACTGTACAGGGGAGAGAAATAAAGGTTAACAAGGGAATAGAGATAAAAATTAAATGGTGAAAAAGGGAAATCAATGGGAAAAGATATTTAAATTTTTAAAAAAGAAAGCGGTAAATGACTTTAAATTGAATAAGAAGTAAACTCATGAAGAAGTAAAGAAATGTCATTAACAGTTGAATATTGGAAGCATAACAATCAAACAAGTAAGAATAAATACACACACACACACATACATACATACATACATACATACATATATATACACACGTAGCCTCAAGTATGCGTTTATGACAGGTGTGAATTATTAATGTTAGTAAATAACTTAGATGGGTAAGAATGACATAGTCATTAGAATGGGTTGGAATGTGAGGTGAGTAGTGTTACACAACAGAAGTCTACACACCAGAAGGGGCTACCAGTAGTTGTGTATACATTATATTGATATGGGACATATCCAATTATAGGACTTATGGATTTATATACGCTTGCATATAGGTGAAGGAATACCAAGTAGGGTCTGCTTCAATCTTTTAGGAAGGGTATTGCCCTGATTACATTAGGTAGTGTAAATGGGACGGTGAGCAAAGAACGGTGCTATGTCAGTGTGTTGGTACCATACTAGGGATTAGGAGCTGTATAAAAGTAGAGAATGTCCTCAGTCATGAGTGGTCAGTGGAAAGACGAGCGTTACACTTAAATGGGCTACACCTCCTACTAGTGTAGTTCACATTTAGGTCATGTACCGCCACAATTGTTTGCTAGTTTGTTTGTTAGGAGGGAAGGCTAAATAATCCTTGAGAGAGGTCTTTCAAAATGAATGGGGTAGTCCGAGGAGCTGAGTCCTCTATAGTTTATGGAGGTGAGTCCACAATAGGAAGCAGACAAGTAGTAAATCCCCAAGACAAGATAGATTACGGCTAAACTATAGTGATGCCGTTATTAGGCACTGTGGGGTTCCTTTGTAAGCACGACGACAAGGACGTGTTTTTTGCTAATTGATTTTCATTTATTGTTGCTTGCTGTCGCTTGTTATTGTCTGTCATTGATTATTGTTTGTTATTATTTATCATTTCTTATTGTTGCTTGTTGATTGATTGATTGATTTTTGTGATTTTATTGTGGTGTTGCTTATTGATTGATTTTTATTAATAGTTATTTTTTATTATTGTTTGTTGTTGATTGTTTTTGTTTGTTATTATTTGTCATTAATTATTTTTGCTTATTGATTGCTTGCTATTGCTTTATTGATTAATTGATTATTATTGCTTGTGTTACTTTTTGATTGATTGTTAATTCATTTTCTTAATTATCGTCGCTTGTTGTTGCTTGTTTTGTATGTTTGGTTGCTTGCACGCTAGTTACAGTTACCTATTTTAGCATGTTTGAAGAGAGATACCAATAGTTATTTAGGATAGATCACATATCATTCATACCATTGTAGGGGTCGAGGTGAGATCTATATGAGTCGGATACATTTAGATGTGACTAGAAGTCAATCATATATTTAAATACTGACTTATTTTAGCTTACTTTCCAATGGATAGTCATGTATGATGGTGGTAGTATTGGTTACTATGCTTAATTTTACATTTTTTTAATATTATGTTTTTATTGAGTTGGTGCATAATCCTCTTTATGTGGTATAATTAGGTGCTTGAGAGCTGAAGTGTGACTATTTAAATGTCTATTTGTTTATATTTGCATTTAAATGGTGAGAAGCTTTCTTAAAAAGGGGTATGTACTTTTAGGGAATGCGGGATTACATAGGTTGTCACGTATTTTTTTAGATGCTAGATGCATTCTAGTTTGGGATTTTCCGTAATCCTAGCAGCATAAGTGAAGTACTCCTGAAATTTCCATAGCTGAAGCTTGGGAATTTTGGTTAGTCCCGTTATTTTCTTGTGCTTATAGGAATTTTGGGGATTGAAATTATTTTATGGAAGGTAGAATGTGACACCCCACAATTTTATTGATTGAATATTTGAATGATTAATTTAAATATTCAATCGTTAAATGACGAAATGCCATTATACTCGATTTTTCGAAGATGGAAGAATTAGAACTCAAGACACCCGCCATTGAGACTGCAATTCCATCGCGGGAAGAATGATATAAACTTAGCTATGTTTGGAGTCGATGAATTTTAGAGGTGGATAGTGTTTTCATGAAAATGAAATATATTTAGGCTAAGCCCAACAACCAGCCTATATGTTGGCTAAATCCTCCCCCACTTTTCATTTTACGTAACATTTTCTTCTTCTCCCTTAATCTTTTCTCCAATCTTCTCCTAATCCCATAAGCCCTAAATCACAATCCAAGCTTAAATAAAATTCCTAAATTCAAACTAAAATCACCATAATTTCTCTCTACTCATATCTCACATAACCCATCAAGGAATTATCATGGAGTGGAATTTGGAGCTAAATCTCAACTTTAAAAGAGCAGGGAATGAGTTTTGGTGATTAAAACTTGATTTGGTGAAGAAGAATGTGAGTGGGATGATTCTCTAACTATATTTACCTGTTAAACTTCGTATATTTATTTATTCATGATTATGTATTATATGAAATGATTTAGAGAATGTTTGGGTTGATTTAGGCTTATGTTCATGTTGTTAACAAGATTATATTAGCTCGTTACTTGTTTAAGACCTTAATTACTACTTTTGAAAAAGTTAGTAAACTTAAAAATGGATTGTAGGTTAAGTAGTTGATTTGATATAATGTTTTGAATGATTAGAGGCTAATTTTGTTGATATGATTATGTGAATTTCATTAGTTAGTGTTCATCAAACTACTTGAATTGATTTAAGAAAAGTTAGTAAGCTAATTAAGTAAGTTTTGGGCTCTACACTTATTATTAAAGTGATTAGAGGTTTAGTAAAGCTTAATTACTTCTTATTAATATTATTTAGATAAAGAAATAATTTTATAAGTAAAAGATATATTTTATAAAATAATATGTGATATTTTATAAAATATTTAAATCTGATATTTTATGAAAGTATGAGATTTTATAAAATAGTAAAGATAATTTATAAAATAGTTTAAATGATATATATTATAAAATAGTATGATATATTTTATAAAATAGTATAAATACAATATTTTATAAAGTAGTCTGAGATATTTTATAAAAATAGTATATAAGAGATATTTTATACAAGTATGACATTTTATAAAATAGTACGAAAAGAGATTGGACTTTTATTGAAAAAATTTAGTAAATAAAAGTAAGATTTGATCTAAGTAATAATTAAAATATTATTTAAATATATGTGTATGCATATGTATATGGATTGATATACATATACGTGTATTTGAAGTTATATAACAATCATTACGATTCATTTATTGTAATTAGAATTGTTGAATGGTTTGTATTGTTGATAATGATTGTTTATTTGTGTAAATAATTATATATGCATATGGAAATATCCATATGTGTACATAAACACGTTAGGAGCAATCACATGTAGCCGTAGCGACTATCAATTTTCGAATACATAGGAAATTGCTTCCAAAATATCAACCAATGGACTATGGAAGAGATTTGGTGTGGAAAAGGCAGACTGGAGAAGGTAGGTGACTCATTGGGCAATGCGACGGAGGAAACAGAGCTCGAACCTACGACCGAAGTGGCATGGTCGGCACTTGCCTAGGCTTACTGCCTCATGCAGGCTACTACCGGTCTGTCAATGGCTATACCATTGGTGCACCGGTGGGACACAGGCCTGGGCAGTAAGCCCAGGCAGTGTGCAACAAGATGGGGATTTTTTCCAGGTTTCAGATGCGATTTGACGCGAGGCTTCGACATAACTTCGGGAAGACTTTAGGCTACTTGGAAAAGTGGAATGCAAGGTGAAGCTCGGGATTCGGATGCTAATATAAGTGGTGCTTATGTTATCAGTAAAGATCGAACACGAGATTAATATGGTGATTGGTTGCCCAGTCACGTCCGATTAGTGTGTCTGAATGAGTAGAGTTAGTTCATGCCTCTTGATTATGAACCTGGGGTAGATCTATATTTGATGAGTGGTACTAGTTTTATATGGGTGACCGTGCCCAATAATGGCCTTATATTAGTGGTCACACATGTTATTACTCCTTTAGTGGTGACCATATGTACAGAAAGATAATGATGATATAGAGATCTGTGTTCGTAAGGTGTATATGATTACGTGACATATATTTTGATGTATATATGTCTATACGGTATCGGTGCTCTTTTATGGTTCTGATAGCATATTTTATAGGACACGTCCATCTTTCTCTTTTGTAGAGACGTTATGCAAGTTTGTTAAGTAATTCATGATGACTAAGAAGGGGGAGATGATGTTTTTTATGACGATCATCTACTAGTGGATAGTATATCACTGATATAGGGTTATAGTGAGATTCACATACGTTCCAAATATCTAGAGCAGGTCATATATCAATGCTCGATATAGGGATATGGTGAGACCTATACGATTTCAATCAAAGATGGATGCGGCCGGGGTCTATGGTACTTTAGGTACTAACACTGTTTATTTTGGACCCTCGAAGGTAATCAATTGATTGCGATTAATGTCTATAGTACAATTCGGTGCCAACTCTAATTATATTAGATCCTTAATAGGGATCATTGGATTTTGATTGATATCCATTGTAGACTCCACCCATTAGCAATGATGGTTATCAATTTGTATTCTTTGTTTGACATATATCGTTATGTTGTAAACGACGCGTAGTATAGTAGTTGGTTGATATTATTGTTGTGTATTCTAAGATAAGCTTATATTATGATATTTATATGACATCTGCATTTATATATTGGGTTACCTTATCATGGAATACCGTTACGGATTAGTAATATTATATTAGTTGTGCTGACTCGTTGATTACAGGAGAGGAGCGGGTTATGGTATGATTCCCAACTTTTGAGTTATGTATACTTTACTTGTTTATCGGCAGTTCGGATTATCCTTGAGCCACATTTATGGAGAGGACCAAATGTGCCTTGGTAGTTTCTTGTTATGTATATGTATATAGTTTTAATATATGGTATTTTGAGATAGTTTATTTTGCATCAGCTGTTATGTCTGACCAGCATTTTGTCTTTGTCAGTTTATGTTATGACAACTCTCGAGTACTCGATTGAGTAGTTTGGAAGTAAGGTGCTTTTGGGAATACGCTATCAGCATGGCGTAGTTGGAGCACGTTGGAGGCGTGATGTCGATATTCTGCATATATAATGGATATTGTAGTGTATATGACAAACATATTATTTATATATGATACTTGTTTTATTAGATATCCTATTTTGACTTTCTGTATTGATATTTATTTATCGATATGCTTTGGAACAATGTCTTGTTTAAATTTTACTCTGATAAACTGTCTTTTATGGTATTCTAAACTCATGTACTGTCATCCGATGTTGATTTCAGAGTATTATGAAGGATGGGTTGTTACATTAAACCATTTCTTATCTTTATCTTCCATTAACGGAGTGAAATTCTCCATCAAAAAGTAAACAAAAACAGCAATACAGTGTTCCCTTGCCTAGGGCCTGTCGTACTACGGAAGAAACTGTACTGATTATCTTGTTAATGATGGAAAAAGTCGACGATTTAATCATATCCTCAATAATCCTCAACCATTTCTTCGTGAATCCCATCTCTTTAGTCGTGTGTATCACAAAGTTTCTGTTTACCGAATTGTATGCCTTTCTCAAGTCAATTTTAATGCACATGGTTTTGCTATTGCTACGTCTCATACAAATTAGGTCATCCATAAACAACTTTAGCCCGTTGCATAACTCTTCGGCCATAATCTTATACACCTTAACATTGTATCGTAGAAAAAAATTGTACGTTAAATTCATGCTCTTTCATCATGTAACACTTTGGCTTATTGCGTATATTTGCATTTTTTGTACTATAAAAATGAACATAAAATCGTATTAGTAAAATGCTACTTTAATTTAGCATTTTTTTAACTATGAAAATGAATACAACATTCAGTTTCTAATTCTAATATAACAAGCATTTTTTGACTGCAAAAATGAATATAATATTGTCCGCATATAATTCTAGCGTAGTTAAATATGTCTGATGCAGTTAAATCTATCTTCTAGAAAATATATTTCCGTAAAGTTGAATTTTGTATGTCAAAACATGCCTATCATTAGAGTAGTTACAAGATTTACAGTTCTATGGTAAAAATGAACGTAACATCCCGAAAGTTGTAAAATGTTATCACGTTGTATAATTAAAATAAACGGACTTAGAAGATAAACCGAAGTTGCAAGAACCTATTTATATCTGCTTGCACCATAAGGATCTGCTCTACATTTTCGAAACAAGATTCTGATTTACGTTTGCAGAAATCCGCTTTACTTGCCTGCATATAACAAATCACAAGATGGATTAATTCAGGTAATACAAAAAGTCCAAATTTTCAAAGATCCCTATTTCCAAAACCTATGCACAAAAAGTATCTATTAATATACTCATGTAAATTAGATCCTTATTTTATTATTTTTTACCAAAATTTTCCTTTTTAGAAAATAGACCCAGCATTGAAATCAGGGGCAAAAGTGACATAAATTAGTTAAAAACTAAAAATATAGACCAAATTTTCATAACTTTTTTGGAAGGGACTTTTCTTCCGTTATCTTTCAATTCTAGAAACTTAGCAACCGTTCCTTGTTAATTATATGCCCATTTTGTTGCACTTAGAAACAAAACAGTAACTAAGAAATGGACAAATGAAGGAAGACTATATTTTTAAAAATAAAAATAAAGGATAAAAGATGGTATATATGGTAAAACTAAAAGAGTTAAAAACAAATAAAGCTCCGTTTGAATGTTTACTTTCTACCGGTTTTGACTGGTTTTGAACTGCTTTGTAATTCAAGTGTTACCATAATCTTTACTTTCGACAGTGGTTATTGATGATTATAAAACCAGTGAAAACAAGTGCAATTAAATTTTGATAGCAATTCTTAGTCCAACAAATTTAGGTGTTTTAAGGAATTATAACTTTTTTTTATTCAATTATACTCCACTAATTATATTGTAGAATTAATCTTCACAAAAATAGAAAATAAAAAATAGAAAATAAACATAAGGATATATATGTAACGTTATTTTAGTAGAAAACTCTCAAAACCGGTGAATCTTAAACTATCAAACATGTATTGGTTGGTTATAACAATATTTCATGTAAATGAATCAAAACCGCTACGATCTTTTACGGCTAAACCAGTACTATTAGAACCTCTTGTAACTGGTAATACAAAACTCTCAAACGGAACCAACCCTCTTCTTTATAATTAAACTCACACACACCGCAATTTTATTACACAAACAGCAAACAGAGCAAAAAAGAAAAATGATACTGGCACTTGTGAGAAATTCAAGCCTTTATTCGTACTTATTACAATATACTAACATCCATTACATTAATCTCTTGCAACAAGAACAACTTGCTTTCCAACATTTTTACCTTGAAATAGGCCGATAAGAGCAGAAGGAGCATTTTCAATGCCTTCTGCTATATCCTCAACGTAAACTAATTTCCCTTCTTTTATGTACTTAATAGCAAGTTCCAAGAATTGAGGATACAAGTGTTTGTGATCGGGTTCCAGAAACCCTTGCATCTTTATTCTCTTAGTCACCAGGCAGAACAAGTTTTCTACACCTTCTTTCTTCGTGAGATTGTATTGAGATATTAGTCCACATACAGCAATTCTTCCATGGTTTTTCATGTTTAATAACACAGCGTCAAGCATCTTGCCACCAACGTTTTCGAAGTAGATGTCTATGCCATCAGGGAAACACCTGAAAATCATTCATTATGATATTGACTTGTTTTATATTTGTAGTAATTATGCTGGTGAACTTATCTATTTACAATATGTTAACACTAGTATGATAAGTTAACAGTACAGAGGAAGATTAGTTTTAAACAGCCACACTGTAGCTTACCAATTCTTTAAGTCGCTGTGTTACAGTTGAAAATTTTGAATATCAGTGTTTTCGCTTATTGTTATCACTCGTTTGTAAAAAGCAAAATTAAAGCGATTCAGGGCTAACAAGATTCCTCAAAATTTCCCCATTATGCCGTAGTTGTTTGGGCTAGTTATGCAAATATCAATTAACCGTAACAAAATTCAAAACTAAAATAGAAATAAATCTCAAGAATCACAATTTTATGGGCAGCAAGTGATGGCTCTTACAATAATATTTTATATTTTTATGTCAATTATATTAGCTTTTATTTTTGATCAAATAACAGAAATGGAAATGATGAAATTTGTTCAGTGTAATTAAATATAAAAAACTAATGTTGTTTAACAGACCTTTTCAAAGCAGCAGTAAGATCAGGCTCTTCTTTGTAGTTAAATGCATCATCAAACCCAAACTTATTCTTCAACAGATCAACCTGAGTTAATCATATGAACCATAAAGAAGATTATATCATTTACCCTTCAATGTTTTAACAAAACAAAATCAGTAGTAAAACAATGACTTTTCTAAAGTACCTTCTCTTTAGATCCAGCACTTCCAACTACATAACAACCCATTAATTTAGCAAACTGGCCAACAAGTTGTCCAACTGCACCAGATGCTGCTGATACATAAACCGTCTCTCCTTTCTTGGGAGAGCATATTTCATGGAATCCAACATATGCTGTAAGCCCAGGCATCCCTACATATTGTAATAGCACTGATGTTAGCAATAGCACCGATGTTATTGTTACTAGCTAAGTGTTGGATGAAGATAATACATACACACACATGAAAAATTCTTTTGATGTCCAGAGAAGCTGGATTAGATCAGTAAACTTATGAAAAAATGTGTTTATTGAAAACAAAAACTACTTTTCCAAAAGGGTTAGCAGTCTTTGGATTAGGCCTGTCAAACGGGTTGGCTTGGGTCAAAATGGATTGAGTCGAGTTTGACCCAGCCCATTTATGACCCATTCTTTTTTACCCATTTATGATTCAACCCACTTAATAAACGAGTTATCCATTTAACCCATTTAAAAATTTAAATTTAATTTGACCAATAAAAACAAATAAATATAAAATAATTCTAATTCTAATTTTTATGTTTTGAGTTCTAATAAAAATTTAAATTCTAATTTTCATCAAAATTCAAATACGGGGATGCGGAAGCTTATTATTTTCTAAGTACAATTGTCAGTCCCTTGAAGAACTACAGTGCGAGTTCACACGATAAAGTATCTGAGTGTTCCATACTGTCCGTAATTTAGATGGAAGTTAATCGGTCGAAGTCCCGCCTGATTCTGAGTTAGAACGAAGGAGTTATTGCAGTCTGAACAAAAAAAAATAGCGGCTTCTGCACTAGGCGGAGTTCAAATATGTGAATGTGGTAGCCTGTTATTTTCTAAGTACAACTGTCAATCCCCTTGAAGAACTACAGTGTGCGTTCACACGATGAAGTATCCGAGTGTTTCATGCTGTCCGTAATTTAGGTGAGAGTTCATCGGTCGAAGTCTCGCCTGATTTCGAGTTAGAATGAAGAAGTTATTGCAGTTTGAACAAAAAAATAGCGGTTTCTGCACTAGACGAAGTTCAAATATGGGGATGTGGTAGTTTGTTATTTTCTAAGTACAACTATCAGTCCCCTTGAAGAACTACAGTGTGCTGCACTAGACAAAGTTCAAATATGGGGATGTGCTAGTTTGTTATTTTCTAAGTACAACTATCAGTCCCCTTGAAGAACTACAGTGTGCGTTCACACGATGAAGTATCCGAGTGTTCCATGCTGTCCGTAATTTAGGTGGGAGTTAATTGGTCGAAATCCCGCCTGATTCGGAGTTAGAACAAAGAAGTTATTGCAGTCCGAACAAAAAAAATAACGGCTTCTGCACTAGGCGGAGTTCAAATGTGGGGATGTGGTAGCCTGTTATTTTCTAAGTACAACTGTCAGTCCCTTTGGAGAACTACAGTGTGCGTTCACACGATAAAATATCTGAGTGCTCCATATTGTCCGTAATTTAGGTGGGAGTTCATCGGTCGAAGTCTCGTCTGATTCCGAGTTAGAACGAAGGAGTTATTGCAGTCTGAACAAAAAAAAATAGCGGCTTCTACACTAGGCGGAATTCAAATATGAGGATGCGGTAGCCTGTTATTTTCTAAGTACAACTGTCAGTCTCTATGAAAAACTATAATGTATGTTGTAAATTCTTATTTTTCAAATTTATATTAAAATTTAATGTTTTTAATAAATGAGTAAATGGGTTACCCATTTATAACCCTTTTAAAAATGGGTTAATCCAACCCATAACCTATTTAATAATATTCATAAATGGGTTGACCCAACCTATTTATAAGTAGGGTAAATGGATTGGGTTAATGGGTTGGGTCATATTTTGACATGTCTACTTTGGATTATTGAAAACAAATACTACTTTCTCTAAAGGGTTCACAGCCTTGCAAGACCATTTCCAAAAGCTGTTTTGTTCACTTCAACTTTTTTTTTAAACCAAAAAAACTGAACAACGCAACCCATACATCCAGAAACGCCCGAACCAACCACAAAACCAGTTTTTTAAATTCATTCGTTAAGATATAAAATAAATAAATTAATATGTATTAAAACGGTAAATTGATTGCCATTTTAATGCGTTATGCATTAAAACGCCAATTTCTTTGCCGTTTTAATAACTCTCCTCCATACTACTTCGTTAGCCATGGAGACAAGTTGTGGTTTGTTTACTGAACTGAACAAGCCACATCTAGCTGCACTATGGCTTGTTAGGTGCATTTTTTTTAGTGAACAGGTCACTATTGGGTATGGCCTAACTCTAGTTTATCATCTAGGTACTTTTCAAGATGTGTTAGTACTTCTTAGAGGCATCAGAATGTGCATCTGATAATTGCAAACTATAATGTGAAGCAGCACAAATAGCTTTCCCAATGTACAAACATTCAGTGTCTCATTTCTCTCAAAGCTAACAGGAAAGAAATCGGTCTAGATAACCATATACTTGTATCACATTCAGACTAGTATATATCAGTGTAATCAATACAAGGACAAATAGTATTGATAAAGGATATCGTTACACACATATAGTGAGATCTAATAAAAATATTGATTTTAACTAGATTATTCATATCTACATGTCATGCTATTAACAATTGCTTCAGGAAAATTTTGAGATGTTTAAAGACCTGCTGCTAAATATTAACTTTAGTTATACCAGCCAGGAAAATATAATCAAATTAGTTATACGGCTGCACAAAATATGGATAAAAAATGCTATTGGCAACGTGGCCCTGACGTTAAAAACAACAGTCTTCTATAAAAAAAAATTAAAAAAAGGTTTAGGGGTATAGGCTATATGATGTGACAACAGCATAAGTATAGCAGTAAACTTGTGAAAATAGTGATCTAACTGGACATGGCCCACTTTGTTGAAAACAAATGATCTTCGGTAGAGTCGTGTACTAGGCCACTGTCTTGAAGATGTTTCGACGTTCTGTTTAGGAGTGCAAAGCAGTCTAACTAGCGCCGCCGCCTCTAGGATAAAACAATATCTTCTTTCTGATTTGGTATCGATTCGCTTGCACACACGAAACCGACTCAGTTGCACTAAAAGACGACTGCTCGCCTTACGATTTTAAGAAGATGGTTTTGTGGAGAAGAAGATAGGTTTTGCCCAGGTAAAAAAATATCGCTCTATTTTGATCTCATCTAAAAACTAATTAAATAGACAGAATAACAAATCGAATATGTTACTGAATAGTGTGGTGGCGTTGACTCAAAATTCGGATCTGAAATTTTACCGTTTCGGATAAAATAACGACCAGAAAACGCATAACAAATTTCGTCCAAAAATATAAATGCTATACCACAAGCCCGAGCCCAAGTTGGGTCGGGTCAGTCGGCGTGCGTAATGGTCATGCATGCGCTTCCTTATCAACACAAAAGCAACATTTGGATGCTAAAAGATTCAATTTAGAAGCTAAGAAACTCATACACACACGAGTATCTTTCAATAATTTCAACAGTGTAGGTCTCAAGCAATAAATGCACTTATTACAGGATCTTTAATTTTTAAACGATTCATAAACCTATTTTTTTCAAAACAGTTTCCAACACACTTCAATAAAACATTCCACGCCATTTTACATATTACAAAGTAGATCTTATGGCTCAATAGTTAAATCAATACTGCAGTTCAATGAATCAAATAGCTAACTAATATGAATAAATACCTAAAATGCCTGTGTAATAGGAAAGAGGAACATCTGTATGTTTAATTTTGGTCAAGTATTCAGGCCGGGAGATTAGACTATATTCTTCCCATCCTGTTATTCCCCATACATAATCCCCAGCTTGGAAATTCGGATGTTTAGAATCCACAACTTTACCAACACCATATCCAGTTATCACCTACAAAATCAACAAATATCATTGCATGTGTGTGTATTCTCTGCTCCACTGCACAGTCTACACATAGTTCCACTAGTGTTCATATCTGAACTTGCAAGTATCTGAATAACCATTCTTGTATGAGTTGCGGTTGTGTATATCATGTTCTTAATAACTTGCTAATGAACAAAAGTGCATGAATATGAAGTTTGACCTGTATATCAACCCTCACTGCAGCAACATGGTCGATTGCTACGAAGTCGATTATCTATTTACACTTCATATAATTGGAACAGGGAATTATTTATTTTAGAATGATTATCAAAAATCTAACTACAGTTGCGACTTATAAAAGCCAATAAAGTCATCAAATCAAGTTTTCAACCCTGACCTAAAAATACTAAAATCAAATTATAAATATTAGATAAAATATCATACAGATCCAGGAGTGAAGGCTTCAGTATAACTCTTGATTACAGGCTCAGACATCCTGCCTCTCATGTACGGGTCGCAAGAGAGAAAGAGGTTCTTCACGACCACAGACGTCGATCCATCCGGTACCTTCAAATCAATGGTGGATGTCTTCGGTACCATGTCCTCATTTTTAGGGTACCCAACCACGTAGTCTTTGAATATTATTTGCTTATTTGCTGCTACTGCCATTTTTTTTTCTTATTATTTTCTAGGAGGAAATGCGAAGAACGAACTTGCGTTTTATGACTATGGAGCAAATAGAATATAAATTGTCACTTTATAATTGGAAGAGGACGAATAAATTACTCTACCTAGACAAAATGCGCGTGAGCCGGCTTTAAAGCCAGGACAAAAATCGGCAAATGGAACTTTAAAGTCCCATTCACACTCAAACCATTGCAAAGTTGAAGAAGAAATATTTTCGTGGTAGATGTGAAATTTGAATTGAATGTGCATACAAATGGATTGTAATTTACAATTTGTAAAGTCGCTTTATCTATGCAAACTTTTTGTTTACAAGTTGAGTATTTTTTAACTTGCATGTACAAGCTGGGACGGACCATGACAAGGCTAGTGCCATTTTTGGATTAGGACCTACACTAAACATATGTGAAACAAATTTTTTTACCGTATCTAGGGTTTTAATAAATATCCAAAAAAATTAAAATCTATCTTCATGTGTGTTCGAAAATTTAGAGAAAATATCCAAAATCATAAAAAGGATACGAATACCGATATGATAGTATCCGCATTTAATAATTATTCGTCCGACTTTATTAAAACGGTAGTTGAAATAATACATTTTACTATATAAAGTCATTGATATCTACCATTTTATACTAGTAATAATTCATATTATACACGTGTAAATGAATTTTACTATTCAGAATTTAATTATTATTGTTGCATTTTTTATTTTTATTATTTATATTAGCATTATGTTTAAAAAGGATTTATGTCGGGACCCAAAAAGTTTATTCTTTTTCTTAACTTCTTTAATTATGAATAGAGCAGATATGTAACGACCCATAAATTAATGAGTAATTATTAAGGAATTAAACATAAGAAGGGTTTAAAAGATTTAATTAAGAAATTAAATTATAAACGAATGAATCAAAGAAGGTAAATATTTGATGGACATTTATTTACTTATTTTACATACGAGTTTAAATTAATAATAGAAAATTAATGAATGAAGATTTAGAAAATTTAATTAAACGGGATCAATTATATTCAAAGCTGTATAATGGGAATTAATTTAAATACGTGAATAATGAAGATTTGGTATTTAGAGAAACAAATTACTGTAGTAAGGAAAGGAATTTTCCATGTCAAAACCTTATTATATATATGCCACAAACCATTTTTGTCTCCTCGTATTCATTCTCTCTTCAAATTAAAAGAAAGACAGAAACTTTATCGGCCGCCTTTACTAAGAATAAAAGAAAAAGAAAAAACGAGAAAATGGCAAAGGAAACCCAAGAAGATTAAAGATCTAGTGAATTCCTAAGACCTGGGTGACTAATATCATTTCTTTTAGGTTATTTTTGTCTATGTTGATTATAGCTTTGATTATTTATGGAAAAATCCAAATAATACGTTTTTATAAATGGAAGATCTTGATTTAATAAATGACTTGGGTTGAAATAGTTTTTCTAGAGAATGATTGATACCATGAAATTTTAACATGATGAATAAAACATAATTTTAAAGATGGGTTGTAAATTTGAAGATTTTCCAACGTTGAAATGTTTAGTTATGAATTGTTGAAGAAAACCGTGTATCAAAAAAATAAGGAAAATGGCAAAAAGTAGAAATGTTGGTAAAAGTATGCATATGAACCTATAATCAAATCTTGAATTTTATAAGTATTTTTCCAATCGTAAACAACCATTTTCGAAAGTTTTTTAAATGCCGAAACCAAATATTAATGCAATTGAGACTCAAGTATGCATGTCGATTTCATGACTAAGAATAAGGGGATAAGGTCCTACTAAAATGCTGAAAACTTAAAATAAAGGGCACTGCCACTAATCAAAAGTGGAGGCAGAACGAACATTGCACTTGAAAAGAAAATGCATAGGCGTGCTTAGAACCGTAGACGTGGGCAATTTTCTATGCAAACTTTATTACGTGTACCGAAGTGATAGACTAGCTGAAGATGTTATGTCAAGGGTATAACACCTAGAACCTAAAATGAACTAATAAATACTGAAATAAGTTATACATAAATGAATTAAGTAAGAGGATAGCTGAGGTGATAGACGAAGGTGTCAGATATGGGTCCCAAACAAAGGCGATGATAGGGGGAGGTTGGCGATGGTGTTCTCAATGAAAGCGAATAAACCAGGCTTCTCTACACTACGCCATAGATTGCATACTGCAACACCAAAGAAGTGATGCAGGATGTGCCAAAAAATGTTGCTGAAGGCTAAAAAAGGGCAAAGGCAACACTTTCTCGGTGATGCATTTTGCCGCGTTGCCGCAGACCTCAAAGGCAACATTTTGACTATCTAAGGCAACATAAGAAATATTGTTGCAATAGAACCCTATTTGTGTCTATAGCAACACCCATATGTATCTATAGCAACATTCCAAAATGTTGCTATAGATATTAATTTTCTGAATTTGTGGGGCCCACAATGTAGAGCATATTTGATTTTTTAATAGAAATAAATATTTATTTAATAAAATGCTATTGCACAGAATTTGATATTCAAACAGTAATTTATTTAAATAAATATTTTATTTCAACATTTAAAATAGTACAAATTCCTGACTCCACTATTTTACAATTCAATGATAAATAACACTGATATTCACATATACAGATATTCCTCACTACATTACTCAGTTCACTCATTACATATGCAGTTTCAATTTATACAGACACCGACACTGACAAATATATGATGAGCCGAGTGCCGAGCCGAAGGCGAGCCGAGAAGCGGGTCCGGGCGCAGCGCCGGCGGGGGTCCGGGGCACCGCAGTCCAACATCTGAGCAATCTGCAAAAATACACACTGACGCAGTAAAATTGAAAAGGAAATATTTTTGCAGTATAAAATAAAATGTAATTTTGAAAAGTATTATTTGCCTCAGTTATTTGGGTGACAATTTGGTCCAAGTAGTTAACAATGCACAAGAACAAAAATGAAACAGAAGCATGCTACAGAAATAAACAACATGCTCAATGAATTGGTCAGAGCAAACTATACCAGACTTGTATGCCAGACATAAAACAACAGTGGACAGAGCTCAACAAAAGAACTCAAACTCACAATTAAACCAAAACTCCAACCATATTCAAAAATACAGACCAACAGAAGTGTCAAGTGAATGAGCTGCAGCAATTTCAAAAATGACCGAAGTCAGATAATATAAGAAATATGAACTCGAGCAAGTCCAGCTACCATATGAAAGCAACCATACATATATACATGTGTGAAACAGCATGTATATATATAGGTAGTGCAAACAGGCTCAAAGGACCAGTGCATAGATATACAATGACCAATGCAAAGTGGTGAATACAAAAACATGCATCAATGAAACAAGCAGCCTTAACAAGTGAATGGCCAAGACCAAAACAAAGCAAGACTGGCACAAGGGAAAGAAACTTATATGACTCGAAGGCAACTAAATACAAGAGAAGGCCTCAACATCAAATAAAAAACAAACCCAGTGCATCATATATACATGTTCAAGTGCAACAACAAACACATATATACATACATGAATGCATATATATATATACATGATAATGGAAAACATAAGTGATACAACAGTTTCAGTGAACAAGTGAAGCACAAAGAGAAAGGTACAAGTGTGTGTGTGGCACCAATGGAAACAGTATGGTGAAGCAACTTGACTACAAAAACTCAAGTGAAATATATTACAAGTTCAAGCTACAGGATGTCAACCAGAAGATATATTACAAGTTCAAGCTACAGGATGAACAGACATAGCCAAAGTCAACCACGAACAGTAGCAAGTTCAACCAATTCAAATCAAGTTGCCGAAGTCTAGTTAAATGTCAAAGGCAAAGTCACGATGAACAATCAATTAAATGACCGATGTCAATAGAGTAAAGTCAGAGCCGTGACAACCATCGTCAAACCAAAACCGTGGTGGCCAAGAAATCGAACCAAGTCAGAAATCAACATCGTGGGAATCAAGTAACAAATATACGAAATTGACAAAGTCAGAAATCATCACAAACATTCAACTTAAATCAAGTGGCCGAGATAAATTAGTTGACAAATTCAAACAGATATATACGAACGTAAATCTAGGGGTTCGAACCCTATATAAACACATTAACATCATCGGCAGATAGTATCGAGTTCAAGCAAGCAATACAGTAAAGTAAAAGCAACAAATTACATACCCGAATACACTGTTGAACTCAAGCAAAATCGAAGGAGCTGTATTCGAAGCAAGGAGACGATCGATTGCCAAAGCAAATCAGAAGAACAGCAATTGTAATCGATCGACAATCAATCGGGTCCTTCGATATTAGCCGAAGCCCTAATCGCACAAGGCCGAAGCCCTAGCTAATCTCACAGGAGCGAAGACAAGGCCGAAGCCCTAGCTAATCTCATAGGAGCGAACACGAGGCCAAAGCCCTAATTTCAGAGAAAAAGAGGAACAAGATAGGAGCAGCCATTATCACATACGAGAAAAGGGGATCTACTCTAAACTAGTTCAGGTGGTAAAACGAAATTTTGGGGCAAATTGCAGTGGTGATCCATTTTAACAACCAGATTAAATGTAGACCGTTGGATCGTATTCACGCGGATTGCTAATTTTATTAATTTTTTAATTTGAATACATCTATAGCTACTGCAACATCTTGTTGATACCTATGCTAACACCTTGAAGCGAGTGTTGTAATAGACAAAAATCAACATACCTATCGTTACATTATAGCTAGCAACACCATGTAATTTCGTTGCAGTAGGCCATCTATGGCGTAGTGCTAGGACGAAACCCGAAGGTAGTGATTTGATAGCCGAAACCTATTGAATTTTGGAGAGAGAGTGTCAATACCGAGACCTGTTAGCTTTCAAGTGAAAGCTAATATCGAAACTCAAGGCTTAAGTTGGTCAAAGGTGGAACTTAAAGTTTCCTAAAGCATGATGCTCTGCAAAATTAGTATCGAGGCTTAAGATAGTCAAAGGTAGGTTGGAAGACCAATGAAGCCAAAATGATAGCGAAGCCGAAACATAATAAATGAACAATTAGGTTTAGTATGGAAAGTTAAAGATAAATAAGAGATAAGTAAGAAAATTCTAATGCGGGTTCAAAAGGGCTATTGACACCGAGTAGGGATGCTCACTCGAATGCACCTACTTTAAGAGGTAAGAGCATTCGACTTCCAATGGGGCATGGGCACTCGAATCGAAGAAGCTTGATGGTGTTTTGCTTTTGATTGTTTCATGTTTTGTCACTTCTTAAGGATTGCGAGTCCTATTGAGGGACCCGCAACCTTAGTATTTTGAGTATGGGGTGTTGAGCTTATTTGAGTATTATTCTTTCATTAGGCTGTTGGGTCCATGCTTGAGATTTGAGTTTGCCATCTTCGGCGTTTTTATATGAGATTTATAATCTCCTACTTGGAGATATATATATATATATATTGACGAGTTTCCCATTTGGCGTAATTTGAGTTTTGAGATCACTCTATTTTGAGTTGATATTTGTGTTTGCCATTTATGGCGTTTCTTGAGTTTCGAATTTGAGACTTCTCCTTTCTAGGGGATATGGTTCATCGAAACCATTATAGATGTTTTGGGATGTCGCCGATGATATGAGGCATTTATTTCACTAATTCGATTATTATTGTTAAGTTTACCTCTTTCGAGGTCCTTATATACTTAAGTTATCTTAGTTCACTTAAGTCATGAGTATGTTTTCTTTCTGTTGCCTCTTCTCATTCGATAAGAATTATCACCTTATATATTATGCTTCATATTATCGTCTACTCTTATTAACTGATTGTTTTAGCTAGACTGACCCGTGTATTTTATACTCGGGTTAGACCGAGTTGTTTTAGGTTAGCAATCAATTTGGGGGCATCATAGCTTGGTTCAAACGGGTGGTATGCTTTTTGTGAGAGTGGATGTAACTCTCTTATAGGGTTCAAGCTTAAGAAAAATATAAAGTGACTGCTTAGGTTTGTACTTTGCGGTATAAAATTTAAAAGACCGAGACTCTTAGGGTTGTACTTTGCAACATAAAATTCAAGAGCCGAAACTGCTTATGGTTGTATTTTGTGATAGAGTTAGGGTGTAATGACCCGTCTTTTCGACCCTCAAAAGTCGATACTAATACATTCACGGTATTCACGTGCCGAGCATCCGAGTGCCGGAAAGACAAATTGTTAGGGTGAAAGAAAAGAAAAGACAGAACATAATCTCACATCGTGACGAGTAATATATGATATTCAAATGATCATTACAAAAAAACTTTAATATTCATACAATAATCAGAGTCTAACCTATCATCGGCTTGGACAGTTATAACAGTCTGTCCTTACAAAAAATGATTAATACAAACAAGTAATGCAGCAAAAAATAAAAGTATGGGAATGCGTCTAGGAGGTCTCCAACTCGTCTCTTGAAGCTCCAAAGCATCCATAACTAAATCTGGAAAAGAACTCGTGTCTGACCTGAGCATCATAGGAAAATAACACCCGGAGCAGTCTGGTAAACCAGCATGAGAAACTCAAAGCATATGGATTTTTATGTTTATAAAACCCTTCAAAAATAAAGGTATCTTGTAAGATGCAAATAAACACAGGCGAGAATTTACTTTACGATAACCAAACAATTTTATACGAAAATCCAATGTTATTATAATAATGTGTAGAGTTTAAAATAAATATATAACATAGTTGAAATACTTGCATCTCACGTTTCAGCATATTTGGTATACAACTAAGTCCGTAAAGCACGTATTGGAAAATGGATTTTAACAATGACAGGATAAGGGACTACCTTCCGTACAATACACCTCTACAGAAAATGCACTAAGGCTACAAATAAATTGCACCTCTGCGAATCAAGACTGGCCTATCCCTTCTTGGATAATACCGAATATGATCATCTCTCGGTTGCAACTTACAACCATATAAGACCCCTAGCTTACATAAATCCATAAATAACGATATATATCAGACGATGATCATACCCTAATGGGAGCGACCTACATAGCCCTACGATATAGCTTTTGTTTAATTCATTACTGGGTATAAGGCTTGAGACTACGTTTTATCTTTTATAGAGCAGTCCCACTTGAAATGCTAATGCTGCTCTCCGGACAACAATGCAATGTTAGCATTTATCCATATAAGTTGTTTAGGTTATGAACAAACCGAAGGCATTACTTCTACACATCCTTTTTAGAATCACCCTCAGGAATAGTAGCAAGTAGCCATTGCACTTCAAAGATTCTATCTTCGATTCCATCATCTTTAAGATGTCTCCACTTCGAAACTGCACCGTTAGGTTCGTGGCAATTTTCTGATTAATTCATATATAAGGTTTTACCGTTAGAGTTCAAATGAAAAAGTTATCACCGTTTAAATATATCAAATCGAAAATATTTATATATGTAATTAAGAAAATAAAGTATAATTAGTCAAATAAATTGATGTTAATTAATGCTCGTTAAAGTTAACTGATACTTAATGTTTAAGTAAATTTAACGATAATCAGATATGTGTAAAACGGTATAAAATAAATTAAAATAGAAATGAACAAACAATAGCCAAATTAGCACAACCGATCGACCAGTAAATCGCGTCGATCGACCGGTAGGGGCGGTGGTCGACCAGTTGAGCTATCAATTAAAGAATTTTGATGTGGTCAAATGACCAAGATTTAAAATAAAAGAATCTAACGGTTGGCATTTGATTCAAACGCCTATAAATACGGACCTAACCCCTCACTTTTCTTCTTATATTTTCCGAAGCAACGGTGAAGCTCTGTCATTTTCTCTCCTCTAAATTCATAAACCTAAATAAATCTACAATCTATATACGTATATACAAGTGGATGATAACAAAGGATAATTGAGAAGAAGAAAAGGATCGAATTAAATAGTTAAAGTTAAGGTAAATTATAAATCTGAATATAAAATGTAAATTAAATCCTTTAGGTTTCTGAAAAATATGTGTACTTCTGCGGTATTTATATCCAAATAGGGAGAAAGGTGAGTCAAACTGAAATAACATGGATTAGAACTAGAGATTTTGGAAAGCTAAAAATGTGAGTGGAAAATTATACATTTTTATATAATCTTGGATTTATATTGTTGTAAATCTATTCATGTATGCCTAAAATATAAATTGGTATTATAGGCTAAAATTGTATATGTGTAATGAATTTCTAAACCCTGTTGTTGCTCAAAATTTTCGCAAAAGTTTAATAGGGCATGGCGGCCGCCCATAGGGAGATAAACGCATCAGCCAAGCTAATATGAACTTCCTTTGAAACTGATCGACCTAAGGGTCGACCAAGTTATATGCCCGAGTTCCTTTCACATAAGGACAGAAAACCGACCAAAGTGGCTTTAAGGAGAGAGAACGGTCAGACCGGCAGAGAAAAGCATACCTACTAAAGTCCTTCCATCTTGGAAAAGCATTAATACAGCCGCCTTTCCACCAACTGCTCCCATCCAACATGGAAAGTAGCAACAAAATCTGAGTTACGCCGCTTGACATCCTGCAAAAGAAGCAACCAAGGTACTGAAAGGCAGTTTGTCACCATATATGCATGTATCGCTACCAACCCTCCAGTTGGAAACCATCCCACGGTCCGAGGTTCGAGGTCTGATCTGCCGTACGGACCGCGAATATCTCATGCAATCTCAACCGCAGATCAACGGAGCTTGCTTATATAAATACCCCAAGCATTTCACTAGGCAAGGGGTCGAATTTAGAAAACTTAGAAGGTATAACACTTCCCACCACACTCTTATCTTCTCCAAGCATTCTCCATCATCTCCATGTTTCCTTTGTATATATATATATATAAATACACACACACACATATATATATATAGTGAGAATAATATATATTGTGGACGTAGGCATTCATTTTGGTCGAACCACTCTAAAATCCGCGTCACTTTATTACTAGCATTCCATCATTAATTCACGATCATATACTTCAAAGTTAACAACATCATTAAAACCCTGCTCTCTCACAATTTGCGAGGTTGATTAGTCATTATGTCTTGCTAATGGAATTTTTAGTCAACATTTTGGCGCTAGAAGGAGGACCACCTCTGAAACTCTCCAACTCCCTTTAACCTTGCCTAGACTCCACACTCAACTTGACGACGAACGATGACAACGTGAATGAGAACTCACACAATCAAGACACCAATGGTAACACACTTGCTGGTATCCCCTACCCTTTCCCCGGAGTCGGCAGCGAATTCCGATAGAGCATATTCGATTACATTGCTAGGATGGGAATCCTGAGCCAAGAAGTAAACGGCCTAAGGGCCACACTAGAAACTCACTCCATCACGGGCCCAGGATAGCCATAAACTCAGAAGGTCAACACCTTCCCAACACCACCGGTCATCCGAAGCACTTGCGTATTGGCGACACCCCAAAG
This sequence comes from Allium fistulosum, assembly GCA_030737815.1. NCBI lineage: Eukaryota > Viridiplantae > Streptophyta > Magnoliopsida > Asparagales > Amaryllidaceae > Allium > Allium fistulosum. The sequence continues at coordinate 1,398,050,332 of CM060903.1, read as the reverse complement.
CACGCGGTTAGCATCCGAAACCATCATCCATGTGGCCTTGGAGCCAGAAGACAACAATATAGTTGGGGGAGAGCCAAACAGCCATCGGGATGGTGAAATCCACAAGCCACCTCCTGAGCGTCGAAGTGATCAAGCTCAAACCGTGGCCAAGGGATTCAAAGCCGCCTCTGTACACTCCCACCTGCAAAGGGAAGTACCTCATCCTTTGTCTGGGGGCGAACTTTCCCGACCGTCACTAGCACCTCTGTTACGTAGAAGATCTCTTTCCCCAGGTTTCTATCATGTACCGTATTCCCCTAATCAAGTGGCATACTGTAACGACCCACTATTTTGGACCTTTCAAATCGACAATAATCCACACATGTCTGACTTGAATAATTCAAAATAATAGATTGTAATAAAATTTGGAGCAAATAAAATCAAATATAGAATCACAGACACAGAATATCAGAATAACTCGCAGCGGAAATTAAAATACCATAGTAGTTCATGAAGCTACTATAAAAAAATCTCAAACAAAATAAATATAATAGAAGTCTGGATACATAAATCAATAATACCGAGACAATACTGAATAAGAAATAACTGGAATAGAAGTCGATGAACCAATAGATAAATTAAGCTCCAACAGATCTCTAGCTCCAGAAGGTGAATCCAAAGCTGTGATTCTCAAGCTCACCCGAGCGTGAAGTAAAACACAAAACACTCGAGTTAGGGCATACATACTAATACAATGTAAACCAACTCAAGTGAACTGTAATAGCAATGCATAATAACTTAAAGGGTGCTTGGAATCACCCATCCTTTAAGGATCCATAAAACCATCAATTAAACAGTAATAACAATATCACAGAAATGTCCATATCGAAGTAAACAATGCAACTAACAGTGTTAATGTGCATCACAGCCATCATCAGGAAATCAAATGACATACAGAGAAGTATACCCGTGGTTATAAAATTCCAAAATAATATTTTATACTTCAAAACAAAATATCATTTCAAATTCAAATCTTTATCAAATTAAAGGTTAAATCATTTCTAAACCATTTCAATATTTCAAAATATCATATCTTTCAAAAACTTCATTATCCAATCATCATTTGAATTCAAAGCCCATATTTAACTTTAAATACCTTTTAAATTCCAAGATACCATTCATTTATTCTCATTTCAAATCACCTTTTTAATAGTTTATATTCCAATCAAATTAATTCATCTAAACCATCTAAAAGTGAAGTTATTATACTTTCAACTCAAGTATTCAATTTCCAAAGTTTAGACCATTCTGAGTTCATTTACTTAGTTAAAAACCATAAACATTGAAAATTTCAGACTTTCACAACATTTAGAAAAAGCTGTTATAAGTTATACTTGAAAATATTTTTATTCAGCAAAGGCAGCATTTAAAACTGTCGTAAAATCTCAATTTTAGTTGAAAATTAGTTCAAGACAGAAAAGACAGCATTTCCAGAAATGCTGTAATAGCTCAGGTTTCAAAACAAGGGTTTTAATTAATTCCAGCAAAGACAGCAGACCACTACAGCATTTACAGAACTGCTGTAATGGGCCTTTATTAAGTTTAGCCTTTTAAATTTACTACAGCAACTACAACATTTCAGAACTGCTGTAATAGCCTCTTATTTAAGTTTTAGTTCATTTTAGAAACGATAGCATTTTTGAAGTGCTATTAAAAGTATTTCCAGATTTTAGTTTATTACCAGCAAACAATAAATCCCAATTTAAACCATTAAACATTATAAAAATCATACTTTAACATTCAAAATGTTCATTTAAAATACTTTTAACTTTTGATTTTTATAATAATTTTTCTTATAAATAAAACCAATTTTCAAGAATTCACTTAATAAAATTTAAGTGTAAAATTTCTATTCTCTTCAATTTAACAATTAAACTTAACACTTAAATTTTTATTTCCATTTTTCCAATATAATTTAATTTCCATTTTTATTTATATAACTCAAATTTTCTTTTAAACCCAAAAATCCAAATTTCCAGACCTAAGTTATATTTCCATAATTAAAATTTAACCATTCATTTAATTACATTTTTAACTTATAGCAGAATCAAAATTTCTTTATTTAAACATTAAAAATCCAATTTAAATCAAATTTTCATAACTTTACACTCTTAAACATGTTTAAAATATTCAAAATACTTTATAAAATAACCACGGGTCTGTATATAGTTTTCTAATCTAGATCAAGTGATACGGATATATATTATTTCAATCCGCAGTTTACAAAGAAAAATCCGGGTTCTATCATTTCAAACCCGCAATCCCAAGTAAAATAAAATAAATAAAAATCGTTCAGGCCTATCATTTCAACCCATATCGATTTTTCCCTATTCTAAAGTCCGTTCGAGTATGTATCATTTCAACCCATAGTGATCTAATCTACAGGGAACTTGCAGTGTGATAAATAGATATAAATTGAACAGTTTAACAACATATATTAGTAACAGATGAGATGACAGGTAAATAAACAGGTTTAACATCATATAATTAATAATCATAGACAGGGATAACATAACATAATAGTACTACACATTCAATTGTTGTCAATTCACATTTGCATAAGTATAAATGTCAAATGAGATTTACTCACCTTTTTGTGCTGGAGTTAGCGAATCAAATGACACAAATGGATTCCAGAAAGCACGATGACACAACAATAGATTCAAGTGGAAAGAGAACCAATCAATTGATCTTGTACACAACCCATAAACAAGACAATAAAACATGAATCAATACAACATTGAATTGAGACAACTTTGAAAATAAAAGAAAAATGAATTGAATGCTTTTGCCATGCTTTCCACACTCACATACTCGGCCTAGGGGTTGATATGGCTCGGCCATAACATGGTTTTGGTTCAGGTTTGGACCTAAAAAGGCATGGCTACAAGGAATAGGAAGTGGAAGAGGTTACATAACATGAATATGAAGACGCTTATGCAAATAATGGAGTTTTGGTTCAACTTTTGGCTCGGTCTATGTCCCATCTAGGTTCGGCCATTTCATGTACAGGTCTGGATAGAGGTAGGAGGTGATGGTTAGGGGTGTGTCAAGGTAGTGGTGGAGCAATAGGAGGTGGCCAAGGTCATCTAAGGTGATGGTGATGGAGACTAGGTGGCTAGGCATGCTTTTTAAGAAGTTTTTGCATTGTTTGGTGAAGTTTTGTTCAAGGGGAGGTCATGGCACTTTCAGGTTAGAGGAGTGGATGGTTTGGCCGTGGATTATATGGGAAAGAAGTGGTTGTGGTTGGTGGAGGTGATGGAGAGGCTATGGTCGAGCAAACACATGAAGAAGTCAAGGCAATTCAAGTGGAAAACAAGGCAAATTCAAGGAAGAAAAGTAGAAAAGAATGGAGGAAGCCATTACCATTTTTGTTCTAGCCGTGAAAAAATGAGATGGAGGATAGTTTCTCACGTGAATTACAAATGAAAACTCACGGTTACAAAGAAGAATGCGCGACCAAACTTGAATTAATGAAAGGTTATGGAAATGAAAAGTTTTAGGCAATGAAAGGTCTTAGGTTATGGAAATGAAAAGTCTCTTCAATTTCCATTCTTTTTAAATTAAATAAAAACAAATGAAATTTTCAGTAATTGAATTTAAAACTGAAACAAAGTAAAATAAAATGAAAATAAATAATTAACTTTAGAGAAAATAGAAAAAGGATTAAATAAATTGCTTTAAAATTCAAAACAGGGTTCAAAAATTACAATTAAATCATCACTAGCTTTAGAAAAATATCTACCTCACTTCAAAATATTTTAAAACAAATAAAATCAGTAAATAAAATAAAACAAACTGAAATAAAGTGAAAAAAGAAAAATAAATAATTATTTTTAGGAAAATATGAAGATAAATAAAGAAATAGCTTAATATATTGAAACTAGCTTAAGAAAATTGCAAACACAATCCACTTAACTTTGGAAAATTATAACAACACTTCTAAACAAATAAAAAGTCAAGTAAATAAGCTAAATGCTGAAAAAATAAAGTGGAATTGAAAATAAAATAAGGTTTTAAGAAAATAAAAAAATAAATAAAGAATTTCTTTAAATAAATTGAAACTGGAAATCAGAAATTGTAAACAAAATACAACTGACACTGGAAAATGTCAATTATACTTTTAAAATGTTTTAAAACCAAAATATATACATAAATTTTTATTTTACCAATATAAATATAAATTAGAATATTACATGAACAAATAAAATATTATTTATATAATTTAAGATAAACAATTTTGTTAAATACAGCAAATTACACTCAATAGTTAAAAATGCATAACTTTCACAATATTAATCAGATTTTAACGAAACGAAAAGCATTATTCTTAAAATTTTATTTACTTTCATGATAAAAGATAAAATTCAAAATTTCAAACTTTCAAATTTTAAATTTAAAAGTCAAAGTTTGACCATACTGACCAAAATTCACTTTTCTGGAAAATATTCTATTTAGTCATGTTTGGAATTCTAATTCACATCAAAATCAAATTTTATATTTAAAATAACAAAATTTATTCATTTTAATAAATAAAATAAAGTTTTCAAATCAGGAAATTTAATTAAAAATAATTAAAATATACAATTAAAATAATCACAAAATACAGGGTTGTTACACTCTCCCCACTCAAAACTTTTCATCCCCAAAAAGGAAGAAGACAGGAGAATAGGAATAGCTAGAAGGGAAAATAGGAGGAAAGACAAGGATGAGCCATTAATTAAAATTGTTGGTTAAAGAGGTAAACAATTTTTAAAACACTTTAAAATCTTTTAGAAAGGAAATAACTGATCAAAATATCCTTTATAATATTTTATCAAAATACTTTTATAACTCGATGTCTTAACAAGTTTATCCTCGTTCCTGCAGACTCTAGCAGTGCGTTGATCAGGCGCAAAGCTAGAATTCTCCAGGTACTTAGTAGACTTGTTTCAACACCCAGTGAAAATACTGGAAAACTTTTTAAAAACAGATATGAAAAGTACAATCCAAACAAAAAAACAAACAAAACCTTTGTCTAACCATGGTTCGTAGATACACAAAGGTTACGCCTGGATCCCCCAGGAAACATCCGTATCCGTAAGTTTTCTCAGCCCTACGAATTTCGCCATGATGATTAGTAGACCGCAGATACACAAAGGTTACGTCTGGATCCCCCAGGAAACATCCGTATCCGTAAGCTTTCTCAGCCCTGCGGATTTCGCTACTAATACGACCTACATAGATCATAGGATACACAATGGTTACGCCTGAATCCCCTAGGAAACATCCGTACCCCTGGGTCATCCAGCCAGGTAAATTATGCTATGCAGTCGCGCTCGTAAGCCCATGGGTAACGCCATGGAATTCGATGGACACTCGAGTATCATATCCGGAAAACCAAAAATCAGAGAAATATCGATGGAATGAATCTACAATGTGGCCACAAAGCGGATATCAAGCAGAAGGCACTTTCCATATCTTTACTTCGAAAATATGTATCATATAGTACCTTTTCAAATCACTTTCAAATATCATACTTATATAAAGTCCATTATATATAAGATTTCATTTTCAAATCAAATACTTTCCAAAATCAATAGTATATCAAATCACACTTATATAGACTTCAATTATATAAGATTTCACTTTTCAAATTGAGTACCTTTTCAAATCCATAGTTTTCGAATCAACATCATACTTACACAAACCAATTTTTATATAGGTTCGATAACTCCCAAATCAAGTATTTAGTAACACAAGGTTCTCAAATTTCAATTTGTTTCAATATCAATATAATTTTCAAAATCATATACGCTTTCACCAAATTATTTCTTCTCAAATTAAATATATTCAGTTCCAAAGTTTCCAAAATAATAAATTTAGAAAATAAATCCAAATTTCCAAATCAATATAATTTAAGTCAATCAATTTATTTCCAACATCAATGGTTTTCAACATCATCTTATATTTACATAAAGTCCATCTTATATAAGGATCAAAATTTTTCAAAAATCAATTTTGTTGAATGAAGAGTCATATGGGATTGAACATCTTTGCTTTATAAAAGATTTTTAATTTAGAATAGTTTTGTATATAAAGTAGTTTGTAAAATAGTGTGCATATAAAATAGTTTTGAAAAAAAATAGTTTTGTATATAAAATAGTTTTTTGGAAAATGGTTTGAAATAAAATAGTTTTGTATGTAAAATAGAATAAAATAGTTTGTTTAAGAAGAATAAAAGGAAAAATAGTTTTGAAAAATGGTTTTAAATTGATAGTAGTTTTGCATAAAAGAAATATTCCAATTAAATTACAAAGATATCCAACCCAACAACCTCCAATTTTAGCGTCAAGTATATCAATGATATTAGAATATAAGATGTATATATGTCATCATTTCGCAAAATCACATTCGATCGCTCACTCGATCACACAAGTTCGCTTTCGAACTAGTATTGTCCATTTGACTTCCCTAATGCGGATTTCGATATGGTTTCTCGACTAGAAACCATCAGTCTCCTTGCATAGCCATATACTATGATAGAGAATTCTAGAATCAAGCCCAAAATCCATATCAAATATTCGCCATCAAGAATCAAATGAAAAATCCTAACACGAAATGGTGTAATTCACCTCGAACTTGTGTACTCAAACTTGGATCAATTTAATTATGAGAATAAAACAGCATACGTATAACTTATGTATCTATTCCAGCTTTTTAAATATATAGTTTCATAAAGATGTTACTAAGTTAAACATTTAAACTAAATTTTATTCAAAATATTTTGAAGACCAAATTCTTCTCAAAACATTTCAAATCTAAATTCATATTAGAAAAAATTCAAAATAGACTTATTCATTTACTTAACAAAACAGTTTCAACTTATTTAAATCATATTACTACATACTTTAAACATACATACCAAACTTATATACTTTATACTTTTCAAAATTTCTTAGCTTTGAAAAGTTAACCTTGATTTGGAAGTGTTCGGACCTTCAAAATAGTCGAAGAAATCATATTTCAATCCAAGATTTGGAAATCACTAACAAATCAGTAAATCAATTCCAAAAGATAGGGTTATATCAAATCAAATCCAAAACTCAAGGACTGAACACCGGCTCATTTCAAATTGTTCAAATATATATACATATATCTTTCGAACATCACATCACACTTCGGAATTTGAAATCAAAATTGGTTTCACAAATCAATCGCATAGCAAAGCTACCGAAGTGGCCTCTCCCCCACTCTGAAACTCGAAAATCAATGTCAATGATGCATGCATTCATCATCGAAATTATTTTCCAGCGACATAAGTGGGTTCTGGACTTCTCTTTTCTCGAAAAATTCTTTTGAAATTTCTTCGAAATCATTTGAAACTTATTAAAATCATTTGAAACATTTCATATTCGGAAAATACTTTCAAATCATATTATTTATTATTTCAAAATCTTAAAACCTGTTCCAAAAATGCCGGAGTTCAATCACTCAAATTCAGATTCAAACCCTTCAGTTACAAATCATTTTATATGAAACCATTTCCTATAAAATTTTCAAAATTTCAAATCCTTTCGAACTTCAAATTTTCATTTTAAAAAGGTATATAATCCTTATCGAAAACATTTCACTTATATATAAAAATATGGTCATCCTTATCAAAACAACAACTTCGATGAATACACAGTTTTCAAAAGACAATCAACCACAAATTTTCCAAGGAATGATTTAAGGATGGATTTCAAAACAAAACAGAGATTCAAAATTAGAGGAACTCTAATTAAATAGAATTCTGATTCAAAGATAAGCTTGAACAAAGATGAGATAAATTAAATTACCAAATAGAAGATGGATAAGCCTATATAAATCGCGGGCGACCTTAATAGGGTCAACCGTGACTTCAGGAATATAATCGATGCGAAAATCTAAGGCAAATCGACCTTCGATCGCCTGAGATAGAATCTAAATATAGCAGAAGATAAAAAACATCATAAACCGAGGATATAGAAATCTCCAGTGAATCAATGCCAATTATAAGGGAGTTTCACCCTTTTACAAATCATTCAAAGTTTGGCGGAATCGCCGGTCTTTATAGAGGTCATTCAAAGTGGAGTTATGGAATGCTCCAAAAATCAAAAGAATACAATTAGGGGAGACAGGAATGGATTTCAGAACAAGTGGGAGCGTTCCAAAATTCAAAGGAATCCTAATCGAAGAAATCCCAACTAAGAAAGAAGTTCAGAATTTTAAGGAAATCCTAATCAAAGAAATTACTAACAAGGTGGGTACAAAAGGAATGAAGCTTAAGAAATATTTTATTTTCAAAGCAAGAAAATTTATATCAAATAATCTTTGAAAATTCTTTAAAATCATTTTATACTTCGAAAATACGTTCTCTCACAAAGAAATGATTCTGAGATTGATTTCACTCATTCTAGGGTATTTCTACCCTATCTCTAATGAGTTTTTGCTCCATAGGCTAAGGTTTGCCTAAAACCAAAGCTCTGATACCAAATGTAACGACCCACTATTTTGGACCTTTCAAATCGACAATAATCCACACATGTGTGACTTGAATAATTCAAAATAACAGATTGTAATAAAATTTGGAGCAAATAAAATAAAACACAGAATCACAGACACGGAATATCAGAATAACTCGCAGCGGAAATTAAAATACCATAGTAGTTCATGAAGCTACTATAACAAAATCTCAAACAAAATAAATATAATAGAAGTCAGGATACATAAATCAATAATACCGAGACAATACTGAATAAGAAATAACTGGAATAGAAGTCGATGAACCGATAGATAAATAAGCTCCAACAGATCTCTAGCTCTAGAAGGTGAATCCAAAGCTGTGATTCTCAAGCTCACCCGAGCGTGAAGTAAATCATAAAACACTCGAGTCAGGACATACATACTTATACAATGTAAACCAACTCAAGTGAACTGTAATAGCAATGCATAATAACTTAAAGGGTGCTTGGGATCACCCATCCTTTAAGGATCCATAAAACCATCAATTAAACAGTAATAACAATATCACAGAAATGTCCATATCGAAGTAAACAATGCAACTAACAGTGTTAATGTGCATCACAGCCATCATCAGGAAATCAAATGACATACAGAGAAGTATACCCATGGTTATAAAATTCCAAAATAATATTTTATACTTCAAAACAAAATATCATTTCAAATTCAAATCTTTATCAAATTAAAGGTTAAATCATTTCTAAACCATTTCAATATTTCAAAATATCATATCTTTCAAAAACTTCATTATCCAATCATCATTTGAATTCAAAGCCCATATTTAACTTTAAATATCTTTTAAATTCCAAGATACCATTCATTTATTCACATTTCAAATCACCTTTTTAATAGTTTATATTCCAATCAAATTAATTCATCTAAACCATCTAAAAGTGAAGTTATTATACTTTTAACTCAAGTATTCAATTTCCAAAGTTTAGACCATTCTGAGTTCATTTACTTAGTTAAAAACCATAAACCTTGAAAATTTTAGCCTTTCACAACATTTAGAAAAAGCTGTTATAAGGTATACTTGAAAACATTTTTATTCAGCAAAGACAGCATTTAAAACTGTCATAAAATCTCAATTTTAGTTGAAAATTAGTTCAAAACAGCAAAGACAGCATTTCCAGAACTGTTGTAATAGCTCAGGTTTCAAAACAAGGGTTTTAATGAATTCCAGCAAAGACAGCAGACCAGTACAACATTTACATAACTACTGTAATAGGCCTTTATTAAGTTTAGCCTTTTAAATTTACTACAGCAACCACAACATTTCATAACTGCTGTAATAGCCTCTTATTTAAGTTTTAGTTCATTTCAGAAACAATAGCATTTCTGAAGTGCTCTTAAAAGTATTTCCAGATTTTAGTGTATTTCCAGCAAACAATAAATCCCAATTTAAACCATTAAACATTATAAAAATCATACTTTAACATTCAAAATGTTCATTTAAAATACTTTTAACTTATGATTTTTATAATAAATTTTCTTATAAATAAAACCAATTTTCAAGAATTCACTTAATAAAATTTAAGTGTAAAATTTCTATTCTCTTCAATTTAACAATTAAACTTAACACTTAAATTTTTATTTCCATTTTTCCAATATAATTTAATTTCCATTTTTATTTATATAACTCAAATTTTCTTTTAAACCCAAAAATCCAAATTTCTAGACCTAAGTTATATTTCCATAATTAAAATTTAACCATTCATTTAATTACATTTTTAACTTATAGAAGAATCAAAATTTCTTTATTTTAACATTAAAAATCCAATTTAAATCAAATTTTCATAACTTTACACTCTTAAACATATTTAAAATATTCAAAATACTTTATAAAATAACCATGGGTCTATATATAGTTTTCTAATCTAGGTCAAGTGATACGGATATATATTATTTCAATCCGCAGTTTACAAAGAAAAATCCGGGTTCTATCATTTCAAACCCGCAATCCCAAGTAAAATAAAATGAATAAAAATCGTTCAGGCCAATCATTTCAGCCCATAACGATTTTTCCCTATTTTAAAGTCCGTTCGGGTATGTATCATTTCAACCCATAGTGATCTAATCTACAGGGAACTTGCAGTGTGATAAACATATATAAATTGAACAGTTTAACAACATATATTAGTAACAGATGAGATGACAGGTAAATAAACAGGTTTAACATCATATAATTAATAATCACAGACAGGGATAGCATAACATAATAGTACTACACATTCAATTGTTGTCAATTCACATTTGCATAAGTATAAATGTCAAGTGAGATTTACTCACCTTTTTGTGCTGGAGTTAGCGAATCAAATGACACAAATGGATTCCAGAAAGCAAGATGAAACAACAATAGATTCAAGTGGAAAGAGAACCAAGCAATTGATCTTGTACACAACCCATAAACAAGACAATAAAACATGAATCAATACAACATTGAATTGAGACAACTTTGAAAATAAAAGCAAAAATGAATTGAATGCTTTTGCCATGCTTTCCACACTCACATGCTCGGCCTAGGGGTTGATATGGCTCGGCCATAACATGGTTTTGGTTCAGGTTTGGACCTAAAAAGGCATGGCTATAAGGAATAGGAAGTGGAAGAGGTTACATAACATGAATATGAAGAGGCTTATGCAAATAGTGGAGTTTTGGTTCAACTTTTGGCTCGGTCTATGTCCCATCTAGGTTCGGCCATTTCATGTACAGGTCTGGATAGAGGTAGGAGGTGATGGTTAGGGGTGCGTCAAGGTGGTGGTGGAGCAATAGGAGGTGGCCAAGGTCATCTAAGGTGATGGTGATGGAGACTATGTGGCTAGGCATGCTTTTTAAGGAGTTTTTGCATTGTTTGGTGAAGTTTTGTTCAAGGGGAGGTCATGGCACTTTCAGGTCAGAGGAGTGGGATGGTTTGGCCGTGGATTATATGGGAAAGAAGTGGTGGTGGTTGGTGGAGGTGATGGAGAGGCTATGGCCGAGCAAACACATGAAGAAGTCAAGGCAATTCAAGTGGAAAACAAGGCAAATTCTAGGAAGAAAAGTAGAAAAGAATGGAGGAAGCCATTACCATTTTTGTTCTAGCCGTGAAAAAATGAGATGGAGGATAGTTTCTCACGTGAATTACAAATAAAAACTCACGGTTACAAAGGAAAATGCACGACCAAACCTGAATTAATGAAAGGTTGTGGAAATGAAAAGTTTTAGGCAATGAAAGGTCTTAGGTTTAAAGCCTTTAGTCTCTTCAATTTCCATTCTTTTTAAACTAAATAAAAACAAATGAAATTTTCAGTAATTGAATTTAAAACTGAAACACTGTAAAATAAAATGAAAATAAATAATTAACTTTAGAGAAAATAGAAAAAGGATTAAAGAAATTGCTTAAAAATTCAAAACAGGGTTCAAAAATTACAATTAAATCATCACTAGCTTTAGAAAAATATCTACCTCACTTAAAAATATTTTAAAACAAATAAAATCAGTAAATAAAATAAAACAAACTGAAATAATGTGAAAAAAAGAAAAATAAATAATTATATTTTAGGAAAATATGAAGATAAATAAAGAAATAGCTTAATATATCGAAACTAGCTTAAGAAAATTGCAAACACAATCCACTTAACTTTGGAAAATTATAACAACACTTCTAAACAAATAAAAAGTCAAGTAAATAAGATAAATGCTGAAAAAAATAAAGTGGAAATGAAAATAAAATAAGGTTTTAAGAAAATAGAAAAATAAATAAAGAATTTCTTTAAATAAATTGAAACTGGAAATCAGAAATTGTAAACAAAATACAACTGACACTGGAAAATGTCAATTATACTTTTAAAATGTTTTAAAACCAAAATATATACATAACATGTTATTTTACCCATATAAATATAAATTAGAACATTACATGACCAAATAAAATATTATTTATATAATTTAAAATAAACAATTTTGTTAAATACAGCAAATTACACTCAATAGTTAAAAAGGCATAACTTTCACAATATTAATCAGATTTTAACGAAACGAAAAGCATTATTCTTAAAATTTTATTTACTTTCATAATAAAAGATAAAATTCAAATTTTCAAACTTTCAAATTTTAAATTTAAAAGTCAAAGTTTGACCATATTGACCAAAATTCACTTTTCTGGAAAATATTCTATTTAGTTATGTTTGGAATTCTAATTCACATCAAAATCAAAATTTATATTTAAAATAACAAAATTTATTCATTTTAATAAATAAAATAAAGTTTTCAAATCAGTAAATTCAATTAAAAATAATTAAAATATACAATTAAAATAATCACAAAATACAGGGTTGTTACACATACCACCAGGAGCCTCTGCCTGTCGATGCAAGGTCGTTTTTGCAATGGGTGGAAGCCAGCCTCAGGGATAGAATGATCCGGTTGCGCCAACAGATCAATCGAATGTAGGCCCGCGGCATCGATTGCGATGGCATGTCCAGTGACAAGGACGGAGAACCATTCTCCATAGAAATTCTCGAAACCCACCTCTCAAGATGATACACGCTACCGCAAATAGATAAATATGAGGGGATCATGGACCTATCCGGTCATCTTGCCACTTTCAACTCAATCACTAGAGCTGGGTAGCTAACCGATAATGCAAAGTGTTTACTATTCCCGTCCACACTTTTCGAGCCGGCATCTCGTTGGTTACTACACTATGCTCCCGGCAGCATCTGGTCTTAGGCACAACTATGCTTTGAATTCAAAACTAGATTTTTTGCATCAAGAACTCATGTTATAATGGCCAGCAAGCTTGGCAATATCAGGCAGGGCTCGTCGAAAAGTCTTCGGGCCTATGTCAACTGATTCAATCGGGAATCAACCCGAGCCCGTAGAACTAACAAGAACAATTTGATGGCCACCTTATACTGAAGCATGCGATACAAGTCCCGGATGTGGAAAGAACTCCAAAAGACACCGGTCTCGTCTCTTGCTACTTTCTATCAGTGCGAAAATAGAATCATAAGGATGGAAGACGCAGATTTGTTAGATAGAGATAACGAGGGACGATGCCCTGGCTTGAACTGCATCTGTTCGTCTCTACGACTTTCGGCTTTTGCCAGTTCATTCTCGGCCAACTCCATAGCTTGAACTGCATCTGCTCAAAGTGAGATCTCTGACTCACAGTCCTTCTCGGCCACACCTTTGGCCGCAATAGTCGCCTCACGCTCATCAACGACCGGCTCAATTGCCACTCGGGCCAATTCAACCTCCTCCCTCGCAGCTCTCAACTCTTCCTTCAATTGGGCAACTACGTCATCTCCACCCAACAGACTGGCTCTGACTGCTTCTAACTTCGCCATTTCATCTGCTGCGCGGTCCCTATTCTCCTCCTACTCCTCCCTTAGGAGAGTCAACCTGTCATGACCTCCTCCCCCCCAGTTCGTCCGTAGTCCTCACCATCCATTGAGGACCACCATGAGAAGACTCCCCCGCTTCTTCTATGGCCTGCTCCCCAGTAGTTCTTGCTTGCAAATTAACAAGCTCATCAAGGACCTGCATCGTGCAAGCGCTCGCTTTAAAATAAGGCAGTTTGAGTTATTGGCAAAAGGAGATGGAAGAAAATTGAGGAGGTAAACAGGTCTTACCACAGCCAGTTCCTTGCACAAGCTATCAATAACAACTTGTAATCCGTAAACTGGCTATCCAAAGTGTGACCGGTGGGAAATCTCTAAAGAATAAGTAGCGGCCACTTGAAGGTTCGCAGGAGTCTGTCCAAGCCCTCCCTGTTATATCCCGGATTGATCTACATGGAAATTATCCCAGCTTTCTCTTCATTCTCTACATTAGGCCCATGATACACAGAAACATCAACATCATCTTCATAAGCTTTGCCTCGAGCCACTCGCATTTCATCCACTACTGGCTCCTCTCCTCCTATGCCGTCCATCGGTCCCTCTTCCTTTACCACTTCGGTCCTCACCCATTTGCTATCTGGGGACTCCTCGACACTGGATTCTTCATCAACATGAATCACGGAGCAAGAAGCGTCGGTAGCCACTTCGGAGGGTGGCAAAGGAGAGTCATCATGGCTTTCCCCTGGCATCTTGCCTTGGAAGATCCACGGGAGATCGTTCGTTTCATCCCGCTCCTCAAAATTGATCCAGCTAACTGAAATAAGGAAACGTAACAAGTTAGAAAACAAGGAACCAACCACGGTAAAGATAAACATAATTAACTACTTTGTGGAGCGCCCCGATTCCGGTTCCTAATCAGAGGTGCACAAGGTTTATAGTAATCCCCTTCAAAGTCTATAGGTCCTACTCTTTCTACGCCCGATGGTCTAGCATCAGGACCCCTATTTTCAGTAAGGCCATCACCTGAGGAAGACCAAGTCACACTTTGTTCAAGGGCCTGGGGGAAGAGGCTGGCCAGATGTTCCATCATATTTTGTCCGATCATACTCCTGCTAATCTGATGGTAAATCAGAAAGCGCATTCGCGTCAATTTTGGGATAGCCCTCGGCATCCCTCGGGCCAGCATAGTCGTCCATACCAATGCACCCCTGCCCGACCCCAGGCAAAAGTGTGGATTTATGTAAAGGAGGTAAAACGAGGCGACTACCTGGGAGCTTCTTTGAAACCGTCTCCTTCTTCTTTCTCTTCCGGCTGGTTTCTACTCCTTTCTCCATTTTTGTGAGGGAACGAATGGACTAACCATTCGATAGTAGCTCGACTTTTCAAAGTATCTCGTCAGTCACTAAGTTAGGGACCTTGCAATAGGCAAATTGTAAGAATGTCAAAAAAAGAAATAAGAAAGAGAGGTGGGATAAAAATCACAAAGACAGTCTCACCAAAGGTCAAAACGACCGAAGACGCAACCCCTCATTCATAGCCCGTGGGACAAAGAAATACTGAGATTTCCAACCGGAGACACCTTTCTCTAAAACCCTAAAAAAGACCACTTCTCTCTTCAACTTCATATGGATGTGGTAGTAGGTCCCAGGGTGATGACTAGGCTCTTTGTTAATATTAAAGAGGTGGGCGACAAGGCCCATGGAAGGTGTACCTAACTCTAAGCGATGGCAGGCTATGAAATGACCCGTCAAAAAGAGAAGAAAACCATCGAAGGACAATGCCAAGGGTCACTCCACGGTGGAGAAACGAGCCATCGACGACCTGATGACAATGATAAACGACAATGGAGAGAGGGACATACCTGTTAATGGAGAATTTCAAAAAGTTTCAAAAGGTTTATAACAATGGCAAAAGAAATGAGGAAATAGTAAAATGAGAAGAAGAGGTAGCTGCATCTATTTATAGATCCTCACCAGTCAAATCGTGACCCTTCATTTCGGAAAGACAACCAAATCCGGATCGTGTGAAGAGATGTGACATTAGGGTCGATTCAGATCCTTTGGCTCAGAAGTTACAGGAAAAAACGAACCGCTAAAGACAACCATAGAAAGACACATGCAAGCAACATTAAATACACTACAAGCATCCATCAAATCATGTCATTTCGTATCAGCAATCCCGCCCCCGCCCGCGAGGGCAGGCTTAGGGGGCAAAATGCCTCTCATAATTTTCGTAAAAGTTTAATAGGGCATGGCAGCCGCTCGCATTGAGATAAACGCATCATCTAAGCTAATCCGGGCTTCCTTGGGAACCGACCGACGTAAGGGATGACCGATTTATACGCCCGGGTTCCTCTCACAGAAGGATAGAAATCCGACCGAAGTGGCTCTAAAAAGATAGAACAGTCAAATCGGTAGAGGAAAGCATACCTACTAAATTCCTACCACTCTGGAAAAGCGCTGATACAACTGCCCTACGACCAACTGCTCCCATCCAACATATAAAGTAGTAACAAACTCTGAGTTACGCCACCTGACATCCTGCAAAAGAAGCAACCAGGGTACAGAAAGCTAGTTTGTCACCATATATGCATGTGTCTCTACCAACCCTCCAGCTGGCAACCATCCCACGGTCCGATTTGTCATACGGACCACGAATATCCTTAGGCAATCTCAACCACAAATTAAAGAAGGCTTGCTCATATAAATACCCAAGCATTTCACCAGGCAAGAGGTCGGATTCATAAAACTTAAAAGAACAACACTTCCCACCATACTCTTATCATCTCCAAGCATTCTCATCGTCTCCATGTATCCATTGTATATATATATATATAGTAAGAATAATATATACAGTGGATGTAGGCATTCATTTTAGCCAAACCACTCTAAAATCTATGTTTTTTTACTAGCATTCCATTTTTAATTCTCGATCATACACTGCAAAGCCAACAACATCATCAAAACTCTGCTCTCTTACAATGTCCAAGGTTGATTAGTTATTCTGTCTCGCTGACGTAATTTTTAGTCAACATCTGCTAATTTGAATTATATATTGCATGTATGTGAATCTGAAAAGTATTGGTTAGTAGTAGTCCTTGAATTTAACAAATTATATTGTAATTCCAGAATTTTTGATTAATTGATTTATGCAAGCAAATGTAAATTAGAAGTTATCGAAATAAATTGTAGGGATTTAAGTAGTATTTTAATTCATTAGAATATACGATGTTGCAATATAAATTTCTATAGATTATCAAGTTCGGTTTTGGAATTAAAAGTGTATCGTTTGAAATAACAATGAATACGTCTGAAAGAAAGAGATGTATAAAATTAGGATATTTTACTGTATTTTGTACTGTCTATTTCAATAAATACAAAATATAATTCCTTGTAATTCCAAAGATAATTCAAAATTTCTTTTTGGATAGGATATAGAGGTTTACGGTGTTAACCTTTTCTTTTGGAGAAGATGCGATTCCAATACATTAAAATGCAAGAATCCCTAAGTATGAATTAAAGAATTGAAGTTGTGATAATAATAACGGTTAAATTGTAAAATCAATATATATATATATATGCAATAGATACCAGATGGAAACCTAATAGTAAATGTAACAAGGTAAGAAAGAAGTAGAATAAATATAAGCAAGACAGAAATAAAATATTAATGATGTAAAGGTGAGCAAGTAATAATTTAAATAAAAGGGTATGGAAAGTCCATTAAACAAGGGAGAGAAATAAAAGTTAAAAGGGGAATAGAAATAAACATTAAATGGTAAAAAAAAGAGAAGTAAACGAAAAAATATATTTAGATCTTTAAAAAAGAAAGCGGTAAATGATCTTAAATTGAATACGAAGTAAACGCATAAAGAAGTAACGAAATGTTATTAACAGTTGAGCATTGGAGACATAATAATCAAACAAGTAAGAATGAACACACACACACACAGCCTCAAGTATGCATTTAGAATGAGTGTGAATTATTACAGTTAGTAAATAACTTAGATGGATAAGAATGGCATAGTCATTAAAATGGGTTGGAATGCGAGGTCAGTAATGTTACACGATAGAAGTCTACCCACTACAATGGCTACCAGCAGTTTTGTATACATTATACTGATGTGGGATATATCCCACTATAGGACCCATGGAATTATATATGCTTGCGTATAAATGAAGGAATACCCCAATAGGGTCTTCTTTAATCTTCTAGGAGGGGTATTTTCTTGATTGCATTAGGAATCTATAATGGACGGTGAGCAAGGATCAGTGCTATGTCACTGTGTTGATACCATATTAGGGAGTCGAAGCTGTACATAGGTCGAGAATGTCATCGGTCCTGAGCGGTCTGCGGAAAGACGAGGGTTACACCTCATACTAGTGTAGGTCATGTTTAGGTCATGAACCGCTATAGTTGTTTGCTAGAAGGCAATGGTAGATAACCCTTAAGAGAGGTCTTCTAAAATGCATGGGGTAGTCTAAGGAACTAAGTCCTCTATAGTCCATGGAGCCAAGTCCACAATATGAAGCAGACAAGTAGTAAATCCCCAAGACGAGATAGAATATGGCTAAACTATTATGACACCATTATTAAGAACTGCGGGAGTTCCTTGGTATGCACGAGGACGAGGACGTGGTACTGCATTGATGATGGATTCTGATGGTGTGTTGTGTTATGGATACTAGCGGGGATAGTACCTTGGTCCAAAAGAGGACTGTGGACACACACACACACATATGTGTATGTAGTTATGGTCTACTTCAAGTAGACGTGGCATATCGTACGCGTATATAGAGTCGAGACAACTAAGAAAAATAAAAGGACATAACATGTGATGGAAAGCAATCGGCATAAACTAGTGTTATGTTTAAAATGTATAATTTACCAATCACTAGAACATTTTTCTAACCCCCTCCTCATTACAACCCACATGATAGCTTTAGAAAGACAGGTACTGGTGCATGGCAAGAACAATGGAAGTACAGGTTTCCTTATGCATTTTCGACACTGACAAGGACACTGGATATTGGAAATGTTTAGTAAATATATTTGTTTATTTGTAGAATACCAAACCAATGATCTATACTATAGTAGACTTAGGTTTTTGATTTAGCGAAAATTCAGGTCCATTGGGGTGCGGGTTGTTACATTTGGTATCAGAGCTTAGGTTAGTCGAAGTGAAATTTTTTGGAAATGTTTAGTGAACATATTTGTATTTTTGCCTATAAATATAAATATATTATACGTCAGATCCTGTAAATTCCGACTATAGAGTGCGCAACCATACCCTGAAAGATGGATAAGTCGATTATGAGTCGGAACAATGGATGAAGTTGAAAATGTACACCTAACTCTATTACCCCATGGGAAATAGGCTGTATGGAAAGACGTTGACTTAAGAAGAGCATAAGAGAAGCATATGAAAGGTCCCTAAAGTTGGATAGTACGTGACTTCATAATTGGGTCCCCGGTAGCCTAATGGTTGTAGATCTTTACAGGATTGCCAATTGAAGATATACAGTAGGTCCAAATAAGGGAAAAGTAAGAGACCATATGTTGTAGACATCCGAAACCAAGAATTGATTAAGTTTCCAAAGAAGGTATATAGTAACTACTCTAAGATGATAGCCGAATTTTAATATTTGGAAAAAAGTCAAAGAAGGGACAAATAAAAATCCACCCTGAGTCCGACCCTATATGAAATGATTCTAATATAAAAGTTTGAGGAGAATATATAAATAATATATTTGAAATGATTTTCATATGAATTATTTGTAGGTAAATAAACTTTATGTTTGAAAAGTAAGTAAATGGTAATTTTTTAAGGAAAATAAATTATTTAAATTGTAGTTAAACAAAAAGATTTAGTAGTGATTAAATATTAGTTCAATTAGAATTATCCATAAAAAGGTTTTTATAAAAAGTTATTTGGTTTGAAGATTGTAGAGCGTATGTAGCTCATGATTATTCTAAAAAAAGAAAAAAAATTAGTTGTAAAATTCTTTTTGGGTGACAATAGGAAGTCGTACAAGTTTAAATTGGGGTAAATAAAACACGAAAGAAGTTTAGAACCCAAAATAGAAGCAATAGAAGAGAGTTAAATAATAGTAACATTATGGAATATAAATAAGAACAATATTAGAAATTTTTATAAAATAATGTTAGTAATTAGAAATAATGTTAGAAGATTATATTAAAAATAATGCTAGCAATCTAACTAGAAGAAACATAAGAAATTAAAAGCAAAACAAAGAAAAACAGATATTTTTCCATTGTAATGCATATTTATTGTAAATAACTTTTAAAAAGTCCCCCTCACATCATATTAGAGACTCGGCCAAGAATTGGAAGTGGAGATAGAATTTTTAATTGGAAAATAATAGGTTGGAAGTGTCCTTCTCCACTCCAGCTTTTGTTGTTTAAAATTGTAAATGATGTTTTGCAAATATTGTAAAGTGTATTTTAAAGAAATGGTTTGGTATAAGAATTGAGTTTTTAAAAGAAAAATTTAGTAAATGGTTTGAGTTCAAAAATCTAATTTTAAGAAGTAGAAATCCTTGTTGTTGAAAATGGGCTTTAAAAGAAAATTTAGATTTGAAGAAAAAGGAAAAGAACTTTAAAAAATTAATTGTAGTTTTAAAAGTTAAGACACCAAGTTATTTTTGGAGTTTAATAAAAAGTTTCTAAGTTTATACCTTCAAAGATAAAAGTTTTGGGATTAAGTACTTCAAAATTTTAATTTTTGAAAAAAATTGGCGAAAACCAAACCAAAATTTTCATGTGGAGTAGATAGAGATGACTGCATAGGTAAGACGAAGTAAAAGGTAAGGCTATGAAGAAAGCGGTGGTTGCTCATAGAGTAGCAATAAGGAATCCCCATAGAGTGAAGGAATATTGGTGAGAACCTAAGAATGTTTTATTAGACATGTGTGCAAGCCATAAGAAGAACCCATGAAGGAATGATGAATGGTATCAAAGTACACTTCTACGAGTTCTAGAGTATGCTCATAGGAAAGATCAAGGATAAAGAAAGTAAACAACAAGATTTGAGAATACTATCAAGAAATTTGGATTAAGAGAAGATAGTAACAGAGAGTAGTAAGGTAGCAAACAAAGATAGAGAACATTGGTAGACTCAAGGTTAAGGAAGGCAAGATAGAGGATGAAAAAATTATTCTTCCAAGCCAAGTTGCCAATGAGTTATTCAAAATGTGCATAGTTGGTATTTCTTAGCCCACTACAGTTTGGAAATGCACAGTTCGGCTTATTGTGACACCCCGCACCTATAGGCACCCCGAAAATCAGACATGACTAGAAGCACGGGTGGTCGGGTGAAATAAAAATCCATAACATAAAACAGAGATTAAGGCAACAACATAAAATGATTAAAATATTACATGGGAAGAAAACTTTCACTGATTATAAATTAATAGCAAAACAGTTTCATTAAAAACAACAGTATCCCAAATTTATTTCTGAAACCAAAAGTACCAAGTAGTCTCCATCAAAACATAAAACATAACAAAGTTCACAATATATGTCCCCATATAGAGAGTAAAGTACGGAAAAGAGAAACGAAGTACATGAAACAAAAGAAACAAAAGCTGAAAATAACAACTGCTCCAATGACCCTCCAAGCTGCAAAGAACTGCAACCTAGACATGCCCTCCTATGATTTGGGGAAAATAGGAAAAATAAGAATGCATCAGACATAAAGTCTGATGAATGAGAAATAAAATGAAGCAGAAAGAATAAAACAGTTTAATTCCAGGTCTTCCTCGAATATTGCAGAGGGTGAATAATATAATGCAGTGAATCCTTCTTAGATATAGTCCCTAAGAAGCCAAAGTCCGTGGTCACTCTAGGGAAGTCAACCATGGAGTTTTACTAAACGTCAATAGACATGTCGGACCTGCTATTCTTACCTATCCACGTGCTACAGCGTGAAATTCATGCTCTTCACCTGTGCACTGTGACCAAATGCCTCTTACGTCTGACCAGTGCCGACTCAAACAACCTCGTAGGACCCCAAAGTTGCGCTCAGGCTCCACCAAACTGGACTCCTATCCTCCTGTCTCCTCGATCACCAACGTGGACTTGCCTCTATCCAAAGTGTCGGTCCTTCGAAAGAGCGCCCGCAGCTGGGTCGGCTGTGCAAAATCTTCCAACGATCTGCCTAAAGAAGCCTACGTCAGAGCACACTTGTCATGTTTCGTCCGCGTCAATCTACTAGAAGAAGCCTACGATTGCGGATGCTATCTATCCTACGTACTAATAACCTATGAAAGGTAACAAACATCCTTGCAAACCTACTTGCCCGCTCCTAGTACGTACATCCAAAACTATATTTTGGTTTTAACTGCATGAAACACCTATCCAGACATTTACATGGTCTGTCTACCAAATCGCTTCCAGATTAATTAATTTTACCATTACAGTTTACATACTGTTTATTTTCATTAATCTGCTTTAGGCCATTTTTACATCCGATTTGGTTATTTCACAATTTTCCTTTTTCTTACATAAATGGTATTTCAATTTCACGTCCCTTCAGTCCGTATGGTTTGTCTGTAATTTTTGTGCCATTTTGTTACAGAATTACACTAGCCTTTAGAGTCCATTTAATTTACATTTTATTTTCCACCCTAATTTACATTCTCCTTTTAAAGATTTAATCTATACAAAAATTTTATCCAATAGCCACAAACCATTTAATTACACAAAATTCCACTTTTACATTTTTAGGCCACATATGAAACAAACAATTATGCCAATTAGACTTCCCAATTTTGTTCCAAAACCGTATTCAAAATTATGTAATTATATCAATCAAAACCATAATTTTATTCAAGTAACATATTCTGAATTTATTCAACTAACCTGTTCTACCATTAGAAATTGAATACCAATTCTAATTTAATTTAATTGAACCAATCTTATTTACACCATGAAACGTGAATAACAATTTGTTTGTTCCAAATTTCAACCCAAACATGAATTAGAATTGAGAATTGGAAGAAGAATAAGATACAATTATTTACATAAATTTCAATCTTATTTATGCCATAAAATGTGAATAGACAATTTATATGTCCCATATTTTAAACCAAACATGAATTAGATTTGAGAAGTGGAAGGAGAAGAAGAAGTTGCAATAATTTACATCCATTCTCAATTAATAATAGAAATTAATTCATATTAACGTGCCAGAAAAGAACTGAAATTGAACTACTTTATTTTTCTATTTCATATTAATTCCCACTCACCTGGCACTTGAGCTTGCATAAATTTGAAAAAAGCTTTGCTTTAATCTTTCTCTATTTGATTCTTCTAAATTCCCCAAATTTCTTGAATATATATAGATAATTTAATTTGGTAGAGATTTGTTTATTTAGTAGAGAAAAGGAGGAAGAATAACACACACTAATTTTACTGTAGAATTATGGCGACGGCTGAATAAGAGATTATGTTTAGGTTAGATGGTTTATTCATAGATTATTTGAGTGAATATAATCCACTAGATTATTCTAGATTAAATCTGGTTCTTTCATACGCTTAATGGTTATCCATGCTAGCCCATACATATCACTCAACCAATAAAATTTAGCCATCCCATCCTATTACATCATTGGAGCAAATGGGAAGCCGCCACATGTCAGAAACAATGCTGAAATACGTAGGAAAATCGTTGGAAACGAAACAGCTAAAAAAACATCGCTCCAGATTTTGGGCGACAACGGGATTTGATCCCTGGTTTCTAAGGAAGTCAACATGCGCCTTTACCACCGTACCAAATGTGCTTTTAGTTTCTTTTTAATTATATTTTCTATAAAATATCGGGGTCGTACATTCTCCCCCTCCCCCCTTAAAGGATTTCGTCCCCGAAATCTTCATAGACGGAAGAACGTAATTAACAACCAACATCCAAAAACTACATCCATCAGCTCAACCATCATCCATTTCTACCATTGTCCTTATTTTTAACTACTGCAATTTATGATTTATGCAAAGTGAAATGCATATGAACTTACCTAATGCGAAAAGGCAGTCGGTCTACTAATTCAGTTGACCTCCTATAATGCAAGTATGCTTATGCCATGCAACCAAATATATGCAATTACCCTAGTATAATTGATAATTCTATATGTATGTTTCAATCATTCACCCAAATGCACCATCTATATGCAACATCCATTTATATACACATGCGCACACGCGCACACGCGCACGCACACACACAACCATGTGCAAATGCAATAGATAACATGCACACATATGCAGGTGTGTGTACCTAGTTGGCCAATTATCCTAATAAATATCTATCTAGTGCATGCAATGCATCCATTTGCAAACATTGGCATCCACTTGTAATTGTTTTCATCCATCAAACATAACATGCCCTAATGACATGTTTACAACCAAGCTACCATCCATAGGTTTCACCTAAAGATTATCGAAAAGACCCTAGCTAAGGAAAGATCAAAGATAGGATATTTGAAGTGTACCTTCAAATAGAAAAGGATAAGAAGTTCGAATTCTCTCCTCAGATTCCCATATGAACTCCTTGGGGTCATCTCCCCACTGAACCTTCACTAGACGAACTACCTTGTCGTGTAATCTTTTGACGCCGTGTTCCAATATACGGGTGGGTGTACGACGCACAAGTGATTCGTGCTCTACCTCCACTTCCCTTAGCTGATCGGGTTCTACTATTACTGCGAAATCATGTAGACACTTCCTCAGATGCGAAACTTGAAAAACATCATGAACTCCTGCCAACTTATCTGGAAGATCAACTCTATATGCCACTTTTCCAATCCGTGCAGTAATAGGGAAGGGTCCTACCACTACAACAAAAATGGCCTTTCGCAGCGTTTTAAAAACGCTGTGAAATGCTTTCGCAGCGTTATGAAGAACGCTCTCTTTCAACAAGCTGTAATAGGGTCGGAATATATTGCAGCGTTTTGAAAACGCTGTAAGAAATATTCCATATTGCAGCGTTTTGCCTTTTTGCAGCGTTTTAGAAATGCTGCAATATGTCCTAACCCTACTATAGTTCGTTGTTAAACAACATTCTTCAAACGCTGCGAATGTGTTTCACAGCGTTTTTAAAACGCTGCGAATGTGTTTCACAGCGTTTTTAAAATGCTGCGAAAGTAAATTACTACGTTTTTAAAACGCTGCAAAAAGATTTTTCACAGCATAGATAAAACCCTGTAGAAAGCCATATATTTTTATTAATTTTCTAGAACAGACCCTTGAATTAGCTGAGATGTATAAAACATATTCAAATGAAACAATAACATTAATCATATAAACACATTTAAATAGTTCAACACATTATATATAATAAACATATCCATATTTACATAATATCTTTATAATACTTTGTTCTTATATTCTTTACCATGTTAAACATAATGCAGAAAATAATAAATTATGGCCAACAAAATTACTTATTGGGATATGAATCGTTGAAGTTTATATCAAAACCTTCCAACAACACCAAATATTTTTCCAAGATTTTGCCTTGAATAATCCTTTGTTCGAGAATGGAGCAGGTGGGCTGAGGAGATGAATGAAGCAACCAATTAACAATGGTGACCAGTTCTGTCGTATCCAGCTGAATATAATGCAAAAAAGGATTAGACTGTTGTATTGGCAGTATGCATTGACATATGCAATTAGCTGAAACAAAGACTAATACAACTGCAAGCAATGACTTTCACAAAGAAATTGAATAGAAAATGAAGCAATAAAATAGCGTTTAACAATAATGACAACTGGAGCAGCAATATTCTAAAGCCAACGGACTATGAACTGAATATGAAATGTGAACTGAATATCATGATGATCAATCAAACTACTGAACTAAAGAATGCTAACTAAGTGACATAAGATGGAAGCAACTAATTAGCATGTATGGAATGGCATGACGATAATTTGAGTGAGAAACATAAGGATTAGTCAGGGGTACCAGATTAGATAGAACTGAAGAAATTATTAAAATGTGCAATTGTCAGTTATGCACATGCACAAAACTGCAAGATTATTACAATCCCATTTGAGCCAGCAATATGCATTTAGATTTAAATAATGAATTTCAGTTGTAAGCTGTTAAGCTCGTGTACCTGTAAGTGTGAAATTTTTGAGAAATAAATTTTTTTCTTCCAATACAAAGTTCATGCAAACAAGTACAATCAACATGGAACTAGAGAGTACATCTTCTTATGTCGAGGAATTGAAGACAACGTTTCTAATGGATGGGACAGATTATCAAAGGAAGAGTATTGCTTTACAGGACTTGTGCCAGGAGTTAAGCAACATATTCTATGAAATTGAATGCAGCTTGCAGTTACCTTTCTCAAAAGGTGGAACTAATCAGGTATGTGGGTTATGTTTTGACTTGTTTATTGTGATAATAAAGTATACGTGTCTGTGCGTTCATGTTTCAAATTATATCATTCCTTTTGTTTGATATATTTTGACATGTATCATATAATTGAGGTCGAGGTCAAATTTCTACCTTTTTGTGATCATAATTCAAATTACACATTCCTTTGCATAATACAATTTTCCAAGTACGAATGAAGAACACAGTCATAATAAAAACATGCAAAAGCAGTAGTTGGTTTAAAGGCTCAAATGTCCCTGCTTCGAGTAAATTACCTGTGAACGAAGCCTGGAAAATGGTAGTGGAAAATAGTATTTCTGGAAAACTGAATCCTAAATTGGAAGAAATTGGAAGAGATATTTTAAAGAAATTTGAAACCTGGGAAACAAATGAATTGATGATTAAGGCATTGTCGCGACTGTTGTTATCAAATGTTAATTTGGGTTACTGGAAATTGGTAAGGGAAAGCGCTATATGGAAGCTGCCTTTCTACGAAGAGATGGTTATAGCCAACGTGTTGGAATTATGTTATACTTGTGATACATCCCCATATTTAGTAGGTAACTTGAATTGTAAAGTCCTTGGTGCAACAGGATAATTGCTTGTTGTAATCAGCTTTGCGATCCTCTTATTTCATACAGAGGATTTAAACAGTCTCTGTATTATACATTTGGTTATGAATATTTTCTCTTATAAGGTCATTTATCATACGTTAATCACCATTATTCCAAATTTTTCCTTGACAAGAATGTCGTGCACCTAAGTGAATGTTATCGTTATGATGATGAATAACGTGAATGTGTATTATTCCAAACTTATTAATCCTTATAAAACTTAGGTAATTAGTTAAATTTTAATAATGCTTAATTGGTTTTTATAAACTTAAATAATATTTAGTTAATTTTTATAAACTTAGTTAATTTATTATTATTATTATTATTATTATTATACACTCTTTTATTTTTTTTAACTATAATCATCATAATTATTATTATAAACTTGTTGATTTTTTATTATACTTAGTTAATTTTTATAAACTTATTATCTTTTATAAATCGTACTTAATTTTTATAAAATTTAGTTAACTTGGTTAATTATTATTATAGATTTAGCTATATTTTATATTTTTATAATACTTAAATAATTTTTATAAACTTATTTATTGCAATTATTATATACTCGTTTAATTTTTCTAACTATAATCATCGTCGTCGTCGTTATTATTATTATAAACATGATAATTTTCATAAAACTCAATTAACTTAGTTCAATTTTCATAATACTTGGTTAATTTTATATACTTATTTAATTTTTATAAATTTTAGTTTATTTTTATAAAATTTAGTTAACTTAGTTAAATCTTTATAATACTTAGTTCATTTTCATAAACTTATTTAATTTTTATAAAATTTAGTTAACTTAGTTAAATTATTATTATTACTATTTTAAATTTAGTTAATTTTTATAAAACTTAATTAGCTTAGTTAATATTTTATAATCTATTATTATTATAAACTTAATTAATCATCATTATATTATTATAAACTTATTAATCCTTATAAAACATAGGTAATTAGTTAAATTAGTTAGATTATTATTATAGATTTAGTTGTATTTATTTTTTATAATACTTAGTTAATTTTTATAAACTTAGATAGTTTATTATTATTATTATTATTATTATAGAAAATATAACAAAAGCAAAAAAACATCACTTGCTTACTACAAAAAGATGCAGATAGATGGCATTACTTATGGGAGTTAGTTGCATGGTTAATACCTTAAGAGCATGCAGTGCATCAGTGAAATCATCTGCGAGCCGTTGTCTCTTTTTAGCTTCTTTCTCTTCCTTTTCTCTCAGCTTTTCCATGAAATAGTCAAATACAAGCTACAAAAAAGGAGAGGGAAGGGGACTTCAACTTATGGTTCATATAACCGACTTGAGTCGAGTGTTCCAGTAATTCTTTATGTCGTTTTCTGTTCTTTGTGGCAAATATGAAGCTATCGCTGCCCACCTACACAAGATTTGCATTACATGTTTAGAAATTGTCGTTTTCTCCAAACATAAGAACAGGTCAGAAAATCACAATCAGTTATGTTTTATAGCTGTTTGACATGCGTATAGCTACATGTAGGAAAAATGTGTGGGTTTATTTATAGGTACCTGTTCCCTAGCATAGATTGAAGTTGTATAATCAAATTTTCTTCATTAGGTGTGAAATTGCCTCTCTTTATTCCAGGCCTGAGAAAATTTGTCCATCTTAATCTACAACTTTTGCTGCATCTTAGCAATCCTGCATGCATACATATTAATTCATATACACATCAATTCATACATGGTATATACACAAAAAGCATGCATAAGTAAGCAATTGCAAAATTAATCAAAATATATACCAGTGTTAGCTGGGACTAATCTCCAATTATGCGGCCCATGTTTTTGAATGTAGGAAAGTAAAAGAACATCTTCCATATAAGTTTGTTTATCAAGAAAAATATTTCAAACGGGTTAATCTACACAACAAATTTATTGTAAATAACAAAGGAACAAGAAGAATCTATGCTTTTAGCTGAGTTGAGATAAACGTGTGCTCGGTGGGCACATGTTACGCATAGTTTCAATATATGTAACAATTATTGTCCACTTTCTAGTATGCCAATGTAATTATAACTTTTTCCAAAACCAGTGTAAAAGCTGCATATTTCACTTTATGCATAATTACCATGTTGAACTCTACGATATGACTTAAAATTGAGAACACATAAGATGTTTTGTATTATCCAGACTTTTCTGAATGTCCTATAATGATTTATAAAACACTTTATGCATAATTCGATTGTATTTGGACAAAATGATCTAATTTTATGTCTATACTTATAAACAAATTATTTGAGCAATCAAGTTGCCAAAAATTAACAACTCGATTGTTTTTTCCTCAATTGTCTGTAGAGCTCCAAAAATTGCTCAAGTAATAATAATGCACTGGTCAATTGATAGTTTTTGGTTAAATTAGCAACTACAAGCAATTTCTTTTACAACTGAATCATTAAGAAATGTCATCAGCAAGTAAATTGTTATACTTACCTGATCCCAATTATCCTCATCTATAGTGCCTTTAATATTCCCTAAAAACTCAGGCAATTGACTGCCTTTTTTTCTATCAGCAAGGGAAGTAGCTACACTTGCATAGATCTCAACCGCTTGAAAATTGTAAAGTAAAACACAACAACAGATTTGGGGACCATGTAAAAGGAAAATAAATACATAATAATTGAGTCCAACATATTTAAAATGGAGATGTGTGTGGGTCAAATGATGAGGTTACTTGGAATAAATATGGAAGTAAAGACAATGCAAACTTCCAAACCTGAAAGTTTCTGGATCGGTTGGATTCCCAAAAGGAGAATGCTTCCATTGAGGCCTATCTGCATCATTGAGTGATTTCACAAACTCAACCTACAGTTTATCAAGCTATTTTATGAAATTTATAAGAGACAACATGATGTATTGCTTAAAGCTATTTCATTTTTTCATCTTTCAGAACAACATCCTTAAAACTATCATATGCCCATGTCAATGTCAGCTCAATCTAAAGTTTGGATACCGATACCACTTACACTAGGTTATTGTAATGATAAACTCCAAAATGCATCCCCTTTTCATTTTTCATCGCCTCATTTATCAGGGCCTTATCATCGTGCCCTTTCAAAACTACCTGTTTTCATGAGATCAGTAGTTACCAACTGAATCCTTTCCTTTGCTCCTTCTAGCTCCCATAAGTGTGCTACTTTTTTGTGATCTCCTGTATAATAATTAACATAATGTAATATGAAGGTCAGTTTAGAAGCTTTTGGTCGATGTTTGTACAAAAGAAGAAAAACCTGGTAATCACAAATAACTAAAATTAACAAGAGGAATATAAGGAAACCTGGATTTCTAACGGTTCCTTTGACGCTATACCCAGATTCGAGAAGTCTCTTTATGAGCCATGAAGCTACGAAACCAGAGGCTCCTGTCACACAAACAGTTCCCTTTTCACCCATTTTGTTTTCAAGAAAAAAAAACTAAAGAAGCTCTAAATATATAAGCATACATGCAGACCGAGCTTCGAAAATATTGTGGGTCATTCATTCCATGTTTATGAATAAATTATCTCTGGAGGTAGATTGTAGACTTGTAGTTAACACCCTTAAACTAAAGGTCATAAATTTGTTAGATAACAATATTGGTGAGTCATCTAATGTGAATGAATGATTGTTTTTTTTTCCTAAAAAAAATTCAACTTAGTATTCAGCAGTTTCAAGCTATAGAAAAGTTAAGAATGATAATTATTTTCCAAAAGACAAGAAAATTGAGTTAAATACCAAAATACAAGAATGGAATAAGATGTGCCGGAAAGGAACATCTCCTTTCCAATCAATGAAGTCTGAATGCTATTTAAGGTAAAATAAAAAGGTGAAACCACACAACAAATCATTACCGACCCTTAGTATAGAATGCACTTATAGATACAAATGGTCACTAGATCAAAACACAAAAAAAGTTCCCTCTCGAAAACAGTTAAAAAGAATGGTCTACCTTCGTTATAAAGTTTATAAAGCTGAGCGATAAAATAAAATAAGAAACTAAGAAAAATAAAATAAAATAAGAAACCATGATGAGTTTTTCTAACATGTACAATTAAACCGATAGCATTTTCCAGTCAAAAGCCAAGAAAAATAATTTTAATTAACTTATCATAAAGTTGCAGAGTATGCGAACTTAATGTAAAGAGTACCTGCTTTTCAAGATCCTCCGAATAAAGGAATATATTTGAATACTAATTCTATGTTATTTCTAACATACCTTAACACAATAATCACGCCAATGCATTTTAGTTGTAAGCCAACCAAACAAAACATCTTCTTCCATTATTTTGCGGAATGCGTCGCGGTTTTTACGCTCTTCACGCCTTAGTTGCACCTTAATAGAATTTTAAGGGTTAATGAGAACATTCCAATTATATTCAGAACTGAAAACAAAATATAGCTATCCTTTTTTGTAATCACCATTTTGTTAAAATATTAATAATGATATAAACTTACTTTTTTGTACTTTTTTGTGCTGCTCCTCTTCTTTCTCAAGATCATATATGTACTCCTGAAAACATATGCAAGTTAGAGGAAGTATCACATTATAAGTGATATTACAAATGAAAATAAATAAATTTGGCTTACTTGGAAAACATCCAATTGGTCCAGTAATTCAAGTTGACGACATCTATCATTATCCTCATCCATCATGTGAACCTGAACTTTCCTCCATGTAGTGTTGAACTAAGCATGAAAGTGAAATAATCAGTGCTATAATATAAAAAAATACAAAAATAAAGAATAACTATGGTCTATGTTCAGCACCTTAATGAAATCACATGACTCGAGAAACGATCTGAATTCAGCAATACATTGCTTGTGTTCCTCTGCTATTTTCTCTCTCTCCTACAACAGTTTTAAAACTGTGACCAAATATTTATAATCTAAAGTTAATCTACACCATAACTGATGAGATACAAGTTCACAGCTAGTGATTGAACTTCAAAACTTCAATATTCATGCCACTTATAGATTTTATGACCAATCTCTCTTCTGATAATCATTTTCGTTTGGGAAGGAATAACTCCTATAAGCGGTGAGAGATATGCCAATCTAACACCCAACTGCTTAATGCCCCATATCTCAAAGAGTTGCAATATTGATTAAAGAGAAACCAAAAGGTAAAATATGAATGACAAAAAGTTCATCAGAGGCACATGACAATGGCATATTCAATAATATGAAAAAAAGTGTTTAATTTTAATCCATTGTTTGATAATTTTTGTTAATTTATGTTTTTGAAATAATCCTCGGATTGGAAGCTGGAATATTTTGACAGTAATTGAGTGAAATACCAAAATCAGTCATTCCTAATTTGGACAAAATTTCAAACATTTAGTCTGAAATATTGGACTTCATCTCCCAAATTCTGAACATGCATTTTTTTGGAGGATCCCATGAGACTAAAATAATATGACAATTTCATCTAAACTAGGATATGGTAACAACATAAACTCTTTTAAAGAGTTTGACAATAATATAATGAATCCTACCACTGATAACTATTTAGTGAAGAATAATATCATGTAATAACTGACTAGCAAAAACATAAACCTAATTTATCAAGGGAAATGAATTTGAAAAACATTAATAGGGAAACATCAATTAGAAAAAGTAAACATGAATTATTCATTTGCCACATAATAGTCGGATTCCTTAACAGTACAATAGTAAACCTAACAGTACAATAGTAAAAAAAATTAATTCTGAATTGAGCAGAAAGAAATTCACAAATTCTAACCTAAAAAAGGATTGCAACTGAGAACTCGTAGCGACGTGAGTGGACCGAATTCAAGATTATGGATGGAGCTTTTACACGAATCTACGAAGTGTCATCGATGTGATGTGGAGGTCGGAGAAGCAATTAACAGTGCGAGCTAACGTATCTGAGGAGGGAGGGTAGGTCGGCAATGAAATGAAGGAAGCAATTAACAGCGTGAGCGAAAGTATCTGAGGAGGGAAGGTATTTCGTTTGGAAATGAACAAGGAAGGGTTTGGGAGGGGAAATGAAAAAAGGCCAAAAACATGGAGCGAAAATTTGCAGACGCCCCGCCAAATCAATAAGGCAGCGATTTTTGTAATTAAACAGCGATTTTTATTGTATATAATAGAAGTAAAATTGAATAATTACAGCTTTTTAGCTTAAAGGCTGTTATATAGAGCTGTTAAACACAATTTTTCTTGTAGTGTACAAATCTCGGTGCCAACTTACCCACTAAGCCAAATCTCATGACGTTTCCCAGAGGAGAAACCTTAACAAAAACCATATCTCCAACCTTAACTCCAAATCTGAATGTCTTTTGTCGGCATATGACATTTGTCTATTTTGTGCAGTCTTCAACCTCTTGCGAATCAAATCCACCTTCTCAGAAGTTTCCCTTACCAAGTCTGATCCAAGATCCTATCGGTGGTATCCCACCAACAGGCCGATGGTCTACATGGTCTGCCATAGAGGGCCTCGAACGGTGCCATCCCAATGCTTGCTTGTAACTATTATTATACGCAAACTCCACCAAAGGTAGGTGGTCTTCCCAAGAGCCTCCGAAGTCAATGATGCACAATTTGAGCAAATCTTCCAAAACCCTATTTACCCTCTCATTCTGTCAATCTGTCTGAGGGTGATATGCCGTGCTCAGATTCAATGCCGTTCCCAAGGCTTGCTGAAGACTCCTCCAAAACTCGCTGGTGAATAATAGATCTTTATCGCCCACAATGCTGGCGGGAACTCCATGAAGCCTAACTATCTCTCTTACATAAAGAGTCGCCAAAGCAGTTGCCGTCCTATTACTCTTAGTGGGTATAAAATGAGCGCTCTTTGTCATTCTATCCACAATGACCCAAATGCTTGTGTTCCCTCTTTGTGACCTTGGTAATTCATCCACGAAGTCCATAGAGATGCTCTCCCATTTCCATAATGGAATATCCAATGGCTGCAACAGTCCTCCAGGCTTCTTATGTTCTGCCTTTACCCTTTGGCAAGTGATGCACTTCGATGCATACTCCACCACCCTCTTCTTCATTCCATGCCAATAGAGTACCCTCTTCATATCCCGGTACATCTTATCACCACTGGGGTGCACTATCATCCTAGAATGATGTGACTCGACCAACATCGCATTTACTAAATCCTCACTACGGGGAACACAAAGTCTACCATCCCTTCTAAGCCATCCCCTAGTGTCCATGGTATAACACCTAAGATGTGGTGATGACTCTCCTCTACCAAGCTTATCTAAAATGTCATTTAACTCTTCGTCCTCACCTTGCCTTGCTCCTATCCGCTCCATCAAAGTAGACTAGACGTCGAGGGCTGCTAACAACCCCAGAGCTAAATCCGATGGAGGTCTAAAATCAAAGGTAGCAATGTACTCCAAATGCTTCCATTCCAAAAACAAAGGACTTAAAACCACTTTGCGTCTACTCAACGCATCTGCCACTACATTACTCTTGCCAGGAGTATAGGAAATCTCAAAGTCATAAGAGGCTAAAAACTTCATCCATCTTTGCTGTCTCAAATTAAAGTCTTTCTGAGAGAATATATACTTCAAAGACTTATGATCCGTGAAAAGCTCAAATCTTTCTCCTAAGAGATAGTGCCTCCAAGACTTGAGAGCAAAAACTATAGCTACCAACTCAAGATCATGCGTCGGGTAGTTCTTCTCATGCGTTTTAAACTGTCTACTCGCATAGCACACTACCCTACCCTCTTGCATCAGTACCGCCCCTAGCCCCGTACCGCAAGCATCCGTATAAACTGAGAAAGGCTAGGTTCCATCCGGTAATACCAATATGGGCGCGGTAGTCGAAGCTTCCTTCAATCGACCAAAGGCATCCTCACACTAGGCATCCCAAACAAAAGCTAAGTTCTTCTTGGTAAGGCGGGTAAGTGGAGCTGATATCCTAGCGAAGTCCTTAATGAACTTCCTATAGTAGCCCGCAAGACCAAGGAAACTCCTTATGTCCATGGCATTCTTAGGGATCTGCCAATCCTGTACTGCTGCCACTTTCGTCGAATCTGCTGCAAGTCTATCCTCCAAAACGATGTGTCCTAAAAAGCGAACCTCAACCCTCCAAAAGTGGCACTTGGAGAACTTCGCCTTCAACTTATGTGCTCGCAGGGTCCTAAGCACTTCTTCTAAGTGAACAGTATGCACCTCCTTGCTTCGCGAATAAACCAAAATGTCGTCAACGAACACCACCACAAACTTGTTCAACGATTCACGAAATACTCGACTCATCGGGTCCACAAAATATGCCAGAGTATTAGTTAGCCCAAATGTCATGACTAACCACTCAAATAACCCATCCGGAGTCCTAAATGCAGTCTTCTTGATGCTATCCTCCACCACACGCAACTGATGAAATCCTATGGCCAAATCGAGCTGTGAAAATACCTTGACTCCTACTAGCTGGTCGAAGAGATCGTCTATACGGGGAAGAGGATAACTATTCATCTTCATCAGCTTATTAAGCTCCTTATAATCCACGCAAAGCCTGAGAGAGCCATCTGCCTTAGTGGCAAAGACGATGGGTGTGCCCCACTCAAAAATGCTCCTACGAATGAAGCCCTTCTCCAAAAGCTCTCCAATCTGCTTGCTCAACTCCCGACGTTCCTTAGGAGCCATATGCCTTACCGGTAAAGCAACCAGTTTGGCATTATCGACAAGATAAATCTTGAACTCGATCTCTCTTTGAGGTGGAAGGCTAGCAACCTCCTCGAAAACATCTGTAAAGTCTGTAACAACGGGTACCGAACTCAAACTATCGGGCGATAAGTCAAGAGAATAAAGGTAGCTCAACATGACCGATCCTCTAGGATCACAAGATACCTCCAAGGTACGTCCACTACAAGTGCCTAACCTCACTACCCTCTTATCGAAATCAAGAACAACACCATACATGGATAGCCAATCCATACCAAGAATCAACCCGAACCCGAAAAAGCCCAATACAAAGGCACTGCGGTCAAACTCAACCCCTAAAATAAAAAATTTCAAATCCCGACATAACATGGACAAATAGGCCGATCCTCCTACGGGATTGATACTACTACCGGGTCGGTCACTAAGCAAGCATCAAGACCAAGACCCTATACCAGAGTACTAGATATAAAAGTGTGCGAAGCTCCAGAATCAAATAGGGTACGAACAGGAAAATCAAAGATAGATAACACACCTTCGATGATCACCTTATTTCCCTTGTCACAACCAGCCGAGTACTAGAGGAAGGAGCTGCCTCTAAAGCATAAGCCTGAGCAGGCTGTGAAGGTGTCTGTAAACTATCCTTGGACTTTGACGGACAGTCCTTTTTCATATTCCCCACTTGATCGCAAAGATAACACCTCAGTCTCGGTCGCTCTCCTACCCCTCTACAATCCTTAGCAAGATGACCTGGTTTCCCATAAGTATTTCACTTTCAGTCCTTCCTTGGAACTTTTCCTTTTCCACCTAACCCTCCTCCTCCTCTCCTCTTTCCTTTCCACTACTTCTTCCTATCACTCTTCTGCGCCACATCTCCTTTCTTCTCGGTATCAGCAAGTAAAGCATCTCTACCAATCCCTCAAAAGTGGCTCCCATCGGAATGTGGCTCACCGCCAAACTCTGCAGTGGCTGACTCAAACCCTTAGCGAACTTCAGCGCCTTCTTATGAGGATTATTGATCAGGTCTAGTCCAAATCTGGCAAGATTATTGCATTGATTAACATATGTCCTTAACTGTCATATCCCCTTGCTTGAGTTGTATAAATTTCTCTAGCTGCACTCCCTCTTCAGCCTGCGATAAGAATTTCCTCTCGAACCTAGTACGAAAATCCGCCCAAGTCAAATTATCAGCCTCAGCCTTCACAATCTCCCACCAATAAAGAGCCTCTCCCTGCAACTGCCATGAAGCCAACTCCTCCAATCCTACAAGTTTAAATATCCGCTCACAACTACAGATCCAAGCTCTCGCCTCAGTATATGACTCGGTACCAAGAAACGACTTGCCTCCTAAGCTAGTGCAGTCCTTGCATAACTTGGGAAAATCGGGAATGCCTGGTGGATGGGCTGGAGCCCTTTCCATCGGAGCAGCATCGTTAGTTGGTGGCTCTGCTCGTGCAGTAGCCTGCAAATAACATCTGAACCAAGCAGGCATAGTAAGGCCTGGAACTTCGGGGGTACCTTGCGGTTCATATATTTCTATCTGTGGATATTAAAAAGACGGGATTAGGTGCTCCACAAATAGTTCAATAGATAAGGAGGAAGAGATATGAGGGACCCATTTCTAAAAAAAATTCCAAAATATATACATATACTTTTAAAAGTATTATTTGGAATATCCTTTAAAAAATATTCGAAAACCTTTATATTTTTAAAATATTTTTAGGACTACCAAAACCTTAGCTCTAATACCAATTGTGACACCCCGCACCTCTAGGCACCCCGAAAATCGAACAAGACTAGAAGCACGGGTGGTCGGATGAAATAAAAATCCATAACATAGCACAGAGACTAAGGCAACAACATAAAATGATTAAAATATACAGCAGAAGAAAACTTTCACTGATTATAAATTAATAGTAAAACAGCTTCATTAAAAACAACATTATCCCAAATTTATTTATGAAATCAAAAGTACCAAGTAGTCTCCACCAAAATATAAAGCATAACAAAGTTCACAATATAGGTCCCCATATATAGAGTAAAGTATGAAAAAGAGAAACGAAGTACATGAAATAAAAGAAACAAAAGCTGAAGATAACAACTGCACCAATGACCCTCCAAGCTGCAAAGAACTGCAACCTAGATCCGCCCTCCTGTGATTTGGGGAAAATAGGAAAAATAGGAATGAGTCAGACATAAAGTCTGGTGAATGAGAAATAAAATGAAGTAGAAAGAATAAAACAGTTTAATTCCAGGTCTTCCTCGGATATCGCAGAGGGTGAATAATATAATGTAGTGAATCCTTATTAGATACAGTTCCTAAGAAGCCAAAGTCCATGGTCACTCTAGGGAAGTCAACCATGCGGTAATACTAAACGTCAATCGGCCTGTCAGACCGGCGTGCTACAGCGTGAAAGTCATGCTCTTCACCCATGAACTGTGACTAAATGCCTCTTATGTCTGACCAGCGTCAACTCAAACAACCTCGTAGGACCCCGAAGTTGCGCTTAGACTTCACCAAACTGGACTCTTATCCTCCTGTCTCCTCGGTCACCAACGTGGACTTGCCCCTATCCAAAGTGTCGGTCCTTCGAAAGAGCGCACACAGCTGGGTCGACTGCGCAAAATCTTCCAACGATCTGCCTAAAGAAGCCTACGTCAGAGCATACTTGTCCTGTTCCGTCCACGTCGATCTGCCTGAAGAAGCCTACAATTGCGGATGTTATCTATCCTACGTACTAGCAACCTATGAAAGGTAACAAACATCCTTGCGAACCTACTTTCCCGCTCCTAGTACGTACAGCCAAAAATATATTTTGGTCTTAACTGCATGAAACACCTATCCAGACCTTTACAAGGTCTGCCTACCAAATCACTTCCAGATTAATTAATTTACCGTTACAGTTTACATACTGTTTATTTCCATTAATCTTCTTTAGGTCATCTTCACATCCGATTTGGTTATTTCACAATTTCTCTTTTACATAAATGGTATTTCAATTTCATGTCCGTTCAGTCCGTATGGTTTATCTGTAATTTTTATGCCATTTTGTTACAGATTTACACTAGCCTTTAGGGTCCCTTTAGTTTACATTTTTCTTCCACCCTAATTTACGTTCTTCTTTTAGAGATTTAATATGTACAAATTTTTTATCCAATAGCCATAAACCATTTAATTACACAAAATTCCACTTTTACATTTTTAGGCCACATATGAAACAAACAATTATGCCAATTAGACTTTCCAATTTTGTTCCAAAACTGTATTCAAAATTATGTAATTATACCAATCAAAACCATAATTTTATTCAAGTAACATATTATGAATTTATTCAACTAACTTGTTCTACCATTAAAAACTGAATAACAATTCTAATTCAATTTAATTAAACCAATCTTATTTACGCCATGAAACGTGAATAACAATTTGTTTGTTCCAAATTTCAACCCAAACATGAATTAGAATTGAGAAGTGAAAGAAGAAGAAGATACAATAATTTACATAAATTTCAATCTTATTTATGTCATAAAAAGTGAATAGACAATTTATATGTCCATATTTTAAACCAAACATGAATTAGATTTGAGAAGTGGAAGAAGAAGAAGTTGCAATAATTTACATCCATTCTAAATTAATAATAGAAATTAATTCATATCAACGTGTCAGAAAAGAACTGAAATTGAACTACTTTGTTTTTCTATTTCATATTAATTCCCACTCACCTGGCACTTGAGCTTGCATAAATTTGAAAAAAGCTTTGCTTTAATCTTTCTCCCTTTGATTCTTATAAATTCCCCAAATTGCTTGAACATATATAGATAATTTAATTGGGTAGAGATTTATTTATTTAGTAGAGAAAAGGAGGAAGAATAATAACACAAATTTACTGTAGAATTATGGCGATGGCTGAATAAGAGATTAGGTTTAGGTTAGATAGTTTATTTATAGATTGTCTGAGTGAATATAATCCATTAGATTATTTTAGATTAAATCTGGTTCTTTCATACACTTAATAGTTATCCATTCTAGCCCATACACATCACTCAACCAATAAAATTTAGCCATCTCGTCCTATTACATCATTGGAGCAAATGGAAAGCCACCACATGTCAGAAACAACGCTGAAATACGTAGGAAAATCATTGGAAACGAACCAGCTAAAAAAAATAACATCGCTCCAGATTTTGGGCGACAACGGAACTTGATCCTTGGTCATTAAGGAAGTCAACATGCGCCTTTACCACTGTACCAAATGCACTTTTAATTTCTTTTTAATTATATTTTCCATAAAATATCGTGGTGTTACACTTATAATCGATGGTAGTAGTTAAAAGTAATGAGTGGAACTTATGTACTAGAAGCCGGAAAGGTGGATCAAGATATATGGGTTACAGTATAATAGCACGTTAGAAAGGTCCATTTAATTTAGTATGATCGAGTAACAACATCATTGATGATAGTTGATGTTGAAGGATAACTTCCAATGATGGTTTATTTTAGGTTTGGGTTGTAAGCATTAGTTGTTTCTGTTAGTATACATCGCATACGATGTTGACGAGAAATGTTCCTTTTTATTCATTTTTTGTGTAGACCGCGGTATTATTTGAAAAATAATAAAACAAGGAAATTTCAGGGGAAAAACACTTAACTAATGGAAAAGAAAAGAAAATAGGAAAGGGCTAGAAGTTTAAAAAATAAATTAGTAAAGTTATTATATACTAAAAGTAAAGTGATGTTAAGTCCGAAAAGCCTTAAAGTCTTGGGAAGATAAATTTTGACGAGCGAAGGGTAGAGAAAGCGTTGCGAAGCCACAGATCAGTGTTCATGTGCCTTAAAAGCTAAAATTTATAAATGAACTTGTGTGCTGATTGTTATTTTAAGATGAAAGAAAAAGTTTTTGAAAATTGAAAATTTACCGTGTGGTAGGATAGAGTCCACTATGGACGTTAAACTATCGACTTTTAAAATGTCACATGCTTAATAAGGTAAGAAGTAGATGGGTTAGGAAGTAGAATTTTATTGTGCAGCAGAAGTAAATGTAAAATAAGATATAGTTGGTGACAAGGAAAAAAGTTGTTTCAAATATGGAATCAATTTCTCCATACCTTGTCGGTAGATGAACGAAAAATGGTTTTAAAATAATTCTATTTTAAAATATTAAAGATTTAAAATTAAATTTACTTGTGCAGACTGTAATGGAAATTTTGAAAAAGAAATTAGGGGCAAAAGAGAAGGTTCCAAAGTACAGTGAAAATGGTACACAAGAGAAGGATGAAAATATGGAATTCTCCATCTAAACCTTTATCCAGCAAAAGAAAATAGGTTTAGAAACTGCATTTTTCTAAATTTGAATGTAGAAACAATGTGCTGAGATTTTTGGATGGTAGGGATTGGAGGCAAAATTGGATGAACTATATTTCTATTCGTAGAAGTATGAGAAAATTTGGATGCGAAAACAAAGTTTTTGATTTTCAAAATTTGTATACATATAGAACTGCTAGTTTATATAGGTTGTTTGCATCATATTTTCAAAAATTGTTTAAAAAGATGCATTTATATAAGAGGCGCCGATTTAGAATTTCTTAGTATGCATATCATATATGTCGAAATACGCAGTACGCTTGTACACGATTGGCTGCAAAATTAGTTGTACACTACACTACACCAAAAAGTACTTTTGGTGGCGCACAAAAAACGCAACCATAACTTATGGTGGCGTTTTAGAGAACGCCGCCATACGACATGCAACTAAAAACCCAATATTTTTGGTTGCGTTTTTGTAAACGCCGTTATAATGTGCCTTATCGTGGCGGCAAAAAAACGCCACCGTAAATCTTTTTTTGTAGCATGTTGAAACGCCACCAAAAGTGATGTTTGGGTTACAACTTAAACCCAAACCTTATAGCTGCGTTTATTATATGCCACAATATATATTTCGCCGCAACAATATTTTTTTTCGTTGCGTTTTTTTTCTGCCACCATATTTTTTGGCAGCGATTTTTTTCAACATATTTTTTCCGTATCGTTTTCTAAACGCCACTAAATAGACGCTATTACAGATTGATCATTTTAAAGGCTGTACATAACCATACATAGATACATAAGTAGTACATAACCATACATAGTCACACAACTAGTACATAAATACAGTAGTTTCAAGACAAAAGTTAACATAAAATCCATACGTAGAGAAGTTTATACAACTGAAATACCAGAAACAAAATGAAATAAACAACTGAACTACCGTAAAATCCATACGTAGATGACTAGCTAAGCAAATACCATAAACAACTAGCTAAGCAAATACCATAAGCAACTGATAATTTCTTCGGAGAAGTTCATCCACCTGTAGACAAGTAATAATCAACAATGAGGATCTAAAACTTGAATATTGGAATAAAAAAGGTATAACCATAATTTCTAGTGTTCTTAGCTACCCTATTAGAAATGTACAACCACTACAAAAAGGACCAGACTTAACTATGTGCAAGTCCAAAGATTCATCTGCAAAATTCAATAAAATATATTTAAAGCAAGCAAGAAACATGCTGCTTAAGGTATACACTCAGAGTATCAGGAATATTTTTGTAAAGGGACTTGTGTACATGGTAAGGCAAGACCAGAACACACTCATTCATATACAATGCAAAAGCTACAGAGGTTCTTCCCTCAAAACAGTCTCAGTTCACTCCAGGTATTTATTTATCACTTTCACTATTATATGCCATAATGTCGAGCTCAGTACCTTTTCCCCTTATATCATAATATTAGCGCTACTTGTATAATAAGAACTTCAAACTTTTTGATGTGAAAAATACACAAATATTTTCTATCTATGAAAATCGTTTAGGTAAAGGTATGTAACAACTTACTTTAATTCACCTAAATATATATGTGGAACAAAATGGCATGAATCAATGAAAATCGTTTAGGTTTAGGTAAAGGCATCAGCACCACTCTATCAAGTTCAATCCATTTTGCAGCACTTTTAATTTTTCCATGAATCGATTAGCTTTGCAATAACGGCAACTCAGTGTGGATTCATCCTTGCACACTTTCTTGCATCTTTGACAGTCCTATTATTTAAGTATAACCTAAAGACTATGAACTACCTTATAGATAGGAACCAAGGTTATTTAAATTTCATAAAAATGTACTTTTATAGAAAAGAAAAAAATGTACGTTGTAAGTGTAAAATTATGAGAAGTGTGCCATATATGGCACAACAAATGAAATTTATTGTGTTTAGCCGACTAAAATTTAATAACATGGTTGATTAGTTTATACTATTTTGCATTATCCATCATATTAGTTGGTCACATATCAAGACACGCAAGAAAAATAAACTCATATTTCTCGCATTCCATATCAATATAATTCACATGCATACCTTTGGAACAGAACCCAGCCATTACTTTAAGAAGTCAACTAAGGTTTATATCCTTCACCATTCACCTGTATGAACAAATTTACGGCTATGAGCTTGCATAACTTATTAATCAAATATTGGCAATGTATATAATGAAGAATAACAATTCCTTCTTTCTAAATCTGGTCTTTTTTTATGCCTCTAGATTCTGAGCTAAGCATTTTAAACAACTGTACCAAAAATAGCATTTACATTCAATTTTTTTGAAACAGTTAATCATGCTTATATGACATATATTTTAACAGTAAGCAATATCAACTAGGTACCAAGTGAATGAATGTCTCAAACATAAAAATAGCCAGACATTATTCTATGAAGCACATGTATAGATCATGTGCATGCCGAAATAAAGTACATACGATAATAATAAAAATAAAAGTACGTATCCAATGGGCACGACAACATTACATAGAAATCTAATAATAAAAAATAGCAGCAATTGTCCATATAAAGCTCTTTCATCTAGCAAAGCAATTATACTAAAAAAACTAACTATCAGAAAGTGTAGACCTTTTCACTAATAGAAAGGAAACAATAAAGCCCTTTTAGCTAGCAAAGCATGGATAAACCATTACAACTGCCTGTTAAACTTAG
This sequence comes from Allium fistulosum, assembly GCA_030737815.1. Taxonomy (NCBI): domain Eukaryota; kingdom Viridiplantae; phylum Streptophyta; class Magnoliopsida; order Asparagales; family Amaryllidaceae; genus Allium; species Allium fistulosum. The sequence continues at coordinate 1,398,006,753 of CM060903.1, read as the reverse complement.
ATCTTAATTTTGACAACCAATAGATGTGAACACATAGGCGAGCTCCTTAAAAAAATTGAAATGTCATCTCACTAACAGGTTTCACAGTGGTTTAAGTAATTAAGCTAAAAGCCTACAAACCTTATCAAAATGATCTGCAGCTTAAGACGTACAAAATAGTTATTATTGCATGTATTACTCGTCTTTCCACAGTTTGTAAAACTATATAACTCATAAATTCTTGAGCAAAAGAAAAAGAATAAAACAATGGACCAAGGCGGCTTCTGAATATCAAGAATGAAATCATACTTTTATTAAAAAAATACATGATGCATAACACATGAAATTAAACATGGTGGAGCCATTAATTGACAAGGATAATTTATGCTTATATGTGTCATTTTTCGTTGTTTGATTAACAGCTAAAATGGGTATGAGTAAACATCTATGATCGAAAACACTAAAAAAACAAATTTCAGAACTATATGTTGTAGTGTTTATATTCAGATTTCATCAATATGCCTAACTGGTATAAACTATTTCAGAAATTGATATCCACTAATTATAGTTGAAGCATTGGGCATTTTTAATCATACAAATATAGACTATCAACTCTATAAAAAAAGTTCATGTTTGAACGATGTTGATAGAGTGAATTCACCAAGCATGATAAAGTTCTGATGTAGAAAGAAAAGGCTGATATAAACAAAGCAACATTAATGAATTGAATCACAAATGCGTTGTCTCATGAATCTAGTAGCCAAGATGTCTCAGATGAATCTAACCAATAAAGTTCTATATTTAGTTTGGAAGATGGACTACCTCTATTAATCTAACCAAATAAAGCCATATCCAAATTAAGATCTAAGTTTAATCCGTGTTTGTTGACAGACCTCCAAAAAAAATATCTACTCACTAACCAAAAATAATAATCAAAGATGAGATTTATTTTATACCATAACTTACTGTTCCAATGCACTGACCAATGCATATCCTTTTTCTGTAAAAACATTTATTAAAAGCAATTTAATGTTAAGGTCATCACATATTTAATTGAGATCCAAAATCATAGTTAGAAAATATCAAACTATCAAGCATCATCATAAAATTAAATGTTAAATCCCACAAATTAGTTAATGTTTTCTAACAGTCTAGTGTCAGGATGCTCGGTGTCTTGCTTCGATTTTTATGTTTTTTTAAAAAAAAGACAACTAGCATGGCTGTTTAGCAACAGTCATACAACAGCTTAACTTGACATTTCACTTTACTTGGGTTAGATAATTGTCTTAGTGTTGAAGTACATAACTTATATCTTTATACTTATTTTTAGTGATAAACACATTCCCAGATTTAAGAAGAGATTTTGTGTAACTATATGTTAAAGGAACTGACACGTTTTTATTTATTTTGAAACAGTAACCTAAACTTTGCACTGATATATCTATATATATATATATATATATATAAGTTTGGAATGATTTCACTTTTTTTAGTAGCTAAAGTGAAAAAGAATTGTCCTTTGTTTTGAAATGACACCGATCATTCTTTTCTATTTAAGTCCCTGCCATATATGGGCATGGGCACGCATTTCTTTTTTGAGAAAATTTTCATACTCTGATTTGTTTATATTTCCTGATGTCTTGAAATATAAGCATGTACCCTTGTTTTTCTAATATACATTTTTGTATGTACCTTGACTTTTTTTAAATTCATGCCATGAGGCCCTGAAATTTTTATCATAACCTATGCATATGTACTTGCTATTGCACATCCATGCTTTTCTTTGTTTTATTTATGGCTGATCTTTACATAACATGCTTGCTTTTCTTAGTTTTATTTGTTGCTTGACCTTAACATGGGTTAATTTCATATACTTTGAAATTGGTTTCCAAATCAATCAATTATTTTTATAAATTAACTGTACTAAGTAACTATATATATAAGCATTTTGAAAATAAAATCGAATTATGGAATTTAAAATAAGAATTTGAAATTAAGTATTTTATATATATATAGGACTTTCAGAAATTATTTTTTTATGAGATACAATTATATTACTTACTTTCAAAACTTAGAATTAATATGCAAATTGCTATACGCCTATTTAAGAATATATTTTTTCATTTTTTTGTTTTATTTTCAAAGCAGCATGTTTGTACTCAGGCATATGCAACTGGAGAATTTATGGAAAACATCAACACATATGCAATTTATAAAATTCTAAAATAAAATAAAAGACAACATGGATACCTTCATGACGAAGATTGAGTATGCCTTCAAGTATGTAGATCTCTATGATAAATCAATAACTCAATACCAGCATACATAAAATATTAATTGGTTATCAAACATATTAATCACATTTGCCTAATTTAGACACAAATAATAATCACATTTACCTTAATTGCAACATCATTTCTTACACAACAATCATTGATGGGGCTTTGCACAAAAGGTCCCTATTTCTGATGGTGTTAAAAGAAAAGTCCCTGTAGAAATAATTATGTAAATTAAGTCCCTGTTTTTTCTAAACCAGAAAACACAAGTTAGCTTGCGCTTTTTAAAATTTTCAAAATCAGAAAGCGCAAACTAGCTTGCGCTTTTCTGATAGAAAGCGCAAGTTACCTTGCGATTTTCAAAAATTTTAAAATTTTTAAAATTTTCAAAAAAAAATTCAAAATTAGAAAGCGCAAACTAGCTTGCGCTTTCTTGATAGAAAGTGCAAGTTAATTTGCGCTTTTTAAAATTTTCGAAATTTTCGAAAAATATTTCAAAATTAGAAAAGTGCAAGTTATCTTGCATTTTCTGTCAGAAAAGTGCAAGACACTTTGCATTTTTTTATTTTTGAAAAATAGGGACCAAATTTACATATTCATTTCTACAGTGACTTTTTGTATAACAACATAAAAAACAGGGACCTGTGACTTTTTTCTTGATCATTGATCTTATGAGCAGACAATGGAAAAACAAACAAGAATGACATGTCCATGTACTCGAAAACAATTCTCATAATCAAACAAAATACTTAAACTACTCAAGTATGCCTTCGCGGTCCTCCCTAACATAACTAACATCTTCAACATCCATATCGGTTACATCGCAATCTTCTACGACATTGAGAGCTTCTTCTTTATAGTCATTAAAAAGTAATAGCCAACTTCATGATCAAGTAAACAATATTTTTGCCAACTCAAAATAACCAAGGCAATATTTCAAGTTAATGTTCTGGTATGCTTGTCGACTATGGCAAGATCTGAATTATGGGGTATATTATCACTATTATTATCAACCTACATGTCATTTATATCTTTGCTAGCATCACCTTATATTGTCTTTTTCTTTAATTTTGTTTATATTTGCAAAGGTTAAACTTGTAGTTATTTTAATGTCTTGATTAGTTAAACATCAACCAATATGGTGCATAAGTGCATAGTCCATAGTTAGTTTGGATCTAGTTTTAATTTTAAAGTAAGTACTGAAACTAATAGTACAAATTTATGCAAAGATTATACTGCGCGAATTTATGTGTGGTTGAAAAACTAACTATATTATTCACGCTGTCAAAATTAGCCATAAAAATTCATGCCTCCATATAATACTGAAATAGCTTATTTCATAAACCTACCTGCTACATAATATAATCGTTAAAGAATAAAAACCTACCTTCTACATAACTAACTATACTAATACTATTCATGCTGTCATATAATAGTTCATAGTTAGTTTACTTTGGATCCAATTCATGCTGTCAAAATGAAAGTTGTATAACCTTGGTCAATATAATAGGAGTGCTCGAAAAACTACCTGCTACATAAATCTCAATCATAGGCAAACTTATATGTTGCTTTCCCTTGAGAAACCTTGCAGTAGTCAAGCCTGGACCACATGGTCTATGTCCCCACTGGCATTTGATTTACAAAATATTTTCTACGTACTGGTATAATTATTTACAAGTGATTTACTTGCATCCAGTTCATTTGTTATTATTATAATTTCCATGTTATAAGTATTTCAAACATATATTAAATCAATACAATTTCTGTATTTACAACTGATTAATGATTGTGATGTTCTGTATACATGGTACATCTACACCTAGATACACATTCTGATTCTTATTTTGACTAAACTATACCTTAAAATATTTAGTTGAAATCTCATTGGAACTTTGGATGCAAGTGCATAATTGAAAGAAGAATACTCATGTGCAACAAAATATTACTAATACATTTACTTTTAGAAGTATAAATAAAAATGTAGTCAAAATAATGCATTGAAACAAGGGTTTGAAATATTGATTGAAATAGAATTGGTGCAAGCATTTACTATTATTATTGCAACAAGGGTTTGAAATATTGATTGAAATAGAATTGGTGCAAGCCTTAAATATTTAGGATTTTATAAAACTATTTCTACAAAATCACCAAAATAATGCATTATAAAATCTAACATCACTGCCTATTTGCAATTCAGCACCTTTAAAACTTGTCATATGTTCAATGTTTGTAAAACTTGAAACCTTAATGCACACAAGACTGCACATACCAAAATTGTATTTTGAAGTTTGCACTTACTCAAAACTTATGCACAAATAAAGATATTCTTTTATGAACCCTCATGCACACAAAGCTATGCATATTGAAGTCTAATAAGTTCAAAGTTTTTTTTGCCTTTGTCAAAATATCCAAAAAGCCTTTAAAACCAACATTCAGCATTGATTACTATGAAACTGTTATGTGTGTATAACATCTTAAGAGCTTTAATTCTAGCGATGCCCTATTTGAAAATAGAAATACTCAAAATCCATATGTATTCAAAACCTAATATACAGTCCTAACAACACCAAGCCATGACAGAGAAATCATTTACTCAATATTCGTATGAACACAAAATCTTGATGCTTCAAAAACCATATATCTAACCCAACGGATCGAAAATTGGGAAAGAATTCACAACTTTTAATCACATCCCTATTTATACAGAAGGTTACATATTATTTCAAAAACTCGGCATTCAAAACTATTACACTTGGTTTTTAGCAAACAGTCAAAAGCTTGATACATTTACATTTATACAAATACACCATATACATTCAGAGCCATATATAAAACTATATTCGCTAAAAATCAGATTCCAGCTCAAGTATATATATATGAAGCTGTACATGTTAAGAATCAAAGTATGTGTATATATGTATACATGTTAGGTTCGACGAAGTGGAGGAGATCGCCAAAACTTGTGAACAGACTGATGCGAACAAACTGATAAATATTAAGACATGTGTATATATGAAGCTGTACATGTTAAGAATCAAAGTATGCGAACAAACTGATAAATATTCAAAGCAATGATCCTCTTTACATCGATTACCTCGATTTGTAGATTCGGGCCTTATGAACAAAGCGGAGGGGAGCAGATTCGATGAAGTGGAGGAGATCCCTATTGACAAAGTGGACGAGAGCTGATGACGAAGTGCGGTGATGGTTCGAGCGAGAGGACGGTTGAATTGAGCGAGAGAGAAATTTTGGTGAAAGAGGGAAAAATGAAATGGTGGAGGGAAAAAGGAAACAGTGGAGGGAAACAGGAGGAAAAAACGTGACAAGGGTTTAAGAAGCGGCAACCCTAAAATTAAACTGGAAAAAATTAAAAAAAAAAGAAAATATTATATTTGTAGCACTTACACTAAAAACGCTACCAATAATTGCAACTAAAGGTAGTTTTTCTTGTAGTGCTTATTGGTTGGATAGTTTAGAATGATTGTGCGTTTTGTTATGTGATTCTGTCCTTCGGGAATTTCGGAGATGAAATTCATTTAGGGGGGAGAATGTAACACCTCGTAATTTTTACGATAATTAATTAAAAAGAAATTAATTAATAAATATTCATGCCAACAAAAATAGATTTTTTACAAACGGCGAAATTTGGCTACGAAACTTGCATCGTTGGGTTCGTGGCGTTTTTCTGATCAATTTTCATATATAAGGTTTTATGAGCGGATTTCAAATGAAAAGGTTATTAATGTTTTAATATTTCGAATCGTAAATAATTATATATGTAATTAAGGAAATAAATTATAATTAGTGAAATAAATTAACTTTAATTAACGCCCGTTTGAGTTAACTGATACTTAACGTTTAAGCACGTTTAATGTTAATCAGATATGTGTAAAATGGTATAAAATAAATTTAAAACGAAAACGAACAAACAATAACCAAAATAGCACAACCGGATGATCCCTAAATCACGGCGGCCGAACGGTCGAGCTTTTAAATTGAGAATTTTGACATGGCAAAATGGCCAGGATTTGAAATAAAAGTATCTTCCGGCTGGCATTGATTCGAACCTCTATAAATACAGACGTAACCCCTCACTTTTCTTTTTATATTTTCTAAAGCAACGACGAAGCTCTACTATTTTCTCTCCTCCATAAGTTCTTAAACCTAAGTGAATCTATAGCCTATGTATGTATATACAAGTCGAGGATAATAGAGGACAATTGAGAAGAAGAATATGGTCGAATCAAATCATTAAAGCCAATGTAAATTATAAATCTGGATATAAAATGTAAATTAAATCCAAATCCCTTTTTTAATCTAGATTTCTGATAAATATGTGTACGCTTGCGGTGTATATATCCAAATAGGGAGAAAAGAGAGTCAAACTGGAATAACAGGGATCAGATCTAGAGATTTGAAAAGCTAAAAGGTGAGTGAGAAAATATATATTTTTATATAATATTGGATTTACTTCGTTATATATCTATTCTTGTATGCCTAAAATATAAATTGGAGTTGTAGGCTAAAACTTTATACATGTAAAGAATTTATAAACCCCGCATATATGTTCTGTGATTGATATTATATATTGTATGTATGTAAATCTGAAAAGTATTGGGTAGTAGTAATCCCTAAATTTAATAAATTATATTGTAATTTCAGAATTATTGATTAATTGATTTATGCAAGTAAATGTAAATGAAAAGTTATCAAAATAAATTGTTGGGATATAAGTAGTATTGTAATTCATTGGAATATAGGGTGTTACAGTGTAAATTTCTATAAATTGCCAAATTCAGTTTTGTAGTTAAAAGTGTATCGTTTGCAATAACCAGGAATACGCCTAAAAAAAGAGATGAACAAAATAGAGAGGTTTTACCATATTTTGTACTATCTATTTCAACAACTACAAAATATATTTTCTTGTAATTTCGAACATGACACAAGTTCCCTTCTTGGATAAGATATAGAGATTTACAGTGTTAACCTTTCCTTTAGGGGAAGATGTGATTCCAATGCATTAAAATAGAGGAATTTCTAAGTATGAATTAATGAATTAAAGTTATGATAATAATAATGGTTAAATTGTAAAATCAATACATCTTTAATAATAGTTGTAATAGCTTCAGTGTCACATTTTTTTGGTATCAACGTGAACTACCAAAAATGCCCTTCTATATATTATCAATTTTTAATTACTGGATAATAGGATCTAATATTAAACTTCTTTTACAAATTCAAAATACTTCTTTACAAATATACAAATTATCACTTGAAAATAAAATATCATTTTTTATTGATATAAAAATATACAATTTATAAGGAAAAAATTCACGCGCGAAGCGCGTGCCGTAACGCTCGTATAAATATATTCAATAGATACAAGATGGAAAAAAATAGTAAACATAACAAGGTAGGCAAGAAATAAAATGAATATAACAGGGAAGAAGTAAAATAATAATAATGAAAAGGTGGGGGAGTAGTAATCTAAAATAAAAGGGTATGGAAAGTCCACTGTACAAGGGAGAGAAATAAAGGTTAAAAAGGGAATAGAAATAAAAATTAAATGGTGAAAAAGGAAAATAAATGGGAAAAGATATTTAGATCCTTAAAAAAGAAAGCGGTAAATGACCTTAAATTGAATAAGAAGTAAACCCATAAGGAAGTAAAGAAATGTCATTAACAGTTAAACATTGGAGGCATAACAATCAAACAAGTAAGAATAAACACACGCACATACAGATATATATACATATACATATACATACATACACACACACACACATATGTAGACTCAAGTATGCGTTTATGACAGATGTGAATTATTAATGTTAGTAAATAACTTAGATGGATAAGAATGACATAGTCATTAGAATGGGTTGGAATGCGAGGTGGGTAGTGATACACAATAAAAGTATACCCACTGGAAGGGGCTAATAGTTGTTGTGTATACATTATATTGATATGGGACATATCCAATTGTAGGACTAGTGGAATTTTTACGCTTGCATATAGGTGAAGGAATACCCAATAAGGTCTGCTTCAATCTTTTAGGAGGGGTATTGCCCTGATTACATCAGGCAGTCTAAATGGAACGGTGAGCAAGGATCAGTGCTATGCTAGTGTGTTGGTACCATACTAGGGAGTATGAGCTGTATAAAGGTCAAGAATGCCATCGGTCCTGAGTGGTTAGTGGAAAAATGAGGGTTACACCTAAATGGGCTACACCTCCTACTAATGTAGTTCACATTTAGGTCATGTACCGCCACAGTTGTTTGCTAGTTTGTTTCTTAGGAGGGAAGGCTAGATAATTCTTAAGAGAGGTCTCTCAAAATGAATGGGGTAGTCCGAGGAGCTAAATCCTCTATAGTCCATGGAGCTGAGTCCACAATAGGAAGCAGACAAGTAGTAAATCCCCAAGACGAGATAGATTATGGCTAAACTATAGTGATTCCATTATTAGGCACTACGGGGTTCCTTGGTAAGCACGACGATGAGGATGGGATACTGCATTAATGATGGTTCTTGATGGGGTGCTGGGTTATGGATACTGGCAGGGATAGTATCGTGGTCCAAAGGGGGACTGTGGTACATATATGTATGTATGTATGTGTACGTATGTAGTTATGGTCGACTTCGGGTAGATGGGGCATGTCGTACGCGTACATGGAGTCGAGATGACTAAGCAAAATAAAATGACATAACATGTGATGGAAGGCAATCGACATAAACTGGTGTTATGTGTAAAATGTATAATTTACCAATCAGCAGAACATTGTTCTAACCCCCTCCTCATTACAACTCACATGATAGCTTTAGAGGGACGGGTACTGGTGCAAGGGGGAACAATGGAGGGATAGGTTTCCTTATGCATTCTCGACACTGAAAAGGTCACTAGATGTTGGAAGTGTCAATATTGATCAGTAACTATATGATTTATTATTCTTTATTATTCCACTGTGAGTTATATAGATAGTGCTCTGATATGTGTTTATATGTTTTTTTGCAGGATACCAAACCAATGATCCGTACTTTTGTGACTTGGGTTTTTGATTTCGCAAAATTTCAGGCCCATTGGGGCGCGGGTTTTACAGTTTAAGTAAAACTGGATTTTACTGAAAAGATGTGTAAGCGATAAATTTAGTAAAAATATCATACCACTAATGAGGCCACATGTGAACATTAATATTCGAATTGTTCGATATTAATCGTTGATTGAATTTATATCTTTGAGTCATACAACTGTAATGATGAATACTCCAATAAATCATATGATTTAATTACTTTATAATCATTCTAAATTAATTAATATTTATGAAATATTAATTAATAAATTTTATTTGATATGTTTGAATATAAATAGTATTTAATAAAGAGCGTATATAAAAGTTATAAACATGCGTATCGATATACGATATCGATAGAATATTTAAATTGGATTTAAATAGATTAATTGCTAAGCGATTTCGGAAAATTTTTTAGGCTCACGTGCCTCTTTTATGGCCAACCATCCATGATGAGGGTAGGAGAGGTTTCAAATGTGATTTGAAAATCCAAATGAGCAATTAAATGAAGGAAATAAATATTTATCTTTTACTCTTTTTTATAACTCACTTAAATCTCATTTATGAAAATATGAAGAGGATGGGTGAGGATTTGATGAGGTTTAATAATGAATTAAATAGGGAATGTCCTAAAGGAGGGAATTGAAAATGTTTCCCTTATAACAAAATCAACTTTCATTTGTTTCATTTTTGTTTTTCTTGACAAAAATTCATTTTCTTCTTCTCTCCTCTCTCAATCCTATCATGGCCAAAAATAGATGCCTCCATGACTTAAGAAATCCAAAATAAAATTAAAATAAAATAAAAAACAAAAGTTGGTTGTTATCTCTTGATCCCTGCAAGATCTAGAGATTGATTCAATTGAATCTAGGAGCATCGAATCATTGTTTAAGGTGCAACTTTTGACTACATCCCTAGGTGTTATTCTAATTTGGTTTATTTATATGTTTCTCTTGTTTATATACTTTTAGACTCAATATGTCTCATCTCATCTATTTGAATGTTCATCTTGCGATATATAACTCAAATTTCTTTTGTCTATCTCAATTAAAAGATGTTGATTTGATGTGGATCCACTTTTATTCTATATCTTAATTTACTATAAGTTCATCACGATTGATATAATTTAGATCATCTATCTTATTTAATATTTATTGTTGTTTTTTGTATAATTTAGATCTGAACGTTTTTACCACAAATTTACATGTGCCTAAGTTGTATGGTTCCTTTTTCCTTTTGTTTTGGAAACTTTTGCTAATAATTTTTTTTTAATTAGAAAACCTTCTTGTAATTTTATAGTACTTGCATACACAAATATAAATAAACTGTATATGTTAATTGTTTAAGCTTGCATTGGAAATTGATTCTTATGTTATATGGTTAATGTTTTGAATATTGTACACAAAAGAATAACTTTATTTAGATTTCATGAATTTACTTTTGTATAAAATCCTAAATCTTTTTTTCCTTTCCATATTCAAATTTCATGTAAGTAACTAATTCCTTTGTTCCCTTCCCAAATTAAATGTTCAATTTAAATTGTTAACTTTAATATACATATATAATAAATTATAAAATTTCATACTTGATTTGTTTCTAAATTTAAAACATTACTTGCAATTATTTATATAGAGGAAACATATATGTGTATGCTAATTTAACTTAAATTCTTAAAATAGACTTTAGTGTAAAACTATAAAATTTAAGCCTCTTCTTTAATTGAAATTAAATTAATTACTGTTAACTTTAGATTTCAAAACAAATGGTCAAATATAATCTCAATACAACATATGTACATACACATATATCTATTTATCTATTACACGCACGCGCGCACACATACACTTTTAAACTAAAAATTTGGACAACAAAGGCTAGAAAGGAGAAACAGATTCATTGCAGTGTAAATCTTATCACATACATATGATCACATTAACCATGTACACATCTTGTCTATAGCACATGAACTTTACACAATTGTATTTGATACACTTACAAACTAAAACCTAAAAAAAAACTATTTTTAACAAATCAAATTTATTAAAGATTTTATTTAAAATATTTTTGATAGGATCTAAAACTCATTTACAATTCATAAGCTCAACAAAGATATAAAATAGAATTCTTTTTCTAAATTCGCTCATTTAATTCGCTTCCACCTGGCTTTGTTCATGCAGGGGTATTAAAGCCTAATAGTTTATTCAGTCTAAAATTAGCAATGTCGGGTTAACTGATTAAAGCCTACCATTTAAGTAGGGTGTCTAAAATGATAGTGTCGAAGGTTGGGTTTTAGCAATCAAGTACTCTGCCATTCATAGCTACTGGTCAGATACAAAGGATGAAGTAAGCCTAAAGGTTATCCTTAATATAAATGCCCAAATTGATTTTGGGGCTTGGATTAATTTTCCAAATGTGTTTGAAAATTTAAAAGATATTTTAAATTTAAATGTTAAGTTTAAAATATAAGAGTAATATTTTACAAAAGATATAAAATGCATTCATTTTTCAAAATTGTTTTGTGAAATTTAATAACTAGTGTGTGCGCGCGCGTATGTGTGTGCAACTATGATTATTGTAGTTATTTATTTAAAAATTTTTTATGATAAATTAAATTAAAATTTCAAGTTAATTAAAAATTTAATTAAATAAAATTTATTAATGTATGCATATACTAACATGTACACATAAACAAACTATAAATGTTATAGTTGGTTAATTATCTTAAATAGTTTAAGACGGGCAATATAACATTTTAGAAATTTTGTATAAAATAAATTAAATATGATTTAATTAATAAGAATTAAAATCAATTAAATAATACTTAATAATTATATACATGTATATATTATACAAGTGAATTAAATTATAAAACATTATAAATGAAATGTACTAATATAATATAAATGTATAAAATTTAAGTGGAACTGGAAAGGAGCACAAATGAGATCTAAGGAATAATTACATACGTATATTATATATATCGTGATTTTAGATGTGTGTGACATTTGAATCATGAGGGTATTTCATAAGAAATACATTGTTCCCTAAACCGATATCACTCAATATATATATATATATATATATATGTATATATATGTATATATATATGTATGTATGTATGTATAAAGATTATAAATCCTTAATATATTAGTTATCTTCTACCATATATACATACACACACACACACATATATATATATATATTTATATATTAATAGATTACTTGCGTACTATTTAATTGTTGATATTCCTCAAGATGTTGTGTAGTGGTATTAAAATACTGACTAGACGAGGTAAGATACATGCACGCATTTGTTGATATTCCTCAAGATACGTACATTATACTTAGGTCATTGCGTAATGGTGGGTACGAGTGAATAATCTCTTTGATTTATTAATATTCATCAAGGTCGAGATGAGATTAAGACAAAAAGCACAGATTAGGAGTTTGTATTTGATACAACCAATTAAGTGCTATCCATCGCTTGAGGGCTTATAATTTATTGATACTCCTCAAAGTCGGAATTCTAAGGCAAGCGAGTCCTAATGCCTGAGCAACCAAAAGATTTTTATGTTTTTCTTGGGATTTTGGGAAACTTAAAATCTACCAGGAGTCTTATTAAAAAAAATGAAATGGTAACATTTAATCTTTCTAATATTGTTAGAATATTTGCTGTATAAAGTTAAAATAACCTACATAGATAAATTTGTGCAACTAATAAAATTGATAAATTGTTTATTAGTTAAGATATACAAATGATCTAAACTAAAGATTGGTAAAAAAAATATAAAATATACTTACATTTAAATCATTTGGCATGTTGTCACTTCAAGACTCACGCAAGAGCAAATTTGTGCAATCACTAAATCATTCGTACTTCAATCGCTTAATTGTTTACTTGTACAAAACTGTGTATTGTCTTTTGAGTATCGAACTTTAATAGCAATACAATAATATTGATATTTGATTTATATTCAATCATATATAAGTATTATATTATGAACGGTCATGGTTTGTAATATATGAAACTTATGAAATTAGTTCATTGGAAATAAGCTAATAAACCATATTGATAAAATTACGCTGATAAGTGGATGAGATTGAAGGGCACATGGAACGACTTTAGTCCACATGTTTAGAATTTGATCTCCATCGCTCGTGCCTGTGCAGAAAAATGCATCGAAAGAGGGACCCATTGTTATTCTTTAGTCCTCACGTGGCTCACGAGCTCAATATATATTTCTTCTCCCAAACACATTACATACCATTTTGACTATTTTTCCCCTACGCTAACCATGCGAATTGATTAACTGCAAAAATGCACAACTATCTCATCTCATCAATGTGTTGTTTCACAATCCATTTTCCACAATGAACAAAATAACGAGTTATAAATAATTAAAGATTTATGCAGCTGTTGTGCTGTAATCAAATTTTGTCTTAACAAAATAAATTAACGAGTTAACGGTACAAACTTTAATCGAAAAAAAAAACAGCTAAAGGAACATTAAAAAAAATAAAAATGAAAAGGAAAGAGAAAATTACATTAGGTAATCTGTTTTATCCCATCCAAAAGTGAGAGCACAAAGATTATGGCACCAAACTTAACCAACCTGGATTTATTTGACCAGGACATGTCACCACCTTTATGTGACCTTCCTATATTGTTTTTAGTTCATTATTCCTGGTTCAACTAAAAAAATATCAAAGTCTTCTTCTTCCTCTTTCTAAAAGAATTTGAAGAAAGAAAGGGAAAGAAAATGCAAGTGAATCAGAAATACCCACAATCTGAAATTTCTCTTCACAGCAACAAGAAAGACTGCTGGCTTGTCATTCATGGAAAAGTAATCATCCTTGCACCTATTTTTGTTTACTATTATATGTTTGATATAATTCTTGTGTTCATTATTTGTTAAATAGGTTTACGATGTGACCACCTTTTTAGAGGATCATCCTGGAGGAGATGAAGTTCTCGTGCAAGCTTCAGGTGCAACTTTCACTCTCATATTTGGTTTTTTCTACAGATCTAAGTGTCTCTGAACTCATCTTCATAATTTAACTAGCTATGTCAACTTTATGCATGTACTGCTTAATATATTGCAGCTAATGGAGATGCAACCCAGTCATTCGAGGATGTGGGACATAGTTCAACTGCAACTTCCATGATGCAAGGTTACTTCATTGGGTACGTCGAGGGGTACTCTGAAGAAAACAGTTCTTCTGACGCCAACAAAGCAAGTAAAACCATTGACAACATTTTACAGAAACAGAAGCAAGGACCGACTTCTAGCTACTCGGATCTCATTCTGCCATTGTTCATTCTTGCCATTGCATTTGGTGTTTGGTACTACCTCACCTTTATCAATGTCCAGGCTTGAACACTGTTTATTTCATTTTACAGTTATCTAAATAAGCTGCTCTATGTGTTTGTGATTGCTGTTATCTGAATTGGTCTATTTATATGGGTATGAAATGAATGTTGCTTTGTATTACTTATGCATGTAGACAAGAAACACAATTCTGATTACAAGTATATTGTATGTTTAGTGATCTCCTTTTTTATTTTCTCTTATCATTTGTAAGGGAGAGGGGTTAAACATTTTAAATGATATTGATCAAGGGATAAACTTTCCACAGCAACAAAATGCCTTGTGATAGTGGAACCTGAAGGCGAAAAACTGATTCGGGTTGGATCCATCAAGCCTGCATTCTCTTACGCCCAAAGCCCGTTTCTGCTTGTTCTTACCATGTAGCACGGTTAGGCATTTTCCCGTGCTTCCATTTTTCCAAAATCGGAAGCCTTGGTGCTCTGAATTAAGCGGTGGGTTTAACGTTTTCCAGTCTGCCTGAGAGTGACTTTTTAAGGAGCTTAATGGTCGAATCCCGACTGTGCCGATATTGTCTACTACGGATAAATAGTTTTGGTTGTTCGAGCACTTGTCCATGTAGTTGCCAAACCTGTAAAAACAAAGAAAAAAATATTTGAACATCCATCGTCAAACTATTGTGAAAATTTAAACATTCAGATTATTTAAAAAAAATAAAGTTACACATTCAAATTAGTTTGAAAACAATTTACAAAAAACAAAACTTTCCACATAAGTGGTAACAAGTAACATTTTGTACTGACGCTTTTTGAGCATCGGTATAAACTGAAAGAGAGTAAGTTATACCGGTGACATTTTGTAGTGATGCTAGAGAGTTTATACTGCCAGTCTGGCTTACCCTTTAACAGAGAGAGAAAGAGAGTAAGTTCTCTAAAGAGGGCTGTTGATATAACTTATGCTCTTTCTGCAGAAAGAGTAAGTTATAATGTATCTTAAAGAGTTTACACTACCAGTATGACTTATTCTCACAAAATATTTTTGATGTTTGTTTAAGCATTCAATATGTTTAGGAATGTGATATAAATGAGTAACTGTCCTTTCTAGCAAAAGAGATAAGAGAATAGAAGAGAAAAAACAATACATACCACCCAATGGTTTAATAAAGCTCAATAAGGAGTACTACTTTCACATATTTACTAGCAATAAGGATATACATATCTTACTTGTGATATCCATCAGTTGACCCAGAGGTAGACTGCCATCCAAAATATGCATTATACTCCTTAGATTCACCACCTTTAATATTAGGCACTGCATATACACCTCGATCATGAACAGGCACAAAATCGGACTGCAGAGCCCCAGCAATAATCGAGTCATCATATGCAGTCATATGAGGATATGCTTCACTTGGTGGACAGGTATTATAATCACATGAAGAACATTGGCTGCAGAGTTTCTTGCTTTCTAAACGTGTAACATTTGTCGATTCAACTGCATATGCACTTAGTAAAGATATGATGAGAAGTACTAGCATAGCCATTTTGATTGAGTGTGCTAGTTTTAGTTCCCTGTGGTTATATAATGACTATAGTTTCCTTGTGTTTGACGATGATCGATTTGAATTAGACATTGATAATGACTACTTCCATTGTTTTCCTAGGTTTTAACTTTATTGCTATGTTTGTTTTTGAATAGTTAAGGCCAGCTATATTAGGGTAGTTTTTGTTTCATGGACAATGTTTAGTTATAGATTTGATTCTTTAACAAGAAGAGTGCGGCAGTATTTTTTGTGCTATACATTTATTGTATCATTTTAATTGTGTGTTATATTACTGTCATAGTGGGATGTAATATTTTTCATACATGAGACAGAAAAGATCAATGAAACATGACAGAAGTTAACAGATTAAGCAATGCTATTGTGGAAATTTAAAAATTAAACATGACAGAAGATGACAGATTAAGCAATGCTAATGGGGAAAGGAAGGATGCTTATTGAATGTTGATTAGTCTTAGATGTGTTTGTTTAGGATCATAATTTCAGATTTATTAGGTTTTGTTCTGATATATAATAAGCATAAAAATGTCATCGAGTATTAAAAAAAATGTGCTTAATGCTTGGTATAAATCATTAAAAGAAATTTTTTTATTGCAATAAGTGCTGGATGATTTTAAATATTATTTAGTGCAAAATAGATAGACCCTTGGTAAAACTTTGAAATTAGAAGATCATATTGACTAGAAATATATAACATATAAACTAAAAATTGATATGTTTTCAAATTTTCTTGGTTTATCCAACTAGAAGTTAGCAAGATATGCATTCTTTAGAATGTTTGAGGTAACTGTTCGAACCAAAAATGACCCAAAACCCAATAGAAAGTAGAAGAAAATAAAAAATTAAGAAAATAAATAAAAACATGTAAGAAATGAACACACAGATATTTATAGTGATTCAGCAAACTCCGACCTACGTAAACTTAATGATTTTATTGCTTAACTTCTAACTTGATGATAGAAGTTCTTAAGGGTCAGTACAACTCTTGAAAAGTGTCGGAGTTGTACCGACCCATAAGAACTTCTGCCCTCAAGTCAGGAGTTAAGTAATAAAATATAATTATTAAGTAAACGTATGTCGGAGTTTGACAAACCACTATAAATCTCTGTGTGTTCATTTCTTATTTGTTTTCATTTATTTTCTTCACTTTTTATTTTCTTTTACTTTCTATTGGGTGTCTGTACTATTTTTGGTTCAAACATTACCAATTCAATCACGGTATCACCAATCAAGTATTTGTTAGAATAGTGCAAGTATCACACATATGTTGCAAGATAAAAATAACTTAATTCTTAATTTGTGAACTGATGGACATATAGCTTACAATAATTTTCAAACATCAAAATTATAATCAAACATAAAATATTCATAAGTATAAATTTTGTAAATGAGATAGTATAAAAATGCTGCACACCAATTAAATCATCTTTTGTAGAAAGGGGTCCAATCTGATTCTTCAGAGGATATTAAACCAGCATCAGTGCAAAATGACTCCCTGCACAACTCGAACCTTGTTGGAAAATTCTCTTCATTTTCCTTAACACCAATGTCCCTAACTGGAAATTCAAATGATCCAGAAATATTAACTACGTTTTTATCATCTTCTTCTCCAATTTCCAAATCCATATTTTTCGAGCCATCCAACTCTTCCTCGAGGTAGTTAACATTGTCTTGATTATCACAATCAAGTTCATCTCTCCATGATATTCTCATGCTAGAACTATCTGCATTCGTACTTTTTGAATTTTCACTGCCAAATGATAAGTCAAAAAATTTTGAATTTGAATTCATGCCAGTACAGTTAAACTGAAAACTGAGTTCAGGCATTGGTGGCAAAAATTCTGATAAATCTTTCCTAGGAGACAATTTCAGGCTTTCGAAAACTTCTGCCATAGAATTTAATTTTAAAGGTGACAAGATACCTTCTTTCATCGACTTTTTAGCTGCACAACCCTGTAACATAGCTGTAAAAGGGCTAATGTTACTATTCAAAGTAGGACTTCTTCTATCAATCTCTCTTTGCAATATGGTGGAAAATGGGCTAAGGCCACTGTTTGAATATGGAGTATCTTGTATACTTATTTCCTCCATTGTTGGCGTACTATCAAAATTAGGTGGAGAAAGCCATTGAATGGAAGCTTCTTTGCCTTCACCTACTTTTAGAACTCCTCTTGGTCTACATTTTCGCCTATCTTTGACTCCAGTGACAACATGCCCGGCTGCAAAACATACTGGTCTCAGGTCCATACTGGACCCATGCCCAATTTGTGGAGAAACCGAAGAGTAAATTGGTGGTGTAGTGTTGGATTTTGGTGTTTTGGACAAACTGTCATCTGTTTCATTATTTTGCCCAGAACATTTCTCAGGAGTAACCATTTTCTCACATTCTACTGCTTCACCTTTAGAAACGGGCGTGATTTGATTTTTTGATTTCTTCGTCTTTGAGTTTCCAAAGCTTGAACTCGATGGTCCTTTACGGGTTTTGTCCAATTTCGCAGTTGTAGCAATATTGCCACATTTCACTACTTCAGTATCATTCAAACATTCATTCCTATTCACATGTACATCAAAATTAAACGCTGGATTAGAAATTTTACCTTTCGATGAACACCCATCTCCCAAAATTAATTGTTTAGAAATGGGCACCAGTCGGTTGTTTGAATTCTTTAACTTCGTTTTTTCCAGGCTAGAATTCGACTGTTTTCTGTCGTTTTTCAAGGGTAAAGTTGTCGAATTGGCAGGAGCAGACCTCGATGAATTTGAATTGGAATCGAAGAAGCTGATGCAGCCTCGCTTTGGAGCAGTTTCATTTTCGTTTGATACTCGCTGATTGATGTATGAGGGGTAGAGATCCTTTAATGGGACTCTTGCATTTGGTTTCTTCTTCTTATTTTTGTGTGGATACGATGACGAAGAAGTGGAGTTATTTTCTGAGCTTTTTCGGTTGAGCTTTGAAGCTTTGTTCATGGCGGCTTCTTCTCTACGTTTTTACCCCTCTTCTTGTCCATTTCTATTTGAATTGAGATAAATAGCCGTTGCATGATTAAAATGGAGGATGAATCTTCATTAAATTACATTCTAAATTGTGTACATTCAAGAATTCATAAGTTCATTTCTGATTTTTGGAATTAATGTTTTTAGGATTTCCTAAATTTATTGACGTAAAATGTTGTAATTTTACCGCGCCCCGTGTAATTTAGGTTAAAAAGGAAAAGGCGTAGGGAGTTTGTGGCAAGCGGTGCAGCTAAGTAGGGTGACCATGGATACCCGAACATTTCAAAATCCATCTGCATCCGCGTCCGAAAAGCGGATAAATATTCAATATTTGGAAAACGGATGCGGATGCGGATATGAAGACATCCACATTCGAAAATTATTCGTCCGGTTTTTGTCAAGATTATAGTTCAAATTATGTGTATTTTAACGCAGTGAAAAATATTTGTTTATTATTTTATTAAGTTAATAGTCTATGTTATATGCACTTAATGCCTTTTAACCGTTCGAAACTATTTATTATCATCATATTTGTTAATTTTTAACATTTTTATAATCAATGGTATTGAAAAATATTTATATTAAACTAAAGTTTTCTTTTTATAATTCTTGATTTATCAATCGTTAGCGGATAGGGTAATTATCCGATATCCGTCTGTATCCGCGAATGCAGATATCCGATATCCAAAAATGATTTTTGATGCGGATGCGGATATGACACTATCCGCATCCAAAAGCATCCGTTGACAGGCCTACAACTAGATTAGCATTTGATTAACTTGGTTGCTAATGAAAATGGTTAAATGAGATTAAAATCAATAAAAATGATATCAGATCAAATCGATCAAATTAAGTTTTGTTACTACGGTTGGCTATCCGGTTTAACCAGAATAAAAATATTACACGTTTTATGTTCAGAATATTATTGTACTTTAAAATAAAATATAAATTTATGATTAAAGTATTTATATTTAGCATTCACATGTTTTTTAGTAGTATTTATGACGTATATATGATGAATAAAATTTATTTAAACCTTTAGACTAATAAAGAGTTCATTAATACATTAGTAATTTTGATAATGTTATAAATGTTCGGTTAATTTGGTTAAACTGATAACCAAACTAAATTTCATCACACACTAATTATAAACTAATCTAATTTTATATCAACCAAACTGATCGAAATAATCTGGTTGGTTAATTTATTTAGTTTTAACCAAAGATTTTGTTGGAATCAGCAATACAATATTTTTAGATCAAAGAGGAAGGCATCGTGATCACATAAGTGAAGATGGCGCGTCGCTTGGAGCAGTATAAGAGGAATAGCAAAGTCGAGAATGAAGAGACGAAGAGGAGGAAGTGTGCCAAAAGTCTAGCGTCACTACAGATTTTCGGTCGACTGGTGGTAGCCACTAGTCGACTGGAAGTATCCCTAGTCGACTGTTTGTGGCATTTTCTTGACCTGAGCACACCCATGTGCTCGAAATCGACTGGAACTCTTTCCAATTGAGTGGTAGCAGTCGACTAATGGGATTTCCTATCTATTGAAATGACATTGGCTAGAGCAATTTGGAATTCGTGATTCCAAGGGCAATTTCATCATTTTTCACAATATATTTTTATAGAGTTTCGATCCAATGACAGAGATTACATCAGGCCATTAAAAATAGGCATGTTTGGGTTTATTGTGATACATTATTATTTTAGCATTTTGGTATTGTGATTAGTTCTCAATTGTGGCATTTCTTTGTAAGCTTTTGGTGTATTTAATAACTTTGGATTTAGAGGAATTTGGGTGTGTTCTATATTTTCATCATTTTCTATCTCTTCTTAAGTCTACTTGTGTTTGAATCCTTCAGGTAACCTTAACAATTGATATCAGAGTCGACTACGTAAATTTTTCTAAAGAGTATTTGGTTATGGAGAAGATGCGTGTTGAAAATCTTAATAGAAGAAATTGGAATTTTTAGAAGGCAAAGATGGAGAATTTTCTATATCTTAATGGTCTTTACCAATCACTGGAGAATAAATGGGAGATATCTGGTGGTATAATAAAAATTTGATGCTTTTTTGATGAACACGGTATTTCATATTGTTACTTATAAAACATCTGCATAAGTAATTTGGAAGGATTTGAAAGGAATTTTACGTGAAGAACTCTGCAACAAAAAAGACTCCTTTTATGAGAAGATTGGTAAATTTGACGCTTAAGGAAGGTGGATCAATAGGAGGGTACCTTAATGATTTCAAAGCAATCATGAATCAATTGGCAAACGTGAATCACAAGGTTGACGATGAGACATAAGCCTTGATTTTTATGAATTCATTATCGAATATATGAGTAACACTCGTGGTTACATTAAGCTACTCAAATTCGGATAGAGTTATTTCAATAGGTTCGGTGGTTAGTAGCCTTCTTAACGAGGAGATGCAGAGGATGAACTTAATGAAAGTGATAGAGTTATTGGTATGCCCTATGGGGAATTTTGTAATTTATTGTAAATTATTAACCTTGTAATAAAATATCGCTCATAATAAAAGGTGTTTTTTTTTCTGTTATATACTTGTTGTAATATGTTATAATTAACTACTTATTTCATTTAAGTATATTTAATTGAAAATCCATAAATGGTGTGTTTTGTGATAGTAATTACAATTGTTGTAATCATGAGTATTTTATCACAATTAAATAAATACATCATTTTAAATATTCCTAGTCAAAATGCATCAAGACTGGATATTGATGCATCCATTGAAACTATAGTGCGTAAAGCTCTCCAAATGTTGGGCAGTATATTAATCATTACTATTGGGGCTCCTAGAGGTTACGTAATTGGATAACTGCGGAATGACCCACTCAATAGTTTTCTTTCGGATAATATAAATAAGGTCAAACAAAAAATACCGATGTGACAATATTACATAGTTTTCTTGACTTGAGAATACTATTGAACTTTAATGTGAAAGCTCCACTTTGATTATATTTAAACCGTGGCACGACGTCCATTAATCGACTATAGTTGGGTCAAGTGGAAGCATTAGAACTGAAACACCATTTAATAAAGGCTTCGTCTCATCTCATCGGTTATATGAGGTTTATATCACTATCAACCGAAGTCAATCCAAAGTCAAAATCTCCGGCCAGAGTAGTTCGGTTAATAATAATTGTTATTATTGAACTAAGGACTTTGGCTTCGGACTATAAAGTTGAATATGGAAGATATTAGAATTTTGACCATTACCAAATTTCATAAGTTTTAATATGATATTGTTTTGACGAAGAAAATTGGTGTAACTAATTATCACTATCGAGTAATGCTTAAATGAAGTAAAATTGGATTTTACCAAACCTATGTAAGAGATAAATTTAGCCATAATGTTACACCACCTGCTAAGTGATGTGTGAACATTAACATTTGAATTGTTCGATATTAATCTTTGACCGATTTTACACCTAAGAGTCACATAATCGAAATGTTGAACATTCCTACTACCACCTGATTTAATTAATTATAATTTTCATAAATTAATTGGATTAATTAATATTTATAACATATTAGTTATAATAGTTTGTTTAATTTGTGTTGATTAATATTAAATGGTGTGTGTATAATAGTTATTGACACATGTATCAATATACGATATCGATTTGCATTTGAATTGGAGTTAATTGCACATTCGGCGATTGGACTTGATGCATTTTGAAGGCTCATTTAGATGGTATTTTCGACTGGCTATGATAGAGTGAAGGAGGACTTGATTTGTTTTGAATAAGGATTTGACTTAATAGAGCAAATAGTGGATCTAGATCCATAAGTTGCTCCTATCATTCTCTCTTATTTAAACATTTCTAATCTCTCAATTTTTTGCAACGAAGTCTGGCTTTCTCCTCTATCACCTCTGATTGAACATCATAACACCCCTTCTCCTTATTTTCAAGCTTCCAAATACAAAAGTTAAATACAAATCAAAGACCGGTGGTTGCAAATTTTAGTTTGGTAGCTCTTTCTTAAGGTTTGGATAGTAATTCTTGGAGCGAATGGTCAACATCTCAAGGTGTTTCATCTAGGCTTTGGATAAGATATTAATCCAATTTATATTATATATATATATTTATTTATTTATGTATTATTTATCATGTTATTATGCTGCTATTATTTATGTGTTTATTATCACGAATTCATATATGTTTGTGCCGTTAACATAAGATTATGTTTGTATATATGTGTGTCAAAATTAAAAATAAATTATGAATATATAACTGTATACATATCATCTGGCAATGATAAATAAATTATATAATTTAATTTTTGGAAATAATTTAAAACATTTAATATTTAAAACTATTTTGGTTTTAACATACATGTACATATTATATATAAAATATACATATAAATTTAGCAACATATATATACCTAATATGTTTTCAGAAAAAATAAAGTGTATATGTGTATGTATATATATATTATAATTATTTTAAATATAAAGTCTATCTTTTACAATATTTATATGTGTATATATAATATATGTAATGTGTGTATGTGTGTGTATTTAAAAAATTTTGTAAATGTTTTGCTTCAAAAACAAAATTAGTTTATGTATTCAATGATTTTGTGTGGAAATCAAATTTTTTTAAAATCACAATTTTTAAACAACAAGATTTAAATAAAAAAATATTGTTTTTCATGGCCGAATGTGTGTGTGTGTGTATATATATGTATGTATGTATGTATGTATATGGTTATTTATTAAATCATAGCATATATATATGTATCTGTTTTATTATATATAGAATTCTTAATATTAATTTAATATATATATATATATATATATGATTATGTATATAATTTGTTTACAAGTTTAGATATATATATATATATATAATACTTCAAATTAATATGCTAATTTGAATTAGAATTTTTTAGATATATACTATGTAGATCTAGATCTAAAATTTAGAATTTGAATTTTAAATTTGAATTTGGATTTATAGTTATTTATATTAAATTTACAATCACTACATATTATAATATTAATTATTTATATATACACGCATACACACATAAACATACAGATACACACACATACATAAACTTATATATATTTTACGAATACTATTTTAAAATATGCAACTACACACACGCGCGCGCGCGCGCGCACACACACACACACACACACATATATATTTACATATTAGACTGCACATTTGTACATGAAGAGGTTAATATGTTTGTCGCAGTGTAAATCCCAGCATCTAAACACGGGCATGTTAAACCATGCACACCATTTATATTGCACATGCACATACACACATATATGTATATGATACACATATTATACTGTATAAAACATAACATCAATATAAAACTTTATATATAAATTAGATTAAATATTGATTTTATTTCAAATAAATTTGGATAAGATCAAAATAAATTTAGACTTCATAGGCCTAATAAGATCCAAATGGAATAAAAAAATTTAAAATTCACTCATTTACCTCGCTGCGTGCTGGCCCAATGCCAATAATGGTATCAGAGCCTAATAACTTATGCAATATAAATTAGACATCTTAGAGCTAACTAATTAAGCTTATCCATTTAGTAGGGTATCGAGAAAAGTAGTGTCAAAGGTCGGGTTTAGGTAATCAGGTACCCTACCCCACCTGGCCACTTTTCTGGCCCGAAAGGTGAAGTGGGCCCAAAGGTTACTCATAATAGAAAAGGCTAATTTTCAAAATTGTCTTCGAACTTAAATAATTTTTTAATTTAAAAGTCGTATATAAAATAAAAAATATATTAAAAATATTATAATATAGTTTTCAAATATGTTTTTGAAAGTATAATATATAAGTTTGAAAATTTAATATTAATATGATTAATATAATATTTGATAAATCAAATAGTTAATTAATTAAACACACACACACACACACATATATATTATGGTATATGTTACATTGACTTAAATTGTTTAAGATAATGTAACTATGTGTGTATGTATATATACACTAAGAATTTTCAAAATTAAAAATATTTAATTAAAATGTTTAATTAATTATTTTTAATTAAATACATTAAATAAAAATTAATTAATAATTAATGAAGTACATATATATGAGGAAATTTTGCAAAAGTAGGCCAATTTTTGAAAAAAATCCATACTTATACTACTTATGAACAATATTACAAGTTAGGCATGTTCTGTCCATATCAGCGCGAAGGTGGATAAAGCGTTGAAGGCGCAATTTCAGAAGTTGCATATTGACGAACTTTCAAATATTGCTATTGATGATGGTCTATTTGGCCAATCTTTTACATGGACGATAAGGAGGCTTCAAGGAGCGTGACGTGGTGGTTTGTTCATGCCACTGACTCTTGGTCTTGATGTTATTGGTTTATGACGAGCGATTTCGATAGTGAAGCAATGATGTGACGCTTCAACATGGTGGCTTCGGGACCATGATGACGACGACATGATATTGATGGAGTTGTGTCTCGATGATGATGATGGCTCGATGATGATGGAGTCATGATGATTTTCCACATAGGCGTGTTCTAGGAAGGGTGACCCGTGGATAGAATGGTGATTGATTCTATCGTGGAATGAAGGAACGTGGAATGGTTCCTTATGGGAAGTGGAAATTGGATAAAGCAAGGAAAGAGCTTGGATATGCGTGTTAAGGGATCATTGATACTCGGAGTATTTTATGATGTACTCAAAGCAGGGGTATTGTAAGGACGCTCATGGGTACTTTGTTTGGCTACGTCGGATCGGTTAATTGGATCCATGTACCCTGGACCAATTGGATTAGGTCTAGTATCAGCTTCGAGTAGTGTATCGAGTACATGGAAAACTAGGATTTTTCCATTAATCCCTGGTAGAGGAATGGTTGTACGAGTTATCATATATCAAAGCACAAGAGTGACAGTGAGGTCTGTTTGGTGGATGCTATGTTTGCCATGCTTATTTTCATTTAGTTTGTCACTCTATTAATATCACATGATGTAGGTATAATGGATAGGGATACTTAGACACCCGACATTGTACTTAGGATGGAATACACCTTTATGATGCTTGTAGAGTAGCATATTATTAATGTTATGTGCTAACTCTTTGAATGGAGGGACAAGTTAGGAATGATTCCTTATAGCCTTTGTTTCTTATACTGTATCGACTTTCATAGTATTTTGAGATTGTTTATCGATCATACCAGACTATTATTTGGCTCAAGGTTATATACTTTGCTTCTTATTACCTATGGTACTCTTAAATGAGTAAACTAAATAATAGGTGTAAACGACACATGGAGTTGTGTAGATGGACTAGCTAGAAGCGACACTTTCTCATATCTATATTTTTGAGCTTATTATTGCTTATTCCACTGTGTGACACTATGGAGCCTTGATAGCGTTTGACTTTCAACTATAAGAGACAGTTTATCAGTTATTAGAGACAGTTTATCAGTTGAGTTTATGTATCATTTTATAAACTCTATTATTGTTTTATATAACTATATGAGCCTGTGTACTCTGATTTTATGGTTCATATAGCTGTTTGCCTATTTTATATCTATGATGATTATTATATTGCATTGTGAGATATAGGACAGGTTTTGTGATTGTTTGATGTTTTCTTTCTGTTCTTTATTTCCTTTCTTTCTTTAGACCGTCGTCCTATATTGGCTGGATGCTCCAACAGCACATTATTCAGTTATATGAGCATCGAAGGTGTAGAGGGGTCGTCATACTTGGTATTAGAGCTTAGGGTGCGTAGATGACCTAAGTTTATACCATGATCCAGTAGAGATAGGGTTGGAGTTGTCGCCTTAGACTGGATCGAGAGTATACATACATACGAAAGAGAGCGTACTTGTTATATAGTTTGGTTTTCAAAACTATATAATGGTATATATAATATATAAGTCATATTGCACATGAGTACCACTCATATAGTTTTTTTATGAGAGACCGATCATCCATATTATGTATCAAGAACGATCTGGCATACGAGAAATGCTGCAATTGACTCCATCTTTGGAGTTAAGGAGTGGGTAGGATTGAGTGCCACTAACCTCGATTTACAGAATTGTTCGCTGAGATGGTGCAAAACATTATCTAGAATGCCCAAGTTGCTCCAAATGATATGGTGCTCAAGTGCAAACACCTAGAGTCGACTTTGTGAGCTATATAAAGACTACGTGAATCTAAGAGGTAGTCCATTCCTTGAAAAGGAGTTGACGGTTGAGGTGCAAGACTGGATATATAATTGCAAAAGGATCTTCGATGACTTGGAGTTAGATGATATCCTGAGGTAGAAGTTGACCTCTAGATAACTCCAGGGATGAGCTTGCACTGATGGAGTTTCCTTATAGCTTCGATTTTCGATGGTCATTTTACTTAAAATCAGTTCATAATTCGCTTTAGAGAGAAATTTATCCCGATTTCTTATAAATCTGTCTTGTTTAGGAAGTTTGCCGACTTGAAGTAAGGCAATATGTCTGCGTTGGAGTATATAGCTGAATTCGATGTGTTTTCGAAGTACGGTCCATCTTTCATTGATATATACTTAGAAAGAATGAAAAGTTTATCATTAGGTTGAGTGATCATCTTGGGAAGAGATTGATTGGTCATACTGATGAGATTTTCGAGAAGTTGATCGAGAAGGATTTATGACGTGAGAGCCTGTATCTAGTGTAGAAGGATTGTCCTAAACCAACTAAGCAACCATAAAGGCATATGCATTGATTGTCATTCCTATTTCGTCAAGTGCTCCATCATCAAAAGAGAAGGGAAAGGGCGTTACCGTATGAGGTATGCTTTCCATTTATGATATTTCCATATGTGTTTTATTCATTTTCGTGGCTTTATATTCCTTCATATCTAGTGATTTTCTAGATAGATTGGGATTGAGACTCAAGATAGTTGACCAACCATTAAATTATAACAAACCTTGTTGGTGTAGAATATGCTAGTATATGATTTTTGTTTGATGATAATAAACATTTATATATATATATATATATATATATATATATTCGTTTAAATGTATTTGTTGTTGTACTATTTTATTTTTCACATAATCAAATAAATATTTGTTGAATAAAATAAACAACTCAGAATTCATATTCAAACAAATATTTTATTACAAATTCGAATAGTATAAATTTATGCTCTCACTATATGTATACACAATTTCAATTACAATTCAATTTCAATTACAAAACAATATTCGCTTTACAATTTAAACCTCACTACATATTCACTCAACACTCGTAATTTTTCTTCAACTCTGTTCCAGCCTGAATCCAACACCTCAGCTATCTGCAAAATAACCACTAACGCAGTAAAATTGAAAAATAAATATTTTGCAGTTCAAAATAAAGTGTGTGTTTTGAAAATGTTATTTGCCTCAGTTATTTGGGTTGTTCGTCATTTAGTTTCTTTTGAATTCATCTTACACGAACAACTTGTGACATGCATAGTGTATCCCTGTACATGCCACAAGGTCATGCACACGGATATACACTTGATTAAAACTACAGGGACAGGTGAGCACAAGGTCAAACCCAACCAAATGGTGGATTCAACTCAGGTGCAAACAAATGTACACATGCAACCCAATCAGACTCCAAGTGGAACAAGAACAACAAACATGGTCAGGTGCAAAGACACAACCAAAACAACAACAAGGAAACCTAGGTTTAACAAATGCAAAGCACTTGAATAATAAGTGCATATGTAAAAATATATCAGACCAGAATAGAAACATAAAGACATGTACATGCTCGCATGAAGACTAAAATTAAACCATGCTGAATAAAGTCACAGAGCAATTCATAGTGAACCAGAGGTGAATACAACATGAAATGATCAAGTGACAGTGTATGCTAGCAAGTATAATTCAAAGTAAAGCAACCACACTCCAAGAAGCACCAATATACATGGATATAGACCAAAGAGCACCATACATATACACATGAAGCTACGAACTAACCAGACCTCATTGAGACCACAATCACTAAAATCAGTCAATATCAATTTAACTCAAAACAAGTTCAAGTGTTCGGGCTTGGCACCAAGGCAACCCAGATCAATGAAGAAATGAAACCACACACACATACACACATGAATGCATACATGTGACAGCCAGTACATATGCATTCAACGTACATACAGTTCAAGTCTCGACCACAATAATCTACAACATGAACATGACTTCAAAATGAAACAAATGAAACATTCACTAGACCAGAACCAAGGCCAACCACAAACCAGATTCAGAACAACAAAAACTTCATACTTAATCCAGACAGCGGTGAACACAATGTAGTTTATTCAATGCATAAACGTACTTGAATAACAAGACAACAAGACCACCGGACATGAAGACCGCCAGACTTCACTCAATGGAACCACACTACAGTCTCAACTGACCAGAACTGAGGCATGCAATGGTACAAGACAGAAGGACAAAGACTTCAAAATGCACAAGAACTAGGCTCACAAACACATATCAGTTCATATGGATATGCAAGCAGTGCAATCCGAAGCAAATGCAAAGCTATGCCAGAGAATCACAAACATGAACACACAATATATACATACATATGCACAAGTGCAGACACATGGAGACTCGAAGAAATCAAAATTACAAATTCAACATGGAAGAAAATCGAACATGATCAGTAGTCAATCGAACCAGTCAAGGCAGAGTTAAAAATTCAACTAAGGTAAAAAATAATTGAAAAATGAAAGAGCGTGATGAACAAGCATCGAATGTTCGAAATATCAGAAAACCAAATGCAAGCCGTGGCGACCAAGGAAGTTGTAACAATATATCACAAATATACGAACAAGTCAAGATGCAAAATTTCAAGTTTATCTCAAATATTCAAATACCAAAGTCATAGGAACCAACTTAAAGAAAATTTGAAATATACAGTAACATGAACAAGTCAAGAATTCATCACATTGTTCAAGCAAAATCGAATGGCGAAGAAAATAATGTGAAGAATTCAAAGAAAATCATATGTACATAAATATAGGAGTTTTAATCCCTATAAATCCCCAATCATCATCGGTAATTAAATCATGAAGTCGAGCATAATCACAATCGATAAAAGAGGCAAATAATCACATACCAATTTCTAAACATTCGAGCTCGACAAATTGGAGCAGCCGCAATCAATAATCAGCAAAGGGATCGATTGACAAGCCATATCAAAGAGTATTCATCACCACAATCGACCAATATCAAACGACGCCTCAATTTTACAAAACCCTAGTTTTTGGAAGAGGAACAAAGAAAGCATCGGCCACGAAAATAATAAAAGAGAGACATCTCTTTGGTTTAATTTTAATTGGGTTGGCTCTATCATATTTGTGTTTGGGCTTAGAGTTTTTAATTAGGGTTTTTATTTTGTTTAGTTTTATTTTCAGTTGTAATTTTCTTTTCTTTTTAAACCGTGTAACTTTCTAGTCGTGTGACTAGGTTATGAACTACGGTGGTGTAGTTCGAGAATTCGCAACTCAGTGGCTGAGTTGTGGCAGGGTTTTGAGCATAGAGTTAGGTTAGTCATTAGCGGGTGTCGCAAGTTTATGTGTGTAAGCGTTCGACTACTTAATTTCTAGTAGAAACCTTGGGGGCAGTACGTAGGCAGGGTTTTGCCGAAGCTAGGTAAATTTGTGTGTGATCTCTACTGTATTATTATCTGTGATTGTTTTTATTTCCACATTAATTATTATTATTATTTGTATCACCCTATTCACCCTCCTCTATGGTGAAAACGATCCTACAAGTGGTACAAGAGTGAGGTTCAAAAACCATTTTTAATTAAAAATTTGATTTTTTTTCTTTCAATTAAAATTTTGATTTTTTAAATGGCTTCCTTTAATAATGCTTTTGCTGAGGGTCAGTCCATAGTTAGGCTACCGATGTCCAATGGTGAATATGCATATTGGAAAAATAGAATGAAAATTTTCTGAATACCATAGATGCATGGAATGTTGTTGAGACGAGATATAGCACACCAACTATAGTGGTAGATAATCAAGAAGTTGAAAAACCGATGGATCAATGGACAGATCTTGAAAATAAACTACAATTTACTAACGCTAAGGATGTGGATTCTATTATCTGCTCATTAGATCAAATTGAATTTAATCGTGTCTCACATTGTCTAACTGTGCAAGAAATTTGGCACATACTTGAAGTGACTCACGAAAGAACCTCCCAAGTCAAAGAATCTCACCTTGCCATGCTCAGTAGCGAATACGAAAACTTCACAATGGTAAAGGATGAAAGTGTCAAAGAAATGTATGGACGACTTTCAAATCTAGTATACAAATCAAAATCCCTTGGAAAACCATACACGGAGCTGGAAACAGTTCGAATAATCCTTAGAATTCTTCCATGAAATTTTGAAGTAAAAGTGACTGCCATTCAAGAATCAAAGGATCTGAAACAAATTAAAGTCGAAGAACTCATCGGAAATCTCACCACTTATGAACTAGAAATCAAATTCAAGGAAGAACGTGAAGGAGGTGATACACAAAAGAAATCAATAGCTCTGAAAGGAACAATGGAAAGTAAATATGATGATGATGAGGATGGAGCAGCTGAACTGGCACTGTTAATAAAGAGATTCAAAAGGTGGAACCAAAAATACGGAAATCCAGCTCTAAATCAACAATTGAAAAGCAGAATAGTCAAAGTACTAGACAACTCAGAAGAGCAGAAGATCATTTGTCACAAGTGCAATAAACTTAGTCACATCAAGCCCAATTGTCCTCAAAATCAACTCAGCTAAGGAACGAAATCGTAAAGGAGAAGTTTTGCAGCCACTTGGAATAAAAGTGATGATGATAATAAAAGCACTAGCAGTGAGAGTGAAAAAGCAGATCTATGTCTTCGAGGTGATACAAGTGACAGCAATGATGACGAGCCAAGCAAGGTATCAAAACTTACTCACTCAGAATAACTTATATATTTTCACGAAGTAAATGGCTGTTTTGAACGACTTAGGAAGAAGTACGCTAAAATTGAATCACAAAGAGATAGTTTGATAGAACTAAATAAACAGCTGGATCAATTGGTTAAAAACTATTGAAATAAGAGCCCTAAGTGTGATAAGTGTCCATCATTTGAAGAAGAGATTAAAAAATCAAAAATTAAAATTAAATCACTTGAAAATGAACTTCTGATTTTGAAAGAAAGTGAAAATACTAGGAGAGAAAATTCTATTAAAAAGTGCACTCTGTTATTGAATGAAAATGAATCTCTCAAAACACAAGTCCAACAATTGCCTACAACTTTAGGAAAATTCTCTAAAGGAGAAAAATCACTAAATATGCTATTAGGGAAACAAACTGTCAATACTGTTAGACATGGACTTGGGTATACTCAATCTGAACGTGTTAAAAGCAAAATTAATAAAGTCAATTTCAAGTGTACGATTTGTGGAAAAATTGGACACAATCACAGTTGCTGGTTTAGACCCAAACACATGAAAATCATACCAATTTGGGTTCCTAAAGGCACGAATGTAAAATCTCTTAGAATTAAACAAATCTGGGTGCCAAAAAGAACTAACATAGATTGTCTTGGGTCTACACAAACTTATTTTTCAAAAACATTTGTCACTAACAATCATGGACCTATAAAAACAAATATGTCACAAAAATCTTTTCTCGTGTAGATATGGTGGCAGGCTAAGGAACAACAAGAGTGGTACCTGGATTCTGGCTGTTCCAGGCACACGACGGGCGACGAATCAAAGTTCCTTAGCCTAGAGTAGTACAATGGTGGCAGAATCACAATGGGCAACAATGATAAATGGAATATTATCGGGAAAAGTTAAAATAGGTAATGGTACATTTATCTTGAATGATATATTATATGTTGAAAATCTGCACCATAATCTGATTTAAATCAGCCAGTTATGTGATAAGAAAATGAATGTTGATTTTGATTCTAATTTATGCAAAATTGTTGACCAATCATCTTTTCATGCTGAGAACACTATAAGCATTCCTAGAGTCCTTGAGCTTGTTCATTTAGATTTGTTTGGACCTAACGGTATTGCAAGTTTAGATGGTAAGAGATATTGTTTTGTACTAGTTGATGATTATTCTAGATACACGTGTATATATTTGTTTGTCTTACTGCTTCTAGACCTGATACTATATTCATTGTCTGTTTATGTGCACGGTTTCATTCAAATCCAAAATAATCTCATTTAAAAGCTGTAAAAATGATTTTTAGATATTTGTTACACATCACAGTTTGGTCTATGGTATCCTTCTTATAGCTTTGAGTTAAAAGGATACTCAGATGCAGATTATGTTGGTTGTCTAGTTGATAGAAAAATTACTAGTGGAATGTGTTTTATGTAGGGACATTCATTAGTTGCATCACATTTTTAAAGAAAATATCTGTATAATTTTCATTTAAACTGATTTGCACTTGGTAGACATTTTTTCGTAAAACCCCTTCCAGAAAATAGTTGTTGTTGACTTTGTTTCAGATTAGGCATTTTAGAAATTTGATTTTATATTTATTTTTGGATTTGATCTTAAATGACTATATTAACTAATATGACTCCCTACCGAATATCAAAAAGATAAATAGTGATTGAAAATATGATGAGTGTTGATATTAATCATATATTATAACTTGAGACAGTATATTTAGTAAATTTCTTTAAAAATTTAAACAAAATTTGTAATAACTTTGGTTGGTAAAAATTCCATGACCATCTCTATTTTTATCATATTTCTAAAGGCCATCACTCATCAAAATCCAATATAGTATGTCAAAATGTGGTACTTAAACAGGAAATTATTCTTTTTTTTAAATTAGCAATAAAATTATTCAAAAGTAGTCACTCTCATTTAAAAGTCCTCACGTTTATGCATGGGTGAACTACTTGGAAACTTTGATTATGTGCTTTCATGCTCATTTAAATGTCCTCACGGTTATGCATGTATGGAACACATATTAAAATTGATTATTAAATAGATGAGTTGATTCTAATCCCATTTTAAAGTCCTCACCGTTATGCATGGTTAGAAGATACTTGAAATTCTTTTTTTTAAATCTGGGAATACTGCTAAAGTCCTAACGGTTATGCATGATTAGTAAGTATTCAAATTCCCGTCATAAATATACCACAAATAGAAACAACTATATGGTTTTATATACCGTCATCACCCCTATCACTCTAAAGTGGAATATCCGCCTAACAGAGTATTTATGATTTTTGTTTGATTTTTTTTATTGAAATTTAGTATTTATACTCGATTAAGTATTAATGTCTATCACTTTATCTCTATTTTCTAACACTATTAATCTTTTGCTGATAACAAAAGGGGGAGAGAGAAGTTAAGATTAAATTCAAATGTTTTATTTTGCATATTCTCATCTATTTGTATAGCATATTCTCATATAGGCTCATTGCAATTGTTTTTTATTTTATTTTCATATTTTTCATGCATATGTGAAGGGGGAGCTTTGTTGTAGGGGGAGAAAATAGATTTAATCAAGACCAAATACATTTAATAAAGTCAAAATCTTAATATATGTTTGTTATCATCAAAAGGGGGAGATTGTAGAATATGCTAGTATATGATTTTTGTTTGATGATAATAAACATATATATATATATATATATTCGTTTAAATGTATTTGTTGTTGTACTATTTTATTTTTCACATAATCAAATAAATATTTGTTGAATAAAATAAACAACTCAGAATTCATATTCAAACAAATATTTTATTCAAACAAATATTTTATTACAAATTCAAATAGTACAAATTTATGCTCTCACTATATGTATACACAATTTCAATTACAATTCAATTTCAATTACAAAACAATATTCACTTTACAATTTAAACCCCACTACATATTCACTCAACACTCATATTTTTTCTTCAACTCTGTTCCAGCCTGAATCCAGCACCTGAGCTATCTACAAAATAAACACTAATGCAGTAAAATTGAAAAAGAAATATTTTGCAGTTCAAAATGAAGTGTGTGTTTTGAAAATGTTATTTGCCTCAGTTATTTGGGTTGTTCGTCATTTATTTTCTTTTGAATTCATCTTACACGAACAACTTGTGACATGCACAGTGTATCACTGTACATGCCACAAGGCCGTGCACACCGATATGCACTTGAGGGATAGGTGAGCACAATGTCAAACCCAATCAAATGGTGGATTCAACTCAGGTGCAAACAAATGTACACATGTAACCCAGTCAGACTCCAAGTGGAACAAGAATAACAAACATGGTCTGGTGCAAAGACACATAACCAAAACAAAAACAAGGCAACCCAGGTTTAACAAATGCAAAGCACTTGAATAAAAAGTGCATATGCAAAAATGTATCAGACTAGAACAGAAACACGAAGACATGTACAAGCTCACATGAAGACTAAAATTGAACCATGTTGAATAAAGTCATAGAGCAATCATAATGAACCAGAGGTGAATACAACATGAAATGATCAAGTGACAGTGTGTGACAGCAAGTATGATTCAAAGTAAAGCAACCACACTCCAAGAAGCACTAATATACATCCATACAGACCAGAGAGCACCATACATATACACATGAAGCTACGAACTGACCAAACCTCATGGAGACCATAATCACTAGAACCAGTCAATATCAATTTAACTCAAAACAAGTTCAAGTGTTCGGGCTAGTGGCATGGCAGGCAACCCAGATCAATGAAGAAATGAAACCACACACACACACACATGAATGCATACATGTGACAGCTCGTACATATGCATTCAACATACATACAGTTCAAGTCTCGACCACAATAAGCTACAACGTGAACATGACTTCAAAATGAAACAGATGAAACATTCACCAGACCAGAACCAAGGCCAACCACAAACCAGATTCAGAGCAACAAAGACTTCATACTTGATCCAGATAGTGGTGAACACAATGCAGTTTATTCAATACATAAACGTACTTGAATAACAAGACAACAAGACCACCGGACATGAAGACCGCCAGACTTCACTCAATGGAACCACACTACCGTCTCAACTGACCAGAACTAAGGCATGCAATGGTACAAGACAGAAGGACAAAGACTTCAAAATGCACAAGAACCAGGCTCACAAACACACATCAGTTCATATGGATATGCAAGCAGTGCAACCCGAAGCAAATGCAAAGCTATGCCAGAGAATCACACACATGAACACACAATATATACATACATATGCACAAGTGCAGACACATGGAGACTCGAAAAAAATCAAAATTAAAAATTCAACATGGAAGAAAATCGAACATGATCAGTAGTCAATCGAACCAGTCAAGGCAGAGTTAAAAATTCAACTAAGGTCAAAAATAATTGAAAAATGAAAGAGCGTGATAAACAAGCATCATAAATTCGAAATATCAGAAAACCAAATGCAAGTCGTGGTGACCAAGGAAGTTGTAACAATATATCACAAATATATGAACAAGTCAAGATGCAAAATTTTAAGTTTATCTCAAATATTCAAATATCGAAGTCATAGGAACCGACTCAAAGAAAATTCGAAATATACAGTAACATGAACAAGTCAAGAATTCATCACATCGTTCAACCAAAATCGAACGGCGAAGCAAATAAAGTGAAGAATTCAAAGAAAATTATTAGAACGTAAATATAGGAGTTTTAATACCTATAAATCCCCAATCATCATCGGCAATTAAATCATAAAGTCGAGCATAATCACACTTGATAAAAGGGGCAAATAATCACATATCAATTTCTAAACATTCAAGCTCGACAAATTGGAGCAGCCGCAATCAATAATTAGCAAAGGGATCGATGGACAAGCCATATCAAAGAGTACATCACTGCAATCGACCAATATCAAGCGGCGCCTCAATTTTACAAAACCCTAGTTTTTGGAAGAGGAACAAAGAAAGCACCAGCCACGAAAATAATAAAAGAGAGACGTCTCTTTGGTTTAATTTTAAGTGGGCCGGCTCTATCATATTTGTGTTTGGGATTAGAGTTTTTAATTAGGGTTTTTATTTTGTTTAGTTTTATTTTCAATTGTAATTTTCTTTTCTTTTTAAACCGTGTAACTTTCTAGTCATGTGACTAAGTTACGAACTACGGTGGTGTAGTTCGAGAATTCGCAACTCAGTGACTGAATTGTGGAAAGGTTTTGAGCGCAGAGTTAGGTTAGTCATTAGCGGGTGTCGCAAGTTTACGTGTGTAAGTGTCTGACTACTTAATTTCTAGTAGAAACCTTGGGGGCAGCACGTAGGCATGGTTTTGCCGAAGCTGGGTAAATTTGTATGTGATCTCTACTGCATTATTATCTATGATTGTTTTTATTTTCGCATTAATTTTTATTATTATTAGTATCACCCTATTCAACCCCCTTCTAGGGTGAAAACGATCCTACAGTTGGGGGCTCAACCAGCCTATGCATGGTTTGTCGAGACTTAGCCTTATCGAGTTATGAATGTTTGTTATGTTGTTATTGTTTTGTTTGGGGTTTAATTAGGTTCAATATTATAGTCTGGGAATGGACTGGCTAAAGAGGTATGAAATAGTGGGAGACTATGACAGGTTATTGGTGACGGTAGGGACCGATGATGAGTGGAAGGTAGTGCATGTCTTCCCACCTAATGATGAGGTGATGATTAGCATTTTATATTTGCTCGATATCCCACAAGTCGAGTTGTCATCTGTACCTATAGCTTGAGAGTATCCAGACATATTCAATGAGGTGATCGGATTGCCACCACATAGGGAGATAGAATTTCGTACCGATATGGTCAGAGGTGTTGGACCAATAGTTATGTCTTTAAGGCATATGATGCCTAAAAGCAGAGGAAACTAAAGGTGCAAGCGGATAACCTATTAAGCAAGGGTCCATTCGTGGGAGCATATTTGAGTGGAATGCACCTATAGTGTTCGCCACGAAGGTTGTTGGCTCTTTGAGGTTATGAGTTAGTGGTCGTAAACTGAATGAGAGGATGAAAAATTATCCACTCCTGCTTATTGATGTTTTATTCGATTAGCTCTATGGCACGAAGCTGTTCTCTTAGTTGGAACTTGCAATAGGGTTTCATCAACTGAAAGTATCTATAGAGAGTGTGCCAATCACAGCATTTTGTATGCTACCTTGATTATTGATTGGTTGGTTATGACGTTCGGACTAACCAATGCATCTTCATGCTTTATTGATCTCATGAACCAAGTTTCGAGGGATCATTTGAGCATGTTAATGCTTGTGCTTATTGATGATACTTTCGTTTACTCATGAACAAAAGAGGAGCACAAGACATGATTGGTGATTATGTTAGAGGTATTGAGAAAGCACCGATTGATGGTAAGATTTTTGAAGTATCACTTTTGAAGGAGGGAAGTGAAATTTGGGTCACATTGTTTTACAGGACATTGCTATGGAACCTGTGAGTTACAACAGTCCAAGATTGGAATAGACCCAAGAGTGCTATGGATATGAGGTGTTTTTATTGGATTAAAGGGATATTATAGACGTTTTATCAAGGACTTCTCTGAGGTACCAGCACCATTAACCGATTTGACAAGGAGAATTAGGCTTTTATTTAGGATGCAAGGTGCGGACACGCATTTGTGTGTCTAATAGAGAGGTTAGCGAGTGCACCAGTGTTAGTCATTTTGAGTGGGAGTGAAGAGTCGATAGTAAACACACATGCCTGTGGTACTTGACTAGGTGCGGTATTGATACAGAAAGAGGAAGGTTGTCGCATTAGCTAGTCGACAACTGAAACCACACGAGAGGGAATATCTGACTCATGGTTTGGAGTTGGTGGCGATAGTGTTCACTTTGAAGATTTCAAGGCATTATGTACTAGGAGAGAGGTTTGATTATTCATTGATTCTACATTATTGCAGCATCTCCTCTCCGAGAAGGATCTTAACCTTCACCAGCAGCTATAGTTAGAGTTCTTGACCTCCTAAGACTTTGACATTTCCTATATGCCTAGTAGGGAAATATAGTCGTTGATGCTTTGAGTGGAAGACATGCTAGTTTGGGAGCGATGTTCCTAGAGTAGACATAACTTGAGTTGTTCATTGATTATGACTTTAGAACTTGATATGAGCTACGACTAAAGATGATGTTGTTCGCTAGTGGGTTTTGGGAGAACTTACAAGAGATGTTGGGAAATTTGGAACCGAATCGATTGGATGATATCGAGACTGAACGAGAAATTTCGAGACCTTGTAGGCTTATTCGTATCATATGATGTGATACAAAATAGCTTTGTAGGAAGACAGTGTAGTAGTAAAGGTTCAGTGGACTGAAGGAAAATGTGACTGCAAATGAGAGACCGATGAGAGCATGAGGACCGCCTGTATGGAGCTCCTCATCGTGAGTCGACGGAATAGGGATCTTAAGGCTAAATTAACACTAGAAGGGGGGTGAATAATGTTTAATGGATTATAAGTATATTATTTAAATTCTTTAAGATTTTACTTGAAATGATGGAATTAACAATCACAGAATCAAAGTACAGATAAAAGTAAACGCAGTAAAAGTAAAAAGGAAAGAACACATCAGAATTTTATACAGGTTCAGAGTTACCCTACATCCAGTCCCGCATAATTTCTTATACAGATTTCTTTCCAACTAGTAAATGCAAATACAATCTCGATTTCAAGGCTACAAGACACAGCCTCCAGAATCTCAGCCTCTGGATAGAGCCACCTAATTTCCGGGCCACAAGCACAGCCACTGGATTTATGGGCTACTAAGCGCACCCAATTGATTTAACCAGGCTACAATCACACCTACTTGGATTTTAGGGATAACAAGCACACCACACAGTATATGAGTATGATTTGATAAAATTACAGACTCAGATCTTCAATCTTGATTACAATTGATCCTATAACTCTTGAATAGCACTTGATCTTGAGAGAGAAGAGAGAAATCAAAGAGTATATGAAAGAAAATAAAACCCGTAATGATTGAATTTGATTTCAGTTGAATTTCTACGGATTTTCGATAGAAGTTATTTTAAAATTCAAGAGAATGAAAAGAGGAGAGAAAAATAAGAAAGTGGTAAATAAAAATTTGTTTGGAAGTCTAGTATATAGGGAAACAACGGTCACCATTTGCAAAGAGAAAAAACGAAAAGACATTTCCATTCAAAATTTGAATTTTGAAATTTACGGCTAGTATGTCGACATATGAGATTTGGATATGTCGGCATATTCTTCACAGAATTGAAAATTACTTAAAAAATTTTATTTTGAAATCCGTTGCTTTGTAAGATAATTTGATACTCTATAGAATCATATATATATATATAGTTTATACAAATTTTAATCAAAATATAACTTAATATAACTTTATAAAATAATCTTGAAAGAATTTAATAAGAATATTCAATATAATGTAAATAATATATATAAAATCAATATAGTTATAACTTATTAAAGTATAAACAAAAATTCAATATATGTAAACTTAAAAAACTAAAATAATATCTTAATAGGTATAAAAGATTTGAAAATCATTTTGAGAAATATTTTGAAAAGTTTATTTAAAAAGTAGAATATTTGAAAAGTAATTTTAAAATAAAATTAGAGAAGACGAGAGAGATCAGGAAAGTGCTATCAAGATTTTAACATAAATTCTATGACTCTATAACTTATTTGGAATATCTTGAAATCTTGAATTCAATACTCACGAGTCTTCATTTTTGAACTCTTGAAACTTTATACCAGCATCTTGAATCTACTATTGATATCAGCATCTTGATACTGTACAGTCTTCTTAATCAATACCTGTCTAATATCTTGCACTATATACTATATATACCTTGATAAAATATTAGGATCTATATTTTACATAATGTCCTATAGTTGTCATCAAAATCAATACCTAAGGTACTGACAATCTCCTCTTTTTTGATGATGACAACTCTGTATATAAAATATATGATAACTCCCTTTGAGTTACAAAACTCCCCTTTAGTCTATGACTAGATTTTATATATTTCTCCCCCTTTGTCATCAAAAAAAACTAACTAACTCTTACTATAATCCTAACTCTAACTTTCCTAAATAAAGCACTAATCAATCCATATAATAATTATATATAATGATTATGAGAAAGATTATTTACAAACAATAGGTGATATATTAAATGAA
Source organism: Allium fistulosum (assembly GCA_030737815.1). NCBI lineage: Eukaryota > Viridiplantae > Streptophyta > Magnoliopsida > Asparagales > Amaryllidaceae > Allium > Allium fistulosum. Next base: position 1,397,965,365 of record CM060903.1, on the reverse strand, counting down.
ATAACCAATCCAAATATTCATCCAATCAAACAAAGTTTATGTCATACAGCATTCAAACAAATCCACAGAAATCAAAATCAGTCAAATCCAAACCAAACCAAGTATTATTATTATACACACACACACACACACAATCAAACCTATTTAAACTAGAGATTTCAAGGAACTTCAACCCATCCATTAACGCTAAAGATTAGATCCGCTTTGTAGCATCCCAATCTTCATCATTTTTGTTGATGGTACACTCTGGGTTGGTGGTTGGTTCCTTTTTGTTCAAGGCAGAAATCATCTATCGAATCGTGTCGAAATGCCTTTCTTGCTTCTTGATAATCTATATTTGACTTAATTCTAAGTACCTCTGGTTTCTTAGGATGAAAGTAAGAATGTTCTTGAATGATTTAAGAGTTTGTTCAAGGTTTTCGATTAGTTATTGGATAGAAGAAGCCATTATTTTGGTTTTAGAGTTTAGGAATGCATAGGAAGAAGAAAGAGAGTAGATAATAATGATTCTCCAATCTCAACGGATATTTAAAGGGGTGGAAATTCGTTGGAGATGAATAGACATTTGCTATCTATTCAATTTTCAAAATTTAAAAATATTGAAAAGTTACTATTGTCTGTCGACATACATACCTAGGGTATGTCGACATATATGCAGAAATGTTCAAAAACAACTTTTTTTTATTTTCTAATGTATTTTGCTTATACTATTATACTTTTATGTTTTTCAAAGATGATAAACAATGTATAAAAGCAAGGAAACAAATTTTCGTTAATACTTAGATAGAGATTACATGGAATATAAAGAAATGAAAAGATACATAAGATTCAACACAAATTAAAACTAGAGAATCCAAATACAAGATAGTTTAAACAACTAGAAAGATACGGATGAAGATGATGAAGAACCACCAAGCTTGCAGATGATCTTTCCAAAGAATTTATCTATTTTGTTGGAAATTGAAGTACATTTCTTTGAAAATGGTTTCTTAAGTTTCCTTTGGTTATGAAAGATCTTCGCTTGATTTTTGAAAAGATCTTTGTTGGATGGATTTGGAGGCATATTGATATTTTCTAAAGAAGTATCCTCCTCCTCTTTATGTTCTTCCTCCTCAACTTCCATCTCATCTCCTTCCTCTTCCTCCTCTTCTCTTATTCCATGCCATTCTTCACAAGCCAACCTTTGTTCCTTTTCCACAAGCATTTTGTAAGGCTCGAAAAAAGGTGAAATATGCATAAGTGAAATGTTAGCCTTGTCAAATATTTTTTGAGGAATTGTTTCCTCTCCTTTAAGGTCAACACCGAAATAACTTAAAACACAAGTAAGATACACACCATGAAATAGTGTGTTTTCATGTTTAGAAAGATTCGTAGGAAAAAGTTCATCCAAAATGACTTGAGACCAATTTATGTCGTATCGACCATAAATTGTGAAAAGAGCTTTGGAAACTTTTTAAGTCGGATTATTATAATTATCTGTTCTGGAAGTGATACTTTGTTGCAAAAGAAGGCTTAAAATTCTTGCTTTCGGACGTGAGTTTTTATTTTTGAATTCAAAATCATCGTCACTTTCAAAAATATCATGAATTACTTCATGATTTTGAAAATCAATTTGAAAAGATGAAAGGTCCATTCCACTAGATTTGCATCCAAGAATGTGACCCAAAAGTTCACAATTTAAAACAATTTGTGTCCCTTTGACACTACTCCAAACTTCCCCTTCTCTACCATCATAAAGCTTTCCTTTCAAATTTGCATAAAACATTTTAACTAACTTTGAATAACAAAAAAAATCATTTTGAGAAGCATCAATTAAACCAAGAATTTCATTTTGCAAACTAAGTTTGAAAAGATCATAAGTAGGAAGATATTCTTTTATTTTCTTAGAAAGCATCATCGTTGCCTTAGTATTGCTTGAGGATGCCATTGAAGAATAGTTTGAGTAAGAGAGTTTATGATTTTTGAATTTGTAAATGAAAGTGAGAAATGAACGGATGGAGATAGAATAAGTAAATAAAGAATCAAATGACATATTCTATGGCAAATGGAAACTTTTCAGAACATAGGAGTCGGTGTAAAGGTGGAGGAAAATTCAAATTTTGAAATTGAAATTGAAATTATTCCTGCATATGTCGACATATGCTCGTAGGACATATCCTCAGAAATGAGACGCCTCAGATATGAGATGTACAAATCTGTGTTGGTTTGGGATTTATTCGGACCTAGTCAGATAAAGGAGATGATTTTTCTGTAACAGAAGAAGCTTTGAAAGCCTATGGTTAGGAGACATTTTTCTTACTCTGGGAAGTTCGAGGACAAATTTTTTTTAAGTTGTTGAGAATGTAACAACCCTTATTTTTAACGATAGGATATTTAAATCATTGATTTAAATATTGAATCGTTAATTAATTGAAGGTTCAAAAATATGACTTTTCACATACGGTCGAATTAGAACTCAAAGCCACTTCCACTGTGTTCGGATCGACGTTTGTGAATTAAAATGAATATAAATATCACTATATTTGAAAATCGGGTGATCTGATGGTCAAAATGATCTCGAAATGCATGAATCATTCCGTAGCATTGTCTCAAATAGTGACAAAATATATACCATCGAGAAAAAAATGAGGTAATGTGCGCTGATGGATTTCGTTGCCATTGGATGTGCTTTGTGATCGTATGAACTCAAAACATATATAGCGATTTATTTGACAAAATCAAATAAATTATATATAATAATGATAATTACACACACTCATGCATAATTTCCCCTTTTCATTTTTCCTCCCTTCCTTCTCCAATAAAAGAAAATTAGCCGCCCTTCTTTCCTCTAATTAAATCTAAATCTATAGGTCACGAAAATCAAAGAGACTAGATTCGTTGAACTCATGGTGAAGAGAGCTTTGAATCTATATAGACTATGGATGGTGTTGCAGTGGTTGGTGAATGAGCTATTTCAACCATCGATCTAGGGTTTGGGTTCATTGGCAAAGGAGGAAGAGTTAGGCGGAGACGGTAACACCATCATCTTTCTCTTATTGAGGAGCACCTTCCCATGAAGTTTAGGCGACTCCGATCAAGTGCAGCCAATCGCATTATTTGTAGAGGGAACGGGTTCGAGCAGGTCGCATTTTAAGGTAGGGATTCAGACGTGGAAAAATAAGGACAATTTTGAAGAGCGTGTGTAGTGTGGCGCGATGGAGGTGATGGTTCATCATTTCGTGTTGGGGACAAGAAGAAATCAGGGATGAATGCAAGACATTGATAGGTTCTTATGCACCTTTATGCACATTAAAGGAGATCTGGTGGAGAAGGGTTAAGGATTAATTAAGATAATTAGTGAATTAATTATTTTTATCAATCACTTTTTGTATTTAATTCGTATCTTTTGCATACGAGATCCGATTTGGACGTGGTTTCTTGTGTTACACTTGTGATGGAGAGCTCTACGACTTGGCATAGGATTGGACAGCTTTTGTTGAGGTGGGTGATATTGTCTCTCACCATACTATGATTGTTAGTTTAGTATAAAATGACGTTTTGAATTGATTTCCAACTTTAAAACATGATTTTTCATATATTTAAACCCACACCCGATTTTATAAAAGAAGTTAAAAGTGTTCTAAAAATGATTTTAATCGGGTTTCACAATTGTTATTATGGATGTACTATTTTTAGGAAATTGCTAGTTTTAGACCATTTTTTATATGAATCCCACATAGTTGATATAGATGCATTATACATATTGTGTATATACTATATTAGATGTATATATGCTTGTTGGTTACATGTATGCTTGTTTGCTTGTTTTAGTTGAAAATGCCAATCAATCGACGATCTAGCATTAAGAAATATCCCGTACATTGGAGTTTTATGCATATTGATCGAATGCACAAATGATGGAAACTCATATGATGAGAGAGCTTCGTGCATGTCGATGGGATGCATAAATGATAGAAATTCAAACAGATGGGATAAGTTCTAGAAGAGTATTGGGACGTGTGCCCACTGATCTGAAGATGGAAGACAATGGACTTAAATGGGCTTCGGACTTCAGGATTGATGCCGGGCGTTTTCACTTGGGTTGTACTTAGCAATTTTTGTTAAGTACGCAACCAAAATGGTTGGTATTGACCACTATATGGTTAGTATCAATCACTATTGATGACGGTTGATTTGGTCAAGCTTTAACATGGATGATGAGGAGGCTTCAAGGAGTGCGATGTGGTGGTTTGTTTGTGCGACCGACTCTTGGGCTTGATGTTATTGCTCAACAATGAGCAATTTCGATGGTGAAGCGATGACATAATGCTTCGACGTGATGGCTTCAGGACTTTGATGACGATGACTCGATAGTGATGGAGTTGTGTTCCAATGATGATGGCTCGATGTTGATGTAGTCGTTATGATTTTCCACAAGGGTGAGTTCTAGGAAGGGTGACCTATGGATAGAATGGTGATTGATTCTATCATGGAATGGCTCCTTGAGGAAAATGGCAACAAGATGAAGCAAGGAAAGGCTTGGATACACGTGCTAAGTGATCGTTGATACTCGAAGTGTTTTCTGATGTACTCAAAGTAGGGGTATTGGGAGGATGCTTTTAGGTACCTTGTTTAGCTACCTTGGATCGGTTGATTGGATCTGTATACCCTGGATTGATAGACTGTGTCTAGTATTAGCTTTGGGCAGTGTATTGAGAATATGGAAAACTGAGATTTTTACATTAATCCCTGGTGGATGAATGGTCATACGAGTTATCATATATCCAAAGCGTATTGAGTGAAAATGAGGTTTGTTTGATGGATGTTATATTTTCCGTACTTTTTTCATGTAGTCCGTCACTCTATGGATGTCACATGATGTGGGTATTGTGGATAGGGATATCTAGCCGTCCCAACATTGTACTTAGGATGGAGTACACCTTTATGGTGTTTGTTTAGTATATTATTGATGTTATGTGCTAACTCTTTAGGTGTAGGGACATGTCAGGCATGATTTTCCATACCCTCTGTTCCACATACTATATTGACTTTCATAGTATTTTGATATTGTTTATCATTCAGACTAGACTGTTATTTGAATTGAGGTTTTACGCTTTGCTATTTATTACCTTGGGTACTCTTAAATGAGTAGACTAGATAGCAGGTGTAAATGACACATGAAGCTGTTAGATGGACTAGCAGGAGATGACGTTTTCTCATATCTATATTTTTGGGCTTATTATTGCTTATTCCAGTGCGTGACACCATGGTGCCTTGACAGTGTTTGACTTCCTACTATTCGAGATAGTTTATTAGCTGAGTTTACGTATCAGTTGTATAAACTCTATTATTGTTTTATATAACTGCATGAGCCTGTGTACTCGGATTTTGTGGTTCATGCAGTTCTACTATCTCGCTTATCTTATATCCATGATGATTATTATATTTTACTCAATGCGCTGTCAGATATACGATAGGTTCTGTAGTTATATGATGTTTTCTTTCTCTTCTCTTCTTCACTTCCTTTCTTTCCTTAGACCATCGTCCTACATCAGTCAGATGCTTCAATAATGCGTTATTAAGTTATATGAGCATCAGAGGTGTAGGGCGGTTGTCATAAATTCCAACGGTACTTCAAAAATAATGGGATTATCTCTCTGATTACCCCACCTTATATGTCATAACATAATGGTATTTCAGAGTGAAGGAATCAAACTCTATTCGATATGGTTCATTCCATGATGAGTAATGCTGAGTTACCTCTATTCTATTCGGGATATGCACTAGAAACCATAGCTAATATGTTGAATTTGTTGCCTACTAAGTCTGTGCCTAGGACACTATATGATATGTGCCATAGGAAGAAACCCCACCTCAATTATTTGAAGGTGTGGGATTGTCAAGCCAATGTTAATAATATTGGTCCCAATAAGCTTGAGGTAAGATCGGTCTTGTGTAAACTCATAGGATATCCCAAGAATTCGATGGAATATATTCTCTACAACGTTAAGGAATAAACGGCCATTGTTTCACAACATGCTGTCTTTTTGGAAAAGGAATTCCAGTAAAAAGTAATTAACAATGAAGTTGTAGAATTAGATGAGATCCAAGAGTCGAACACAGAGGATGAACTAGTGGAAGAACCAAGTTCATCCATATACGAAAATACATAACCTATTAGAAGATCTAGTAGGGAATCTTACGCACTAGAGAGTTACTATGGTTTTCTCGTAGATGGCGAAAAGGAGGACTGTGCCTTAGATGACGACACTCTACTATCATTGCAAAAAAAATTACAGAATAAAGACTCTGCACTTTGGCTTGGAGCAAGGAAATCCGAAATGGATTCCATATATGAAACAAAGTGTGGATTTGTATGTAACGACCCATATTTTACATATCAAAGGATCGTAAAATATTTTTATTTTGTTCGTATAAGGTCGTATGGTTCTATAATTTTGGGATATGACTCTTAGGGATATTTTACACACCTATGATTTTTTATGAATTTCTGTGTGACCATTTTTAACCTGGAAACCATTTTTTGGATATAACTTTTGATAGTGTCGAATTACAGTTTCAGACTAAATCCATTGCTTTAGGATGATAGTTTTTCATTCCGTAGAGTTGTCATAATAGGAAAACGGATTTACGGTTAGGAAGTTATGCCTATTTTAAGTTTTAACAACTACTGGCCAGAATTAGTATGTAATTAATTAAGCCCATTAGCCTAATTCAAAAATTACTATAAATAGAGGGCTGAAGAGTCAAATTAAAACTTTTTTCTCTCTCGCAAATCGGATCTAATCCCCCATTAGCCCTAGATTCATCCAAAATCACCTAAATTAGTATCTAAATCAAGTTGAAATGAAGATTATTGAATATATCATTGATTAAAAGATAGATATCATCGATTTGGTTGATTTGCATTTTGCTATTGATCGCTATCCATATTATATTTACACTCGAATTGGTTAGATTCGGTAATTGGTGAGTGGTTTATGCCTTTTCACTATCCTATACATGTTTATATGGTGGAATTGCATGATTTAACATTATTTTTAGCCATAAAACCTTTTCTAACTTTAATTACATGTTAATTTATGCATATGTTTTGAATTTGATTAGAAATACCCTTATTCATGTTTATATATTCATGTAAAATGTAGATCTAGATAAGAATTGGCTAGTTTACCATATTCTTATGCTTGGAATTCTTGAATAGATGTATGTGCATGTTGTTCCATGTTTCTATATTGTGCTTTGATGTTGTTTGCTAGCGTTTTGAATGTTAGGAAGATAGGTTGGTGAAATTGTCAAATCGGAGGCAAAGATGGTCAAAATTGGACGAAACTTGGAGGGGAGACTCTAGAGTATGGAGGAAGCCAGTAGCTCAAGTTGTAAGCTCCAATTTGTTAAGTGTACAAGTTGGTACCGGCTTGTTTATGTCAATGCCGACATGTTTGTGTTGGTAAGATAGCTCGACAGTTTTAGGGAAACTCAAGAGCAAGGCTAGTAGTGGTGACCAAAGACAAGAGATAGGTGATTGGCTAAGGGTTGAAGGCCATACTGACTTGTTTTCTAGAACATGAAGTGGAATGATTCGGATTGAGGACCGAGTTGTTCAGATGGATAGGTGAGGGTCAAAACATCTAGGCATGGAGTACAAAAAGCATGGAAGGAATGGAAAGAAACTTGGCCAATAATTGGCTAAAGGGAGAGATCGGCACCGACATAAAGAGCTCGGTACCGGGTTGTCGTGGTTGGTCCATTGAAGGTGAAACTTTTGGGGGATGAAGTAGAGGCCCTGTAGATCATGTTGGAGATGTTGGCTCATTCACATCAAAGTTGGATGGCAATATAACAACATGATGAAAGCTTTGTATCATCGATCTGTGACTCGTGGTGGGAGTAGGTACCGAAGATAGCGGCTTGATAAAGGATGGAGCCGTAGAATGAGGAACATGGTGGGTTCCTGGATAATGGAAACTGGATTGAGCAAAAGAAGGGCTCGGGCTCCAAATAGAGCAAAGGAGGGCTCAGATGTGAATGTGCTAAGGAATCGTTGATACTCGAAGTGTTTTCTGTTGTACTCAAAAGTAGGGGTATTGTAAGTGGGGATGTCCATGGATCATGTAGGGATCAATATACCCTGAACCAGTTGCTTTGGGTCTAGTTTCTAGCTTTAGGCTACGAGACATGTATCGAGATTTAGGCTGCATGATACGAGAGTACAACGAAAACAAGGATTTCCATTAGTCCCTGGCAGTAAGGAGGCCATGCGAGTTATCATATATTCAGAGCACAGGGATGGGTGATAGTGAGTATTGTTTGATGGATGTTATGATTGCTTTCTTTAGTAGGCTATCACTCAGGGATATCATTAGGAGTAGGTACCGGAGATAGAGATACATGGACTTCTAGCATTTTTATGTTGTATAGTACCTTTATGATATTGTAGAGTAGCATATTATAGTGTCATGTGCTAACTCTTTGGTTGCAGGGACAGGTTAGGTATGGTTCATGTACTCTTGTTCCTTACCATATTTACCTGTATAGTATTTAGAGATTCATTTACCGCTCAGACTATTGTCTGACCCACGGTTTTATGCTTTACTTCTTATTATTTTGGGTACTTTTAAATGAGTATACTAGATAATAGGTCTCGGTGATGTAGTAGTTGTTCGGAGTACAAGCCAGATGGAGCTATCTCGTATTATATACATATATGAATTTCTACGCTTTTCCACTGACCAACACTGTAGAACCCATGACAGTGCTTTCTTATTTATATTGGTTGAGACAGTTTATTAAGCTGATCCTATTGTATACTCTATGACATTTAATGTATAACTTTGTGGATATTATACTCCGATGATTAGTTCATATTGTTATTACTATCTCTTTTGTTGTATCTTCGATATTATATATTATCCATGTGCTGTGAGATATACGATAGGTTATATGCTACGTTTGTTACTATTCACCTTGATGATCGTCCTATATCAGCCGAGCTCGACTGCAGTGCACTATTTGTATACTATTGGTGTCGGTGGTATAGGGTGATCGTCACATTGTATGACTTACCCAAAGGAATAAAAATCATCGGCTGCAAATGGATTTTTAAGAAAAAGCTAAATGTAGATGGACAGATGAAGACTTATTACGTTAGGCTAGTAGTGTAAGGATTTTGTCAAATTTAAGATGTTGATTATGACAAGTCCATTTCGTCCGTAGCTATGCTTAAGTCCATTCGGATTATGTTGGTTATTGCTGTGTTCTGTTTCTACGAAAGATGGCAAATGGACATAGAGATAGCATTTCTTAATGGTGATATAGAAGAAACCATCTATATGTCATAGCCTGAGGGTTTCGAGGTCTGTAAGAGTAAGGGAAAAGCCTACAAGTTGTTAAAGTCTATTTGTTGACTTAACTAAGCTTCAAGAAGTGGTTATAAGTGTTTTGACAAAGTGATCAAATAGTTTGGTTTTTATCAGAACATAGAGGAAGCGTGCATATACCAAAAGGAACAGGAAAATGCTATTGTATTCTTAGTACTATATGTTGATGATCTTCTATTGATTGGAAATGATGTTTCATTATTTCAATCAGTAAAAGCTTGTCTTTCCAAGAACCTCTCCATACAGGATTTGGGAGAAATAGCTTATATACTGGTTATAAAGATATATCTAAATGGATGTTGGGATTGTCCCAATCCGTATACATGGATACCGTACTGAAACTAATCATTTAATTCTCCTCCCTCTTCGCTCGAATTGCAAAATTGTGTGTTTTATATAGAAATTAAGTTGAAGAAAATGAGTTTTAGGAACGTTTTGAAATCGCTTTAGAAATTGCCTTTGAAATTCTCTTATTATATAGTATAAAATTTTTATACTAAAAAATAATATATAATAATAATTTCAAAGGCAATTTCTAAAGTGATTTCGAAACGTTCCTAAAACTCGTTTTCTTCAACTTAATTTCTATATAAAACACACAATTTTGCACTTCGAGCGAAGAGGGAGGAGAATTAAATGATTAGGTAAAACGTTTAGTATAGAGAATTCCAAGGGAGGAAATGTTGCAACGCAATCTAAAATTGTCCTTCCTAAGAAGGACATTCCTTGTACCGATGAGGAAAATGAGCGTATGAAGCATAAGAATACGTAAGCCGATACTATTCTACTCCTGGAGAAAAGTATCGGACAGCAGTAAAGTGTATAATAAAGTATTTTAGAAATACTTAGGACCTATTCTTAATATATGGGAATAGAGACCTCCTAATGAAGGGGTAAACCGACTCTTGCTTTTAGAGCGATGTCGACAATAGTAAGTTGGTATGAGACTCGTCTTTTCGACCCTCAAAAGTCGACAAATTACATTCACGGTATTCATGTGCTGAGCATCCAAGTACCGGAAAGAAGATTGTTGCGGTGAAAAAGAAGAAAAGATAGAACATACTCTCACATTGTGACAAGTAATATATAATATCCAAATGATCTTTACAAAAGGAGACTTTAATATTCATACATCAATCAGGGTCTAACCTTTCATTAGCCTGCATAGTTACAATAGAATATCTTTACAAATGCTAATAAATACAAAATAAGAAATACAGTAGAAAATAAAATACGTCAAGTCTAGGAAGCATCCGGCTCATCTCCTGAAGCACTAAGCGTCCAAAGCTAACTCTGGAAAATACTCGGGTCAAACCCGAGCATTATAAGAAAATAACATCCGGATCAGTCTGATAAACCAGCGTGAGAAACTTAAATCATATGGATTGTTATATTTATAAAACCTTTTCAAAAGTAAAGATATCTCGTAAGACCACGCCGAATATAAACACGGATGAGTTTTTACCTTACGATAACCAAACCATTTTATAGAAAATCTTGTGATATTATAATATTGTCTAGAGTTTAAAGTAAATATTGAATCATAGCCGGAATGGTTACATTATTACATTCAAAAGCATATTTAGTATACAACTTAGTTCGTAAAGGCATATATTGGAAAATGGATTCCATATAATGAAAAGGCACCGAGGTACCACTTGTCGTAGTACACCTCTAGAAAATGTACCGAGGGTCTCACATGGACCCCCGCCAACACAAAACCGACCTACCCCTTCCTGAATAATACCAAATATGTCATCACCCCGATTTCTTTGCAACCTTTTCCTTGAGAGCTCTCATGCACATACCAAATCCATAAATAGTGATCTAGAAGGGTGACGTCTATACTTAATGGGTGCAACCCACATAGCCCTGCTAGATATCCCATGTTTTAGTCATTATTGAGTATGACGCTTGAAGCTATGCTTTACCTTATTAGAAAATCCCACTTGGAATGCTAACACTACCCTCCAAGAAACAATGCAATGCCAGCGTTCGTCGATACAAGTTGTTCAGTTTATGAACATACCGAAGGCACTACTTCTATTACATCCTTAGGATTAGCAGCAAGTAGCCCTTGCACTTCAAAGAATTCCGTCTTCAATTACATCAAATTCAAGATGTCTCTAATTTGAATGCTTATGCTAGTTCAAAGTGGATTTTGGATAACTCATGCTTTATTCGATCCCGGTCTCTCCGTACCAACAATCGATAGTTTCCAGTTGACTCAATCCCGGTTCTTTCAGAAGTAAGCGGACTATATAAGAGTCCCAATGGGATCTCTAATATACCCTTTAAAGGAGAGACGTTTCATCGAAATGAGTTCTCCCAGGGGAATCTCAAACCATATGAAATCGCGAAGCTTTTATATACTTCCTAAGTATAAATAGGTCAAGTTATTGATAGCGGACAAACCACTATCTAGTCTAAGTATATAGTTTTCATATGGAAAATTAGACATCATATACTTATCACCACTTTTCAATGTCAACCCCATATTATCCCTTGATTAACAATGAGGTCAGACAAGTTAGTGTACTACCCTTGCCTTGACGTACATTCTTTAACTCTCACAAATAGAAATGGGCTTCCATACCTTGAAATTTAGTGTCATGTATTAGATGAAGTACCTTATATATACTTAATTAATCATGACCCATTTATCGAAATTAATCCTCTTATAGTTATCATGTTTTCGAAATTTCGATTTCTCTATCCAGAATCGAAATCAGGTAAGTCGGAGCACTGGTTGCTCCAGCCTTGCTTTAGTTAAAATACTACGATTCTAGATCTTACAAATAAAAGAAAATTTACTCATCGGCTTTTAGTTTTAAATATAAGGTGACTTACTTTTCATAAACGTATCAACATTTTATCACTACTTTATCATATTTGTTTTGTGTTACTTAATAGCATCGACAAAGAAATCCCTTGCATAAAACAAAGTCTATTTGAAACAATTGGAAAAACCAACTCCGAAAACTTATTTCTAGTCTTCGATTTCAAACTAGTACTTTTCATCAGTTAGAAATGAAACCATTCAAGTTGGGGTATTATTACCTCTCAAACCTTGACTCAACAATACTTCTAACTTTCAAAATAGAAATAAGTTTCATACCTCGAAGTCTAGGAATTAAAATAGGATCTGAGAGTTCCAATATACTTGTTCTTAAAAACATATTCCAAAATCACTTATTTAAACCAAAGTTTGATTTAAAAGGCAACATCCTTTCTTTATATAAAGTAAATAATTTTTAATTGATAAATTCCAAACCACTCTAAAACATCTTCCTTTTACATAAATAATCAACTTCTTTAATAATAATAAAGTATTATAAATCAACATCCTTTCTAATTTCCCAAAACCATTTACTATAACAAAAATGTTATAGTCCATAATCTCTTTCCTTTTCTAAAAAACATTTATTACAAAATAGTGTTGAAATCCATGCTTCCTTCTCTTTTAAAATTACATTTTAAAACAAGTTTGAAAGTTGTATTTAAAACATACCCTTAAAGATGGTCACTTTTAACAAAACTTGATTTTTAAAACAAATGAGGAAAATTTAAACCTCTTGTTTAAATAACTAAATAAATTCTTAAATTTATATTTAAATCTTCAAACTTCTTTTGAAATACTTATAAACACATTTGAAAAAACTTTTCAAGGTATCTAAAATAGACAACTCTTTTTATTTTACAAAAATCGTTGATTTACAATCTACATCCATAGCGACTATCGCTATATGGACCGTAACTTTTAAAACTTGTTTTATAAATCAAAATAGCTTTTAAACCCTTTCTTTATATATTTAAACCACTTTATTACCTTGGCTAAAAGATTTGAAAAACAAAAGTCAAGTTCGGAAATCATTTCAAAACATCTAGAAAATAAGCAATAAATCGTTTAAAAACGAGCGCAGGATTTCAATGTAACAATAAAACCAACAACAAGAAAGTTAACTATAAATAAGAAACATTTACTTTCCATATACACAAGCATTTACATAACCAATAACATATGCAAATAAAAACCAACAAGGTGAGGAATCCCTAAGGATCGCTCTACAAATTTTTCGTTCTTCGAAGTGCTTCCATAGCAACCTATTCGCTACAGAACACTCCGAATTCCTTTGCTTAGTCCCCTGCAACACAAAGGTCATTTATGTCATCCATTTTCAAGTGTGAATCAACAACAAACAACATATACACATCACAAATATATACATACAACACTATAGGCTAGCACTAAATTAATACTATAGGCTAGCACTAAAGGCTACTATGACCACCCTCCCTAGAAACCACACAAGGTCCTTCCTTTCACCTTGAATTCATAGCCAAAGCCCTCCTATTCCTTTTAATTTCTCATGTACATCCCCTTCTCTCTCTCTCTATGCTATCAGGTATGGGCCAAAAATGGAGTTTGGCGATAGAGTTTAAATCTTTGGGGATGATAGAGAGTGTTAACTATATTATTCTAGGCTTGTTTAAGTGTTGTAAGGAGGAAGGAAGGTATTTTGATAAGGTTTTGAGTTATGGAACAAGGAGGAAGACATGGAAAAAAGAAGAAAAAATAAAGTAAAAGATGGAAATGAAATAAAGTGAAGAAAGTGAGAGGAAGGTTTTTATTTATAGAAATGAAAAGTGGAAAATGACTTCAAGCACCCTTCCTTAAATTAAGCTACTCTCTTCCTTTTAAAAAACTACTACCCTTTATTAACTTATGCAATACACTTTCCTTAAGACACTTGTCATAACCACCTTCTTTTACTTAAGTCCTTTAAGTACTTTACACTTAAAATAAGAAAGAAGTGTTTTTTCTTACTTTATTAACTTAATTAATTACCTCTTTGATTATGCTTACTTTTACAAATTCTTTTTACTTTATTAAATAACTTATTATATGTATAAGTGTATATTACAAAAGTGTACATATGCGTGCAACAATATTGCGACAACTTTCTTTCGATAAAAAGTCGAAAATCCAAAAAGATTTTCAGTCACATTTTCAATTTTTCATCGAACTATTTATTTTTGTAAACAAACTTCCAAAACAATTTTACTATAATTATTAAATAATAAAAATGAGTTATTAAGGCTTTTAAATTCAATTATTAAAATATTTAAAGTTAATTAAATATTCCTAACTAAACGATAAAATTCGGAATTGTTGCATTCTTCTCTCCTTAAAAGAATTTTAACCCCGAAATTTAATCACAAACAACCAACCCAAAAACAATCCATGCTAATTCTTTACATTTCCAAAAAATATTAAATGAATAATAAACTAAGAGTTTTTTCAAGTTTACAACCTACTCATCACAAATGATTATTCATCATCTTGCTCAATTTAGGTTTACAAAAATAAGCCAAAAGGATGATAAACAATCTACTAAGCATACCTCATACTCAACAGCCATAGGTTATTACCTAATCGGTTATTCACACTACCTCATGATAATCGAAGAGTCATCTACCTAACTCCTCATAAACTATAAAACATTAAATGCAAATATACTTAAGCTCGTATGATGTATATATAGATCATCTGTACGCAATATTTGATTCGATCACTTACTCGAATACATAAGCTTTTCTTCCAAACTAGTATCACTCACCCGACTTCCTTAGTACGAACTTCGATTGGGCTCCCTGATTAGTGTAACAACCAGCCTTTTTGGACATTTTAAGCAGACACACACGTCAGACTCAAACCATTCAAAAGGGCAGATTGTTATGGGGTAAATAAGAAAAAGCAAAGAAAGAAAGAAACAAATATAGAATCTCGCAACGGAAAGACAAAATATAATAATCAAATAAATAGTTCATGAAGCTGTTTACAAAGAACATTGATTAAATCTTTATAATACAGATCAGAGTTACATACAACAAGAATAAATGATAAATAAATGCAGCGGAACAAAATAATGCAGTGGAATAAATATAATACATTATAATAGTACAAGATCTTCGTCTTCATCCTCCAAAAGGCAGTCTTCGATAAACTGAAAAGCTCAGACTGACCCGAGCGAATTGAGAAGACAAAACACTCGAGTCAGAACTAAAAGATCTTATGTAAGTTAAATCAACATTATATAAATATGAGTGTAACAGCACCAGAGATGTTTACGGGGTTTGACATCTCCTATCCAATGTCTAACGTGAATGCAATAACTTAAGAGATGTTCGGGATTTCCATCTCCCGAGGATCCGTTAAACTATCTACTATGTAGTAAAATACGATATTATAATATGTCTACAGTAAAGTAAAGTATTAAAATAGCGTTAAGGCGTTACCCATATCCCCCTTAACACATTTTTATATATTCCCATAGTCTATACAGTACCGTAATTCCTCCGTAAACTGGAGGGCTATCAGAGGGCACTCCATAGGTATAGTACAAACCAAACTCGTAGAAGGTGCGCTAGGGCATGTGAACACGACACTCGAGGCAATGCCAGGGTAGATGTACCTATTGCGGATCCGGACTGGTGGTAACGCATAGCAGCTACTACCGCCCACCTCGGAACACACTCCCATAATCAAAATCAAGGGGTGGCCACCAAATCAATCACAAAGTAACAGAATGGTATCGAAGAAATGTGTCTGATAGGAGAAATGACCTCACTTGGCCCGGCGTGGCTCCTGTTTTAGTCACATCTAAGCTGACTCACGGGAGTCAGGGTCATGTAAATACCTCATACAGAATCGTTCACCAAACAATCCTACTTCATTCCTGGAATATCCACCACGTACACAGTTGTTAAAGTGTTTTTCAGTATTGGCAGAGAGTATGACAATATCCGATCTCGGTTTCTTTAATAACCAGATGCTTATTTCACACGGGATGGTTCTTTTACATTTCAAAAAGTCAATTCACAATTGATATCAAAATATCATATTCTCAAACCATATCATTTTCAAATTCATATTCATTTTCAAAACTATATCCACCTTCAAAAATCATATTTACTCAAATATGTCATTTCACAAAAGGTATCAATTCCAAATTCCAACTTAGGTTGTATCTTCATCAAGGATTTAAATATAAATATTTAACTTTATACAGTCTGAAGTTTTAGAAAATAGTTTAGGTAGTCATAAATAATTCTAATAGTTTTAAAAATAGTTTAAATTAGATTTAAAATAGTTTAAATAGTAAAATAGTTTAAATAGATTTAAATTTGATTTAATTAGATTTAAAATGTTTTAAATAGGTTTAAAATAGATTAAATAAATTTAAAATAGATTAAGTAAATTTAAAATAGATTAAATAAATTCAAAATAGATTAATTAGATTTAAATTATATTAAATAGATTTAAAATAGTTTAAATAAATTTAATTAGTTTAAAATATGTAAAATAGATTAAATTGGATTAACTAGGTTATAATAGATTAAAATAAATTGAATTAGTTTAAATTGATTAAGGTAGTTAATTTTATTTAAATAGTTTAAATTAGTTTAAAATAGATTTGAAAGTTATATACAAACATTTTCAATGACTCAATTCCGATAAATTCATTTATATTTGACACTTCAACTTTGAAATTCCAATTTAACTTCTTTGAACAATTCATTAAATCAAATTCCAATTTCAGCGTTTACACTTGGATTTCTGAAAAATATTCAGTTTATATAAATCAATTTCAATTTCAAAATAGCAATTAACTGAATTCAAAATTTAAAGATTTTAAAAATCATTAAATTTAACCAATCCGGTGTCCGTATATAATTTTCTACCTATGGTCAAGTGATACAGATATTTATTATTTCAATCCACAATTTAACATTTTACGGTTATATATCATTTCAAATCGCAATCCTGAATTAAATAACATCCATAAAATCGCTTGAGTCTATCATTTCAACTCATAACGATTTTTCTCTACTCTATAGATCGTTCGGGTATGTATGATTTCAACCCATAGGTAACTTGCAATTTATAACCATAAAAATAGAATCATCTAGTCATCCAATATCAACAATCAAACATCCATCACAATCGTCATCCAAATCGATCAATAAACATCAATAGATAACTGATAATCAATAACAGGTATTAAATTGACAATTTAAATTCAATATTAAATTAAACGATGATTAAATACAATAAAAGTAAAATTTAACTAAATGACAATTTAAACCTACCAAACATCAATCAATACATTTCTAATCACACCATAAATTTAATTTAACCAACATAAGATACTCTATTAGTTGTGAGTGGGTCAAAACACTCACCTTTGATTTTAAATCGAATTAAAATCCAATTTAGGTCTAAAATTCAAATAGATTCAGAATTCGTCCAAACTAGCGTCTAAATGTCCGAAATTTCAATATGATTCCAATGGAGCAAACCGCGCGTAAATTCGACCTCGTACGTAAAAGTTATGATAATTAGATCGATTGGAATATTAAAATAAAATAAACAATAAAGGAAAAAAAGAGACACCTCACCCTCAACACGTCAGCTCCACCATATCGCTTCTAACCCCTGAAACCCTAGTTATGAATCAGAAATGCACACGACACCATAGAACCCCATAGGGCACTGCTGTTCGAACGCCACCACGGCTAACCGCGCCTGCCTCAGGCAAGCCACCGATCTTCCCTACGCGACTACGGCCCCCTCCACGACCACGCGATCAGATCGCGATGCAGTTTCCCAACCGCCGCCATTCTCCATGTAACCCTAGTGCAATTTAATCAGGCGATCCAACCATCACTTCGCCGAATGAACCACTCCGATGCACTCCCCTCGTCCATATCCACACAACGGTATCCTCCAATCGATGATCCGTCGATGATCATCAAACTCCAATGAACAGCCGAGATTAATTCATCCAATTCTGGCCAAACTATGATCCGAATCAAAAAACAAATCATTGCAGTAGACTACACTCGTCGAGGGCTTCGAATCGGTATAGTTTGAGGAGTTTTAATTTTTCGATTTGATTTTAATTTGCAATGAATTTGTAATTGGGAATTGGTGTGTCTGCCATTGGAAAAAGAGAAGCAGATAGAATTGTACATACAAAATAAAGGAATAAGAAATAGCTAGGGTTTAGAACATGCTATAAATAGGCAGATCAGAAATAGAAACGAATGGACAAGATCGATTTGAAAGTTGAACAATAAACAACCCGAAAAGCCCGTTCTGTCTCCGGAACGAAAATGGGTCATCCCATATATCAAAATAGATATTTTCGATAATTTTAAACTCAATGGAACAGGTTTCAAGTCCTAATTTCATTGAATGAAGAAGTTAGCTTAAAATTAGCTTATTTCAAATTGATTTCAATTGAATTTAATTAAATCGATTTCTACACTTTTCGAGCCCGTACGATCAAACGACAAGTCCGATCGCTACGAAACTTGAAATCCTACAATAATTCATCGCTGCGGATCTGATGAAACTAGTTTCGTCGAAATCCGAGACAGTGGCCAAAATGGCTATTTTTACACTATTTAAATAAATTAATATTAAATTAATTAATCACCTTTTTATTCAATATTCATAAACTAACAAATTTCATCATTTTTGATTACTTAGACATTAATAATAACTTAAAGAAAATTTACATATCAAATTCAGTGTTTAATATTTCACTAATTACAATGTTCAATTTCAACTGTAATTAAATCCAATTAATCAAAATTAAATTCCAATAAATTGTTTTAATTTGATTTCAGACTTTTATTCTAACAATTATTACTCTACAGACATAGTTAACATTGTTTATACCTTGTTACACTAACCTTCTATAATTATCATCTTAGTTTTCATTTATGTAGTATTTAATTTCATTCAATTTTAATAAATCTATTTAATAAAATTTAAATTCCAATAAATTGATCAACTTGATTTCAATTCTTTCTATTCAATCAATTGTCATATTATGAATACAATTTACATTGGGTTACATCTTATTGAATCACCATTCTACATATATCAATTTAATCTATATTAGCTGCACTAATTAAGTGAATTAATTGCAATTGATTTCCAATTAAATTTAACAGACTAAATAAATAGGTAACATATAATAATTGTCACCGTTAACCTTTAGTCACATTTTATAAGTTTATTATCCACAACAAGTGTTATAATTTCTACTACAACACTAATCTTATTCAATTACAATTTATTACACATTATTTCATAAATTAATCAACATTTAAATTATCAATTGCTCTTTTAATCAAATTGTCAATTGATACACACATTATTACAATTAATTTACAATCTATAACCAATTACCACCTTTTATTTATTTCAGTTAATTGGAATTAAATTTAAAGCAGTTATCAATTGCCTTAATTTAATACTATTACATTTCATTCCAAATATATTCTTATTATCAAATCCCAAATTTTTTTTCTACCAACATTAAATCACAAAACCCTATTTAAATTAACTATTTTTAATTATCGAAAATTATGGGTCGTTACAATTAGAAACCTCCTTTCTCCTTGCATAGTTATATACTATGATAGAAAACCTCGGTACCATATCAAGAATCCTCACCAAGTGTTCACCGTCAAGAATCGAGTGATAAATCCTAATTCGGACCGATGTGAATCACCTCAAAGTCATATACTCGAATCTTAGATCAAGAACCATCCGAAGAAATGATCTACGTACAACTTACATACCTATTATTATTGGTTCTTACTTATACCAATTTCTTTTTACTTCTAAAATTATTCATGAAAACATTTCATAAAAACATAACTTAAGTTTTAAACTTGTATAATACCGTACTACATCTTGAGAGTATATACAACTATCTGATTTAATCTTTTATCTTTTCTTTTATTCATATGTAGGCGGAAAATAAATCCGGGTCTTAAAACTAAGTTGACATGTTCAATCTCTTTACTCATCCGGTCTGGCAAGTTGCTGAAAGAGTAGTATGCTAGTAACCAAACTCAGTCCTAGAGTCTACTTTTCCTTGACATCTCAAAGGTAAAGATGTTTATTAGCCGACCTAATAACATCAAATAGTTTTTACAACTTAGATGTTAAAACAAAAGATACGGTTTCAATAAAACAAAGCTTATTAAAACCTTCCCATTGAATTTAACCCATTTAAAAACTTGTGTTAAACTATTTTTTCTTTACCCAAGAGTGATGTGAATCCATATTAAAATTTCATGTATCAACACATTCTTTTATCGAAATACCTTTTTATTTTGAATCCATTTTTTTAAAGAAACTTAAGAGCTGAATACCCGGTTTTTATTTCAAAACCCTTTTTTCTAAAATGATACTACATATTTAAATTCATAGAAAATATACATATAGGCCGAGTAACACCAAAATGATACCAAGGAACTGGGTCCTACCAAATAGTGTCATACATCCCTTTGCCAAGAAAGGTAATACTTAAGAGAAGTGCTTATCATTCGAACATATTTCCTTCCCATTTTTAGTCATTTTTGAGTCACTCGAACTAGCTAACATAAAATACCTCTTCTCTTTCGAATTCCATTTTGAAACAATACTATATATATATGAAATAGCTTTAGCACTTTATTTACTAAAACTTGCCTTCGAACTCTTTTTGATCGTACAATGACAAAGGGAATAATTTACTAATTGCTTTACAACATTCACCCACGCAAACATCAGTTGTCACTTAAAAGATTATTCAAATTACCATAAAACTAATCTAGACATTTTCCTTCAAATATCCAAAGAAAATATATCTTACCTAAAAATTCTTTTTTTTGGGAAAATACTCCAGCTTATAAATACTTTCAAGTAATATTGTAACTAATTTTTTCAAAAATCCTTTAAAATCTTTTCCAAAGATACCGGGATTTAAATTCTCAAAAATCCTCTTTATTCACAAAACACATTTTATAAATCAATTTATAAAATCCCTTTTATATAAAATCATTCTTTCTTGTAGTAGTCCTTTTAACAAAGTAAACTTATTAAACCTATATTATTAACGAACACCTTATAGTCAAATCATGAAACTGAATTCACAAGGTGTTCGCATTTAATTCAAATCAAACCAAATAATAAATGCTCATAAATTGGACAAACACAAATTATTAACCAAAAATTAATCATAAATAAATATCATCCTTTCCTAACAAACACATCATAAATAACAATATCAATTTTTATAAAATTATTCATTTACTAATAAAATATAAAATCTAGGTGAAATTATTTCATTTACCAATTTCAAAACAATATAAAATATTTTTAACACTAACAAATACGCACTCTCATATATAATACGTCCAAACTCATTCTGGGGTGTCAGTTACCATATTTCAAATGAGTTTACCCCACCAAGGCGAAGGTTTTCGCTTAAACTTCAGCTCTGATACCACTTGAGGTGACCAGTCATTTTGACCCTTAAAAGTCAACACTAATACATTCACGGTATTCACGTACCGAACATCAAAGTGCTTGAAAGACAGATTATTGGGGTGAATGAAAATAAAAGACAGTACCGAATATCACTACGTGATGAGTAATATATAATATCTAAATGATATTTACAAAAGGAAACTTTAATATTCATACATCAATCAGAGTCTAACCTATCATCCGCCTGGACAGTTATGACAGCCTGTCCTTACAAATACCGATAGATACAAAATAAGAAATACAGCAGAAAATAAACTACGTCAAGTCTAGGAAGCATCCGACTCGTCTTCTGAAGCTCCAAGCGTCCAAAGCTAACTCTAAAAAATATCCAGGTCTGACCTGAGCATTATGAGAAAATAATATCTGGATTAGTTTGGTAATCCAGCATGACAAACTTAAATCATATGGATTGTCATATTTATAAAACCTTTTCCTAAAGTAAATGTATCTCATAAGACCACGCCGAAAAAAACCACGGACGAAGTTTTACCTTACTATAACCAAACCATTTTATACAAAATCTTATGATATTATAATAATGTTTAAGGATTTAAAGTAAATATTGAATCATAGTCGGAATGCTTACATTAATTACATTCTACAGCATATTTAGTATACAACTAAGTTCATAAAGGCACGTATTGCAAGATGAATTCCATACAATGACAAGGCACTTGGGTACCACCTGTCACAGTATAGCTCTAGAAAATGTACCAATGGCCTTACATGGACCCCCGACAACATAGAACCGATCTACCCCTTCTTGGATCGTACCGAATATGTCATCATCTAGGTTGCTTTGCAACCTTTTCCTTGGAGCTCTCATGCACATACAAAATACATAAATAGTGATCTAGAAATATGACGTTCATACTCTAATGGGTGCGACCCACATAGCCCTGCTGCATATCCCATGTTTTAGTCATTATCGAGTGTGAGGCTTGAGGCTACGCTTTACCTCTTTAGAAAATCGAAGTTGTACAGGTTGTACAGGTTCATACTCTAACATTGTCCTCCAAGCAACAATGCAATGTCAGCATTCATTCATACAAGTTGTACAGGTTATGAACAAATCGAAGTCACTACTTCTACTACATCCTTAGGATTAGTAGAAAGTAGCCCTTGCACTTCAAATAATTTTAGATAACTCATGCTTTGTCCAATTCCGGTCTCTCCGAACCAACAATCGATAGCTTCTGGTTGACTCAATCCTAATTCTTTCAGAAGTATGCATATTTATAAGAGTCCCAAGGGATCTTTAATATACCCTTTAAAGCGAGAAACGTTTCAAGTGGGAATCTAAAACAAATAGTATATATGCATCACAAATACATACATACTACACTATAAGCTAGCATTAGATTATTACAGTATTTTGTCAATTTTAAAACTAATTTTAATGTGAGATATCTCACTTTAAAACAAGCACTAACACAAACCAAAGGCTACTATGATCACTCTCGACCTAGAAAATACACAAGACACTTCCTTTCGTCTTGCATTCACGGCCAAAGCCCTCCCCTTCCACTTAATTTCTCATGCACACCCCTCTCCTCTCTCTCTCTCTATGCTCTCAACCATGGGTCAAAAATGGAGTTTGGTGATAAAGTTTGAACCTTTGGGTGGTAGAGAGCATTAACTATATTATTTTAGGCTTGTTTAAGTGTTTTAAGGAGGAAAGAAGGTGTTTTGATAAAGTTTGAGTTATGAAAAAAGGAGGAAGACATGGAAAAAGAAGATGAAGAAAGAAAGTAAAAGATAGAGATGAAACAAAGTGAAGAAAGCGAGAGGAAGGAGTTTCTTTTATAGAAATGAAAAGTGGAAAATGACTTCAAATGCCCTTCCCTAAATTAAGTTGCTCCTTTCCATTTAAAAAATTACTACCCTTTATTAACTTATGCAACACACTTTCCTTATGACACTTGTCACTACCACCTTCTTTTACTTAAGTCCTTTAAGTACCTTACACTTAAAATAAGAAAGAAGTATCTTTTCTTACTTTATTAACTTAATTAATTACCTCTTTAATTATACTTACTTTTACAAATCCTTTTTAGTTTATTAAATCACTTATTATATGTATAAGTGTATGTTACAAAAGTGTACATATGCGTGCAACAACGTTGCGATAACTATTTATCGATAAAAAGTCAAAAATCCAATAAACGATTTTCGGTCACATTTTCAATTTTTCATCGAACAAATTATTTTTGTAAACAAACTTCCAAAATATTTACTATCATTATTAAATAATAAAAATGATTTATTTAAGCTTTTAAAATCAATTATTGACATATTTAAAATTTATTAAATATTACCAGTTAAAAGCAATAAAATTCCGGGTCGTTACAGTCGGTGTCATGTAATACTCGAAATTTTGGTAAATATTTTAGTTAAATATTAATATACAATAATATGAAAATAATTGAAA
Source organism: Allium fistulosum (assembly GCA_030737815.1). Taxonomy (NCBI): domain Eukaryota; kingdom Viridiplantae; phylum Streptophyta; class Magnoliopsida; order Asparagales; family Amaryllidaceae; genus Allium; species Allium fistulosum. The sequence goes on along the minus strand of CM060903.1, from coordinate 1,397,941,151 downwards.
TTTATGAATTAATTAAATAAATTAAATATAAGGAGGGGAAAAATAGTAATTTTAAAACTTTGTAATTTGGTGGCGAAACCAGAGCCATTGCGATCGTCTTATTTTTTGATTCGTGTAATATCTTGGTTTGTCTCGTTTGATGTTTATATGGAGGAGTTATGGTCGAAAATGTCGTTGAGTCGAACGGGCACCAAACAGTTTGAATTCGAATTTTGAAAACCGGCAGGCATTTAGTTTTCCCTCCCACTACTCAAAACTAAATCATATATAATAGTTTAAAAACTAACTACCAGACACATTTCCTTCTCCTCCATCTTTCTCTAAAACAAATACTAATCAAACTCAAATATCTCTCTCCAAATTCCATAGAATCGAACGAAACCAAAAGCATCATGAAGCTAGCGGACATGCTACGTACCAACAATGATTTGGAGGTAGAAATTCAAAGAGAGGAGATACGGCAGCCCACACAATAAGGTTCTAGATAGGAATAAGTAGTTTTATGAGTGATCTGTTATTTTCTCTTCATTTAATACAATTACAACATTATAATTATGAATAACTAAATTTGGAATTGAATAGAATTAAGAGGGATTTGATTGATAATAATGCTTAGAAACTTGGTTTAGTAATAATTTAATAATTTGGTGACTTTATAGAAAAATTGGTGAAACAAATGACATAAATACGACTTCGAAACCTAAGGCTTTAGTATGGGCACGTTCTCCAATGTTCAGAGGTGATGTAGTGGCGGTCAGAGGTGGAAATGTCGATGAAATGATGGAAATCCCAAAATTTGAAACCTTTAGGAGTAAACTATTGCACTAATCCATGCCAACCGATCCACCAGTGCACTAATTTCCTATCAATCTAAACTTGGGCCATAAGGGTGTGCTAGTTACCCAGGTCAAATTTCAATAGGTATCCTTGCCACCTGGGACAAAGTCAAGAGGTGTGAAGGGTTTTCTTTCCATTTGATTTAAAGCCAAGACATGATCAGTGAAATTCTGTATGTGGTACAAGACTAGATATAGAATTGGAAATCCAAACCATTATAAAATTGTTGGTGTCTTCTTTACCTTTACTTTTACTGCATTTACTTAGTATTATCTGATTGTTCTATGATTGTATTATTACCTATGTTTGTATATTCTGTGATAAAGTTTGAAGTTTGCAATCATATTGATAAATGGTTTAAATATACTATTCGCCTCCCTCTAGTGTAAAATAACCTTAAGATCTATTTTTATGTATTATAGATTAGGTTATCACACCTACCATCACCCCAATTTTGGTATCGAAACACATGGTTTTCAAAAACTCACATTTGCTTTCTGAAAATTTTAACGACTAGTAACACCAGTAACACACTTTTAACACTTTTGTAGAAAACCAATCAATTGCTAGACTCTCACTTTTTAATGGTAGTACTTATGCATATTGGCCACGTAGAATGAATTTTTTTTTACAATCTAATTGCTCTGGAATTTGGACTATTACCCAAAGTGAGTATAGAGAACCCGAAACTACATACACTCAGTGGACAAACGAGCAAAAGGCACAAGCACTTAGTAACTCAAAAGCTATGAATATATTATTCTGTTCACTATATATAAAAGAATCTAGTAGAGTTTTTATATGTAAGTCTGCATACGAAATATAGAGAACGCTGCAAGTTACACTCAAAGTAACTAGTATGGTTAAACAAACTAAGATTTCTATATTAACTAACCAATTTTAGTTATTCAAAATGAAACTAAATGAGTCTATTTCTGACATATATTCTAGATTTCAAGATATATTACATGTTTTAGGAAAAGAATACACAGAATAGGATCAAGTTCGAAAGATTCTTTGTTCACCTAATGGGATAAGAAGAATCTGGCAGTAGAAAAAGCCAATGATATTAGTACAATAATAGTAGAATATGTAATATAATGTTATATGAAGTTCAATTGCAAGGCAGAATGGAAAGCTAGTTGGGTGAGAAGAAAACACTGACATTCAATGCTACTCATGGAGATCAAGGATCAGATGACAATGAGAAAATGGAATTTATGACTAGGAATTTCAAAAAATTCTGGAAGTATCAAAAAATAAACAGATTCAGAAGGATTGATGGAAACTTGAACAAATTAGGGAGCGAAGATACCGTCAAGTGCTTTGGATGCAACAAAACTGGATACTTTCAGAGGGACTATCCAAATCAAAAGAAATAGAAGATCTCTCCCAACACTAACTTCTTCAACAAAAAGTGAAAACATGCTTACAATGCAATATGGGATGATTTACACTCCACATCAAGAATTAGTGACTCAGATAAAAAATACAGATCTGTGCTTCCTAACAGAAGATGAACAAACACCAGTTGATCACAAAGCAAAAGCCATAGACTCAAGATGAAACCAGGAGTAACTCAAAAATCGGTAGTTTTTATTTAAATTATTTATTAGAAACATTGGTTAAGATAACTAAACTTTTGCAAGTAGATAATATGTGTTTCTGATTTTATTAATTCTTTTAGGAACTTTGTTTGAAACAGCAAAATAGTGTTTCAAAGTAAAAGTCATTATATTTAATACAAAGTTCATATAAATTGTAAAATAATTATTTCAAAATATTATATAATATACAAATTTACATATAACAAAGTTATAAAATATACATACATACATACACATATACATACATACATACATACATACATATATATATAATTATATATTTTAAAAGAATAAACTTAGAAAATATATAATACGGATATTAATAATAAGATGAAACTATATTTGAGTTATTTATTTACAATAAATGTTCATGAAATACTCTAATTTGGTAAAAAGAATTTTTGATATAATAATTTCTTTTGAAATCTATCTTTTTTAATTTTATATACTAATAATTAATTCAAAAATCATAAAACAATTAATTCAATTTTATAAAACTTGAAAACTTAATGGACAATATATTAACAAAAACATTAATAAGTTTGTTAAACTAAAAAGAAAATTAAGAATTTGCTTATTCTCTAAAACATATTATATATTTATATATAGTATTTAAATAAAATAAAAATAGAATATATCATGAAAAATGAATATTCGACATACAATAATTTCATATATCGACATTTTCTCTCATTTCTTCTTTGTAAAATTAAAAAAACATTATTAATGGATCTAAGCTCTTCCAAACACCCAATTGAAAGAAATTCACTTTTTCATGACTTTACATTCTCAAAACTAGGGAAAATAGAGAAATAAATGAAGCATGACATCAACATGCTTATTGAAACATAAGTACTTCAAATCCGGATGAAGAATGAACATGAGAGGCATGGAAGAATCTCAAGGAATCTTTAGAATCATCTTTTGGATAATCAAATGGATCCTATTATAATTGATGGGGCGGAACCTGAAAATTTGGTCGCTCATAACCACATTAACATAGGAAGTGAATCTAAAGAAGAAGAAGAGGAAGAAGAAGATGAAGAGGAAGAAGAAGAGGAGGAAGTATAAACGGAAGTTGATGACGAAAATGAAGTTAGATGTGTTGGCGAAGTAACTTTTGATGCTAATGGAAATTTAGTGGAATAAAAAGGGAATTTTTGTTTCCACTATCAAGCTTGTAGCATTCAAAAATCTCGGATCATCAAGTGATGTCATTAGGATAGTTGTTTATTTGTGTGCATGTTTGTAAATATATTTGTTAATAGTATGTAATTTTTTTTGTTTTATGTAATAATAATTTTAGTTTGTATCCTATATAACTAGTATTGTTATGGATATTGCTATATAAATATTTAAAAGTATCATATATTATTAATAAATGATTGCAGTACACATAAATGAAAAATATTGATTCTATCATAATGAAAATTATAAAGACTGTTAATTTAATCTTTGGAAATAATAATTACTATAAAAAATATAAAATAATTAAATACTTAACCAAAATAAAATGCAAAACTATTTGAAGAAAAACATGTAGGTTGACATATAATAAATCTATATGTTAACATATAACAGCCATTCAAAAGTTAAAATTTCAATTATTTTACTGAAGGAACAATTATTAATTTCTCTTCTATAAATACACATTTATATATAGACAAACGTCCATATCTTCTTCTCTAAAAAAATTAATTTATTTTCAAAGAAAACTGGATTTAGGAAAGGGTATTTATAAACATAATGTAATACCCCACACCCCTTAGTATACCCAAAAGGACACACTAAAAGATGTGGTGCGTTGTAGGTATAACTAAAACTAGCAGAGACTAAGATTCACATGACAAAATAGATAAAAGCAGCGGAAACAATTAAAATAATAATTTGCTAAAGGTCAAAATTCATAATATAGAATTATAAAATCAAATACATCATATGTCTCAAAATACCAATATATGTCTCATGAAATCATAACCTCAGTCTCATAAATATCAGTACAAACTATCCCTCACAAAGTGCCAGTACACGGAATAAGCTAAAAACTGAAAATAAGGAAAAGAAATACATAAGAAATCTCTGCCAAAGAAGTCTTTAAGTGTGCAATCTATCGTCCTTGCTCTTGCTAGCCTATTGGGGGAAAAGGGGAAAATGGAGGAGTGGGTTAGACTAAAAGTCTGGTAAATGATAGTAATTACTAGAATCTTTAAGAAAAATAAAAGTAATAGACTTTACAACAGTTCTAGTATATAAAAGGAAAGAAAAGAAATAGAGAGAAAGGATAAGCTGGAAATAAATACGAATTAACTAAATTGACATAATTGATTAATTTTGATTGTTTGCACTTGTCTTTGATAGCTGCTTTGATTAGGCTGAATTCCTAATCCTATAATTTGGCTGAAATCCTAATTCTACCCTTTGATCAGCCTACTACTCCACAGACCTACTATGGACTAGGCGCTATATATCTCCCTATACATAAGGCAATGGTGTCTACGAATGACACACAAAGTATCTATTGTGGACTAGACGTTATATAGCTCCCTACACAGAAGGCAATGGTGTCTACGAAAGACACACATACTAAGCGCTTGGAACTCATAACAATTACTGAGCACCCGAATGGAAGTCGCACGCGTAACCGCCACCATGCTCATGTAACCTGTTGTTCCACCTATTAGGTCTTCTTATTACCTCAAGCTCCAGCATAAGCGTGCCCCTCATCTCACTTCAGGATTATGTGAGACACCTCGTCTCACTTTAGGGTTATGTGAGACACCTCGTTTCACTTCAGGGTTATGTGAAACACCGTGTCCATAGAAATAATAGGGGAAATGCTGTTGGTACCGGCCCGTCATCCAAACAATATCTAGTTGCGCCCCTTGCCCGAATCCCATGATTTGGACTTCTACTTATTGACCATTTACTACCGTTATTAACATAAGCGTGCCCCTCGTCTCACTTCAAGGTTATGTGAAACACCGTGTCCATAGAAATAGGGGAATGTTATTTGGTACAGGTCATACTTTAATTCTTTGCTTATTAACTTAGGTAAATTATTTAAATAAGCCTTTACTTTTGTTCTTACTATTTGTGCTTATTAATTTATCCCAAGTCTTAAAATAGGCCTCACTCTATTCTATTTCTTACTATAACCTATATTATAACATGCTTATTACTTAACCCAAGGTCTAAGTGTAAAAATAAGCTTCTTTCATCTTATACTCTTTTTAGTTATAATTCTAAGTTATAACTAGACCAATTATCTTTAATTAGTCCAATTCTAACATCAATATCATAATTAGGCTCAATTTCAGTCTTAATTCCATTTTTATTACAGTATTTACAATTTACATCTTATCTTCCGTTATTTCAATATTCTTATAATTTTAATCCTTATTCGTGTTTAATCTATTTTAATCCATACGCGAAGAAGAAGGAGAAATTAAAAAAAAAGCTGAAAATAGAAGAAAATCCAAAGCGTAGGAAAAGGATGTAAATAACGCATAAATAATAGTAAATAAATTAAAATAATGTAAATAAACTGTAATTAAATGGAAAATCTATAATTAAGAGAAATAAACTAAAATCAACTGAAAAGAATAGCTAAAAGAAATAGACTGAAAATAATTCTAAAAACTGTAAATAAACTACTAAAAAGGTTATTCCAAAAATCGTAGTAAAACTACAACTATTGGAAGCCCTATTATTTTAAATTACTTAAAGATCTAAATAGTTACAACCACTCACCCGAGACAAAAGCTAGAATCTCTTTTTTTTACAACAACCAATATTTTCTAGAAATCTCCTCTAATTTGTACAGTCTCCATCCTTTATTTGAATGTATATATATAATATAATTTTATTTTATAAATGAAGAATGTAGGTAAATATTTGAGAGAGAGAAATGGAGGCTAGGTTTTGATTTTAGAGTAAAAACCTAGGTTAGTTTAGGTCCTATTTATAGTGTTTTAAGTGTGCTTTCAACTGTAGATTAGAATCTCTAGAAACTTCTGCCGACTCATTGCCGTGTCAAATCTTACAATGCGCCTTGTCAGCACCTTATCTTATATTTAAATTAATTACACCCTCAATAATATACAAACTATAAATAACGTTTTCTTCTCCTCAATTAATTTCTAATTTGTGACATTTTATTTCATATTAAATTTCCATGCGTCTCTCTTTATTCACATGTTTCATTTTAGTTTTCAACATCCCATTTAATTTACATGTTTACGTCTAAAATAAATAAATAAACAACATATCAATATCTTTCCACATTTACATCTGAAATAAGTAAATTATCTTGTCAATATTTCTCCATGTTTATGTCCAAAATAAATTAATAAATAACTAGAAATTCTTATGCTAGTATTGTACATATTCACGTTTGAATTAATTGGATGAATAACATGTGAATTGTTATGTCAGTATTCTATATATTCAAATCTGAATTCATTAAATAACATGTGAATTGTTATGTCTACATCTGTTCTATATTCAAATCTGTTGTAATTAGATAAATAACATATGTCCACAAACGTGTATATATGTTGTGTATTAATTAGTAACCTAATTCTTTACCTTTAAATTGAGCAATCAATTACATTAATTGAATGGTATTAATGTTTTTATGTTTAAAAATCAAACTGACCCTTATTCTTTACTAACAAAGAAATAACATAACTTATATTTTCTGTAAGAAATGTAGTCCTTCCATAATACACTCTTTCCTTTTCTTTTCAAAATATAACGTTTATTTTATTAAATGCCTTCTTTTTATAAATATATGGTTACATTTTCTCTCATTTATAATAACTCATCTCATTTGAACATCGTGATCTAAATTTATAAAAGTAGATGCCTTCTTTTTAAATACGCCGTTATACCTTTTTTTCTCTTTTGTAACAAAACAAACTCCCTGTTTATAAAATCACACATATATTCAAAAATGAGAAGTTTATTTTATTTATCTCAAAACATGCATTTATTTTTATTTAAAATGTTCATTCCATTTTGACACAAATGCAAGTTCTTATATTAAACTCAATCATCACAATTTAATTCCTTTTTTCCTTTCTAATCAAAACATTTCAATAAATCTATTGCTAATTAATTTCAATAATAATTTCAAACGAATTCTAATTATAAACACTATTTCTTTTCACTTATAGTTATTTATTAATTCCTCCTTAAATTTTGGGTTGTTACACATAATTTGAGTGACAACATGGAAGAGACACTATGATCTTTCAAGAAGGCTTTCCATTTAATTTTGAGAAATAAAAAAATTGGATATGAATCAAAAGTAAATGATTCACGAACTTAGAAGGCATCTTGCATCACTTTGATGCTTTATATGCTATGTTTTAAGGGAGGTAAAAAATATTTATTCCTAAAAACATTGGTTATAAGGAGATTAATGATGAAGACATGGATGTGGACATAGAGAAACTCAAAGACAGGAATGAAAATTCTATGAATGAATTTTTGTTCAGACGACAGATGGGTAAAAGTTCCATCAAAAAAACCATGATTTCTACAATATAATTATTTACGTATTTTTCTTGTATTGTTTTATGTTATGTTGTTTGTGTTTTCATGTTTCTTTAATTAATGTACTCTAATGTCTAAATATATGTATACAAACGTAAATAAACTAATAAAAATAGTGTTTATTGATTTTTGATAACTTTTTAGAATATTACCTCATTCATACAAAGATAAATTGATAACTCCCGATGTATAATCTATAATAAACATATAATATTCATAACTAAGAATAATGTTATAACTCCTTATATAATTCATTTACACAACTTATTTATCCACTTTTGTTGATTATAAATGGGGAGAAATTGTATAAAATATAATAGGCAAAAAGATATGGGAGTTGTAAAGCATATATTCAAGGGGAGTTAAAGCTAGTTGTTAACTAAACATCATTATATTTTATAATAGAATATTTAATGGTTGTCATCATCAAAAAGGGGGAGATCGTTAATAACTAAGGTATTGATTTTAATGACAACAACCATATAAAAATTGTTACTAATATTTTCTCGAGTTATATACTATATTGTGTAGGATATCAAGAATATTTAACAGATTCACACAAGTGATGATTGATTAAAAGCTTAAAGAATTGATCAATATAAATCAAGAATTGATCGAGATATATTTGAAGTCTTATGTGTTTTGAAGAGTACAAGAATAAAAGCATGAAGAGCTTAATATATTTGTTTTATTATTTTATCGAATCTTAGATTAAATGTTAAAGACCTAAGTAGTATCATATCTTTGATTATCTTTACTTCGAAAATTATTATTCCCCTCAAAATGTTTTTATAAAAGAATAATATTTAATTTAATTATAAAATAAATTTTAAGATAGTTTTTATTTAGAAATATATTTTAAAACATACTCAAATTATTTCTGAAATATTGTATATATCGACGTATTAAAATTATGTATGTTGACATATGGACCGTTGAGGTATTTTTCAAATTTTCAAAAGAATCAACTTTTGGCACCATCCTTTTCTGAATGGACGCAGCTCTTTAACCTCCATTTAAAGGCCTCTAATTTCAAATTTTTAATAAGAATTCTAACTACCTTCTTTATCTCTATCTTCTTTCTTATTCTCTTTAATATTTCAAATTAAGTACCACTGATTTTTGCATCAATTCTCTTTCTCTACAGTCATACAAAAGATCAAAAAAGCTTCACTTTTATTCTACACCATTAACTCTCTAATCTTCACTCTATTCTACTCAAAAGCAAAGATATTCCACCGTTGAAGGTCTGTAGGAAATTGTATCAACAAACTACTTGGAATTGTGATCGAAAGATTCGATTTCTTGTAATCCACTACTACTTGTAAAATGGTGATTTTAACCACCCAAGTGAAAGTAAAGATGAGATTGTAAAGGGAGTTGTCATGCCTCCCGAATCAAAGATAGGATAGGTATTCTGATTACCTGAGTCAAATTCCAAAGGATGTGCTGGTTTCCCGAGTCAAATTCAAATGGATGTCCTTGCCACCTGAGTCAGAGTCAAGAGGTGTAAATGGTTTTCTTTCCATCTGATATAAAGTCAAGACATGATTAGTGAAATTCTATCTAGATACATGACTGGATGTAGGATGGGAATTCGAACCAATATAAAACTCTTGGTGTCTTCTTTGCCTTTACCTTTTCTACATTTATGTATTATCATTTAAATTTTCTATGATTATATTATTACCTATGATTCAATTTTCCATGATAAATTTGAAATTTGCAAGTATATTGATAAAAAGTTTAAATACACTATTCACCTCCCATCTAGTGTAAAATAACCTTAAGGTCCATTTCGCTATAGTATATATTAGGTTATCACACCTATCATCACCCATCCATAAGTAGGTGGTTCAGGCATGATGATTTTGTTCCCCTATAGTGCTACAACCGGTCAGAGGAGGAAGTGGATATTAAATGACCTAGCAGGCTACAGGCGGCCCGAAGCGTAAGTTCAATTAGGTAGCATTAGGATAGGCTTTGGGCAATCGAAGGAAGTGAATCCTATATGCGATTTAGATGATGGCGGGTAATAGGAAACTTTGTAGGACATGAGACTAGACCAAGGCGTGAGTCCATATAGATATGATGTGATATCTTTAGATTTATAAGATAGTAAGATATGACCTAGTGACGGAACGTGAGGTGGCCGGATGATAAAATATCATGTTATAGTATTATTTTTGTAGTATATGCAGAATAGAGTATGACTCACTCACCAGATTTATGTCCGACCCACGCCTACTTTCCTTTTATTACATATAGCCAGGTTGATAGAGTTTAGAGATGAGCTGGTATCTGAGATGGGGATTCATTGATGTATTGTATATATGGTGTAGATTAATATTGCACCTGGGTTTGACATTATGTATGTGGTTTTGAATAGTATCTATATTTATTCAGACATGTGTATTTGACATTTTAGATATATTATGGTGATGTGGCTATGGTATTGACTATGTATTATTTTGTTTTCTTCCACTATGAGATGTTAAAAGTAGCTATGTTAATTAAAATTGTATTTGATATCTAATATCCATCCTAGTTGGTACATAGTTGTTTATATTATATCTCAACTCCAACGACTCGTCCTTTTGGTTCTTAGGTTATCAACAGCGATTCATATGTTGAACCAATGGTCGAGAGGTCGGGTTATTACATTTGATGTCAGAGTGAGGTTAGGAACTAGGATAAGAATTAGGAACGTATTGAGAGATCGTACTTGTATTTTCTGTTGGATATATATGTAATATATAGGAATTCAATGCACATATGCATATTCCCATTTACCATTCCAGTTTTGTTTACCATCTCTTGGGAAGTTGCTAATAAATAACATTTTTATAAATAGCTGAAATGAGTAATTCAGTCAAAACTAGAACGGAGACCAACACAACCAACGTTGGTAGGGTATAAACCATGGTAGGGACTAGCACGCGTATAGATGTACACGATATTCTCAGATTTAATATTCTAGTATGGTTCAGACACTACATTCAAATGACGAGTTAAGCTAGTACCAACACTAATAAACCCGCAACCACCACTACCACTGCTAACTAAGGTGTGATTCTGGCCCCATCACCACTAGCTGTTGACTTTCCTAAGTTGTGTAAGGATTTCTCCAGCCTTGATGGAAAGCAATTTCTCAGGATGAAACCATACTCAATGACTTAGGCATGGCTTAACGATTGTGAAAATATTTTAATCCTATTGGGACTTGGATATGCGACTAAAATGTAGTTAGCTACTTGGAATTTGAAAGTTGAAGCAGCATGTTGATGGGAGGTAGTAACAACTAAGGTAGATGAGAACACTATTACACGGAGGATGTTCAAGTTGAGATTTGAGACAAAGTTTCTTTCTGGTGTTGAGAAGGATTTGTTATTAGAGAAATTTATTTATTTGAAGCATGGAGAATTAGCAGTTGGGAAGTATGTATGTAGATTTAATGAGTTAGCTTAGTTTGGATTTGAGTTAGTGAATAGCTTGATAAAGAAGGCATTAAAGTTTGCGAAAGGTTTGAGTTTACCTCCAAGGGAGTTGGCATTAAATCAGATATTGTATGCAGCGACATTCAAGGGATTGGTAGAGGTAGCATTACTAAACTCTTTGAATGGAAATATGGTCAAAGAACACAATAAGGAAGTGGAAGGACATCAGCAGCAGGGAAAACACAAAGGAAATGGACAGTTAAGAGGGCAGTGTAAAAAGTAGGTGTGTCACAATGTCTGAAGGTGGGACACTTGACAAAGAATTATAGGACAAACCTCTCGAAGGGCAGCTGTTACAATTGCAATCAAGTAGGACATATATCTAAGGATTGTAAGTGGTCCCAGCTTAGAAGAAATTAAAGTGCTATAATTATGATTAGTTCGGACACATGAAGAAGGATTGCATAACTTTGAAGGTGAAGGTCAGATTGTGAAAGCATATGCTTTAGATGTTGTTCCAACTTCTAGTATGGCACCACCGTTGGCTCAGGAAAAAGGAAAGAAGGTTGCGATGGAAGATGTGTTGCTTTTATCCGATTCTCATGTTTGTATTATGTTTGATATTAGTGGATCCATTTATTAATATCAAGTGCATTAGTCGATAGTTTATCTCTTAAACTCGATCTTGTGCACGTGCACAAATATATTATGGTGTCAAATCCTATCGGGGGATTGACCTATTATCGATGTTATGTCATAATCTAAATTTGGTTATCTATAGCATGGAGATTTCATGTAACACATATGTACTAAAAATTTTGAGGTACAAGTTCATTTTGGGAATATTAGATATCTCACTACAGCGTAGTATTGGATTATGACAGGAGGATGGTTATATTTAGTAAGGATGGTGAACTTGATTTGATTCTATGTTATGATCCCAATACTTCTATTTTGGAGACTTATTTGTATTCACTCAGCCTGACATAGGAAGAGCTATAATGTATACTCATAGCGAAGGACTATCCCGATGTATTCGAAGAAGTTTCTGATCTCCCTCCTCAAAGAGAAATCTAATTTTGTATTAATCTCGATAAAGACGCTATGCCAATTATGATGCCTCTAAGGCATATGGCTCCGAAGGAAAGACGGGAGTTAGATAAGTAGGTATTGGAACTATTACAAAAGGGTTTTATTTAAAGAAGTATTTCGAAATGGGGAGCGCCTTTCAATTTTGCTACTAAGGCAGAAGGTTCCTCGGGTTATGTGTTGATTATCGAGAATTAATAAACTAATGAAGAAGAACCGTAATCCATTGCCTCGTATTGACGACCTCTTTGATTAGTCAGTCGGGGAAAAGGTTTTCTCATAACTTGATCCAGCAATTGGGTTTCAACAGTTGCAGGTAGCTAAGAGATAGTATCCAGAAGACTGTTTTCTGTACACCAGATGGATTATTTCAGTTGTTGATCATGCCATTTGGACTGACAAATGCTCCAGTCTATTTCTTGGATTTGATGAGTAGAGTGTTTCAGGAGCAGTTAAACAGGTTTGTAGTGGTCTTCATGGATGATATTCTTATTTATTCCATAAGTGGGGAAGAGCATAAAGTTCATTTAAGGGAAATGATAGATGTCTTTAGAAGGAGTTAGTTGAAAACTAAATTTTCTAAGTGTCACTTCTAGGGAGATAAAGTTTGTTTCCTTGGGCATGTAGTATCAACAGATGCATTGGCTATAGATTTAGGGAAAGTAGCTGCAGTTGTAGATTGGAAAATGCTGACGAATGCTTCAGAGATCCATAACTTTCTTGGTTTGGATGTATTCTATCGGAAGTATACTAAGGATTTTGCGAAGATATCGGCACCTCTGATTCATTTGACAAAGAAGAATCTGGTTATTCTGAGAGTCCAGAATATGAAATGGCGTTTATTAGAATGACCTAATTAACGAGTGCTTTAGTTTTATTTCATATGGTATCGAAAAATTTACCTTGTATACCAATGTATATGATATTGGTCTTAGTGTTGTTCTTATGCAAGATGGAAGGGTAATAGCGTATGCAAGTCGATAGTTGAATAATTACGAGAAGAATTATCCTACACACAACCTAGAGTTAGCCATTATTGTATTTACATTGAGTCATAGAGACATTATTTATTGGGCGAGAGATTTGAATTATTTACGAATCATAAATCTATTAGATACTTGTTTTTTGAGAAGGATTTAAATCTAAGGCATTAATGTTGGATGGAATTCTTATCATCGTATGACTTTGTGATTTCTTATGCACCAGGGAAAAGGAATGTAGTCACAGACGCTTTGAGTAGGAAGCATACATAAGTGAACGCTATGTTGTTAGAGTGAAGAAACTTGGAATTCATATCGGAGTTTGATTTCAAACCACGATCAGAGTACACTTCTGGATTATTGACAGCAATAGAGGTTAGGCCCTCATTGATGGACCGTTGGACTAAGTCAAGGGCAAGGTGCATCGTTGGTTGATATTTTGGAGCAGTTAGGATGAGGTGAAGGATTGAGTCATTTAGATCATTATTCCAAAGATTAGAAGGGTTATTTGAGGGGACATGGAAGGCTATGTGTACCATAGGTTAAGGAATTTATAAAGGAGGTCTTAGGTGAATGTCATCACTCTAGAATAATTATTCATCTATGAGGGGATAAGATGTATTGAGATGTGAAGAGAGTATTCTATTAGCCAGGAATGGAGATACGGCTATTTGAATATGTGGCGAAGTATATGACATGCCAAATGGTGAAAGCGAAACAGAAAAACTGAGTGGGCAATCACTTTTATTAGAAGTGTTACAATCAAAGTTGGAGTGCATATCCATGGATTTTGTAGATGGATTACCCTAGAAGGAAACAAGAGTGTATGGGTGACGTGCACAAGAACTACAGCGACATTAGTAATGCAATTTATTAAAGAAATGGTCAGACCACTTGGAGTTCCAACCAGTATCGTGAGCGATCAAGATGAACTTTTCACGAGTGAATAATAGTATGAAAATAATTGGAATTTATGAATTAAGTAAATAGATTAAATATAAGAAGGGGAAAAATAGTCATTTTTAAGACGTTGAAATGTGATGGAAAAACCAACTCCATTGCGACCGTCCCGTTTTTCAGATTCGTGCAGTATCTTGATTTGTCTCATTCGGAGTTCGTAAGGAGGAGTTAAGGTCGAAAGTGTCATCGAGTTGAGTGGGCGCCAAATGATTTGAATTCGAATTTTGAAAACTGCCTCACATCTGGTTTTCCCTCCCACTGCTTAAAACTAAATCACATACAATACTTCAAAAACTAACTACCCGATACGTTTCCTTCTTCCTCTAAAACAAATTCCAATCAAACTAAAATATCTCACATGAAACTCTACCGAATTAAAAGAAACAAAAAAAACATCATGAAGTTGGAGACAAGGCTATATACCATAGCAATTTGGAGGTGGAAATCCAAAGAGAGGAGATGCAGTAGCTCGGGAAGAGAGGATCTGGATAGGAAAAGCGATTTCAAGAGTGGTTTATTTTTTCCTCTTTACATAATACAATTATAACACTATAATTATGGTATGTTGACTGCAGTAAGTAGAAAAACACATTATAAATACCTATATTTATAATTAAAGGGAATTAATAGGGACTTGAGTAATAATAATACTTAGAAACTTGGTTTAGTAATAGTTTAGTAATTTGATGGCTTTATACCAAAATTGGTGAAATAAACGATAAAAATCCGACTTATAAACCTTGGGCTAGGGTATATGCAACGTTCTTCGATGATCAGAGGTAAAGTGGTGGCGGCCGAAAGTGGAAAAAATGACAAAATAATGGAAATCGCAGATCCAGAAACTTTCAAGAATAATGTACAACAGAGCAACAGTCCATGCCAACCAATCCATCGATGCACTAATTTCTTAATAGTTTAAACCTAGGCCCTAAAGGCCTGTATACATAATTAAAGAACGATGTAACTTTTGTTTTTTCCTGTGTTTTTAAGGTGATCTGAGGTGTGAGGAGAAAAATGATGGTGCTACAAAATGAACAAATGTGTGGAATGATTTGGTTGTTGTTTAAAATGATATGAATATGTGTTGTGATATAGAAATGTGATATGATGATGGAGGTGGGCGTGAGCGAGTCTGGGGCACAAGTAGACGGCCCAAAATGTGTATGTAGATATGAATATGGTCCCTTAAACTTAGCAGGTGGTCCATACTTGACTTGCTCCCCTGTAGTGATATGGGGGGCTAGAGGAGGAGGTAGACGTTAAGCGACCATGATGGCTATGAGGGGACCAAGGCATAAGACAAATTAGATAGCACGAGGACAACAGGCTTTCCTATAGGTTTCGGCAGATCTAAGGAAGTGAGTCCTATATGTTATTTAGATGATAGAGGGTTGTAGGCAAACTCTGTAGGGCATGAGGATGAATAGGGCGTAAGTCCATATAGATTTAATGCGATACAGTTAGATGTATAAAATAGTCAGATATGATGTGGTGACAGAACGTAAGGTGGCAGGATGATAGACTTATATCATGTTATAGTATTATATTTATAGTATATGCAGAATAGAGTATGGCTCACTCACCAGACTTATATGTGGCCCACTCCTATTTTTCTTTTTATACATATATCCAGGTTGGTGGAGTTTAGAGATGAGATAGTATAAGAGATGGAGATTCATTGATGTATTGTATATATGGTGTAGATCGGTATTCCAACTGGATTTTACTTAATGTATATGGGTTTTGATTATACTTATATTTGTTTAAACATGTGTATTTGATATTTTAGACATGTTATGCTGATGTGACTACAGCATTGACTATGTATTATATTTATTTCCTTATGATGCATGACTCTAATAGTGGATAGTGTTAGTTAAAATTTTATTTAATATCCGATATCCATCCTGGTTGGTCCATAGTTGTTTATATTATATCTCAACCCCAACGACTCATCCTTTCGGTTCTTGGGTTGTCGACGTCAGTTCGGGCGTCAGACTTGAGTACATCACCCTTAATGAACAGCTAAAGAAGCAATATGGAAGCGTAACTTTTTAAGTGATCTGGGGTGATTCCCGATATAGAGAATCTAATGGGATTGTTCTGTGACAATAATGCGGCGATACCAATCATAAAGGATCCCAGTGCACATAAGAAATCACGATATATTCTTCGAACTTTTTACCTCGTCAAGGAATTCATTAAGTATAAAGAAGTCGTAATACAAAGGGTATATATAAAGGGGAATATAGCTTATCCACTCACGAAAGGTCTAGCTTGGTCGGTTCTTGTCAAACTGATCGAAGGGATGGGATAGATATTCCATAATCGGCTCCAGGTGCTAGTGGGAGATTTATACAGTTAGGGTTACACAGTAGGGGTGATTCTATAATTTATTGTAAATTATTAACTCTGTAATAAAATCTCCTTCGAAACAGAAGGTGTTTTCTTTCTTTTATATACTTATTGTAATGTGTTATGATTAATTAATTATATTTAATAGAAAATCCATAAGTGGTGTGTTTTTTGATAGTACAATTGTTGTAATCATGGATATTTTATCATAATTTAATAAACACCTTATTTTAATATTCCTTGTCAAGATGTATCGAGACTAGATATCGATGCATCCGTTAAGACTAGAGTACGTAATGCTCTCTAAATGTTGGGCCGTGTATTACTCATAACTACTGAGGGCACCTAGAAGTTACGTACCGATAGTTATTGTATAACGATGGAATGATTCACTCGATAGTTTTTTGTTGGTTAATATAACTAAGGTTAAATAGAAAATATTGATGTCACTATATTACATAGTTTTCTTGGCTTGAGAATTATATTGATACTTAATATGGAAGTTGCGTTTTGATTATAGTTATATCATGGCACAACGCCCCTCAAACAAATATAGTTTGGTCGAGTGGAAGTATTGAAAGTGAAAAGCTATTCAGTAGAGGATTCATCTCCTTAGTTATACGAGGTTAATATCACGGTCAACTGAAGTCAACCCAAAGTCAAAATCTCTGGCCAGAGTATTTAGTTAATAATAATTGTTATTATTGAACCAAGGACTTTGTGTATGTACTATAAAGTTGAATATGGACGATATTAGAATTTTACCGTTACCAAATTTCATAAGTCATAATGTGATATAGTTTTGACGAAGAGAATTGGTGTAAATAATTTTCATTAACGGGTAATATTTAAATAAAGTAAAATTGGATTTTACTAAACCTATGTAAGCGACAAATTTAGTCATAATGTCACACCACCTTCTAAGTGATGTATGAATGTTAGTATTTGAATTGTTCGATATTAATTACTAACCGAATTTACACCTAAAAGTCACATAACCAAAATGTTGAATACTCCTACCACCACTTGATTTAATTAATTATAATTGTTATAAATTAATTAATATTTATGAAATTAATCATAAAAGTTTATTTAATTTGTGTTGATCAATATTAAATAGTGTGTGTATAATAGTTATAGACACACATATCGATATATGATATTGATGTGCATTTGAATTGGACTTAATTGCACATTTATTTGATCGAGTTTGAAGCATTTTAGAAGCTTATTTAAGGGTTAATTTTGGTTGACTATGATAGGAGGGAATGGGATCTTGATTTGGTTTGAATTATTTGATAAAATCTTTCTTATTTGAACATTTCTAATCTCTCATTTTTTGCAATGAAGTTTGGCTTTCTCCTTTATCACCTCTTGCCGAAAATCATAGTACCCTCCTCCTCATTTTCAAGCTTCCAAATACTCAAATTAAATATAAACCGAAGATCGATGATTGTTGGTTTTAGTTTGGTAGCCCTTCCTAAAGTTTTGGATACTGATTCACTGAGTGAACGGTTCAACATCTCAAGGTATTTCATCTAGGCTTTGACAAGGTATAATACAATTTATATAATTTATATATTATTAATCATGTCATTATGTTGCTATTATTTATGTGTATATTATCATGGATCCATATATGTTTGTACCGTTAACATGGGATGAATGTGTTCTATATATGTGTGTTAAAATAATTTTTTTATGTATATATAATTTGGAAATAACAATAAAAAAATGTATATTTTTCAAAAATAATTTAAAACATCCAATAATATCTAAAACTAATTTAATTTTAAACTACATGTATCTATTATGTATAAATTATGAATATAAATTTAGCAATATATATACCTTATATGTTTTCAATTATTTTTTACCGTACATATATATATTATATATATATATTTTAAATATAAAATCTAATTTTTATAATTTTTATATTTATGTATAAAATATATGTAAATGTAAATTTATATATTTAATAAACTTTGTGTATGTTTTGCTTTCAAAAAAAATTATTTTATATATTTGATGATTTCTGTATGGAAATCTAAAATAATAATAAAACATAATTTCTAACCGCAAGATTTAAATAAAAATATTCATTTTCTAGCCGAATGTATGTGTGTGTGTATATATATATTGTTATGGGCACTTTCACCCATATAGTGGTGAATACCAAAAGACATTAAGGAGCATAGAAATGGTCGAAAGGTAAATAATAAAGGCGCCATCATGAAATCATAAGGGCAAGGCAAAGTGCTAGGGGAAAATATGGCATAGTCAAAATATATAGTCAAAGCACTTGAAAAATGTCCCTAAGGTTGGGACCTGCACTTACGTTGAAAGTGCATCTCAATCCGAGCTACGGATTGGAAGATACAATAATCTTTGGATTTGTCCACCACCTAACCGACTCGGGCTCCACCTTGGAGGGGTACTACCTACTCCAGGAAAATGGAACATTCAAAGGCATCAAAATATTCTAGTCAACGATATAAAGCCATTGGTCGAAGTTTCACTCAATTCTGACTTGAAATGAAGGAGTCATGACATTAAAAAAATGTGTGTAGCTCAAGTAGTTGATCGCCAAGCTTCTGAAGGAGAGGTCATGAGTTCGATTCATAGCAAGCATATTATTTTTATGGAACATGAGGAATGGTCTGGTAAGGAGTCTAACTGCTGAGTGCATAACCAAACGTAAGGAAAGAAAAGAGAGAGAGGCAAAACCCTCTATTTGGTACCCATGAACCGAACTTGTCCAATACCCAAGGTACTAAACAGGAAATCCAGTTTGGCACCTCAGGTACCAAACAGGAAATCCTATACCCTAGGTATCGAACAGGATTCGCTATTCGGTAGTATGGTGTGGATGCCAAACCAAATGTATGATATGAAGACTGAACCAAGGAAAAAAGGGATGCCGAGCCGAGGGAGGAAATGAGAGAACCTAGCCAATAAGGTGTCCATGTGCATCCACCGAACCAACAGGCCCTGAACAGAGCTTCTCCAACCAAACCCAAACAAGATATATATATATATAGAATGGAATCCGAGTACATATGGAAACTTTTGATTATATCATGTACATATGGAAATATCTGAACCGAGCGAGTTATAGATGGAAATTTTCAATTTACCGAAGTGACCACCATACCTCTCCACTTTTATAAATACCAAAGTTTCCAACAATAATGGAGGGAAAATTCAAGAAAGCCATGCTTACAACGATAATAGCGAACAAGTCAGAAACAGCCTAGTAGGATCTACCTAGTAGGAATAATCTAGCAGGATCTGCCTAATAGGAATAGCCAAACAGTAATAGCCGAAAGGGAATAGGTAGGTAAGAATAGCCGGATACGAATAGCCAAACAAACTCCCTTGGACTATATCTTACTATCTTCTAAGCTAAAGATCTTTGGATTTTGTATCTCAGGCATTGTATCAAAGATCTATAAGAAAAATAATGAAAATGGAAAGTTGATGTCAGCATATTCTAATCGAACAACTATAAATTTTTGTGTTCTTTACTTTACTGGAATTTACTTTCTACATAACTTATATGCGATCTGCTCTTTAAAAATTAATCATGATACAATATTATAGTTGTGTTATACACCATGTATTCATAGCTTTACAACAAATCGATTGGAGGTGTTTGCCTACTTTTGCTGCAAACAGTTTTGGCGCTTTCATTGAGAGTGATTCTCAACATGCCTTTGAGATAAATAACAAGGTTGGTGCTATCAACGGGAATGCAGGGAACACCCATGCACCAAATCAAACAACATCTAATCAGGATGATCACTCAGCAAGCACTTCGGTTCTAGTAGACGTAATTACCAAAGGTAACCTGGATAGAGTTGTGGCTAAACTAAATGAATGTTTCACTGCCCAACATCAAGCAATGGTGGACCAACTTATGACACACTTTGGGCAGTCAAAAACTATTGGTCGCAACACTTGAACACAAGCGCGATCCCAGTCTAAGGGTTCCAGAAGATGAAGGGGTCACATTTTGATAAGGAATCCAATCAAGAAAGTCAAAGAGATTGAAGAAGGAACGTTGAAGGGATGAAACGAGCAAGAGTTCAGCCTAAAGCTAGACCACGAGACGGTTCAACACTGAACCAAATGGGGATGATGCCGAACCGGGGGCAACTGCACCAAATGCATCTCATTCCCTTTTTGAAATTATGGTCAATAAAGACAAAACGATCATTGGGACCGATCTAGGAGCTATAACCATGCTCGTACTGAAGAGCAAGCCATCATATGGAGGATGAAAGAAATCGTCCTCTTTTAAAACGAAATGGCCAAGATAACATTGCTGTAACATCACCCATTTAAGGCCCGAAACTAAGCGCTACAGATGCTGCAGTCATTTGTAGTATTAGTTTCTGGTGATAAAATGCGGTCATGTTAATGGTATCCATAATATCAGAAGCACAAGAATATAAAATAATTTTAAACACAATTTTCAAAAAAAAAACCTTTTCACATTTCATTTCATAGATATATTTTATATTCATTACATAATCTCAAACGTTGTTTAGCTTTAGATAAAATATAATTATTACAAAATACTTCAAGAGCGATATATGAAAATGCCTCCTTGGTTGATCAGAGTTACTAAATAGGCAGATACATTTATTGTCAATACATTCATATAACAACTAACATAACACAACATATATTAGGAATAGATAGACTCCTACAGAGTTAGGTTTGTCTTCTGTACATCTCCGGCTACTTTATTCGCCAAACCTACTTAACCAGTAAAGCCCTTACTTCCAACCCACTCAAATCAAATTTTGAGCACTCGAAATTCTAGGGGAAAACATAAACTCCAAGTTAGACAAAAAGCCTAGTGCGAATAATAATATGCCATCACGGTTTAAAGATATTAAGTGAGACCATTACATTGAGCGGAACGAGTTTTCCTCTCACTAGTATCCCTTTTTAAAATATATCTTTTGCGAATCAATTCATGCAACCAAACTATTTAAAATAAACAATATAAACAATATTGTGCATGCATGCTACATAGGTAATCATGATTATCCACCAAATTAGTGAAATATCTGTCCTAATGTTTAGACTTCACAAGGTAACCACAACATATATGGCTGACTCGGGCCTACTAGATATACCAAATGTTCTAACTAACTGCTAGATTAAAACTAGACGGTCTGTCCAAATACACTTATCCTAGTATTTACCTGACTACCTGTCAATCTTATAGTTTTGCTAGGCTTACTATGAACCTAAAGGTTTTGTAGGCCAACCTATAACCTATCTTATCTTTATGTATTCTCTTCTGTGCGTAAACCTACTTTTTGTCTTACTCTTGACAAAGCCTTACACATTGGAATTTTGAACTTATATCAATTAGGGGCTAACAACTGAAGTATAGGGCGCTACCCTACACTTGTCCCATCTACTTTTCTAATCTTCGAGTCAAATTTAACTTATCATAATTTTCTACAAGTGATAATAACAATAATCTTGTTAGTAAAATTCTAGGCTAAATACCTTTTTTATTTCCTCAAAACCTACTTCTTTACAAATGATTTACCCCTTGAAATCATACTTTCAAAACAAGGAAAATATAGCCCTTTACTTTTATCTAAATTAATTATGACATGATATATGCTTTTAGAAAATGACATTGATGAAGTTCGAAGTCATTTAAGGTCATCGCCCTACAAAACCATATGCTATAAAGCCAAAACAATACAAAGTCTTTATATTGATAAAACACGACAATGATATAGTCAACGAGGGTCTTCACCCCTCAAACATTGACCAAAACAATAAAACTTTGTATTGATAAAGCTCGACATCATTGTTTCCATTGACCCTAT
Source organism: Allium fistulosum (assembly GCA_030737815.1). Lineage (NCBI taxonomy): Eukaryota > Viridiplantae > Streptophyta > Magnoliopsida > Asparagales > Amaryllidaceae > Allium > Allium fistulosum. The sequence continues at coordinate 1,397,918,460 of CM060903.1, read as the reverse complement.
ACTAGGGTTTAAGATCAATACCCCGGTCATCACCCTTCTTCAATATAAAATATGATAAAGCCTTTAACTTTTAAAACATAGGGCCATAAGGCCGATAACAGGGATGCTTCACTTCCTAGAGTGTCGACGTCATTGGATACATAGTTTGTGTATTGATAAACCTTAAAAAGATAGGGTCGGTAGAGTTAAATCTCGACGTCATTACTTTAGGAAAACTAGCGATTAGAGCCAAAGTCATTAGGAGCGGCACCATATCCATCTTCGAAAACATATAATTTTGAATGAAGATGGCATCGTTATCAACGACATCGACATAGCTAAAAGCGGCATATTTGCCTATATTGTCGAAGTCAATCGGTATAAAACATGTGACATCATTATCGCCGCTATAAAATACTTCGAAACTAATGGAGTCGGTGTCCTTAATAAATATAAGTGGCATTACTTTCATCGAACAAGGACAAAAGCGGCATTGTAAAAGCATAGAAAGAAAGCAAGCGACGTCATTCTCTTCGAAGCTCATTATGTCGATGGTATCTATGCCTATGTTGACTTAACCTTCCTGAATTCATTCCATATCATCTAGGATGATATCCTATGCATTCACTAAGGTCGGCAATGTAACAACCCGTAATTTTATCATTTTGAATAAAAATATTTAATTAACTTTAAATATTCAATTGATTTTTTTAAATGATAAAAATCCATTTTAATTATTTTATAATGATAATAAGTGATTAATAATGGTTTTATAAATATATAAAGCTATTTTATAAAGATATATAAACTTTGTCGCATTCTAGCAGTTTTACGTCGTATTTTTATATTATTAAAATAGTTTTATAGTTTAAATAATCTTGTTTTAATTATTTAAAGATAAGAAGAAATTTATTTTCAAGTTTTGTTAACATAAATAAATAGTTTGATTAAAAACTGAAAATATGATCGGGACTCGGATTTTCAACGGTGTAACAAATAAAAGTTTTATTTGAATGTTGCAACGTTGAAAGTTAAAATAACATATATATGCACATATAACAAATTAATAACATATAAATTAACCATAATTAATTAAAACTAAGTGTTATTAGTAAAACTAAGCAAGGAAGATATTTTCACAAAAGTTAAAATGAAAAAGCAAACTTAAAATCAACTTACCATCACTTACACATCTACACGTCTATGATATCATGAAGTGATGAAAGGCACATGGAGGGGGAGGGGGTTCAGCCGAAGCACGGGATGGGAGGGGTATTTTGGTAATTCCTTGCACAAGAATTTTTACCTTATAAATACACATGCATATCCTCTTCCTTTCTTCACAAATTCACTTCTCTTCTTCTTCTCGAGCTCTCTAATAGCTCTTCTTCAGTGGCTTCCTTAAAAATATTTCAACACCGCATCGAAGTTTTGCTAAAATTGTTTCCATACACATACAATATCAAATCATTTCAAAAAGTTAGCCAAACTCCACCTCTTCCTCAATAAAGTGCACGACCCACACCACTAACTCAAAGCTGAACTTCCATACAAGCTTGGCCAAGCATCATTAAAGTTTGGGGGCAAGTTACATAAGCTTCGGTGAGGAGAAAGGGATCGTTTCGTCGACTAAAAACACTTAGAGTTGGACAGCATGAAAGTGAGAACACTACTTCCATCTTATTTAAATTTATCTATGATTTGTGTTATGCAAGTATGCTTGGTTGATTAGTGTCGTTTAGATGCTAAAATGAATGATTATTAGATGATTGGTTGATAATATGCTTGCTTGATATGGAAATGATTCACGTAAAATGCACGTTGAATTTACACAATTCCCTTTATAAATTATAATGGTATATATAGTGTAACGATACGGATTTTTCCCGCTCGAAAATCGACATCCATACTTTACATCGTACTCGAATGTCGTAGATTCGAGCGTTCAAATCCGAGTCGCCGGAGCTTATAACAACATTAAGTAAATAACACAGCGGAATAAAAAGAATATAGATATACAACATCTGATACAATATCCAGATACAATGATGATACAATGAATATCTATATACATCAGAGATGATACAACAAATATAGCAGCGGAAAAGAAAACGATAACATCAGCAGCGGATAATCTCCATCTTCAAAGCACTAAGCCAGATATAGCTCGAACTCCAAATAACGATGCACAAAGATAAGCAAGTGCAGTCCGATCCAAAGACTGAACTAGCTCCAGATAATCTACTAACCCTGAATATCTGAAAAACCCAACTCTAGACTGCTCGTGTAGGAAATTATGAGCACCCAGAGTTTAGGAAATGAACAATAAACTCCGGATCAGTCGTGGGACTGGTGTGAGCAACAAAAACAGTTTATCTTTAAATAACACAAAAGAATTTAAACATTGAAAACCGCAATGCTTTTGGAAAATGAAACTACCATAAGACCTCCCGCCACACACACAATGCAAACGCAGAATTGGAGGAGATTTCTTCTTATGATAGTCAAAGATGCTTACTACGCAAAATCAAATCATTTTGATATTATTATTAGTGCATAGTGCAGAAAACATTTCGAAAGTAGAATATAAATCTTAGCCAGCATAGACATTTCGAACTATGCCTACTATAGCTACCATCCAAACAGTGGGGCGCCACCATAAGTGAATGATAGGTTCTACAACTAAAACCGTACAAGTCTCGTAGTGTTTCTTTGGATTTCCAACAAATGATCAGGCTAAGGAACTTCCTATCCACGATGGGTACGTCCCTGGAATAGACGACCCGAGAACCTAACCGGATCTCTGCTAACACAAGGCCGGGTTACCTCTGCAAAAATAGGTAACTACTGACACGCGTATGTCATCCCCCGATCGTCACCGATCTTCCCGAGGATCCCCGATTTCCAACAAACCACATAGTAAAAAATAATGCAGTAACCACAGAGGTTAAGTATCTGGGCTCCATACCATGATACCACCTTTATCCAGAAGGAATGACATACACTAAGGGGCGCTACTCCCTAGAACCTTGCCGCATTCTTCCTGTTTTGACCATTTCCGGGGTGTGAGGCTCGACGAAGTCTCGTCCACAAAGCTACGCTTTGTCACAAAGCCATGCTTCGGGTCAAACAAATGATCAACCTATGATCACAAAGATATAAGATCAAATAAATGATCATATCACAAATGATCAAACGCTGATCATCACACAGCAACACTCAGCATGCCACATTACCAAATTGGGATATATCGCTGATAAATTTCAACTACATAACCTCTGAGCTCGTACGTCTCAGAGAAGGGTGTTAAGCTAAGAGAATAAATTCTCCGCCACCAACAGATATGTATTTGAAAGAAATCGGCTTTATATCTCAAAGTGTAATGTCAGACATGTATCCATACAAGTCTGTTCCGGGATCGAACAGAACCGAAGGCACTTCTCACGAAGCCCTTGCAATTCCGGATAATTTCCAATCACGTCCGGACTTCCCATCACAAAAGAGTGATATGAATCTCTATACCGGGAGCTACCCAGTGCAGAGACATTCGACAGGTTGTCCTTTCATTTTCGAAAATATCCGGTCTTCAACACCGATCTTCAAATGCTATCCATATACGACGTATCACTATTCGGAATGGGTTATATGACACAATTGTCTTTTCCCGGCTAACCCGAATAGTGAGCGTAATATTTAAAAACAAATGGATAATGGGATTTCAATTAAGTCACAATTTAAACCCAAACTTTCTCTTCCAAATGGTCAAACAAATTTCCATTTTAATCTTTTTAAAACAAAAAGATTCAATTCACAAGGTTCACTTAATTTCACAAAGATTCATTCACAGATTTTCCAAATCGATTTCCATTTCAGTTTAATTAACTCGTTAAATCTTTAAATCTTTAAATCAAAGATTTAACTTATAGCTTTCAAAACAATTTCATTTCGAATGGGTTAAACAAATCATCATATTAAATCTGTTAAAAATAAACAGATTTAATTCATAGCTTCCAAAAAGAATTCATTCATAACTTGGAAAACCATTTTTCAATTAAATCTTGAAATTCCTTTTCCTAAATTGGAATTTCATTTCTTATCTAAAAGCTTTTATTCTTTGAAAACAAACAGTTTTCATTCTGGAAATCTGATTCATTTATACGAGTTAAAGTTCTAGGGTTAACTCAAATTCTCTAATCAATACTTTTTAAAATGGTTTAACCCATATATAACTTGTACAGCATTTTTAATCCCTAGTTTCGAATCATAGAATTCAATTTCAAACTTGAATTCAAATTTAAATCAAATTATTTAAATTTTCAAAACTCGATTAAGTTATTCAAAATAACTTTTATATTTGAAATTCCATTTCAAAAGCTTTTCATTTTAAACCCGAATTTCTAATTTCAAATCAATTGAAATTAAAAATTTCAATTTCAAAAACATCAAATTTAAATTATCTGTGACTTAACCGATTTCCACGTGAAATCCATATTTGTGTGTGTACAGTGTAGTCCAGGGGTTTTACACAGTAGTGCAACACAGTGAATCATCACATATCAGAATACAGAAATATAATTCGATAAGCGGTATAAGCACAACGCTTATCGTTCATTCACAGATCATAGATATATAAAGGTCACAGATAAGTAAACTACAGATCACAACATAAATCAGGATGTATCACAAAGCATCATATATCAGGGATATCATACAATTCAAATCATCCAATATAATCTAAGTATCCATAAGTAAGATCAGTTAACTATCTGATTAATTCAAATCAGATTTAAATTCTATGAATAAATTACTAATTCTGGTTAATTACTGGTTAATTACAAATTATTTTGATTAATTAACCTTTAATTAATTATTCTCAAATTAATCACCTTAATTAATTTATCACATTAATTAATTATCCTTTAATTAATTATTGTTCAATCACTTAATTTATCAACCTTAAATCAATAATTAATTTCTTTTAATTACTTCCATTAGGTAATCATCTTTAAGTAATTAATTACCCTCAATTACTTATATTACTTAATTATCCTTAATCACCTTCATTAATTATTAAGTAATTTTTATCAAAACCTTCAACTAATCTCATACTTAAATAAAAACAATTATTTAAAAGAATAAGTTAAAAATGTTAAAACTTGAATTTTGTTTAAAGTTTGAAAACTGTTATTATACCTACCCGGGACAAAACCCGAGTCAAATCTCGTTCTACCCGAGCTACTCCCCGGGTAAAAATCACGTTCCCACCTACTTCGAGAAGAACTCTCGTTTCCCCGAGTACGACTTCGAGTATCATTAGAACTTTCCCAGGCCAACTTCTTCTTCCCCAAAAATGTTCGAACCCAGATACGTGCACAACCACGTATACGTGCACGAGCAATCGGAATGTCTCCGACCATCGCCGAGTTGGCCATCGAGTCGACTACGATCCCAACCACAACTCCGTCCTCCCAAATCATCAAAAACCCTCATGAATCAAAATGGAACTTCCATCCTCAACCTGGAACCTCATCACCGAAGTCACCCAAACCTGAAACGTTGCCGTTCGCCCAACCTCGTCCACCAGAAAATTCAAAACTTCGGCTACGAACTCGTCACCTTCCATACTATCATCCCACAAACCCATGTGCAACTCGATGCACGCGCGAAACCCCAGCGACACCTTTTCCAACCTCGTCCAAAATTAGGGTTTAAAACTTAACCACCCTTTCGCCGACGCCATGGTCACCATGCATCCCTTCCATCATTTTTCTCGACTTCGCCATCGTTCACACTAGCTCCGAGCAAAATCTCAATGCCTAAATCGACTTCGTTCACCAGAGATTGAATAAAACCCAATTTCAGTTCAACTAAGAACTGCTCTTATCCCATGATGTTAAAAATCACAAAACTAATCTCTAAAATCCTAGTTTCAAGTAAGGATTCCAGATATATAATCGAAGCTTCAATTCCTTAGAGTCGAATTTCAACCCAATTTGGGTTTGCACTGTAAAAGCTAATTTGTTCATACTGTATATTTCTTTCTTTTCTTGAAACTATTTTTTTTAAATTATAGTTCTTATTTAAATATACCTATTTGCTTTTAAAATCAAAGCCTCATATTAGTTTTGATGATAAGAATTTGAATTTCTTGGTTGCTATATACCCTGTGAGCTAAACAGAGAAAGAAATTTGAATATCCAATACTGTCAAGGTGAATATATATATATAGAGGAATACACACATTTAAATGTTTACAACACAGGGGAACTCATGTATATATATGTATAGCAGTATCTTCCATTTCAGATTTTACAGGCAACAGATGTAAAGATATATATATAACTTTGAGTTTAAATGGTTTACTCACTAAGAAAAACAGAGACCTGGTTTTATATTTGCAAACCTTCTCACACATGCTATAACTATGCCAACACAAATTATATTCAACTGAAAACACCCATGCAAACCAACATTTTGTCACAGATTCACACATACCTTAAGCAATTCCAGATTTTTAGTTTTAAAAACTTTGTTTTCTCAAATACTTAAGCTTTTTAAATAAAAGGTTACTCACAGATTCTCAACATTGGATTCAAAGAATGGTTAAAAAAAAAATTAAAGTTGCTCACCTGCTTTAGAAAGGAAGAACAGAGCCTTGCCTTGAAACAGATTACATCTTGAAAACTGAGCAGGCTTTGCTTGATCTTCCCATCACCTTCCCTTTTGTTGTTTTGAAATTGTTGTTTTAGTTTGCAAAAGAAATGGTTTACTATATTTTCTTTTTCTGGTTTTGCAGTGTTAAACGAAAACAAATATGAAATAATATAGAGAAGTTTGTATAGGGTAGGTGATATCTGGTCAAGTAATGCTTCAGGTACAAGCATTTTCGTATTTGCCATAGATTTTCTTTTAGAATAGGAGGCTGAAATGATTTTGGAACCAGTTCGAATAGACTTTGGTATGCTATTGAGATATGAAGCATTAAATGGTATTGTACTTATGTCTCCCATTTTGATTATTTTATACTACATATGTCATAGATATTTCTACTTTGCTTGTATCTTGTTTTACAAGCCAAAACATGTTGTATATTTACTTTAGCTTTTAAATTTTTTGTTGCCTGTACAAAATTTCTAAGTGTTGGTTTTACTTTTGTTATTCGCCTTGTTTTATTGCTTCAGCCTGCACACTTGTAATTTGTTATCTTGCCTAGCTTCGAATACTTTAGCTTGCCTGCATACTAACTTATTTCATATTTTACTTGCTTAGCTTGCTTGTACAGGAAAATATATTACTATCTTATTGCTTTGTATTTTTCTTTACTTTAAAAATATTTAGTTTATCTTACATACAATTGTCTTGTATGTCAATACATATACATTTCTTATTCATGTTGTTAGTACAGCTAATTGAAAGAGTTTGGTTTTCTTATTTTTATTGTTTTTATTAAGATTTACTTTATCTCATTACTTTAAACTAAAATTAAACTTCTATTTTAATATGTTGTTGGAATTCGTCTAATTGTGTTTACTTTATAAGGTAAATAAGTTTCTATTTTATACTATATAATTTATCTTATATATTTTCGATTCTATTTATAACTTAATATCTATTATTATAAATTAATTATTATTAAACCATTTAAACTTAGATTTAAACTCGGATTCAATATACACATATATTATTTCAAATTTGCTCATATATGCTCAAATACAGATATATATTCTCATATATACAATAATTTAAATTTTTAAACGATTTATACAAATATACTTGGATATCGGGGAAACTCGCTCTCAATTTATCAATTAAATTTACAAATTTTTATCTAAAATTTATTTAATCATAAATTTAACTCAAGAATTCATTTAATTATAAATTTAAATAAATTTAAATTTCGGGATCGTGACAAATTTCCCCCCTTAAAAGAATTTCGTCCTCGAAATTACCAAGGAGACAAAAAGATAGATGAAGAATATTTCATCAACTCAAACTGAACATCTATTCTGCATTTGGCTCACCAAATCAGAATATCAATAACAGATACAAGAAAGAATCTGTTTTAACACTTCACAAAATACTCGGGTTATCCAGATCTACGAAGTATGGAGTGGCATCGGTCAGTTCAAAGTGATAACTAACCACTCGTAGAACATATCAGGACCCAAAGAATAGATAGATAGATGGATACGATTTCAAAACTTTTTAGTTTAAAACTAAAATATACCTATCAACCATAGCAACCAATGCAAACAATTCATCCAAACAAACAATTTTGGCTTATCCGGAGTTTACGTCCCATTTTAATATATATCGAATCTTCTTCCTGGATCTACCAGAAATCATCGAAGAATTGAGAAAAGATGCTGAACAAAAGAAATTGATAGAAAAAAAAATTACTTCCTTGTTGTTACAGAGTATTGACCATTTATAGTCGTATTCCCTGTCCCCTATCTCGTCTTCTTCTAGCACTCATACTTACTATCAGTGGATAGCAAGAGAATTTACTGAGACATTCAAACGGATATCTTAGGGATTACTCATTCTAGAGTTTACTTCACTCTATCTCTAATGAGCTACTTAACGTGTTATACTCCTGAGCTAAAGTTCAACCTTAGCTCTGATACCAAATGTAACGATACGGATTTTGCCCGCTCGAAAATCGACATCCATACTTTACATCGTACTCGAATGTCGTAGATTCGAGCGTTCAAATCCGAGTCGCCGGAGCTTATAACAACATTAAGTAAATAACACAGCGGAATAAAAAGAATATAGATATACAACATCTGATACAATATCCAGATACAATGATGATACAATGAATATCTATATACATCAGAGATGATACAACAAATATAGCAGCGGAAAAGAAAACGATAACATCAGCAGCGGATAATCTCCATCTTCAAAGCACTAAGCCAGATATAGCTCGAACTCCAAATAACGATGCACAAAGATAAGCAAGTGCAGTCCGATCCAAAGACTGAACTAGCTCCAGATAATCTACTAACCCTGAATATCTGAAAAACCCAACTCTAGACTGCTCGTGTAGGAAATTATGAGCACCCAGAGTTTAGGAAATGAACAATAAACTCCGGATCAGTCGTGGGACTGGTGTGAGCAACAAAAACAGTTTATCTTTAAATAACACAAAAGAATTTAAACATTGAAAACCGCAATGCTTTTGGAAAATGAAACTACCATAAGACCTCCCGCCACACACACAATGCAAACGCAGAATTGGAGGAGATTTCTTCTTATGATAGTCAAAGATGCTTACTACGCAAAATCAAATCATTTTGATATTATTATTAGTGCATAGTGCAGAAAACATTTCGAAAGTAGAATATAAATCTTAGCCAGCATAGACATTTCGAACTATGCCTACTATAGCTACCATCCAAACAGTGGGGCGCCACCATAAGTGAATGATAGGTTCTACAACTAAAACCGTACAAGTCTCGTAGTGTTTCTTTGGATTTCCAACAAATGATCAGGCTAAGGAACTTCCTATCCACGATGGGTACGTCCCTGGAATAGACGACCCGAGAACCTAACCGGATCTCTGCCAACACAAGGCCGGGTTACCTCTGCAAAAATAGGTAACTACTGACACGCGTATGTCATCCCCCGATCGTCACCGATCTTCCCGAGGATCCCCGATTTCCAACAAACCACATAGTAAAAAATAATGCAGTAACCACAGAGGTTAAGTATCTGGGCTCCATACCATGATACCACCTTTATCCAGAAGGAATGACATACACTAAGGGGCGCTACTCCCTAGAACCTTGCCGCATTCTTCCTGTTTTGACCATTTCCGGGGTGTGAGGCTCGACGAAGTCTCGTCCACAAAGCTACGCTTTGTCACAAAGCCATGCTTCGGGTCAAACAAATGATCAACCTATGATCACAAAGATATAAGATCAAATAAATGATCATATCACAAATGATCAAACGCTGATCATCACACAGCAACACTCAGCATGCCACATTACCAAATTGGGATATATCGCTGATAAATTTCAACTACATAACCTCTGAGCTCGTACGTCTCAGAGAAGGGTGTTAAGCTAAGAGAATAAATTCTCCGCCACCAACAGATATGTATTTGAAAGAAATCGGCTTTATATCTCAAAGTGTAATGTCAGACATGTATCCATACAAGTCTGTTCCGGGATCGAACAGAACCGAAGGCACTTCTCACGAAGCCCTTGCAATTCCGGATAATTTCCAATCACGTCCGGACTTCCCATCACAAAAGAGTGATATGAATCTCTATACCGGGAGCTACCCAGTGCAGAGACATTCGACAGGTTGTCCTTTCATTTTCGAAAATATCCGGTCTTCAACACCGATCTTCAAATGCTATCCATATACGACGTATCACTATTCGGAATGGGTTATATGACACAATTGTCTTTTCCCGGCTAACCCGAATAGTGAGCGTAATATTTAAAAACAAATGGATAATGGGATTTCAATTAAGTCACAATTTAAACCCAAACTTTCTCTTCCAAATGGTCAAACAAATTTCCATTTTAATCTTTTTAAAACAAAAAGATTCAATTCACAAGGTTCACTTAATTTCACAAAGATTCATTCACAGATTTTCCAAATCGATTTCCATTTCAGTTTAATTAACTCGTTAAATCTTTAAATCTTTAAATCAAAGATTTAACTTATAGCTTTCAAAACAATTTCATTTCGAATGGGTTAAACAAATCATCATATTAAATCTGTTAAAAATAAACAGATTTAATTCATAGCTTCCAAAAAGAATTCATTCATAACTTGGAAAACCATTTTTCAATTAAATCTTGAAATTCCTTTTCCTAAATTGGAATTTCATTTCTTATCTAAAAGCTTTTATTCTTTGAAAACAAACAGTTTTCATTCTGGAAATCTGATTCATTTATACGAGTTAAAGTTCTAGGGTTAACTCAAATTCTCTAATCAATACTTTTTAAAATGGTTTAACCCATATATAACTTGTACAGCATTTTTAATCCCTAGTTTCGAATCATAGAATTCAATTTCAAACTTGAATTCAAATTTAAATCAAATTATTTAAATTTTCAAAACTCGATTAAGTTATTCAAAATAACTTTTATATTTGAAATTCCATTTCAAAAGCTTTTCATTTTAAACCCGAATTTCTAATTTCAAATCAATTGAAATTAAAAATTTCAATTTCAAAAACATCAAATTTAAATTATCTGTGACTTAACCGATTTCCACGTGAAATCCATATTTGTGTGTGTACAGTGTAGTCCAGGGGTTTTACACAGTAGTGCAACACAGTGAATCATCACATATCAGAATACAGAAATATAATTCGATAAGCGGTATAAGCACAACGCTTATCGTTCATTCACAGATCATAGATATATAAAGGTCACAGATAAGTAAACTACAGATCACAACATAAATCAGGATGTATCACAAAGCATCATATATCAGGGATATCATACAATTCAAATCATCCAATATAATCTAAGTATCCATAAGTAAGATCAGTTAACTATCTGATTAATTCAAATCAGATTTAAATTCTATGAATAAATTACTAATTCTGGTTAATTACTGGTTAATTACAAATTATTTTGATTAATTAACCTTTAATTAATTATTCTCAAATTAATCACCTTAATTAATTTATCACATTAATTAATTATCCTTTAATTAATTATTGTTCAATCACTTAATTTATCAACCTTAAATCAATAATTAATTTCTTTTAATTACTTCCATTAGGTAATCATCTTTAAGTAATTAATTACCCTCAATTACTTATATTACTTAATTATCCTTAATCACCTTCATTAATTATTAAGTAATTTTTATCAAAACCTTCAACTAATCTCATACTTAAATAAAAACAATTATTTAAAAGAATAAGTTAAAAATGTTAAAACTTGAATTTTGTTTAAAGTTTGAAAACTGTTATTATACCTACCCGGGACAAAACCCGAGTCAAATCTCGTTCTACCCGAGCTACTCCCCGGGTAAAAATCACGTTCCCACCTACTTCGAGAAGAACTCTCGTTTCCCCGAGTACGACTTCGAGTATCATTAGAACTTTCCCAGGCCAACTTCTTCTTCCCCAAAAATGTTCGAACCCAGATACGTGCACAACCACGTATACGTGCACGAGCAATCGGAATGTCTCCGACCATCGCCGAGTTGGCCATCGAGTCGACTACGATCCCAACCACAACTCCGTCCTCCCAAATCATCAAAAACCCTCATGAATCAAAATGGAACTTCCATCCTCAACCTGGAACCTCATCACCGAAGTCACCCAAACCTGAAACGTTGTCGTTCGCCCAACCTCGTCCACCAGAAAATTCAAAACTTCGGCTACGAACTCGTCACCTTCCATACTATCATCCCACAAACCCATGTGCAACTCGATGCACGCGCGAAACCCCAGCGACACCTTTTCCAACCTCGTCCAAAATTAGGGTTTAAAACTTAACCACCCTTTCGCCGACGCCATGGTCACCATGCATCCCTTCCATCATTTTTCTCGACTTCGCCATCGTTCACACTAGCTCCGAGCAAAATCTCAATGCCTAAATCGACTTCGTTCACCAGAGATTGAATAAAACCCAATTTCAGTTCAACTAAGAACTGCTCTTATCCCATGATGTTAAAAATCACAAAACTAATCTCTAAAATCCTAGTTTCAAGTAAGGATTCCAGATATATAATCGAAGCTTCAATTCCTTAGAGTCGAATTTCAACCCAATTTGGGTTTGCACTGTAAAAGCTAATTTGTTCATACTGTATATTTCTTTCTTTTCTTGAAACTATTTTTTTTAAATTATAGTTCTTATTTAAATATACCTATTTGCTTTTAAAATCAAAGCCTCATATTAGTTTTGATGATAAGAATTTGAATTTCTTGGTTGCTATATACCCTGTGAGCTAAACAGAGAAAGAAATTTGAATATCCAATACTGTCAAGGTGAATATATATATATAGAGGAATACACACATTTAAATGTTTACAACACAGGGGAACTCATGTATATATATGTATAGCAGTATCTTCCATTTCAGATTTTACAGGCAACAGATGTAAAGATATATATATAACTTTGAGTTTAAATGGTTTACTCACTAAGAAAAACAGAGACCTGGTTTTATATTTGCAAACCTTCTCACACATGCTATAACTATGCCAACACAAATTATATTCAACTGAAAACACCCATGCAAACCAACATTTTGTCACAGATTCACACATACCTTAAGCAATTCCAGATTTTTAGTTTTAAAAACTTTGTTTTCTCAAATACTTAAGCTTTTTAAATAAAAGGTTACTCACAGATTCTCAACATTGGATTCAAAGAATGGTTAAAAAAAAAATTAAAGTTGCTCACCTGCTTTAGAAAGGAAGAACAGAGCCTTGCCTTGAAACAGATTACATCTTGAAAACTGAGCAGGCTTTGCTTGATCTTCCCATCACCTTCCCTTTTGTTGTTTTGAAATTGTTGTTTTAGTTTGCAAAAGAAATGGTTTACTATATTTTCTTTTTCTGGTTTTGCAGTGTTAAACGAAAACAAATATGAAATAATATAGAGAAGTTTGTATAGGGTAGGTGATATCTGGTCAAGTAATGCTTCAGGTACAAGCATTTTCGTATTTGCCATAGATTTTCTTTTAGAATAGGAGGCTGAAATGATTTTGGAACCAGTTCGAATAGACTTTGGTATGCTATTGAGATATGAAGCATTAAATGGTATTGTACTTATGTCTCCCATTTTGATTATTTTATACTACATATGTCATAGATATTTCTACTTTGCTTGTATCTTGTTTTACAAGCCAAAACATGTTGTATATTTACTTTAGCTTTTAAATTTTTTGTTGCCTGTACAAAATTTCTAAGTGTTGGTTTTACTTTTGTTATTCGCCTTGTTTTATTGCTTCAGCCTGCACACTTGTAATTTGTTATCTTGCCTAGCTTCGAATACTTTAGCTTGCCTGCATACTAACTTATTTCATATTTTACTTGCTTAGCTTGCTTGTACAGGAAAATATATTACTATCTTATTGCTTTGTATTTTTCTTTACTTTAAAAATATTTAGTTTATCTTACATACAATTGTCTTGTATGTCAATACATATACATTTCTTATTCATGTTGTTAGTACAGCTAATTGAAAGAGTTTGGTTTTCTTATTTTTATTGTTTTTATTAAGATTTACTTTATCTCATTACTTTAAACTAAAATTAAACTTCTATTTTAATATGTTGTTGGAATTCGTCTAATTGTGTTTACTTTATAAGGTAAATAAGTTTCTATTTTATACTATATAATTTATCTTATATATTTTCGATTCTATTTATAACTTAATATCTATTATTATAAATTAATTATTATTAAACCATTTAAACTTAGATTTAAACTCGGATTCAATATACACATATATTATTTCAAATTTGCTCATATATGCTCAAATACAGATATATATTCTCATATATACAATAATTTAAATTTTTAAACGATTTATACAAATATACTTGGATATCGGGGAAACTCGCTCTCAATTTATCAATTAAATTTACAAATTTTTATCTAAAATTTATTTAATCATAAATTTAACTCAAGAATTCATTTAATTATAAATTTAAATAAATTTAAATTTCGGGATCGTGACATATAGTGTTGTTAATTTTTTTTTAAAAATGGATAAAAATAGTTTATAAATGTTTTATGAGCATTAAAACTCATTTCGACAAAGTTTAAAATAGACTTGGAAATAGTTTTAAAAAGAAAGAAATTGTAATAGTTTTAAAAAGAAAGAAATTGGAAAAGTGGAGTTTTGAAATTTTTTGAAAAATTAGATCTATGGTTTCATTTATGAAAAATAATAGTTTTAAACGTGGAAAATAATATAGAAATATTATATGGTTTTGTATAAAAGAAATTGGAATTAAAAAAGATGGAAATTGAATGTTAAAATAATATAATATCAAAGACATGGAATAAAGTGAAAATGAGATTTTAATAAAGTCAAATAGTGAAAAATTGGTTTAATATGGTATTGAAATGACTTAAAAGTGTTTTGGGCGGGTTTGAAAAGTTTGACTAAAAGGTGAAAAATAAGCCGTCGCTTTCGATCGTTCGCGATTTTGCGACCCTGGTGGGTCTGAATTTCAAATGAAAATGAAAAATCAAGATTTCGTTTAGTAAAGTTTGAGATATGTCCAAATCAAGTTTCAAAATCGTCACGTTTTGGCAGTTCGTAAAATATAGTTTTCAACACTTTAAAAATGGATATTTTTAATCTTTAAAAATATGAAATAAATTCCATAAATATGTTAAATTTTTTTAAAAGGAATTGAGCTATAAAAATGGGCATAGATGTAATGAAATTGGTGTTTTAATCTATAAAGCTTTAAAATCACTATTCACCAACAATTTAGCAATGGAATTTGGTAGCCGTTGAATAAATGATTTGAACTTGGATTTTCTTCTCGAACATTTTCGAAAGTTTTTTAAATGATAAGTTAAATACTTTTCAATTTTTAGAGTAGATCAAATAACTTGACCGCCTTATGGGTGACATAGAGATAGTCTCTAGGCTGGAGTTTAGGAAATTAGTTGCCTACTCCTCCTAGCTATCCGAACTGGCCCGACAGAAGGGATAGTTAATTTAATTTACTCGGATCGCATTTTCGTAAGGTAAAATAAAATAGATTTGGAGTTTTCCAAAAAAGGTTAAGCAAGGTTTAAAATAGGATTTTGATGGTAAAGAGAATATTCTAGTTAAACTCTATATTAAATTCCGAGGAGGGAACTTGTACTATCCACGTGAATTTGAAAGGTGATTTCACCGTTATTCGATGAATAGTACAGGTTGAATACGGAAATTAGTATTAAGTATAATTAATTTAAAATCTATGAATTCTTTTTACTCAATACTTAGTGATTTGGATTTACACTAAACGATGTCTTAAAAAACATTGTTAACCTCTTTAAAAATGGATAACAATGGTTTATAAATGCTTTATAAACATTAAAACTCATCGATAAAGTTTAAAATTGATTTGGAATTAGTTTTAAAAAGAAAGAAATTGGAAAAGTGGAGTTTTGAAATTTTTTGAAAAATAAAATCTGTGGTTTCATTTATGAAAAATAATAGTTTAGAAGTGGAAAATAATACAGAAATATCATATGGTTTTGTATAAAAGAATTTTGGATTAAAAAAAAGACGGAAATTGAATATTAAAATAATATAAAATTAAAGATATGCAATAAAGCGAAAATGAGATTTTAATAAAGTAAAATAGTGAAAAATTGGTTTAATATGGTATAAAAATGATTTAAAAGTGTTTCGGACAAGTTTTGAAAAATTTGACAAAAAGGTGAAAAATAAGCCGTCGCATTTCGGCAGTTTGCGAGTTTGCGACCTGAAAAGTTAAACGGATGTATAGGATAAAATATAAGTCGAATTCTTTGAAATGATAATTTTTCAGACCTTGGTGGGTATGGTTTTCAAATGAAAATTAAAAATCAAGATCTCATTTAGTAAAGTTCGAGATATGTCAAATCAAGTTTTCAAAATCGTCGCGTTTTGGCAGTTTGTAAAATATAGTTTTCAACATTTTAACATCTTTAAAAGTATGAAATAAACATGTTAAAATGTTTTAAAAGAAATTTGAATTATAAAAATGGGCATATACGTAATGAAATAAGTGTTTAATCTATAAAGATTTAAAATCACTATTCACCGAAAGTTTATCAATGAAATTTGGTAACCATTGAATAAATGATTTGAACCTGGATTTTCATCCCAAATATTTTTGAAATATTTTTCAAATGATAAATCAAATACTTTTAAAAGTTTAGGGTCGATCAAATAATTTGACCGCCTTATTGGTGACAGAGAGATGGTCTCTAGGTTGGAGTTTGAAAAACTAGTTGCCTGCTCCCCCTAGCTATCCAGGCTGGCCCGACGGAGGGGATAATTAATTCGATTTATTCGAATCACATTTTCTAGCAAAAAAGAAATGAGATTTGGAGTTTTCCAAAAAAGGTTAAACCTAATTTAAGACAGGGTTTTAATGGTAAAGAGAACATTATAGTTAAACTCTATATTAAATTCCAAGGAGGAAACTTGTACCATCCACGTGAATTTAAAAGGTGATTTCATCGTTATTTGACAAATAGTCCTGGTTGAATACTGAAATTAGTATTGAGTATAATTAATTTAAAATCTATGAATCCTTTTTACTCAATGCTAAGTGATTTGGATTTACACTAAACGATGTCTTAAATTATATTGTTTTTGACCAATTTAAAACATGTTTCGAAAAAATGAAATCTTTATTAATTATGCTAATAATAGAATATGGAAATATTTTCCCTAAGTAATTAAAAGGAAACGATTTGGTATTTCCAAAGTTAAAAAGGGGTTTAATAATTATGTATATCCTGAAACAGAAATGGTATAAAGATTCATATCTTTAAAGATTTTTTATTGGATAAAAAGATACTTTCAAAGTTAAATAATATTTTGAGTAAAAGAATAAAAGAAGATTTAATGAAAGAGGCTTAACATTTCTTTATACACATATATGCATCTTTTTATCATTAATTCGTTCGGAGAGACCGAGATTGGATTTGGGTAATTCCTATCTGAAAACCACTTCAAATCAATATATACATTCAAAAATAAAGACATGTTGAAGACAATGATTTAACTAAAATGTTTTAGTTATCATAAGGTAAAAATCCTTTTGTGTTTATGTGTGGCGTGGTCTTATGTGATACTCTTCTTTCCAAAGGTTTTGTTTGACATCAAAGTCGATCTATGACACTGTTATATATATACATATATTTATTATTTGTGTCTCGCGCGGCTTTGCCAATCCTGATTCGGGTATTTTTAATACTCTGGTCAGATCTGATTAGTTTCAGGATTAGCTGAAGACGCTTGAAGTTTCCAGAGGAGAGCTGGCGATCTTCATCAACATATGGACGTAATTTAATTTTTGCCGTGTTTGTTATTTTTCAGCATCTGTAAGGACGTGTATTTATAACTGTCGAGGCTGAGCTTAGGATAGACTCTGATATATGTATTTAAAAGTTTTTTTGCTGTAAAGATTATTGAAATAATATATATTATTCCATTCGTGTGAGATTATGTTCTGTCTTCTTTTTCTTTTTACCCTTAACCATCCGCCATTTCATTCAATTTGGGTTGGATATGTGTGATTTATTGTCAACCTAAACCGTATAGAAGTGTAGGTTGTTACAGGCAACGTCTAACGGCGACATCATGGATTCCAGCGACCATGACTTCGAAGTGGCAATGTCATAATTAACTTAAAAACTACACTTTTGCTATTCAAAGTAATTTCTTCCCACCAACTCCTAGTATTTGTCAAAATACTATCAAATAACAAGCTTCTTTATCAAAATCTTTTCCAGAAAACTGTCATAAGACAGATTTATCATTCCCAAACATATTTGCAAGCCATTAACTTATGTTAAGATTTTAATATAAATATTAAGGTTTTCTAGCCCAATAAATTTATACAAAATCATAAACCCATGGGAAAAATCTCCGTAAATCATAATAAATCCAATTTATTATATCCTTTAACAAATAAAAATTTCGGAACAAATAACATACTTTAATGATTTTAATAATTAAAATACAAAACAAACCATTTTCCAATCTTAGAAAATTCACCAAATATTCTCATTAAATCAAAACATTATGAAATTAAAAACCCACTTCCAAAATAATGTTTCCAACATCATATCAAAATCTCAAGTCATTTGGGTGTCATATGATAGGTTGTCTAACTCAGACATATCACATAATTTCATAAATAAATTCCATAAATTCACCAATAAGCATACAATAATTCCAATTATCATATCATGACATAGTATAAGCAAAAGAATTGTATTTATGCATAAAACCAAAAATAATACTTAAAACATGAGATGCACAACTATTATTCATCTTGAATGGTTTAAGAATGTTGAGATTTGTATTTGATTTGATTCCCTTAAGCTTTGATCTTGCTTCTCTAGCTTTACTTTCTTTGAAACCCTAGTTAATGGCTGGACTAACTCTTATCTTTTGTTTGTGCAAATGAAAATAAGAAAGAAATTAGTTCATTAATCAGGCTTGACCTATACTAGTTATCAAATCTCAATCTCCTTAACCTTTTACATTAATTTATTTAATCTGTCCAATTTAATCTCCTAAATAATGTTGATTAAAATTAGGGTTGTTATAGACTCCTCCTCTTAAAGAATTTCATCCTCGAAATTACAATAAGGTACACACATCAAACATAAAAGCATAGATGTAAAACATACCATCAAAAAAGTCAGGATAAGTGTCCGTAATCATGCTCTTTGTTTCCCAGGACAGTCTTTCTCAGCTTTCACTCCACTGGATGTTTACTAGTTTGACTATCTTATTCCTCAGCCTTTTCTCATCCTTAGCCATAATATGAACTCGATGTGTAACTATTGTCATGTCCGACTTCATTACTAAATCTTTCAATGTAGTCGGAGTTATAGTAGCCTCTGGATCTCGAACACACTTCCTTAGATAAGAAATATAAAAACATTATGGAATCCTGCCAATCTGCTCGGTAACTTTATCCTGTAAGCGAGTTTCCCTATCCTTTCCATGATAGGAAATGGTCCAAAGAATCTAGGTGCCATTTCCCTAACTTCCAAATCTTATCACACCTGTCATCGGTAACACTTTGATGAAAACATATTCTCCAATTGAGAATTCTAAGTCTTTCCATCTCTTATCTGCATTACTTTTCTAGTTCTCAATCTTTTCTACGGCTTCTCTTACTAAATCTGGACCAAGAATCATTCTCTCTGGCCTTTAACCAACATACGGGTGGTTTACACGACCTTCCATATATAGATTAAAAAGGCACCATTCTTATACTAGTATGATATCTATTATTGTAAGAAAACTCGACCAAGTGCAAATGATCTTCCCATGACCCATCAAAATCTATTACACAATCCCTCAATAAATCTTCAAGTACCTTATTGACTCTCTCTATCTGCCCATTTATCAGTGGGTGATAAGCGGTACTCATCTTAAGTTTGGTACCTAATATCTCTTGTAGATTCTTCTAGAATTCACTAGTAAATAAAGAATCTCTATCACATACTATACTACTAGGAATCACATGCAGTCTAACTATATTCTTCATAAACAACTCAGCCAATACAGGTTTCGTCCTGGTTGACTTAACGAGAATGAAATGTGCAGTCTTGGTTAGTCTATCCACTATGACCTATATTATTTCATTTCCCATGTTTGACCTTAGCAACCCATCAATAAAATCCATGGATATCGAATCCCTTTTCCAAACTAGTATATCTAAGGCTGAAGCAATCCACTAGGCTTTTAATATTCGGCTTCCACTTGCTGGCAATTCTGATATTGTTTTACCCATAAACCTACATCCTTTTTCATAACCTCCTAGAAGAAACTTCTCTTCATATTCTGATACATTTTAGTTCCACCAGGATGAATAGTAAACTTCGATCGATGACATTCCTTAAGAACTTCTTTCCTTAGGTCACCAACATCTAGAACACACAATCGTCCCTTCTTTCTCAACCATCCACTCTGGTCAAGAAAAAAATCCTTCAAATCATCAATCTCAGTTCCACCTTCCAATCTTCTAATTCTTTCAGCTAGCAATGGGTCATCTCTTTGATTAGAATCAATTATGTTGATCAATACTGGTTGAACTTCCAAATATGATAACGCTGTGGTACTCTGACTAGAACTGGTAGTCGATCTTAACCACACACTACAAGTAGTCAATGCTTCCAAATCTTTCCATTCATCCAACATAGCTAACAACACATTCTGATGTTTCTTGCTAAGTGCATTTGCAACTTTATTTCCTTTCGCCGGTGTGTACTCAATTCCACAATCATAAGCAGCTAAAACTTTAACCACCTCTACTGTCTCATATTCAACTCTTCATGAGAGAATAAATACCTCAAAGACTTGTGATCCGTATACAACTCGAATCGTTCTCCTAAAAGGTAATGTCTCCACATCTTCAAAGAAAATACTACAACAGCCAACTCTAAGTCACGATTCAGATATTTAACTTCGTGCAGTCCGAGCTGTTGAGAAGAGTAAGCAATCACTTTACCCCTCTGCATTAACACTACTCTTAGTTTAGTTCTACACACATCAGCATACACCACCAAATCTTGATTCCCATTCGAAACAGTTAACACGGGCGCGTTGGTCAATAAATGTTTCAACTTCTGGAATGCCTCGTTACATTTATCGGTCCAAACATACTTCATGTCATTCCTTGTTAGTTTAGTCATCGGTGCTTCTATATGAGAGAAATCTTTAATGAATCTCCGGTAGTAGCCAACAAGACCAAGAAAAATCTTTATCTCAGTCACCGTCTCGGGTCTCTTTCAATAATTAACTACTTCTATCTTAGCTAGATCTACCGACAACCCATTTTCTAAGAATACATGACCAAGAAACTTCACCTCCTTCTTTCAAAAGTGACACTTCGAAAACTTTACTTTTAGCTGATGTTGCCTCAGCTTCTGAAACACTATTGTAAGATGAATCTCATGATCTCTTTCATCCTTAGAATATATCAAAATGTCGTCTATGAATACCAATACAAACCTATCCAAGTGCTCTCTGAAAATTTGGTTCATTTAATATACGAAGAAAGCAGGCGTATTAGTCAATCCGAATGGCATTACTAACCACTCGTATGAACCATATCTTGTTCTAAATTCCATCAATGGAATATTGTCCTCCGCCACTCTCAATTGATGGAAGCTTGTCGCCAAATCCAACTTGGAAAATACTTTGGCTCCACTCAACTGATCAAATAAATCATTTATTTTCGGCAAAAGATATCGATTCTTTATTGTCTTTTCATTCAACTTAGGATAATCGATGCACAATCTTAACGACCCATCTAGTTCTTCACGAACACCGTGGCCTCTCCCCAAGGTAAACTGCTTGGTTAATGAAACTCTTTCCTTTTAAGTCCACTAGCTACACCTTTACCTCCTTCATCTCGGTAGGTGCCATCCTACTAGGTGGTCAACTTACGGGTTCAGCTTCAGATATAAGATCTATTCGAAACTCAATAGCTCGTTTCGGCGGTAGTCCTGTAATAGGCTCAGAAACCCGATTCAACTCATCTTCCTCCTCCATTACACCCAATAAAGCACAAACATCAAAACTTGGATTCTCTAATGAGTATGTAACTCGGTCGCTGCTATTAGGGTGTTTTGGTGATATTTTCCTATCGTGGCATAATATCCTAGCATCATATTTACTTAACCAGTCTATACCCAAAATAATTCCAAAGCCTACCAAATCAAACACATGCAAACTGCAGGTAAATATATGACCTAATAATGCAAACTCTAAATGGTTACATCTCATCCTTAGAGTTGCATACCCTCCTATTGGGCTTACAACCCTTAAGGAATTATTTGGGTATAAGGGTTCTAGGTTAAGCTTATCTACCAAACAATGAGATATAAAATAATGTGATGCGCCAGTATCAAATAGTACTCTAACACGTACACCATGAATCAAAAGCGTACCTCCCATCATAGCTTTCCCTTTCTCCTCGACTGTTGGTCTCGAGGTAGTCGGTTCCAAAGCAAATACTTTTCCTTTTTCCGCCTTGGCCACTTTCGTACATTTGTTTTTGTAATGTCCCACCTGGTCGCAGTTAAAGCACTTAATGTTCTTCTTTCCAACAACTTCCTTTCCCTTGCTAGTTCGGCACTCATTAGCATAATGGTCTTTCTTGTCACACTTGCAACACACAACCTCAGACTTCCCTTTCTTGGTAGCTCCACCCTTCAAAGCTCCCTTCTTTTGATAAAACTTTCTCTTTCTATTTTGTCCACCCTGACTTTCTACTGGCTTGCTATTACTGAATAATGCAAGCATCTCTTTATCTCTCAAAGCCTTCTCCACGTCTACATCACATGGATCCTTGAGATATGGTAAAGTAGCCCTAGCAAGCTCATGTCTCAATCCACGGATGAACTTCTCATTCCTTTTGATAACTATGTCATCGGTGGCAAACTATTATCAGAACAGCTCCTCAAATCTGGTTGCGTACTCAAGTCTGTCGTGTCACCTTGCACCAATCCTGCAAACTACCTCAATAGAGTTGACTTAGCGATCTCAGACATAAATCTTTCTTCAAACCTCGTTCTAAATTTAGCCCGAGTCAAAGTCTACTCTACTACCCTAACAGTCACACCATTCCACCAATACAACGCTTCTCCTTAGAATTGCCTGGATGCCAATCTCCTCTTTTGTTCATCATTTAAACCAAGATCAGTGAAAATTCTTTCACAATGAAGCAACCAATTCTCCACTTCAATTGCATCCTCCATTCTAATAAATGGTTTTCCTCCAAGTCTTGCATGGTCTCTACTCAATACAGCATAATTGTTGACGTATGGAACTTCTTGGTTAGCCCCTCCAACATTTCCACCAACTAACCCAGTAGCAGCTCCTGCTTGCATCATGTTGACAAAGAACTGGTACATTACTCCCATATCAACCAGCGATGTTCCTGCACCTATGCTAGCAGCTGTCCGTTAACCGGTATTTCTCCTACTATTGGGCCTGACATTTCCATTGGTAGTGGTGCTTCCTTCATCGAGATCACTCATCCATTTCTTGCCTCCATATTTTACTCCCTTAAATATGCATTCCAACCTTAATAAGATACGGAAGAACAGTCTAAGAGAGAGGGACAGTAAAGATAAAGCATATACTTATCTATAGCAAATACAATGACGTTACTATAGTGTTATCCCATTCCCCAATCTTATTCATTAATTCATAAGGACTATGTTTTCAAAACTATTTTTTTAGTTCAAAAATTCTTTTGGTTTTACATAAACCTATGCTCTAATACCAAGATGTAACATACTCCATTTTGAGGCTCAAAACTAAGCGCTATAGATGCTGCAGTCATCTATAGTATTAATTTCCAGTGACAAAATGCAGTCATGTTAATGGTATCCATAATATCAAAAGCACAAGAATATGAAATAATTTTAAACACAATTTCCAAAGAAAACCTTCACATTTCATTTCAAAGATGTATTTCATATTCATTACATAATCCCAAATATTGCTCAAATTCAGATAAAATTTAATTATTACAAAATACTCCAAGAGTGACATATGAAGATGTTCTCTTGGTTGATTAGGGTTACTAAATAAAAAGATACATTTACTGTCAATGCATTCATATAACAACTAACATAACACAACAGATAATCAGAATAGATAGACTCCTTCATAGCTAGCTTTGCCTCCTACACGTCTTCGAAAGCTTTATTCGCTAAAACCCACTTAACCTATAAATCCTTTACCCCCGACCGACTCAAATCAAATTTTGAGCATACAAGAGTTTAAGGGAAAAACATAAACTTCGAGTCAGACAAAAATCCTGATGTGAATAATCATATGCCATCTTGGTTTATAGATATTAAGTGAGACCACGCCGCTGAGCAGAACGGGTTTTCCCTTCACTAATATCCCTTTCTAAAATATATCTTTTGCGAATCAATTCCTACAACCAAACTGGTTAAAATAAACAATATAAAACAATAATGTGCATGCATGCTACATAGGTAATCATGACTATCCGTCAAATCAGTGGACTATCCGTTCCAAAGTTTAGTTTTCACTGGGTAACTACCAACCTATATGGCTGACTCGGGCCTACCAGATACACCAAATGCTATAACTGACTGTTAGGAGAAATCTGGATGGTCTGTCCAAATGCACTTATCCTAATGTTTACCTGACTACCTGTCAATCTCATAGTTTTGCTAGGCTTACCATGAACCTAAACGTTTTGCAGGCCAAACTTTAACCTTTCTTATCTTTATGTATTCCCTTTTGTGCATAAACCTACTTTTTCTCTTACCATTGACAAAACTAAACACACTAGAATTTTGGACTTATATCAATCAGGGGCTAATAGCTAAAGTATAGAGCTCTACCCTACACTAGTCCCATCTGATTTTCTAACTTTTGAGTCAAATTTTTCCTATCAGAATCTATCCAAAAGTGATAAGAACCATAATCTCTTTAGTAAAATTCTGGGTTAAGTACCATTTTTATTTTCTTTAAAACATACTTCTTTACAAATGATTTACCCTTTGAAATCATACTTTCAAAACAAGGAAAATATATCCCTTTACTTTATCCAAAATAATCATACTATGATATATGCTTTTATAAAATAGTATTGATGAAATCTGAAGTCATCTAATGTCATCGCTCTACAAAACCATAGGCTATAAAGCCAAAACAATATAATGTCTTTATATTGATAAAACACGACAATGATATAGTCTACGAGGGCCTTTGCCCCTCAAACATAGGCCAAAACAATAAAACTTTGTATATCGATAAAGCTCGGAGTCATTATCGGAATTGGGGTCATTGCCCTTCTTCAATATAAAATATGTTAAAGCCTTTATCTTTTAAATCATAAGGCCAATAACTGGGATGCCACACTTCATAGAGTGTCGACGTCATAGGATATAAAACATAGTTTGCATATTGATAAGCCTTAAAAGGATAGGGTCGGCTTCGAACGTCATTGCTTTATGGAAAATTAGCGGCTTCAATGGAGCCGAAGCCATTAGGAGTGACACCCTAGCCATCTTTGACAGCGTATAATTTTGAATATAGGTGGCATCATCATCAATGATGTCGACATAGCTAAAAGTGGCATAGTTGCCTATATTGTCGAAGTCAATAAGTATAAAACGCGTGGCATCATTATCGCTGCTATAAACCACCTCAAAACTAATGAAGGCAGTGTCCTTAATAAAAATAAGCAGCATTGCTTTCGTCGATGTCGACAAGGATAAAAGTGGCATTGCTAAAGTGTTTAAAAGAAACAAGTGACGTCGTTCTCTTCAAAGCTCATGATGCCGATGGTATCTATGCCGACGTCGACTCCAACCTACCTGAATTCATTCCATATCATCTAGAATATTATCTTATGCATTCATTAGGGTCAGAAACGTTTAATAGCGGCATCATGGACTTCGATGACCATGACTATGATGTGGCAATGTCGTAATTAACTTAAAAACTGCAATTTTGCTATTTAAAGTAATTTCTTTCCACCAACTCCTTATATTTGTCAAAGTACTATTGTATAACACACTTCTTTATCAAAATATTTTCCAAAAAACTACCATATGGTAGATTTATCATTCCCAAACATATTGGCAAGCCATTAACTTATATTAATATTTTAATATAAATATTAAGCTTTTCTAGCCCAATAAATTTATATATAATTGTAAATTTATAGGAAAAATCTTCAAAAATTATAGCAAATCCAATTTATTATATCCTTTAACATATAAAAATTTTGAGACCAAAAACATAATTTAACTATTTTTAATAATTAAACCCAAAATAAACCATTTTTCAACCTTAGCAAATTCACCAAATATTCTCATTAAATCAGAAAATTATGAAATTAAAAACCCAAACATAAAACATATCACTTAATTTCATAAATAAATTCCGTAAATTCAAACATATAACTTAATTTCATAAATAAATTCCATAAAGTCATCAATAAGCATATAATCATTCCAACTATCATAGCATGGCATAATATAAGAAAAAGAATCGGATTTATGCTTAAATAATACTTAAAACATGAGATGCATAACTATTATTCACCTTGAATGGTTTAAGAAGGTTGAGATTTGTATTTGATTTGATTCCCTTAAGCATTGATCTTATTTCCCTAGCTTCACTTCCTTTGAAACCCTTATTAATGGCCGACCTAACTCTTATCTTTTGTTTGTATGAATGAAAGTAAGGGAGAAATGAGAATAGGAAGGTTTAAGTTAAGGAAATATGCTCTTTTCCTATTTCCCCCCTTCATATCCTCTTTCTTGTTAATGTTCTAATTAATTCTATTGGTTCATTAATTATGCTTGACCCATACTAATTATCAAATCTCAATCTCCTTAACCTTTTACTTTATTTAATTTATCCAATTAAATCTCCTAAATAATGTTAATTAGAATTAGTGTTGATACAATTGCTAATCACCTGAATCGGGGATAGGATGGCTCAAATCATTAGACAACGTATTCAAAGTGGAGTGAGGGATTGGATCTAGATTTAGCAGTACCTTCTCCTTAGAGATAGGATTATCAGGAACCCTGGAAATTTATCGATTCCTAATATGCAACCATATCAAGGACTAACTAACCTTGTAGTACATTTACAACAGTATATCCAACACATGCGAATAATTGGAGCTACAGAGGAAGCTTGAGCAAGTGCTTTCCTCTACTTTTGCTAGACTTAGCTACTATATGGTTTTATGGTTGACCCTTATGATCAATTCATTCTTGTGCGATATTGAAGAAGAAGTTTATTAGTCAATGACTTGTATAGTGGAGTGCACCCTAGAATGAAGTTTTCTAAGAGATCAACAATATAGAAACCAAACACATTAGAGGACTTCGTCTATGAGATGGCAAAGTATATAAGGTTGGAATGTGCTGCATCAGGAAAACAACCCGGTATAGCTACTAGAGAAGAGTCTAGTAGTGACTACAAATGATGATGGAAAATATGGTAGATTTTTTCCAAGCTAATAGATTGGAGACAATGGAGCATTCCTTATACTCATAGAGCAAGCAACACCAATACTAGTCTAAAGAAACCAAGCTTGTAATTCTATCTGCAACTCATCAAGAATGGATGCAAGGGAGCAGGTAAGGCAGGAAGGAGCCATAGAAATAAAGACTTCCACAAACCGAACTGGCTAGGGCTCAAACCAAATTGTAACGACCGCCCTACACCTACGGTGCAGAATGGTAGTCAAAGGAAAGAAAATGAAATAAGATAAAGAAATAGAAGAGAAAATAATGGAAAGAAGAAAAAGGAAGCATCAAATAACCAAATTACCTATCGCATATCTCACATCGCATTATAGTAAATATAATAATCAATACAGATATAAAACAATACAGACAATAACAACAATGTGAAATAATCATCTGAATATAAGATACACAAAGTTATACAACACCGCAGTAGGGTTTATACAATGGGAAAGCAAATTCAACCCGTACACTGTCTCATAATAGTAAATCAACACCGTCAAGGCTCCATAGTATCACACAGTGAAAATACAATAGCAAATGCACATATAGGTATAGATAAACGTCACCTCCTATGAGTCCACCTGTAGAACTTCATAATCATCCACCTGCTCTCAATCTACTCATTTAAGAGTACCCGAGATTATAAGAAGAAAGCATAAAACCTCGAGTCAGACAACACTCTGGCGTGAGCGATATCAAATCTCAAAATACTATAGAACTCGATAATATATGGAACAGATGGTATATAAACCATACCTGAACTATCCCTGCAACCACAGAGTCAGCACAAAAACATAAGTAATATGCTACTCTGTAACATTGTAAAAAAGATATACCATACTCAGTATTTGTCAGGGTGCCTAGGTATGTCCACCTATAGTCCCTACTCCATACTAAGTAAACTTCATGTATCTAGGTATCTCCATCCATACCTACTCCACACTATGTCAAGTCAAGGTACCTATGTATCCCTACCACAATACCTACATAGTGTGACACCCCTAAGGTGACGGGTGACTAGTGAACAACCATAACAAACATAGCATCCATCAAACAATACTAACTGTCATCTAATGTGCCATATATATGATGACTCATATGACCCTCTACGACTATCAAGGACTAGTGAAAATCTCGGTTCTCTATTGTACTCACGTACAGACGGGTATGTTATAACCCCAGTACGCTGCCACAGCCCGGTACTCTCCAGTAACTGCTTGATATAGACCCCCTCGGGGTGGTCTAGGGTACACGACCCCCAGCCCTTGGGTATCACCCACATATAGTACCCCTGCTCTGAGCACAACAGAAAACACTTTGAGTCATCAACGATCCCTAGGCACAAACACCTTCATCGAGCCCTACTCACTCGATACAGATTCGAACCCTATTGACTCACTACAGTTTCTAGGCACGAACACTAACAATGTGAAATAATTATCTAAATATAAGATCCACAAAGTTATACAACACCATAGTAGAGTTTATGCAACGGGAAAGTAAACTGAAACGGTATAGTGTCTTAAAATAGTAAATCAACATTGTCAAGGTTCACACAGTGTCACACAATGGAAATTAAATAACAAATGCAATATAAGTATAGATAACCATCACCTACTATCGGTCCACCTATAGAACTCCATAATAATCCACCTGCACACACAATTTACACATTTAAGAGTACCCGAGATAATAAGAAGCAAAGCATAAAACCTCAGGTCAGACAACAGTCTGATGTGAGCGATATCAAATCTCAAAATACTATAAAACTCGATAATATACAGAATAGTGGGTATATAAACCATAACTGACCTGTCCAGGTGATGTGCACGTAAATGTGCATATTTTTATCACCATATTTAATCTATTTAAATTAAATAAATGATCATATCGGGCATTTTAACTTGTTTAAACCAAAATTCATATTATTTTCAAATCGTCACATATTCATCTTCATCCAAGGGCAAAATGGTCATTTTTGTGCATATATTAATTTAAGAAAAATTAATTGGAAATTTATATATATTTTTATAGGAATTTGGCTTCATATACAAGTCGTTTCATGATCACATATGCATGCACAAGAGTGAAGAGAACGAATGAAGATGGAAATAATTCAAAGTGAAGATCATGGAGGACCCCACCTACCCACCTTCCTTCATGTACAAATTAGAATCTAATCCACATGCTAATGGTCATCAAATCTTCATGCACACTTAAATGGATGATTATGGGAGGCTAATGATTACTTGGCCACCACACTACCTCAAGGGCAATTTGGGCATTCCCCAAAAATATGAATTAGGGTTTAACACTTGTATAAATAGCCCATATCTTCATGTAACCTCTCCGCCCCTTAGTCTCTCTTAGGACTCCTTCTCTTTAGTTTAGATCAAAAATAAAATGAAAGCTCCTCTTTCTCTTTTCATGGCTACTTAGCCATTTTATTTTCATGTAATCTTCTTTTCTTTTTTTATGCAATTTAATACATGCTCTTTCCTTTTCATGTTCATTTACTTTCATGTTATAGTGTAGATTTCTTCTCTTTTATGCAAGTAGTATAATTTTTCCTTTCATTTTGCTCTCTTTTTTCTCTTCTTTTTGTTCAATGTTGCTAGCTACATTTGTTTTCATAACAAATATGAGAGGCTAATCCCTTCAATTTAGGGGTAATGAAGCTCTCTAATTAATGTAGTTTCAACATTTTGTTAGTTCATGCTCTCTTTTTGTGCTTAATGGCATTGATAGAATTGGTTTAATTGTTGTTTTTTGCTTTGAATTTGATAGCCTATATTGTTGACACCAAATAGGCTATGCTTAAACAATCACTAACACAAATGCCTCTTCATCAATATATGATTATGACATAAGAAAGTGATTTGAAATTAAAATTTGATGGTCTATGTTTCTAATCAATAGTTAATAGGTCATACTTAAAATAGATTTCATTTTCATTTTCTTTGTCAAGTTTTATGAAAGTTAGTAAGTGTTTTAAGGGGTGTGTTATAGTTTGATGGCTTATGTTGGCTAATCAATAGCTCAAATATGTCATACTTATAATAAACACATCAATTAAAACACTAATGACCTTAAAGAAGAGATCATGATTTCATGTGTTGAACTACATGATCTAGAGAGTGGATTTATTCTCTAAATTGTCATTTAACTCTCATATTTGCATTTGTTTTCTTTTTGTTAGTTAGTTCATTTTCTCATTTTCTAGCTTAAACACACTCTCGACTTTGGTATAATTTGATTGAGTAGGAAATTTAAATCAACAATTCCCTGTGGATCGACCCGTATTCGCCGCGTGCTACATTCGTACACCGTGCGCTTGCGGTTATAATTTAATTTAAATTCGTTCGACGGTTTTCTAAACCGATAGAATTTCGTCGACGACCAAGTTTTTGGCGCCGTTGCCGGGGAGTTGTTTTGATTTTGATTTTCTATTCTTCGAATTATTTTCTTTTGGTTTTTGTGTGTTTTTATTTTGTGTGTATTTGCTTTTTTTTTTAAAAAAAGAATTTTTTTAACTAGTTGTGTGCTTGTTTTCTATTTTATTTTCCATTTGCATTGCATATCATATATATTTTTTTAAAAAAACATTACATTCATCTTCAATTTTGTTACAAATTTTCAGTTACATATTGCATTTACAATTTACAATTATTAAAAAAAACACTGTTGTATTGCATTTTTCTTTCACTGTTTGCATTTTATGTTCTCTGTTCACATTCACTGTTCCCACTGCATTTTTTTTCATAGACAATCAACGACATACCATCACATATCACTACCACTATACCATACCTTTGACCACTTCTTCAAACCAGAGCAACAAATAAACTCCTTCACACCGTACCCTCTGCCTGTTACACAACTGCACAGCCAACATAATCCATTGCCATCCATCCTCCCTCTCCACCACCTGATCAACAGTATCTATACAATTACCTCCGACGTACATTACACAAGAAAACCACTTCCACATTCACAGTCCTACCACCACTACTGTTGACTTACTACATAACTCAACATCCCCATCAAACCACACTCATTTACCACTTCATCACCTACATCACAACCCACACAACCAAGCACCTATCACCACGACTTTCCACCGACCTACCTTCACACCAATCAACTGCACTCCACTAATCACCAATACCTCCACTGTCATAGACCAACGACATTCAAATTCCACCACAAACAAGCACTTCTCAAACTATTACACTTCATTATAGACAAATACTACAATTTTTACCCTCCACTGAAACATACTTCTCAACTGTCAACTGAAACAAAGTATCAACATCACTCACCCAAAACAACACCATACAAAGCTTCTGCCCTCCTCCCTCTATCACAGTGTCAACATTCTCTAATCATTGCTGATTAACCCTATATAAGCTACACTTCCTATTGCCTGAAACTACAAAACAACCACCACATGAAAGCCATACAAGCTACATCCTCTGCCACTCTGTAACAACAGTGCCTCGTCTCTACCACTGCTGCAGCTCACAACAATGCCTCGTCTCTACCTCTGTCAGACTTCCTTTGACCATCACCATTAACTAGAACACTGCACTTCCAAACTTCTCCACCAGAAATTGCAACTCAGTGCAAAACAACCATTCAGCTGCCAGCAAGTTCACACCCTACGAAAAAAAAACTATCACCACCTCTATCTACTTGCCCCGACCACAGCAATTTCGAACCATCGAATCCATCAATTTCGAATCACCATCACCTCTACCACGAACCAAAGCTCGAAATCCAATCGCCGAACCCACAACGATCCGCAATCCATTCGGTCCACCTTGTTGAACAACTCATCCTCAACAGCGCCTGAATCGCCTTCAACTGTGACCATTATTCGAGCACAATTAGTCGCAATAGCTTTTGATTTCGAGTTGTTTTTCTTTTGGAATTTCAATGGGAAATAGATAACAGTATTCATCGCAGTGGAATTTTGATGTTCTGATTGGATTTTGAGAAGTGTTGTTTGAGAAATTGTTAATTGGATTTTGATGTTCATCGTATATTTGTTTTTTTTAGAATAGAGGTTGCCAAGTAATTAAAGCAGGTCGGGTGAATTTGGTTTGGGCCGGCTGGGTTCCATTCATTTTTCTTTTTGTTTTAGTTTTGTTTGCATTTTCTTTTTTTTAGTTTAGTTAGCTTAGTTTGGTGAAGTTGTGAAAGCATTTTTTTTCTTTTGTTTTTAGTTTTGTATTGTGAAGTGGTTTAGAGAGAAATAATTTTGTTTTGTTCTGTTTGCAATATTATTTTTTTTATTCAATTTGCCTTTTCATTTTTCCATCTTCTCTCTATTCAAAATAAAAAGGATAAAAGAAAAAAAAGAAAAAAAGTTGTTTTCATTTGTTTTAAGTTTCATTTGGCAAGTGATATTGGTTTCATTTGTTTTAAGTTTCTTCTTCGATATAATTTTTTTTTTAAGTAAAACGTCACTTTTAAATTTTCTTTCTTTTAAAAAAAACAAAAAAAAACAATTGTATATATCTTGTTTTAAATTTCAGGTTGCCAAAGCAGATTGGAAAAGTGCTTGCTTCGCTCAACTATTGCCCAAAAATAATTGCTTCCCTTTGCTTTATAAAAAAAACTGCTTGTTTGATATATCTATTGTTTTTATTTGCCTTGCATTGTATATATCTCTTGTTTTTATTTTAGTTGCATTGTTGATTGCTTGCATTTGCATATATATATTTTAAAAAAAATTCAAAAATTAAAAAAAAAACAAAAAAAAAATCCATTCGTAGTTGCATTGTTAATACACGTTTATTTTCTGCTTTGCATTTCATCCTAGATTTTGATTAATAATAACGACTAGACATCGATAACTTTTAATTGTATATTGACAAGTTGTCTTCTTTGAACAATTTAATTTCTTGGTGTCTAGGCTACGGCAGAGTAATAATCATTTATAAATATTACGATGATTCGTAAATATTATAGTGGTTGTTCCTCTGAAAGTACTTAAACCTTCGGCTACATTGCTACGGTGATTCGTGGTGCACCGATAACTCCTGCCCGTTACCTGGCTAAGAACTATCTTGTTGATTTAAGACAATTTGTAATTATACAATTTTGGGTTAACTTAGGATAAATCATTTGTAATTAGCCATTGCATTCATTTAGTTGCATTAGTTCATGCATATTTAAAAAAAACAAACAAAAAAAATTTCAAAAATCAAAAACAAAAAAATGTAAATATTCCTTTTCCCTTGAAATTTTTAAATCATTTTCCTTTGAAATTTCAAAAATCCAAAAAAATTTAGAAAAACCAAAATCCAAAAAAAATTATATAACCTTTTCAAAAACAAAAAAACAAAACAAAAATCAATTTACCTTTTGAAAAATAAATTTTATTTGTAAATATTTTTTCTTTATAAAAAAAACCAAAAACATTCTTGAAAATGTCCGAGTTTCCCCACTTACGTGAATTTTATGATAGTTGTGAAAATCAATATAATCCATATAATTTCACTTCAAATTTTTATGGATATTTCAACAACAATTATTGTTTAAACGATTCGAATTTGGAACCACAAAATTTTCAAAACGATGATCAATCCTCAAATCTTGAAAAGAGTATTTCGTCTTAACTTGAAATCTCTACACAACAAAATCAAATGATAAATGATTTGTGTAATTCATATATGGGAAATGCTTCAAATCAAAGTTTTCAAAATAATCAAAATTTGAATTCAATTCAAAATTCAAATGATTTCAATTATAACCCATGCCAATTCAATTTTGAATTCCAAAATGAATTTCAAAATCAAAACGAAAATGTGATCCACTTTTCAAATAATTTTGGCGATGGTAATAATCTCGACTACGATACGAGTGAAAATTTTTGTTCTCAACACGTCCAATTCGAAAATTCTCAAGTCAATAATTATAAATTGGATTTTGTTGAGCAAATTAACGAAATCTACGATGATCACACGAATTCGTTGTTTGAAACTTATATGAAACAACGTGAACAACAAAACCAAAT
This sequence comes from Allium fistulosum, assembly GCA_030737815.1. Taxonomy (NCBI): domain Eukaryota; kingdom Viridiplantae; phylum Streptophyta; class Magnoliopsida; order Asparagales; family Amaryllidaceae; genus Allium; species Allium fistulosum. Next base: position 1,397,883,727 of record CM060903.1, on the reverse strand, counting down.
CCCAACGTGTGACGAGTTAAGTAATAATCCATCTTTTACCCAAATCGATGATTTCAAATAACAACTTTTGAAATCGAAAATGACAATCTTAATGAAGTTGTTGAAAACACGGTAATTGAGTTGAATTTCAATTCTTTTGAGGGTGAGAAACTCGATTTAAATTTCGATCTTCCTTTTTCCAAAAATTTGAATACAACAATTTTGGATTTTGAACTTGAGATACGCAATGAAGTTGTTGATAATCCAACAAAGGAAGACGAATTTAATGAACATGAATTCTTTGGACTTTTCGAAGACGAGTTGTTAAATTTCGACGGGGAGGATTTATATCACCACTTTGATTTTGAAATCAATAATTTTGAAGAATTTTTCAATGACAAACTTGAATTTCAATTTGGTGAAAATAAACTGGAATTTCAATCAATTGTTATATCTATCCCAAAAATCATCGAAAATAAAACAACTCATACGGTTTTTAACAAAATGACATTTGTTTTTCCAAATCAACATTCAACTTCGAAATCTTTTACGGTTTGGTTTTTTGAGCTTAAGCTGTGTCTCGTATACTTGACGAGACAAATGAATCGGTCTTTGGAAGACCGTTTCATTTACTTTTTAACGATATACTTTCTCATCTCTTGTAAATAATCATCCTTTCATGTAAATATAGGATTTTTATTTTTATTTTTCTTGTTTCTCCTTCCACTTGGGTTGACTATGGGGACACAGTCAAAATCAAGTGTGGGGGGAGACTCGCCATCATTTTAAATTTTTCCAAAATTTAAAAAAAAAATCTCAAAAACAGAAAAACAAACAATTTTTTTAAGCATTTTAATTTATTTTTAATGAAACACTATAAGATAAATATATGGTTTTGGTTTATTAAATTGAAATTTTTGGAAATTTGTTTGTCTTAACAAAAATAAAAATGAAGATTGATTACAAATAACGATAGTTTAACTAGTATATAGGAAGATTCAGACGTGTTAATTATGAAATATATCCTAACTGAAAATCTTTGTTTAAAAGAGTGGTGAATTTAAAGTAAATGATATAACATTTTTTTTGTCTTCTAAGTTAAATGGTGCTAAGATGATAGTGCGAAACTCTCTCTTCAAAAAAAAATTATGTAAGTAAAAAAAAACAAAAACATTTGTATATATGTATATATTTTTAACACCTAGAGTCATGTGTTCACACTCGTGTGTTCACTCGCCATGCTCTGTACCCTTCTCACGTAAGCCTGAAAGGCAGTGCACGATGGGTATATCTGGCCTCAGTTTATCTGAGTTAGGTGTATATATATAAAATTATTTTTAATAACGCCTATAGTCAATAGGTGTTCACACTCGTGTGTTCACTCGCCACGCTCTGTATTCCCCTCACATCAGTCCGCAAGGCAGTGCATGGGTAATATATCTGGCCTTAGTTTATCTGAGTTAGGCATATGTAAATATTGTTAATATCAACAAAATTTTCAAAAGAAAAAATGGAGAGAGTAAGCAAATGAAATCCAAGCACTATTTTAACTAATTTGATTTGACTTGTTATTGAAAAGAAATGAATATACCACTTTGATAAACTTTGATAATCAACTAAGGATCCATTTTATAATTACACTTTGTTATCAACCGAAACAACGAGTTAAACTATAGTCTATTTGTTATGATAACTTAATTTTTGTGGAAATTTTGACGAGTAAATGACTTAAATTTTCAAGATAATAACCAAAACCTATATTTAAGTTATGTGTGTTAATTTAAAAGTAAATCCTTCATTGTAAATATTGTCAAAAACTCGCATTCATCTCTTTGTAAATAAATCTTGCATTTTGTAAATATTTTCATCCTGCATTTGGATTTTTTGGGTAGTATCCGCTGAAAACCCTCACGAGACAACGCTCGTCCTACTGGGGACACCCAGAGGTTTAACGGCTTGTTGCATACGCTCAATGCAATGGTTCCCCCTACGAAAATGGGTTTATCTTAGTTTTTCCTTTATTCGAGGACAAATAAAAAGATAAGTGTGGGGGTATTTGATGTGCACGTAAATGTGCATATTTTTATCACCATATTTAATATATTTAAATTAAATAAATGATCATATCGGGCATTTTAACTTGTTTAAACCAAAATTCATATTATTTTCAAATCGTCACATATTCATCTTCATCCAAGGGCAAAATGGTCATTTTTGTGCATATGTTAATTTAAGAAAAATTAATTGGAAATTTATATATATTTTTATAGGAATTTGGCTTCATATACAAGTCGTTTCATGATCACATATGCATGCACAAGAGTGAAGAGAACAAATGAAGATGGAAATAATTCAAAGTGAAGATCATGGAGGACCCCACCTACCCACCTTCCTTCATGTACAAATTAGAATCTAATCCACATGCTAATGGTCATCAAATCTTCATGCACACTTAAATGGATGATTATGGGAGGCTAATGATTACTTGGCCACCACACTACCTCAAGGGCAATTTGGGCATTCCCCAAAAATATGAATTAGGGTTTAACACTTGTATAAATAGCCCATATCTTCATGTAACCTCTCCGCCCCTTAGTCTCTCTTAGGACTCCTTCTCTTTAGTTTAGATCAAAAATAAAATGAAAGCTCCTCTTTCTCTTTTCATGGCTACTTAGCCATTTTATTTTCATGTAATCTTCTTTTCTTTTTTTATGCAATTTAATACATGCTCTTTCCTTTTCATGTTCATTTACTTTCATGTTATAGTGTAGATTTCTTCTCTTTTATGCAAGTAGTATAATTTTTCCTTTCATTTTGCTCTCTTTTTTCTCTTCTTTTTGTTCAATGTTGCTAGCTACATTTGTTTTCATAACAAATATGAGAGGCTAATCCCTTCAATTTAGGGGTAATGAAGTTCTCTAATTAATGTAGTTTCAACATTTTGTTAGTTCATGCTCTCTTTTTGTGCTTAATGGCATTGATAGAATTGGTTTAATTGTTGTTTTTTGCTTTGAATTTGATAGCCTATATTGTTGACACCAAATAGGCTATGCTTAAACAATCACTAACACAAATGCCTCTTCATCAATATATGATTATGACATAAGAAAGTGATTTGAAATTAAAATTTGATGGTCTATGTTTCTAATCAATAGTTAATAGGCCATACTTAAAATAGATTTCATTTTCATTTTCTTTGTCAAGTTTTATGAAAGTTAGTAAGTGTTTTAAGGGGTGTGTTATAGTTTGATGGCTTATGTTGGCTAATCAATAGCTCAAATATGTCATACTTATAATAAACACATCAATTAAAACACTAATGACCTTAAAGAAGAGATCATGATTTCATGTGTTGAACTACATGATCTAGAGAGTGGATTTATTCTCTAAATTGTCATTTAACTCTCATATTTGCATTTCTTTTCTTTTTGTTAGTTAGTTCATTTTCTCATTTTCTAGCTTAAACACACTCTCGACTTTGGTATAATTTGATTGAGTAGGAAATTTAAATCAACAATTCCCTGTGGATCGACCCATATTCGCCGCGTGCTACATTCGTACACCATGCGCTTGCGGTTATAATTTAATTTAAATTTATTCAACGGTTTTCTAAATCGATAGAATTTTGTCGACGACCACCAGGATATCATAAAGTCAACACATAAACATAAGTAATATGCTACTCTATAACATCATAAAAAGGGTATACCATACTCAGTATCTGTCAGGGTGCCTAGGTATGTCCACCTATAGTCCCTACTCCATACTAAGTAAACTTCAGGTATATAGATATCTCCATCCATGCCTACTCCACACTAAGTCAAGTCAGGGTATCTAGGTATCCCTACCAAAATACCCACCTAGTGTGACACCACTAAGGTGACAGGTGGCTAGTGAGCAACCATAACAAACATAACATTCATCAAACAATACTAACTGCCACCCAATGTGCCAGATATATAATGACTCATATGATCGTCTACGACAGTCAAGGACTAGTGGAAATCCTGGTTATTTGTCGTACTCGCATACAGATGGGTCTGTTTCAACCTCAGTACGTTGCCACGACCCTGTATTCCTACGCACCTGCTTGATAGTAGATCCCCTTCTAGTGGTCCGGGGTACGCGACCATCGCTACCAGCCCTCGGGTATCACCCGCATATAGTACCCCTGCTCTGAGCACAACAGAAAACACTCCGAGTCATCAAATATCCCTCGGCATAAACAAATCCATCGAGCCTTACACACTCGATACAGATTCTAACCCTATTAGCTCACTATACTTTCTGGGAACGATCGCTAACACTCAACCCAGTCCACTATCCACAGCCTCACTCCAATCTGAGCTGCCATCCTTAGCCGTATGCTCCATCCGAGCTCCCGATCGAAGAACCCTACCATCTTACCATATGAAGTTCGAGGTCTAGCATGATCCACACAGTCCTGATACTATCATCTAGGAGCCTACTCCATACATCATCGAATCATTATCCGCAGTATTAGACTACTAGGTTGAAGCACCGAATCATTGCCTCACCATCACTATCACTAGGTCGAAGCATCACATCCCTACCTCACCATCAATATCACTCATCGTAGGGTAGTAACAACTAATATATAAACCGGTTGCACAGATAAACCATCATGTCGCACATCAAGATGTCTCATCAACGTCCAAGCCACATATCGGTCAAATCGCCAATCGACAATCGTGATGGACATTGACCACTCTACTATGGTCAATACCATCCATCTTAGTCTTGTACTTAACCGAACGGTTAAGTACAGACCAAACGGAAACGTCCAACATCCACTCTGAAATCTAGATCCATTGGCACGTATCCTAAATCCTCTTCTACAGCTCATCTCGTTCATTAGATTTCCGTGTGTGCAGAACTCCAACGTAGAAGATGCTACCTAAAATAAAATCATTGCTATTCGGAATTTTCAACGAAAACAGCCAAATAGCAAACAAGCCAAACAATCAAACATGCATCCAAACATCTATACATCCAAACATCCATACATCCATCCAAAACAACATACATGCAACATAAACAATTCTTCCATATCAATTAGTATGGGAAAATAACATTAATAATAGATCTAATCGAATAAATCCCTAACTATGGCATGACGATGGAAAATAAGTGATATTCTTTATAAATCATTTTAAAATAATTATCTATTCTTTTATAAAAACATAGCTACTGCATATACATAGTAATATCACGATTTAAAACCAAAAATCATTCCAGAGCGTCAATATAACAATAAACAATCAACCATAGTAAAGTGAGAGACAATATCGTTCACCTAAGCCAAATCTATCCAAACAAGAGCCAAAAGGTAGATCTCACCATCATGAACGCAACACAATAAATGGCATCCAAAACAGACCTCGTAGCAAAGGATATGGCCAAAATAAGAATCGAGATTATTTAAATAATTAATTCACTAATTACAAATTCTAACTAACTAATTACAAATTCTAATTAAATACTTACCTCTCTAATACTTCTTCCCCAATCATAATCCACTCCTTGCACATGCCATGCATAACCCACTCTTATACACACCTTCTCTCTCCTCCGTTCTCTCTCATTTCTCGATGAAATCACGAACCACTTAAGCCAAAACATCTCTCTAAGCATGCTCCATGCCTCAGGATCGAAAGAATGCAACTTAGTCAAGAAATGGAAGACGCGACCTAATCTCGAGAACCCCACCTGATGGCGTGCCTCATGCAGACGCATTTCACATTTCTCCATTGAATTCCATGAGATTTTGCAGGCAAGTGCTATTCGCGAAGAGAAATCCAATCCAAAATCCGCCACGGTCATCACGAAGCATTCGTCGATGCGATCGCAACGGATCCGGTCTTATATTTTTTCGTTTAGTAGATGTGGAGAAATTAATTTTTGAAGATGATAAAAGGAAGCTATGATTTTCTATTCTCTGGATGCTACAGTAATGGGAATAAGAAAATGGAGGGAGAGATCCAATTTGAGGATATATATAATAATATTTTATTCCATTTATTTAATTCTCAAATAAATGGTCATACGTTTCGAGTCCATACGATCACACGACGCGTTTGATCGTCACGAAACTCGTCTACGTATGTCGGTTCATTTTTCCGGATCCAACGGCACTAACCGCACCTCCATCTGAGTCTGCGACCCGAAAGGCTGATTTCACGTATTTTGAGACCGTTTTGACCATCGTATCATCAAGAACTCGAAATACAGCGATCCTTATACTCACTTTAATTTGCAACATCAATTCGAAATCATCGGAAGTGGTCTCGAGTCTTGATTTGTTTGTATGCGAAAAATCACCTTTTCGTGCCTTCATTTAGTTAACGATTAAATATTTAAATAAACTATTTAAATATCCGATGGTTAAAAATACGGGTCATGACATTCTCCCATCATTAAAAGATTTCGTCCTCAAAAGCACAAAGCAAAGAGAATGTCTCCTAACCTATCGGCCTTTAAAAATCTGTCAGATTACTGAAAAATTTGGCAGAAACTCATTCAGACGACTAAGTTCAAAAAACTCTACTACAACAAAGATATGTATACAACTCATATCTTTAACTATACTAGATCATCTTTAGTAATCGTCAAACAAGAATGTTATACCAATTAATAACTATTCTGCATGCCTAACAACCATTCAAACATAAGCTATCATCTCAAATGCTAACAATCCAATCGAACATGCATACATGAGACCTAACATCTAAAAATAACATACATGCCTATCCTAGCATGCGAAATACTAAAACATCTAGTATAAACATCTAATATGATATCCATAATGAAAGTTGACGATACAAACAAAGTCTCATTGTCTAAAAAGCTCCGGACTAATGGTCCACATGCTCCCCACAGTCTATTATCCTCTATCGCCTTCGCTTTCATTCCACTGAACCCTACTACTCCTCCGACCTCCTCCTAACCTGATTGGTATCACATCCACCGGTGTGAATAGGCTTATAAGGTCTCCAAGTCTATGGTTCAGTCTTGATATCATCTAATCCATTTAGTGCCAAATATCCAAATGCCTCTTGTAAGTTCTCCCAAAACCCACTATCGAACAATGGGTCTCAGCTACTTACAATGCTCTTGGCACACAATGGAATCACACCAACCATCCCTTAAACAACACAACAACAATGTATGTCATACTACTGGGCTTAAGGAATATAAATCTGGCATCATCAGTCAACTAGTCAACTGTGACTCAAATGCTATCTCTCTATCCTTAGTCATCGGCAATCTTTCGATGCAGTCCCAAAACATTTGTTCCCACTACCCAAGAACAAACTATCTCTACGAAACCAACAGCCTCCTTTGGGTCCACACTGCATCATCTCTCTGGACACTACTCACTCTTTTAATTTAGCTACGATCTCTACTATTCAAGTTTAACGCCTCTCACTAGTTCCAATCAGCTAAATCAAAGTAGGTCTGACGGTCAAACTAGCCACCGCACCCGACTAAAGCTCATCGAGTCCTGGAGTCATAAGCAGTGGTAAGCTCGGGCAATACCTATTATAGGAATATCACTCCCAAACTGGTACGTCTCCCACTCAAATACCAACCATCACATTCCCCTTCAAACGTCTAGGAAATGTCAAAATCATAGGAGGCTAGTAACTCTAACCATTGCTACAGGCCATGGTCGAGATCCTCTTAGAGAAGAGATGCTATAATGACGTGGAATCACTGATCAGCTCGAACTCCTCTCCTAATAGATAGTGCCTCCATATCCCCAAAGCGAACTCTACCGCCGCCAACTCCGAACCAACAGTTGGATATTACCTCTCGACATCACTACCATACCTAGTTAAGTACCACAGGCAAGTGCGTACTATCATTTCTTCATTCCCGCTCGAAATGAGTACCATCAATGTACTCGTCAACCTCTCGGTCAGAATTACTAACATGTGTCTACACCTCACATCCTAAACAAAAGTCCGATCCTCTCCCATGCAATAGGTCAATGATACTGCTACCTTGGGTCTATCCAGATGCCGGACTGCCGTAACTAAAGGATCTACGGCAACATCCTACTCTGAAACAACATGGTCCTAGCATCTCACTCCCCTACTTCATGAGTGCTACCATCAAAATCTCATCGTCAATCGTGTCTTGTGCTCCTCTTCTGTCCATAGGTAGACGAAAGTATCATTAATGAACATGAGCACAACCTACTTAAGTGACTACTCTAATCACGGTCCATAAGATCCATAACACATGCCACACATTAGTTAGCCTGAATGGCATAACCAACCTAAAATCAAGGTAGTGTGTGAAACACTATAATCAGCACTCTCACCCAAATTACTCTTAGTTGGTGGAACCTCACCGTAGGGTGGAACCTCACCGTAGGGTCTAACTAAGAGAACATCCTCATACTATAGAGCTGATTAAACAAGTCATCAACAAATGGGAGTATGAACATGTTCATCATCTCATCCAGCTCACAACAATCAATAAACAACTCCAAAGAGCTATCCGTCCTACTTACGAACACAACAGGTGCATCCTACCCAAAACATGCACCCATGGATGAACCATCACCTAAACATGTCATATGCTCACACCTCTAATCTCCTAAGCTCTTTTGACACCCTATGCCTTAAAGGCATATCTACTGGTCCAACTCCTCTAACCAGATCGATATGGAACTCTATCTTTGTATGGTGGTAATCAGGTTACCTCCTCGAGTATGTTTGGACACTCTCCAGCTACAGGTATATATGACATCCTATCATGTGGAATATCGAGCAAATATATATGCTCCTCTACTAGCAGCCAATCACTACCATCCGCTCCTCCACAACCTCGATCGTCATCAATAGCCTCTTTGAGTCCACCACTATTCCATATCCCCTTCAGCCAGTCCATTCTTAATCTATAATACCAACCCAACTAAACCCTAAACAATAAATGCCTAACAAACAGACAACCATGGCTTAAAAGGGAAAGGTCTCGACAAACCACGTATAGGCTGGTAGAGCTCCTAACTAGGTCTGTCACGATCAAAGATCGGTAATTATCTCGAGTCTCTATCCCAATATTCAACCATCAGATCTAGATATGAAGGAATACGAAACCTCGACGTTAAATAAAACACATATAGAACCACCATATGCGGAAAGCATATCTCAAATGGTGACACCATTTCCCTCGTCTTTCATCAATGGAGAAATCAACAAAACTGGAACGACGATTAATACATATGCTTCCCAATCTATCCCTATACAACTGGTACGGGGATAATTCTTCAATACTGTGTACTTTTCGATCATCCTCTCGAAGCCTTCATCAATGTGACAAATCAATCGACCCCTAAGATAACCTCTCTACCTAAAGATAAACTTCAATCCTTTCTATGTGGAGCATCAACGGAAATAGACCCTACCTTAATATCATAACGAATCTGACCACATACTCCAACATTGGCATATTGTTGTACTTCAAATCGACGAACTCTCTAACCATTCCTTACTTCAGAAAAGTCGAGACAAAATCTTCTTCGAAGCAAACTATGAACTAGTCCCCAGGAAATCAGTCCTCAGGAATCAGAGCTACAGAAACACTCCACTAGTTCATCGTCCATCCTTGGAGTCGTCTAGAGGCTAACTTCTACCTCATGCATCATCTAACTCCAAGTCATCGAAGATCCTTCTTCAAGCAACCAAACAAACTTTCCTCCCAATAGCCGACTTCGTTCCAGGAACAGCTTGCCTTCTAGACTCCCATGGTCTATGTACAGCTCGGCAAAGTCGACTCTAGCCAATTACACTTGAGCACCATAACCATCTAAAACAAACTAGGCATCCAGGAAATGATCTGCACTAACTCTACGAGCATATCCTATCAATCAGGGATAGTGGCCCTGATCCATTCCAATACTCAACTCTAAAGATAGAGCCAATATCAGTTTTTCTTCCATGCCAGATCATTCTTATTCTATAATAAGTATGATCCATCTCTCACAAAGAAAACTGCATCAATAGTGCTCATGTGTGCACCCCACTCATATACTATATATACTGCTATATAGTTTTGAAAATCAAAATTTATAACAAATACATACTCTCTCGTATATATACACTCTCTAGATTCAGTCTACGGCAACAACTCCTACCCTATCTCTACCGGATCATGGTATCAACTATGGTTAATCGGGTAACCTTTGCTCTAATACCAAATGTAATGACCGCCCTACATCTACGGTGTAGAATGATAGACAAAGGAAAGAAAAAGAAATAAGATGAAGAAATAGAAGAGAAAAGAATGGAAAAGAGGAAAAAGGAAGCATCAAATAACCAAATTACCTGTCGCATATCTCACAGCGCATCCGCATAAATGTAATAATTAGTATCAACCAAAATAGCCAAATAACGAACAAGCCAAATAATCAAACATACATCCAAACATCCATACATCCTCCAAAACAACATAATACAATAAACAATCCATCCATATCAATTAGTGTGGGAAAATAACATCAATAATAAATCTAATCTAATAATTCCCTAACTATGGCACGACGATGGAAAATAAGTGATATTCTTTATAAATCATTTTAATATAATTATCTACTCTTTTATAAATAAATAGCTACTGCATATACATAGTAATATCATGATTCAAAACCAAAAATCATTCCAGAGCATCAATATAACAATAAATAATCAACCACAATAAAGTGAGAAACAATATCACTTACCTCGTCCATTCCTATCCAAACTAGATCCAAAAGTTAGTTCTTGTCATCATGAGTGCAACATAAGAAACGACATCCAAAACAGACCTCGTATGCAAAAGATATGGCCAAAGAAGAATCGAGGTTACTTAAATAATAAATTTAGTATTTGCAGATTCTAATTAACTAATTACCTCTCTAATCCTTCTTCCCCAATCATAATCCACTCCATGTGCATGCCGTGCACAACTCACTCTTGTACACAACTTCTCTCTCCTCCATTCTCTCTCGTTTCTCAATGAAATCACGATCCGCTTCGCCAAAACATCCATCTACGCATGCTCTTCGCCTTGGGATTGAAAGAATTCAACTCGATCAAGAAATGGAAGACACGACTTGATCTCGAGAACCCGACCTGATGGCGTGCCTCATACGAATGCATTTCAAATTTCTCCACCGAATCTGATGAGATTTTGCAGACAAGTGCTATTCGTGAAGAGAAATCCAACGACGATTTTTGTTTCGCCTATCATCGACTGTCTCTTCGGCCATCTCAAACCCTAGATTGGCCAAGAAGAGGTCATCGTTGCCAAACATCATCAATCCAAAATCTGGAACTGTCATCGCGAAGCTTTTGTCGATACAATCTCAACATATCCGGTCTTATATTTTTCGTTGAGTGGATGTGGGGAAATTAATTTTTGAAGATGATTTAAGAAGATGAAGCCATGATTTTCTATTCTATGGATGCTATAGTAATGGGAATAAGAAAATGGAGGGAGATATTCAATTTGGGGATATATATATATAATATTTTATTCTATTTATTTAATTTTCAAATAAATGGTCATGCGTTTCGATTCCATACGAACACACGATGCATCCAATCACCGTGAAACTCGTCTGCATACATCACTTCATTTTTTCGAATCCAATAACACTAATCACATCTCAATCTGAGACTGCATCCCAAAAGGCTGATTTTGCATATTTCGTTACCGTTTTGGCCATCGGATCCTCCAAACTCAAAATATAGCGATCCTTATATTGATATTTATTCGCAATGTCAATACGAGCTCAACATAAGTGGTCTCCAATTCTGATTCGATCATATGTGAAAAATCACACTTTCGGGCCTTCATTTAATTAACGATTAAATACTTAATAAACTATATAAGTATCCGATCGTTAAAAATATGGATCATTACACAAAGCGGCTCGATGTATAGTTGTTTGGTACCGAAACAATGGTATAACCCATGTCGGACCAAGAGAGGATGTCCCACCAGAAGTCAATGCTGATGTAGGAACCACATGCTTGGCTGGCTACTGAAATGAGACTTTATGAGTTCAAACCGATCGGTACATAGGTGGTTGATCCATTTGCACAGGGGGCACAACGTAGCTCACTAAGCAACTTAAGAAAGCAAAAGGATGGAGAAAATTCATGGAACAATCTTGCATGGTTCAGCTTTATAGCCGCCACTATGCGAAAACTTAATTAATGGATTGTCCTTGTGGTTGTTGCTTCAGGAATTGATAGGAAAATGGAGTTTTACAGGGAACTTAAGAAAAATTCAACCACCGGTTTGGAGGACTTATATTATCAAGCTAACAAGTTTATGTGCTTGGAGGTTTCTGATATTAAGGCAGGAGGGATAAACCTCAACTAAGTTAGAGACAAAGAGCTTTTGGATGGGAAACACTTTAGAAGACAAGGCAAGCTTTTGAGATCGCAGCTTACAGAGACCCTAGAAAGAATATATCTTCCTATTATAGAAACAATTGATTACCGCGAATTATAGACAAAGACCTCATTTCCTCTTTCTTTGAAAACTCTTATAACTTCTAAATTTTCCTTTTCGCTTTTATCGTTTTTTTCGAGTTCTTTAAAAATGGGTTCAAAGAAAGAAGGTCGTTATGTGGTAGAGACGAAAACCAACAAATACCTCATGTTTTATGAGGTTAATGGTCATGAGACCAATGAACATTGATAGATTTGGCAGGTATGCTCTAGGTTGAAATACTAAGGTAACTCCACCGAGAATGCCATGAACTCTAGACCGCAGTCCCTCGATGGAAATGAGTCACTACGAAGAAAGAGTGTAAAGCACGCTTGGGGCCACGATGTTGGATCCCCTCATAGACAATAGAATATGTCCTCCAACTAGACATCCGAAGATAGTTGTGCACGAAAATTGTGAAGAACGAAGCAATCAGACAGTGGATCACAAATTTCCTAGTCTTGGAGGCAGGGTTCAACTTCATCAGAGATAATGGGAGACTATGTTTAGCTTCTTCAGAGATAGTGGAGTGTAATTAAGACCCATTCCATAGTTGGTCCCAGACATCTCTAGAGATGGTGGAGCATAATCCTTTCAAAAAGCCCCAAAGATAAAGTCAACTTCATATGAATATGAAGCATGATACTACAAAGACTGAATATTCCATAGATTGTGGGGACAAAAATGCAAAGGTATGACCTACTTTAATGAATAAATTCAAATGATATTTAATAAAAATACTTAAGGCATAAATAACACCATGCCACATGACTATGCAACACTCATGGAAGTGAGAAAAATACTAATGGTTGTGTAATAATGAATGTTCTTGACCCTTACGGGCCAAATAAACCTCTTACCTTGCATGCTAGACCGAACGATAGTTCATAATGCACTAATAGCAGGATTGGAAATAGCAAAAGAACTAGGAACCAGGACACTATGTATCTATAGCAACTTGCAAATGGTTTTGAATCAATTACTTAAGGAGTTCTAAGTCAAAGGAGAAAGGTTGGTATACTACTTAAAAAAGAGGGTGAAGGCTTTACTTGATGCGTAAGAATGCTGTGTAGTTAAGCACACCCCATGGGAGGAAAATCGAGATGCCGACGATTTGAAAAAATTGGCCACTTCAGGAAACAGATCACTTTTCAGGTTGTTCTTAGTAAAACCTTCACCTTTATACAATAATGAAACAAGGAAGGTGATGCGCAAGATGACTCGGTACGCTGTACCGGATTACATCCTATACATAAGAGTTTTCACTACCTCGCTACTAAGGTGCATGACTACTAGAGAGGCTAGGGAAATATTTGACAACATACATCAAGGAAGTTGAAGAGACCACGCTGGGGGGTTAGAACCTAAAACAAAAAATCTCACGACCCCTAGGTTACCGCTAGCCGAACTAACTTATAAGGTTAGCTCCTGGCCCTTTGCGGTCCGAGGAATAGATCTGATCTGCGAACTTCCCATGGCCAGGGGTGGAGCTAAGAATGTGATGTGTAGCATGGAATAAAGAAGGGCTTTCCTGTAGTAGCATACCTGTAAGCTATTAGACATGTGGAAGCGATTAACAAGATTCTAAAGACCCTTATAAAGAAGTGGTTGGAAAATGCAGAAGGAGCATGGGTGGAAGAGCTTCCTTTAGCACTATGGGCTTACTACACTTCTTTTAAGATGAAGACATGGCGTACTCCCTTATCCTTAGATTATGGATTGAAAGGGATGTTACCAGTGGAGACGGCAATGCCATCATACAGGATGACTCGTTATGACTCGAATGAGAATGTGGAATTGCTAAATATGTCATTGGATTTGATTGATGAAAGGTGTGATGAAGTTGCTTTAAAAGTTGGCGTGCATAAGCGAAGGATAGCCAAGCAATACAACTCTAAGGTCAAACACCATATGCTCAAGGAAGGAGACATGGTGCTAAGTCGGATATTTCCCTGGCCCTTGGGCAACTATCCTAATCCAGGAAGGACTATATTTTATCAGCAGGGATCTAAGGAATAGAGCCTACATTCTCATCATCTTTGACGGAGCTGTATTCAGGAAAACATGGAACGCTCAAAAGCTCTATCTAATTTTTTGCGCACTGGGTATTTTAACTACATGGATTAGGGATAGGTATACTGTCAATCATCATGGTCCTACAAACCCCATGGATAAGGTGTGCGAAATAATAATAGATGATCCATGCTACCAAACCACCACAAGAGCAACCATCCCATGTCAAATAAATTCCATAATTTCTAGGACTATATAGATAAGGCCATTACATACTAGGGTCACCTAACTCTAGCGCATCATGGAAAGCTTGGACAAACCCTTGGCCAGCAGCAGTGAACCAGATTTACCCATGATTGGGGATAAGGGTATCACGACACTTTAATGCTAACGTTCAAAACGAGACCTTTGAGGTAGGAGATCTCATTTTGAAACAAGTCCTCCCCAACATGGGAACAATTGGTCCGAATTGGGAAGGACCCTATGCAATTGTTCAAAAGCTTGGAGATGGAACATTCAAGCTAGCAACTATTGATGGAATCCCGATCCCACATGCATGGAACAACGATCTGCTGTGGCACTGCTGTACTTAGCTCCTTTCAGTTTAGTTTTGTAAATAAACTACCCAAGGACCATGAGGGCGAGACAATAGGGTAGAACCTGCCAAGTTTCTCGTTCATAAATAAATTTATCTTCTTGAACCTATGGAACCGTGTTCTTGAAAGCCAGATTTCCGTACTACTCGATTAGCAGTACAATCGGGTTGATACTCCTTTAGCCTTAGATAATGGACGGGGAGTATGCACTCAGGGTTGATCAGATAATTCAACCCAATCTTCCAAGATGATCAAATAATTCAGCCCCTTCCTTTTTGGGTCAATCGGATAATTTGACCTTATTTTTAAGGGTTGATCTGATAACTTAGCCCAGTCCTTTCAAGGTCGATCGGATAATTCGACCCAATCTTGCAGGTTGATCGAATAATTCAGCCTCATCTTTTTCAATCTATCGGATAATTTGACCTAATCTTTTAGGGTTGATCATGTAATTTAGTCCAACCCTTTCAGGGTCGATTGGATAATTCGACCCACTCTTCCAGGCTGATCGATAACTAGCCCCACCCTTTTTAGGGCTAATCAGATAATTCGATCCAATCTTCCGGGCTGATCGAACAATTCAGCCCCATCCTTTTCAAAGTCAATCGGATAATTCGACTCAATTTGTCGGAATGATCAGATAATTCAACCTTATCCTTTTAAAGGTCGACTGTATTATTCGATCTAATATTCCAAACTGATCGGATAACTTAGCCCTATCCTTTTCGGGCCAGTCGGATAATTCAGCCCAATCTTTTAGGACTGATTGGGTAATTTAGCCCAATCCTTGCAGGGTCGATTGGATAATTGAGCCTAACCTTGCATGATCAATCAGACCAACCTTGTTAATAAGCTAATGGCTAAGTAATGATACTATACAAATGCAACTCAATAACTAATCCCGATCGGGTATGATAGTTTCATTTATAATTTCAATAAGATATATATGTGCTTGTGTAAGTATTCATACATGAAAAATAAATTATGGGCCATGGGAAGCCTCAGTCACAGAACTTGCTTACCCTATCGAACTTGTTGGTGATTAATCATATGCAAGTATGCACGATAGCGGCGAGAAAGGTTGCTAATGGAACAAGCCAACCAAGCAATCAGATGGAACAAGCATATCATGATTACTAGCAAGGAAAAGGAGAATACATACATGAATAAATATTAGACCAGCAATGCATAAACATCAAAAGAAGATTAGTCTCATAGCACAAGCACATAATCAATCCACATTCTAAACTTCAGCAGAAATCACTCTCCTTGCCAAACATTTTGGTGATTGACCTATACAAGTATGCTTGGTGGTGATGAAGGAATCACTAGTGGAATAACTCGACAATCATGCAGGAAAAATAGATCGCAATCACCAGTCTTAATTGGTCAACCTATAATCAATGCAACAAAATACATGTAGTCAAATCCACACGCCATGAAACCACTATATATTCCTTTCCCTAGGGCACCTCGACATACTAGGAACATTCATAAGATGACAAGACCCTCAAGACATAAGGGCAAGGAGGTTGAACCAGGTGGAGCAAAAGCCTACAGGACAAAGATGAGAACCAATGGAAAATCATGCTAGATGATTATACAACCAAGAAAGAATGAACTTCAAATGTCACACTGATAAAGGATGTCTTGGAACACTCAACAAGCTTTCCCTAAGTGAATAAGGCTCTACAACATATTAACAACGGAAAACTTACCGAAAGGATAGGAATGAAGATATAGATATTTAAGGTTCTAGATAACCATCGCATGAGAGAGAAAGACATGATTTGGATGAAACAAAGCACATTTGTATTCTATAAAAGTATGCTTTGGGGGGCAACTGTTATGGGTATATTCTCCCACAGCATTGGTGAATACCAAAAGATGTTAAGGAGCATAGAAACGGTCAGAAGGTGCATAATAAAGGCATTATTATGTAATCACAAGGACAAGGCAAGCATTAGGGGAAAATTCAACATAATAAGAAAATATAGTCAAAACATTTGAAAAATATTCTTAAGGTCATGACATGCATCTACGTTGAAACTGCATCTCAATATGAGCAACGGATTGGAAGATATGACCATCTTAAAATTTGTCCACCACTTAACTGACTCGGTCCCCACATTGGAGAGCTACTACATATTCTAGGAAAATGGAATATTCAAAGGCATTGGAATACTTTGCTCAATGATACAAAACTATCGGTCCAAGTTTCATTTAATTCTGACTTGAAATGAAGGAGTTGTGGCATCAAAACGTGTGTACCTCAAGTGGTTGGGCACCAAGCTTTCAATGGAGAGGTCAGGAGTTCGATTACTGGCAAGCACATTATTTTCTTGGAACATGAGGAATGGTCTAGTATGGAATCCAATTACTGAGTGCATAACCAAATGTAAGGAAGGAAAAGAGAGAGAGAGGCAAAACCCTATGTTCGGTACTTATGAACCAAGCATGTTCGATACCCAAGGTACCAAACAAGAAATCCTATTCGGCACCCCATGTACCAAATAGGAAATCCTGCTCGGTACCTAAGGTACCGAATATGATTCCCTATTCAGTAATTAGATACTGGATGTAAGCATGGTGTGGATGCCGAACCAAATGTATGCTATGAAGACCAAACCAAGGGAACAAGGGATGTCAAGCCGAGGGTGGAAGTGAGAGAACATTGCCGGCAATGTGTCCACGTGCATCCATTGAACCAACAGACTCTGAACAGAGCTTCTCCAACCAAACCCAAACAAGTTATATATGGAACGAAATCCGAGTACAAATGGAAACTTCTGATTATATCGTGTATATATTGAAATATCCAAAATTTGTGAGTTATAGATGGAAATTGCTTAATTTACCAGAGTGACCACCATACCTCTCCAGTCCTATAAATACCAATGTTTCCAACAACAATAGAGGGACAATTCGAGAGAGCCAGGCTTACAACAATAATGGAAAACAAGTCAAGAATAGCCTAGTAGGATTCCTGACAAGAACAGCCTAGCTGGAACAGTTAAATAGGAACAATCGAATAGGACTAGGCATGCAGGAATAGCCAGACAAGAATAGCCAAATGGACTCCCTTGGGCAATATCTTACTGTCTTCTGAGCTATAGATCATTGTATTTTGTATCTCAAGCACTTAACCAAAGATTTATAAGAAGAATAATGAAAATGGATAAAGGATGTAGGCACATTCTGGCCAAACCACTATAAATCTTTGTGTTCTTTACTTTACTTTAGTTTACTTTCTGCATAACCTATACGCGATTTGCTCTTTGAAAATTAATCATGATACAAATATAAAATCCATGTTAGACACCTCGTATTCACTACTCTACAACAAATCGATAAGAGGTGTTTGCTCATTTTTTGTGCAAACATATATATACATATATATAATTATTTATTAACATCATAACATATATATATAGTTATTAATATGCACACACACCATATATATATGGTTATGTGTTTGGAATTTTTTTTAAGAAGTCTCGAAATATATATATATATATATTTAAAATTAATATACTTATTTAAATTTGAATTTGTTAAATATTTACTATGTAGATCTAAATCTAAAATTTAGAATTTGAATTTTAAATTTGAATTTATAGTTATTTATATTAAATTTACAATCACTACATATTATAATATTAACTATTTACACACACACACATATATGTAAACAAACATAAAGTTATATATTTTACAAATATTATTTTATAATATATATATATATATAACTATACACACATAAATATATTTACATATCAGATGATACATATGTATATGAAGGGGCTTATATGTCTGTTGCGGTGTAAATCCCAACATATATACACGGACATGTTGAACTATGTAAACCATTTGTATTGCGCGTGCACATACACACATATGTGTATACGATACACTTATTATACTATATATTAAAGGTAACATTAATATAAAATTTTATTTACAAATAAAATAAAATATTGATGTTATTTTAAATAAATTTAGATACGATCTAAATAAATTTAGCATTTATAGGCCTAATAAAATCCGAATGAAATATTTTTCTAAATTCACCCCTTTACCTTGCTGCACGCTGGCTCGGTTCCAACAGAAAGGAAAGGTTAATGAAGAAAGAGAAAATAGAAACTAAATTAAAGAAATGAATCTTGTAAGAAGAGGTAAGCAACCAAATATGGAAGTGGATATCATTTGCTATTATTGCAAAAAAATAGGTCATTTTTGAAATCTTGCTATAAGCTAAAGAGAGATAAGGAAAGAAGAAGGCATTGGAAGAATACCAAAAGCGATGACGAGTTGAATTTTATTGAGGAACTTGTGACAATGTCCTATGTGTAGGTAAAGGCAAAAGCAAAGAATGAGGGATTGAATTAGGTTCATGTTTCCATATATGCAAAAAAGTAAGGGGACATTCGTTGAATATAAATAACAAAAGGACAATGTGGAATCAGCTAATGATTATGATATTGAAACTGAAGGAAAATGTTCGGTAAGACTAATGATGTATGATGAAAAAGTGGTGAAACTCACGGCAGCTAGCATGTTCCAGAAATTAAGCATAATCTTATTTCAGTAAAGCAAATGCTGCAACTTTTTAACTTAAAGTGAAGGCACAAGGGTGCAGAAGCAAAAGAGAGATTGTGCAAGCAAAACGGGGAAGCAACAATGTGTATAAATGCTTGCATGAAAAGTTAACACAAACACCCAATAGAGATATCTATACTATATTATTATTAGTGAGTTGAATTTCAAGCTCACACAGGCCCACTTGAAATTTGGCAACTGAACAGTCGCATTTTTAATTTCTTTATATTCCAAACTTTAAAAAGTAATAACTTTTTCTACATTGATTGGATTTAAGAATCGTTTTCGCTATTAAATCTCAAATTTAATTTTCTTTCCAATGATATCCATTGTTGATAGCTAAAAATTAATTTTTTAAAATCATAATTTTATATAGCAGCTTTAATTGCACAATTATTTTGTGTCACCGCTGTGTACCGCGTTTCTGTAACAGCATTGTTATGATGATCATAAACATTACATAGTAGTTTTACCTAGATTATTATAATGTATTTATTATCTTTTAACATATTTGAAAGGAATATTTTTTTTGAATTATACAATTATGGTTGCCTTTGAATATTGTAACTACATTATGTAATAAAGTAATAATCTTGATTGTGTTTGTTAGTATTCAAACTTAGTGCAGTTATAATTTAACCCCATCAAAAAATGGTGTAATAATTTATTGGCATTTTTTGAATTAATTTAACTATGTTAGCATTTTTTTATTGCATTTACTATTGATGATTTTGACTATATTTGATAATTTTGTTCAATTTTAAAATAGTTATAAATTAATGAAATTAAGAAAATGCAATTATATTTACCAGCAAGTTTTGGGTAAATTTAACTATATTTGAAGATTTTTAACCACATTTATGTGATGAAGTAATAAATTTGGCTACATTTCAGGAATTTATTCAATCTTAATACAATTAAAATTTAACTACATTAATAAAATGCAGTTATAATTTAATGACAATTTTGAATTATGCATGATAGAAATTGAATATTTCAGCTATATTTATGTGATGCAGTAATAATTTTGGTTATACACGATGATTTATTCGAGCTTACTGTAGTTAAAATTTAAATGCATTAAGCAAAAGCGGTTATTATTTTGCAGTATTTTTGGAATTAAGCAATTATTGTTTTTGAATATTTTAACTGCATTTGTGTGATGCAATACTAATTTAGCTGAAGTAATAATTTTGTTTGATGTTAACGATAGTTATTTAACCGCATTATGAAAATATAATTGAAAAATGAATTTTGATTTTTGATAGCTTGAGATGATTAAATAATGACTTCATATAATTAATGCTTGATTCAACCGTGCAGCTCAGCGTTTAATACATTGCTTCCAGGTTTGATGACATAATTTGGCTAAGTTTACTCAATTTCGTTTACAATTACGATGATCAATAATACAATAAGCATATAAGTTGTGTATTCAGGCTTAAGGTAGATGCACAGTTTAAGTGCTGGGTCAAAACATGTGTTGTAGTGAGAATAATGTTGATAACCACCTAAAAGAGTTTATTTTTTATTTTTTGCAGTAAATTCTAAAATCACTTGCACCACCACCGTCGGAAAACTTCTAGAAAACAATTGATGAATGTATCTTTGTATAGATGATTATGTAGTCATAGTTTGATTATTAGATATAGTTAATAGGTCAGACGAGCAGTGAGAGAATTTAGTAGTAATACTGCATCAATGACACTTTTGCCTTTTTTGGCTGCAGGTACAAATACCTTCAATGGTTAAAATAATTTACTGATGTAATGCATCTATTAAGGCCAAGAAAACATCACCTATTTGCGCTCAAGCCAATATCATACACGCGTTGCTAGCAGTTATTTCTGAGGATAAAAAATGAATGGACTTCTCACAATTGTTCTCTTATGTATGTTTTGGATATTTTCAAATATTGGTTACTGCGACCAGCTGTATGCCATGTTTTGTACCCTGCATCGACATAGATCAGATTCGGTGAACAATAGTAATTTATATTGGAACCCATGTTATTTTCTTATTGCATCATCATTTCTATTTCAATTGAATCTTCTGTTTTACTACTTTTCCCCTGTACTACATCTGTTGCTTTTTTCTTTTTTCTTTTGCTCCCTTTTTTCAGCTGTTGACAAATACTTTTCCTGACTGTTTACAAATTTCATCCTATTACTATATTTCTCCCCATTGCAAAAAACTTTTGTTACTCTTATTTAATTGAATCGAGCTGCACTGTGTCTTTGTGTCTGCAGTTCACAGTGAATACTTCAACTATATCTATGCACATTGAAGCAGCTATGTAATTGCAAAAGCAACAACATTGGCGTTATATGCCACAGTGAATATATCTATGCATTAGCGGATAAATTTTTAACACATTATCCTCTAAATAGTCTGTGAACTTTAACATATTCACTGTAATTGTTTTGTTCGATTTTAATTGTGATTATCATAACCAAATATATCTATGTATTCTTTATCCTACCAAATTGTTATTCATGATGTAACACTATCGTTCAACAATGTTTTTTCATTACCACCGTATTAAATTTCTTATACATTTGGATATGACCTATGCAACAACAATATTTTTTCAACATCCATGTGCGAAGCACGGGTTTGCACTAGTTGTAGAGGAATAAATGAAGAATAATAAATGCAAACAGAGAGAATATAGTAGTAAAGTAACATGAAACCAGTTAATAATTGAGGCACAACAATTTATAATGGTTCGGCATTGTTGCCTACGTCCAGTTTGAAGAGATAGCTTTATTAATCTATAAACTAAGTATAATACGGATCAGATTAGATTCCTTAGTTACAAAAGACTACAAAGCCACAAGCAGCATAAAAGACCCAAAAATGAACAATCAAGTCTGTATTTATAGAGGAAGACGGTGAAATATCACCCTGAAAATTCGATAAAAGGATCTCCAAAACCATATGGGCCCACAAGAGGGATTGCATAGCCCAAATCACAAGAAATAGGAATCGGGGCTGGTCCATATTTTGGAGGAATTTACGGGTGCGATCCCTATATGAGCTTCTCCATTTTGTATTATTCTTAGCCTCCAAGTTTCATGCCAATTGGATTAGTAGAACTTGAGTTATTGATCAATCTTTGTTGCAATATGTAATACTGTCTAATTTAGGCCTATCCCTCAAGAGGGAAAAGGGCAGATCCCTCTTTCTTGTGCTTTTTGAGGTGCGATCCCTAGTGTGGACTCCTTAGGTTCCCCTCTTCTTGTTCCCAAAGTTTCAAGTGTATTGGACTTCTAGATTTTGAGATATCGATCATTTTCCATTGAGTTGCATTGTTGAGCTGAATACGATCTGATTCTTTTTAAAGATCCCTCTTATATGGTCCCTTTCTTAGGTGAAGTAATTTGCCGATAACTTGAGCATACAAACTCCAAATGACTTGAGATTTGAAATGTAGCCTCATGGGGCCTTCATTATCACTCTATATCGATCTCACCCAATTTGGGACAAAAATAGAGGATATGTACCGATCCCCTAGGGGAAGGGATAGGCGCCGATCCCCTGTTCGAGGGAGATACTAATCTGTACTTAGAATATTCTAGAGAGTCTATCTCTTAGCCTTCATTGATCGTCACTTCATATCATTGCCTGCACTTGATTTCTGGACCTCATACCCATCGCTCTGGGTTACTGGCCTTGATGAAAGTTGAGTCTAACTTCTCTAGTCAATTCGAATATAGCTGGGTCAAAATGCTAGATAACACTTGCCCTCCAAAGTACGTCTTGTATCGAATATGATGTGCTTTGAATCGAAGCAAGTTAGAGTCATCGAAAAGAAATCCATTCAGTTTTCTGAATAGTCTTTATCCTTCTATTGAATTATTTTCCCAAAGTGTCGTATCTCTCTTTGATCATCATGACGCTTGGTCGATTTCCAATAGTATAAATTCGGGATTGTATTCCATCAATTGCTATCTGTGTCAGGTTCTATATGGCTAGTAAGATTTGGCTATCCGCTTCAATTTCGTTTTTGAAAGCTGTAGTCAAAATTCAATTTCTTTTGATTTCAAAAATTGAATTTTTAGAATATACACATGCACTTTCAGGTACAAGTCTTTGTCGTTGGCTCTTGGATGTGTTGGTACGCTCATGGGTCGTCGCCAATTCCTTATAGTTTAATTGCAATTGGATTGCAATTCCCTATTTTTTTGTAATGAAATAGGGGTCGTAATAAGTCACTCGATGAGAAGGAACTTCAAGTTCTATAGGGATGATGGCCTCGGAGCCGTGAGCATGGGCGAACGGAATTTGGCCAGTCATGGACTTGTGGGTGGTTATGTATGCCTATAATGTTGATGGGAGTTCATCGACCCACTTGCCTCTAGCCTTTTCCAAACGCTTCTTCAGAGTGGACTTTATGATTTTGTTAATAGCTTCGACTTGTCCATTATCTTGGGGGTGAGCAAATGCCACGAATCTTTTCTCAATATAATGTCGGCGGCAAAAGTCTTTGAATTCAGCACTATCGAATTGGGTCCCGCTATCAGCTATGATTATTCGAGAAAGACCAAAATGACAGATGATGTTTTGAATAACAAAGTTTATTACTTTTTTCATTGTGAACGCGGCTAAAGGTTCAGCTTTAGCCCATCTGGTGAAGTAATCAACTTCTACGATGGCGTATTTCACACCACTATTAGAAATTGGCAAGTAGCCGATGATGTTAATACCCCAAGGGGAAAACGGCTATGCACTGACATTTGAGTAATTTCCGTCGGTGAGGCTTTTAGAATTTTTTCAAACATCTAGCACTCGTTGCTTTTCTAGCGTGTTCAGATGCATTTCGATTGATAGTTGGCCATTTGTCAGAGTTTTCCCCTTTGTGTGATCATCACATTCTCCTTCATGGACTTCTCTCAAGACTCGTTTAATTTCATCATGGGTGATACACTAAAGCAAGGGAACAGAGAAGACCTTTCTATACATGACTCCTTCTTGGATGATGCAGCATGAAGCTTTGAGGTGGATATGTCATTTTTCACTCCTCCGCCTAGGAAGGATTCCTCATTATAGATAACCTTTGACAGGAGCATCTATGACTTCCTTTTCGGCTCTCTCTCCAGAACCCAATCTATCTCCATCTGATCGATGCTCGGAGCATTCAGTACTTCAACCGAGACCGAGACCATCTACGGCTTATCCTGGCTAGCTTGGCCAGTGAGTCGGCTTTCTCATTTTGTTCTCTAAGGGTGTGTGTAATGGTGTAATACTCGAAGTCTACCAGTAGCTCTTGGACCCAACCGAGATAAGGAGCAAGTTGCTGCCCCTAGCCTAGTAGTCTCCCCTGACTTAGTATACTACTAATCAGGAATCATAAAAAATTTGTAAATATTTTACTCACAGTTCTCTGGCAAGTTTGAGCCCGACGATCATGGCTTCATACTCAGCTTCGTTATTTGTTATAGGGAAGTCGAGTTTCAGCGTGTAGCAGATCGATCATTCCTCAGGAGTCACTAAAACGACTTTGGCGCCAAAACATCGATCATTGGATGCTCCATTCATGTACATTTTCCATTGGTTGGTCGATTCTCCACTGCTCTTTGAAGAGTCGTCTAGTGCAATGAATTCAGCTATGAAGTCCGTCGATTGATGTCCTGGATAGCTCTCCAAGGAAGATAAGTAATATCGAATTGGCTTAGCCCAATATTCCATTTGAGCAACCTTCCAGACATCTTAGGTCGCTGTAAGACCCGTTATAATGGCTGGTCGGTGCAGACGTTGATGGGGTAAGCCTGAAAGTAAGGGCGAAGCTTTTGTTATGCAATCAACAGGTAGTACGCGAGCTTTTCCAGCTTCGTCGGTTTCTTTCAGCACCTGTCAATCGTTGGTTAACATAGTATACTGGCCTTTGGATCTGATCCTCTTTGCGTAATAGTGTGGCACTTATGGCGTGTACTGACACCGCTAAATATATGTATAAGTCTTCATGAACAAGTGGCTTGAACAGGATGAGAGGTCTCTCTGAGTGATCTACCAGAGCTTGAAATGCATCTATGCAATCCTGCATCCATTCAAAATTCATGTTCCCTCTCCTAATAAAATCAAGGAAATACACTTATTGGTGGCCCCGGAGATGAATCTACTAAAGGCAACGACCTTCCCATTGAGGCTTTGTGCCTCCTTAATCATCTTCAGCACTTGGATGTTTTGAATTGCTTGAATCTTCTCGGGATTTGCCTCGATTCCATGACAGTTAACAATGAAACCCAGAAATTTCCCTGACACAACCTCGAAAGAGCATTTCAAGTGATTAAGTTTCATTTCATAATTTCGGAGAATACTGAACATCTCTACCAAATCATCAATGTGGTCGTTTGATCGTCGCGACTTCATGAGCATTTCATCCACATATACTTTTATCGATTGCTCGATTTGATCTTTAAACATTTGGTTGGCCAGGTGTTGATAAGTTGCTCTGGCATTCTTCAGTCCAAATGGCATTACTACATAACCATACAATCCCACATTGGTAATAAAGCTGGTGTGCTCCTGGTTGGGGACATGCATCGGGATCTGGTTATATTCGGGGTACACATCCATAAATTAAAGCAGTTCATATCCAGCGGTTGAGTCTACTAGCTGGTCGATCTTCGAAAGTAGGAAGCTGACTTTCGGGCATGCTTTGTTCATGTTTGAGTAATCAACATATGTCCGCCACTTTCCATTTTCTTTTCTCACATGTACGGAATTGAATACCCATTTCAGGTAGAGGGCATCATGGATAAGCTCATTGCTTTTGAGTTTATCCACCTCCTCTTTTAATGCAGCAGATCTCTCCAGATCCATACCGCATATGGCTTGCATACTTGAACCAACATATGGCCTTGAACCGGATGTCTACCGCTTCATACTTGAGTAGATTAACATATCTGTACTTATTCGAATTATAACACGTGCCTTGAACGAACTTTAATATGAACATTAGATTCCTATATGCTGAAAGCCGATCTTTGAGTTCATATGTAACTGTTTCACATAACAATCACCGTGAAGTCCAGTTGGGATGGTCAATGATGATGGTCACTACGGTAGAATCCTAGAATCTTGTCATGAGCTATTGAGTCTGATAGTGATGGGTCCTAGACGCTTTTAGCGATTATCTGCGATGGTTGAAGATTAGGCTTAAAGGAGTGTTAAATCAAACACCAAGTAGAGTTTAGTCTGGTGTTGCATGTGGATACATATTTAGCTTTTTCTTTGAGTTTGAATCTGCTTTCATATTCGAGTAACGCGCTTTCCATTCAATGTATTCACGATCCGTTACTCGTCGTTCGGGTTGGAGTAATGGTCAGTCGCCCATGAGCTTAGGCATTGATTCGATAATTCTATCTCTAGGCATCCTTTCAGTCATAGCCTCGAGTCATTATAAACACTAGGCATTAGTCAAAGTATTGAGAAGTTGTAGTCATTTTTTGGATGATCACACTTCTACCCCCAATCACGGGTTAATAGATGTACTGCATGGACGGTAGAGTCTCATCCTAGTCATCTTTATACTTCTGCCTAAGCTTCGAAGACTTAGAGTTGATCGATAAAGGGTCGGTCCACATTCATCCTTATTCTTGCTTGTACCCCCCAAGTAAAGGGTAAATGTCAATAAGTGGATGGGCATGTCACATCTGTTTTAGCTTTACACATTTTCTCGTCGATTTGTAGGATCAAGTTAGTTTATGGAAGGATGAGTCGCACCTATTATGAATTGTATTCTGGCTTTTCCTTCCTGGGGGGAGATTCCATTGCCCCGTCGAATTTCGTGCATGAGTTGACGGTTATTCACGTCTACTTTTGATGTCGATGACGCTATATTCTAGGAAAGGGCCAAAGAATAAATGATTAAGTCACATCTAATCTATGGTTGATGCTTCCTTCGTTGAACCAAGGGCAAGGATCAGTTATGGATGGTCAAGTCATATCGATTTTGATTTATGTTCTCCTGTCGGACCAAGGGATAGAATTATTTCAGGAGCGGTTGAATTCATGCTCATCTGGATTTATACGCCTCCTTATGGAACAAAGGAGGATGATAGAGAATGAATGGTCAAGTCACACTCATTTGTGGTTTAATCTCCAATCCATGCTCTGATGGCCGGAGTTATTCGATGGACGTTCGGGTCATATTCATTTATGGTTGGTGTAGATCGATATTGACCCTCGATCCGATGGTACGATATAGTCGGTTGCCCATAACTTAGGATTCCATTCTGATTGGTTTTGTATTAAGGCCTCCTTGTAGTCATTGCCTTGAGTCATAAAGAATCATCAAGCCGGAGCTATAGTGAGCTGTTGTATTCGGCTTACAGTAAGTTGTATTTTGTCCCCAGTCTTGGGTTAGCGAAGTTAGTTTATGGATGGTCGAATTCCATCCATAGTGAGTTTATACTCCTCCCATCGAGTTCAAGTTGGAGTTTATGGAATAGTGAGTGGTTAAACTGCACTCATCTATTTTTTTATACTCATATCCGCACTCTAGGGATAAGAGTTTGTTGGCGGGTGGTCGAATCGCTCCCAATTTGTGTTTATACTCCAATCCACACTGGAAGACCAGAGTTGATCAATGGACGGTCGAACCGCGCCCATCTTATATTTGTGTTTATACTCTAATCCACACAAAGGGGCTAGGGTTATTAGATGGGTGGTCAGTCATACCCTTTTGATGTTTATACTCTAGTCCGCGCACTAGGGACCAGAGTTGGTCGATGGACAGTCAAACCATGTCCATATTTTTGTGTTTATACTCTGGTCCACGCCTCGGGGACTAGAGTTTTATGATGGGTGGTCAGTCACACCCGTACGATGTTTAAACTCTAGTCCATGCTCTGGGGACCAGAGTTGGTCGATGGACGGTTGAACCGCGTCCATCTTTTTGTGTTTATACTCCGGTCCATGCTCCGAGGACCAAAGTTTTATGATGGTTGGTAAATCACACCCGTTTTGGATTTATACTCCACCTGTCAGGTCAAGATAATATTTGTCAAATGAATAGTCGAGTCATGTTCATTCGTGGGAAGGAATTCTGCGGCTAGTGTCGAGGACAAAAGTTGGCGAGTGGATAGCTGATTCATGTCCACTTGATGATTAAGCATGAATGGTCGGACCACATCTATGATCCATGTTTGGGTTGGATGGTTAGGACTCATCCAATTTGCTTTGTACTCCTCCCGACAGGTCAAAGGAGAGAGTTGTTGGGTGGATGGTCAAGTCACATCCACCTCACGTTGTAGTCGTATCCTCGTGTCGAGGGTGGCAGTTGATGAATAGGCGGTTAATCGTGCCTACTTTAAGTCGAACTCCCTGACTTCCACCTGTGTTTAGGGCAGGAGTAAATGTGTGGATGGTCAAATCACGTCCACTTTAGTTGGACCTCAGTCTTGCTGAGCTTTGGGAGAGGCATAAGTATTTTGGCGAACATCAAGTATGAGCTGGGGAGTGGATGGTCAGGTTGCATCCACTCCAACTGTTTCTCTGGTCTTCAAGTCAAGTGTGGAGGTAGTGGATGGTCAGTTGTGTCCATTTTGTATTGGATTATGACCTTGTCAGGCTCTATGTTAGGTATAGATATTCTACCAGAATTGAAGCACAAAGTAGGAAAAGGGTGGTTGAGTCACACCCACTTTCCATTTCGAGTTCTTGCCCCCAAGTCAGGGGCATATGGTAGCCGATGAGTTGTTGAATCACGCTCGTCTTGATGATCCTCCAAAGGTCTGATCATGGTCCACGGAGGTTGATTGGTGCCCAACTCTAAGTACTTGGTTACCTACATCATTTGGAAGTAGTTTAGTTCAAGTTAGTTGTAGTTCACAACATAACCGAAATTGAAATAAAATTTATTGATAAGTGAAGTAGCATTGTATGCTCGATATTCCACTTCGCCCCAGCCCTTCTCAATTGGTAGGTGGTCTAATTGATGATTAAAGTTCTTTATTGATAAGGGTCGGATGTTCCCTGCCTGCCATTATGTGGGGCTTGCATATATTATTGAATCTTTCCTTTTTGGATCAACTTTTCGATCACATCTCGGAGGTGTCTGCAATCGACGGTGTTATGATCGTGTGTATCTTGAAATATAAAACATTTCTTGAATTTCTTATGGGTTTCGATGGACTCTCCCATGGCTGGTTTCCAGTACTACTCTAAGTCGTGAGTCTCCAAGTAGATGTTTTCAATTGAATCGTTCAAAGGAGTATATGAGTCATATTTTGTATTCTTGGTCGTCTCCTAGAATTTGAGTTCGCATCTAAGGCTTCAATGCTGCCCTCGCTTTAAATTCCTTCAGCCAACGGGCCTACATCGTTCTTTCTCTTAGTCTGCTCTACCTCTTCTTGCTTAGATTCTGGTTCACTTTGTAATAGAAACAATCCAAGGTTATAGGAGGCTCTCCAGGTTACCAGTCGCCAAAGTCTGTCTTGGGGTCGATTCCCCTTATCAACGCCATCAATATGTTATTCTCACTAGGATTGCTCACTTTAGTGACGACGACATTGAATCTCTACAGAAAGTCTTTGAGCGGCTAACCTGACGTCTGGAATAAATTGGATAATGACATCACATCCTTAGTGTGAGTCGCATGCATCCTAAATTGCTCGACAAACTTTTGATCCGGTTGATCGGATGAGGAGATTGACTTGGGTGGTAACTGTGTAAACCGCATGATCATTATTCCTTTGAGGAATATAGGGAAACATCTACACTCGATGGCATCCCTCACTCTGGCGGGATCCATGTGCCACTCATACTTCACGAGATGTTGTGAGGGGTCTATATTCACAGAATACGCTAGCGTGGTGAATGTTGTTCACTTTTGATGAATAGGTTTTCATAGAATATGAGATGTTGTTATGGTCTACATCCTTGGATATTCTACAGGTTGAACGACTTTGATGAATAGGTTTTGACTGGTGGAGATGCTCCAATCGTCGTCAGAATGGTTCGTTTTCAAGCTACGGTTGGTTGTAATGCTTGTGAATTTTGTATGCATGATTGTCCAACGTTTGATGGTTGAGAATTCTAATCGAATGGTGATAGGATGGGGTTGTGGATCGGTGATGATCCACAAACTTTCATCCAAATGGGTGCAAACCGTATAAGGCGGTAAGGAAAGCCTCTTGAGGCTGCACACCAAGTTTCAAGTCATTTGGAGTCCGTATGCCAGAGTTATGAGCAAAATAAGATGGGTCAGTATTGAAGGATTGGTGATAATATACTTGGAGTCCGACCCAGGTTCGCTTGGAGTCGTTGAATTTGAAGTGCTGGGTTGGTAACGAACGGTGCTTGGAGAAAATCTTGGTTTTACCCAAGTTTGACCTTGGGCCAGAATTTTCTGGGTTCGCTTGGGTCGAATGGGTGATTACCCGAGTTCAACTTCAGGTTGGAATATATAGAGTCTGCTTCGAGTCATATAAGTGATTACTTCAGTCGGCCATGAAAGGAGTTTTTCGACAAACGTTTCGACGATTTTTGATGGTTTTTGACGAATACCACTTGTGATTCAATGATGGAGCTTCCATAATGGTAAGTGATTATTTTGATGAAGGATAACTGTACTTCATGATGGCATAATAAGCGAAGTACAGCGGTCGTCACACAAGCCATCGTACCATAGTTGCCAAATTAGGCGTTTGGAAGTTGGTCAGCTAAGAGCAGTCGTAATCTACCCTAGAAGCCTGATCTGGTAACCGATCCCAGTTCGTGTCATATCACCTTGGTTCTCCAGCCTTTGGGAGTAGCATTTGAGTAGCAGTTTCTTGTCCATTCCTTGGCTGCAATTTAGCAGCTGTCGCTTGATGCTCTATGCCCCGGTCAGCCACAGGACATAAGGGAAGTGGATATAATGCACCGTCTTTAAGTTGAGTTCCAAATCCAGATAGCGGAAGCACTGCACTGTGGTTTGGGTTCTCAGCATCTAGAAAAAATATTTTAGAATCTTTTTTTTAGATGAACCGATCCTTTCCTTCTTCTCATTTTATTTAGTCGTCGATCCCCTACTTCATATTCAGTCAAAAAATTTCACCGATCGCTTCCTTCTCATTCTTTCACTACTCCCTTCTATTTGCACTTGTTTATCACTGATCCCCTCTTACTATCATTTGCCTGGACATAGGATCGGTTGTGTTGGCATAAAGGGATCGTCTGCCGAATGGGCATAGGAATAGGAGAAAATGTTGGAGTTGAAGCGCGGAGGGATCGATCATTTTTCGTTCATGACATAGGGATCGGTCATTTTTCATTCTTGACATAAGGATCAGTTATTTTTTATTCATGACATAGGGATCAGTTTCATGACATAGGGATTGGTCACTTTTCATTCATGACATAGGGTCGGTCATTTTTCATTCATGGCATAGGGATTGGTCATTTTTCATTCATGACATAGGGATCGGTCAAGTTGGCTTTAAGAGAGGTATCGACTATGTTGAGATAAAGGGATCAGCTATGGTTCAGTTGTAGAGGATAGGTGGAATGATACTAGTGGAGAGATCAGACCAGTTGACATGTGAAAAAGTGATGGGATCCCCACAAGGCTAAATTGCCATGGTGAGGGATTGGATGTGATCCCTCCATCTAGGAATACATAGCCATTTTTGGCTATGCTAACTTTATTGTGAACTTCAGCATCCGATCCTATGGACTTGCATATATATGTGAACCCGATCCCTACCAAATGAACACGAACACATGAACAACTCCATACAAGAACACCAGCACCATCATTTCCTTTAACAACACGGGAAGTAGACCTGGTTTCTCTAATCATGGCTGATAGTCTCCTTATAGATCTCTTTCAAATCTGAGTAGAATAGGAAACTTGTTGGTAGAAAGCTGGATCTATCTCGCGAATATGAGAATCCACAAGTAGATGATGAGATCCAATCAAGCTGAGCTAAGAATTCAACTCTCAATGAAAGCACCAAAATGTTTACACCAAAAGTTGTCACAAACACCCAATAGAGATTTGTAGAGGAATAAATGAAGAATAATAAATATAAACAGAGAGAATATAGCAGAAAAGTAATTAGAAACTAGCTAATAACAGAGGCACAACAATTTATAGTGGTTCGACATTATTTGCCTATGTCCACTTTGAAGAGATGGCTTTATTAATCACTTTGTAAACTAAGTACAATAGAGATATGATTAAAATCCTTAGTTACAAAAGAGTACAAAGCAACAAGCAGCGTAAAATTCTCGAAAATGAACAATCAAGTCTGTATTTATAGAGGAAGACGGTGAAATATCTCCCTGAAAATTCGATAGAAGGATCTCCAAAACCATATGGGCCCACAAGAGGGATCGCATGGCCTAAATCCTAAGAAATAGGGATCGAGGCCGATCCCTATTTTGGAGGAATTTGGGGGTGTGATCTCCATAAGAGCTTCTCCATTTTGTATTATGCTTAGCCTCCAAGTTTCATGCCAATTGGATTAGTAGAACTTGATTTATTGATCAATCTTTGTTGCAACATGTGATATTGTCTGATTTAGGCTGATCCCTCTTTCTTGTGCTTTTTGGGGTACGATCCTTATGGTGGACTCCCTAAGGTCCCCTTTTATTGTTCCCAAAGTTTCAAGTGGATTGGACTTCTGGATTTTGAGATATCGATCGTTTTCCGTTGAGTTGCACTGTTGGGCTGAATACGATCCGATCCCTTTTATACGGTCCCTTTATTAGGTGAAGTAATTTTCCCATAACTTGATCATACAAATTCCAAACGACTTGAGATTTGAAATGTAACCTCGTAGGGCCTTTCTTGTCACCCTATATCGATCTCACCCAGTTTGGGACAAAAATTAAGGATATGTACCGATCCCCTAGGAGAATGGATATGCACCAATCCCTTTCCTGGGGGAGGTATTAATCCATACTTATAATATTCTAGAGAGTCTATCTCTTGGCCTTGGTTGATTGTTGCTTTATATCATTGTCTGCACTCTATTTCTGGACCTCACAATCATCGCTCTGGGCTACTGTTCTTGATGACAGTCGAGTATAACTTGTCCAGTCAATTCAGATATAGCCGAGTCAAAATGCCGAATAACAATAAACCACTTGTAAAAGTAATGGAAGTGAAGGTACCGGGCCAGGTCGTAGTGGGTAAATGAGCTACTTTCAATAAAAATCCATTCTAGATCTTTGTTGTGCCCATGAAGTCTAATTAATTTTAGATCCAATCTAAAATTGTTTTAAATAAAACCTTATTTAATTTAATTATTTTAATTTGTTTAAAAAGAATTTTTATTTAATTTAAATTAGGTATATTATTATAAGCATATCAAATACACTTATGCGTGTATTGTACATGTGCAATATTAAATGGTGCACATGCTTAATGTGCATATCTATAGGTTTTTGGATTTACACTATAACGGACACATTCGTCCTTTATATATGCCTTTTGTTGTTTATAGTTTTTTATTTAAATTTAAATTTTTATATATATAATTATAAATAAATTTTGATATCAAAATAATAATTGTGATTATATGTATTTAATTAAAACTAATTTAGACTGATTTCATATATTTTGAATTTAGAAATAATATCTTAAAATCTAGTTTCGACTTATTAAAATTCCAAATCAAATCAATAGTTTTGAGAAAAATATACATTAGTAAATTTTGAATAAAATAAATAATGTACATACATATACATACGTACATACATATATACATATATATACACACTCTTGAAATTCATTTAATATTCATAATATATACGATTTTATAATATTAGATTTATATAAATATGATAACATTATTATATATATATATATATATTATATTTTGGTTGTAAGGTTTTAAAAGATATATTTTTTTAAATTCCGTACCGATTTTTTTACATTTATAAAACATATACATATTTATATATATATATATCTAAAACTGATTAAAAAATTATTTGTTAATTATCTATTTATGTAAATAAGTTGTAAAAGTTTTTCTTATGGCTGAAAGCATGTATGTTAAATTTTTTTTAAACAAACTAAGATATGTAATATATATATATATATATATATATGTATATGTGTGGATGTATGTATTCGTATTCAATATGTTATAAAATTATATCGTTGCGTTCATTACGATTTTTTGATCAATTTTCACATATAATATGTTGAAAACGAAGCTCAAACGGAAACAATATGCACATTTGAAGTTTTTGGATTCAAATTAATTTAAATAGAATTCAAATTCAAATAATTAAATAATTTTCAAATTTGAAATTCAAAAAAGCAACAGTAATTAAACTTAGGGGTTAAGTAATCATTAAAATTAACGTTAATGTTAAAGGAGTAATAAAGGAATGAAATAAATTAATCAACGGCAATTAAAAATGTTCCCTGAAATAAACGAACCGATCGACTGCCTACCATGGGTCGGTCAACTGCTAGCGATCGATCGGTAGGGTAGGGTCGGTCAATCGGTGAGCAAGTGACGGCTAGGGTTTGTTTGCATAGTGAACATCCAGATTTTATTTATTTAAACTGACTTAAATATAAGGGTTCTAGTGCATTCCAACCATTATAAATAAGGGCCTAACCCCTCACTTTATTCACACATTATTTTAAGGAACCTAGCGAAGCGCTATCAATCTCTCTTCAATGGTTCGGAAAAGTTCTTTAGGGTTTCAGGTAATAGATTCTAGATGTTTATTATTTTATTTTCTGATTATTCTCCTCCGATCCCTCAATTTCTCCGTCTAATACATACACATACACACAAATCCCATGTTGTATATATATAAAAGAGGAGATCTGATGAGATTATTGAAGGCGTGACAAATGCAAAAACATGAAGAGATAAGTATTTATTATAAGTGGAAATCTTAACATTTCTGTTTTAGTAATCGAATAGTTGGTTGGATTTAATATATGCCTTGAGGAGTTTAGGTTTATGAAAACATCACATTAAAACCCCAAAATTACCTCAAAGCGGAATGTCAATTCTTAGATTGGAATCTCAATTGTTTTATATTAAAATAATGGAATTTGTGTATGTTTTGCAATTTCAATGTTTTTACCTTATATTCCACTTCTTATCTTTTTCTTTGGATCTGATTAAGGGTTTTGATTAGGAAATGGTGTGTAAGATACGAATTCTTATTCGTAATTTGCACTGCCTATTTCACAATTTGAATAGAAATTCCCTTCGACTAATTTCATGTAAAAAGAAATTGAATAGAGCGTAAAGGTATGTAAATTGTAAGTTTCTACTATTTATTTATTCCATTGTTTTAATGTAAAATAAGTGGGTTTGGATTCTGTTTTTATACAAGTATGTTGATTTGATTTTGGGATATTGGATTATGTGTTAATATGGAAATGAGACTTGTATAATTTTGAAGATTTGACATTTAAATGTTAGTTTAGGGCATAAACTTCGCACGCTTAGAAATTTACTAGGTGCGTGTATGTGTTTGTGTGTGTATACATATATATTAATGTAAATAACATAAGATTATAACTTATTAATGGCGTAGTTAATAAATTATTAATTATTATTGAATTCACCTTAGGAAAGTGAGTAGTTGTAGAGGTGAAATAAGAAGTTTTTTTATAAGGCCTTAATTATGAATAATGTGAGATGTGTGATAATATGTTAAGAGAGTGTTATAAATTATAACTAAGTTATAGGGATGGAGGTCAGTCAAAAACACACAGAAGTCTGCCCAGCTAATCTGACTACCAGTAGTAGGACTTTGGGGCTGCTGTGAGACATCATCTATAATAAGTAACTATGGATGATGTGAGGTTAGTCCTAAATTTTGTAGGATAAATTTGTCCAGCTAATATGGCTACCAGTACCTACGAATAGTTGGACTAACGTGAGACGTCATTGTGGGGTACATGTCATAATACGAAGGACCTACTTCAGGGATTGAAGGTATTAAATAGCTGTATGAGGGCCTACCTCTTCCGTATGTAGGAAGTAGTAAATGGTCGGGGTTAAGGTTAAGGGTTAGGCATAGTAGTGGATATCTTGAAAAGGGTCCGCTTTAATACGAAGTATCAAGTGACCGAAAAGATTCCATGCAATGTCGGCTAGATAAGTACCAGTGAGGAGTCCACCTTTGGATAGGTATTTAATGATACGGGACCTGCCCTAAATAAGGTATTAAATGGTTAGAGAATGCCTAATTTTCATTTAAAAGGTATTAAGTGGCTTAGGTACTATCTCTTACATTGATAGGACATTACTGACGATGGATATGGGTTGTAAGAGTGACAGTTATGGAATTGGAATTGGGAAAGCCTTAGGGCTTAAAGTTGGAAAGACTTAGAATAAAGTTAATATACGAAAGACATATTCCTATTGAATTATACTGGCCAAGTACTATTATAGTAAGGCTAGGGAATTTTATTCACCAAACATATGTTGTTATGACTCCCTCCTCATTACAACATAGGTTAGGAAAGGCAATGTTGAAGACGAAAGCGAGGAGGAAACTTATGGCAGTTTATTTATATATCTACTTACGTTATTACATGATGTACCCATTAAAGAATAATGATGTATTTGGAAAATGTTCTACTATGGATATGGGACAATTTTATTGGTATTATGTTATAGATTTATGACATTTGGATTTTAAATAAAATGGGTACTGTTTCTATTATTATATTTTTTCCTTCCGCTATGAGTTCTGAATGTGTAGACAAATAGCTCTGTATTTTTCTTTATACCAACTAAGAGCCAGCTTTCAAAATGGGTCTAAGTTTCAATGGGCCTTTTTTGGGTTGGAATTTAGGTCCATTTTTGGGGTTGGCTATTGCATTCGGTTTCAGAGCTTAGGTTACTTGATCAATGGGGATGGGTATATGTATGAGAAGCATACTTGTTATTTTTGAAAATGTTTTTCAAAAATCCTACTATATATATACTTATTATAAACGTACGCAAAAACACTAGGCAAATCTTTACTTCAACATATAATACTATCTTAGGAAATGTACAAGGAAAAGATTATAGCTCCAAAGTTGATAAGGAATTAATGTGCAATAAATAGCAAGTCACAATAATTTAATAAGTATATAATGGACCAATTAAAGATATTATTAGGGTAATTATGGAGAGATAAGGACAACATAATAGGAAAAAATTAGAATGAATAAATAGATGACTTTAAAAATTGTTTGTTAGAATAATAATTATTTATTACGGATAATTAACATTTATAGAAATAACAAATAAACATGTTAGATAGTGATTAAATATTATAAGGTAGTATAATTGTAGTTAAGGTAAATTATATAGCCTTAATTATACAGACGAAGGTTAGTAGGCCTAACCCAATACATCAAAATAGATGGGAGATAAGAAACTATTTGTTGTAAACATCTAGAAGTAAGGAATGATAGGAGTAAAGCAAGACGTAGTGGAGCAATTTCCCACAAGAAGGTGTACATTAATCACCACAAGGAGATAACAGAATTTTTATAAAGATTGAGTAGGAAAGAAAGGGCAATTAAAGTCAATTTCTAAATCCAACCCCATGAAAAAAATTTGATAAAAGATTTTTTAAAAATTCCTTGAAATGTTTTGAATAAGTTTTATTGGAGGATTTATTAAGAGGTCGTTGTTTTGAAAAAGCAAGGAAATTCATAATTTGAAATTTTGTTGAGTCAAAATTTTTTGATTAAAAGGGTTTTTGGTAAAAAGGATTTTTCATTTTGAAATACTAGTTTAAAATTGGTTGAGTCAAAAAGTTTCCGATTTTTGGGGAAAGGGATTCTTTATTTTAAAAATAAATGTAAAATAGAGCATATGTTGGACTTGATGATTTTTCTTCTATTTCATAGATATGAAAGTTCTTTTTTTTAAAACTTCTTTCTAAAAAGGGAGAATAAATTGAAATGGAACTTAATTAAATTAAGGAAAAAATAATAGAAGGATAAGAATAATTAAGATAGGAGGAACTTTTCCCTTCAAGGAAAATACCGAGAATGACAACTAAAGTAGGAGCCAACTAGTTATGAGAAATATAAATAAAGGCAATATTGGGAGATTTGGATAGAAATAGCATTAGGACTTTATATAAAAAGGATCGGTGATCTAGTTAGAAATTAACAAGATAGAAGTTATCATTGTCTACTCCACTTTTCATTGTTTAAGGATGAAGAAGATGTTATTGGGAGATTTTTTTTAACAATTGGATGGAATTAAAGGATGATAATTGATAAATGAGTTGGGATGATTTTGTAAATGTTATAAGGAAAAGCATTTATGTGAGAACGAGAATTTATATATACAATTTTCTATATAAAACTTGTTTGAATAAGAATAAAATACTATTGAATTTAATATGGTAATGAAAGAGAAATAAATTGAGGTTGATAAGAAAAGGATTGCGAAAGATTATAGGAATTTAAATAAGACTTAAACTAAGATATAAAAAGTATTTAGTTAAGTAATAATACATTTTTTGTAATAAAGCAATAGACGTTAGTGTATATTTTATAGATAATATAACAACTTGAAATTAGAAATTTGGCATGCATGTGGTCTATTAAAATAATTGTCTTGTAACTAGAAATATCATTGAAATAATGAATGTCTAATAAAGGAAAACTTGTTATTTTTAAACGCTATTGAAATCGAAGTCGAAATTGTCGGTTTGCTTAGAGATGAGAGGAAATTGATGATTATCGGTAGACGGAGAACTCGAGATTCCAAGATGAAATCGAAGGGTAGGATTATTATCGGTCGATCGATGGGAGTTTTTTTGTGAATTTAGGTGATTAGATCCGAGTGAACTATTTTTTAATGATTATCGGTGGATTTGAGATGTTAATACACGGCGACAGATTTAATTTTTTTATTGAAGTAGGAAATGAAATTAGGTTGTACGCGATTTCAATTCGGGTAGGTTTGGGAAAGTCTACGTCTTCCTGCTATGGTTGAAGCATAACGGTCGCAATTTGCTACTGCTGTATTATACAACCGTCGCAAATTATTTTTTAATTTTTTAGTCCATTTGCAATAGGTATTTGCTATGGTTATGAAAATAATAGTTGCAAATAACTATTGAATATGCGAGTATATGATTTTTGTTTGATGATAATAAACATATATATATATATATATTCATTTAAATGAATTTGTTAAAGTACTATTTTATTTTTCACATAATTAATAAATATTTGCTGAATAAAATGAATAACACAGAATTTAAATTCAAACGGATATTTTATTCAAACAAATATTTATTACAATTTTGAATAGTACAAATCTGAGCTCTCACTATATATATACACGATTTCAATTACATCATAATTTTACATTTACAAATGCACCTCACTACATATCACTCATTCACTCGTATTTATCTTCAACTCCATTCCAGATTAAATCCAGCATCTGAGCTATCTGCAAAAATATACACCGACGCAGTAAAATTGAAAATGAAATATTTTTGCAGTATAAAATAAAATGTATTTTGAAAATATTATTTGCCTCAGTTATTTGGGTTGTTCATCATCATTTAAATTTGAATTCATCATACATGAATAGCTTATGACATGCACAGTGTATCACTGTAGATGCCACAAGGCCGTGTACACCGATATACACTTGATAAAATTACAGGGACAGGTGAGCACAAGGTCAAACCCAATTAAAAGCCGGGTTCAACTCAAATGCAATACAAATAAAGTCACGACATGAGCACAAGGTCAAAACCGAGCTTTAAGCTGTATTCAACACAGGTGCAAATTCAAATGAAATGGTCAAGACACAAAAATCAAGCCTCGACCAAAGTTCAAGTCGTACACATGAAAACAGAGACTAGACAGTCCATGCATATATACATGTCGACCAGGCAGCAAACAAAGTCAACAAGACTGCATCAACAAACCAAAACCAGGCTACACAATGAATCAGATGTCCAGACTAAAATACAATGCCACTTCAACTACAAATGCACTTACAATTTACAACATCAACCTATACCAGATCACAAAACAAAGTATACAGGAACTAACACACATGAACTCAGTGAACCAGACCAGCTTAAATGCAACTGAATATAAGTCAGAAAACAACAAGTTCCAAGCAGTTGACAATGCACAAGAACAAAAATGAAATAGAGGTGGCAGCATGGAACTGCAAACTAACCAAGTTGCACAATGGCAACTACAGCAGGCCTCAACATCAAATAACAAACTAACTCAAACTTGAAGTGACAAGAAGGTTTGACCCAATCAATCAAGTTTTATAAAGACCAGGCCTCGAGTCACAGTGCAGCTAGAACCAACACTACAATTACATTGGAGCATATAAATGAACCAGACAAGGCATAAGATTTCAAGTTCACATATTTGACAACAATGCAAACATAGTTTAGAACTACTTCAATCAGAGATGTACAAGATGAAATCACATACATACATACATAAATGTATGTACACAAGTGGATGAATACATATGCATCAGATAGCAAATGCCCCTGTGATTTCAACATCAAACAAGACAAGTTGATATGCACATATATACACGCAGTCAGACAAGTACAAGTATGTATACAAGTGAAAATGACCAGCCTACAACACTACATATGCGAGCAAGACCACAAATCCAAACCAAGTTTGACAGCAGAGTATCAAGTCAACACAAATGCTCCAGTCATGTTAAATGCTAAAGTCAGGTAATATCAAAATTCAAGTCGAAGCCGTGAGCAATTGACCGGAGTCAAAGGGAACAAAGAACGAAATAACACATCGAATAGTTTAAAATCAAGCCGTGGTGGCCAAGGAGTCCAACAAAATTCAAAGCCATGATTATCAAGTAAACAAGCAACGAAAATATACAAATTGAAAAGGTTAGAAATCATCATCAACATCCAAGCAACATCGAACGACCAAAACAAAATAATTGATGAATTCAAATAAATTTATACGAATGAAAATATAGGAATTCGAATCCTATATAAATGTTTAACATCACCGGCTACGAATCCATCGAGTTTAAGCAAACTAATCAGAAAAGACAAAGAGAAAAAATCACATACCACTTAGTCGAACTCGATCAAAAAATTGGGGCAGCCGTGTGCAAAGCAGAGAGATCATCGATTGACAAAGCAAGGGACACTAAACCATCATTCAATCGAGCAATCGAAGTCGACAACCTCAATTTTTTCACAAGCCCTAATTTTATCAGAGAGGAACGAACGTATATTGAAGAAGCCATTTTTCACAAACGAAGAAGAAAGCGGGCCGACATAATAAAAAAAAGAGGGACATACTTTTTATCACTTCATTTTATTTGGGCCGGTTTCTTTTTAAATTCATATTGGGATTTAAATTTTAAAACTAGGGTTTCGTTGGTTTTATTGTATTTTTCTTTTAACCTTTGTAATTTCTAGTCGTGTAACTAGAGGACGAACTACGGTGGTGTAGTTCGAGAATTCGCAACTCTGTGGCTGAGTTGTGGCAGTGTTTTGAGCGTAGAGTTAGTATAGTCGGTAGTGGGTGTCGCGAGTTTATGTGTATAAGCGTCTGACTACTTAATTTCTAGTAGAAACCTTGGGGGCAACATGTAGGCATGGTTTTGCCGAAGCTGGGTAAATCTGTGTGTTCTATTTTCTGCATTTACTATTCTGCTATTATCTGTGCTGCTATTATTCTGCTATGATCTGTGTTGAAATTATTTTATATACTTCCGTAATAAATTTTTATAACTTATAGTATCACCCTATTCACCCCCCCTCTAGGGTGAAATCGATCCTATAAGTTGTATCAGAGCTAGGAATAAAAGCCATTTTTGTTTTACAAATTTTGATTTTTCAAAAACCAATATTTTTAAAAAAAATTGAAATTTTAAAATGGCTTCTTTTAATAATGCTTTTACTGAGGGTCAGTCCAATATCATTCCTTTTATTTTTGATGGAACGGATTTTTTGAATTAGAAATTAAAAATGGAATATTTAAAATATGTTAATGTTAAATGTTGGAATATTATTGAAAATGGGCGTGATATAATAGACAAAAAATTACTTCGATTAATGCTCTTGCTATGCATATACTATATTCTCATATTAATCAAGATAATTTTAACTTTGTCTCTCATTGTGAAAATGCACAGGAAATCTGGAATACTTTTGATGCAATATACGGTGCAAAAGTCAACATCCGTGAGAGATCTCCCATAATCGACTCAAAAACATGCTTAATAGGATTGAAAAAAGGCAGCAGTGATGATGATGATAATGGAGCAGCTGAGCTGGCACTACTAATAAAGAGATTCAAAAAATGGAACCATAAATACAGAAATCCAGCTCCAAATCAACAATTGAAAAGCAGAATAATCAAAGCACTTGACAACTCAGAAGAACACAAGATCATATGTCACAAGTGCAAGAAACCCGATCATATCAAGCCCAATTGTCCTCGAAATCGACACGGCCAAGAAAAGAAATCAAAAAGGAGAAGTTTTGCAGCCATGTGAAATAAAAGTGATGATGATAGTAAAAGCACTAGCAGTGAGAGTGAGAAAGGAGATCTGTGCCTTCGAGGTGATATAACTGATAGCTATGATGACGAGCCAACTGAGGTATCAAAACTCACTCACTCAGAATTACTTATATATTTCCACGAAGTAAATGGCTGTTTTGAACGACTTAGGGAAAGATATGCTAAAATTGAATCACAAAGAGATACTTTGATAGATTTAAACAAACAGCTTGATCAATTAGTTAAAAACTATCAAAGAAAAAGCCCTAAGTATGATAAGTGTCCAAAATTCGAAGAAGAGATTAGAAAATCATAAATTAAAACAAAATCACTTGAAAATGAAATGCTGATTTTGAAAGAAAGCAAAAACACGAGGAGAGAAAATTCTATTAAAAAGTGCACACAATTATTGAACGAAAATGAATCTCTCAAAACACAAGTCCAACAATTGTCTACGACTTTAGGAAAATTCTCCAGAGGAGAAAAATCACTAAATATGCTAATAGGAAAACAAACTACTAATACAGATAGACAAGGACTTGGGTATAATCAATCAGA
The DNA here is from genome assembly GCA_030737815.1 of Allium fistulosum. Taxonomy (NCBI): domain Eukaryota; kingdom Viridiplantae; phylum Streptophyta; class Magnoliopsida; order Asparagales; family Amaryllidaceae; genus Allium; species Allium fistulosum. The sequence continues at coordinate 1,397,839,990 of CM060903.1, read as the reverse complement.
ACGTGATAGAGGTGAAATTAAACAAGTTCATTCCATGTGCATAATTTGTAGAAAATTTGGACACAATCAAAATAATTGTTGGTATAGACCCAAACACATGAAAACTATTCCAATTTGGGTACCAAAAGGCACAAATATAAAATCCCTCAAAGTCAAACAAATCTGGGTGCCGAAAGGGACATATATAAATAGTTTTGGGTCTCCACAAAATTATTTTTCAAAATTTGTTGCCACTAACAACCATGGACCTATAAAAACAAATAGGTCACAAAAATATTCTCACGTGTAGGTATGGTGGCAGGCTAAGGAACAACAACAGCGTCATCTGGATTCTGGCTGTTCCGGACACACAACGGGCAACAAATCAAAGTTCCTTAGCCTAGTACAAAGGTGACAGAATCACAATGGGCAACAACGAAAAAGTATCGTAAAGGTAGAACAGGTAATGGTATATTCATCTTGAACGATTTATTAAATGCGATAATCTGCACCATAATTTGAAAGTTATAATGAATGATGATTTTGATTATGACTTATTCAAAATGTTGACAAATAATCTTTGAACTATTTCATATAGATTTGCTTGGACTGATGATGATGTTTTATTGATTATTGTTTACTCATGATACAAGTGGATATATTTGTTTATCTTATCTGGCACTATGGTCATTGTTTGCTTGTTTACATGGTTTCAATTCAAATTCAAGAGAATTTCATTTAAAATCTGAAAAAATGATTTTAAGAAATTTTGTTGCACACATCACGGTCTGGTCTATAGCATCCAACTAATGATAACCTCGAGTGAAAGAAAAATTCAAATGCAAATTACACTGGTAATCTAGTTGATAGAAAAATTACTAGTGGAACGTGATTTATGTTGAGACATTTAGTAACTACATCGTTTTTTTTTTCAAAGAAAAATCTGCATATTTTTCATTTCAAATAATTTTCAAATAGCAGACATTTTTCTTATAAAACCCCTTCTAGAAAATCATTTTTTTTGACCTTGTTTCAGATTAGTCATTTTGGAAAATTTGATTTTATAATTATTTTTGGATTTTATTTTAAATGACTGTATTAACTAATCTGACTCCCTACTGACTGTCAAAAGGATAAATAGTGATTGAAAAAGTGATGAGTGTTGATATTAATCATATATTATAACTTGAGACAGTATAATTAGTAAATTTCTTTAGAAATTTAAACAAGAGTTATGAAACTATTGTTTGGTAAAAATTTCCATGACCATTTCTATTTCTATCATATTTCTATCGACCATCACTCATCAAAATTCAATATAGTATGTCAATATGTGGTATTTTAAATGGGAATTCATTTGTTTTTCAATTTATTATATTTTAAGTAATAAAAACATCCAAAGTATTCACTCTCATTTAAAAGTCCTCACGGTTATACATACGTGAATTACTTGGAATTTTTGATTATGTGCTTCCATGCTCATTTAAAAGTCTTCACGGTTATGCATGTATGGAACGCATATCAAAATTGATTGATTAAATAGACAAGTTGATTCTAATCCCATTTAAAAGTCCTTACGGTTATGCGTGGTTAGAAGATACTTGAATTCATTTTTTTAATAAAAATTTGGAATACTACTAATCTCATTTAAAAGTCCTAACTGTTATGCATGGTTAGTAGATATTCAAATTCCTGATATAAATATACCACAAATAGACACAACTATATGGTTTTATATAATGACATCATCCATATCATTCTAAAGTGGAATATGCATCAAACAGAGTATCTATGATTTTTGTTTGATTTTTTATTAAAATTTAATATTTATACTCGATTGGGAATTAATATTGTATTAATGTCTATCACTTTATCTCTATTTTTCTAACATTATTACTCTTTTGCTGATAACAAAAGGGGGAGAGAAAAGTTAAGATTTTGATAAATAAAGGTCAAATGTTTTATTTTTGTATTTTCTATTTGCATCTAGGCTCATTTGAATATTTTTATTCATATATGAAGAGGGAGCTTTGTGTAGAGAGGGAGCATTCAAATAGGAGGAGCAAATTGAATAACCAAATACATTTAATAAATTCAAAATCTTAAATATATGTTTGTTATCATCAAAAGGGGGAGATTGTTGAATACGCGAGTATATGATTTTTGTTTGATGATAATAAACATATATATATATATTCATTTAAATGTATTTGTTAATGTACTATTTTATTTTTCACATAATTAATAAATATTTGCTGAATAAAATAAATAACACGGAATTTAAATTCAAATGGATATTTTATTCAAACAAAAATTTATTACAATTTTGAATAGTACAAATCTGAGCTCTCACTATATATATACACAATTTTAATTGCATCACAAATTTTCATTTACAAATGCACCTCACTACATATCACTCATTCACTCGTATTTATCTTCAACTCCATTCCAGATTGAATCCAGCATCTGAGCTATCTGCAAAAATATACACTGACGTAGTAAAATTGAAAATGAAATATTTTTGCAGTATAAAATAAAATGTATTTTAAAAATATTATTTACCTCAGTTATTTGGGTTGTTCGTCATCATTTAAATTTGAATTCATCATACACAAACAACTTGTGACATGCACAGTGTATCACTGTACAAGCCACAAGACCGCGCACACCGATATACACCTGATAAAATTACAAGGACAGGTGAGCACAAGGTCAAACCCAATTAAAAGCTGGGTTCAACTCAAGTGCAATAGAAATAAAGTCATGACATGAGCACAAGGTCAAACCCGAGCTTTAAGCTGGATTCAACACAGGTGCAAATTTAAATAAAATGGTCAAGACACAAAAATCAAGCCTCGACCAAAGTTCAATTCGTACACATGAAAACAGAGACTAGACAGTCCATGCATATATACACGTCGACCAGGCAGCAAACAAAGTCAACAAGACTACATCAACAAACCAAAACCAGGCTACACAATGAATTAGATGTCCAGACTAAAATACAATGCCACTTCAACTACAAATGCACTTACAACTTACAACAACAACCTATACCAGATCATAAAACAAAGTACACAGGAACTAACACACATGAACTTAGTGAACCAAACCAGCATAAATGCAACTGAATATAAGTCAGAAAATAACAAGTTCCAAGCAGTTGACAATGCGCAAGAACAAAAATGAATCAGAGGTGGCAGCAAGGAACTGCAGACTAACCAAGTTGCACAATGCAAACTACAATAGCCTTCAACATCAAATAACAAACTAACTCAAACTTGGAGTGACAAGAAGGTTCGACCCAATCAATCAAGTTTTATAAAGACCAGGCCTCGAGTCATAGTGCAGCTAGAACCCACACTACAATTACATTGGAGCATATAGATGAACCAGACAAGGCACAAGATTTCAAGTTCACATATTTGACAACAATGTAGACATAGTTCAGAACTACTTCAGTCGGAGATGTACAAGATGAAATCACATACATACATAAATGTATGTACACAAGTGGATGAATACATATGCATCGGATAACAAATGCCACTGTGATTTCAACGTCAAACCAAGGAAAGTTGATATGCACATATATACACGCAGTCAGACAAGTACAGGTATGTATACAAGTGAAAATGACCAGCCTGCAACACTACATATGCAAGCAAGACCACAAATCCAAACCAAGTTTGACAGCAGAGTATCAAGTCAACACAAATGCTCCAGTCAAGTTAAATGCCGAAGTCAGGTAATATCAAAATTCAAGTCGAAGCCATGAGCAATTGACCGGAGTCAAAGGGAACAAAGAACGAAATAACACATCGAAGAGTTCAAAATCAAGCCGTGGTGGCCAAGGAGTCCAACAAAATTCAAAGTCGTGATTATCAAGTAAACAAGCAATGAAAATATACAAATTGAAAAGGTTAGAAATCATCATCAACATCCAAGCAACATCGAACGACCGGAACAAAATAATTGACGAATTCAAATAAATTTGTACGAACAAAAATATAGGAATTCGAATCCTATATAAATGTTTAACATCATCGACTACAAATCCATCGAGTTCAAGCAAGCTAATCAGAAAAGGCAAAGAGAAAAAATCACATACCACTCAGTCGAACTCGATCAAAAAATTGGGGCAGCCGTGTGCAAAGCAGAGAGATCATCGATTGACAAACCAAGGGACACTAAACCATCATTCAATCGAGCAATCGAAGTCGACAGCCTCAATTTTTTCACAAGCCCTAATTTTATCAGAGAGGAACGAACGTATATTGAAGAAGCCATTTTTCACAAACGAAGAAGAAAGCGGGCCGACATAATAAAATAAATAGGGACATACTTTTTATCACTTCATTTTATTTAGGCCGGTTTCGTTTTAAATTCATATTGGGCTTTAAATTTTAAAACTAGGGTTTCGTTGGTTTTATTGTATTTTTCTTTTAACCTTTGTAATTTCTAGTCGTGTGACTAGGGGACGAACTACGGTGGTGTAGTTCGAGAATTCGCAACTCAGTGGCTGAGTTGTGGTAGGGTTTTGAGCATAGAGTTAGGTTAGTCGGTAGTGGGTGTCGCGAGTTTACGTGTGTAAGCGTCTGACTACTTTATTTCTAGTAGAAACCTTGGGGGTAGCACGTTGGCAGGGTTTTGCCGAAGCTGGGTAAATCTGTATGTTCTATTTTCTGCATTTACTATTCTGCTATTATCTGTGCTGCTATTATTCTGCTGTGATCTATGTTGAAATTATTTTATATACTTCCGCAATAAATTTTTATAACTTATAGTATCACCCTATTCACCCCCACTCTAGGGTGAAATCGATCTTACAAAACAACGTATTTGCTACGGTTATAGACAAAAACAGTCGCAAATTGCTTTTATTAAATTTTCTTCTGCTTCTCATAGACCAACTGCTACGATTTTTAAAAAGAACCGTCGCATATTATACTATTTGCTACTGTTTTTACCTAAACCGTCGCAAATAAGGTGACGCAACAGACAAATTGTGTACTGGTGAGACCGCATTCCATACTCAAAATAGGCTCTATGAGTGGGAAGTAATGCCATTTGGACTCTCGAATGCCCCGACATACTTTGTGGATTTGATCAGTAGAATATTTAGAGGGCATCTTAATAAATTTGTCGTGGTGTTTGTTGATGATATCTTATTTTTTCCCAATAGAAAGAAGGAGCATGGGGACAACCTTAGGGAGGTATTAGTGATCTTGAGAAGAAACCAACTCAAAGCCAAGTTTTCTAAATGCCACTTTTGGAAAAGTGGAGTTAGGTTCCTTGAGCATATTGTTTTGGAATAAGGATTAGTGGTGGACCCTGCTAAAGTGGAAGCTTTCCAAGAATGGAAGACTCCTAGTAATGCATCAGAGGTTAGAAGTTTTCTAGGGTTGGCAAACTAGTATAGAAAGTTCGTCAAGATATTTGCACAAATAGCAGCCCCTTTAACCCGATTGACTAAGAAGAATCTAGTTTTGTTTGGGATGATAGATGCACCAAGGCATTTGAGAAGCTTAAGGAGTCATTGACTAGTGCACCTGTGCTCACTATTCCAAAGGGAACCAACCCTTCCACGGTTTTCACAGATGCATATGGCACAGGATCATGGGTAGTTCTTATGCAAGAAGGGAAGGTAGTTGCCTATGCTAGTAGATAGTTAAAGGACCATGAGAAGAGGTATCTAGTGCATGATTTAGAATTACTAGCCATTTTTTCCTTAAAGATGTGGAGGCATTATCTCTTGGGGAAAGGTTTGAGTTATTCACTGATCATAAATCGCTTAAATACCTATTTTCCCAAAAAGATTTGAATCTTAGGCCATAGAAGTGGATGGAGTATGTAGCATTCTTTGACTTTGGTATTCAATATACCTCTGGAAAAGGGAACATAGTCGTCGATACCCTTAATCGAAGACACGCTACCTTAGGTGCTATATACGGATGGAGGCAGTTGGAGTTTCTCTCGAATTTTAACCTTTAACCGTCAATAGAACCCATCCAAGGTTTTCTATCAGTTATGGAGATTAAACCAGTCTTGATGGACCGTATAGGGCATAAGCAAGTGAAAGATGAGAAGTTAGTAGAAATTTTAGAAAAATTGAGAAAAGGAGAGCATTTTCCCCATGCTAGGAGGTATTTAGTTGATGAGATGGGAAGTTTAAGAAGAGATGGACGTCTTTGCATCCCAATGATTGATGATTTGATGAGAGATGTGCTTATGGAGTGTCACCACTCAAGGATGACCATTCATTCCGGAGGAGATAATATATACAAGGACATGAAGAGAATTTTCTTTTGGAATCGAATGAAGAGGAGCCTAGTTGAGTTTGTTGCTAGGTGTTTGACATGTCAAAAGGTAAAAGAAGAGTAAGAGAAGCCTGATGGATTGTTATTATTACCTTTGGAAATTCCGACTTGGAAGTGGGAACATATCTCGATGGATTTTGTTGGAAAGATTGCTTAAAAGTCAGAAGGGCAATAAGGCCATTGGGTTGTTGTAACAGACTCACTAAGAGTGCTCATTTTGTTCCGCTTAGGAGAAATAGGACTATTTCCTCTCTCATCTAGATTTATATTAAGGAGGTATTTCATCTACATGGAATTCCTGTAAGCATAGTCAATGATAGAGACCCTTTGTTCACTAGTAAGTTTTGGAGGAGCCTAGAAACAGCTTCGGGAACATCTTTGAACCTTAGCATGGCATATCACCCACAAACTAACAGGCAAACAGAGAGGCTGAATAGGATTTTGAAAGATTTGTTGAGAGCTTATGTCTTGTATTTTGAAGGACATTGGGAGTAGCATCTACCTTTGGTTGAGTTTTCATATACTAATAGCTATCAAATGATGATTGGTATGGCCCCATTTGAAGAACTTTATGGGGGGCCATGCTAATCGCCTAGTTGTTGGTGGGAAACCACTGACAAAGTATTGCTCGGACCTGAATTGATCCATGACACCAAGGAGAAAGTAGAGTTGATCAGACAAAGGATGAAGGTAGCGCAAGACCGCTAGAAATCTTATGCGGATAAAAGAAGGAATGAGCTCGAATTTGAGGTTGGAGATATGGTATTTGTTAAAATCTCCTCTCTTAGAAAAGTTGTTAGGTTTGGCAAGTCTGGAAAATTGGCACCTAGATTTGTTGGGCCATTCAGAATTCTGGAAAGAATAAGAAAATTGGCGTATCGTGTGGAGCTTCCTGATAAGTTGGCAAGAGTCAATAATGTTTTCCACATTTCTCACCTTAGTTAATACCTTCATGATTCCGTAAGAAGAATAGAGCCTGATCAGTTGGGGATTTTGAAATGGAGCCAACGGTGCTTCGTGCCACAGCATGCATTGTGGAGCACGGTACTAGGAGACTCCCTAACAAAATAATTAGGTTGGTCCGAGTACAATGGGGGGACAATTCGGCGGAAAGCACATGGGAGATCGGAGAGAAGATGAAGAGCACTCACCCAGAGCTTTTCATTGATAATTTCTCTCTCTAAAATTAGGATTTTGTTTACGTTGTTGTTGCTAGATTAGATGGTAGGAGATGGTTGCTACACTTTTTCACAATCACTTTATGCTCAGGTAGAAATTTTTATGCATGTTTAGGATATTTGCATACATAGTTCATGACACGATTACACACTCATGCTAGGATCGTGCTCATTTTGGCATGTCTCTGGTACATAATCACATTGCACTATTGGTTGAGTAGATGATTGTGAGAGAACTTGGTTGTATAAAGTGGATGTTATTGCCAGTTACGCTGCTCGCCCCTTGGAAGATTTTGGAACGAAATCCTTTTTAAGGAGGTAGAATGTAACATCCCATAAAATGAACCATAAATAAATAAAGTAAATTGAATTAATTATGATAAAGATTGGATAGGGAAAATTTATACAATTTGGAATTTGACCATGAAAATTATTCTTTTGCGTTCATGGCGAAATTCTGATCTATTTCTCTATATAATATGCTAAAAACAGAGTTCAAGCAAAGAAGTTATGAGAATTTGAAGTTCTCGGATTTATATTAATTTAGTTTGAATTCAAAATCGAATGAGAAATCAAATTTAGGGTTTAAATTCAAAAATTAGCTTGGGGGCTAAGTAAACTGTAACGACTCGTATTTTTACGGATCGAAAAGTTTGTTAAAATATGGATTTTTAGAGTTGTTGAGCCATTTCAGATTTTAGGAAAAATATGGCTAAGTCCTAAGTCGTTCACGACTTAGTGTCATAAGTCGTATACGAGTTAGGAGATGGGAGTGACCCAGGGCTTGGAGATAGGTTGTTTGAACGACTTAAGGAAGCTGGGGTAATAGTGAATGACCTAAGTGATAAGTCGTGACCGACTTATAGGAGTAGACGACTTATAGGATCAGCGACTTAAGAATATAACGACCTATAGAATGTTGCGAGTTAGTGAGGTTAGGTCGTAAGCTTCTGTGTTAATTTAAGTCGTAGACGACTTAAGGATTTAACCCGGTTAAGTCGTAGCCTATGTGTTAAGTCGTAGACGACTTAGGAGTTGAGTTGTAACCCATTTATTTGATAAGTCGTAGAAGCATAGGTCTGTTAAGTCGTATCTTCTGTTGAGTCGTTAAGTCGTATAGGCGCATGTGTAAGTTGCAACCGACATAGTAGTTGGCTGTTAAGTCGTATCCCAGTAAGTCGTTAAGACGTGTGAAGATGATAAGTCATAAGCTGTTGAGTTTTGGTTAAGTCGTGCTTAGGTGTTAACTCGTAGCTTGGTTAAGTCGCACGTAGGTGTTAACTCGTAGCTTGGTTAAGTCGGAAGCCCTTCTCAGTTGAGTCGTAGGCGCATGCTATAAGTCGTAACCGACATAGGAGATAGCTGTTTTGTCGTGAGTCATAGGCAGATGTGTGTTAAGTCGTTAGGTCGTAGGGTTTTAAGTCGTAAGTCGTAAACGACTTATGAAGGCAGAATGACTTAAGGATTTCTGCTATAAATAGGAGGGTTTCTCTTCATTTTTGGGATCTGGATTTTGAAGCGACGAAGTGCTGCCATTTTGAGAGCTCGACTTCTACACTTCTTCACTTCTTTTCTCCACTCTAATCTAGTGCTTCCATCCATCCAAGTTGAAGATCAAATTGAAGATTCAAGAGCTTAGATTGAAGATCTTCATCTTTTCAAGTGAGATTTCATCGTTTGAAGCGGATTGGTGATAGATCAAGCTTGATCCTTCACTGTCCAGATCTGAAGCGTGTTGGTTTGATGTTGTTTAGGTGATTTGGTGAGTGGTGATTATCTCTCACACGGATCCAAAGGAGTATATCGGATTGTTGGCTCGATTTGGTGTTAAAATAGTGATTTCCATGCATTTTCTTCATCCTATGTGTAGATCCATGTAGATCCATTGTTCAAGATGATGTTACATCCATTTTATCATATGTTAACCTATGCAAGTTCATTCATCAAGTTTGTAGAGATATTGTTCATGTTTTCATGCTTATTGGACTTTCAACTCTTTAATTATGAAAATGCCATTATTATTATAATTGTCTACTTAGATCATATTTGAATGCTTGATTGCTTGGATTAATGTTTGATTTGATTGATTGTTATGAATTAGATGATTGATGGTTTGATTTAGACCGAAGATGATTCAAAAGCTAAGAGAAAGGCTCTTGAATTGGGAAAGCTGCTCGTGGCATATGTAGCGGGATGATGAAGCTCTTATGCATAGACTGATGATGTGATGTTGAGATGAGACTTTGCGAGGATGTGATGAAGCAAGGCAATCATGTGATGAAGACTTGGTTTAATCCAGACGGGATCATTCCAAGCATGTTGATAACTCGGTGATATGATTCGAGTTGAGGATAATGGATGGATATGAGAATAGTCGTCGAGGAGGATGACTAGGAGGCTTGGGTCTCATCGTTGTTGAAGGTTCTAGCATGCTCTAAGCAAGAGTACATGGGGACGCCCAAAAGACTAATTGTCGATGGTCGAGTACTCTGGGCAGATTCGATAGTCCTAGGCACGGGTCACGAGGACGTGCGGGAGTTATGTCTAGAACCGGGGTTACCATTAGCCCTTGACGGACGGCTGAAAGAACGTGCCGGTCATTCAATTAACGGTGATATCGAAGCAAGGATAACAGTGATAGCCGAGTCATGGATATTTGGTTGTATCGTCACTCGGTCTCAGGAGCGGTATTTCCTGGGTGCTTATCTGACCTTGGTTTTAGACCTTGGGATTTGTACTTGGAAAACATCGCTCTTGACTCGAGTGATATTTGCTTTACTTAAATTGTATGCTCTGCTATGTTTGCTTCTGCTTAGTGTGTGTCTGGGGGCTATCACTGTAGAACGAGGTTGGAGTGGGAGGGTTGTATTCCTATTCATTTTCCTTTATGCTCTTTTGGTATGTTGTTAGTTAATTTACTGCTCACTAAGACTGTTTTCTGACTCAAGGCTTTATGTTTTAATTCTTATTGCCTTGGGCTGTTCGTCCATTTTGGGACGGGCAGACTAGGTAGCAGGTGACAGGTGCTGATCTTGCTTTTCACGGTGCTGATATCGAAGACGAGCTGGAGTATTGCATATTATTTCTTACTATATGTACTGGATGTTCCGCTGCTTTGTATTCTCTGAGTGATATGTAGTGAGGCTTGTTGTATTGACTATTCAGATGCTTGTATTCAACTATTATGAAGTTTTATATGATGGCATTCTATTCCGTGAAGCTTCTCTATATATTTTCTATTGTATTTTGTCTATGCGCTGTGAGTAATACGATAGACTCTGTTGTTTTAATTTACCTTGACAATCGTCCATGGTCGCCTGGCACACTTTACAGCGCACTATCTCTAGATTCGGTGCAGGGATCATGGGCGGTCGTCACATTTGGTATCAGAGCTTTGGTTAATCGATTTTACCCAACGCTCGCTGACGTAACTACGTATGAGAGACGTAATTGTATTTTGATGGATGATTACTATATATAATATAGTAGTTTAGAAGCAAGTTAGTCCTTTATGCAGTTATTTCTCCAGATGTGCTAATCATTCCTTTTTATAGATATTAAGGATGAGTCGAAGAGGGAGACCAGCTGCTAGGGAAGGCCGTGCTACTGAGGGAACTGCTGATTATGCAGCTATGTTCGAAGCTATGATGACTTCGATCATGAGAAGGATACCAGTTCCGGGGACAACAGTTGATGTTGGAGTTCAAGTTCAGGCTCCAAAGCCGGTGGATTTTGCTAAGTTGTGTAAGGACTATACTGCTCTTGGAGGAAAGGTTTTCTTGGGAACAGAATCAACTATTGAGGTCCAAAGATAGATAGATGCTTGTAGAAGGATCTTTGGTGATTTGGGAATTGAGGATGCAACTAAGAGGAAGTTGGCATCAAGGCAGCTTCAAGGGAGAGCTTCTGATTGGTGGAATTCTATTACCATCAATACTCCGGAGGAAGAGATTACTTGGGAGCAATTCCAAGTTAGATTTGAAGCTAAGTTCATTTCTACAGCTCAGAAGTCTGTTCTGTTCAAGAAGTTTGTGGAGCTCAAGCAGGGAGGAAGACCAGTTCTTGAATATGTTTCTGAGTTTGAAGCTTTGTCCAAGTATGCCCGGTCATATATTGAGTCTGCATATCAGAAGAATGGGAAGTTTGTGACAGGCTTGGACAGTTATCTTGGGAGACAGTTGGTGGATCATTTGGACGATTCGTTTGAGAAGCTTGTGGAGAAAGCTCTCAGGCATGAGAGTCTGTTTCCTAAGGAAGGATCTGTTGTTGCTGTGACCAGGGGAGAGTCTAAACCACAGCAGGGTGGTAACAAGAAGAGGAAGCAGCAGCAACAGAAGGGTAAGGATGGCCAGAAGAAGCCGAAAGGCGAAGTGACTTGCTACAATTGTCAGCAGAAGGGCCATTTCTCTAAGGATTGTAAGAATCCGAAGGCACCGATGAAGTGTCACAACTGTGACAAGCCGGGGCATTTCAGGAAGGATTGTCCAGAACCGAGGAGGGACAAGCAGATTGTGCAAGCTTATGCTTTGGGAGCTGTTCCGTCGTCTTCGAAAGCTCCTGCCGCTGAAGAGAAAGGAAAGAGTGTGGTGGTTCAAGGTACTCTTTTCCTATGTGGTGTTCCAGTTAGAGTTCTGTTTGATACTGGGGCGTCGCATTCATTTGTTTGTAGTGAACTAGTAGGCCGGTTTGGTTTAGAACCGGATATTGTTGATAGGCCATTGGTTGTGACTAATCCAGTTGGGGGTTCGTCTTGTTTGTGTATGTTATGCCGTGGTCTGGTTGTGTCGAGTCATGGTTGCTCTTTTGTTTGTGATTGCTTTGTTCTGAACTTTGCGGGGTTCGGAATTATTTTGGGTATGGACTGGCTTAGGAAGTATGCGGCAAAGGTTGATTGCGAGAGGTTGGAAGTGACAGTCGAGAATGTGGAGGGGCGAAAGATTGTGATACGATGTAAGCATGAAGAAGGCGTCTTCATGAGCTTCATGTATTCGCTTGTTGTTCCACGGGATGGACTGTCATCTGTGCCAATCGCGAATGGATTCGAGGATGTCTTTGACGAAGTCAAAGGGTTACCGCCGCATAGAGAGATCGAGTTTCGTATAGATCTAGTTGAAGGAGCCAGACCCATTGTGATGCCTCTTAGGCGGATGGCGCCTAGGGAACAGCATGAGTTGAAGGTGCAAGTTGATGATCTTTTGCAGAAAGGATTCATTCGGCGTAGTGTGTCCGAGTGGGGTGCACCAGTTGTGTTTGCAACCAAGGCAGATGGGTCGTTGAGATTGTGTGTGGATTATCGTGAGCTGAATAAGGTGACTAAGAAGAACAAGTATCCATTGCCGAGGATAGATGACTTGTTCGATCAGCTTCACGAAGCTAAGGTGTTTTCTCAGATGGATTTGGCAACGGGATTTCACCAGTTGAGAGTGGCTAAGGATAGTGTGCCGAAGACTGCTTTCAGGACACCATCTGGTTTCTTTGAGTGGCTGGTAATGCCGTTTGGATTGACTAACGCGCCAGCATATTTTGTGGATCTTATGAATAGAGTGTTCAGAGATCGGTTGAACAAGTTCGTACTTGTGTTCGTGGATGATATTCTGATTTATTCCAAAACTGAAGAAGAGCACAAGACGCACTTGCATATTGTTTTGGAAATCTTGTGGAAACATCAGCTAAAGGCTAAGTTTTCGAAGTGTCACTTCTGGAAGAGTGAAGTGAGGTTCTTAGGCCATGTGATTTCTGGAAATGGAATAGCGGTTGATCCCGCTAAGGTGGCAGCAATCCAGGATTGGGTTAGACCTAAGAATGCATCGGATGTGAGAAGTTTTCTTGGATTAGCAGGATATTATCGACGGTTTATCAAAGACTTCTCCAAGGTAGCTGCACCGTTAACAGGATTGACGAAGAAGAACCAAGTGTTCAGATGGGAAGATAAGTGTGAGCAAGCTTTCAGAATCCTGAAAGAAAGATTGGCGAGTGCTCCTGTTTTGACTATTCCAAGTGGGAATGATGAGATGGTGGTTTACACCGACGCATGTGGTACTGGACTTGGAGCAGTGCTGATGCAGAGGGATAAAGTTGTTGCGTATGCTAGTCGACAACTGAAGCCGCACGAAAGGAATTACCCGACTCATGATTTGGAGTTAGCGGCGATTGTATTTGCTCTGAAGATGTGGAGACATTATCTATTGGGAGTTCGATTCGAGTTATTTACAGATCATAAGTCGTTGAAGTATATTTTCTCCCAAAAGGATTTGAATCTTCGGCAGCAACGTTGGCTAGAGTTTCTGGCATCATATGATTTTGGTATAGCTTATACTCCGGGAAAAGGTAACGCAGTGGCAGATGCGTTAAGTCGAAGACATGCAGGATTGGGAGCCATGTTTTCAGAATGGAAGAGTCTTGAGTATTTAGCTTGATTTGACTTCAGGCCCAGATGTGAATTGGAACCTGAGATGTTGGCAAACTTATCGATAAGACCGACTCTTGTGGAAAGGATTGGCGAGAGCCAAAAGCGAGACGATAAGATTGTCAAGATTATCCGTGATTTGGAATCTGGATTGGAACCAGAAAAGGATAAAGGACTCGAGGTCGATAGAGAAGGTTGGCTTCGAAAGCAAGGACGACTAGTTGTTCCAGATATAGATGAATTGAAGAGTGAAGTTCTGAAGGAAAGTCATCACTCGAAGTTGACGATTCATCCAGGTGGAAATAAGATGTATCGGGATATGAAGAGAACCTACTACTGGGAAGGTATAAAGAAGGATGTTGGAAATTTTATTTCCAAATGTATGAACTGCCAGTTGGTAAAGGCTGAACAGAAGAAGCCAAGTGGATTGCTTCAGCCGTTAGAAGTTCCTACATGGAAGTGGGAACAAGTGTCGATGGATTTTATTGATGGACTACCTAGAACCAGAACGGGAAATGAAGGGATTTGGGTCATCGTAGATCGTCTGACTAAGAGTGCAAGATTCATTCCTGTTCGATCGACTAGGACTGCATCAAAGTTGGCGGAGTTGTATGTTAAGTGGATAGTTCGATTCCATGGTATTCCGAAGAGTATAGTGAGCGATCGTGATCCATTGTTCACTAGTGGATTTTGAAAGAGCTTCCAGGAAGTTTTGGGAACCGAGTTGTGCTTGAGTACAGCCTATCACCCTCAAAAAGATGGTCAGACCGAGCGAGTCAACCGAGTTTTGGAAGATCTCCTTAGAGCTTGTGTTTTGGATTTCGGGGGATCATGGGAAGATCATCTTCATTTGGTAGAATTCTCATACAACAACAGTTACCAGTCAAGCATTGGTATGGCACCATATGAGGCATTGTATGGAAGACCGTGTAATTCTCCGACATGTTGGATAGAGACAGGAGAAAAGCTGATGCTTGGGCCAGAGATGATTCGTCAGACTTCAGATTGTATAGAGATCATTCGGCAATGAATGAAGGCAGCCCAAGACCGTCAGAAGAGTTATGTCGATAAGCGTCGAAAAGATTTGGAATTCGATGTTGGAGATATGGTTTTTGTGAAGGTTTCCCCACTGAAGAATATTATCCGATTCGGGAAGAAAGGGAAATTGACTCCGAGATTTGTTGGACCATTCCCGATTATCGAGCAAATTGGGAAGCTCGCTTATAGATTGGGATTACCAAAGAAGATGTCGGGTGTGCACAATGTTTTTCATGTATCATATCTACGGAAGTATGTGCACGACTCGAATGCGGTGGTTTCTGCTGATAGCTGTGAAGATTTCGAAGTTGATCCAGTCGATAGAAGACCTCGTAAGCCGCTTCGTGTTGTGGAAACCGACGTGAAACAGCTTAGGAGGAAGGTAGTTAAGTTGCTCAAGATACAATGGAGTGACGATGATAACGACTGTACGTGGGAGGTGGAAGAGAGGATGAAAGCAGCTCATCCTGAACTCTTCAAGGTATGGCCCTAAGGTGTCGTCTCATCTCACGATATTGTAACTTGTTCTAAGTTTTAGAATTCTACATGCTAAGCTAGAATTGGATGCATGGTTGGCTGATTGCTATGGATGGTAGGCATGCAGAATAGTCTTTGATTGCTTTGTTTGTTTGGAATTTCGGGGGCGAAATTCCTAAGGGGGAGAGAATGTAACGACCCGTATTTTTACGGATTGAAAAGTTTGTTAAAATCTGGATTTTTAGAGTTGTTGAGCCATTTCAGATTTTAGGCAAAATATGGCTAAGTCCTAAGTCGTTCACAACTTAGTGTCATAAGTCGTATACGAGTTAGGAGATGGGAGTGATCCAGGGCTTGGAGATAGGTTGTTTGAACGACTTAAGGAAGCTGGGGTAATAGTGAATGACCTAAGTGATAAGTCGTGACCGACTTATAGGAGTAGACGACTTATAGGATCAGCGACTTAAGAATATAACGACCTATAGAATGTTGCGAGTTAGTGAGGTTAGGTCGTAAGCTTCTGTGTTAATTTAAGTCGTAGACGACTTAAGGATTTAACCCGGTTAAGTCGTAGCCTATGTGTTAAGTCGTAGACGACTTAGGAGTTGAGTTGTAACCCATTTATTTGATAAGTCGTAGAAGCATAGGTCTGTTAAGTCGTATCTTCTGTTGAATCGTTAAGCCGTATAGGCGCATGTGTAAGTTGCAACCGACATAGTAGTTGGCTGTTAAGTCGTATCCCAGTAAGTCGTTAAGACGTGTGAAGATGATAAGTCGTAAGCTGTTGAGTTTTGGTTAAGTCGCGCGTAGGTGTTAACTCGTAGCTTGGTTAAGTCGCGCGTAGGTGTTAACTCGTAGCTTGGTTAAGTCGGAAGCCCTTCTCAGTTGAGTCGTAGGCGCATGCTATAAGTCGTAACCGACATAGGAGATAGCTGTTTTGTCGTGAGTCATAGGCAGATGTGTGTTAAGTTGTTAGGTCGTAGGGTTTTAAGTCGTAAGTCGTAAACGACTTATGAAGGCAGAACGACTTAAGGATTTCTGCTATAAATAGGAGGGTTTCTCTTCATTTTTGGGATCCGGATTTTGAAGCGACGAAGTGCTGCCATTTTGAGAGCTCGACTTCTACACTTCTTCACTTCTTTTCTCCACTCTAATCTAGTGCTTCCATCCATCCAAGTTGAAGATCAAATTGAAGATTCAAGAGCTTAGATTGAAGATCTTCATCTTTTCAAGTGAGATTTCATCGTTTGAAACGGATTGGTGATAGATCAAGCTTGATCCTTCGCTGTCCAGATCTGAAGCGTGTTGGTTTGAGGTTGTTTAGGTGATTTGGTGAGTGGTGATTATCTCTCACACGGATCCAAAGGAGTATATCGGATTGTTGGCTCGATTTGGTGTTAAAATAGTGATTTCCATGCATTTTCTTCATCCTATGTGTAGATCCATGTAGATCCATTGTTCAAGATGATGTTACATCCATTTTATCATATGTTAACCTATGCAAGTTCATTCATCAAGTTTGTAGAGATATTGTTCATGTTTTCATGCTTATTGGACTTTCAACTCTTTAATTACGAAAATGCCATTATTGTTATAATTGTCTACTTAGATCATATTTGAATGCTTGATTGCTTGGATTAATGTTTGATTTGATTGATTGTTATGAATTAGATGATTGATGGTTTGATTTAGACCGAAGATGATTCAAAAGCTAAGAGAAAGGCTCTTGAATTGGGAAAGCTGCTCGTGGCATATGTAGCGGGATGATGAAGCTCTTATGCATAGACTGATGATGTGATGTTGAGATGAGACTTTGCGAGGATGTGATGAAGCAAGGCAATCATGTGATGAAGACTTGGTTTAATCCAGACGGGATCATTCCAAGCATGTTGATAACTCGGTGATATGATTCGAGTTGAGGATAATGGATGGATATGAGAATAGTCATCGAGGAGGATGACTAGGAGGCTTGGGTCTCATCGTTGTTGAAGGTTCTAGCATGCTCTAAGCAAGAGTACATGGGGACGCCCAAAAGACTAATTGTCGATGGTCGAGTACTCTGGGAAGATTCGATAGTCCTAGGCACGGGTCACGAGGACGTGCGGGAGTTATGTCTAGAACCGGGGTTACCATTAGCCCTTGACGGACGGCTGAAAGAACGTGCCGGTCATTCAATTAACGGTGATATCGAAGCAAGGATAACAGTGATAGACGAGTCATGGATGTTTGGTTGTATCGTCACTCGGTCTCAGGAGCGGTATTTCCTGGGTGCTTATCTGACCTTGGTTTTAGACCTTGGGATTTGTACTTGGAAAACATCGCTCTTGACTCGAGTGATATTTGCTTTACTTAAATTGTATGCTCTGCTATGTTTGCTTCTGCTTAGTGTGTGTCTGGGGGCTATCACTGTAGAACGAGGTTGGAGTGGGAGGGTTGTATTCCTATTCCTTTTCCTTTATGCTCTTTTGGTATGTTGTTAGTTAATTTACTGCTCACTAAGACTGTTGTCTGACTCAAGGCTTTATGTTTTAATTCTTATTGCCTTGGGCTGTTCGTCCATTTTGGGACGGGCAGACTAGGTAGCAGGTGACAGGTGTTGATCTTGCTTTTCACGGTGCTGATATCGAAGACGAGCTGGAGTATTGCATATTATTTCTTACTATATGTACTGGATGTTCCGCTGCTTTGTATTCTCTGAGTGATATGTAGTGAGGCTTGTTGTATTGACTATTCAGATGCTTGTATTCAACTATTATGAAGTTTTATATGATGGCATTCTATTCCGTGAAGCTTCTCTATATATTTTCTATTGTATTTTGTCTATGCACTGTGAGTAATACGATAGACTCTGTTGTTTTAATTTACCTTGACAATCGTCCATGGTCGCCTGGCACACTTTACAGCGCACTATCTCTAGATTCGGTGCAGGGGTCATGGGCGGTCGTCACATAAACGTTTAACGTTAAAAAGTTAATTAGGGAATTAAATATTCTTACAACAAAAATAAATAAACATTCCCCGAAATAGAGGAACGATCGACCTATATAGGTCAACTGGTCGACCGTAGCGGTAGGCTAGTCGCATAAAGGTGGTCAACCACTTGGCAACAAAAGTTGTCGGTGGCGGCTAGGGTTTGAAGCTATGTTTTATTTAGTTTTACGCTCCAGATTTACCCGTTTCCTACCTTCTTCCATCCTACAGTTATGGTGTGTTTTAACTCCAATATACAGAACCTTATCCTCTCCACTTTTATTCATATTATTTTAGGGCATTTGAAGAAATTCTTCCATTACTATCTCTCTCTAATATGATTCAGAAACTTCATAGAGAATTCAGGTAAGAATTCAACTTATTTTGTATTTGTTTCTTCTTCCTCCAATCTATTCTTATCCTATTCTTCTCCAATTATTCTGAATCTAATGAATATATATACCACTTCCCTATTGTGTGTGTGTATATCAAAAGAGAGATTCTAGAAGAGATTGAAAGGCTATAAATCCATTTGAGTGAAGCTAATCTGCGAGCGGGAAACCTTAGTATTTCTTTTTAGCAATTGTTTAGTGTATTACTTTTTGGATTTGAATATGCCTTGGTGATTTTGGGATCCCAAAAATATGATAGATAAAATTCCCCAAAATTCCTTTCTATTTCAATATGTCAATTCTATGCTGAGATTCCCAATTATTTACATTAAGTTGATAGAATTTGTTTCGTTTATGCAATTTTTGATAATTTCATAGTCTATTCCACTTCTCCATCTTCTTTGGGTCAAATGCGATCCTTCAATAAAATAAGGGGTTTAGATTACGAATTCTATTCCTAGTTTACACCACTTATTCTTATCTATATCTTTGTAAAAGAGAAGTCGAATAGAATATGAGGTTTAGATTGCAATTCTTATTGTTTAAGATATTCCATTGAATTGGTGTAATAAATTGAGTTTCTATTTTATTTGCAAGTCTGTTATTGCAGTTTTGGTTATGAATATTTATTCCCTGTTTTGGATATTAGAATCCCATGAAATATTGGGAAATCGAAAAAAGGACTTGTGACAATAATTGGTTAGGTAATTGACATTTAACACTAGTTTAGAGCATAAAATCCATGCGTTTAGAACTTATTAGGCATGAATATTTATTTATCTCTATTTGTGTAATTAACGTATAATTATTGCGTATATGGCATAGTTAGTTAGGTATTTATTTACATTTATTTCCTCTATTACGAAGGTAATTAATTGTGAGGTGAAAAATAAGAGGAAACTCTTATATAGCCTAATTATTATTTTAAGGCGTAATAAGGAAGATTCCTTGTAAATCCTTATTTATGAAACGGTGAGATCAGTGTGTGTGTGTGTGTGTGTATAGAGAGTGATTGAATTGTGGCTAATTCGTAGGGATGCGATGTTAATAGAGTTAAATGATGGCAGTCTGCCCATTACTTTAAGGCTACCAGCAGTTGTGTACACTTTTATTGATGGGAGATATCCTTATGATAAATATTTTTAATGACACGAGGTTAGTCTCAAATTCTGTAGGGGAAATCTGTTCGGCTAAGGCTACCAGTTCCAACGAATAACAAACTAATGTGAGACGTCATTATAAGTATGGGCTATAAGACGAAGGGCTTGCTTTGGGGTTTTGAGGTATTAATTGGTTGGACCCACCTCTTTTCCCTGATGAAGTATTAAATGGCCAAGGGGACACATTAGGTGGTATCTCTACAGGGGTCCGCTTTTGGAAATAGGTCTTAAATGACGGGGTCTGCCTTAATTAAGGTCTTAAATGACCAAAGTCTGCATATTTTCCACTTTAAAGTATTAAGTGGCCTACGAGATTCCATATGATGTTAGCTAGATAGTACCATTGAGGAGCACGCCTCTGGAAATAGGTCTTAAATGATGGGGTCTGCCTTAATTACGGTCTTAAATGAACAGAGTCTACCTATTTTCCACTTGGAAGTATTAAGTCGCTTGGGTACCATATCTCACATTATTAGCTATTTATGATATATGATTGAGATATGGGATTTTAGAAACCTGCTTCTGGAATAGAAAGTATTAGTTGTTGGACCCGCCTCCTTTCCTCATAAAGAAGTATTAAATGACTTTAATGGTTTTATGTTCGTAGACATATTCTTAATTTGAAATATATTGCCCAAGTACTGAAAAGGTAAGACTCAAGGTTTTTATGCAACGGACACTTGTTGTTCTAACTCTCTCCTCGTTACAATTGTTGTAACGGATATTATGTTAAGGCATTTATGGGATTTTGTGTTATGACATTTTTATGGTTTTGAAATAAATGGGAACACTTTACTATTATATTTTGTTCCGCTGTGAGTTTTGAAAGTTTAGTTATAGCTCTGCAATGTTATTTCTTTTTACTACCAACAACTTGCCTTAGAATGGATCTAAGTTTCGATAGGCCTTTTCTATATTGAATTATAGGCATGTTCCGTGGTAGGTTGTTACACCCCTTTATATAGTAAATAAATAGATGTATTCATTCATAAAGGGTTGTGTTCAAAAGACACTTCCATTCAATATTTAAAAAAAATTAATGGCCTAAATGTCGACATATAGTAATATGTATGTCGACATATCCTCGTGAAATTTGAAAAATGTTTTCTTTTTAATTGCTTTGAAAATTCTGTACTTTGTAAAATAATTTGAATATAGTTTTTAAATATTTTGAACTCTCAAAAAGTTTTTATAAAATAATTTAAAACATATTTTGAAATTTAAATAATTTATTTTTATTTAAAATATCAAAGATTAGAAACTGGAGATAAGGATCAGAGACTGCTATCAATGACTTTAGCAATACATTCTAATGACTTTTAACACTAAATTATAATCTTGAGCTCTTCATTTCTTTATCTTTGAACTCATTAGTCTTCAAATCTTTATCTTGAGTCTTTATACTATACAGTCTTCGATTCATCACCTGTGTAATATTCTATACTATATACTGTACAGTCTTTAATTCATCACCTGTGAGATATTAACATAAAAGAGGAATAGTATGTACAACCTGATTTGGAAATTTTAAATCGATTTCAAATATTTAATTGTAGAATATTGTTAAAGTTGTGAAGATATTCTAGATTTATAATTAGGTTGTATGTTAGGTTGCCCTAATTATCTTGTAATGTGAATTTCTATATTTTGATTTATTTAGAGTAGTTTCCATGTAAATTCCATAAATTTTCCAATTTCAAAATATGTATAAAAATGCGGCGTTTGAATTAATAATGAATATGCCAAAAAGGCAAAGAGATGTGTAAGGTATGGAATTTTTTTCTGTAGCTTACATTGTCTATTTCATTAAAAGGAAAGAAATAATTCCTTGTAATTTCAAATGAAGAAAAAAAATCTTCCGTTGGTTAATTTATGAAAAATTATAACGGTACTCTTTTTAGGAGGATAGTTTTGATAAATTAAAATGTGGAAAGGAATGTTCTAGTTTATAAGTTAATTTTTAGAAATAATGAATATACACACACATACGTATAACTGCGCTTAACGTATAAAGTAGAAATATATAAATAGCATAATTTAAGATTATATACGTATTAGTTAGTAATTAACGGATTAGGTTTTGTAGAAATTAATTACAAATGTAACGACATTAATTTGTAATCAATGAAAGGAATTAAATGGGGATTAATTAGGAAATATAATATGGCATATATAGAGGAATTGAATCAGTGCAATAGAAGGATTTTTAAACTTGTAAAAAGAAAAGTGATTAAATAAGGATTTATTAGAGAAAGTCCAATTTTGACAATAATGATCAATTATTAAGGGCATATTAACTGAAGTAATGAATGGACCATATTTATTAGAAACTAAGAAGGAAAATTAAGGACGATGAAAAATTAAGTAGAATGACATACTAAGAATGTTCATCTTAATTTTGTAAGGAATATTAGGGCCCAAATATCATTAACACTAGTTAATGATAAATGGTAACTTCCAGCAAAATTCTCTTTTAGAGTTTTTGCGGTTGTTATCGCTAGTTGTCTTCCTTATGTTATGGGAAAGCATATATGTAACGACCCAGAATTTCCATCATTTGAAATTTAAATATTTAATTAATTTTAAATATTAATAAGTAAGATTTGGAAGTCGAATTTATTTAATTTCGATGTAGTGATTTAATTGGGCGACTAAATTATTAATTTAATACCTGAATTTGGGTAGATAATTGAAATCCGAATTAAATGTGATTAAAAATGATTTATAAAGTTATAATAAATCATATTGAAGTTATAACGATGTTATAGAACTTTTAAAATCGAATTTAAAGTTAAATTGTGAAAATTGAATATTTTACTATTTAATTGACGACTAAAAATAGTCATTTTTCAAACAGTCTCGGATTTCGACGAAACCAGTTTCATCCGATCCGTAATATGAAATTATTGTAAGGTTTCAAATTTCGTGTCAATCGGATTTACCGTTTGTCCGAGGCAAGCTGAAACGCATCGAAATCGTTTTGAATCGGTTTAATTTAAAATTGATCGTTTAATTCCATAACTCGCACAGATGATTGAATTAGCTCCCGAAACATATTCCATTGTGTCCGGAACATGGGGTAAACCCTAAAAACACCGGTCCCCGCATGAGATTGGAGTTCGGGAAATCGAGTGAATAGTGATTTTCGGTAAATTTTCTATAAAAGGGACCCTTATTCACAATTTTCAACAAAATGAAACCCTAACCCTAGTTGCAATGTCAGCCGCCACTAACAGAAATACACGGACGAAAATTCATCTCTTTCATCTCCAATTATCTTCCAATCCACACTTCAATTCGAAATACTTTCAACTACAACATCGAAGAGGGCATCGAGCTCTACGATTTCAACGGTCAAGATCGTAAATGGATTGATGTATTGACGGCAAATTGTCTTTGAAGTGCTGCCGTATGGGTTCGTTTTTCTCGAGCCATGGAGGACCGAGCTCCACTATGCTACAGCCGAAGGTAGCTCTCGTCGAGGGCCTTTAAATGGTATTCTCTGATCAACATATCGACGTTCAAATTTGCCTCGAAATTTGATGGAAGATCAGCGGCTAATGGGTTCTTCATGCATTAAAACCTGATGTAGAACGTGAATGAGAAGATGATGACAACGGCCTGATCTGCTTTGCTTGAAATCCAACGGTCCAGAATGGTTTAGGTTTAAAAAGAATAAAGAAAATTGTAAATTTATTTAAATAGATTCATTCAAACTTTAAAAAATCATATCTTTTTCATACGAGGTCGAAAACGCACGAAATGAATTGCATTGGCTTCGTTTTGACGAGCACTGCGTAATGGATCTGGTTTGGAGTCAATCAGAGCTAGTGAAAAGTTTGAGTAAAATTAAACGTCTGTTTAATTTTATTTAAAATAAAATGCTGCAACCGTTTTAAAAGCAAAGGTGAAAATTTCTCACTCAATCGAATATTTTGTTTCGATTTAAATTTTAAATAGTTAGATTTAAAACTGTTGATAGTGATTGATTGTGTGATTGGTTGATAAATTGCTATCTATTGTGTTAAATAGACCCTATACGCCGTATATTAAGCGAAGGTTATTTATTAAAAACATATACTGCGATAATTTCACATTGATGTGGAATTGGTATTATATATATATATAGCAATATATATATATATTGGAATATGTATATATTAGAGTTGATTTCCCGTATTATATAGCGGATGAGACCCTATTGCGCCGCATAATAGCGGATAATATTTATAAATCCCATATACCGCGATAATTTCACTGTGAAGTGAAATTGGTATTGTGCTAACATCTATGGATGCAGGGAAACAGGTTGGAGGGATCCAACTGGATTCCTCAAGCATTGGAATTTATTTCATATGTTGTGTGTTGTTTATTTATAATCGCCGTGTGATTATATTTGTGAATTGGGATTGTTGACGGCTATAATTTAGCCAAATATATTCTTGGTATTGATGGATGCCACAAATAAGTAAAATTGGATTTTTGAAAATATAAGTTGAAATTTTATCGAAAGATTTGTTTATGATAGTTGGATAAAATTTAAAAAGGAGTTTTATAAGATGAAAGTTTATTTTTGAATTATATTGGATTTAATTTCAAATTTGGAAGAAAAGGCTTAATAAATAGATTTCGGAAATATTATCTATAAACTGAAGAATTTATCTAAATTTGGGATTTTTAAATAGATTTGAAGAGGTAAAGGAATTTATTTTTAAAAAGAAATTTTTTGAAAATGTTGGAATTTGATTTGGTGTTTTGAAATAAATTTGAAATTAATTGATTATTAATTTACTATAACTAGTAAAATTTATTTAGAGAAATTTATCTGATTTGAATTAACCAGATAATTAAATTGATCCTATCTATGGATGTTTGAATTTTATTGGATGTTGAATTGTTTGATATTCCTGTTGTGTGATGCTTTGTGATACATCCTGTTTTGTGTGATTTATTCATCTATGATATGAATATTTGTGATCTGTAATGAAAGATAAGCGTTATAGTTTATACAGCTTATCAATTATATTGTTATATTTGATCTGTGATGGTTGAATGTTGTTGCACTATTGTGTTAAACCCTTAGACTACACAATACACACACAAATGTGGATTTCACGTGGAAATCGGTTAAGTCACAGATTTTTATCAATTTTGGAAAATTGAGTTTTTGAATCCAAAATAGTTTTGGAATTGGAATTGAAAGTTTTTGAAAATGAGTTTCAGAAATAAAAGTTATTTTAAATAACTTAATAAAAATTGGAATTTAAATCATTTGATTTAAATTTTGAATTTAATATATTGAATTGAATTCAATAAATTGGGAATTTTGGTTTAAAAGATTTTATAAGTATAAAAGTTGTTTATATGGGTTTTTAACCAATTAAAAATACGGTCTTGGGGAAATTTAAATTTATAATTCAAGTTTTATACTTGAATGGCTTTAACCTGTGTAAATGTAACCAGTTTTTCCCAAAACGAAAACTATCCGTTTTCAAATAATAATGGCTTTCATAAAGTGAAAAGATTTCCAATTTGTATCGAAACTTTTCAAATTGAAATGAAAATGTAAATAGTTTGGAAAACTATGAATTAACCTTTGTAACGATAATTAAACTTTATTTTGAAATAAAAGAGTATTTCAAAAGGTGTATCTTTTATATTATAAAAGACTTGAATTGTGAATAGTTTTGAAAGCTATAAATTAAATCTTAACTTTAAGATTTAATGGGTTAATTCAATGAAAATGGAAATTGATTTAGAAATCTGTAAATGAAACTTTGTGAAGTAAATTTTTTTTGTTTAAAGATTTAAAATGGTAATTTGTTTAAACCATTTAAAGGAAAGGATTTGGGTAATAAGTTGTGACTTAATTGAAATCCCATATCCAGATGTTTTGAATATTTGTGCTCACTATTCGGGTTAGCCGGGAAAAGACCTTTGTGTCATATAACCCATTCCGAATTAGTGATACGACGATATGGATCGTATTGAAGACCGGTGGTGAAGATCGGGTATTTATGAAAACGATGGAATGACCTATCGATTGTTTCTGCACCGTTAGCTACGGTATAGAGATTCCCTTTGTGATGGGAAGTTTTATCGGGATTGTGAATACCCGTATTACAAGGGCTTCTTTGGAAGTGCCTTCGGTTCTGTTCGAACCCGGAACAGACTTGTATGGTTACATGTCTGACATTACATTTTGAGATATAAAGCTGATTTCTTTCAAATACAATTCTGTTTGGTGGCGGAGAATTTATTCTCTTAGCTTAACACCCTTCTCTGAGACGTACGAGCTCAGAGGTTATGTAGTTGAAATTTATCAGCAATATATTCCCAATTTGGTAATGTGGCATGCTAAGTGTTGCTATGTGATGATCATTATTGATCATTTGTGATCAAAGCGTGGCTTTGTGAAAAAGCGTAGCTTTGTGGACGAGACTTCGTCAGACCTCACAACCCGGAAATGGTCGAAACAGGAAAGATGAGGCAAGGTTTCAAGGGTAGCTTCCCTAGGGTATGACCATTCCTTCTGGAAAAGGGTAGTATCATAGTATGGAGCCCAGATACTTACTCATGTGGACGCACTTTATTTATTATGTGTGATGTTGGTTACCGAGCGCTCGAATAAAGGTCCCAAAGGACTGGGGGTGGCATATCTCAGGTTTACTGCCTGGGAAGGGAGTGACCGGCCTTGTTTGGCAGAGAGCAGGTTGTCTCTCGGAGCGTCCAGCCAGAGGCGTTCCTTCGTGGCATAGAAAGTTCCTTAGCCTGACCATTTGTTGGCAAATCCATCTTCTAAATACGAACCTTGTACGGTTTTAGTTGTAGAACCTGCCATTTACTTATGGTGGCGCCCCACTGTTTAGATGGTAGCTATAGTAGGCATAGTGTGAAATGCCTATGTTGGCTAAGATTAATATTATACTTTCGAAATGTTTTCTGCACTATGCACTGATAATAATAATCCAATGATTTGTTTTGCGTAGTAAGCATCTTTGACTATCATAAGGAGAAATCTCCTCCGATTCTGCGTTTGCATTGTGTGTGTGTGCGGGAGGCCTTATGGTAGTTTCATTTTCCAAAAGCATTGCGGATATTTTCTACTTGCTTTGTTGTTGTTGTGTTTTAAAGATAAAACTGTTTTAAGTTCTCACACCAGTCACCATGACTGACCTGGAGTTTATTGTTTCCTTCCTAAACTCTAGGTGCCCACCAATTTCCACATGGGCAGTCTAGAGTCAGGTTATCAGGTCATTCTGGATTTAGGAGATGCTGTGGAGCTCAGTGGCGAGCTGGATGGCGAGATGTAGCATTTGTATATGATATTATTTTTCCACTGTGTATCCTGTATGAGGATAAGTTTATGTAACTGTCCAGTGTTGTATTGTTGTTGTAAACTCTGATGATGATGTAATGTATAAAATGATATAGTTCTTTGATTTAAAGATTATTTATTTATCTATTATATATTGTTCCGCTGCGAATGTGAGATTCTGATATTGTTCTGTATTTTTCTGTTATTTCTTCTTTCTTTTCCTTCTGTCTTCTTCTACCTCTTCTTTTTCTCCATAACAATTCGGTTTTCCGGCATTCGATTGCTCGGCAGTTGATACAGTGGACGTATTAATGTCGATTTTCGAGCGACGAAAAATCGCGTCGTTACAGTATAATATATGGTATAAGATATGTTCCTATTTTATCATTGGATTGATTTTATGGATGGGATTAGACTGCCATATAAATATATATAGAGAGGAATAACGTGAATAACGAAATTTCATAAGGACGCTTAACTAGCGATAAACTATAGGTAAGACTGGAAGTTAATGAGGAAATTATGTTAGTAACTAGGAATAAATGATGCTTTAATCCCAAAAAATTTAGGATTTCAGAAAAAATAAAGTTTATCTTATGGAGAGACACCATACATGGATGACCCTTCACCCTAGAGAGGATAAGATGAATAGGGATATGAAGTGAATTTTTTATTGGACATGGATGAAGAAGAAGGTAGCAGAATTTTCCACTAGGCGTTTGACGTAACAAAAAAGATAGAATTGACTAGGCAACAAATGAAGGCCGTACAAGGTTACAGGAAATCCTATGTGGACATATGAAGAAAAGAGTTAGAGTTTGTAGTTGGGGATATGGTATTTATAAAAGCTTCCCCTCTTAGAAAGGTCATGAGATTTGGAAAGTCGGGAACGTTGGCACCAAAATTTGTTGGGTCTTTCCCAATTTTAGAAAGAATAGGAAGATTTGCTTACCGCATGGAGCTACCGGATAAGTAGGTAAGAGTCAACGACCTTTTTCATGTTTTTCATTTGGGCAAATGCCTTCATAGCATGAGCACTGTGGTAGAGCCTGATCAATTAGGGGACATTGAGATGGATCTAATAGCATCCCATGCCACCACACGCAGCGTAGAGCACAATAAAAAAACTAGGCTAGTTCGAGTACAATGGAGGGAAATCCCGATGGAAAGAACGAGGACTTCTGATCCTAAGTTTTTCACCGGTGAACTTTTCTCTCGAAAATTAGATTTTGGTTGCATCGTGGTTGTTAGATTGGATGGTAGGATATGGCTGCTACACTTTCACTATCACTTTTGCACTCATATAAAACACTTTTTTGCATGTTTAGGATGTTTACATACTTGCCTATATGCCATGACACTTGCATTCCTGCTAGGATTGAGTTCACCTAAAGTATGTCCGCACACATAATCATATTGCACTTTTGGTTAAGTAGATATTTGTGTAGATAACTTGATGATATAACATGAATGTTCATTATGTGTTGCGTTGTCCGTCCCTTGGGAAGATTTCGGGGATGAAATCCTTTTAAGGGGGGACAATGTAACACCCCATGAGAATTAGTAAGAAATAAATAAGACAAGATAAGGCAAAAAATAACTTTTTTTTTCTAAAGTTAGAATTTGACCATGGAATTTATGTCGTTGCATTCGTGGTAATTTCCTGATCCATTTCCATCTATAATATGTTGAAAACGGAGCTCAAACGAAAAAGTTATGGATGTTTGAAGTTTTTGAATTCAAAATAATTTAAATAGAATTCAAATTCAAATAACTAAATAATTCCCAAATTTGAAATTAAGAAAGTAACAGTAATTAGACTTGGGGGTTAAGTAATTTTTAAAATTAACGTTAACGTTAAAGGTGGAATAAAGGAATGAAATAAATAAATCAACGGCAATTAAAAACGTTCCTTGAAATAAATGAGCCGCTTGACCACTACCCTGGGCAGGTCGACCGGTGAGCAAGTGACAACTATGGTTAGTTTGCATAGTGAACGTTCAAGATTTTTTTATCTTAAACCAACTTAAATCCGACGGTTCTTCCAACCACCATAAATAAGGGCCCAACCCCCTCACTTTTATTCACACATTATTTTAGGGAACCTAGCGAAGCTCTATCAGTATCTCAAAAGTTCTTTAGGGTTTCAGATAACAGATTCTAGATGTTTATTATTTTATTTTCTAATTTTATTCCCTCCAATCCCTCAATTTATGAATCTAACCTATATATACAAATGCCTTGTTGTATATTTCTAAAAGGAGAGGTTTGAAAGATATTATTGAAGACATGACAAATCAAAAATAGGAAGAGCTAAGGACCTATTTTGAATGGAAATCTTAGTCTTTCTACTTTAGTAATTAAATAGTGTAGTTTGGATTTGATATATGTCTTGGGGGTCTTTGGTTTACAAAAACATCACATTAAAACCCCCACAATTCCCCTAAAGCGAAATGTTAATTCTTAGGTTGGAATCTCAATTGTTTTATATTAAAACAATGGAATTTGTATATATTTTGCAATTTCTATGTTTTACCTTCTATTCCACTTCTTATCTTTTTCTTTGGATCTGATTAAGATATTTGATTAGGAAATGGTGTGTAAGGAACGAATTCTTATTCGTAGTTTGCACCGCGTATTTCCACAATTGGATAGAAATTCCCTTTATCCAGTTTCATGTAAAAATAAGTTAGATAGAGTGTAAAGTATGTAAATTGTAAGTTTCTATTATTGATTTATTTCATTTTTCTAATGTTAAATAAGTGGGCTTGGATTCTGTTTTTATGCAAGTCTGTTGATTTGATTTTGGGATATTGGATTTATGGTATATGTGTTAATATGGAAATGAGACTAGTATAATTTTGAAGATTTGACATTTAAACGTTAGTTTAGGGCGTAAAATTCGCATGCTTAGAAATTTACTAAGTGTGTGTGTTTATATATATATATATAAGTGTAAATAACATAAGATTATAACGTATTAACAACGTAGTTAATAGGTTATTAATTTTATTGAATTCCCCCTTAGGAAAGTGTGTAATTATAGAGGTGAAATAAGAAGTTTGCTTATAATGCCTTAATTATTGATAAGGTGAGACATGTGATAATATGATAAGAGCTGTGTAGTTAAAGCCTCGTAAAATCCCCGCTATAGCGTATAGCGCTCTTCGACTGCTATGCTTTTTCAATGTAGCGCTATTAAATAGTAGATCCGCTTTAAGCCCGCTATTTTCTGCTACACCCACTAAATCAAGGCCTTTTAACATCTGCTTTACCAGAATCAAAAAAAAGATTTGACTAGTTCTATTTTGAAAAAAAAATCAAAAAAGTTAGGGTAAAGATCTAATTTTAAGGCATAAGTGTTCAATATAAGTTAGAAATCTATTGTAGTCACTAAATCTGGACTGCATAAATCATGATATTCTTCGGTTTTGTTGTAACAGCCCACCTTTTCGACCCTCAGAAGTCCACACAAATATATCCACGGTATTCACGTACTGAACAACCATGTGACGGAAAGGTAAATGGTTAAGGGAAAGAAGAAGAAAGAAGACAAGAAGAAACTAACCAACACAGAATCTCACATCGCAATGGATAATCCATGATATAACAATGATCTTTACAAAAGTAAACTTTTATATACATACATCCATTAAAGTACTAGCCTATCATATACCTGGATAGTTATAACGCCAGTCCTTATAATTTGTGATAAATACAACAAACTATGCAGCGGAACATAAAGAAATACGTAGATATGTCCTGGCCTCTAGCTCGTCTCCTAAGCTTCAATGCATCCAAAGCTAATCTGGAAAATATGCTCGGTCTGACCCGATCATTAAAAGAAAACAACGCCCATATCAGTCTGGTAAAACCATCATGAGAAACTCAAATCATAAGGAATTTTATTATATCTTATGAAATACTTTAAAGATAAAGTTATCTCATAAGACCATGTTGCACATAAACACGGACTGAGTTTTACCTTCCAACATAGTTAGGCACAACTAAGTCCGTACGATGTTTATTAAAGAATGGATTCCATACAATGACAAGGTAAGGGAATACCTTCTGAATAGTACACCTCTAGAGACCGCTGTCAACACAGGACCTGCCTACCCCTTATTGGATAGTACCGAATATGTCATCACCCAAGTTGCTTTCCAACCTTTCCCTTGAGAGCTCTCATGCACAACCAATTTCTGTTACAGCGATCTAGAAAGGTGATGATCATACCTTAACGGGAGCAACATACATAGCCTTGCTGCATCTTCCCTGTTTAGTCATTCCCGGTTGTTGAGGCTTGAGGCTATGTTTTACCTTTCTTTAGCACTTCCCACTTAGAATGCTAACACTGCCTTCCAGAAGACAATGCAATGCCAACATTCATCCAAACAAGTTGTTTTGGGTCTGAACAAACCGAAGGCACTAATTCTATATCCTTTTTGGAATCACCCTTAGGATTAGTAGCCAGTAGCCCTTGAACTTCAAGAGTTCCGTCTTCGAGTCTATATTCTTCAAGATGTCTTCCATTCGAAACACTTGAGTTGGATCAAAGTGGTATTTGGATAATTTATACTTATCCAATCCCAGTCTCTTCGAAACAACTTTCGATAGTTCTGGTAAACTCAACCCTGGTTCTTTCAGAAATAAACAAACAATAGATAAGAGTGGAGATCACCTCCTAACCATTGAGTGGATGGATTTCCTTATCATTTTTCCTAGGAGAACAAAATGAGATTTATACGCATAATACTGCATCATCGGAGATAACTGTGTTATATAACTCACGTGTTTCTCCTAGATATTTCCAAGTTATATTTTGGTCCAGATATTGATAGTCGGTTGTTCAACTATTAAATAACAAACAATCAATCATTGATTTAATTCCATATAGGATCCACTAAGCCTCCATTAATTAATCTTATTGAATTAAATCTCTTTTAAAAAATTAAAGATTCAAAATATCTTTTACAATGGATATTATTTCACAAACAACTTATACTTTTTCAATACTTAGAAACCTTTATATACTTATGTTAATGGTATAAGTATATTATCAAAACATCATACTTCTCAATACTTAGAAAACATATGCATATACTTATCTCATCGGTATAAGTATATTAATAAAACTTAAGGAAGATTTTCTCTTTTTTCAAAAATTCATATTTATATGGGCCAAACAAAATATCTTTTAACGCATTTCTTACTATAAACCAAACCATTATCATTTGGTGTTAAGTATGCAAGAACATTTCCATACCACTCTAATTAAGAGGGATAAATAGCAAAAACCAATCTTATTCCTATATAAAATCTCATTCTATTTATAAAACTCTTTTAAAGATCTCTCTTTATAATTCCTTTATAAAAATCTTTTATAAATATCATTTACAAGATATCATTTGCAAATATCCTTTAAATAAATTCTTTATAGAATAAATCCCTTTCATAAAAAATATTATTTATAAATCCCTCTAATAAAATAATTGGTTAGCTTACAAAATCATTTAAAACACTTAACTCCAAATTGATAGAATTTAAGTTGATTTAAAACATAACTTTTACAAATTTGGAAAGTGGCTTAGCAATCACAATGGTACTAAGCCAAACTATCATTTATTTAAATTTTGACTTCCAAGTAACATAAAAGTTATTTACATAAGCCAACATATAAGTAAATAAAATCCATACCATATCAGGGAATAACATGTCAATATAAATCAGATACATGTCAAAATAACATAATAGTTGGATGGTGATTTGTCCTGTTAAATAGACGTCCAAAAAATCTACTACGTTTAATTATAGCAAAATGGGGATTTATTCTGCTAACAATTTCAAAGTTTAGTATAACCTATTCACATTTCCACGGTCACTTAAAGTATCGGCAATAGAACCCCTTGTGTTCAAAACTATTCTTTGTAAAAGAAAGTTGCTTTTAAACAAAATGATCCTTGAAAAATAAAGTAATTAAAAACTTAAACCATTTTTTAAATAATTGATTACAAGTTAGACCCCTTATTAAATCATAATTAAATCTTAATTAAGTCTTAACTTAACTTAATTACTAATTAATAAATAATTAAAACTTTAAAAATAATTTATTTAGAAATTAAAACCCATAATTAATTTATAATTAATAATAATTAAACACTTACTTAATAATTAATTAATAATTAACCCTATACTTAATTAATAATTAATTAAAAACTAATCTTATACTTAACTCATAATTAATTAAAATTTAATCTTACTTAATCAATAATTAACTAAAATTAATCTTGCTTTAAAAGATAATTAATTAGTAATTAATCTCCACTTAACTATAATTAATAAACCTTGTTTAATACTTAATTAATTATTAATTACCAAACTTAATTAATTAATAATTAATAAATAAATGCTTAATTAACTCTCTTAATACTTATGATTAAGTTTAGAAAACATTTATAAGGTTTACTTAAGTATAAAAACAAAAGTTTGTAAAAAGTTGAACTATTCCCGAGAACTGCATCCATAGCGATTATCGCTATGGAAGCCATAACTTGAAATTTTTACTTTTTCTCTAAGTTTTCTTTTGAAACCTTAACCTTTGGAAAACTTACTTACTTTAACAAAATAAAGTAAGTATTTTGAAAACTAAAAGAAAGTTTGAACTTGAAAATGATTTTGATTTAAAAACCAAAAATCCTAGTTTTCATATCAAGGATTCCATGTCGCTTAAACTAGTAATGGTGCTAACTTTCTTAGCATATATCCAACACATACATGTACAAGATCACATATTTACATGCCACAACCACAAAACATAAGCATGATCACATCTTTCAACCATTAAACAATATTTAGACTTCAAATTCAAGTCTATTTCAATAACACATACAAGGACATATATTCCAAACCAAACAACATAACTAATCCATCAAATCAACCAATATTTCACAACATAATTTACACCTAAATAAGGTTAAAACTTTTCCAAAAAGATGTGAGTTTTTACTTACCAAAAGTTAACCAAAACAAGGCAATCTTTCACTAGAACTTTGAAAAGGCTTTAGATCTTGCAAATCTTCAGAAACAAAATGTGATTTTGGACCTAGGAACATGTTTTTTGACTCAGCCATGATGAACATGGGCTCAGCCATGATCATCATGGGCTCGGCCATGATCATCCTTGGCTCAGATACGGTTGGTTATGTGTATTGTGGGCTTGATTTGAAGAGGAAGAGAGGTAGAAGGATGAATAAGTGTTTTAAAAGATTAAAAGTGGAAACACTGGATTTTAAATTTTTTAAAAAGGCATGGAAGCCATTAAAGGTTTTAGAAAGCTCAAAAAAGGAGAATTCAAAATGAAATGAAGAAGTAAAAATGAAAAGATTGGAAAAAGAAAATAGCTTTTACATAAAATAGATTAGGCAAATTACCAAATTTCCCTTAAAGTACCTACCCTCTACTCTTTGCTTGCACATCATCCATTATCATCCTCATCCCCTTTTTACACGCCATTAAAGGTTTTAGAAAAAAGCATGGAAGCCATTAAAGGTTTTAGAAAGCTCAAAGAAGAAGAATTCAAAATGAAATGAAGAAGTAAAAATGAAAAGATTGGAAAAAGAAAACCGCTTTTATATAAAATAGATTAGGCCAATTACCAAATTGCCCTTAAAGTCATGTACTAGAATCTTAGATCAAACTATATGGAAAAAGAAATGATCTACATTCAACTTATGCATTTATGTTATTGGTTCTCACTAATACCAATCCTTATTCTGCTAAAAATTTTTAATGAAAATATTTCATAAAAGTTAAACTTAGGTTCAACATGTATAATACTCTACTACATCCTAAGAGTATATACCACTATTTAATTCAACTTTTTCATTTGGGATTATTTCCCTAAGAAAACTTAAGATCCAAATACCCAGTCTTATTACAAAACCCTTTTTGAAATGAAACTATATATTTTAACTATGAAAAAAAAATATAGCTGGAGTAACAGCAAAATGATACTAAGGAACTGGGTATTACCAAACAGTATCACACATTCCCTTACCAAGAAGGGTAATACTCAAGAGAAGTGCTTACCATCTGAACACATCTATTTCCTAATTTTTAGTTATTTCCAAGTCAATTGAACTAGTTATAATAAAAATACTCCTCCTATTTCAAAATCCCCCATTTTGAAATAATACTTTACATATTGTCAAATAAATAGTTTAACAAAATATAAATTACCAACTTGCTTTGGGTTCGTTCGGAATTGAATTTGTTTCGATCGTACAATAATAAAGAGAACAATTTACTAAGTGCCCTACAATATTCGCCTAAGCAAACATCTGATCGTAACTTAGAAGATTATTCAGATTATCACAAAACAAATCCAGGCTTGTTCCCTGAACCAATCCAAAGAAAATATTTTACTTAAAATTTCCATTCCCAAAAATTCTATACTTAAACTAAAAATAATTTCAAATAATACTATTATTATTTTCCAAAACTTTGAAAACCATTTTCAAAAGCATCAGAATTTGAGTCCTCAAATTTCTATTTAAATTCTTTTTATTTATAAGGTACTTCTTATAAATCCATTTTATAAAAGCATTTTCTTATATAAAATCATTTCTCAAATATTTATTTCAAAATATCATAACTTTTAATAAATACCTTTTATTAAAACAAATTTTTAGCCCAACATTAACATCGAACACCCTATAATCAAATTGTGAAACTTAATTCCCAAGGTGTTAGTTTCAATGTTGCCCCAATTTCTATTTACCCACCTATAATTTAAAAAGGGAAGTTACTTGTAAAACACTCACAATAGTCAATGCTCAAACTGGATGAACATGACTAAACCAATCCCCTAAATGATAATAATATAATATTATCATTTCCTAACAATGAGTACCTCAGAAATACTATACTATTTTTGAAAATCATTTATATATATATATATATAATATATTCCTAGGTAAAATTATTTCATTTACCCATTTTAGAACAATACTGTGTTGATTGGCCGTTTTAAGTGTTTAGGAATCCCTTTCGATAACATAGGCCAGATGCATCGACCAGAATTCATAAACCACTCAACCGATCAGACAACACAATATCAAACTTTTTTATACCACTAATAAATAGGTGCTCCCATATATATATATATATATATATATACACGCACTCAAACTCATATAGGGTGTCACTTACCCGATCCTACCGAGTTTACCTCACTAGGGCTAAGGTTCTCGCTTAACCTTCGGCTCTGATACCATGTCTAACAACCACCTGCCTTTTCAATCCTCAGAAGTCAACACTAATACATTCATGGTATTGACCTGCCAAATAACAAAGTTCCAAAAAGACAGATGGTTAGGGGAAAGAAGAAGAAAGAAGACAAGAAGAAACTAACCAATACAGAATCTCATATCATAACGAAAAATCTATAATATAACAATGATCTTTACAAAAGAAAACTTTATATACAAATATCCATCAGAGTACTAGCCTATCATCTGCCTGGATGGTTATAACACCTATCCTTACAATTTGTGGTAAATACAACAAATTTTACAGTGGAACACAAAGAAATACGTAGATATGTCTTGGCCTCCAGCTCATCTCCTGAGCTCCAATTCATCTAAAGCTAATATGGAAAATATGCTCGGTTTGCCACCGAGCATTAAAAGAAAACAACGCCCGGATCAGTGTGGTAAAACCAGCATGAGAAACCTAAATCACAAGGAATTTTATTATATCTTATAAAACCCTTTAAAGATAAAGGTATCTTGTAAGACCATGCCGCACATAAAACACGGACAGGTTTTTACCTTACGATAACAAAAACTTTTTTATAGAAAATCCAGTGATATTATAATAATGTCTAGGGGTTGAAAATAAATAGATAAAATAGCCGAAATGCCTGCATCTCACATTTCAACATAGTTGGACACAACTAAGTCCATACGGTGCTTATTGGAGAATGGATTCCATATAATGACAAGGTAAGGGACTACCTTCCAAATAGTACACCTCTAGATAAAATGTACCAATGGCCTCACCTGGACCCCTACCAACACAGAACCGGCCTACCTATTACTAGATAGTACCGAACATGTCATCATCTAGGTTGCTCTCCAACCTTTCCCTTGAGAGCTCTCATACACAACCAATATCTGTAATAGCGATCTAGAAAGGTGATGATCATATACCCTAGTAGGAGCGACCTAAATAGCCCTGCTACTTCTTCCCTGTTTTAGCCATTCCCGGTTGATGAGGCTTGAGGCTATGTTTTACCTCTCTCTAGCACTTCCCACTTGGAATGATAACACTGCCTTCTAGAAGACAACGCAATGCCAACGTTCATCCAAACAACTTATTTCGGGTCTGAACAAACCAAAGGCATTACTTCTACTACATCCTTTTTGAAATCACTCTCGGGATTAGTAGTAATTAGCCCTTGCACTTCAAAAGTTCCATTTTCGATTCCATATTCTTCAAGACATCTTCAGTTTGAAATGCTTAAGTTGGATCGAAGTGGTTTTCGGATAATTTATAGTTATATGATCCCGGTCTCTTCGAAACAGCATTTGATAGTTTTGGTAAACTCAACCGTGGTTCTTTTGGAAATAAACTAACAATAGATAAGAATGGAGATCACCTCCTAACCGTTGAGTGAATGAATTTCCTTATCATTTGTTCTAGGAGAACAAAACGAGATTTATACGTATAGTATTGCATCATCGGAGATGACTGTGCTATATAACTCACATGTTTTCCCTAGATATTTCCATAGTCACGTTTTGGTCCAGATTTTGATAGTCGGTTGTTTAACTATCAAATAACAAACAATCAATCATTGATTTAATTCCGTATGGGATACACTAAGCCTCTTTTAATTAATCTTATTTAATTAAATCTCTTTTAAAAAATTAAAGATTCAAGATACCTTTTACAAAGGATATAATTTCACAAACAACTTATACTTCTTTAATACTTGGAGACCTTTATATACTTATATCTCGATAGTATAAGTATATTATCGAAACATTATACTTTTCAATACTCAGAAAACATATCATATACCTATCTCATCGGTATAAGTATATTAACAAAACTTAAGGAATATTTTCTCTTTTTTCCTAAAATTCATATTTAAAGGGGCCAAACAAAATATCTTTTAAAACATTCTGACCATTATTCTTCGGTGTTAAGAATGGAAGAACATTTCCATACCACTCTAATTAAGAGGGATAAATAGCGAAAACCAATTTATTCCTTTATAATGTCTCATTCTATTTATAAAACTCTTTTAAAAAAATTTCTTTATAATTCCTTTATAAAAATGTTTTAAAAAATATAATTTGTAAATCTCCTTTAAATAAATTCTTTATAGAATAAATCCCTTTCATAAAAAATATTATTTATAAATCCCTTTAATAAAATAATTGGATAACTTACAAAATCATTTTCTACACTTAACCCCAAATTTATAGACTTTAAGTTAATTTAAAACATAACTTTTACAATTTTGGAAAGAGGCTTAGAGATCACATTGGTATTAAGCCAAGCTATCATTTACTTAAATTTTGACTTCTAAGTCACATAAAAATTATTTACATAAGCCAACATATATGTAAATAAAATCCAAACCAAATTAGGGAATAACATGTCATATAACCAACTGGTATATACATGGCCAAATAACATAATAGTAGGATGGTGATTTGTCCTGCCAAATAAATGTCCATACAATTTATTAAGTTTAATTATAGCAGAATGAGATTTATTCTACTAACCATGTCAAAGTTTAGTATAACCTATTAACATTTGTAGGGTTACTTAATGGTATCGACAATAGAACCACTTATGTTCAAAACTATTCTTTCTAAAACAAAGTTGCTTTTAAACAAAATGATCCTTAGTAGAATAAAGTAATTAAAAACTTAAACCTCTCTTTAAATAATTAATTACAAGTTAGACCCCTTATTAAATCATTATTAAATCTTAATTAATCCTTAACTTAACTTAATTACTAATTAAGAAATAACTAAAACTTTAAAAATAATTTATTTATAAACTAAAACCCTTAATCAAATTATAATTAAAAATAATTAAACACTTGCTTAATAATTAATTAATAATTAACCCTATACTTAATTAATAATTAATTAAAAACTAAACTTATAATTAACTCATAATTAATTAAAATTTAATCTTATTTGATCAATGTATAACTAAAATTAATCTTGCTTTAAAAGATAATTAATTAGTAATTAATTTCCACTTAATTATAATTAATAAATCTTGTTTAATACTTAATTAATTATTAATTACCAAACTTAATTAATTAATAATTAATAAATAAATACTCAATTAACTCTCTTAATACTTATTATTAAGTTTATAAAATATTACTATGGTTTACTTAAGTATAAAAACTCAAGTTTGTAAAAAGTTGAACTTTTCCAGAAAATTACATCCATAGCGACTATCGCTATGGAAGCCATAACTTGAAATTAAATTTTTTCCTCTAAGTTTTCTTTTGAAATTTTACCCTTTGGAAAACTTAATTACTTTTACAAACATAAAGTAAGTATTTTGAAAACTAAAACAAGGTTTGAACTTGAAAATGATTTTGATTTAAAAACCAAAAATCCTAGTTTTTACACAAAGGATTCCACATCGCTTATACTAGTAATGGTGCTAAATTTATTAGCATATATCCAACAAATAATTGAAAATGATCACATATTTACATGCCACGACCACAAAACATAAGCAAGATCATATCTTTCAACCATTAAACAATATTTAGACTTCAAATTCAAGTCCAATTCAACATAACATACAAGTACATATATCCCAAACCAAACAACATAACTAACCATCAAATCAACCAATATTTAACAACATAATTTACACATAAATAAGGTTAAACTTTTTCCAAAAAGATGTGAGATTTTACTCACCAAAAGTTAACCAAATGAGACAATCTTTCATTAGAACTTTGAAAAGCTTTAAATCTTGCAAATCCTTAGAAAAAAATGTGATTTTGAACCTGGGAACTTGCTTTTTGGCTCGGCCATGATCAACATGGGCTTGGCCATGATCATCATTGGCTCAGCCATGGTTGGTTATGTGTAGTGTTGATTTGATTTGAAGAGGAAGAGAGGTAGAAGGAAGAATAAGTGTTTTAAAACAATTTTTTAAAGGATTAAAAGTGGAAAAACTTGATTTTTAAAATTTTGAAAGAGGCATGGAAGCCATTAAATATTTTTAAAAGCTCAAAAAAGAAGAATTCAAAATGAAATAAAGAAGTAAAAATGAAAATGAAAATGAAAATGAAAAGATTGGAAAAAGAAAATAGCTTTTATATAATATAGATTAGATAAATCACCAAATTGCCCTTAAAGTACTTACCCTCCACTCTTTGCTTACCACAATATCCTCCTCATCCCCCTTTTAGATGCCTCCCCTATAGCCTCCTCCTTTTATGCACCATGTAGTTCACCTTATCTTGTACTTTTGTGATAAAACGTGACATGATATAACCTTTATCTTATTTAAATTTTAAATCCTTGAAAATTGTCACATCACTTCTTTTCTTTAAGAACACATATATTTACACTTTTAACATCCTTATTAAGTACTCATTATTTATATAAATGTGCGTTTAAGTGTGTTAAGGTGTTTACAACCTTTTAAACAAACTTTTGATGGTGAAAAATTGAATTTTTGGAAAAAGTTTTTCGGTCACATTTTCTGATTCCCTTTTTACTAAATATTTTGTAAACACATTTTGGAAATCCTTTCACTAGTTCTAGTTATTATTTAAAAAGGGTATATTTAGGTTATAAAATCCATAAATTAATTATTTAAAATACTTTAAATAATTCTTATTCAAAGTGATTAAATTCCGGATTGTTACATTTGTTATATAATATTAAACAATATTTCTTTTTCCTACACAAATGATGTGAGAATGAGAATAAATTGAGTTAGGTATTTGATTTTATATCTGATGAAGCTTGTCACAACTCCGCTATTTCGCGTTATATCCCAGCTATAACTTTTTGCACCTCCACCGCTATGGAACCGCTAAGCACTTTAACTGCGCAGGTTAAGAGAGTGTTATAATTATGAATAAGTTATATGGTTGTGAGGTCAGTCAAAAGCATACAGAAGTCTGTCCAGCTAATCTGACTACCAGCAGTGTGACTTTGGGACTGATGTGAGAGACCTTCTGTAATACGTAACTTGGATGACGCAAGGATAGTCTTAAATTCTATAAGGTAAATATATCCAGCTAGTCTTGCTACTAGTACTTACGAATAGTCGGACTAATATAAGACGTTACTATAGGGTATGGGTCATAATACGAAGGTCCTACCTTAAGGATTGATGGTATTAAGTGGTTGTATTAGAGCCCACCTCTTCCATATAGGAAGTACTAAATGGTCGGGGTTAAGGTTAAGGGTTAGGCACGGTAGTGGATATCTTGAAAACTGCTTCAACATGAAGTATTAATTAACCGAAAAAATTCTATGCAATGTTAGCTAAATAAGTACCAACGAGGAGTCCGCATTGGGATACATACTAAATGACGGGGGGACCTGCCTTAAATAAGGTATTAAACGTTAGAGTCTGCCTAGTTCCCATTAAAAAGGTATTAAGTGGCTTGGGTACTATCTCTTACATTGATAGAATATTACTGTCGATAGTTATGAGTTATTAGGTTGTAAGAGTAATAGTTATGGAATTGGAATTGGGAAAGCTTAGGGCTTAAAGTTGGAAAGACTTAGAATAAAGCTAATATACGAAAGACATCTTCCTATTTAAATTATACTACCCAACTACTATTATAGTAAGGCTTGGGATTTTTATTCACCAAACATGTGTTGTTTTGACTCCCTCCTCATTACAACGTAGGTTAGGAAAGACGATGCTGAATGTGAAGGCCAGGAGGAAACTTATGATAGTTTATCTATTTATCTACTTATATTATTTTCTGATGTACCTAATAAAGAGTAATATTGTATTTTGAAAACATTATACTATAGATATGTGACGGTTGTTATTGGTATTATTTTATTGATTTTACGACATTTGAATCTTAAATGAAATAGGTACTGTTTCTGTTATTCTATTCTATCGTTCCGCTATGGGTTCTGAATGTGTAGATAAATAGCTCTATATTGTTCTTTACACCGACCAATAAACAGCTTTAAAATGGGTCTAAGTTTCGACAGACCTTTTTTTAGGTCGGAATTTAAGTCCATTTCAGGGCAGGTTATTTCAAAAACAGTTTTAAAATTCAATAATTAACGCTTATCGGTTTAAAATGTCATGGCGATTTTAATATAATGATATTTTTTAAACAATTTCTATGTCAATTTATATACATGTATTGAATTGGACAACATAAACATATATAATTTCATTGTAAAATATAAAGGATCCAATCTACATAATTATGATGACGATATATGATTAAAATCGAGTTAAAACAATTACCTAAATAAGTTGCTTGTGGTTTACACCTTGAATGAATGAAAGTGTCCTAGATTCAATTGAAATACCTCCAGAAATTGAAATGATCTTAAGTACCACCTTTGTTTTAATTTTGTTTGATTGGTTTCTACTCTTGAAAAAAATTCGGCTATAGCACTCTAGGAACTCACGACGAAAAATAAAAAGAGATATGCAAAAGTGATCTATAGTTAATGGATCAAGTGACATTAAGACGAGGTAAAAGAGGAGAAAATATCTCCTTC
Organism: Allium fistulosum; assembly: GCA_030737815.1. Classification (NCBI taxonomy): domain Eukaryota; kingdom Viridiplantae; phylum Streptophyta; class Magnoliopsida; order Asparagales; family Amaryllidaceae; genus Allium; species Allium fistulosum. The sequence goes on along the minus strand of CM060903.1, from coordinate 1,397,796,973 downwards.
TCTTACTCATTGGCCTTGAAGTTAACAAGAAGGGTACCATTGGTCATAAATGAGTGTGGATGCCCTAGCTTGCATAAAAAGGTGTGACAAATGCTAGCTATTCTAAAAAATCCCTCGATTACCACCGAGCTAATTAACACATGTACTAAGCACTTACCTTTTTGATGTATATGGGATTGACTTAACCGGGCCTTTACCAATCTCAAAAGGTGGTACCAAATTTGCGGTCATCACCATTGATTTCTTTACTAAATGGTTAAAAGTTGAAAGATTACCTAACATAACCACAAGTAGAGTCTTGGAGTATGTCATGAAATAACATAGTAAGTCACTTTGGCTTACTGAACAAGATTATTTTGGATAGTGAAACACAATTCGAGAGTGAGGAATTCACCATATTTTATGAAAGAAATTGGATCATAGAAACCTTTCCGTTAATAGTTCATCCTAAGGCCAGTGGATCAGTTGAGGCCATAAATAAATCTATCAAAATAACTCTCAAAAAATGACCTGATCAGGTGAAATGAAACTAGATTGAACTCCCTCTAGTTTTATAGTCATACAAGACTTTGGTCAAAACAATTGTCGGACATACACCATTCTCCTTGACATATGGATTTGAATCTATGTCCCTAGGAAAAGTTGAAGTTACTTCACATTAGAGATTTGCTTACATGTATGAGCCAAATTAAGAGTTGAAAATGAATCTTTAGGTTTAATCAATGAGTTAAGAGATGAAGCCATCTCAAGGGCGATAGAATATCATGGTAGAATTACCAAATACTATGACTTAAGGATAAAGGGAAGGGCATTTTGAAAAAGAGATTCGGTGCTTAGAAGAGCAATGGCAAACAACAAGAACCTGAGGGATAGGCTCCTCAGACCAAATTGGTAGGACCCATTAGTCATCCATGAGGTCATTCCTTTTGGGACCTACCGATTAATTAAACCAAATGGTAATAACTACATAGAATGCGGAATATCTAACATTTAAGACCATATTTTACATCATGTGATGAATGATGAATGACAAGTCATTATAATAATCCATGGGGTGTCGTAAGGAGTAGATAGAAGGAATTATGCTCGATAATGTAAAATATATTTGGATGCCAGGGCAGAGATAAAAGTTTCCATTTATGTTCTTTTAGAAGAATGAAGAAATATATCGGTTACAAAGCCTTTAGAAATAAGTGCAACTCTGGAGCCATCTATGAAGCAGGATTTCAAAACATGAAAGAAATCCCTAATTTTAGAATGGACTGACAAGTGCAAAGGCTAATTTAAAAAATAATCTTTCTTGATTTATCGACTAATAACCGGGTCAGGAAAGGACCTTTGCAAAAGTCGATTTTCAAAAACCTTCTTTGTTATCAGCTAAGAATTGTGCTGAGAAAGGATCTTTGAATAAATCGGCTTCTAAATACTTTTCTTAGTTTGATAACTGAAAATCATGCTAAGAAATGATCTTTACAAAAAATCAATTTCCAAAAACCATTTTTGGTTTATTGGCTAAGAACATGCTGAGAAATAATCTTTGAATTAATCAATTTCCACAAAACTTTCTTAGTTTATTAGCTAAGAACCGTGCTTAGAATGGATCTTTGAATGAATAGATTTCTAAAAATCATTCTTGGTTTATCGACTAAGAACCATGCCAAGAAAGAATCTTTACGGGGATTAAATTATTTCCTTGATCCATGGTTAACACATGATGAGCCAACTCTGGGTTCAAGATACACCGAGTCTAGTAAAACTACTGGCCTGACGAGGACGAAGAGATTCTTTAGGCAAAGATAACCCTTGCACCTTATAGTGTAATGCCCTTGGACCCCAAGGCACCTAACAGTGGTGTTAGGTAGCCCTTAGACATTAATGCTAAGGCAACTGTTTAAATGCTCAGAGGAGGACATTGAGAGCGGTCTAAGCAAGCCTTTGGCCCCGCTACTCATGCCCGGTCAAAGAAACCATCCAAAGTAGAGAGTATGGATAGCAGACAATCAAAGAGAGATTGTCAAAATAAAGAAAGTTTCACCAATTATAGGTTGGTCAGAGTCACTTGTGGAAAATGGTCCACCAGGTAATCATGAAAATATTGTCAAAATACATCAAAATTTACCAATTAGGGATTGGTTAGATACATGAAAAATTCATGAGGTGTATAGCTTACCGAGTATGTGAATCAAGCATTAATTTAGTGGCCACTCTTAGGAAGGGTTTATAGTTGGTCTAAATCAGCTAAAATTAAAACAGAATAGGGCATCTACCCATATGGAAAAAAATAGAATTTAATACCTATCATGTAACGACCCAAAATTTTAGTCATTCAAATTTAGAATATTTAGTTGATTTTAAATATTCAAATTTTAATTTTATAAGTTATATAGACTTGAATTTCAAATTTAATGGTTATTTAAATATTTGGAATTTTTAAATAATTGAATCTTGAATTTAATGTGAATAAAAATGATTTCAAAAGTTGATTTAAATTCTATTTGAATAAGAATGAGGATAGTAAACTTCTAAATTTGAATTAAAAGTGAATAAACTAGTTTTAATAACAATCGTTTTAATTAACGTGTAAAAATATCATTCCGAGGTACTATCTCGGATTTTGACGAAACTAGTTTTATTAGATCTGTAATAATGAATTATTATATGCCATCAAATTTGGTGGCAATTGGATGTATCGTGTGGTCGTATGAGTTCGAAACACATATAAACTAATTTAGAAAATTAATATTATATGATTGGGTTTGAAAAGTTAACTTCTGCATATGATCGAATTAGATCTCAAAACTAGTTCCATTGTGTTCGAAATAGAGGTATTTAGTATAGGATGCCAAGCAGCATGCCTTGATAGGAGTTTGAGATTTTTCCAACGTGTAGAGCCGGATATTTTAAATAAAATAATATATTCTAATTTATAACCATACTTCCCCTCACTCAACCCATACCTCTCACACGTCAACCCATACCATCTTCACCTTATATAAATCGTGTCTCCAAACCAGAGAATAGTTTGAAAATTTGAATTCAAAACATAGCCTCATCCAACGGTAGCCGTTCATCGTGGCCAACTGAGGCGTTTTCTCGCCTCGACTTCAACTAGGAAAACATTAACGATGACAAGATGCAGGCAGTTAACGGCTGGATTGGGCTGAAACGATGTGTAATGGTCGTAGTTCAATGATGAATGGCGAGCGAATTTTCTCTGATTGCGGCGTTTTGGTGAACTTTTAGGTGATGAGGTCTAAAGGGATGTTGTAGAGCATGGGGAGTAGCACTTATGGCTGAAGTTAGAGGTGGTGCTGTGATAATTTGGGGCCCACGAGATGTTGTATGGTGTGGAATAGAGTTCGATGTCGCGATTTCAAAGCGAACGTTGGAGGTTGGATGGTGGGGTGCATCGTGATCGTAGTGGCAGGGAGGAGCAATCGAAGTTTGACTTGGGTTGGAAATCGAACGCAAGGAAGAGAGTGATTAAGGCGGGTTATTAATTTGAACAAGGTTAATTAGATTTAATGATTTGGATTAAGGAAGTTGTATATTATTTAATTCGTGAAATTTGTAAATTAAATATCTTGCTCGTTTTAGGTCCAAATCAAACATGGTTAGTCATGTTATGATCGTATTAACGAATACTATGTGATGTAGTTGATTTGGTGATAATTGGAGGTTGTAGGAATTTTAGCTAAATTTGAACGTTGTTCGTATTCAGACGGAACCATAATGCGCAAGCGACAAATGGAATAATTGTGAGTTAAACTCTTTTTTTGGTTAACTAGTATATTATATAGTTGATAAAAATTGTTGATTGGATGTTTGGATGATTTACTGCTTTATCAGTTGGTTTGGATTTATTCCCACTCCTAGAGAGGAAGACCATTTATATGTACCCACCTAGTAGCGGATGACCCATATTATATGATTATATAGTATATGTGATGTGTAACACCCCTAATTTTAAATAATATTATTCAAGGTATTTAATTAGATAAATTAAATAGAATAATGAAAATGTAAAGTGACAAGGGGATTGAGATTTGAATAAATTTATGTGGCCGTGCTTATTAATTTAATTGGGTTAACAGTTTAAAGATTAATTAAGTTATGTAAGGGGATTGAGACTCATAATCATTTTCACAAAAATAAGAAACGTAAGCAAAAGAAAGAAGGACGACCATTAACAATAAAAGAAGAAAAGGAAATTCAAAGAAAAGAAAAAGAATTAAAGAAAGGAGAATCAAACTCATCTCATTCCACTTTCCTTATCAAAGATTAAGGTGAATGATAATTTCTATCTCTATTTGTTAAATATATGTTTCAGATTTAAGTTTAAATTCGTATGTATATATATATATCATATATCATATATATATATATGATGTTTGATGATGATATGCTTAAATTTTGGTATGTTTAAATTTAAACAAGATTGTTTAAATAATGGTTCGTACGGTTTTAGATTTAAAACCGTGTGATATTAATGTTTTAATGCCATAGAAAAATTGTATATCGTGCAAAACATGATTTTAGAGTTGGGTTTTTAGTTTGATAATTTTCCAAGCTTTGGAAATATAATTATGAATTTTTGAATGAAATTATAACATGTCGGGTTTATAAATTTATTCTAGAAAATATATCGAGAATTTGGGTTTGAAATTTTGATATGTTAGATAACATGATCAAAGTAAATTTATGTGATTTTTGGGGATTTTTCTTAAGTGATTTGATATACAAAATAAATTATTTTGAGAAGAGGATCAAAATGATTTATGTGTAAATTAAAAGGAAGGTTTTATCTGTAAAAGTTTTAGTTTGATACTTATCCAAAATAAAACAGTGGTTAGTTTGGCAAAGCATGGGAAAAAGTTAAGGCAACCAATAAGAAATTTACAAGTATGCGGGTTAGTTTATATAAGTTACTTAATTCAGTATTTAACCTAGAAAAAAATAGGTTTCGCCTCTATTCAGGTTACCTTTTGCTCTTACCTTTCGCCTTCGACTATGTCGAAACCCTATTAAGCTAAATTCAATACACAGGGTATCATTTAGGTGATACGTAATGGATTGGAGAAAGGCAAAAGGTATGGATTCGAAAGCATAGTTTCTGATGGGGTCGTTACGTCGATTTGTTTTAAAATGATAAGCGCCTACCTTTGTTTTACTAAGTTTTCAACATAATCGATACATATGATTTCGAAGGGGTTTTATAATGGCTTTCGAAGGGGTTACCATGTTTGTTTTAAAAGAAAGAGAGGATTCGAAAGAGTTCCTTTAATTATAAATCAATGTTTTTGAAAGAAGGGGTTTCGACCTAGTCGAAGCCCTACCGTCAATTCTTTTGCCTTTTGAATGTATTGAAGTCATCAATGCCGTCAAAAGGTATCGATTGTTTTAAAGCCATATTAAGCCGCTTTCTAAATGCTTTCGAAAGGGTTATGGGTTTCGAAGGCAATGGTTATGAAAGAGGTTTCGTTGACTTTGTCGAAAGGGATGGTTTCGACGCCATCATAAATTCCGCAATATTTTTATATAGTGAAGAATGGTTTCGAAAGAGATACTTCTATTTATATTTTCTTTGACCAAAACGATATTTTAAAAGGTAAACCCAATGATGTCGAAAAGGGGAACTTTCAATGCTTTAGGAAGAGATACTTCCAATGGTTTCGAAGCTATGCTTCTAATAATTAATAAGTAACACTTTATTACATTCAAAAGGTTTCGAAAGAAAGATTTTAAAGTGTTTTAGAGGCAGAAGCCTAATGTTTTGAAAAGAGATATATGCTTTCGAAGATGGCCATCCAGTGAGGTCGAAAGCAAGGTTTTGAAGGTTTCGAAAGTATAGTTTCAAAAAAAAAAACCAATCTTATTTAAAAGCAAAACCATGGCATATTAATAAACAAAGTATTTTGAAATGGAACTTATGAAGAAGTCTAAATGAGTTAAAGGAATTAACCAAGTTATATTATTTGCTTCTTCATATATGTATATATTCACATTGCAATGAACCCAAAATGGTACCGTGGGGAAGGGCCGATTAACCAGTTAAGTTGATGCAGTAGTGAATATAAATTAAAGATATTGGCATGGGCCAATAGGTTCATAGTAAACCCATGAAAATTGTGTAAGGGAAAAGATATTGGCAGGGGCCAATAGGTTCATAGATAGCCCATGAAAACTATGTATAATTAAAGATGTCAGTTAGACAGGTTTATAGTTAGCCTATGAAAACTATATTCGGATAACAAAATGAAATATTGATAAATAGTCAATAAGTTCCTAGTTAGCCCATGAAAACTAGGGTAAAAAGAAAGATATTGACAGTTATTCAATAGGTTCCTAGTTAGCCCATGAAAACTAGGATAAAAGAAATGATATTGGAGTTACCAATAGGTTCATAGTGATCCCATGAAAACTGTATAAATGGATAGGGAGTCCATAATTGTTTAACCGGTTATTAGTCGGCCTATGAAAACTATTAGGTTCATAGTAATCCAAAAACTATACTATGATAGATAGTCAAAATGAATGAGGATGGGTAATTCAGAATTGATTCAATTGTTTTACATATCATCACATAATAATGTTTTGAATTGATTTAACCATTGTGGATGCAGGAGCACAAAAAATGGTTTATAAAGGTTTTACGATATTAGTGAGGGGAAACCCATTCTGCTAAGCGGCGTGGTCTCATTAGATATCTATATAAATTGAGATGATAGATTATTACTCATACCAGCTTTTATGTCTTACTCGAAGTTTATGTTTTCCTCTTAAACTTTCGAGTACTCAATCGATTTTGAGTAGCTTGAGATTTGAGGTTTACAGGTACCTCTTAAGATGAATAAGCTTCCGAAGTCGTGCAGGAGGCATGTACTTATTTGAGTTCTCTCCTATGATTTCGCTGTGTTGTTTTGTTAAGTCAAAGTTGTTTATTGCCTATTATATACTCTGATTTCCAAAGGGGCATCTTCGTATGTCGCTCTTGAAGTATATTGTAATAATTATATTTTTTTGAACGTGGTTAACGTTGTGGGATTATGTAAAGAATTTTGAAATGGTTTTGGAATAGAATGTGAAGTTTGTTTTTAAACTTTAAACTTTTCCATATCCATGTGTTTCTGGTATATCAATTTATCTAACATTACCGTATTTGGTCGTCGAGGATTAATAACTATGGATGACTGCAACATCCGTAGTCGTTAGTTTTGGGCCTCTAAGTGAGGGATGTTACAACTTGGTATCAAAACATATGTTTAAACCTAAAAAGATTTCCAAAAATAATCCAATGAATCAGAAATATAATCGGTGTTTGGGTTAATGCGATTGTAACGTACTTGTATTTGATATATATATAAGTACGTAATTTCCCTTTCTCTTAGACCGTTCTTCTGTATCTTACTAAGGCTCATATACAGGTTTACAAGAAATAAGATATGGAAGCAGGAAACGGAAGAGGAAATTTAGGTGGAGGAAGCACCACAACAGATGGTAATGCCCAACCTAACACACGGAGGAACCAAGGTCGACGAGCTAACGCTAATCAAAATGCGGAAGCTAATGTGAGTGCTGGAAATCCGCCAGTAGATGCGGGGATGATGTATCAGTTCCTTGCTAATTTGATGCAAGCAAGAACTGCTGGAGTGGCTGGAAATATTGGAGGAGCAAATCCTATGGTTCCCATTGGGAATAATTATGCCAAGTTAAACCGAGACTACACCAGTTTGGGTGGAAAGCTGTTTATGGGAACGGAAGATGCTATAGAAGTGGTGAATTTGCTATTACACTGTGAAAGGATTTTCTCCGATTTGGGTTTAGAAGATGAGCAGAAAATAAGGTTGGCCTCTAGGCAGTTGCAAGGGTCAGCACTTCATTGGTGGAATGGTGTAACTGCCAGAGTTCCGGAGGAAGAGTTGACTTGGGCTGATTTTCGAAGGAGATTCAAACAGAGGTTTATTTATGAAGTTGCCAAGTCAGGATTGATGAGAATATTTATGGATTTAGTTCAGGGAGACATGTCAGTTATCAAGTATGTAAATAGATTTGATGAGCTATCTCGATATGGATACGCTATTATAGACACTAACATCAGAAGGAATGAAAGGTTCATTCGAGGACTGAGCTCCGAGCTTGCTAGGATGACCCTGACTCATATCCATAATCCCTGTAATGTGGTAGTGGAAATGGCCATTCGCCATGAAGAGATGCTTGCTATTTGTGCTAGAGAGAAGTCAGTTGAATTCCAGGGTCCTCAGGGTAAGAAGAGGAAGTTCTTCGAAAAGAAAGGAGCCCAGATGGGAGATTCAGCCAAGAAGTTAAAAGCTGATTTAGTATGCTACAAATGTGACAAGAAGGGTCATTTTGCAAACGAGTGTCGGTCAGGCAAGGGGCAAAAGGAAGCTGGGGATAAGAAGCGATTAAGTGCTACAACTACGATCAAGTTGGGCATTACAAGAACCAGTGTCTGGAGCCAGTTAGGGCAAAAAAACGAAAGGTTTTTGCTATTGGACCGCCATCTTCTTCCAAATCAATTGCAGCAGATAAGGAAAATATTATGATGGAAGGTACATTTTTGATTCAAAGTATTTCACTGAGGATACTATTTGATACTGGTGCATCACATTCATTTATATCCCAGAATTTGGTTAATAAGTTATGCTTAAATCCCACTTACCCAGTTTATTCCTTAAGGGTTGCAAATCCAATAGGAGGGTATGCAACTCTAGGGATGAGATGTGACCAGTTAGAACTGGAATTGCTAGGTCATATGTTTACATGCATTTTGTATGTTTACGATTTCGTAGATTTCGGGATCATTTTGGGTATGGTTTGGTTGGGTAGATATGTGGCTAGGATATTTTGCTAGGATGGGAAAATATCATTAAGGCATCCAAATAGTCAGAACCAAATCATCTTCTCAGTAGAGAGTTCTAACCGAAGTGTTTGTGTTGTGTTAAGTGCTTTGGAAGCAGTAGAGGAGTTAAGTCAGGTTTGAGTTGCAAAAGAGTTGCAGATTTATTTGAGCCGATCACAGGATTACCACTGAAATGAGCTATTGTGTTTTGGATAGATCTTTTGCTAGGAGCTGAACCTATCAGTAGACCACCTAGCAGGATGACACCAACTGAGATGAAAGAATTGAAGGTGCAACTAGTGGATCTAGAAGGAAGGAATTTTATTAGACCAAGCAGTTCACCATGGGGAGCGGCCGCGGTTTTCGTGAAGAAGCCAGATGGGTTGTTGAGGATGTGCATCGACTATCGCAAGTTGAACGAAAGGACGATCAAGAATAGGTATCCTTTGCCGTGGATTGATGATCTGTTTAATCAGTTGAGTGGAGCCAAAGTGTTTTCCCAATTGGATTTGGCGACGGGGTTCCGTCAGTTGAGAGTGGCAGAGGACAGTATTCCTTTGACAGCATTTCAGACTTGGTATGGTTTGTATGAGTGGTTAGTGATGCCATTCAGATTGACAAATGCACCTGCTTCCTTCGTGGACTTGATGAACCGGGTTTTTCGAGAACACTTGGATAGGTTCGTGTTGGTATTCATAGATGATATTTTGGTGTACTCGAAAGATGAGAGAGAAAGCATGAGGATCATCTGAGAGTAGTGCTTGAGACACTGAAGCATCATCAGCTAAAGGCTAAATTTTCCAAATGTCATTTTTGGAAGAAAGAGGTCAAGTTTCTTGGTCATGTAGTTTCAAAGGAAGGTTTGGCAATAGATCTAGTTAAGATCAAAGGTGTCAATAATTGGAAGCGACCAGAGACGGTGACCAAGATTAGAAGTTTTCTTGGACTTGTTGGCTATTACCGGAGATTCATTAGAGATTTTTCGTGAATAGCAGCCCCTTTAACCAAGTTGACTAGAAAAAATGTAAAGTTCATTTGGTCTAACAAATGTGAGGAAGGGTTCCTTAAGTTAAAGCATTTATTGACCAACGTGCCAGTGTTAGTTGTTCTAGATGGAAACCAAGGGTTAGTGGTGTACACTGATGCATGTGGAACGGGATTGGGAGCCGTGTTAATGCAGAATGGTAAATTCATTGCCTATGCTTCTCGATAGCTTAGACCGCACAAGGTAAGATATCCTACTTATGATTTGAAGTTGGCTGCGGTAATCTTCGCCTTGAAGATTTGGAGACATTATCTCTTAGGGGAGAGATTTGAGCTATACACTGATCATAAGTCCTTAAGATATTTATTCTCTCAGAAGGAGTTGAATATGCGACAACAGAGGTGGCTGGAGTTTTTGGCAACTTATGATTTGGTATAGAATATACTCCCGAAAAAGGAAATAAGGTAGCAGATGCTCTTAGCAGAAAACATCAGAATGTGGTGTTAGCTATGTTAGCAGAATGGAAGGATTTAGAAACTTTGGCTACGTGTAGTATAAAATCGAGATTGACTACTGATTCTAGTCAGAGTATTGCTACGTTGTCCTGTTTAGAGGTTCAACCAGTGTTGATCGAAAGGATAGATTCTAAACAGAAAGAGGATCCGAAATTAGCCAAGAAAATTAGAAAACTCAAGGTGGGATTCGAGATCGATGATCTTAAAGATTTTGACATCGACCAAAGAGAATGGTTCAGGAAGAAGGGATGCTTATGTGTTCCGAAGGTAGAAAACTTTAGAAGAGAAGTTCAAGATGAGTTTCATCGATCCAAGTTTACGATTCATCCTAGGGGAACCAAGATGTATCAAGATATGAAGAGAAGCTTCTATTGGGAAGGCATAAAGAGGGATGTTGGCTTGTGGGTTTGGCAGTGTGCCAACTGTCAACAAATGAACGCCGAACACCAGAAGCCAAGCGAGTTTCTTCAGCCTTTAAAGATTCCAGTTTGGAAGTGGGATTCTATATCCGTGGATTTCATAGACAGGTTACCAAGGTCGAACAGGGGAAATGAAAGCATATGGGTCATAGTGGACAGATTAATCAAGAGCACCCATTTCATTCCAGTTAAGTCAACCATGACGGCACCTGTTTTGGCGAAGTTGTTCGTGAAGAACATAGTTAGACTTCATGGAATTACTAGTGCCATAGTCAGCAACAGAGATGCATTATTCACTAGCGAGTTTTGGAGAAATCTACAGAAAGTATTAGGTACCAAGCTCAAGTTGAGTACAGCATATCACCCACAGACGGATGGGAAGACCAAGAGAGTCAATAAAGTACTCGAAGATTTGTTGAGAGCTTGTGTACTAGACTTTGGCGGATCTTGGGAAGATCAACTATATTTGATTAAGTTTTCCTATAATAATAGTTTTCAGACTAGTATAGGAATGGTGCCTTTTGAAGCTTTGTATGGAAGGCCATGCAAATCGCCAGCATGTTGGTTAGAGACTGGAGACATATTAGTCTTAGGTCCAGATATGGATAGAGAGGCGTCAGAGAAGATTGAGTTGATCCGAGATCGGATGAAGGAAGCTCAGTCCAGACAGAAGAGTTACACAGATAAAAAGCGTAAAGGCTTAGAGTTCTCAGTTGGAGACATGGTGTTTGTTAAAGTGTCACCGATGAAAGGAGTGATACGATTCAGAAAGTCAGGGAAGTTGGCACCGAAATATGTTGGTCCATTCTAGATTATAGAAAGGATTGGAAAGCTCGCATATAGAGTAGAGTTGCCAAGCAATATGGCAGGTGTCCATAATGTATTCCATGTGTCTCATCTTCGCAAGTATGTGCATAATCCAGAGACTACCATTCCTTCAACAGAATTTGCAGAACTGGAAGTAGAGCCTAATTTGGTAGTTGTTGGACAACCAGTTCGAATTGTGGCGAGAGATGAGAAAAGATTGAGGTCCAAGACAGTCAAGTTAGTAAAAGTGCAGTGGAGCGACAACGAGAAGGACTATACTTGGGAGACCGAAGAAAGTATTCGAGATACTTATCCTGATCTGTTTTAAGAGTATGTCTATATTAGATTTATATATAAATGATTACCAGTCAGATGGACTAGTATGGTTGTTAGGAGTCGTTACAGATATTTGCTATGATTTGTATTTAGACCTTACTGAATTTCGAGGACGAAATTCTTTAAGGAGGGGAGCCTATAACACCTCTAATTTTAAATAACATTAATCAGGATATTTAATTAGATAAATTAAATATAATAAGGAAATGTTAAGTAATAAGGGGATTGAGATTTGAATAAATTTAAGTGGCCGTGCTTATTAATTTAAATGGGCTAAAAGAATGGTTTAAAGATTAATTAAGTTATGTAAGGGTATAATGGGATTTAGCTATACCTAACTTTATCCTTATATATATGTGTTTACTTCTTAGGCCATTGAGACTCATAATCGTTTTCACAAAAATAAGAAACGTAAGCAAAAGAAAGAAGGCTGGCCATTAACAATAAAAGAAGAAGAGGAAATTCAAAGAAAAGAAAATTAAAGACAGGGGAATCAAACTCATCTCAATCCACTTTCCTTATCAAAGATTAAGGTGAATGATAATTTCTATCTCTATTGGTTAAATATATGTTTCAGATTTAAGTATAAATTCGTGTGTGTGTGTGTGTATGATGTTTGATGATGATATGCTTAAATTTTTGGTTTGTTTAAATTTAAACAAGATTGTTTAAATAATGGTTCGTATGGTTTTAGATTTAAAACCATGTGATATTAATGTTTTAATGCCATGGAAAAATTATATATCATGCAAAACATGATTTTAGAGTTGGGTTTTTAGTTTGATAATTTTCCAAGCTTTGGAAAGATTATTATGAATTTTTGAATGAAATTATAACACGTTGGGTTTATAAATTTATTCTAGAAAATATATTGAGAATTTGGATCTGAAATTTTGATATGTTAGATAACATGACCAAAGTAAATTTCTGTGCTTTTTGGGGATTTTTCTTAAGTGATTTGATATACAAGATAAATTATTTTGAAAAGAGGATCAAAATGATTTATGTGTAAATCAAAAGAAAGGTTTTATCTGTAGGAGTTTAGTTTGATACTTATCCAAAATATAAAGGCGGTTAGTTTTGAAAAGCATGGGAAAAAGTTAAGGTAACCAATAAGTAATATAAGTTACTTAATTTAGTATTTAACCCAGAAAAAAAAACATGTTTCGCCTCTATTCAGGGTACCTTTTGCTCTTACCTTTCGCCTACGACTATGTCAAAACCCTATTAAGCTAAATTCAATACACAGGGTATCATCTAGGTGATACATAGTGAATTGGAGAAAGGCGAAAGGTATGGTTGTAGAATACAATAGCTTATGATTCTTGTTTGATGATAATAAACATATATATTCATTTAAATGTATTTGTTGTTGTACTATTTTATTTTTCACATAATTAAATAAATGTTTGTTGAATAAAATAAATAACTCAGAATTCATATTCAAACAAATATTTTATTCAAAAAAATATTTTATTACAAATTCAAATGGTACAAATTTGAGCTCTCACTACATTTATACATTTATCAATTATGATACAATTTCAAATTACAACACAATTCTCACCATACAATTTTTACATGCATTTTCACCTCACTACATTCACTCAACACTCATATTTGATCTTCAACTTTATTCCAGTTTGCATCCAGCATCTGAATTATCTGCAAAATAAACACTAACGTAGTAAAATTGAAAAAGAAATATTTTGCAGTTCAAATGAAGTGTGTGTTTTGAAAATGTTATTTGCCTCAGTTATTTGGGTTGTTCATCATCATTTCTTTTAATTCATCTTACAACGAACAACTTGTGACATGCACAGTGTATCACTGTACACGCCACAAGACCGTGCACACCGATATACACTTGCTTGTTAAAACTACAGGGACAGGTGAGCACAAGGTCACACCCGAGCCATGGCTGGATTCAACTCAAGTGCAAATGCAAATAACAACAAAACAGCCTCGACCAAAAATTGAACATGAATATAAAGCAATTATTTTCACAAGACCTAGTAGAATGTCCAAGCATAACAAGTTCAGTTTCAAGTGCACCATACACATGAAGACCAGAACACAAATGAACATAACCAGACCTAACAACATGAAAGCATGGCAATACATATGGCACCAGAGCAATATAGACCAGAGGCAAACACAAATTCAAACCAAGAACACATCAGACTCTACATGGATTCAAACTAGACCCAAAAACAAAATAAAACCAAGTGCAACAGCAACTACAAAAAGACTAATATGCAAACAAATGCAAGGCACCAAGCATGATGAACAAAGCTAGATCGAGCTAACAGTTAACATGGAGCCTCAACAAAATGTACAAGCCAGTGCAATCAAAACTAAAGTGAATCAGTCTACATTTCAGACACGAGCAAAGTAGCACATGCATACAACACTCAAGTAAACCAGACTTCAAGAAGATTACACAAACATGGCTGCAATGCTCATGTACACATGAAACTAGAAATACAACAACAAAGGCAACAATGCATCACTAAAATGCAGACTACATGAAGTACCAGACCTCAACTGACTAGAACAAAGCACATAATGTAATCAGACCAAACCAGTGCCAACCAGAACCACAAACTAGATTTCAAGTGGAACAAAATGCAATGCGAATGGAACTTGAAGCAACAAGCTAGTGCAATCAGAGTGCAGACTCATAGCACCAGAAATAGACTAGACCAAACCAAAAGTTCAGAGGCTAGAAACACATACCAAAATAAAGTGCAGACTTCAAGAGAGAATACAGTTCAATGCAACACGAGACAAGGGACCAAAAAGCTTGCAGTCAAAGTAACAAAGCAGGTAGTAGTTCGATGAAAGTTAAAAGAGTTGAAAATGTCAATATCTCAATTCAAAACTGCCAGCAGAGATGAATGAGTTGAAATCGAAAATACGAACGTATATTTAAGGGTTTTCATCTCTATATAACCCAATTACATCATCAGTAGTAAACTCATTCGAGTTCAAGCAAAACAAAAGTGCAAGCATCAAAATAAAATCACGAATATATTTATAACTCGAATCAAAGTCGAGAACAAAAAGGTTGAAAATCACATACCAATTTATCAACATCCCACTCGATAATTGGAGCGACCGAAAGCCTATCACGGCCATCAATTCTATTGACGAAGCAACCATAGCAAAAGCATATCACAATCGATCAGATTAAAGGCGGCGTCTTCAATTTATAGCAAAACCCTAGCTTGTGAAAGAGGAACGAAGAAGGAATCGGCCATAAGGTTACACGAGAAATATAAAAAGAGGAAGTCTTATTTTAATTACAATTGGGCCGGCTTTAATTTTATTTTGGGCTTGAGTATTAAAATAGGGTTTTGTTTAGTTTTTTTTTATTTATTTTGTAATTTTTCTTTTTAAAATTGTGTAATTGTCTAGTCGTGTGACTAGGTTACGAACTACGGTGGTGTAGTTCGAGAATTCGCAACTCCGTGGCTGAGTTGTGGCAAGGTTTTGAGTGTAGAGTTAGGTTAGTCATTAGCGAGTGTCGCAAGTTTACGTGTGTAAGCGTCTGACTACTTAATTTCTAGTAGAAACCTTAGAGCAGCACGTAGGTAGGGTTTTGCCGAAGTTGGGTAAATCTGTGTGTGATCTTTACTGCATTATTTTCTGCTGCTGTTTTTATTTTCGCATTAATTTTTAGTATTCTTAGTATCTCCCTATTCACCCCCCTCTAGGGTGAAAACGATCCTACAATGGCGTCGAAAGCATAGCTTCCGATGGGGTTGTTACCTCGATTTGTTTTAAAAAGATAAGCGCCTACCTTTGTTTTACTAAGTTTTCAACTTAGTCGATATATATGTTTTCGAAAGGAGGTTTATAACGGCTTTCGAAGGGGTTGCCATGTTGGTTTTAAAAGAAAAAGGGGTTTCAAAAGAGTTCCTTTAATTATAAATCAATGTTTTTGAAAGAAGGGTTTCCGACCTAGTCGAAGCCCTACCGCCGATTCTTTTGCCTTTTGAATGTATTGAAGTCATCAATGCTGTCGAAAGGTATTGATTGTTTTAAAGCCATATTAAGCTGCTTTCTAAATGCCTTCGAAATGGTTATGGGTTTCGAAGGCAACGGTTTCGAAAGGGGTTTCGAAGCTATCCTTCAATATTTTAAATGTATGCTTTCGACTCTATCGAAAGGGATGGTTTTGACGCCATCATAAATTCCCCAATATTTCTATATAGTGAAGAATGGTTTCGATAGAGATACTTTCTTTTATATTTGCTTTGACCCAAATGATATTTTAAAAGGTAAACCCAATGATGTCGAAAAATGGAACTTTAAGTGCTTTAGGAAGAGATACTTCCAATGGTTCGAAGCTATACTTCTAATAAATAATAAGTAACACTTTATTATATTCAAAAGGTTTCAAAAGAAATATTTTAAAGTGTTTTTAAAGGCAAAAGCCTAATGTTTTGAAAAGAGATATATGCTTTCGAAGGAGGCTATCCAGTGAGGTTGAAAGCAAGGTTTCGAAAGTATAGTTTTCAAAACAAATAACCCAATCTTATTTAAAAGCAAAACCATGGCATAGTAATAAACAAAGTATTTTGAAATGGAACTTATAAAGAAGTCTAAATGGGTTAAAGGAATTAACCAAGCTATATTGTTTGCTTCTTCATATATGTATATATTCACATTGTAATGAACCCAAAATGGTCCCGTGGGGAAGGGCCGAATAACCAGTTAGGACCCAGTAGTGAATATAAATTAAAGATATTGGCAGGGGCCAATATGTTCACAGTAAGCCCATGAAAATTGTGTAAGAGAAAAGATATTGGCAGGGGCCAATAGGTTCATAGTTGGCCCATGAAAACTATGTATAATTAAAGATGTCAGTTAGACAGGTTTATAGTTAGCCCATGAAAACTATATCCGGATAAGAAAATGAAATATTGACATATAGCAAATAGGTTCCTAGTTAGCCCATGAAAACTGGGGTAAACAGAAAGATATCAACAGTTAGTCAATAGGTTCCTAGTCAGCCCATGAAAACCAGGGTAAAAGAAATGATATTGGAGTTACCAATAGGTTCATAGTGATCCCAAGAAAACTATATAAATGGACAGGGAGTCCATAATTGTTTAACCGGTTATTAGTCAGCCTATGAAAACTACTAGGTTCATAGTAATCCTAAAAACTATAACTATGATAGACAGTCAAAATGAATGGGGATAGGTAATCCAGAATTGATTCAATTGTTTTTCATATCATCACATAATAATGTTTTGAATTGATTTAACCATTGTGGATGCAGGAGCACAGAAAATGGTTTATAAAGGTTTTACGATATTAGTGAGGGGAAACCCGTTCCGCTAAGCGGTGTTGTCTCATTAGATATCTATATAAATTGAGATGATAGATTATTATTCATACTAGGCTTTATGTCTGACTCAAAGTTTATGTTTTCCACTTAAACTCTTGGGTACTCAATTGATTTTGAGTAGCTTGAGATTTGAGGTTTTCAGGTACCTCTTAAGACGAATATGCTTCCGAAGTCGTGCAGAAGGCATGTAGTTATTTGAGTTCTCTCATATGATTTCGCTATGTTGTTTTGTTAAGGCAAAGTTTTTTATTGCCTATTATATACTATGATCACCAAGGGGGCATCTTCATATGTCGCTCTTGAAGTATATTGTAATAATTATATTTTTCTGAATGTGGTTAACGTTGTGGGATTATGTAAAGAATGTTAAAATGGTTTTGGAATGGAATGTGAAAGTTGTTTTGAAATTTTAAACTTTTCCATATCCATGTGTTTCTGGTTTATCAATTTATCTGATATTACCGTATTTGATCGTCGAGGATTAATAACTATGGATGACTACAGCATCCATAGCTGTTAGTTTTAGGCCTCCAAGTGGGGGATGTTACATGATGCGGGGGAACAGGTTGGAGGGATCCAACAAGATTCCTTACCACTTTTGATTTATATATATGCACTGATATATATATGAGATGTGATGCAGTGTGACATGTTGGAAGGATCCAATAGGATTCCTAACACTATTGATTTTACTTTTCATATGATGTGTTGGATGCCATATTGTTGATTGTGACATTTTCAAATATTCAGAACATAACCCTATAGTGATAGGAAATCAATAACAATATTGGTTAGGCATTGGTGGCTATTGATCTCAAATTAATATTTTAAAAATACTATTAAAGTGCCATTTGGGTTGGAGTTGGTTTTTGGGACAAAGAATGATTTGAAATCGGAATTTGGGTTTGTTTTGTTTTAAAAGCATTTAATTTCAATTTTACTCTAACCTTATTATCTATCTTTTCTAATTCATTTAGAAATGTTTTAAAATATTATTGTTTATATTTAATAATGTTTTAAAAGATTATTTATTTATACTTACTATTGTTTTAAAGATATTTATCAATATTTCAATATTTTGAAAAGTTAATTATGTAAATAATTAATATGGTTTGAAATTAATAATAATGATTTATTAATAATATTTAAAAATAAATTATTGCTATTTATAATAATGGTAAAGATTACTGTATATTTAATGATGTTTTGAAGTTATTAATTTTCATTTTTACGATGTTTTGAAGTTATTAATTATTATTTAATTATAATGTTTATTGTTAATAATTATTATTATATGACAGTGTTTTGAAGTAAATGATTTTTATTTATTTATAAATGTTTCGAGACTTATAAATAAAGAGTTTTATAAATGGACCTGGGTTTTATAAGAGGAGTTTTATAAAATGACATGAAGACTTAAAGGAAGATTATTTTCAAGGTAAAAGAGTTTTATAAATGGTTAGATATTTATAAACGAATTTCAGAAATTGGCTTATAGATTTATAAGAGGAGTGTTATAATTAGTTTTATGGATTTATAAAGAGTTTATAAATGATTTCAGAAATGTTTTAGAGACGTTTATAAAAGGTTTTTAGAGATTCATAAAATAGTTTATAAATCGGTTTAGAAATTTATAAAGGAGTTTATAAATGGTTTTAGATTTGTGTAAAAATGAAATCTTCCTCCGTTCTGTGAATATACTTATACCGTTGAGATAAGGATACTGATATTTTTCCAAATATTGAAAATACAAGGATTTGTGAATATATCTTTATGAAAGTATTTTGATACAAGTATTTACAAGATGAATTTAGATTAGTTAAGGAGGCTAGTGGTTGCTTATATGCTTAACCAATGTTGGTTTTCCCTATGAAATTAAATCCCCGATTTGGATGTGTGTTTGTGGATAAATAACGACTATCAAATATGAATCCAAAACATAACTTTTGAAATATCAAGGAGAAATACGTGAGTTATATGGCACAGTCATCTCTGGTGATGCTGTATTATGCGTATAAATCTCGTTTCATTCTCCTAGGAAAAATGATAAGGAAATCCATCCACTAATGGTTAGGAGGTGACCTCCGTTCTTATCTTTGACTGTTTATTTCCTAAAGAACTGGAGTTGATTTTACTGGAAAATATCGTTGTTTCGAAGAGACCGGGATCAAATATGTTATCCAAAAACCACTTCGATCCAACTCAAGCGTTTCGAATTGAAGACATCTTGATGATGATGGAATTGAAGACGAAGCTCTTTGAAGTGCAAGGGCTGCTTGCTACTAATCTTGATGGTGATTCCAAAATGGATATAGCAGAAGTAACGTCTTCGGTTTGTCCATCTCCTAGCAACTTGTATGGATGAATGCTGACATTGCATTGTTACTTGGAGGGCAGTATTAGCATTCCAAGTGGGAAGTGCTATATAAAAGCTAAAACGTAGTCTCAAGCCTTATTAACCGAGAATGACTAAAATAGGGGAGATGCGATAGGGCGAAGTGGGTCGCTCGCAATTAAGGTATGATCATCCCTATCTAGAGTTGATATTATCTCTCATTTGTATGCTTTGGGGCCCATTAACTAATGAGTGATCATACTTGGTACTACTAGTCAAGTGTTAGGATGGATCAATGTTGGCAGGGGATCCTGGAGAGTTCATCAGTGTTATTTTATCTAGAGATGCACCGTGATGGACGGTACCCCAGTAGCCTAGTCATCGTATGGAATCCATTTCCCAATAAGTGCATTCGGTCTTAGTTGTATACCAATTATGCTGAAATTTAATTAATGTAACAGTTTCGACTATGTTAATTATTTACTTGAAAACCCTAAACATTATTATAATATCACTGGATTTTCTATAGAAAATGTTTTGGTTATCGTAAGGTAAAAACCCATCCATGTTTATGTGCGGCGTGGTCTTACGAGATAACTTTATTTTGAAAGGTTTTATATCTTTAAAAAAAATCCAATTGGATGTGTTTTCTCACGCTGGTTTACCAGACTGAATCGGGTGTTATTTTATTATAATGCTTAGGTTAGACAGAGCATATTTACAGATTGCTTTGGATGCATCGGAGCTCAGAAGACGTGCTAGAGGCCCAAGATGTTTCTTTGTATTTCTTGAGTTCCGCTGTGTTGTCTGTTGGTTGTATTTATCAACAAATTGAAAGGACAGACTGTTATAACTATCTAGGCTGAGATAAGTTAGTGTACACTGATTGATGTCTGTATGTATATTACAGTTTTTGTTTCTTTTGTAAAGATCTATTTCATATTATAGATTATTCATTTTTCTGTGAGATTCTGTGTTGTTTAGTTTTCTCCTTTCTTTCATTTTCTTTTTCCCTAACTATCCGCTTTTCCGTTCAATTTGAGTGAGTCATGTGTGGTTGATCGTCCGCTTAAACTGTATGGAAAAGTAGGTCGTTACATATTAGACTCTTACTCAAATAGTATTAAAAATGATCAAGTCAGAAGAAAACATCCAAAAGTGAAAATCGGTTACAATCAAGGAGAAAATTATGTTTAGAAATAAATTTTGAAAGCATCGAAGAGTTTCATTAAGTTATAGCAATAAACAAATCTTCGTGGATAAAATGTTATACCTAATTTCTGCAAAAGATAAAAGAATAGAAAGATCAAGTGCATGATGAGGTTAACCAAAATATGGTCTGTATTGGAGATACAAAGTGAAAGAGTCATTGTCGGAGGTATGAAATGTAAAAGCTACCGGTAATATGAAGTGAAGAGGTATCGTGGTTGTGAAGTGTAAGACCTATAGAAGTTAGAAGTGAAAGAACTTCCAGAGATTTACAGTGAAAGAGTTGCCAGAAATATGAAGTGTAAGAGCTACCAGAGATATGAAGTGTAAGAGTGACTAAGTTATAAGGAAGGAAAGCTACCAGAGTTATAAAGAAGGAAAGCTATCAGAGTTATGAAGTGTAAAAGATACCATAGATATGAATTATAAATTTCTATCGCATATGAAGTATAAAGTGCTACCAAAGATAAGAAGTATACATAACTAATAGAGATATGAAGTATAAAGTGTTAATGGAGGTATGATGTATAAAGAGCTAACGGAGATATGAAGTACAAAGTGCTAATAGAGATATGAAGTATTAAGTTCTATCGAAATTATGAATTATCCCATGTATTAGTATTTCATTAGGCAACCTTTGTCACTTCAGCAAATTAAAAAAGCATCACAACATTTTGGGATGCCATCTCAAAAATGACATGCGTCACCCGCCAAATGTGTCACATCGTCATCATGTCGAGGAATCCTAATCGTTGGAATGACCACAACATGCAATGTGTCAAGCATCCAAGGATGTAATTTTACTATGAATACGGATGTACCCCCACATAAGAAAATGTCTTTTTCTGAATCTTCTTTTTCTTCAAGTTCATTTGTAATTCCAAAAATGTATAAAAGCTCAGTTGGGGATCTAATGGTCGATTAGATCAAATTGAAATCATCAAGTTGTAATCAAGGATTAATGAAAATAATATTTGCACATTTGTCATGAGAACTTTGTGTATACTTGTCACTTGACTTCTATTCTACCGTTGAAAGTTTGGTCGAATTTTTAGCTTAACAACCAACTTGTACTAAAAATTATGTTACATTTATACTTTTCGAACTCAACCATGCATATTTGTTAATGTTAATTGAAAAGATTAAATATAATATATTGTCATTCAAACTCGATTTAATGGATATCGACTTACGTAATTAGTTAGAAAGTGGTTTGTTCATTTAAGATCAAATACTGGTACATGACTAACTATTTGGAAAAAAACATGATATTTGAATTATACGTGCAATATATAACATAGATTGAGTGCTACAATATAATAATTAATTATTTCTTGCTATTTTGTATATATTTTAAAGTTGAACTTAATTTAAATATTTTCTTGAAAAAAATCTGCTTTGCTAAAAATATTTGCATCCATGCAATATTTGTATGACATTGTTTATACGACTTATTTGTAACCATAGGATTTGAAATTGACTAGGAAGCATTTGTTTGCATGTTCAAGTAAATTTGAGGTATGAATTAATTTTGTAAATTTATATTTTAATCTAATCAAGCTGGGGGAGCTCATCTTATTCCTTCGATTTCATCAGGGCTCTGAGTTGAGTTAAAAAAAAAAAGACAAACAAACTAAAATATTTTGGATTCCTTTCACCCGTTAGTATGTAAAGGAATAGTATTGTTAATAAATTTTGGTTAACATATTTAATAGGTTATGTAAAAAATAGTAATATTTGAAATATTTATTTATCTTTTAGATAGACCATTTGTGAATTAAAATTTTAGAAAAGTGACGTCGACAAAGTATACGATTCTCTAAGCCCCGATGATGCAGAAATTCTTTTATTTATTTCTCTATCAAAAAAATGGAGCATCGAGAATGCGTAGGGGAACCCTATGCCCCGTCGACACGCCATATTTTCTACTTTCGAGAAAAAGAGAAAAAGGCCAAGTATGGACAAAGCATAGGAATCACTATGCTTTGTCCACGGTTGCAATATTATATTTGAAAAAAAGTGAAGAAACAAAATTGATGTGGAAAAATTATAAGTTATCCCTTACATTTTACCAACACCCTTTAGCTACGACCGTTGAAGGGGCATAAGCTTCCATATGCATCGATGATGTCCGAAAGATTAATGTAAGCAAAAGCATTAGTTATATTATGTGTTTTCTTGTGGGTTAAGAATGCACATTCAATTAAATGGAAAATGCTTGCCGTATGAAATATTACAGTGGAAATCATTATCCGTCCTTTATTTTCAAATTTACTGTACAAAACCCTTTTCAAAATATGTTTTAAATTACTCAATAAAATTATTTCGAATAGCTATTTTTTCAAAAATAAAATCTGCATTTAGCCAAACCTTAATATGAACAAAATTAAACTATTTTTATCATTTTGAATTATATTGCAAAAGAAACATATTTGCGGTTGCACTTTATGCTGCAAATATTTGTAGTCTAACTCAAATTAAAAAATAGTACGTTTATCAAAACTTGCTTTTAGAATGGATGGTTGACCGTGTAATTTGAAAGTTAAAACAGTGTTTTACAAAGGTTTCCAGTGTTATAATTGATTTCTGACGAATTTTCCTCCTTTAGTAGAAAGAATGCGAAACTTTTGTTGGAAGAATCAAACTGATTGTTATTTGGGGATGAAAACGAAATTTTAATTTGACGTTTCTATAGAAGGATATTAACAAAGGAAAACAATAATAGCATGTAATTAACTAAAATATTTGGAATAAAAATTTCAAAAATGACAACAAGGAGCGACTACCAAGTCCCTATAAATAACAAATATTTAGTGTGTTCAATGAACGCATATCTTGTAAATATAACATACTTTATTAACTAATTTGTTATTATGCGCATTAATTATTGGATATTAGTAAATAATAATTCAATTGACAATAAAATACACATTCATGTATGATGATAACATTTACGAATGGTCTAATTTCAGCGCATTAATTAAAATTATAGCCTTTCAAGTCTACATAACAATCAACTTTACCCTTGACATGACATTCAAAAAATAGCATGTAATTAACAAAAATATTTGGGATAAAAATTCAAAAATGACAAATGTGTACTGTATGCAAAGAATGCATGTCTTGTAAATATAATATACTTTCTTAACTAATTTGTTATTAAGCACATTAATTTCTGCGTATCAGTAAATAATAATGCAATTCACAATAAAATATACATTTATGTATGATGATAACATTGATGAATCTTCTAATTTCAGCGCATTAATTAAAATTATAGCCTTTCAAGTCTAATCTCCACCATAACTTGTCTATATAACCATCAACTTTACCCTTAACATGGTACTCAAAAAATAAAAAAAGATAATGGAAAGGGTTAGTATTATATTTTTGCTTTGTTTGCTCATTGCTGCTATGTCAACAGACGTAGTTTTATCAAGTCGTCAGCCAGGTAAAAAACCACCAAACCCAGGCACTGGACCATGTGTTAACGGCTATATTGATGATGCTGACTATCAGGTATGCTCACCGCCTCCTCCGGCTGGGCGGACAATGGCCGATGATCTTCATTCGGATTAATTCAGACAGTTCGATCCAGATCTATCAACAACGTGGAATAAAATTGAGCGACAGTCATGTATTTGTGTCTCTATTTGTGCCTTCTTATTAAATATATATAAATGAATGGGATATTGAACTTTGTACTATTTTCATACTGCAAATATATTGATGTTTTTTTTTCTCAAAATTAGCATGTTATTGATGAATGGTGTACTCGTTTCATATTAGGTTCGTGACTATCCAGGATCAAATAGATGGTTTGGTGGTGTTCGTCCTAAATGTCAAGCACCTTTTTAATTTCACTTGTATGATAGTGGGAGGTTGGGTTATTATACGGAAAAACCTATAATTGCAAAACATATTTCAATTCCAGGCTCTTTTATAACATTATTGTTTGCTAGGAGGTCAAAATTTTAGTGAAATTTTTACTTGGGGAGTTTTGAAAAGGTAGCGTTCGTTTGGAAAAAGAAACACCAAATAAAGTTGTACATGATTGATCAATGGACATTTAGATGATTTATTTGTCTGTCCAATCAGAACTTTTTTCTAGTGTCAAGCGTTTTATAGCAAGTGAGAAATTATGTTTGAGGCCAAGCGTTTCCACATGCATATATCAGGAGCGGACAAATGGATGGAAACCTGAGTTAGTTGAGAAATGGCACATAAAAATGTCCACCAAATTCACAAGACAACACAAAGGTTATTCTTACTTCGGATAGGTATTGCTGTTGAAACTTGCAGTTTTGAATATGAGAAAGTTATTTTCTTTTAAAATGTTTTTTTATTACTAGAAATACTATTCAAAGGATTTTCCTCGTAAAATCACAATCAAATTGACCTAACCATCTTTTCTTTTACTTATCTTAATTTTTCCATAATCATCATTAATATTTCATCCAAAATCATTAATCAAATGATAGAGAATTCAAACTCCCATACAAATGAAATTGAAAATGAAAAGGAGGCAAGGTTGATTCTTATTAAAGAAGGGTTTTAATACAATAATTTTAAATTCTAATTTTTACCACTGTTAAAAAAACACACAATAAATTAGGTTAAGAAATTACCTTTTTATCACCTTCGCAGCAAAGTTTGGATCTGATAGTGAAGATCGATATAAATATTCTCACCGCTAATTTCTTTTTCAAAAAATGAAGAAGAAGGGGAAAGGAAATGAAAGTATCAAAGTGTTTTATGTTTTAACTAAGGGCAAAAGAAATAAAAATATATATTTCATTATGAGGATGTGTACTCCTCACAGCAAATTAATTTTGTGAGGAATGCTCATAAAATTTGGTTACCTCATATCCAAAACTGCATTATCAATAACAATAGCCTTCTAGATATTAGAGATGCTTCGAACTATGTGAATAATTTTAGGTCTTCATTTGAACATCCAAACATCTATATAATAAAATCCCTCTGTCTGTTATTATTAGACAAAGAAAGGTTCAGATTTAAGGTTTCCAAAGATATCAAGTGGCTGAGAATTCAACATGTCATCACAATACTCAGTTTATGTTCCCACTATCTTCCCACGATCTACCCAACTTACGCATCCTCTACTAACCCTTTCAACCCAAATTTTCTCAATAATGGTCTTCCTCTTACTCTCTATTTACTAATACTCAAACAACGGCATCTGCTCCTCATGGATTTCTAGGTGTGATTATATCTTTTTTGTGTTTTACATCTTTCATACATTAACATCTTCCTAATTTGACTTTTACACATGGGTTTTTATCTTGGAGTTGTTTCAATTGTTCTTTTTTATAAAAAAAACAGCAAGACCACTGTGCCGATTACAAGAGAACTTAAAGGCATAAGCAACTGGAGCTTATTTCTTCTAAACCTAGGAACCTAGGCAATCCAAGCAGAAGCGCCATAAGCCAAAAGAGGTTGACTAATTACTAGAAATATGTAAAAATGTGCACATCATCATTGAATGATTCAGAATTTTTATGCAGATGTTAGATTTTCAGCCACCAGTTTCTGCTATTGGGCTAACGATTTATATGCATTGTGAGAATTCTGAAAAATTATCACGAATTTAAGGTATAATTTTTGATAAATTGAAATAGTATTTTGCTATTTTGTTTAGCAACCGAGTTTGATTGATTCAATGAACGCTTTAAATAATTAAGATGCTATTTTTGTTTACCTTAGTAACATCCTATAAAAATAAATATAAGAACTTGAAATGTGCTTTAAAAAACCTAACGTACTTTGTTTGTCAGATATTTGTTCATATTGACATATACTACTGTCATTTTCCAAGGTCATATATGCCATAATTATTCGAATAATGCATACACTAGCATTAACATAGATTGAGCATTATTTTAACATAGACAATTGAGATTCTTCTTAACTCATATCTTAAAAGTTTAGATTTTTTTTTAATCTCAACATTTTCATCCATTCAATTTTCTGACTATATTTCTATTTAATTTTTACTTTTAAGTGAACTTATTGAGTCATGGTCTGTTATAAAATTTAAAGTATGATATACATGTTTCATGGTTTAAGGATCAAACTTCCATTTTCACATTGGGTATGACTCCCAACGACATTGCTCATTTATCTCATAGGTCTCCATTTTAATATTGTTCCAATTTATATTATACATAAAATTAAATCTCACTTTAATTTGGGTTTTAGTAGTTATTTCCTCAGCTTTATTTGGATGAATAGCCTTCTAATGGTTTAAGTTGGGAGATTCATGTGATTTACTTTTCCTTTCATGCATCTATATGTGTAAAACAATGTTTTTATTAAGTAAAATACCTCTACCAACATGATTAGTGTAATGGAAGTTTGAAATGGTTACTGGCATATATATCAAAGTTATTTGATCACAGTCATAATTTTTTTTCCTAAGTCATTCACTAATTTACATGTGAAGTTTGACTTACTAATTGAAATAGATCAGTGAGTGAAATATTATAGTTCATATTTTGTTACTAAATATTGAGCAATATATGCTGTCATTTCAAGGTTTGCTTATATCATGTAGCACCTACTGAAAAAATCAAACTTGGTTAATGAATATATCAGATGTGATATCGGTTTCCATGCATTCTTCCTATCATGGCCAGAAATCAAACATGAAATTGTTATGGGCTTCATGTTATATGCATACATTAGAGAAAGCACATTAGTTAGGATACATTAACAGTTTTTACCTACATGCATCTTCAATACAAATTTCTTGATTTAAGAATTTATACAAATTTGAATATTGCATAAATTGTTTTGAATGTTGTACAAACTTCTTTATTCTCAATATTTTAGACATGTTGTAAAGGGGATATTGTACAAAATCTCATTCAGAAAAATTATTGGTTAAATTGTTTTTCCTATATTCTTTTTATTAATGGATTTTGACATGAAGGTACACACTAGCTTACTTTTGCATTTTCACGAGACCAAATCCATAATGTTGCAGCATCGATTGCTCAAACCTACAAAGGAGTATTAACAAACAACCAGAAGGTGAAATTAAGGTGGTTTTCATGGTTCATTTTTTTAGGCATCTTCATGAACTATTATATGTTCAAAAGATGAAAAGTAACCAATAACTTGAATGTCTTAAGTTGAATTGATTGTTTTAACAATAACTAATCGCTTATGTTTCACATTACTACAAGTAACAAATGATACTTGGATCACCTACTTATGCCACATATTCATATATGCATCTGTATCCGCATTCATATCCATTCCTCTATTTGTATCTTGAGCCGCCAACTTATGTCATAGGCTCATATGTTCAAATATTTTGAAGGTGCTTACTTTGTCGCGCAAGGGAAAAAGTGTTGTTGGCTACACTTACGAGTTTACTATGAAACGATGCATTTTAGTGTTTGAGCTACCCTATGTTATATAGAAGTTAACTTTATGGAATGACTAAGCTTCATGTCGATTACCACAACACTATCATTTGAAAACTCAAGCATCTTATGAAGTATCACAAGTTTACATTATTAGGCTCTTTAAAAGTACTGTGTTTACCATCTTTACGTTAGTTTTAGTTGACTATTATTTATTGAGAATTATTAATCACATTGTCAACTATCAATGCATATCCGAAATAGTTAAGTTAGCAAAAGCATTATCAATGTAAACTAACAGGTATGGTGTGTTTATTCACATATCACAATTTCTATGAAATAAATTCTGCACCCGTGCCATCGGCACGGGCTTTATACTAGTCTATATCATAAAAGGAAATAATTAAATGTAATTAATTACTAGTTAATCCCATTTATTTTGAATTCAATTTAGAGGCATTCTAACCCCAGTCGCTTTCCCCTACATTCGGTCATACTCATGACTTACTTGGTTGAAAATCAAAAGCCCACAATTATGTTGATCAAGAGAAAATTTTCAACCAATCGCATTGGCGAGTGAGGGACAGTCGCCATGACTTTTGCATTCTCCTTCAATTTATTTTAAAAAGTAAGATTGTGTGTGCTTTAAAGAAAAAAATGGTTGAACGCTTAATTAAATAAGTGATATGTGGTTGTTAGCTTGTTTGTTTCAAATAAGTGCTTTCATTAAGCTCTTCTATTCACTTGATTGAATAAGCAAAATTTTCATGTTTGTTGTAATTGATGATCGCATATAACACCACACTTCCCAATTATATCCATATGTAACATAATATGTAATTGTTTTAGAAATTTATTTTTATTATATCAAACAATTAGAAAAGTTCAAACATATTGTCAATTTAGTTTTCAATTGTTGATTTTTTTGCGTTTTCTTTTGATTTTGGTTTTATAGTGCAGTCTTCAATCGCTAGAAATGAATATACTAAAATCTAGTGATCGAAAAAAAATGTCAACCAACCGGTAATTTAAAGTTAAAATATGATAATTTATAAATTGGTTAGTGAGAATGCAAATGAAAAAAATATATAAATTGAAATATGTAATGTAGAGTGAAGAAATTAAAAATAAATAATATCAATAAGCTGAACAATACCGATTTATTTAAGGTAAATGAAAACTTAAGCAAAATCCGCAATACATATGTAGAAAATCAACATATTACAAAACTGTGAAAAGTTAGACAGCATCATCTGGTATTTTTATAATTATTATTTCAACACATTGAATATATATATATATATATATATATTAATAATGCTAAAAACATTAATTGATAATTCAAACACAAACAAACTTCAATTTTATATGAAATGTTTTCTTCTCGACCAAACCCTTATAAAATATATATTTACATCATCAAATTTTTTATTTTCGACATGTTTTGTAGATTTTATAAAACTTGCACACGTTAGCATTTTTTGTTTTTTTGTTTGTATATAAATATAAGACATAAAATAAAATGTTTAATTATGTTTTGTATGGCAGTGTTAGAGTTGTTTCACAACGCATGTTGCAAGGAGGAACAACGATTTGGAATTGGAATAGTCCCGCATCACTAAATAACAAGAAGAAGTGGTGTATAAATATAGATTGGTAGATATGTAACATTGGGGATTCCTTTTATTACAACAAAATATGTGCCAACGCATATGTGTATGCCATGTACTGAAGATGGAGAGTTAGGTCCGACTATCGTTTCACAACAATGGTATCGGAGCCGAAGGTTGCAAACTGAGCCATGTAGACAAAACAGTGCTCTCAAAAGTTGCTCCAAGAGGATGCGAGTCAAGGGGAAGACTATTAGGGTGTCTCGCATGTTACAAGGAGGAACGGCGGTTTGGAATTGGAATAATCCCGCGTCGCTAAATAACTTGGAGAAGAGGTGTATAAACATGGATTCGTAGGCATGTAACATTGGCGATTTCCTTTGTTATGCCACCCCATAGGCGTACGCCACGTGCTGGAGATTGGAAGTTTGGTCCGACTGTCATTTCACAACAGGCAGTTATACTGGAGAATAATTAATTTTAACCTTAAGGGGTAATATTGTCAAAGAAGTAATTTTTATTCACAAAACAAATCTATTCTATTATATATAAAGTAGAATATGAGACCATATATATTCTTGCTTCTCATTCATTCTTATTTTCAATCCTCTTCTCTGGTTGATTTGAGAGAAAAAGTTTCATTTACCCCTTTAATAATTACTTACCATTACATGCTCCAAATTAAATTTACATTATATATTAATAACTATATGTCCTTTCATTTTTTATTTCAGCTATTCAGAAATATTCATGCTTATTTTCTCTTCTTATTTTCAATTTTTCAACTTCTTATCTAAAATAGATCATTTTCTATCTCAACTATTCAGGAATGTTTCATGCTTATTTTCTCTTCTTATTTTCGTTTTCTCAACTTATTATCTAAAATAAAAATTTAAATCCATAAACACTATCATATCCTACATTTTTTCCCATTGAATCCAAGTAGAAAATTTTCTTTTTTGGCTACAATCATATAATTCCCTCTTTCATGTTTTATGGTATTCTTTATACTTTTGGGTATGTACTATTTTTTTAATTTGATTTTATGTTGGTAAATATGAATTAGAGAAATTAATATGTTAAATAAAATATTTCTTAATCTTTAAGAAAGTCTTTTTTATAGATCATGGTTGGAAAAATCATGTTAACAGGTATCATTCTTCCAAAAGATTACTCCAACCATCTTTCTTTGGTTGTAGATAAGAGTTTTGATTTTATTTTCATTGTAACTCTTATACATAAGTTTTGATCGATCTTTTGAACTTTTTTATTCTAACTAGAATTTGTTCGATTCATCAACAGTTCTTAACTTTGTAATCATCTTAAATTATTTATGATTTTACTGACGTATTGCATTGTATTTCTACCTTGCTTTCAATATTACTGATCTAAAGAGCTCCCAAAAATCTTGGCTGACTGGATCAATCAAAATCGATTTGAAGGTTTGAATTGTATTATGTTATTTTTCTTTTCATTTAATTTGATGTTGAATTTATTATTTTTGTTCAAAATTGCTGCTCTTTTCTTTGAGTTTTATGCCTAAAGTTATGTCTTCTTATGATTTTTGTTTTGATTTGTAGGATTATGAGTTTGGTTATTTGTAGTAGGTTACTGAATTTATAAATGCTATTTTGAGAATAAAATCTTATTTTATAGCATGTTTTGAGAATACAACTCTTTATTTCATATGTTTTCCTTTGTGACATTCTTATTTCCGCGTACAATAATCCTGCAATTAATTTTCCTTCATATCCTAACAATAATTCTTTTTGCTTCTCTTTATTTTCAACACAAGAATTTTTGTATTTCCTCAATTATTTCCCATGTTCAATAGTTTCAATACAAGGATTCTTTGCAATAAACTTTGATCAATTTTTATTTCTTTTATTTTGATTAGAATTCAATTTAATTGACTAATAGTTATTCACTTTTCCTTTATCTTGAATTATTTGTCAATATATACATATTTTATAGTGACTATGCTTCTACCTTACTTGCTTTTAGTGTTACCGTTTTCATGGAAACATTATTTAAAGACCTCCAAAAAACCACTAATTTAATAGAGATCGATTAATAAGTTTAAGTTTTTGTTTGTCTTTTCATTTAATCCAGTGTTCAATTTGTTGTTTTGTTTGATTCCATTGAGATCGATTAAAAATTTTGACTTTTATATTGTTATATTTCTTTTCATTTAATTCGATGTTGAATTTGTTGCTTTTGTTCTACATTACTAATTTCATATCTTTGCTTAGGGTTTTTGGCCTTAAATTGTGTTTCTTCAGAGTTTGTTTCCTTCATAAGATTATGAGTTTGTTTCCTTCGTACGTTACATATTTCCCATGCTTACATTAATATTCACATTTATAATTACTTTGTAATATACTCACTTCATTTTATCTTCCAGTCTCTTTACTAATATGTATTTATCACATATGATCAAAAGTACATTTAACTTTTTCATATTCATTCTTCTTTTTATTTTCCTTAATTTCTGAATTACTATCATTTTATTCCTAAGTATTCCTTTTACACCCATTCAAATCCATTTGTCCATTATTTTTATTTCAAATCTTTCATTTTCATCTTCATTCTCCGTTATTGTAACATCCTTATTTACGTTAATCCAAGCATTATATTTAACTAATTTATTATCTTCTAATTTATTTATCCAATATATAATCAGGATGAAAGGCTTTATTCTACTTATGTTGTTGATTGCTTAATATCTATTCTATTTAGGCACCCTAATAATTTCTTTATCAATCCTACTAATATTGCAAAATTATTACTTATAAGCATGTTTATACATTATGATAAAAAAAATTCATTTTATGTTTCATAAATTTGAATCTTACATTATTTGCTTCTAATTTTTTTATTATAACTATATATTAATTGCCTATAGTGGTTCGAGTTTTTTCTCCTTCTTTCAGGTATTTAATTTCAAGGCTATTCATGGTGGTTTCATGTTGCACAAAATGTACAAAGCTTATGAGCATGGTTTAGTAGTTAATATAACTTATTCTTATTATACCAAAGCATTTTAATTGTTGTTAAGAAAACATTTTCTTCTCTCTCTATATCTTTTAGGGTATTGGATTCCAAAATTATCCATGGTGGTTGAAAATGCGCTAATGGTAAAAAAATTTCATGCATTGTTAGTAGTAGATATATCAATATAAATATATATATATATTCCCACTTTTATTTATGAGTTGATTGAATTGTAATTTTGTAAAATAAGATTAATAAAATTAATAATTCCTTATGTTAGTAGAAGGAGCAACAATTATTCATAGTGAATTGTTGAATGGTGAATCATTTTGACTAAAGAGAATGGAAATAACCATTTTTTAAATTAAAAAAGTTTTAATTGTCATTTATATAATCTTATTAAAACAACACATTCTCCTCTTATAAAATCTTCTTAAAATTACTAGACTGTCATTTATATAATCTATCTTTCTCTTCCTTCTTAGCTTCCAATTCATGTACAATGTTGCACCATAAAATTTATCTTTTCTCCAAAACCTAAACCCTAAATATTCAATTATTAATATGGAGGAAAACTTATCTCAATCTTAATCTAAATTTTCTCAATCTTCATCAAAATATAAAATAGACAAAATAACATGGGTATTAATTTCTTCCTTCTATTTATGATTCCAATTATGTTTTTGGAGGAATTTTAGTATCTTTCGTTTTAATTGAATATCAAATTAAGGTATAAGTATGAAATTTTGAAATGGTAGAGGGGCATTATTAATATAAAGATTTATAATTTTATACTAGAAATGACTATAGCTTTGGAGATTCTCCATTTGACAATTTTTTTTATATCATTGGTTTTAATGTTTACAGGATAGTATGTCAAAAGAAATTGATTTGGTAATATAGCTAAATTCAGCTGATGAATCAAAATAATAGGTACCTATTTTTTCTAAGAAAAAAAAGAAAGGAGATGTATTTTTTTATAATAGTACATTTTTAGCAGATGATTATACAAGAACTATCTAATGAAAATAGAATTATTATTTGAGAAAATTAAGCATAATTTTTAATATTTGAACTAAAATTGATTTAGCGTGAGTTATCACTAATTTAAATTCAATCAAACTAAATTTAGGGCGTAAATGCAATTGGTAAATTCATTAATAAATGCAATTAATATGGTAACTAATAAGGTAAGTAATGTCAATATGGGTTACTTCTCCATTTATTTTGATTTTTATTTAACTTGATCATTTACAAAGTATTTTGAACAAAAATAAAATAAAAGAAGTAATAGATATAAACTTTGTATGTGGAAAAAATGAATAATGCTTAATAAAATATATATTCAAGTTGGTTCAATGACTTTGATTTCCATAATGCTATTAAAAAATAATTTATTGCTTCTTAAATTACCTTTTGCATTATGGGGATACATATATATATATATAGACACACACACACATATACATATATATAACTTAAAATATTACTTGATTTTGTTTTTATGCTTTAGGACATGTACACATGTGTTGAAAGTGACTTTTAAACTCATATCATATATAATTGTAAAATAAAATAACTTACTGCTCTCCTTTTAATTCTTTCATAATATTTTCATTTACATCATCCATATTTCCAAAAAAATTGTATGTTTTCTTGGTCCACTCATTAATTATTATAAATTAAATTTTTCGTATTCTAAATTTTTATCCAATCACTTCAAAATCATTATAGATATTTTCACTTGAGCGTTTTCAAATTTAAAACATTAAGAACTTGAATAATGTCAATATTTCAACTACAAATGTGTCATTTATTTACCAAACAAATTTATTATGTATAACTAAGAAACCTAAATTTATCGAAATAATTATTTATTTCATTAAAAATTAGTAGTTTTATATTCAAATTGAACAATGACATGATAACATTTTCGTAACAAACAAAAGCTTTATAAAAATAATAACAAATTCAAATAATATCTTACTTACCTAATGAAATTTATTTCGCACATAATCAAAAAAAATGAAACCTCTAAATAAATGCATAAATTCCAGATTATATTCCATATTCTAGCCATGTTATACCTTAGCTTTCCTAAAAAACCCACATTAATTAAGTCTAATACTTACATACTTTTTGTTTTATGCTTTCCTATAAGATTTTGATGAATTTTATATATTTTTAATATTGAATAACTGTCTACCAGTTTCACTTGATCCGATAATTGTTTTTTCTAATTCTTTTGTTGTTTACTTGATACTAATAAAGACAAGGAAGTAGTAAATGAGAAATGATATAGGATCAAATTTAAGGATTTGGGAAGTTCCAATGTCGCCATTTAATATGTTCTTTCATATTTTAATGTTTCCAACACATTATATTGTAATACCAATCTTTGTTCTGTAGTTTCGTCTTGGTGACTAGCAATATTAGTTTCCTTAGTAACTGAAATTGTAGGATATGAAACAATGGTTCGAAGGGTAAACCATATAATTATATATTATCATTGGACATTCCTAAGATTTTTAGTTTTATTGTAATATGTTTTATAGCTTAAATTTTTTGAGTGTTTGAAATTATTCCTTTTATGTCTACTAATCGCATGTAGATTAATTTATAATTTTTTCCATTATTTTACAGTGCTAGCGTATGCATGATGCAATTCTTTTTTATAGTTTATATATATATGCGCATAGTTACTTGAATTGATCCATTTTGTATGAGTTATTTTATCAATAATGATCTCTCAAACCAATATTTTAGGCTTATCACTTAAAATTTGATGTGTACATCTGCATATTTATTTATAGGTGTATAGCATAATTATTTAAGTCTCCTTTTGTATGGTGCATAAATGTAGTTGTATAGACGTACATAATGACAAACAAATGTGTTTTATGGATAAATAATTTTAAATTTCAAAATATAAATAATATTTAAATGTAAAATATATTTGGATATAACGATATTACTTGAGTTAATCATAAAAAATACATTCAAATAGAATTGCAAAAAATATAGTTGCAATCCGTGTGCGTCGCACGGGTTCACACTAGTTTCTAATTAGAATGTAAACAAACAATAATTTATGTATCCATTAATCACTATTAGCACAACATTCAATATTTTAAAACAAACGATACCTAATTTTTGTACTCAATTCCTAATAAAGTTTCATTCTCTTGAACAAATATTTGATTAACAAGAAAATTCAAAAATAAGAATAACATTATTTATAAATAACCACAATTACTTTGAATTAATGTTAATACAAATTGATTAGTGAGATTATCACCATTTATCGTTATAACAAAAAATATTTTTCAAACTTCAAAATTTGTCAATTTGTGTATAAACAAAGATGTAACTCAAGTGGGAAGTGTGAGGAATGCGGAATATGGATCTTAAGGCTAGGATGAACACTAGAGGGGGGGTGAATAGTGTTTATTAGAAATTACTAAATCTTTTTGAGTTATTGTTGATTTGTACATAGATGTATGTAATATTCAGACACGGATATAATCACAGAATCAAACACAGATGCAGAAATAAAGTAAATGCAGTAAAGGAAAGAACACACTGGATTTTATACTGGTTCGGAGTTACCCTACATCCAGTCCCGCACAACTAAGTACGGATTTCTTTTCAAAAACAATTCAACAATTACAATCCTCGGTTTCAAGGCTACGAGGTACACCCTCCAGAATCACAATCCTTTGGGTAGAGATACTTGATTTCCGGGGCAACAAGTTCACCCAATTGATTTTCAAGGCTAAAATCACACCTTTTCTCGCTTGATTGATTTCCAAGGCTACAATCACACCTTTTCTCGCTAGATAGATTACAAAGAAGCCTATAACCTTGAATAGCACTTGGATCTTGTTGAGATAGTGATAGAGAATCAAACCAAAGATGATCTAGTTAGATTCAATGTTGATTTCGGTAGAGTGATGATAGGATTTTGAATAAGAAAATGTGGAAGAAGAAGTGAAGTGAAAAACCAGAAAATCTGATATAAAATTCGTTAAAACTAACTCCTATTTATAGAAGAACAACAGTCATGTCCATTCGTGAAAGGTTATGGCATAGACACTTCTTTTGAAATTCAAAATTTTGAATCTAACCGTCACTATGTCGACATGGGGTACTAGGGCATGTCGACATCCCAAAGCAATTTTTGATGATTTGATTTTCTTTGAAAATAACCTTTATCTTATATTAAAACTATTTTAAACTTTATAAATATACTTGACTATAGATAAAATACATAGATAAATATAGAGAATAATATATATATAATTTTATTATAATTTTATATTTAAATCTAAGTATAAATATATTATAATTAAAAGATAGTTTAAAACAAACAAAGTTTAAAAGCAAGAGTTTACTAAAAACAAAAACAAAGAATATTTTAAGGCTAAAACATCTTTTTGAAAATCATTTGAAAAGATAATTTTTAAGGCTAAAACATTTTGAAAAGCAGTTTTGAAAATCATTCTGAAGTAGTTTTGAAAATCATTTTGAAGTAGTTTTGCAAGCTTCTTCCTGTAGAATATCTCATCATATCAGGACTCGAGAACTTGTACAAAACCAGGATGTTCGTGGGTTTGTAAGCCACTTGTCGTAGGTCTGTAAGCTACTTGTCGTGGGTTTGTAAGCCACTAAAAAGGTAGAAATGGGTTCCATCCCAAAAGAAAAATGGAGTGAAGATTTCAGTGCTATTATGAAGTTTTAACATAATTCTAGACTCAATACTTATCTTGAAATCTTGAACTCTTGATAATCTTGATATTCTTGATACTCATGAGTCTTCAATCTTGATATATTGAATCTCTATACTGTACAGTCTTCATTCTTGGTACTTGCATGGTTAAATCCTGCATATACATATATATCTAAACTATAATATTAGTATTTATATTTTTCTAGTCTTATTCTAAGGTTGTTGTCATCAAAACCATCAACTCATGGACTAACAATCTCCCCATTTTTAATGATGACAACCTTTGTTTACAAAATATTACTTCTATCCTAATAACACCCCCTAAATCTAATAACTCCCCCTTAATCTATGCCTAACTACCCTATTTTATATTTCTCCCCCTTTATCATCAACAAAAACAAACAAACTATATAACTCCCCCTCATTCTTGTACTCAAGTACCTGCATTAGTAAACTATATAATAGAGTATATTAAGAATTAACTATACTTATAGACATGATATTCAATCAACGATTATAAAAATATCAATGTATATTTATACAATCATCAAACCACACCAAGTGTTAATCAAATCAATCAAAACAAACAATTTCAATCAAAGCAATCAATTCAAACAAAGTAATTAAATAAAGCAATCAAATTAAACATTACGAGAAACTTCCACCCATCCTTCTTCTCCGAAAATAGGGTCTGCTTTGATGGCATCCCAATATTCATTGTCATTTGTGAGAGAGACAGGAGGATGTGCTTCGTTACCATCCTTGTGCAGGGAAGAAATCATCCATCGAATTGCCTCGAAATGCCTTTCTTGCTCCTTGATCATCTGCATTTGACTCAATTCTAAGTGTCGCTGGTTACGAAGAATGAACGAGAGAATATTCTTGAATGAATTAAGAGTTTCTTCAAGATTCTCGGATAAGTTATGAATTGGATTAGCCATTTTTGAAATTGTGAGAAGAATGAGAGATAGAATAGATAAGAAATAATATTCAGTAATGAATTCTGGAAGAAATGGGTATATATAGGTGTAGAAATTCGTTTGAAATGAATAGACATATGGTAGTTATTCAAATTTCAAATTCAAAATGAAGTGTCATTTTTTACCAGTACATGTCGACATAGTCAAGGGGGGATGTCGACATAAGGCAATGAAATTTGATGGTAATTTTGATTTTGTGAATAATTGTGTGTGTGTGTGTATATATATATATATTTATTTATATAATATACTAACATTTATTCAGGAGATAAAATAAGCTAGATAACAGACAAGGAAATCAATTTCATTGCATAATTGGATAATACAATGATTAACCAACTACATAAACATTCAAATTAAAGCAAACTAGAGTAATACATCATGAAATGAAAAGATACAACTAGTTAGAGGATTATGAAGATGAAGATAATCCAAGTTTCTTGCTGACTTTGGAGAAAAACTTGTTCATCTTGGATGATATTTTGTCCAACTTCTTACTAACGGATCTTTTAAGAACCCGTTGATTCTCAACAATAATCTTTTGGTTTTTGAGAAGGGTTTTGTTGGTAGGATTGGAGGGATATTCAATACTTTCTAGGGATGTTTCACCTTCTTCTTCTTCTTCTATTTCCATTTCATCCCTTTCTTCTTCCTCTTCCTCCTCTTCTATTTCTTCATGAGCCAAACGCTCTTCCTTTTCGGCAAGAGTTTCATAAGGTTGAAAAACATATGAGATTTTCATGAGAGAAATGTTTGAGATATTAAAAACTTTTCTTCAAATAAATTCTTCTCCTTTGAAATTTACTCCAAAATAGTTGAAAATCCGAGTAAGTTAAATTCCATGATATAAAGTGTTTTCTCCCATTTCAAAATTTTTAGGACGAAGTTCATCCAAAATAACTTGCGCCCAATTGATATCATAATTTTCGAAAATAGCAAAAAGTGCTTTGCACACTTTTGAAGTAGGATTATTAAAATTTTCCGATCTTGGGGTTAAAGTATGTTGTAAAAGAAGATTGACAATTCTTGCATTAGGATGAAAGTTTCAATTTTTAAATTCAAAGTTTTCATTTCCTTCAAAAATATGATGAAATGTCTCACGATCATGTTCATCGATTTGAAAACTAGAAAGATCCATTCCCGTGCTTTTGCAATTGAGAATGGTACCCAAAAGATCACAATTCAAATTGATTTTAGTGCCTTTGACACTACTCCAAATTTCATTATCATTTCCTTCATAAAATTCTCGATTGAGATTTGCAGAGAAAATTTTAACAAGATTTGGGTAACAAACAAAATCATTTTGAGAAGAATCAACAAGACTAAGGATTTGATTGTTTGCAAAAAGAGTATCAATTTCATAAGAAGCAAAATCTTAAAAAATAGCAAACTTTCCGGGATGGACTTTTCCATAGTTAGCATAATTGATGTATGCTTTTATTGCCTCCGGATTATTGAGGAGTTGCTCTTTCAAGTTTCTAGAAAGTCTCATGGTGGAGGGGTTTCTTGAAGAAGCAATTAAAGTAGAGAGTAGAGAGCTTAGAGTTTTGAAGAAAGAGTTTGAATTTGAAAATGAAAGTGAAAAGTTGTGATAAAAGATAGTGAATAAATAGATTTTTGAAAGACATGTTCTCTGGTCAAAAGATGTCTTTTCAGAGTATTGAATGAAGTGAAAAGGTGGAGGGAAATTCAAGCATTTGAATTCAAATTTTGAATTTCAAAATTTGTACCCATGTCGACATCATGGTAGGGACCATGTCGACATGTGCCTAAAATATTTTATGATTTATTTTTCCTAAGGATTCTAATATATATATACTTATTATTTTAATGTCTATATATATATATCTGGAATATTATTAGACTTATAGTATATTCCAGAAAATATTATTATATTATTAAAAAAAATAAAAAAAATAATAATAAAATTATAAAAATAATAAAAAATAATTTAAAATTCAATCAACACACCAAATCAAAATCAATCAATTAATTAATCAATCATCTAATTCTAAACATGCAATTTTAATCAATTGTATTGTAAATGTGTACCTTTTTGTGAGTCTGTTTCCTTGAATTCGTCGAAGTCGTGAACTATCGTGAAACACAAATTTGAGTTATCTGTCTTCTGATCATCATCGCTTGAGGACGAGTTTGAGTCATCTAGAGTAGCAGTAAATGCACGCTTCCGTTTCTTTACGGTATCATTGTTTATAAGAGGATTCTGCCTTTCTGGATACAGACAGTCTCTTTTGATATGGCCTGGTTCATCACAGTTGAAACATTTGACATTGTTTGGCACTGCATTATGATTTCTAGAATTTTTATAGTTGTTTCTCTTGAGATTATTCATCTTTTTGTATTTCAGGAATTTCTGAAAATTCCTCGTCATAAATGCTATCTCTTCATCATTATCACTGTTTGAGTTTGATCCGTCGGTTAATGCATTGAATGCCATTGATTTCTTTTCAGATGCTTTGCTTTCTCTTCTCCCGATCATTTGGACTTCAAACGACATTAGATTTCCAATCAATTCTTCTATCTTTAAGGTACTGATGTCATTTGCCTCTTCAATTGCAAGTGTCTTTTGATCCCATTCTTGAGTGAGAGAATTTAAAAAAATTCTGACTTGATCTTCTTTCGAAAATTCCTTTCCCAAGGATATTAAAGAATGCACAATATCTTGAAATCGACTATACATATCTGAAATAGACTCATTAGTATTCATTTTAAATAACTGAAACTGATTTGTGAGCATGGAAATTTTGGTCTGTTTAACTTTGCTTGTTCCTTCGTGAGTCACTTGCAAAGTTTTCAGATTTCATATGCAGACTTACAAACTGACACTCTATTAAATTCATTTCTCTCAAGTGAACAAAATAGAATATTCATTGCTTTAGAATTACTTTGTGCAACTGTCTTTTGCTCAGTGGTCCACTGTGAAAAATTAGTTGTGGGTTCAGAATATTCAGTTTGTGTGATATTCCAAGTATCTAATCCTACAGTTTGTAAATATATTTTCATCCTACATGCCCAACATGCATAGTTACTGCCATTAAAAAGTGGTGGTCTGGTAGTAGACTGACCTTCTACAAATGAACTAGTGACAGGGATACTAGTGTTAATAACAGTACCAGTGTTGGTAGCTATTTTGAAAACTTTTCAAAATTCAGATTATGAAACTTTTGAAAAGCGTGCTCCGATACCAAATGTGAGGAATGCGGAATATGGATCTTAAGGCTAGGATGAACACTAAAGGGGGGGTGAATAGTGTTTATTAGAAATTACTAAATCTTTTTGAGTTATTGTTGATTTGTACACAGATGTATGTAATATTCGGACACAGATATAATCACAGAATCAAACACAGATGCAGAAATAAAGTAAATGCAGTAAAGGAAAGAACACACCGGATTTTATACTGGTTCGGAGTTACCCTACATCTAGTCCCTCACAACTAAGTACGGATTTCCTTTAAAAAACAATTCAACAATTACAACCCTCGGTTTCAAGGCTACGAGGTACACCCTCCAGAATCACAATCCTCTGGGTAGAGATACTTGATTTTCGGGGCAACAAGTTCACCCAATTGATTTCCAAGGCTACAATCACACCTTCTCGCTTGATTGATTTCCAAGGCTACAATCACACTTTTTCTGGCTAGATAGATTACAAAAAAGCCTATAACTCTGAATAGCACTTGGATCTTGTTGAGATAGTGATAGAGAATTAAACCAGAGATGATCTAGTTAGATTCAATGTTGATTTTGGCAGAGTGATGATAGAATTTTGAATAAGAAAATGTGGAAGAAGAAGAGAAGTGAAAAACCAGAAAATCTGATATAAATTTCGTTGAAACTAACTCCTGTTTATAGAAGAACATCAGTCATGTCCATTCGTGAAAAGTTATGGCGAATAGACACTTCTTTTGAA
This sequence comes from Allium fistulosum, assembly GCA_030737815.1. Taxonomy (NCBI): domain Eukaryota; kingdom Viridiplantae; phylum Streptophyta; class Magnoliopsida; order Asparagales; family Amaryllidaceae; genus Allium; species Allium fistulosum. The sequence continues at coordinate 1,397,754,505 of CM060903.1, read as the reverse complement.
ATTCAAATTTTTGAATCTAACTGTCACTATGTCGACATGGGTACTAGGGCATGTCCACATCCCAAAGCAATTTTTGATGATTTGATTTTTTTTGAAAATAACCTTTATCTTATATTAAAACTATTTTAAACTTTATAAATATACTTGACTATAGATAAAATACATAGATAAATATAGAGAATAATATATATATAATTTTATTATAATTTTATATTTAAATCTAAGTATAAATATATTATAATTAAAAGATAGTTTAAAACAAACAAAGTTTAAAAGCAAGAGTTTATTAAAAACAAAAACAAAGAATATTTTAAGGCTAAAACATCTTTTTGAAAATCATTTGAAAAGATAATTTTTAAGGCTAAAACATTTTGAAAAGCAGTTTTGAAAATCATTCTGAAGTAGTTTTGAAAATCATTTTGAAGTAGTTTTGCAAGCTTCTTCCTGCAGAATATCTCATCATATCAGGACTCGAGAACTTGTACAAAACCAGGATGTTCGTGGGTTTGTAAGCCACTTGTCATAGGTTTGTAAGCTACTTGTCGTGGGTTTGTAAGCCACTAAAAAGGTAGAAATGGGTTCCATTCCAAAATAAAAATGGAGTGAAGATTTCAGTGCTATTATGAAGTTTTAACATAATTCTAGACTCAATACTTATCTTGAAATCTTGAACTCTTGATAATCTTGATATTCTTGATACTCATGAGTCTTCAATCTTGATATCTTAAATCTCTATACTGTACAGTCTTCATTCTTGGTACCTGCATGGTTAAATCCTGCATATACATATATATCTAAACTATAATGTTAGTATTTATATTTTATAATCTTATTCTAAGGTTGTTGTCATCAAAACCATCAACTCATGGACTAATAGGAAGAACTATGATCTCTTTAACTTATTTTCATTTAATTTCACTATGGTATCAAGCATAATTTTTTTAATGATAGTTATTCTTTTCCTTTTCAATTTTGCAAGGTAAGTAGGTTTGATCGATCTTCTGAAAGTAACATTTCTATACATTTTACTCTAGTAGTTTGTTTCTATTATGTATTCAACATTTCTATATTGCTAACAATTTGTTCCTACATGAATGCATATATTTGTTCATGTGCTAATTTGTTTACATATGGATGCATATATTTACATAAAAATACATATATTGGATCCTCTTTCCCAACTAAAGAGATTTAAATTTAAACTGGTTGTTGATTAACTTCAACATCGCACTCGGTAGTTAAACTACGGCTTCGCCACTGTGATCTTAACATCCAATTGCAATTCTGTTGGATAATTTCTTTCTCGAGACGAATGATAGTCCAAGGCTAGTAGCGATTGTAGGCATGGAAGATGCAGACAAATCTGTGTGATGCCTATATATGTAGAGGAGAACAACATGCATTCCAAGGAGAATGGAAGTGTCAATGTAGAACGTAGTCCATGCCTTTATCTATTCCTACTAAGAAACCTAAGTTTATAATGATAAAGACTACAATGGAAATCAATCCTTTTCCCACAATTCTATGTAGAGTGCTTCTAATTTCTCTTAATCTGATTAGTTCTTGGACCAATTATGTTGACATTAATCTCAATTTTATTCTAACTTTCTTGTTATTGTTGTTTTTGTTATTATTGTTGTTGTTATTGTTCTTATTATTTGTTGTTATTGTTGTGATTACTACCACCACTACTACTACTACTACCTGCTTATTTTTGTTTGGGTATTGTAAGTATATCTTTGCATTAAGATGTTAGAGAGTGATTTTATCTTTTTAATATATAGTGATGACGAGACAATATTTGAGCTATGACAGAACATAGAAGAAAATGAAAGGAATATGATGTATGAGAAGAATAGGAGATACAAACTATGGTGTAAAATTAAAAATATGAATAATAAATATAAAATGCCATGGTTAATTATAGAAGATTTTAACACTGTAATGCATTCATTTGAAAAGCTTGGAGGTAATATTATACCTTAAAGTAAGTGGGCTAAAATAAATAGATTTTTGCTAGAAACTGGTCTAATAGAACCAATAATAAATGGTAATAAGTATACTTAAAGATCGGGAATTGGTAAAAATATTCATTGTAAATTGGATAGAATATTAGTTAATAAAGAATTCTTTAAAAAACTTCCAAAATTTACGTGTTGTACTTTAGAACAAAACACAAATGATCATTAAAGAGAATGACAACGATAAAATTATATTCCATTTAAATATAAAATTGGGTGGGGATTTTGACAATGGATATAAAGAGGTTATAAGTAAATGTTTAAATTTCTCATGTTATGGTACAAATCAGTTCCAATTTAGTACATTCTTAAAAATATCAAGTTTCATCTCAAAAAATGGAATAAAGAGAAAAGTTAAATTAAAGGAAACATATAAAATTTAAGACAGGAGGGATATCTCTTGCATGACTTAATTGATAAAGACCCAAAAGATTAGGAAAAGGTTAAGGAATTTTTTTCCAATCAAAATAATCTATCTAAAGAGCTATATACCACTGCAATTAATCTAAAACAAAAGGCAAAGGCAGGTTGGGTAACACAAGGGGACGACTATACAAATTTTTTATGCAAAAATGAATAGTAGAAAATATATTAATAATATTGGATATGTGTTTGGCAGTGAAGGTCGTTCAACAAATGAATATAATAAAATAGCAAAAGAGGCAATGAATTATTTTACAAATTTGTATAACTTTGACCAGCCAGAAGTACAATTTCCAAATATAACATGTAAGACTAAATTAAATCCAATAGCAGAGGAGGTATTCTTGGCACCAATTGAAGAAAAGGAAATTAATCATATCATTTTTAATGTTAGGGATCATAAAAGTGTAGGATTAGATGGTTTTAATGCTAAGTTTTATAAAATTTAGTGGGAAAAAAATTAGAAGATCAAGCACTTAATGTAGTAAAAGAGTTTTTCAATGGAGGTAGAATATTAAAGGACAAACCATAATTTTATTACATTAATCCCAAAGAAGAAAAATCCTTGAAGCGTTGGAGATTATAGGTCAATATCATGTTGCAATTTTATTTATAAAATAGCAACAATGTTAAGTAATAATAGAATAAACGATTTTTTAACATTCCTAATATCTGAAAATCAAAGTACTTTTGTTCCAAGAAGGTTAATATATGATAACTAATTATTAGCACATGATATGGTAAGAAACAATAATAAAAAATGGGAGATACTGGATATTTCAAAAAAGATTTGCAAATGACATATGATAGAGTGAATAGAAAATTCATACATCATATTATGAAAAGTATTGTGTTTTCCTAATAAATTTTGTGATCTATTATTTGAATGTATCAATACCCCAACATTTTATATTTTAATACAAGTTAAACCAGAGGGATATATACAAAGTAATAGGGGTATTAGGCATCGAGGCCTATTATCACCATATTTGTTTACTATGGTTGTGAAATATATTTTATTCTGATTGGAATAGAAGTAATTAAGAATAATATCAATCCTATCAATAATTTCAACCATGCATAACATATCTTATTTATGCCGGCGATTTGATGTTATTTGTTAAAAAAATAGGTCTAATGCACCTGCTATTAAAGGTATTTTTGAGTGTTTATATAAGTTTGCAAGGTTATAGATTAATGAATATAATAGTAAAACATATTTTAGCAAAAATAGTGTAACACCCTAATTTTTGATAACATTATTCGAGAGATTTAATTAAATAATTAAATAGAATAATGTAAATAATTAGAGTGATAAGGGGACTGGGATATGAAAATAAATCAAGGTCGTGCTCAATTAGCTAATTAAATGGGCTTAAGAATGGTTTACAAGCTAATTAAATTACATAAGGGTATATTGGGAAATAGCCGCACATAACCCTTACCCTTATATATATTCTCATTCCCATTCATGTTTCATTTTTCCTATTCACATTTAAAAAGAAAACACAAACGTAAAAGAGGAGCCGGCCATTGCTAGGAAGAAAAGAGAAGAGAAATTAAATTAAAGGCTAAAGAATTAAAGTAGGGGAATAAATCTCAATCTCAATCTAATCTCCTTATCCTAATCAAGGTGAATAATAATTTGTACCATCTCTATTTTGTTTTATGACCATATGTTTTCAGATTTAAGATTAAATTTGTTTTTATGATGTTTTGGAGGATCATATGCTTGAATTATAAATTGTTTAATTTAAATAAGATTGTTTAAATGAGGATTTATGCAGTTTTAGGGCAAAACCGATTGTAAATGATCTTAGCCATGAAAATTTTTATGTTATGTAAAACATAATTTTGGAGTTGGGTTTTAATTTTGATATTACCCAACCTATGGAAAGATTATTATGAATTTTCAAAGGAAAATATGGTTAGTTCGGTTTAGAAATTTATTTTAGAAATTATATCGGGAATTTGGTTCTGAAATTTTGATATGTTAGATAACATGATGAAAGTGAATTTCTGTAACATTTGAGGATTTTTCCTAAGTAATTTGCTATGCAAATTAAATTATTTTAGAAGAGGAACTTATTTGCAATATTGGTTTTGCTTAATGGAAGGGCTTATTTGCTAAATTAACCTTGGTTTAGATCAGAAATTAAGCAGCATTTATTTTAGAAAAGAAATTGAAAAGTTGAGGCAACCAATCACATGTTTACACGTGGGCATGTTAGTTAGATAGATTTTGCTTTAATTGGTAATAATCGGCTTTTAGTCAGAAAAACAGGTTCCGCCTCTATTAGAAGTGCCTTTCGACTCCAATGCTTCCACTTCATCTCAGTCGAAACTAACCCAGGCCAAAACCAATACACAAGGTATCACTTAGATGGTACATAGTGGATTGAAGAAAGGGGGAAGGCATGGCGTCGAAAGCATTGCTTCCGATGGGGTCGATACCTTTGTTTGTTTTAAAAAGTTAAGCGCCTGCCTTTGTTATTTAAAGCTTTAGAAGGAGACAAAACATATGCGTTCGAAAGGAGTTTTCTAATAGCTTTCGAAGGGGTTGCCATCTTATGTTTTAAAGTATAATCTTTCGAATGGGTTTCTTTACTTATAAAAATGATGCTTTTGAAAGTAGTGGTTTCGACTAGGTCGAAACTCAGCCGTTGTTCTTTTACCTTTCGAAGGTATTGAAGTCATCAATGCTTTCGAAGGGCAACCTTTGTTTTAAACTTATACTAAGCCACTTCCTAGGCAATGGCTTCGAAAGGGGGTTCCGATGCAATCCTTCGATGTTTTAACTTAAATGTTTTGAAGCTTTCGAAAGGGATGGTGTCGACGCCATCATGTTTTCCCCAATAATTTTATATGATAAAGAATGATTTCAAAAGAGATACTTTCGTTTATATTCACTTTGACTCAACTGATATTTTTAAATATAAACTCAATGGTTTCGAAAGAGAGACTTTCAATGGTTTTGGAAGGGATACTTCTAAAAGTTTCAAAAGGGGTACTTTCAATGGTTTTGAAGCTATGCTTCTAAGAGTTAATAAGTAATATTTTATTACATTCGATAGGTTTCGAAAGAGAGGTCTTAAGGTGTTTTGAAAGGCAGGGGCCTAATGTTTTAAAAGGAGATTTACATGCTTTCGAAGGAGGTTATCTAGTGAGGTCGAAAGCAAAGTTTTGAAGGTTTCGAAAGCCTTACTTTTCAAAACAAATAACCCAGTCTCATTTTAAAGGAAAACCATGGCATAAATAAATAAAGTGTTTTGAAAAGAAGTTTTTGAAGAAGTTTTCTTCGATTAATAGGTTAAAGGGATTAACCAAGTTATTATGTTCGCTTCTTCATATATGTATATATTCACATTGTAATGGACCCATAACTATATTTTAGGGAAGGGTAGAATAACCAGCTAGGTTGACCCAGTAGTGAATATAAATTAAGTTAACTTCCGAACGAGTAGAATTGCATTCAAGAGGTCAGGAAGACCAGATTATAGGATGCTAAAATATTAAAGGAAGATATTAGCAGGGGCCAATAGGTTCACAGTAAGCCCATGAAACCTGTGTATAGGAAAAGGTATTGGCAGGGGCCAATAGGTTCATAGTAAGCCCATGAAAACTATGTATAAACGAAGATGTCAGCAAGACAAGTTCATAGTAAGCCCATGAAAACTAAGATTTGATATTGGCAGGGGCCAATAGGTTTTTAGTTAGCCCATGAAAACTATATCCGAATAAAGATATTGACAGATGTCAATAGGTTCCTAGTCAGCCCATGAAAACTAGGATAAGAAGAAAAGTTATTGGAGTTATCAATAGGTTCCTAGTCAGCCCATGAAAACTAGGATAAGAGTAAAGATATTGGAGTTACCAATAGATTCTTAGTGATCCCATGAAAACTATGAAACCAGACGAGGAGTCCATAAACTTTAACAGGTTATTAGTCAGCCCATAAAAAATAATAGGTTAATAGTAACCCTAGGAACTATAACTAAGACAAATAGTCAGAATGAATGGGGATGGAAAATTCAGAATTGATTAACTTGTTTACATATCATCATATTGATTTTAATTATTTTAACCATTGTGGATGCAGGAGCACAGTATATGGTTTCATAAAGTTTTAGGATACTAGTGAGGGGAAACCCCATTCTGTTAAGCGGTGTGGTCTCAGTAGATATCTAAATGGTTTGAGATGGTAGATTATTATTCATGCCAGGCCTTATGTCGGACTCGAAGTTTATGTTTCCCCTTAAACTCTCGGGTAATCAATTGATTTTGAGTAGTTTGAGAGTTGTAGGTTTTCAGGTACCTCATTAGACGAGTAAAGCTTCCGGAGACATGCGGAAGGCATGATAGCTATCTAGGGTTCTCTTTTATTTTGATTCTCCTGTGTTGTTTGTAAAGGAAAAGTTGTTAACTTGTATATATATATATACTCTGATCATCCAAGAGGGCATCTTCATATGTCGCTCTTGGCGTATGTTGTAATAAATATATTTTCTTTGAACGAGGTTAATGATTGTGGGATGTAATGATTTTGAAATGTTTTGAAATGGAATGTGGATCTTATTTGATGTTTAAATTTTTTGCCATATTCATGTGTTTTTGTGTTTCAATGTATCTAACATTGCCGTATTTGGTCGTCGAGGATTAATAACCATGGATGACTGCAGCATCCATAGCCGTTAGTTTTGGGCCCCCAAGTAGGGGGATGTTACAGGTTGGTATCAGAGCATAGGTTTATGAAAACTTAAAAGAAAAGTTAAACCTAAAAGCTTTTTTTAACATAATCCAATGAATCAAAAATATGATCGGGGTTTGGGATAACGCTATAGTAACGTACTTGTATTTGATATATATATATATATATATATATATATATATATGTAAGTAGGTAATCCCCTCTCTCTTAAACTGTTCTTCTATATCTTACTAAGGCTCGTATGTAGATTTACGAGAAAGAAGATATGGAAGCAGGAAACGAAATAGGAAATCTTGGTGGAAGAAGCACCACAACCAATGTAAATGCTCGACCTACCAGGAGGAACCAAGGTCGACAGGCTAATTCTAACCAAATTGTTGATGCCAATGTGGGTGCTGGAAATCCACCAATAGATATGGGGGCGATGTGTCAGTTTTTCATCAATGTGATGCAAGCAGGAGTCGCTGTTGGTGTTACTGGAAATGTTGGAGGAGCTAATCCTGTGGCTCTAGGTGGGAATAATTATGCTAAGCTGAGCAGAGACTACACCAGTCTTGGTGGGAAACCGTTTATGGAAACGGAGTATGCCATAGAGGTAGAGAATTGGTTGTTGCATTGTGAACGTATCTTTGCTGATTTGGGTTTAGATGACGAGCAAAAGAGAAGGTTGGCTTTTAGACAATTGCAAGAGTCAGCACTTCATTCGTGGAATAGTGTTACTACCGGAGTTCCGGAGGAAGAGTTGAGATGGGATGAATTCAGAAGGAGATTTGAACAGAGGTTTTTATCCGAGGTTGCTAAGTCAGCGTTAATTAGAATGTTTATGGATCTAGTTCAGCGAGAGATGTCAGTTATTGAGTATGCCACTAAATTTGATGAGCTGTCTCAATATGGATATGCTACTATAGACACTGACATTAAAAGGAATGAGAGGTTCATTTGGGGACTGAGGCCCGAGCTTGCTAGGGTGATCCTGACGCATATCCGTGATCCTTGTAATGTGGTTGTGGAGATGACAATCCGCTATGAAGAGATGCTTGCTGTTTGTGCTAGAGAGAAGCCCGTTGAAACCCAGAGTTCTCAGGGAAAGAAGAGGAAGCTCTTTAAAAGGAAGGGAGCCTAGAAGGGAGACGCTACCAAGAAGGCAAAGGCCGATTTAGTTTGCTCTATGACAAGAAGGGTCATTATGCAAATGAGTAACGGTCAGGCAAGGGTAGAAGGCTGCTGATAAGAAGAATGTGAAGTCCTTTAACTGTGATCAAGTTGGACATTATAAGAATCTGTGTCCAAAACCGGTTAGGGCGGACAAGGGAAAGGATTTTGTTGTTGGACCATCATCTGCTAAGCCGAGTGCAGCTGAAAAAGGGAAGACTGTGATGGAAGGTACGTTTTTGATTCAGAGTATACCAGTTAGGATACTATTTGATACCAATGCATCACATTCATTTATGTCCCAGTGTTTGGTTAATAGGTTATGCTTAGAACCCACATACGTTGTTACTTCCTTAAGGGTTGTGAATCCAATTGGAGGTATGCAACTCCGGGGATGAAATGCCAGTTGGAACTTGATTTATGAGGTCACAAATTTGCATGCATTCTGTATGTTCTTGATTTCGTATATTTCAGAATCATTTTGGGAATGGATTGGTTAAGGAGGTATGAGGCTAGGATATTTTGCCAAGATGGGGAGATATCACTAAGACGCCTTGATAGTCATAACCGAATTATATTCTCAGTGGAGAATTCTGACCGGAGTAGTTGTGCTTTTTTAAGTGCAATGGAAGTGCTAGAAGTGTTAAGTCGGATTCGAGTAGCAAGAGAGTTTGCAGATGTCTTTGAGCCGGTCATAGGACTACCATCAAAAAAAGCTGTTGAGTTTCAGATAGATCTTGTGCCAAGAGCTGAACCTGTAAGTAGACCACCTAGTAGGATGACACCGACTGAAATGAAGGAATTGAAGGTGTAGCTAGTGGATCTAGAAGGAAAGAATTTTATTAGACCAAGCAGCTCGTCTTGGGGAGCGGCCATAGTATTTGTGAAGAAACCAGATGGGTCGTTGAGGATGTGTATCAACCATCGTAAGTTGAACGAGAGGACGATCAAGAATAAGTATCCTCTGCCAAGAATAGATGATCTGTTCGATCAGTTGTGTGGAGCCAGAGTATTTTCCCAGCTGGATTTGGTGACCGGTTTCCATCATTTAAGAATGGCAAAGGAGGGTATTCTTTTAACAGCATTTTGAACTATATATGGTTCATACGAGTGGTTAGTAATGCCATTCGGGTTAACGATTGCACCTGCTTTCTTTGTGGATTTGATGAACCGAGTCTTCTGAGAGTATTTGGTCAAATTCTTGTTGGTGTTTATAGATGACATTTTGGTGTACTCTACAAATGAAAGAGAGCATGAAGATCTCTTAGATTTGTGCTTGAGACGCTGAGGCAGTATCAGCTAAAGGCGAAGCTTTCCAAGTGTCATTTTTGAAAGAAAGAGGTTAAGTTTCTTGGTCACGTGGTTTCAGAGAAGGGGTTGTTAGTAGTTCCAGATAAGATCGAAGATGTTAATAATTGGAAGAGACCAGAGACAGTGACTGAGATTAGAAGTTTTCTTGGGCTTGCTAGCTATTACCGGGGATTCATTATGGATTTCTAGTGAATAGCAGCATCTTTGATTAAGCTAACCAGGAAGGAGGTGAAGTTCGTTTGGTCCGACAAATGTGAGGAAGCATTCCTTAAGTCAAAGCATTTGTTGACCAATGCACCAGTGTTAGTAGTTCCAGACGAAAACTAAGGGTTGGTGGTGTGTACTGATGCATGTGGAACCGGATTGGGAGCCGTGTTGATGCAGAAGGGTAAAGTGATTGCCTACGCATCACGACAGCTTAGACCGCATGAAATGAGATATCCTACTCATGATTTGGAGTTATCTGTGGTGATCTTCGCATTGAAGATTTGGAGGTATTATCTCTTATGGGAGATATTTGAACTATGCACATATCATAAGTCTTTAAGATACTTATTCTCTCAGAAGGAGTTGAATATGAGACAGTAGGGGTGGCTGGAGTTTTTAGCTGCTTATGATTTTGGCATACAGTATACACCAGGGAAAGGTAATAAAGTAGCGGATGCTCTTAGCAGAAGACATCAGAATGTGGTGTTAGCTATGTTGGAAGAATGGAAGGATTTATAAGCTTTGACTACCTGTAGTGTGCAGTTAAGATCGACTGCTAGTTCTAGTCAGAGTTCTGCCATGTTGTCCTGTTTAGAAGTTCGACCAGTGTTGATTAAGAGAATTGCTTTTAAGCAGAAAGAGGATCCAGTGTTAGCCGAGAGGTTAGAAGGCTTGAGGTTGGAAATGAGATCGATGATCTAAAAGACTTTAGTCTTGACCAGAGGGGATGGTTGAGAAAGAAGGGACGGTTATGTGTTCCAAATGTCGAGGACTTGAGGAAAGAAGTTCATAGAGAATGTCATCGATCTAAGTTTACGATTCATCTTGGAGGGACCAAGATGTATCAAGATATGAAAAGGAGCTTCTATTGGGCAAGTATGAGAGGGATGTTGGCTTGTGGGTTAGGCAGTGTATAAACTGTCAATAAGTGAAAGCCAAACATCAGAAGTCGAGTGCATTGCTTCAACCTCTAGAGATTCTAGTTTGAAAATGGGATTCGATATCCATGGATTTTATAGACGGGTTGCAATGTTCAAATAGAGGAAATGAAAGTATATTGGTTATAATGGAAATGTTAACCAAGAGTGCCCATTTCATTCCAATTAAGTCAACCAGGACGGCACCTGTTTTAGCTAAGTTGTTCATGAAGAACATAGTTAGACTACATGGAGTTCCTAGTAGCATAGTCAATGACAGGATGTTTTGTTCACTAGTGAATTCTGGAAGAGTCTAAAGGATGTATTAGTCACTAAAATTAAGATGAATACTGCATATCACCCTCAAACGGATGGGCAGACAGAGAGAGTCAATAAGGTACTCGAGGATTTACTAAGAGCTTGTGTATTCGAGTTTGGTGGATCTTGGGAAGATCACCTGCATTTGGTTGAGTTTTCCTATAATAATAGTTATAGGAATGACGCCTTTTGAAGCTTTGTATGAAAGGCCATGCGAATCGCCAGCATGTTAGTTGGAGACTGCAGACAGATTAGTCTTAGGTCCAAATTTGGTTAGGGAGGCATTAGAGAAGATTGAGTTGATCCGAGGAAGGATGAAGGAAGGTTAATCCAGACAAAAGAGTTACGCAGATAAGAGGCGTAAAGACCTAGAATTCTCAGTTGGAGATAAGGTTTTCATTAAGGTATCACCGATGAAGGGTGCGGTACGGTTCGGAAAGTCAGGGAAACTGGCACTGAGATATGTTGATCCATTCCAGATTATAAAGAGGATTGTAAAGCTGACATACAGAGTAGAGTTGCCGAGCAGTAGGGCAGGTGTCCATAATGTATTTCATATGTCTCATCTTCGCAAGTATGTGCATGATCTAGAGACTACTATTCCTCTGACAGAGTTGGAAGACTTGGTAGTAGAGCCTAATTAGACTTTTGTTAGACAACCAGTTCGGGTTGTGGTGAGAGATGAGAAAAGATTGAGAAACAAGACAGTCAAGTTGGTGAAAGTTCAGTGGAGTGACAACAAGAAGGACTATACTTGGGAGACAGAGGACAGGATTCAAGATACTTATCCTGATCTACTTTGAGGGTATGTCTATATTAGATTTATATAGATAATTCCTAGTCAGGTAAACTAGTATGGTTGTTAGGAGTCGTTACAGATGATTGCTATGTTTAGTATTTAGTCCTTACTGAATTTCGAGGACGAAATTCTTTAAGGAGGGGAGTCGGTAACACCCCTAATTTTTGATAACATTATTCAGGAGATTTAATTAGATAAATTAAATAGAATAATGTAAATAATTAGAGTGATAAGGGGATTGAGATATGAAAATAAATTAAGGTTGTGCTCAATCAGCTAATTAAATGGGCTTAAGAATGGTTTATAAGCTAATTAAATTACAAAAGGATATATTGCGAAATAGCCGCACATAACCCTTATGTATGTATGTGTGTATGTATGTATATATATATATTCTCGTTCCCATCCACATTTCATTTTTCCTATTCATGTTTAAAAAGAGAACACAAACATAAATGAGGAGTTGGCCATTGCTAGGAAGAAAAGAGAAGATAAATTAAATCAAAGGCTAAAGAATTACAGCCAGGGGAAAAAAATCTCAATCTCAATCCAATCTCTTTATCCTAATCAAGGTGCATAATGATTTATACCATCTCTATTTTGTTTTATGATCATATGTTTTCAGATTTAAGATTAAATTCGTTTTTATGATGTTTTGGATGATGATATGCTTGAATTATAAATTGTTTAATTTAAACCAGATTGTTTAAATGAGGATTTATGCGGTTTTAGGGAAAAACCAATTGTAAATGATCTTTGAATGCCATGGAAAAAATTTATGTTATGTAAACATGATTTTGGAGTTGGGTTTTAATTTTGATGATTTTCCTAGCTATGGAAAGATTATTATGAATTTTCAAAGGAAAATATGGTTAGTTGGATTTAGAAATTTATTTCAGAAATTATATTGGGAATTTGGGTCTGAAATTTTGATATGTTAGATAACATGATGAAAGTTAATTTCTGTAATTTTGGGGATTTTTCCTAAGTAATTTTCTATGGAAATTAAATTATTTTAGAAGGGGGACATATTTGCAATTTTGGTTTTGCTTAATGGAAGGGCTTATTTGATAAATTAACCTTGGTTTAGACAGAAATTAAGCGGCAGTTATTTTGGAAAAGAATTTGAAAAGTTGAGGCAGCTAATCACATGTTTACACGTGGGCATGTTAGTTAGATAGAGTTTGCTTTAATCAGTAATCATCAGCTTTTACTCAAAAAAGCAAGTTCCGCCTCTATTAGAAAGCCTTTCGACTCCAATGCTTCCGCTTCATCTCAGTCGAAACTAACCCAGGCCGGAACCAGTATACAAGGTATCACTTGGATGGTACGTAGTAGATTGAAGAAAGGCTGAAGGCATGGTGTCGAAAGCATTGCTTTCGATGGGGTCGATACCTTTGATTGCTTTAAAAAGTTAAGCATCTACCTTTGTTTATTAAAACTTTAGAAGGAGACGAAACATACGCTTTCGAAAGGTGTTTTCTAATAGCTTTCGAAGGGGTTGCCATCTTATGTTTTAAAGTATAAGCTTTCGAATGAGTTTCTTTACTTATAAAAATGATGCTTTCGAAAATAGTGGTTCCGACTAGGTCGACACCCAGCCGCTGTTCTTTTACCTTTCGAAGGTATTGAAGTTATCAATGCTTTCGAAGGGCAACCTTTGTTTTAAACTTATACTAAGCCACCTCCTAGACAATGGCTTTGAAAGGGGGTTTCGATGCAATCCTTCGGTGTTTTAACTTAAATGTTTTGAAGCTTTCGAAAGGGATGGTGTCGACGCCATCATGTTTTCCCCAATAATTTTATATGATAAAGAATGATTTCAAAAAAGATACTTTCGTTTATATTCACTTTGACTCAACTGATATTTTTAAATATAAACCCAATGGTTTCAAAAGAGAGACTTTCAATGGTTTTGGAAGGGATACTTCCAAAGGTTTCAAAAAGGGTACTTTCAATGGTTTCGAAGCTATGCTTCTAAGAGTTAATAAGTAATACTTTATTACATTTGAAAGGTTTTGAAAGAGAGGTCTTAAGGTGTTTTGAAAGGAGATTTACATGCTTTCGAAGGAGGTTATCTAGTGAGGTCGAAAGCAAAGTTTTGAAGGTTTCGAAAGCCTTAGTTTTCAAAACAAATAACCCAATCTCATTTTAAAGGAAAACCATAACATAAATAAATAAAGTGTTTTGAAAAGGAGTTTCTAAAGAAGTTTTCTTCGATTAATAGGTTAAAGGGATTAACCAAGTTATTATGTTTGCTTATTTATATATGTATATATTCATATTGTAATGGACGCATAATTATATTTTAGGGAAGGGTATAATAACTAGCTAGGTTGACCCAATAGTGAATATAAATTAAGTTAACTCCCAAACGAGTAGAATTGCATTCAGGAGGTCAGGAAGTCCATAATATAGGATGCTAAAATATTAAAGGAAGATATTAGCAGGGGCCAATAGGTTCACAGTAAGCCCATGAAAACTGTGTATAGGAAAAGGTATTGGCAGGGGCCAATAGGTTCATAGTAAGCCCATGAAAACTATGTATAAACGAAGACATTAGCAAGACAAGTTCATAGTAAGCCCATGAAAACTATGATTTGATATTGGCAGGGGCCAATAGGTTTGTAGTTAGCCCATGAAAACTATATCCGGATAAAGATATTGACAAATGCCAATAGGTTCCTAGTCAGCCCATGAAAACTAGGATAAGAAGAAAAGATATTGGAGTTATCAATAGGTTAGCTCATGAAAACTAGGATAAGAGTAAAGATATTGGAGTTACCAATAGGTTCTTAGTGATCCCATGAAAACTATGAAATCGGACAGAGAGTCCGTAAACTTTAACAGGTTATTAGTCAGCCCATGAAAAATAATAGGTCAATAGTAACCCTAGAAACTATAACTAAGAAAGATAGTCAGAATCAATGGGGATGGAAAATCTAGAATTGATTAACTTGTTTGCATATCTTCATATTGATTTGAATTGTTTTGACCATTGTGGATGCAGGATCACGGTATATGGTTTCATAAAGTTTTAGGATACTAGTGAGGGGAAAACCCGTTCCACTAAGCGGCGTGGTCTCACTGGATATCTAAATGGTTTGAGATGGTAGATTATTATCCATACCAGGCTTTATGTCTTACTTGAAAGTTTATTTTTCCCCTTAAACTCTCGGGAACTCAATTAATTTTGAGTAATTTGAGAGTTGAGGTTTTCAGGTACCTCATTAGAACAATAAAGCTTCCGGAGATGTGCAGGAGGTATGATAGCTATCTAGACTTCTCTTTTAATTTGATTCAACAGCGTTGTTTGTAAATGCAAAGTTGTTAAGTTGCTCATATATACTATGATCATGCAAGGGGGCATCTTCATATGTAACTCTTGGCGTATGTTGTAATAAATATATTTTCTTTGAACGTGGTTAACGATTGTGGGATTCTGTAATGAATTTGAAATGTTTTAAAATGGAATGTGAATCTTATTTGCAGTTTAAATTTTTTGCCATATTCATATGTTTCTATGTATCAATGTATCTAACATTGCCGTATTTGGTCATCGGGGATTAATAACTATGGATGAATGCAGCATCCATAGCCGTTAGTTTTGGGCCTCCAAGTAGGGGGATGTTACAAATAGTAAATACAGAGAAGAAGTATTGGAAACATTGCAAATAGCCGAAGTAATATTACCAATCAAATATTTGGATCTGCCATTATCAGTAATTAGATAAAGACAGAGACTGTGCAATGCTGATAGAGAAAGTCTAAGAGAGAATAGAAACATGGTCAAGTAAATTACTACCTATATCAGATATAGTAAAACTAATCAAAATAGTTATATATGCAATAAATCTTTACTCGTTACAAACATATCACATTCCTATAGCATCAGTAAAGAAGTCAAAAAAGAGATGTGCTGAATGCGGAGAAATGGATATTATAAAGTGAGTTGAGAAAATCTTTGAGGGCAAAAAAGAGAAGGGTATATTGGAATCAGAAGTACGAAAGATATAATCTTAACTTGTCATTTAAAACTCTTCTGGAGATTTGTAAGTAATGAATCAATGTGGGCAAAATGGATGAAAAATAAGTACCCATAAAAGGCAAATTTTGGAGCATCATGCCAAAAAAACAAGTTAAATACCTGGAAACAAATTCTAAAATGCAGAGATCAAGAGAAATTGATGTAATGAGAAACTTCAAAAATGGTAGTGAACATGTATATGGTTTGATCTCTGATTTAAACATGAATCTTTTGTAAATCGGGTAGGATAGAACAACTTATTAATCTTTGGAGGGTCTGAGGCTATAGTGTCTGTGATTATCAAAGAGCACCAATGGCAACCACATCGACATCCAATCACTAATCCACACAAAGAAGTCATAAAGAAAATGCCAATGAAAAGTAGTGTACAATATGATTATTGGGAATGACTTGCAAGCAACAGAGGAAAATTTTCTTTTAAGAAAACATGGAAACATATTAGAAGAAAGCAACCTACAACAGAGTGGTATGAATGTATCTAAAACAATGTTAATTGTCCCACTATGACATGTTGTACATACTTTGCAATCAATGAAAATCCACCAACAAGATATAAAACTAGCAAATAGGGAAGAAAGATAATTTATATTGTCCATTATGTGGTATAGAATCTGAATCTATTGAAACACTTGTTTTATAAGTGTAGGTATTCATATTACATATGGAACTTAGTAAAGGAAAAACTTGGGCTTAAGCATAGCAGTAGCATGAAACTGAAGCAAGAAGTTCAGCAATTCATGATAAATTTTAGATCAAAGTCATTAGAGAGATCTAGCTCACACCATGTTAACAACAACACTACATCATATTCGGAAAGAGAGAAATGCAAAGATACACAATAATGTAGAAACAAGTGAAGAGCAGAGATGGTTACTAATGTTGGGAAAAATCCCTCAAGATCGCCTTAGGAACAAAAAACCCAACCTTGTGGAAAAACAAATAGGACCGGATTGATGGTGGGGCAAAACAAACAACAGATAGTCACTAGCTAAAAGCAATCACAGATCAAGCAATAAAAGAAAATAAAACACGTGATTTATATTGGTTCCACTACCACGAGGTAGTGTACATCCACTTAGAGAGATGAGATTTTTTTACTTTCTAAGAGGAGAAAACTTTACAAGATTGATAATGGAGAAGAACTGAGAGAGATAATTCTACTCATGCTAATCTCTATCTTTATATAGAGATTATTACTGGGGGTGAAGTAATTGATTTATGGTCATAAATCAATGCCTCATTAATTCTCCTATTCATACAGGAAACTTTTATCCATTTGATTTTCCAGTTTCCCCCAATTTACATGCGCCTAATAAGATTCCTTCTTTAATCGGCTAATTAGAGAATTTATCGATTACCTCAATCTCCCAAAATAATTCTTCTTCTTACGTAGTAATTTATTACTCTCTTTAATGATATAAAAGAGGGAATATATATTTGAGTAATTATCTCAAATATCTCGCAAATCTTCTGCAATTGGAAATATTGTATCACTGAAATCAACAATATCTTCCAAATCTTCTGCAATTGGAAATATTGTATCCCCAAATATTACAATCTCCACTTTGATATTATATTTTCATACAAGCCTATCAGCTCCACATACATCCTCTTACTTCAAGTAGTTCTCAGACAAGACACCACATATACTTTCTTAATGAGCTTCAGCTAAGCCATCATCCATTGCACTTTGTCAACGAACTCTAGCAATGCCACCGTCCTCCAACAAAGTGTTGAAAGTACCCTCTCCAAGTAGGACCTATCAATCTCCACAATGAAAACAAAGGTTTCCATCTACCAAGTCACTCTCCCCCTGTGCCACCCTGTAGCACCTAGTTCTTCATCAAGCGAATCAAGTTTGAGCAATGCTCGAACTTTGCAATGGATAATGACTTGGTAAACATATCCACTGCATTACCCTCTGTGTGAACCTTCTGAAGACGTACAAGCTTCTCTTCATCCATAGAGACAAGAAAAGACTCTTTCACCTCGATATGCTTCGTCCTAGAGCTGAAAGCCAGATTTTCAGCTAAGTGAATTGCACTTTGGCTATCAAAATTCACTTATATACCTTCATACATGAAGCTCAAGTCACACAAAAAATGCTTCAAGTAAAGCGCCTCCTTAGCCGCTTCAACCTCAACTATAAGCTCTGTCTATGTAGTAGGCAAAGCCACAATCATCTGCAACCTCGCTTTCCAACTAATAGCTGTCCCACTAATGGTGAACACATAACCTGAGATTGACTTCCTTTGATCTCTATCACCGGCATAATCAGAATCACAAAATCTAAACATTCTGAAATCTCTATCTCTACCGCCAAAGACAGGCCCATGGTCTGGAGTCCCATTAAGATATCTGAAAATATACTTCACTACCTCCCAATGCATCTTTCCTGCATTTGACATGAATCTACTCACCAATCCAACTACTTTTGCAATGTCAGGCCTAATGCAAACCATCACATACATCAGACTACTAACTCACTCGCATAGGGAACCTTCTCCATATAAGCCTTGTCCTTCTTCGAGATTGGAGAGCCTCTACTAGAAAGCTGTATGTGCAAAGGCATGGGTGTGCTAATTGTCTTTGCTCCTTCCATGCTAAACCGAGCAAGCATTTCAGAATATATTCCTTTTGAGTGAGCCTCAAAAGTCCAAGCTTCCTATCCCTTTGCATTTTCATACCCAAAATCTTCCTTGCTTCTCCAAGGTCTTTCATCTCAAATTCCGCCTTAAGCTTCAACTTCAAACTATCAATTTCAGCTTTATCCTTGGAAGCAATTAACATATCATCCACATACAAGAGTAAATACACTCAATAACCATTATTCAAATGCTTGAAGTACACACAAGCGTCTTTGATGCTACGATCAAAACCAAGTGAAAGCATAAAAGAATCAAACCTCTTGTACCACTGTCTAGGCGACTACTTAAGTCCATACAATGACTTCTTAGCTTGCAAACCCAATTCTCTTTTCCATCTATGACATATCCATTTGGCTACTTCATATAAATGTCTCATATAAGTCTCCATGCAAGAAAGCGGTCTTCACATCAAATTGCTCCAACTCTAAGTCATGAGCGACAATTATAGCAAGAAAAATACGGATGAAGGTGTGTCTCACTACATGAGAAAAAATCTCATCATACTACAATCCCTTCCTCTGTGAAAACCCTTTAGCAACAAGTCTAGCCTTATATCTTACATCATCCTACACCTTGAACACCCACTTACAACCTATGGCTCGGTTTCCTTGAGGAGGAGGTACCAAATCCCAAGTCTTGTTCTTCTTCAATGACTCTAGCTCCTCTTCCATAGCGCACATCCACTTCGAACTGTCACATGACTTCAAATCTTCATCAAAGTCAAGTGACTCCTCATGAACCACATGTAGGGAAAAATCAAACTGATCACTAAGGCTAAGAGTTGCATATTGTCAATCACCCTACCTCTCAGGCAGCCTAATAGTCCTAAGACTAGCCCGAGTAGGTACAACTTTGCCTAAACTCCTTTTAGCTCCACCTTGAACTGAAATTCCTCTAGTCTTATGAACATCACCAACACTATTAGAAGATACTTGTGGACTACTCTGTGATGTCACATCAACTACATCTATCTCGCTCTCAGCAGCATCAACAACTCTACTACTAGGTTGTAAAATATGAACCTCTTCCATCTCCTTAGGCCTATTAGAAACATCAGATGTGGTAGGTAAGTCTTTCTTAGGATTGAACGTTGCTGACTCATCAAAAGTAACATGTCTAGAATGAACAATCTTCCTATCAACAGGGTGCCAAATACGATACCCTTTGATACCATGTGTTTATCACAAGAGGATTCCCTTTTATGATCTAGCCTCCAACTTATCATCCCCTGTATGGTAAACATACACATGACAACCAAAAATAAAAAAATAACCAAGGTACACGACTTTACCTCTCCACTTCTCTTCTAGAATCTTCCCATCTATGACTGAGCACGTAATTCGATTAAGAATATGCACCGCAGTCGATAATGTCTCAGGCCAGAAGCCTCTAGATAAGCTTGCCGTCAATCTCAAGCAACGAGCCTTCTCAAGTAAAGTCCTATTCATCCACTCAACTCCATCTCTAGAGATGCTTATCGATTGTTGCTAACGGGAGTTGGTATGGCTCGAATCACACACCAAGGGTAATCCAGTTATGTTTACCTTAGAGTATATCCCATCTAGAGATATATGTTGCTTGGAAGGTAGTTTTTTATCCTTGTCATGAAATTTGGATTCGACTAGATCTGAGGAGATCTCCATGGAAAATCCAATATGCAAACGCACCTTAGTGGTATTGATTGTATACCTATTATTGTTGTGGCGTTCACGCAGCAACTATTTGATATGACTTATGTGCTACACTCTAGACATTATCTCTCATATCACTATATATTAAACCTAATGAATGGTTGTTTTATTTGAGGGGAAAAACTGTTATGGGAATCCGTACAGTCTCAATAGTTATTGTTGCTTGTCAGTCATATTTCTTGAGTTTCTAACGCTGGTTTTCCAGACTAAACCAGATGTTATTTTCTTATAATGCTTGGGTCAGCTCCGTGTATGTTTTCAGATTTAGCTTTAGATACTTTGGAGATTTTGGAGAAGGGTTGGAGTTCTACCTATCATAGTATTTATTTCTACTGCATTACTTTGTGTGTATCATCAGCATTTGTTAAGACGGGTTGTTATAACTGTTAGGGCTGATTACCGTACCCCTGAAAAACATTGTATCTTAGGATGACAGTTTATACTGTCTTTTGATATTATATATGATCATTCCGTAGTGAGATTCTGATATTGTGTTCTCTTCTTTTTTGTTCTATTTCTTTTTTCTTTTATTTTACTCTAACAATTCGTCTTTCCGGCACTTGGGTGCTCAGCACATGAATACCGTGGATATATTAGTGTCAACATTCGAGGGTCGACAAGGCGAGTCGTTACAACGTATCACTTAACAATGCATGGCAACAAAAGAGTTTATGGCATAATAAGTACAGTTTATGTTAGCAAAGAATGGTGCCCCCTCTTCTACTAATTGAAGCTTTCGCTCGCAATTATTTTATTTTATAAATTAAAATGTTAGGTCCTAATGTTCATCACTCTTATTTTAACTTTCAAACGCATATTTCTTTTTCCAATATAACGCTCAGTATTATTATATTTTACTTAGTCAAAAATGGTCAAACTACGGTCTTGTATTTAAATTCAAAAATGGTTCAGATATATTCAAGTGAATGAACATGTCACACGATCACATTTGTAATTTGTTTCGTTGCTATCAAATGCATATTGACCGTGCATACCATCATAATTGTGCCACCTACTTAGTTTTTTAGGGGTGGGACCGCTTGTTTGACAATTATTTTGATTTATTCCCAACTTTAAAATTTCTTTGATTAGTTAAATGTTTACTGTTTTGGCCTGTAAATTCTAAAGCTTGAATTAGTCCAGTCAAATCAACAATTTTTAATTAGTCCAAAATCTACCTGCGGTTTATCAAAAATATCTGCATGCGCTTTCAACTGGATGAACATCTTTGTCCTAGTCCACAATGGATAATTTTTAAATTTCCTCAATAAAACGAACCCTTATCCATTTAGAACTACTATAAAACCTAAAACTGCTCATTGTTATTTAGAAGTCTGCACGGGTATCTTTCTCAACCATTATTATTTTGTTTTTAATTTCCTGTACTGTAACACTACTGATATATATATATATATATATATATATATATATATATGATACCAAAAGAGAGGGGGGTGAGAGAGAAAAGACAGCGTTTAGATATATGCTGCCAGGAGATGTTTTTTTTTTATATTGTGGTAAACCACATTTCAACTAAATGTTTTGTAAAAACTTGTATGTAATACCCCAGAGCATAACATGCTATAAATATTACAGTGTGGTTTATTATTTCGTGTAATATGTAGTATTCCTGTACGTGTTTCTTCATATTTTAACTACCTTGCTGGCAGCTTGAAAGTATAATACCCAAGGGTGCAGCAAGTAGGAGTATTTGAACAAGGAATTAGGAACCTTTTCATTCTTAATTCAGAGTCTTCTAATTTTTTGTTCAAGTCCTTGTAGTATCCCTCTTTAATAAAACTCATTATATGGCTCATCTTCATACCAATAATCTGTATCTATGTAAGTTGTTAAGTCTAGGGATCTATTTAACCATTCCCTATTTTCTTCAAGTATTTCTTGTCTAATCTGTTCATAATGTTCTTTAACAAATAGATCTAACATTCTGTTGGTAATCTTCATCTTTGGATTTTTAGTATCAAATACGAAATAAGTATTTCTAAGATTTTTTATTACTTCCTTTTTGTTTATCTTAGGTTCATCATCAAGGTTGATGAGTTTTTCTGTATAGTTATGTCTAAATATCTTTGCAATATTATATTGCTGGTTTTCATTTAATTCTGTTTGTTTTAGAATAATCATGAGTTTAGTCATAAATTTTTGTTCTAAATAATTCTGTAGAGATTCTATATTCTCGATTTTCGGAAATCCGTTCATTTTTTATTTTCCCAATTATTATTTTCTGTTATGTTGTAATCTGCTTTATTTTTTGTTTCTAGGTAATTTTGCCATTCTTTATAAAATTCTTTAACAAATATGGGTGTCAGTACTATGTTTCCAGGTTCTCTCCAGATATTAAAGTTATTATATATTTCAGTTAAACTTGTTTCACAGTCATAAATACTGATCAACTCGTGTGAATATTTTTGTTTGAAAATACTTATTATTTGGTGTTTTTGGTTTTCTGTAAGGTCTGTATTGTTTTTCATAATGTTTATTATATTCATCATAAATTTATTTTCTAAATATTGCTGTAATTTTTCCATTTTTATTGTTTCTCCTTTTTATGAAAGATTGGTTGTTTAAGTTAGAGAAAGTAGTCAAAGCTTTTGGAAATACTAAGATACAATTCTACTTATGAGCATTATGTATTTCTTATGTTGCCATACTGATTTATCATTAATATTATTTTCAGGTTTGTCAAAAATATCCATGAAATCTTTTAAAACCTTTACCAGAACCCTATATCTTAAATCATTTTTCCTCACCTTGTCATCCTAAGCGTCTACTCTTTTCCCTCACACGGTACTTTCTTCGACTAACGGATTTACGTCTGTTGGAAATACTTATTAAGCTTATAGCAACTGGTGTCAATTGTTTAAAAATATCATAGTCATTTTAACATAGTGATCATAATATTAACAAAAAAAGTTATGGTAAAACAAAAGAACTTACATAGCTGAAGCAGTCTTGTATCCTTTCTTTCCTTAGCTCTGACTTAATGTTTAGTTACTCATAAACTTTGGAGAAGAAGAAGAGATTTTGGAGAAGGCAGCCATTAACGCAAAGCTTATATTATTTTCACAATATGATACAATACTAGTGATTCGATGATATTTACATACAAGGCAGGCTCCTTATATAGATGGAGCAAACATAAAAAGATACATACAGCTGTCAAGAAAAAATAAAAGATGCCTTCCACTCAAAGAAAGAAAAATAATATTTATATCTTTACATTTGTTTTATTCAGGATAGTGGGCACAAAGGTCACATCCTTCCTTTAAAGGGGATTCCCACTGAGAAAAGTAGTAAACTTTATGATTTCTTTTGTCAAATCAGTTTTCGTCGGTGGACATATTGGTTGATTCGACGTCTTCTTTGTCTTCGTTGTTCCTTTTTCTTTGTTTTTCCCTTTTGTAGTTTTTTATCATTGAGGGCTTTGGATGAAATATATCGAAGTTTCTGTAATTTATCCCTTGATCTCTCAAGGCTTTTGTGACGAATATTTTTGTTGTGGGGGTCTCAGCATATAAGTAAGAGCCTTTGTTGTTCCAATCGTCTTCTTCCACTATTTTGAGGGCTCTGTACCTTTCATAAGTCTGTTCTTTGATTTTTATATAATCCATTTTTTCTGGATTATTTTCCTCTATCCATTCTTCATAATCTGGATCTAGGAATTTTACCCTGATGTGGACAGTGTGCTTTGTAGGTTCGAAAATATTTTTTCCAAAATGTGGAGGTGTGGACGTGAAGTCCATGTAAATGTCAATTGCTAGTATATTTGTTAGTTGTTCTATTATACTTCCAAAAGGTTCTGGAAGATCTTCTTGGATCCATTCATCAAAATAGATTCTTTTAATAAGCCCATAATTTAATAACATATTTGGGTCAAATATGAAGTTTCCTTGGGTTAGGTATTTATATTTTGTGAGATTGAGGGTGATTTGTGGGACTGCACAGGATATCATGCATGAGCAGTCATGGGTTATTTGTGGACAAGAGGGAAATCTTTTTGTACATGGGATATTTGTATTTCTCATGATATCCCATTTTATTTGTAGTCCTTCATTTTTTGTTTTGGAGATATGTGAGAAAAATTCACATATTTTATTGAAATCTTGTGGAGAAAGTTCAGCGGGGTGTTGTATAAAGTGCAACTCCCTTGTCATTTGTTCTGGAAAGTTAGGCAGAGTTATAGGTTTTTGGTTTATATTTGGCGGAGGTATGTTTTGGTAGACATTTTTGGGATTGCCAAGATTTGTCATTTTTGTGGGATTGGCTTTGGTTATAGTAGCAAAAGAAGTTTGAGGTCTGAAATTTGTAGAGGAAGAAGTTTCAGTGCTTTCTTCTTTAATTTGTTTTCCCAAAGAAATTTGTTGTAGACTCTGTATGTCTTCAGAAATTATATAATCTTTTCCGAAGACCTTTTGTAACTCATTTGTAGCTGCTTCAAAAGTGTTGAAGCCTTTGTATAGTGGTTTCCCATATCTGGGATTTTGTTCAAGGTATTTTATTTTAATGATCATTTGTTCCCATGTGGTATAAATACCAGCATCGGGGCCAGTAAACAGGCCATAGTAGAGATATTTTGTTCTTTTCTCATTTGTGAACATTTGTACTAGAGTGTATAAAACACTCAATTTTTGTTTGTTTGACTCTTGAGGAGTCTTCATATTCCAGATATTGTCTAGAATCATTTGTTGGTCTTCAGTGACTTTCGTCTTTGTCTGAAATTTGTTTGTAGTATATATCTTCAAATGCTTGGATGGGTTTAATTCCTCCATTTCTGCAAGATAAATGTTAGTGATGGACATATATGATATTATTTTAGTAATCTTGACAATTGGTCTGGTAAGAAGTTATTTTTTCCCTTTATGTGTTCCCAATTAATGTTAGTTCCGCAATTTGATATGGCATGTTTAAATTTTAACCATCTGTTATTTATGGTTCCGTTTTCTTTTTTATTATCTGTATATTTCACAATTGATTCACAATCTGTTCTAATTGTTATTTCCTTTTGGGAAATTATAAATAATTTAAAAGCTTCTAAAACGTATATTATGGCTAGTATCTCATAATCTAAAGATGTCATATATCCTTTTTCCTTGTATGTTCCTGAGGTATATCTACATATTTTTTCTGTAGATTTACTTTCATATTTGTTATCTTTACTTAATAATATTCCTCCCCATCCTAAGGAAGATCCATCTGTTTCAATTATTAAGTATTCTGTCTATAAAGGTAAACTTAAAGGTTTTAAGTTTTGGGCCAATTTCTTTATTTCTTGGATTTGTTTTATATCTTCTATGTTAAATTCTCTGTTGCCCTTTGGACTTGCCTTGTTATAAAGGGGTCCAGTGTATTTTGAAAGATTTTTTATATAAGGTCTTGCATAATTTACAAGTCCTAAAAAGGCTTGTAATTGTTTCAAACTTTCTAATTTGTCTGGAAACTCTAAAATTTTTCTAGCTATATGCGGCTGTAATTCTATAATTCCTTTACCTATTTTGGCTCCTAAAAATTCTATATTGTTTTTCAATAGTTCTATCTTTTTCTTTGATACAATTAATCCGTGTGCTTCTATAAGTTTTAATACAGTATACAAATGTGATATGTTTTCTTGCTTAGTTTTAGAAAATACAAGAATATCATCTATGTATACACAAGTGTATTTGTTGCAATTTTGGAAAACATTATCCATTTTTCTTTGGAATATTTGTGGTGCATTTTTTAAGCCAAATGGCATTACTAACCATTCATAATGTCCTTCACTGCATGTAAATGCAGTCCAAGGTATAGATTCAGGATGCATTTTTACTTGCCAGAATCCTGATTTTAAATCAAATTTGGAGAACCAATTTGATCCTTGTATTTTATTTATTAATACATCTTTATTAGGAATGCAATATCCATCTTCATGAGTATTGTCATTTAATCTAGTGTAGTTCATGACCATTCTAGATTGGCCACGTTTTCTTTCAGATTCCTTTTGGACAATAAATGCTGCTGTCCTATGTCTTGAATATGTCTTTCTAATAATATTTAGGTTTGTCAAAAATTTTTTATGCATCTTGAATTCTTCCATGATCCAAGTATCATATTTTGGAGATCCTGTTTTTATAGTTAAATCAGGGTTGATTATATCTAATTTGCATTGTATAGAGTCTCTGTTCCAGTGTTTTAATGGTTTTTCTCCTATAATTTTTATTTTTTCTAGTTTAGAGATTAGTTGGTCTATGTCATCTATTGTTAATAACAATCTACTTATGTCCCTTGGATTTAT
Organism: Allium fistulosum; assembly: GCA_030737815.1. Classification (NCBI taxonomy): domain Eukaryota; kingdom Viridiplantae; phylum Streptophyta; class Magnoliopsida; order Asparagales; family Amaryllidaceae; genus Allium; species Allium fistulosum. The sequence goes on along the minus strand of CM060903.1, from coordinate 1,397,727,976 downwards.
AAGTTGGACATCTTTAATAAATCCTTTTCTTTTATATTCATAATTTTTAGAATTCTCTTGTATAAATTCTTCATTTTCCTTTTCTGTAATTGTGTGTATATTTTCGTAGTTTTTGCATTGTCCTGGTATGGGGCAATTACATTTTTCGTTTTCTCTTTTACTGTCGCTTTTGTGTTCTGTTTTTCCACCACGCTTCTCAAGTGCATATTCTGATAGAATTGGGGTTAGTGTAGTTTTTTTTGAAATTTGTATATAGTCTTTATTAAATGCAAAACTTCCGTTGTCATTTAATAAGAAGTCTAATCCTAGGATTAGTTTTATTCCTTCTAGGTTTAATTCTAAAACCCATAGTTGTTTTATGTTGTAATATGGAGACCACTCTCCACATGTATTTGTGAAGCTTATGTTTATATTTTTAACAATATTTGTAATAATATTGGTAGTTCCATCAAATTGGATACTTTGTTTTGGCTTATCTGCTTTTGTTACGTATTTGTAAGGTATGAGACTAGAACAAATGGTTGAACTAGTAGCTCCTGTGTCTATAAAGGCTAATATCTGTATTTCTAATCCTTTTATATTTAGCTTTGTTGGGATACGTAATTCCTTTAGGTTTCCTGAATTACATATTAGTGGAATTTGTATTGGTTTGTCAATGTTATTTAAATTGTTATTATTTTCATATGATGTTGATACATCATGAGTTACATCATGAGTAACCTCTTTCTTATTTTCTAAGGTTATAATTTTTTCTCTTATTTCTTCTAGTTCCAGTTCGATATTATTTGTTCTTTCTTCAAGTGTCTTAATTCTATCTTCATTTATCTTATTTTTATCTGTGTAAACAGGTTTATTTTCTCTGGGCAAATTTATATCGAATTTGTTCTTTGCACATATATGGCATATTTCCATTGTGCATTCTATACATTTAAATCTTTTATCAAAAGCAGGGTACCAAGGACAGAATTCACATTTCGTGGTATCTGTTCCCATTTTATGTTTGAAATTATGTTCGCATAATTCTTTGTTTACAATATTTAGTAAGTATTCATGTGGTATATTTTCTTGAAAATCTGTTAATTCATCAATTAAGGTGTAATTTGATGTTTGTATTTGTTCTTGTTCCTGTAATCCTTCTAAGGATATTATAGAATATATTGTAGAAGTTTCTGAAACATCAGAAGCAATTTCAATCAGATCTTCTTTGACTGAATCTATAAGGTTAGATTCTCTAGTAAATAAGTTATGTCTTTTTGGACATGAGGAAGATAAATGTCCTTTTTCATTACAAGCAAAACATGTGATTGTATTTGTGTATGTTTTTCTTGGATTATATTTTCTAACATGTCTTTCTTTGTTAAGATAAGGTTTTTTGGCATTTGATTTTCTTAAATAATATTTTTTTGTATATCTCTTTTTAAACTTAGGTTTTCTATCTATGTTGTAATTTCTTGATCCATATTGCTGTGGAGTATATATTTGAAACGACCCTGAAATTCCGACCCAATTTAAAAAAAATTTAGAACCGTTATTTTAATTAAAAATGTGAAACTTACATACGATTTCAATCAACGTCCAAACTTTGTTTCTAAATTTCGCCTAGATGATTGTAGATATGGGTAAAGTTTCGTGGGAAAATACCGCAGTAAACTTCGTGCGCGTTTTACTGCACATCAGTTCATTTTAAAACGTGGAAAATTTTATCTTCCGAACCTAAATAATTTTACATAGAAAAATTCTAAATCATTTTCTGACAAAGGCATCATTTTCCGTTTTTCAAAATTCGGACATCTTTAGCTCCGTCGATCTTATTCTTCGGTGTTTTGCTGCATTCTCCGTAATAGGAATTTCAAATATTCACAAACGATTTCCGTTACCGTTCAAACTTCACATTTGGAATACGCCTAGATAGACATAGGTGTACGCCAAATTTCGTCGAAAAATATTGTAGTAAATTTCGCTCGTCAAATTTACATATTAGTTTTAATTTTATGTGTAACTTTTCTATCGTCCGAACCCAAATATTTTTCACAATGTTGCATAAGAAAAATATTCTGATCATAGCGGCGCATTTCGTTTCGTCAAATTTCGCTTTTAATTGCCAGTTAAAATGTTCACCCGTGCAAATGGGTTATTAAGATTCGCCACTTCGCAAACAATGTCAAACCACCAATATCTTTATACCGTTGTGTCCGCCTCGTCGCGCGGATCAAAATGGTATATTTGTTTGTGTCAATCGGAGTTCGGCGTTGCAAACTATAAATTGGTTAACGGAGTACAAACTGGTCCGTTACGCCACACAAACCGGTACCCTACTTTTCCCGCTCAAAATTCAAATGGCCCTTGTCCATTCAGTAACTGAAGAGCCACTGTGACAAATAATCATTTTATTTGCACGGGGACTCTAAATTCTCTGTTTATATCTGCTACCCTCTCACTTCATTTACTGCCCACTGCATTTCACTTTTCACTGGTACGTAATAACTCTGTTCTCTCTTCTCCCTTTCTTCATAATTCATTTATTTGTCTCCCTCCATAAAGTGAAACCCACTGCCTTTGCCTCCACCTGCTCCATGCTTCCACTCCTCCCTACCATGCTTCATGCATTGCACGTCCCCAGCCCTCTCCCTCCACCCACCCATGCAACCGCCACCTTCGCCTCCGCCCCGGCAACCCACTCCGCCCGCAGCCACCTCCGCCCAGCCGGCCCACTCCACTCCGCCCAGCAGCCCGCCAGTCCCTCCGCCCCAGCGCACCACCCAACCTCCCCAGCCCCGCCTGCCCCGCCCCATGCCGCGCCCGCCGCCCCAGCGCACCACCCAACCTCCCCAGCCCCGCCAGCCCCGCCCCATGCCGCGCCTGCCGCCCCAGCGCCCTCCGCCCAGCCTCCACCCGCTTCGCCCGTCCCCAGCCCTGCCCTCCGCCTACGTCCCCGCGTCCGCCCAACCAAGCCACCCGCCCCACCACCAATTCGCCTGCACGCCCACCGACCCCACCACCTCCGCCCCTACCAGCTCCGCATCCACTCCGCCTACGCCCCGTACCCACCAGCCACCCTGTCCTGTCCCCTCCTCATTGCCGCCCCAAGCCCACTGCCTGTCCCCGGCCACTGCCTGTCCCCAGCCCACCGCCTCGTCCCCACCAGGCCACCCCATCGCCACTGCAGCCCCTGCTCCGCCCAGACCCACCCGCCGTCACTGCCGTGCCGCGCCTTGGCTGCCTGTGATTAGTGCACTTCAGTTGCATATAAATATATGCATGAAACTGTTAATTATATGCTTGGAATAGTTGCTTACGTACAGTGTTTTACTGGTTTGCAGCTTCTGATCCGGGATCTCAGTCCTAGGCTTTATCCGGCTTGTTGAATCTATCTCGCTTCATCGTTGGTATGGTTTATATATATTCAATCGATATATATATGACAATAAACAAATTATTGATAATCTTTTATTTGATTTGCAGTTGTGTTCGTTTTGCGTCGTGCCGGTTAGTGTCTATCTTATCTATTCGTCTTCGTGCTTCGTCGTCCAATCTTTAACCACGAAAGGTGAATATTTTATATTCACGACTCAATCTATTATGCTATGATAATCAAGTGATAAATGTTGTTAATATTAATCTGGATATTAAATTGTTGATTGTTAAAATTTGGTCAAAATGAATTGTTAATTTCTAAAAGTTTGACGCCATATATTGTTTAAACATGTTGAACTGTAATACGATGTTAATTAGAGTAAATAATAGTGACATTAAAATTGATAAGTACGATTGATGTAGAAATTTGATAACGGACACCAAGTAAAAATATAAATGTGATAATCTTTAATCCGTAGTATTCTAGGAATAATTGTATTAATTTGCATAATAACAAATGTAAGTTAATAGGGTTATTTCGGGATTATTTGAATAAATTGTAAAATTTGTTATGTATGGTTGCTATTGCTTGTTTATTTACTTTGACACCATCCCAGTTATCACACTGCAAGTTCCCTTTGCTATGCCTTGTTTTATATTGAATGATATCGGGTTGAAATGATAAATACCCACTTAATAACTTGGCCTAGGATAGACAATTAAAAATAAGAAACCCGATTGGTCAACAAAAATTATTTTGAAATTGAAATCTATTTGAAATTAAGAAATGAACTTAATAATTTGTTTGGAAATCAAGTAACGACTTAATGGATTTAATTGAAATAAAATTATGGATTTAATTAAAATGAATTAATGGATTTAATTGAAATAAATTAATGGATTAATTGGAATAAATTAATGGATTAGATTGAACGGATTAATAAATCTATTTAATTGAAGAAAAATGAATTGGAGAATTTGATTGAAATAAGATTTAAAACAAGTGAGTTTAGAATTTAATAATTTAATTTATTAAATTGGTAGATTTAGATTTAAACTGAGTTTTAAATTAAATAGATTTGAACTTGTTATAAATAAATTTAGATTTAGGAAATTTTGACTTAAAATGGAATACGAAACTAACTAAAGTTTATGGATTGAATTTAGCGACAATTTAAAGGTAAATGATTTTTAAATCTAATGAAATTGATTTAATCAAATTTATGATTATATTTAATGAAATGATGAATGTAAATATGAATTGAGATAAATAGAATTTGATTTAACGATTCGAACTTAGTTAACCGGTAAATTTGAATTAATTGATTTGAACTAAATTTAATAAGTGAGTTATTAAATTGAACTTGAATACTTAATTATATGGAATTCAAATGTTTGGACTACAGATTTCATTTGGAAATATGATTTTAAATATCCGAAATAAATTGAATCGGGAAATGTCAAAATTTGGAAGTCAAATTTGCACCTTGACTTCCGGACTTTGATTTGTTTTAAACGTTAAGTTAACCGACCATTGGGTAATAAATACGTAGTTATTAAAGAGACCGGGATCGGATATGGACATACTCTCTGTCGATACCGAAAACCACTTTAATAACTATCACACGCGAAGTGTTGATCCAGAATGAAGTGGATGGTTTGGTGAACGCGTTGACTGAAGAAAGAGAACGATATTGGACGACCCCTGACATGACAAAAACAGGAGCCGCGCCGGGCCATTGAGGTTCGCCACCTCTAGCGGACACACTTCTTCGATACCATATCTATTACTTTTGTGATTCGATTTGGGTGCACCCCTTGATTTGGGAGTGTTGTTTCGCGGTGTTGAGATAGTAGCTGCTATGCTCAACATCAGTCCGGATCACGCAACTACTAGTATCCTAGTTGGTATCGCCTCATGTACCTTGTCATACTGATTATCCAATTCGCGACCACTACGTTTTGTTTTGTACCTTTAGTATATGGATTGCCCTCTGGTGACTTCCGGTTTTGGGGAAACTACGGTCTTGTATATGCTCTTGGGAATAAAAATGTGTTAAGGGTGGTATGGGCCATGACTTAACACTATTTTAATATCGTACTTTACTGATTAGCCATTATCTATATATCGTATTCTATTGTATATATAGATAGTTTATCGGATCCTTAGAGATGTAATTTTATCCATCTTTAAGTTATGAACTATTCCCTTGCACTTGGTTTAATTGCATAAGATTTTGAGTCCTGACTCGAGTGTTTCTTTTGCATATGCTCGGGTCAGTCTGAAGCTATCCAGTTGCTGATCAAGGTTGGTTGAAGATGCTGAAGGCTTAGCATTTATCTTTATCAGTCTATTTATATTCCTGTATTGATGTCCTAGTCTGTTGGACATTTTTGGTATTAGTCACTTGATGTTAAGACATTGTTGTATATTATATAGTGGCTTCATGAACTGCTATTATGACGATGTATTTTCCGCTGCATTATTTTGTGACTGTTCTGTGATGTTGTATTGATTCTCATTTACATTTATGTATTTATAATCCCATAATGATTCATGTTTTGTATTATTTAAGTTGACATGTGTGGATTATTGTCGATTTAAATGGTACAAATATACGGGTTGTTACAGTTGGTATCAGAGCTTCGGTTTCCTTAAAAACCTTAGTTTGGGATTATATATAAACTCATTAGAGATAGGGTAGCAATACCCTAGAATGAGGAGAATCGATTCAATATCAAATCCTTTCATTTCAAACTTCTTTGATTCATTAATTAGACTTTTCTTAAAATTCTATGATTTTCTATCCGTTGGCTTTAACAATCCCTTTGGTATTTCAGGATGGGTACCAGAGGAAACCATAGGGGAGGGAGGGCTGGAGACGATTTTCGCATTGATCTTATTCCAGGAGCTACTCCCGTAGTTCTCCCTCACAGAAGGATGGCTCCTAAAGAAAAAGCTGAACTTAAAACTCAAATTGATGATCTATTTGCTAAAGGTTTGATTAGGAGAAGTTGTTCTGAATGGGGCGCCGTAGTTGTATTTGTCACCAAATCGGATGGGTCTCTTCGCATGTGTGTTGATTATAGGGAACTGAACAAACGCACTCTCAAGAACCGCTATCCGATGCCTCGCATCAATGATTTATTCGATCAGCTCCATGGAGCTAAAGTTTTCTCACAACTTGATCTTGCCACTGGGTTCCACCAACTCAGAGTAGCAGAAGATAGTATTCATAAGACAGCTTTCCGTACCGAGAACGGATTCTATGAATGGTTGGTTATGCCATTCGGTTTGACCAACGCACCTGCTTATTTCATCGACTTGATGAATCGAGTCTTCCGTGAGGTGCTTAACAAGTTTGTTCTTGTTTTCATTGATGATATTCTCGTTTTCTCCAAAGATGAGAAGGAGCACGAGACACACCTTGCTTATGTTCTGGAAACTCTCCGAAATCATCAACTTAAGGCCAAATTCTCTAAATGCCACTTCTGGCGAGACGAAGTGAGATTCCTGGGCCACATAGTTTCTGAAAATGGGATTTCGGTCGATCCAGCTAAGATCGCCGTAATCAATGTAAGTTCTATCCTATTCGCTATTTCTATTCAATTCCTCTTATCCCTTTCTAATTTGAAATTATCTACAGGATTGGGAGACTCCCAAAACTCCTACTGATATTCGTAGCTTCTTGGGCTTGGCCGGCTATTATCATAGATTTATTGAGCACTTTGCCCGGATTTCTTCCCCACTCACTGCTTTAACCCGAAAGGATGTCAAGTTTATTTGGAGTGAGAAGTGCGAATCAGCTTTTAAGGAATTGAAGCGTAAGTTAACTTCAGCCCCAGTTCTTGCGGTAATTGATGGAAGTGAGGGATTAACTGTCTATACAGATGCCTGCCGAGAAGGTTTAGGCGCTGTTCTTATGCAAAACGGAAAGGTTATTGCTTATGCTGGCCGCCAGTTGAAGATCCATGAAGTAAACTATGCAACTCATGATCTAGAGCTTCTTGCAGTTGTATTTGCTTTGAAACTGTGGAGGCATCATCTTTTGGGAATTAAATTTGAATTATTCACGGATCATAAGTCCTGGAGGTATATCTTTTCTCAGAAGGATTTGAACCAGAGACAAGTCCGGTGGCTCGAATTCTTAGCTGCATATGATCTCGACATCAATTATACTCCTGGGAAAGCAAATGTTGTAGCTGATGCTTTGAGCCGTAGCAAAGCATTGTCATGTTGTAATCTTGTAGAAGGCATGCTATTTCAGCTTGTTATCTCCCCATCTCTTGTGGATCGCATCAAAGCTAAGCAATATGAGGACACCTTGCTCTATCGCATGAAGGAGTTAGTTCTTGGTAGAGTTGGAAATACCGACAGTAAAGTGGGAGCACAGATAGATAGTAATGGAGTTCTGAGGATTGACAATCGTATTTGCGTCCCTAATATCGATGGATTGAGACAGGAAGTGCTTAGAGAAAACCATCGGTCATCACTTTCATTTCATCCTGGTGTCACTAAGATGTACCGAAATATGAAGCGTTTATATTGGTGGAGTGGGATGAAGAGGGATATTTCTATATATGTCAGTAGATGCACCACTTGCCAACAAGTTCAGGCCGATCACCAGAAGACGGCAGGATTACTTCAACCCCTAGAGATTCCGTGTTGGAAATGGGATCAGATTTCTATGGACTTCATTGATGGATTACCGAGGACCAAAAAAGGTAACGAGAGTATATGGGTTATTGTTGATAGGTTGACAAAATCTGCTCACTTTATTCCTGTTAAGGCCACTCGTACTGCTTTGAGTTTGGCCGAGATATATATGAGAGAGATTGTTAGACTTCATGGTGTTCCATCTAGTATTGTGTGCGATAGAGACCCTTTATTCACTAGTAAATTCTGGAAGGCATTTCAGGACGTTTTGGGCACTAAACTGAATCTGAGCACAACTTATCATCCTCAAACAGATGGCCAAACTGAAAGGGTGAATCAGATTTTAGAGGATCTGCTTCGTGCCTGCATTATTGATTTCGGTGGATCTTGGGAAGACCATCTCCATTTGGTTGAATTCACTTATAATAATAGTTATCAAGTAAATCAAAATTTCAATTTGAATAAGTAAATTTGAATTAAAATTTAACCACCTTTATATTCAGGCAAGCATCGATATGGCACCGTTCGAAGCTTTATATGGACGGCCATGCAAATTGCCAGCTTGTTGGATTGAACCTGGTGATCGATTAATTCTTGGCCCAGATATGATTATAGAAGCATCCGAGAAGGTAAATGAAATCAGAAGGAAGATGAAGACCGCACAGGATAGACAGAAGAGCTATGCTGATAGGCGTAGGAGAGATTTAGAATTCCTGGTTGGGGATAAGGTATTCCTTAAGGTATCACCCTTGAAGAATGTTATTCGATTTGGTCGTAGAGGGAAGCTCGCTCCTAGATTTGTTGGACCATTCACTATCGCTGAGAGAATTGGTACACTAGCCTACAGAGTTGCACTACCGGAGAAATTTGAGGGCGTGCACAACTTCTTCCATGTTTCACATCTTCGGAAAGTTATACACGATCCATCCATGACCATTCCTATTGCTCAGTTAGATGAAGTTGATATTGAGCCGGATTTGACTATAGAGAGGAGACCACTTCGTATTGTTGATAGGGAAACAAAGCAACTTAGAAGGAAGTCGGTTAGCCTAGTCAAAGTCCAATGGAGTCCCGATGATCGTGAGTGCACTTGGGAAACCGAGGAGAGTATCCGGGATTCTAATCCAGAATTGTTTGTTGAAGGTAAATTTCATTCTATACTCTTTACTATATTCAATAATCTATTCTGAATCCATTGTATCTTTGTTATCTGTTCTTCCACTCTTTACTTTGTTCCTTTTCGGCGACGAAAAGTCTTGAGTAGGGGAGAATGTAACGACCCTGAAATTCCGACCCAATTTAAAAAAAATTTAGAACCGTTATTTTAATTAAAAATGTGAAACTTACATACGATTTCAATCAACGTCCAAACTTTGTTTCTAAATTTCGCCTAGATGATTGTAGATATGGGTAAAGTTTCGTGGGAAAATACCGCAGTAAACTTCGTGCGCGTTTTACTGCACATCAGTTCATTTTAAAACGTGGAAAATTTTATCTTCCGAACCTAAATAATTTTACATAGAAAAATTCTAAATCATTTTCTGACAAAGGCATCATTTTCCGTTTTTCAAAATTCGGACATCTTTAGCTCCGTCGATCTTATTCTTCGGTGTTTTGCTGCATTCTCCGTAATAGGAATTTCAAATATTCACAAACGATTTCCGTTACCGTTCAAACTTCACATTTGGAATACGCCTAGATAGACATAGGTGTACGCCAAATTTCGTCGAAAAATATTGTAGTAAATTTCGCTCGTCAAATTTACATATTAGTTTTAATTTTATGTGTAACTTTTCTATCGTCCGAACCCAAATATTTTTCACAATGTTGCATAAGAAAAATATTCTGATCATAGCGGCGCATTTCGTTTCGTCAAATTTCGCTTTTAATTGCCAGTTAAAATGTTCACCCGTGCAAATGGGTTATTAAGATTCGCCACTTCGCAAACAATGTCAAACCACCAATATCTTTATACCGTTGTGTCCGCCTCGTCGCGCGGATCAAAATGGTATATTTGTTTGTGTCAATCGGAGTTCGGCGTTGCAAACTATAAATTGGTTAACGGAGTACAAACTGGTCCGTTACGCCACACAAACCGGTACCCTACTTTTCCCGCTCAGAATTCAAATGGCCCTTGTCCATTCAGTAACTGAAGAGCCACTGTGACAAATAATCATTTTATTTGCACGGGGACTCTAAATTCTCTGTTTATATCTGCTACCCTCTCACTTCATTTATTGCCCACTGCATTTCACTTTTCACTGGTACGTAATAACTCTGTTCTCTCTTCTCCCTTTCTTCATAATTCATTTATTTGTCTCCCTCCAGAAAGTGAAACCCACTGCCTTTGCCTCCACCTGCTCCATGCTTCCACTCCTCCCTCCCATGCTTCATGCATTGCACGTCCCCAGCCCTCTCCCTCCACCCACCCATGCAACCGCCACCTTCGCCTCCGCCCCGGCAACCCACTCCGCCCGCAGCCACCTCCGCCCAGCCAGCCCACTCCACTCCGCCCAGCAGCCCGCCAGTCCCTCCGCCCCAGCGCACCACCCAACCTCCCCAGCCCCGCCTACCCCGCCCCATGCCGCGCCTGCCGCCCCAGCGCCCTCCGCCCAGCCTCCACCCGCTTCGCCCGTCCCCAGCCCTGCCCTCCGCCTACGTCCCCGCGTCCGCCCAACCAAGCCACCCGCCCCACCACCAATTCGCCTGCACGCCCACCGACCCCACCACCTCCGCCCCTACCAGCTCCACATCCACTCCGCCTCCGCCCCGTACCCACCAGCCACCCTGTCCTGTCCCCTCCTCACTGCCGCCCCAAGCCCACTGCCCGTCCCTGGCCACTGCCCGTCCCCAGCCCACCGCCTCGTCCCCACCAGGCCACCCCATCTCCACTGCAGCCCCTGCTCCGCCCAGATCCACCCGCCGTCACTGCCGTGCCGCGCCTTGGCTGCCTGTGATTAGTGCACTTCAGTTGCATATAAATATATGCATGAAACTGTTAATTATATGCTTGGAATAGTTGCTTACGTACAGTGTTTTACTGGTTTGCAGCTGCTGATCCAGGATCTCAGTCCTAGGCTTTATCCGGCTTGTTGAATCTATCTCGCTTCATCGTTGGTATGGTTTATATATATTCAATCGATATATATATGACAATAAACAAATTATTAATAATCTTTTATTTGATTTGCAGTTGTGTTCGTTTTGCGTCGTGCCGGTTAGTGTCTATCTTATCTATTCGTCTTCGTGCTTCGTCGTCCAATCTTTAACCACGAAAGGTGAATATTTTATATTCACGACTCAATCTATTATGCTATGATAATCAAGTGATAAATGTTGTTAATATTAATCTGGATATTAAATTGTTGATTGTTAAAATTTGGTCGAAATGAATTGTTAATTTCTAAAAGTTTGACGCCATATATTGTTTAAACATGTTGAACTGTAATACGATGTTAATTAGAGTAAATAATAGTGACATTAAAATTGATAAGTACGATTGATGTAGAAATTTGATAACGGACACCAAGTAAAAATATAAATGTGATAATCTTTAATCCGTAGGATTCTAGGAATAATTGTATTAATTTGCATAATAACAAATGTAAGTTAATAGGGTTATTTCGGGATTATTTGAATAAATTGTAAAATTTGTTATGTATGGTTGCTATTGCTTGTTTATTTACTTTGACACCATCCCAGTTATCACACTGCAAGTTCCCTTTGCTATGCCTTGTTTTATATTGAATGATATCGGGTTGAAATGATAAATACCCACTTAATAACTTGGCCTAGGATAGACAATTAAAAATAAGAAACCCGATTGGTCAACAAAAATTATTTTGAAATTGAAATCTATTTGAAATTAAGAAATGAACTTAATAATTTGTTTGGAAATCAAGTAACGACTTAATGGATTTAATTGAAATAAAATTATGGATTTAATTAAAATGAATTAATGGATTTAATTGAAATAAATTAATGGATTAATTGGAATAAATTAATGGATTAGATTGAACGGATTAATAAATCTATTTAATTGAAGAAAAATGAATTGGAGAATTTGATTGAAATAAGATTTAAAACAAGTGAGTTTAGAATTTAATAATTTAATTTATTAAATTGGTAGATTTAGATTTAAACTGAGTTTTAAATTAAATAGATTTGAACTTGTTATAAATAAATTTAGATTTAGGAAATTTTGACTTAAAATGGAATACGAAACTAACTAAAGTTTATGGATTGAATTTAGCGACAATTTAAAGGTAAATGATTTTTAAATCTAATGAAATTGATTTAATCAAATTTATGATTATATTTAATGAAATGATGAATGTAAATATGAATTGAGATAAATAGAATTTGATTTAACGATTCGAACTTAGTTAACCGGTAAATTTGAATTAATTGATTTGAACTAAATTTAATAAGTGAGTTATTAAATTGAACTTGAATACTTAATTATATGGAATTCAAATGTTTGGACTACAGATTTCATTTGGAAATATGATTTTAAATATCCGAAATAAATTGAATCGGGAAATGTCAAAATTTGGAAGTCAAATTTGCACCTTGACTTCCGGACTTTGATTTGTTTTAAACGTTAAGTTAACCGACCATTGGGTAATAAATACGTAGTTATTAAAGAGACCGAGATCGGATATGGACATACTCTCTGTCGATACCGAAAACCACTTTAATAACTATCACACGCGAAGTGTTGATCCAGAATGAAGTGGATGGTTTGGTGAACGCGTTGACTGAAGAAAGAGAACGATATTGGACGACCCTTGACATGACAAAAACAGGAGCCGCGCCGGGCCATTGAGGTTCGCCACCTCTAGCGGACACACTTCTTCGATACCATATCTATTACTTTTGTGATTCGATTTGGGTGCACCCCTTGATTTGGGAGTGTTGTTTCGCGGTGTTGAGATAGTAGCTGCTATGCTCAACATCAGTCCGGATCACGCAACTACTAGTATCCTAGTTGGTATCGCCTCATGTACCTTGTCATACTGATTATCCAACTCGCGACCACTACGTTTTGTTTTGTACCTTTAGTATATGGATTGCCCTCTGGTGACTTCCGGTTTTGGGGAAACTACGGTCTTGTATATGCTCTTGGGAATAAAAATGTGTTAAGGGTGGTATGGGCCATGACTTAACACTATTTTAATATCGTACTTTACTGATTAGCCATTATCTATATATCGTATTCTATTGTATATATAGATAGTTTATCGGATCCTTAGAGATGTAATTTTATCCATCTTTAAGTTATGAACTATTCCCTTGCACTTGGTTTAATTGCATAAGATTTTGAGTCCTGACTCGAGTGTTTCTTTTGCATATGCTCGGGTCAGTCTGAAGCTATCCAGTTGCTGATCAAGGTTGGTTGAAGATGCTGAAGGCTTAGCATTTATCTTTATCAGTCTATTTATATTCCTGTATTGATGTCCTAGTCTGTTGGACATTTTTGGTATTAGTCACTTGATGTTAAGACATTGTTGTATATTATATAGTGGCTTCATGAACTGCTATTATGACGATGTATTTTCCGCTGCATTATTCTGTGACTGTTCTGTGATGTTGTATTGATTCTCATTTACATTTATGTATTTATAATCCCATAATGATTCGTGTTTTGTATTATTTAAGTTGACATGTGTGGATTATTGTCGATTTAAATGGTACAAATATACGGGTTGTTACAATATTTGTCCACAAAATCCGTAATTTTTTTGTTTTAATTCTCTTTGTATTTATATATAGGTACATTTCTTTTTTAGTTCAGAAATAATATGTGTTATTCTTATTCCAATATTATCGTATCCTTTAGGGATATTTGCAGTATTATTTTGATAATGTTCTATCCAAGATTTATGTATTTCTTTTCCTAAATCACCTGGTAGTTTGGAAAAGAGTCTATTTCCTATTTCAGCATTGTAATAATTCCCTGAAATAGTTGCGTAATGTAAGAATTCTTTTAAGAATTTTATTATGTATTTCCAATCTAACAATTGGATTTGTTCTAAATCTCTCATGGCTTCTTGTTGCCTTATGGTTACTCCTGTATTTACGTCTCTTCCTATTATTATTTTTTGCATGGTGTAAGCGAAGTTGTAAATATTACTTCCTTGTATTATTAGATTGTTTATTTCTTCAGGAAAACTTTGTTTATAGGCTTCCCATATGGCTTTGGCTATATCTCCTAAGTAGTTTTCAGCAATTCTGATCATTTCTTCACCAGAATTTATGTTTGTATGCCTTGCTGCATAATCTCTTGCTATAGCAGCAGTCCATTGTTCTAGATATGTATCTAGTAACTGGGGATGGCATTCTGTGACATTTAGTATTACTGCATTGTCTTTAAAAAAAGTTGTTTCATTAGGTAACCTTTTACCTATTGTTCTTAGGTTTTTATTTTCATTTGTATATGGTTCAACTGGTTGCCTAGGGGGTTGTCCTAATGTGTAAGGCATTGTTTCTTGGTTTTTATTAGGATATGAAATCCCTGAGCTCCCACTTTCCTCATGGTCAGCTAAATCTATGTGTTCTGTGAATTCTGATATTATATCATTTAGTATACTTTGTTGTATTGTATTATCTACTTTTTGGGAATCCTCCAAGAAGTCTTCTAGATTATATACTTCCCTTGTTCTTACATTGTTTTCATCATCAATATAAACAAAAGTATTTTCATTTATTTGTAGTGTTGACCTTAGAGTTTGTTCTAGTTCATATATTTCAGATGGTTCAAGAACCATTCCAAGTTCCTTTGGATATATAATTTTATCCATTAATTCTTTTGTTTAATTCATCAGCTTCTTCATCTGTTTCTATTTCTTGTTGGTTTGAAGGTCCATAATCTCTAAACCTTATGGACATAGATTTATTTAGGTTATTATATGTTACAGCATTGTTTGGTTTTAATGTTGCTGTTGTATTATTCGGATTTTCTATATTCCATTCATGACCAGCAAGAATAGAAGAATCTATTTCCATTGGTTTTATGAAACTTATGCCTGTTGAATTTAAGGCTTCTATGACTTTGTCTAACTTTATTTTTATTTTTGGAGTATATTTGGACATACACTTTCCTAAGAATGTAATGTCTAGAAGAATATTTTTTCCTATGAAATTTTCAAATCCCTTTGTTTGTATTATAATTTTTATGTGTTTGTAAAAATCATTTAATGTCATTGTAAAATTTGGAGCTATATAAACAATACCTATGTTATTGTTCATGTCTACTTCCATCATTCCAAATATGGCTTTATCCATATCTTGGTGTCTATCGTCTATAAGTAGTAATAATAATTTAGTTCCAATTTTTTGTCTAACTAATCCTCTTATGCCTATGACTATAAGTCCCAGATGCATTAGTTTGTATTTCTGGATTTTTAATTGTTTTATAGCTTCTTGTGACATTAAACTTAATACCTGCTGACTTCCATCTGGAATAGAAAGTATTTCTTCCCTATGGTGTCTATACAATCCTGTTACAGTTGTAAATAGGCCTGTTCTATATATTTCTCTAGGATTTAGAGAATCTAATTGGTTATTTGAAAATATTTCTATATCCCTTTCTAAATTTATTATTTCTTCTAACTGGTTTTGTGTATTATTGGATCTTCTTAATATATTATCAATCCATCCCATGGATGATAAGCTGTTTGATTCTGTAGGTCTATCTGTTAAGGTTCTAGATGGACCTGTAAAAGACAATCTTCTATTGTTCATATTTGATCAAGTTTCTTATACATTAGAAAATTGATTTTAGTCTTTTTACTTGTTATATGTGTTGTAGGATCATTAGGTCCTAAATTCATTTTTTGTAAGCTTTCTGTGAGTTTGTTTATTTCAAATTCCTGTTCTTTACCATTTTTGTCTATATCAAACATTTATTTCTGGATGCTTTCTATCTTATTTTGTAATTGGGTTAGCATTGCTATTATCATATTATTCTGTAGTATTTGTATCCTATCACTTTTGCTTAAATATGCTAACCCAATTACAAAATTTAAAAACTGTAACACTACTGATACATATATATATATATATATATACACACACACACACACACACAACAAAAACTTGTTTTCATTATTCCTTCCCATGTTATATAATTTTCTTCTGGTATGCTCTTTTCTATAATGAATCGATTTTAATCCTTGTCCTTGGATACTTTATGATGGAAGGTCTGTTCTGCTGGGCATCAAAATATTTACCATCAAGGTCATGTTAACATCTGCCCATTGGATGCATTTTAAAACACTATTATTTTGTATTTATAGTTCTGTCTATTTAAGTTATTTTAGGAGCGGAGAGTTTTATTGGTGTGTATGTGTCTATACACACACATGCACACAAGTATGTATGCATGCACATATGTATGAGCCTCCATTTAATTATTATTTTTACCATTTTACTTGATTTTACTTCAGTGCCAAGCATAAATATGTCACGAGAATAAGTGGATTTGAGGTACGTGGGTTTCAAGTAATTCAACAAGTACCACTGCTCACCAATGTTGCCCATATTATTGATCTGATATTATCAGTTTATGTCTCTAATGTTAAAACCGTTAACTTAGTATATATAATAGTACAGCTGAATAGCTACGTTACTTACATTTATACTCGCATAGTCGCATATAAGCGTCTATAACAAATTTTATTTTATTTTTTTAGGCGACCACCGCATTAATATTAGTATTTATAAGGTCAGAAAAATACTTGGCTTGTAGAAAATAAAATATAATAATATTTATAGTCGCACTTATTACACTGCAGCTACACAAGAAAGTACTTCGTTCATCGTACAAGAATAATTTATTCATTTTTTTATTATCTATTATTATATTAATCGATATTTATACGTCTGCTTTCTAATATTACATTAATCAATGTTAACTCTATTACTCAAATGGATTTGGCTAGAAAAGTTCTTCCTTTGCATTACCGAATCCATACCAACGTAATTGGATCATCTAAGTTCAGGTGACAAATATAGGCAATTTGAGTTCCTATAAAAATATTAAAGGAGAAGGTTGCGTGTTTAGTATAGAACACACTGATGAAGATGTAAGTTTTTTTACCTTACCGCTTTCAACAATATTTTCTCTATTTGTGAAATCATTAAGTTATTATTATAATGCTTTCTTTCTTCAAATTAACGGCATATCCAAATTCAAGCTACAATGTTTAATAAAGTTGCAGACAAGTACTATGTTATATTTGTGTATGGAAAAGTTTATTATATTTCAAAGGAACTCTTAGGCCTGCGAAAAAAGAATATAGTATTATAAAAAAATGAATATGAGATGACTATAAATGAGTACTCATTAATCGAAAGGTATGATGATGCAAACTCTTGTATACCTAAGATCTTATACAACTTTGTAAATATTAACCAACTTCAAAAATATCTTGCGGAAAAGGAAGTTGTAGATAATGCATCCACATTAGTAATTTTTTTATAAATTATTGTATTTTTGCTTAACATGATTACGTTTTAGATGTAATCGGCCTTGATCAAAGTGTCTCATCAATCAAAGGTGTTCGAAGAGAAATCAACAATGAGAACATTGAAAAACGTGATATAACTATTGTAGATGAATCGTAAATAAACATATTATACTAGCTAATTCGTTTAATCAAAATATTTATGCTTGGATTTAAATTATAGAACCAAAACTGTTAATGTGACGTTATGGGAAGAACCGACTATGGAAGTAGGTTCCAAGCTGCTAGAAATGGTTGATGAAGCTCCTGTGATAGCTATTAAATATGTAAAAGTTAGAGATTTTCAAGGTAAAAAACGTTCATTTTTTTTCTATCTTACCATGCCATCATTTTTTAAGATTTTTTATTGTTACTGCAGGTTTGCTTTTATCGACATTGAGTAAAAGCAATTTAGCTATAAACGCGAACATACCAAATGCTAAAAAGCTTAGAATTTGGTACGATCGTGAGGGAAAAAATGCAAACATAACATCTACTACTTATGATAGGGTTATGCTTTCTCATATAACAAGCAATTCAACATTGGGTCATGATAAGGTTAGTCCTCATCATTTCAAATTATAACATACATTAATAATTTCATATTAATTGGTTATTTACTTTTTTTCCATATATAGTCTATGTTCTTCTGTGTATTTGCTTACATAACTTACACTAAGAGTCAAATATTGTGGCATTGATTCTGTAAGAGTTGCAACAAAAAGGTAATTGAAGCTGCAGGATTGGGCTATTAGTGTGAAGTATGCCAACAGAATGAAAGTACTTGTATTTTAAGGGAAACATTTAGAGTTAAGTATTTATAGTAAGGGTTAATGTATGTAATAACATGTTTGTGTAATGCAGATATATTATAGTAATGAAAATTAATGATTCATCCGTAGAAGCTTGGATAACTGCTTTCAATGAATCAACAGAGGAAATCATAGATTGCAGTGCTATTATGGGAGCTTTATAAGATTAAGAATGATGAAGGTAAAGGTATATACCAACAAAAACTAAAGGATCTATTATGGGTCCCTCATCTTTTCAGGGATGGTGTTGCCCGAATTGAGTACATGAATGAAAAATACAAAAGATCATTATTGTGTCTCAATCAGTTATTGATTATTCGGCTGAATCAAGCTTCTTATTTAATGAAATATCAACAATGATAGAGTCCAGTGTTTAGTTTTTTTTTTCCAGCAATGTTAGTTTTTTTTAGTATTTTATTCAGCAATGTGAGTTTCTAAATAACAATGGTACTTTTAGGTAATTTATTTAATCACTATAGTTCGATAATATGTGATTTATTTATTGCATCTATTCTTGCATTTTTCATCTTCTTTACTTAAATATTCACAAATATGATAGTATGTTTTGAGCTAATATTTGTTTGACTTTCCTTTTATTCTTCAAATGCAATAATGATTTAAAGCTACAAAGGGCTACAAATCCAATATCTTCTTTACTTAATATTTTTGTTTAAATTTTCCTTTCATTCTTCAAAATTAAGAGTATACTGATTCATTTTAATATAATATATATGTATATATGTGCCTGTGAGTGATTCATATCAATACATTGACAACAGATCCTTAGTATCAAGCTGACTTACATATACAATTCTTAATGTAATTGGATTTACACTTTTCCAATTGCTTTCATTATTTTTTTAAAACAGCAGTTAATTTTTCATCAAATTCATAATTTAGAAAAAAAATTAACAAATATTTTTTTTCTTTTGATATTATATAACTTAACGGTCGGTTTTTCCACTGTTATGCGGTTATACTAGTATTGCAAGTTTTGAGGTCAAACTATCAAAATTGTGAAGATGTTAATGTCTTTGAGAAAGCAAAATGTTTACAGATGGTGACCAAATAGAAGAAACTTGATTTAAGCTTCTCCATCAGATGTACTTGTCCAGAACAACCAAATTGTTGAATAAAATTCTTTCCTCTAAATACCATATATCCTACAATTTTCCAAAGCCAAAGAAGGAACGGTTTTTGAAAGTTTTTGTATATATGACGACTTTTATAATAGCTTATTTGCATACCACTTCATCCATTAACCGCTTTCATTTATTAAAATTCTCAAGTTAACTTCTTCCTTCGTTGAAACTCCATCAGCTATCTACCTTTCTTATAACAAACCCAATTGCTAAGAGTTACCAAAGTAGGAACAAGCACATCAATATACATAGATTTTGTAACAACCACATATGCGAATACATTATCTACAGTAAATGCACATGTAATTATCCTTTATACCATAAAGTCAATTTATCACCTTACTGATCACATAATCAACTATAATGAACAAAATTATGAAATATCAAACACCTTGAAAAGTTGGGCTAATGAACTCTTGCACCGTTATAGTCGGTTGTGGCGAGTCACTTGACACCAAAGGTAACTAACACAAAGGTGGACCTTGTGAATCATCCCTAGAATTAGGATTTTATTTTAAAATTAAAATTAAACCAAATTGTGTAATTTGTATTGAGTAATATTTAATATGATTAAAGTTTCTCCATTATGCTATTGTAGACATTCTTAAAAGTGATAAAACTATTAACCAAAAACCCTCATGAATCAAATCATAAACCCTTCATCGGAATTGCTATGACTTAGTAATTTTAGAGATTATCTGCCCAAAGCAAAAAAATGTAGCAAGGAGACACGTTTTTTAAGACTAAAACCATCAAACGTACCCACAAAGTTTATTCCAAAATAACCACAGACCGAAAAGGTTAAGGTAGTGTTTGGTTTGAAAATTAAATTTTATGTTTTGCATTTTCTGTATGTACTTCAAATTACACGAAACATCGAAAACGGGTGGAAAAAGATGGATTTGAAAAATGATTTTAACATGTAAAATTGAAAATGACTTTTTTGTACTTTTTGTCTTTTGAAAAATATCAAAATATATCTTCAAGAGATATAATAGTAGTCACATTGTTGGACTATGCATGGTTGGTGTTAATCTACTAATTGGAGTGATAATTGGGAAACTAAGGCTGCAGTTGGTTTGTCATTTTTAGTTTTGGGCTTTCGTTCATATAAAAACACACACGATGCATGCATATTATCGAAAATGATTAATTTAAAAAATGAAGTTAACATACAAAATAGAAAATAATTTTTTTTATTTTACGTGTTTTGGAAAATAACGGAAGCATGAGAAACAATCCATCATTCTGTCGTTCCTCCATCCCCTCCGTCGTCCCCTCCGCCTTTCTTCCACCTCCTCTACCATTTCTCCACTCCTCTCATATTTGACATACATATTGAAAACCGAAAATACAAAATTCATTTTTAAGCCAAACACTACCGAAATTTTTTTATATTAAAGGGTCAACGTGATTATAAAGCATTATACACATAAGCATCTAGTGTAATATGTCTGGATATTCATACAGTAGATTGTTTGGGCTGTTATCTCGAGCAAAGCTCACATTTCCTTAAAAAGAAATTTCTAATTGAAATGATAACCTGCAGCTAAATGAATTTTATTCTTTTTTTAGCAACTAAAGAGTCTTGTGGCATATTATAACCTAATACCATTAGTTATTTTCATTCCCTTGTGGCTAATAGTTTCATTCAACCATGTCCTAAAATGGTTATGTTAATTAACAATGTGTCCAATAAATTACGACCATTTACACATAGAAATATAATATGAAATTAATCATCAAAACACAATTAACTATAAGCAAAACTATAATTAGACCATAAATTAAGTATGGCAGATACAAATTTATTAGTTTCAGTGTGGTATAAGATTCTCTAAATGTTTTCAATTTGATTATAGGACTATAAACAATTGGCTTCTATAAAGTTAGAAATGAAGGAGCATGTGGATTTCCAAACCTACTCCAAAAAGTGACTGTGACACCCCACATTTCGGAAGGTTTAAATCTATAATAATCCACACATGTCCGACTTAAACAATCTGGAACATAGATAATCATTGGGGTTAATTAAGAAAAATAAGAAAAGAAGGAGAAAACAAACATAGAATCTCGCAGCGGAACGACAAATAAAATAATCAAATAAACAGTTCATGAAGCTGTTTATATTATACATTTGATTATAATCTATATAACATTTATCAGAGTTATATATACATCAGGGATAAATAAATAATGCAGCAGAATAGCATGATGCAGAGAATAATAATAGTAATAATATACCAAATCTTCGTCTTCGTCCTCCGAAAAAATGATCTTCAATGCGCTGAAAAACTCAAGGCTGACCCGAGCGTAATGAAAAGACAAAACACTCGAGGCAGGACTAAAATATTCTTACGTGAGTCAAATCGATATCGCGTATAACATGAGTGTCGTGGCGTCATAGATGTTTACGGGGTTTTACATCTCATATCCAGTGTATAAAGTGCGTGCAATAACTCAAGAGATGTTACGGGATTTTCCATCACTTAAGGATCCATCAAAATATTTATACTTAGTAGAATACGCTACATATATAATGGTTAATCGATAAAATAAATACTTTTCTTAGCGTTAAGGCTTTACATTAATCTCTCTTAACGCGTTTTTAAGCATTGTCGTACAGTTTTCATATAACGCCCCAATAGCACGTCGGGGGATAGGGATGCGCTGTGATACGACAACACTAAACCAAAATCTTAGGGGTCTCATATAGGGATAAAAGTATGACAAGACACGTGAGGCAATGCCCAAGGTAGGATACTATCAGTTCGGGTCGCAGGGCTGGTGGTAACGCATCATAGCCACGACCGCCCACTGCGTACATCCATCCCATATCGAGGCAAAGGAAGGCTATCCCAAATCAAGGTGCACCAATCGAAACCAACAACAAGAGTAATAGTATGGACCAAGTCTAAAAGAAAATCGAAGAATGAATATCCACTAGGGATAGCTAGCTCGCTTGGTCCTGTCAAGCCATCCTGTTTTAGTCATTTCATATTGGCACAAGTGCAGGGGTCTATCCATCATCGTTCTATTTTTTTCAAATCCAGCAAACGATGCCATATCCAACCACTTCGTTCTAGAGTCTCCTCTGCGTACACAGTTGTTAAAGTAGTTCCAATATTGACAGAGAGTATGCCAATAAGAGGCCCCGGTCTTTTTAACAAACAAACGTCGTTTTACATACCGGTTGGTACTTTTATATTTCGAAAACAATTCGTACTTGATATCAAAATATCATATTCGCTTCAAAATCAATTTCATTTTGAAATATCATATTTACTTCAAAAATCACATCCAGTTCAATACGTTATTTACGCTTGAAAATATCATTTCACTCCAAAATCTCAATTTCACTTTCAAAATCATTTCGAATTCCGATTTAGGTTACAACTTCTTAACCCAATTCACATTTAAATCCATGATTTAAATATAAACAATCCCACTCTGATCAATTTGAATTTTTAGAAAATACTTTGAATAGTTTGAATAGTTTAAATAGTTAAAAATAGTTTAAATGGTTAAAATAGTTTAAGTATTAAAATGGTTTATATAGTAAAATAGTTTGGAAAATCAAAATAATTTGAATATTTAAATAGATAGATTTTAAATAGTTTATATTAAAATAATTTATTTGAAAATAGTTTCAAAGTCAAACTGGTTCAATTCCAAATTTCCAATCCAAATCAATTTCAATTTCCATTTCGATTCATCCGATTCAATTTCGATTTCAATTCAAATCAATTTCAATTTCAATTTAAGTTGATTTAATTTCTGATTTCAATTCAAATCAATTTCAACTTCGATTTCAAATTAATTCAATTTCACTTCCAATTCCAATTAATTTCAATATCAAATTTAAAGTAAATTCAATTCGATTCCTAATTCCAATCATTTCCATTTATGTCGATTTCAAGTTCAATTTAAAAATATCGATTTAAATCATTTAATTCACATTAAACTTCAATGTTTGAATTTTAGATTTATATCTTTCGAATAATTCAATTCCGAGCTCAAATTTTGAAATGTCGATTTAAACTATCTTTACTCAAACAACTTCGAAGTTCAAGAAAAATTCAAATCTTTTTAAACTATTCAATTTCGATAATTCAAATCATATTTCCATCATGACCTCAAATTCCAATTACATTTCTTTAAAACAGTTCCTTTTAATCAAATTTAATTTCAACATTTCAATTCGAATTTTTAATTAATTCAATCTTCATAAATTCGATTTTTATTTCCTTGAATCAAAATCTTTTAAATAATATCAAAACCAAAACTTTTAAATTATTTAATTTAACCAATCTGGTATCCGTATATAATTTTCTATCCTATAGCCAAGTGAATAGTTATTTCAATTTAATTTCAGGGATGGATATATATCATTTCAATCCAAAATAAATGTCATGGGTATATATCATTTCAACCTATTTCTTAATTTATTCGAAATAATTCAATTTACAGTTTTATATACTGTAAATAATATACAGGATGATAACATGATATATAAAATAAATAAACATCCAAATCATCCAAAATCTCAATCAATTAGCATTCATCACAAACAATTATCGAAACAATCAACAAATCACATCAATTAACCAATATCAATAACCAGACATTTTACTAGCAGTTTAATTCTAATTTCCATTTAAATATTGATTCAAAATTTCTAACATATAAATTTCTATATCGATTTCCATGTCAGTTAAATTCACCAAACAACAATCAATAATTTAAATCACTTCGGAATTTCAATTTAACTAACATAAAAATATTTTAGTCAGTCGTGAGCATATAAACACTCACCTTTTTATTTGAAACTGAAAACATTTTAGCTTCAAATAAATTCCAGATTGATTCCAACACATAGACGACACCGATATGATTCCAAGCCAATTTGTTTTGTCTGAATCGGACCTTGCACGAACCAGATACGACTTTATTATATTTGAAAATATCTACCTACTAAATGCCTAAAATTCTCGAACTTCAAACAAAGCGTGCCGCCTGGCGTTTATAATGTTTTACCATCATTCCAAACACAATGGAACTAGTTCCGAGGCCTAATTTGATTGTATTCAGAAGATAGCTTTTCAAAATTAATTAATTTTAATCGAATTCCTTAAATTAATTCCTACGCATTTTAAGCTTGCATGGTCAAATGACAAGTTCGATCGCTACGAAACTTGAAATCCTATAATAATTCAATATTACCAATCCGCTGAAACTGGTTTCGTCGAAATCTGAGACAGTGGCTCAAATGGCTTTTTTTACTCGTTAATTAAAACGAGCAATTTCCAAAATTTATTTATTCACTTTTAAATTCAATTTTAAAAGTTAACCATTTTAATTCTTGTTTAAATAAAATTTGAGTCAATTTTCGATATCATTTTTATTCACATTAATTCAAGATTCAATTATTTAAATAATTCCAATATTAAATTTAAACGATTTAATTTTCAATAAATCACCATTAATAAATAATTCACCACTTATTAACAATCATTTTATTATCATCTAAATAATTCAGCATTCACTATTCAATTATAGACATCAATTAAAAACACATTCAATAAATATAATTTTCATTTCAATAGTTGTTATTGCCTAAATCTTCGGAATTTATTATTTCAAATTTTTATTCAAGTTCATATTCAATAACTACACTAATAATTCATTAAATTTTATTTTTAACCATTATTATTCAATAATCACATTAAATTTAATAATTTAAAATAGTTAAAAGTACAGGTCGTTACATTCTCCCCCACTCAAAACTTTTCGTCCTAAAAAAGGGACTAAGTACATAATTTAACACTTGATATAGTTTATTCAAAACAATCAACTAATAAAGCATTAAAATCTTACTTACAAAACCATTATTACACACTCGTCACGCCACTTTGATATCGGTTTGTGGAAATTACGATTTAGTTATAAAACAAGTTATAAAAATTTTCTTAAAACTTCAAAAAATTTCTAACACCCGGATTTACGGAAAATTTCGGCAACTTCTCCTTTGCGCGGCACGATCGGAAAATTTTTACAATACAATATATAACCCAAATATATATCAAATATATCAAATATACATCTCATCTCAATGATGAGGAATCCCGTAGGGAAAAATATAAAAGTGCAGTATGTAATCCGAGATATGTACCTTATTATTATTAATACGAGCGAGTTCGCTCGTATTAAGCAAGCAAAAGAACATAACGCGCAATCGAGCTCCAAAAGCAAGCATACACCCTTTGTACCTACTAAACACTCAACAACACATGAGAATATGTATATGGAAAGAGAAATCAATATATAACACAACTACACAACAACCGTATGAGCAAACATAGCCATGCAATAAAAGAAACGTCCAAACAACCATATTCATGCAAGTTTTATTTATAACCACTCTATTATTCAATGTCAACATTTTAATTCATACACTTCCATTTCTATTAACTTCCAATTGGTTCATTTTCCATTTATTCATATTTGTTTATTTACATTGAATTAACTTATATTCAATTTCATTTGTTTCCAATTGATTTACATTTATTTCACTTCTTATGTCAACATCTTCTATTTACATTTGATTTTATTTCAGTTTGTTTATATTCCATTTTACTTACTTTAGATTTAGTTACATTTAATTTATTCACATTTAACTTATTCGATTTCAATTATTTCACTTATTAACATTCATTTCATGTTGACATCTAATTGATTTTCTTTCATTTTATTCATATCTCATTCATCCACGTTCACTTACTTCCAATTTGATTTAATTCATTCGTTTCAATTGGTTTTTCATTCATTTAAAATTTATTATGCTCACATTCACTTCCATATTTTAAATTGATTCACATTCACTTATTTACATTCATTGAAATCAAATTTCTTTTACATTCAATGATTAAAGTTATTACGTTCAATGTAACTTTACAACTTAAGTTCATTTTCATTTTGAATCAAATTATATTTTATTTGACTCATTTTGTTAATTTATTCCCTTAATAGATTTTGTTTATTCATTTCCATTAACTTCCCTTAAGTTAAATCAAACCTCACAATTCATTTTACTAGTTTATTTCATTGATTCCATTTATTTAACTCTATTTAATGGAATTAAATTCCATAACATTAACTAAGTGTATAATATTTACTATAACAACTTAAATTTTATTTATTTATAAATTTTCAATTTATTTACACATTTTATTACTTACACTCATTTATTTTTATTCAATTTATTTCACAATTCAAATTGCATTTCATTTTATAATCCAAGTTGTATTCATTCTATTAATTCATTCTATAGCTTAAGTGGAATTAATTCACTTTACTAATTTATCTAGTTTCATTCAAATCTAATTCGATTTATTTAATGTGAAGTTAAAATTCACTTCATTTTAATCCATTACTCGGTTTATTCAACATTATTTAAGTAAGACTTTTTTTCCTATCATTCACAGTCAACAAATTTGAAATTTGTTATTAGCTTAATATTTCTCAAACCTATAAGTTATACAACTTATTCATTTAAAATTTCATTTTATTATTTTATCTAATTCATTTCAAATACATTTCATTTTATTCAAGCTTTCTTGAGTTAGACTTCATTTTATTTACTTCATTTCACCAACTCCAGTTAATTAACATGTAACGACCCCAAATTTCATAAGTATTTAAATTAATAATTAAATGAATTTTTGAACTAAATTGAGTAATTAAATAAATTTTTGGACAAAATTTGTAAAATTAAATCGATAAAATGGAGCGAGTTTCCCCGGATTCAAGTATATTCTGTATGAATCAGTTCAATTTAAAATATTGTAAATATATTTGACTTGAATTTTAAATTTGTAAATAAATGATTTAATAATAAATAATAATAATAATGATTGATAATAATAATGGTTCGAGTTTATAAAATGATATAAACAAATGCACTTATAAAATAAATAAGAAATATATATATATATATATAGAAACATACAAAATTATAAATATTTGAGTTAGAGATTGAAATAGAAATGTATACGAGATAAATTATAAATTTTGTAAAATAGAAAATATACACTCAAAATATAAAGACAAGTTTGCAAATAAACAAAATAAATAAAATACATTCACATATGAACACTTATAAAAGAAAACAAAGATAAGTATGGATAAAAATGAAAATACAAATACAATATAAAGTAATAAAAACAAAGTAAGAAAATAAGTGAACTAAATATCTACAAACAATACAACTACATTCATATATATAAACAAACAATAGGACTTCACTTATATTCATAAGTATGCAGGCTGAGAAACAAGAAAACAAAAATATACCTAAGTATGTAAACAAGTAAAGGCTTGCAATACAAGCCAAGCAATTAATGCAAGACATCTATGTACACTTAAGCAAAACAATATCTTCATATTGTACAGCCGAGAAAGGTTATATTGTACAGCTGAAAGTGAAAAGAAAACATAAGTGGTACAACATCAATTAATGCACGCACAAGATAGATCACTTCAGCCTCCAAAAACAAATAAGAATCTCTGGTATTTGTACAAAGCAAATTATATCAACTTGTATAAAATAATATACCCTGTACAACTCATTTTCTTGTATCAAACTCCTTCTTTTATCAAGCTTTCTTCATTTCAAATTCGTTCATTTCAAAACTGAGATAGTATCACTTTATAAATAAACAAAACTTCATTTTAAAACAACTCTACAAACCAGATTTATCAAAGATTTAAAGGAGAAGCTTCAACTTGAAATGTTCAAGCAGTTTCAAAGTGGAAGCTCTGTTCTTTCCCTGTTCAATTCTTGTTTCCAGGTGAGCAACTCCTTGTTTTTAGAAGCTTAACTTGTTTTGTTTTCTTGATGCTTGTGAGTAAACATACTATTGTTGTTAGAGATTTAAATCTTGGTATCTAGTTCCTGAGAATTTTTATGCTTGCCATGTATTGTAAATAAGAAGTTTGAAATGTTCTCTGTTATACTGGAAGTTTAAATATGTGATGTGCTTCAGTAATTCTAGTGTCTGAGCAAACCAACCTATAAAAAGAAAACTTTAATCTGAGTTTATACTGTGGTTTAGGTGTTTAATCCTGTTAGTATAGAGGTGACAATTGTTTGCATGGATGAATTCTGTGTGAATATGGATGTGAATATGCTTGCAAGTATATATTTTATGGTGTGAATGTCTGTATATATGTATACCAGGCTCTGTTCTAAGTTTACAGGGTTATGACCTGTTCAAAAATCAAAAGCACTTCTTCCAATTCTTTTTAGGCCTTAAGATCTAAACAAAATATGCTTATATCATTAAGATCTAAGTTTAAAAATTTTGCTTAAGTCAAAATGGTTAGAGTTTCTTGGAAAAAAATCAAGATACACAGGGAAACTAAATGCATGTGTAAGATTCGACCTTCTTAATTTCTTAATTCACTTGCACCATCTAAAACGTGTTCGAAAACTATGAATTTCAAGAACAAAATCAAGATTTGTAGTTTGTTAAATTTTGGGAAATCATGAGTTGAACGGAAATAGTAATTTGGGCAAGTACTGGTGATCGCGGAGTTTAGACGCTTCGGGATCTCTACTGGAGATGCGGGGGTGTTCGAGGGGTCTAGGAAAAATGGCCGGAGGGTGATCAGAACGTTGAGGCGGCGACGGCGATAATTTTTCGTTGATAACCCTAGTTTTGATTGGGTTTAATATTTCGATCGGCAGGGCTGCTATGGTGGATCGAGTTCAACGGTATTCAGAGGGAAGCTAGTTTGGGGATTGTCGAAGACGTGGCCGGAGGTAGCGAAGCTCTGATGGTCGGAGGAGTGCGTGCGAGGCGATATTGGGCGACTGGTTGGGTTCCAGTTTTTGTTAAATTGGTTCAAAATTCGAATTCGTGACGAAATGGTTAAACTGGGTAGGGGAGTTCGTCGTCGAGGTCGGGGATGACTCGTGGGTGGTGGCGACGTTGATCGGAAGACGTCAGAACGTTCGTACACGTGCACGCGTACACGTTCGTGTCGTGGGTCTGGGTTTCGATTTTGGCTTTGGGGAAGAAGGATGGTCTCGGGAAATTCTCGAGTAGATTGGGGTTTCACTCGAAGTTTTGACGTGGTGGACTCGAAGCTGGAACAGGAGGAACTCGAGTAGTTTTTTTGTTTCCAGATTTTAACTGGTTCCAGTAAACAATTTTAAAACTGTTGGGTTTAAAATTTAAATCAAAGGTTAAATTAAGTTTAAATTCCAGATTTAAAATGAAAGAAAGTTTTAATTTAAATACTTTTAAATAAGTTTAAATATTTAGAATTTAAGGAAATTTTGGTTTAAATAAAAAAAATTCCTTTCATAACAAAGAATTGTTTTTAATTTATAATTTAAATGGATTTTAAAGGAAAAGTAAAATATATGTTTTTCAAACATATTGAGAGTGAAAATTGAATAAAGAATGAAAATGAGTTTCTTTAAGTAATTAAGATTAAGGATTACCTTCATTTACTATAGAAATAATTAGAATGATATTTGGTAAATTGGTATTGATTAAATGTAAGTAAAGGTGATCAATTAAGTTTAAATAATGAATTAAGTAATTATCATATAATTAAAGATCATAGATTATCTTATAATTAATTAATGTAATTGATTTTTAAAAATTGATTAGATTAATTTATATAATAATAAACATTTGTAATTGATTAAGAGTAATTAATAAATTGGTAAACTAATAATTAAGCAATTTAATTTATTAAGAATTAAAGATTGTTAACGAAAATTAATTACAGAGATGATTAATTTAAGAATAATTGAATGATTAAGGGTTGGTTAATTATGTAATTGGTTTAAAGATTAAATAATTAATATGATTTATTAATTAAGGTAATAAATCTGAGAATAATTAATTAAAGGTTAATTAATTAATGAAGGTGATTAAAGAATGATAATTAATTAAATGGAGAATTAAATAATTACAAGTTAATTATTTAATAATTAAAGGTTAATTAATTTATTTTTAAAAGTTAATTAATAAATGATTAAAGATTAATTAATTGAAATGGTTTATAATTGATTAATGATTAATTAACCAAGATTTGTAGTTTATTCATAATAAATTAATCTGATTTGAATTAATCAGAAAATTAACTGATCTTACTTATGAATATTTGGATTCTATTGGATGATTTGATTGTTTGATAACCCTGATATATGATGCTTTGTGATATACCCTGATTTATGTTGTGATCGGTAATTGCTTTATCTGTGATATTTATACATCTATGATCTGAATGAAAAGATAAGCGTTATAGTTTATATCGCTTATCAACCATATTCCTGTATTATGATCTGTGATGATTGATGTTGCACTATTGTGTGTAAAACCCCTGGACTACACTTTTACACACACAAATATGGATTTCACGTGGAAATCGGTTAAGTCACAGATAATTTAAAATTGATGTTTTTGAAATTGAAATTTTAATTTCAATTGATTTTGAAATTAGAAATTCGGGTTTAAAGTAAAAAGCTTTTGAAATAGAATTTCAAAGATAAAAGTTATTTTGAATAACTTAAATCGAGTTTTGAAAATTTAAATAATTTGATTTAAATTAGAATTCAAGTCTGAAATTTAATCCTATGATTTGAAACTAGGGATTTAAGATGATATAAGGGTGTTTATATGAAGTTAAACCACCTAAAAGTAATTTTGAGAATTTGGATTTAACCCAAGGATTTTAACTCGTATAAATGAATCAGATTTCCAGAATGAAAACTGTTTGTTTTCAATTGATAAAAGCTTTCATATAAGAAATGAAATTCCAATTTAGTTAAGAGAATTTCAAGTTTGAATTAAAATGATGTTTTTCCAAGTTATAAATGAATTCTTTTTGAAAGCCATGAATTAAATCTGTCTATTTTTAACAGATTTAAAATGATGTTTTGTTAAACCATTCGAAATGAAATTGTTTTGAAAGCTATTTGTTAAATCTTTGATTTAAAGATTTAACGAATTAATCAAATTCAAATGGAAATCGATTTGGAAAATCTGTGAATGAATCTTTGTGAAATTAAGTGAACTTTGTGAATTGAATCTTTTTGTTTAAAAAGATTAAAATGGTAATTTGTTAAACCATTTGAAAAGAAAGTTGGGTTTAAATTGTGACTTAATTGAATTCTCAATACCCATATATTTTTGAATATTACGCTCACTATTCGGGTTATCCGGGAAAAGACAATTGTGTCATATAACCCATTCCGAATAGTGATACGTCGTATATGGATAGCATTTGAAGACCGGTGTTGAAGACCGGATATTTTCGAAAATGAAAGGACAACCTGTCGAATGTCTCTGCACTGGGTAGCTCCCGGTATAGAGATTTATATCACCCTTTTTGTGATGGGAAGTCCGGACGTGATTGGAAATTATCCGGATTTGCAAGGGCTTCGTGAGAAGTGCCTTCGGTTCTGTTCGAACCCGGAACAGACTTGTATGGATACATGTCTGACATTACACTTTGAGATATAAAGCCGATTTCTTTCAAATACATTTCTGTTGGTGGCGGAGAATTTATTCTCTTAGCTTAACACCCTTCTCTGAGACGTACGAGCTCAGAGGTTATGTAGTTGAAATTTATCAGCGATATATCCCAATTTGGTAATGTGGCATGCTGAGTGTTGCTGTGAAATGATCAGTGTTTGATCATTTGCGATATGATCATTTATTTGATCTTATATCTTTGTGATCATAGGTTGATCATTTGTTTGACCCGAAGCATGGCTTTGTAGAAAGCGTAGCTTTGTGGACGAGACTTCGTCGAGCCTCACACCCCGGAAATGGTCAAAACAGGAAGAATGCGGCAAGGTTCTAGGGAGTAGCGCCCCTTAGTGTATGTCATTCCTTCTGGATAAAGGTGGTATCATGGTATGGAGCCCAGATACTTAACCTCTGTGGTTGCTGCAAAAATTTATTTCTTTGTGGTTTGTTGGAAATCGGGGATCCTCGGGAAGATCGGTGACGATCGGGGGATGACATACGCGTGTCAGTAGTTACCTATTTTTGCAGAGGTAACCCGGCCTTGTGTTGGCAGAGATCCGGTTAGGTTCTCGGGTCGTCTATTCCAGGGACGTACCCATCGTGGATAGGAAGTTCCTTAGCCTGATCATTTGTTGGAAATCCATCTTCCAATACGAACTTTGTACGGTATTAGTTGTAGAACCTGCCATTTACTTATGGTGGTCACCACTGTTTAGATGGTAGCTATAGTAGGCATAGTTCGGAATGTCTATGCTGGCTAAGATTTATATTCTACTTTCAAAATGTTTTCTGCACTATGCACTAGTAATAATATCAAAAATGATTTGATTTTACGTAGTAAGCATCTTTGACTATCATAAGAAGAAATCTCCTCCAATTCTGCGTTTGCATTGTGTGTGTGGCGGGAGGTCTTATGGTAGTTTCATTTTCCAAAAGCATTGCGAATTAACTTTAAAATTCTCTGCTATTTGTTTTTAAAGATAAACTGTTTTGTTGCTCACACCAGTCCCATGACTGATCCGGAGTTTATTGTTTATTTCCTAAACTCTGGATGCTCAAAATTTTTCTACACGAGCAGTCTAGAGTTTGGTTTTTCAGATAGTCAGATTAGTAGATTTTCTGGAGTTAGTTCAGTCTTTGGATCGGACTGCACTTGCTTATCTTTGTGCATCGTTATTTGGAGTTCGAGCTATATCTGGCTTAGTGCTTTGAAGATGGAGATTATCCGCTGCTGATGTTATCGTTTTCTTTTCCGCTGCTATATTTGTTGTATCATCTCTGATGTATATAGATATTCATTGTATCATCATTGTATCTGGATATTGTATCAGATGTTGTATATCTATATTCTTTTTATTCCGCTGTGTTATTTACTTAATGTTGTTATAAGCTCCCGAGAACCAGATTCGGCATTTGAATCTACGGCATTTTGAGTACAAGGGAAGTACGGGTGCCGATTTTCGAAGGTCGACTTTTGGGTTTTGACATAACATTTCTTAGGTTAATTTTTTTTCATATCTTAAGTTAGAATCTTCTTTTGTTTGCTTAACCAAAATATTCAATAGTTTTAAAATTTAATTTTACTTTCCTGTTCAAATCTATAAAACTTATTTTTATCTATACTATTTTCAATTATAAGTTCAAAACTATTTTCATATATTTATCAAATCATACTTAGAATATTTTTCACAACAAAACTTGTTTTAATCCAAAATAGATTCCTTTTGATAGCAATTCTCACTCAGAAACTCAAAAATGAATACTAGCGATGCTACGGCCATCCCCAAAATTATTTCACAGCGACCAAAGCAAGTTCAATGCTTTATTTCTTTCAAAAATCTTTTCAAAATATATATTTCTCGTCAAAACACTTTGAAATAATATTATTATTAGTTTTGAAAGCTTTGAAAACAATTTTGAAAGCAACAGGTTTTAAATTCTAAATTTTAAAACCATTTCTATATATAAGCTATATAATAAATATACCTATACAGATTTCCTTACCTTATTACCAAATTATTTCATTAATTTACACCTTTGTTATTTTAAACAATTTTCATTGTAATTAGATTTTAATTTAATTTAATTATCGAACGCTTCATGAAATAAAATTCACAAATTATTCAGTTTATTTTAATTCAACCAATAATAGATGATACTAAATATTATCATCTCCTAACATCAATTTCATTTATAATCATTATGTATATAATATAATTTAGGTAAAATTATTTAATTTACCCTATTTTAAAACAATATTATGTCGACTTGCCTCGTTTAAGTGTTTAGAAACCCCTATCGATAGAATGGCGTCCCACACACCGACCAGATTTCATAAACAACTCAGTGGATAAGTAAACATAATATAAAACATTTTATAATACTAACAAGCACGCTTTCTCATATATATACACTCAAACAACTCATTCTAAGGTATTACTACCCTATCTCTAATGAGTCAGATCCTACAAAGCTAAGGTTATCGCTAAACCAAAGCTCTGATACCAACTGTGACGCCCCACATTTCAAAAGGTTTAAATCGATAATAATCCACATATGTCCAACTTAAACAGTGCGGAACATAAATAATCATTGGGGTTAATTAAGAAAAATAAGAAAAGAAGGAGAAAACAAACACAGAATCTCGCAGCGGAACGATAAATATAATAATCAAATAAACAGTTCATGAAGCTGTTTATATTATACATTTGTTTATAATCTATACAACATTTATCAGAGTTATATATACATCAGGGATAAGTAAATAATGCAGCAGTACAGCATGATGCGGTGAATAATAATAGTAATAATATACCAAATCTTCGTCTTCGTCCTTCGGAAAAATGATCTTCAATGCGCTGAAAAACTCAGGGCTGACCCGAGTGTAATGAAAAGACAAAACACTTGAGTCGGGACTAAAATATTCTTATATGAGTCAAATCGATATCGCATATAACATGGGTGTCGTGGCGTCATAGATATTTACGGGGTTTTACATCTCATATCCAGTGTATAACATGCATGCAATAACTCAAGAGATGTTACGGGATTTTTCATCTTTTAAGGATCCGTCAAAATATTTATATGTAGTAGAATACACTACATATATAATGTCTAATCAATAAAATAAATATTTTTCTTAGCGTTAAGGCTTTACATTAACCCCCCTTAACGCGTTTTTAAGCATTGTCGTACAATTTGCATATAACGCCCCAGTAGCACATCGGGGGATAGGGATTGTAACACCCCACATTTTTAGATAATTAAATAATCAAATAACGATGAATAGTGAAAATAGGCATTTTTTGAATTGTCAGAATATAGCCACGAAACTTATACCATTGTTTTCATGGCGATTTTCTGATCAATTTCCATATATAACTTGTCGAAATCCGAGATGATATGAAGAAGTTACGAGAAGAACGAGTTAATAAAACAAATAAAATAAAATAATAATAATAAGACCCTACGAGTCGACCTATAGGTCGACCCGCAAAGCACAAGGGTTGACCCTAAGGTCGACCCGCAAAGAACACAAGTCGACCTATAGGTCGATCCGCGTTTGCCCTGGACGTTAAATCGTTCAGGGACGTGCCAAACTTATATGATTCGATTTTTGTGCAATCTGAAGCGTTGTTTTTTGGATCCAACGATTTACAACGAGCCTGTGACGTGGTTGCACCAAATTCAATCCAAAAATACGACGGTCTGAGGTCCCTAAACTCCATTATAAATAGAACCCTAAGCCTAACTATTTTCTCACAATCAGATTTTCTTCCAATTGGGTTCATTGCCTGAGGCTAAACCCTAAATAAAAAATATTTCTAGGGAGAATATCTTTCTAATAAAAATATTAGATACCTTAGAAGGTGATCCAGGAAGGCCATGGAGAAAAGCTAAGGACGAAAGGTGAGTGGGTTTAAATTATATCTCTTTTATGTTTATGATATATAATATCATTAGATTCCCGTTAAATATTTAATTCAGCATTTATTTCAATAATTAGTCTACTAATTAGTTATGTCGAAACTGTAAATTTTATAAGAGAAGTGTAATTATATTTAAATATTATTAATATGGAAAAAGAAAAGAATCCAATTAAATATAGGTAATATTAGGCTTAAAAGTTGTAGAGAAAGGCATAAGCCTAAAAATGAGAAATTTACAGTAAATTATGTTAAAACATGATAAATGAATTAAAAAGGAGAAAATCTAATAACTTGATTTGGAAGTTAGTGATAGATTAGTTGGTTGGTTTAGAGAAGGGAATAAATTTCCATAGTTTAATATTGTAAGAATAACGGTAAACGTAGTGCAAGAATAAAAGTAAGAAAAGTGGAATTAGTGAAAAATAGAAACATTACTATATTTTGCATTACCCAACAATTAAAGAAACAATAAAAGAAATATCTTACAGTTACGAGTTATTGCTTATAGCATTATTTAGTATTAAAATATGAAAATGGATTTTTAGCATGGTTTTTGCAACCAACCAAATAGAATAGAACTACTTCCCAGAACAAAGAGAATAACGTGAAGCGTTAAAGAAATTAAAGAAGAAGAAATAATCTAGTTAATTTTTTGACAAGACTAGAAAACAGAAAATGTGACTAGATCTGCATTTATTGCGCAGATAATAGAGTGAAAAGTAAAGCAGTTATTATGATAAGTAACTTATGACAGTTGGACGTAGTCCCAAGTTAAGACTGTTATATATAATATAAGAGAACTTAAGAGAATTTAGTATCATAATAAAAGAAGACAGACTAGAATAGAAAAGAGACACTTGCAATTACATTTAAAACAAGTTGGTTATAAAAGAAAGAAAAGAATATAAAAGTGACAATTGCAAGTATAATTGTAACACATAGATTATAATTAAAAAGAAAGAAATAGAAGAGGCTTATTTTATCAAACTTAGATCTTGGATTAAGTTAATAAGCAAAATAATAGAAGTGGCCCATACCGACAGCATTCCCTTTCAGGTCTAAGACTGATGGTCTCACACAGGTGGGGCTGGGCTTGCTGATTAGGGTAAATAAGTAGCCAACATAATAAGAAAAATAAACTAAACGCATAGTAAAAGATTAGACGTAGGGTCTAATAAAATGGTAAGGTGCGTTTGGAGCAGCCCGAAAGAGAATCCGGATAAAGAGCCTAACGAAGCAGTTTATCGTAGATTTTAGTACAGAAAGAGCACGTCCAACTTAGTTAGTTCGGGCTAGAAGGAAGTACGAGACTTCAATGGGACGTGAGGATACTCTAGGATGACCATCTGGGGTAGGCCTAACGAAGCTGCACCCCCGGAGGAAGGTCTGTAGGTGTTCCATCAAGAGAGTATGTCTTAACTGCTTTTGCATTGCAGGCCTATCGAAGCAGACCTTTGTAGGTAGTCAAAAGGTTGATGATGGAGTAGGATATTCGTATGACACCGTACTCTGAATTGCGAGTAGGTTATAGTGGGCAGGACCCAAAAGGATAGTCGCATGCGGAGATCAAGCCATCATTATTCAAAGCGAGTTCGGGAAAGACTAGAGTTAAACCAACATGCCAATGATTCTTTCACTATCGAGACATTGGATGAGGGGCGCAAACAATTGCGCAACCAATTGGATGTTTAGATTGTTTGCAGTAGGACACAACCACTTAGCTCTTGAGAGGTCTTTCGATTAGTTGAGGGGGGCTGCATGGGGCCATAGCCACGATGAGAAAAGAGACAGACCAAATAGAATATCTGTATTGTAGGCCTAACGAAGCCGTCCGTTACAGATATAGAAAATCCCCGACTGAGTTCCGTATAAGGTAGACCTTGTTGGCGGAGCTTAAGGAGTAGATAGAATGATTACGTGTAGTCCTCAAGGTACCCATTGGGTGGTACATTGTGGATGTCCGAGCATTGGTGCGAACTGGTGCGGACGTTGCTTCACGTATTCCTAGCAGACGATGCAACATCTGTATTGTAGGCCTCATGAAGCCGTCCTTTACATATTTAGTTACAGTATGCACTAGTAGCAAGATGATGGAGTCCTTTTCGAGGAGGATATGGAAGGTACTATGGATAGTACTTAGGACCGATGCGGTCTTTGGGCATGTAGCTACATATATATATATTGGTTATTAGGTCTTAATCTACTAGG
This sequence comes from Allium fistulosum, assembly GCA_030737815.1. NCBI lineage: Eukaryota > Viridiplantae > Streptophyta > Magnoliopsida > Asparagales > Amaryllidaceae > Allium > Allium fistulosum. The sequence goes on along the minus strand of CM060903.1, from coordinate 1,397,689,814 downwards.
GAGTAGATGGATACGATTCACGCACAGAGGCGAGAGTATTATAAACCCAATAAACCTAATATAGCATAAAATGGAAATAGAATGGTATATGTAGAATTAAGCATAGATGTGTATAATTTGTCCATTCACCAGAACTTTAGTTTTGACCCCCTCCTCATAACATCCCACAGGTTAGATAGATGGCAGAGATCTTCCAGCTTTGAGACACTTGTTTAGAAAGTGTTATTATCTTGATGAGTATTTACTTACTATTATATTTCAGTCAGTTCCACTGTGAGATATTTATTTGAGCTCCGATATATTTATCTTTTCCTATTTGCAGGATACCAGATACCCAACTCGGACTTCACTGGACTTGGATTTTAGCATTTTAAACCTGGTCCCACTGGAATTCGGATTGTTACAGGGATGTGCCATGATACAACAACACTAAACCAAAATCTTAGGGGTCTCATATAGGGATAAAAGTATGATAAGGCACGTGAGGCAATGTCCAAGGTAGGATACTGCCAGTATAGGTCGCAGGGCTGGTGGTAACACATTATAGCAACGATCGCCCACCACGTACATCCATCCCATATCGAGTCAAAGGGAGGCTATCCCAAATTAAGTTGCACCAATCGAAACCAACAACAAGAGTAATAATATGGACCAAGTCCAAAAGATAATCAAAGAACGGATGTTCGCTAGGGGTAGCTAGCCCGCTTGGCCCTGTCAAGCCGTCCTATTTTAGTCATTTCAAATTGGCACAAGTGCCGGGGTCTATCCATCATCGTTCTCTTTCTTCAAATTCAGCAACGATGCCAAATCCAACTACTTCGTTCTGGAGTCTCCTCCGCATACATAGTTTTGTTAAAGTGGTTCTAATATTAATAGAGAGTATGCCAATAAGTGGCCCCAGTCTCTTTAACAACCAAACGTCGTTTTAAACACTGGTTAGTACTTTTATATTTCAAAAACAATTCATGCTTGATATCAAAATATCATATTCGCTTCAAAATCAATTTCATTCAATACGTCATTTACGCTTGAAAATATCATTTCACTCCAATATCTCGATTTCACTTTCAAAATCGTTTTGAATTTCGACTTAGGTTATACTTCATTTTAACCTAATTCACATTTAAATCCAAGATTTAAATATAAACAATCCCACTCTAACCAGTTTGAATTTTTACAAAATAGTTTGAATAGTTTGAATAATTAAAATAGTTTAAAATAGTTTAAATGGTTAAAATAGTTTGATATAAAATAGTTTAAGTATTAAAACGGTTTATATAGTAAAATAGTTTGGAAGATTAAAATTTGAATGTTTAAAAAGATTGATTTTAAATAGTTTATATTAAAATAATTTATTTGAAAATAGTTTCAAAGTCAAACTAGTTCAATTCCAAATTTTCAATCCAAATCAATTTCAATTTCCATTTCGATTCAATCGATCCAATTTCGGTTTCGATTGAAATCAATTTCAATTTCAATTTAAGTCAATTTAGTTTTCAATTTCAATTCGAATTTACTTTGATTCCAAATTCAATTCAAATCAATTTCAACTTCGATTTCAAATTAATTCAATTTCACTTCCAATTCCAATTAATTTCAATTTCAATTTCAAATTTGAAGTATATTCAATTCAATTCTTAATTCCAATCATTTCCATTTATATCGATTTCAAGTTCAATTTAAAAATATCGATTTAAATCATTTAATTCACATTAAACTTCAATGTTTGAATTTTAGATTCAAATCTTTCGAATAATTCAATTCCGAGCTCAAATTTTGAAATGTCGATTTAAATTATCTTTACTTAAATAACTTCGAGGTTCAAAGCAAAATTCATATCTTTTTAAACAATTAAATTTCGATAATTCAAATCATATTTACCATTATGACCTCAAATTCCAGTAAATTTCTTTAAAACAATTCCTTTTAATCAAACTTAATTTCAACATTTCAACTCGAATTCTTAATTGATTCAAACTTCATAAATTTGATTTTTATTTCCTTGAATCAAAATCTTTTAAATAATTTCAAAACCAAGACTTTTAAAATTATTTAATTTAATTAATCCGGTGTCCGTATATAATTTTCTATCCTATGGTCATGTGAATAGTTATTTCAATTTAATTTCAGAGATGGATATATATCATTTCAATCCAAAATAAATGTCATAAGTATATATCATTTCAACCCATTTTTTAGTTTATTCAAAATAATTCAATTTACAGTTATATACTATAAATAATATACATGATGATAACATGATATATAAAATAAATAAACATCCAAATCATCCAAAATCTCAATCAATTAGCATTCATCACAAACAATCAACAAATCACATCAATTAACCAATTATCAATAACCGGACATTTTACTAGCAGTTTAATTATAATTTCCATTTAATTGTTGATTCAAAATTTATAACAGATAAATTTCTGTATCGATTTCCATGTCAGTTAAATTCACCAAACAATAATCAATAATTTAAATCACTTCGGAATTTCAATTTAACTAACATAAAAATATTTTAGTCAATCATGAGCGTATAAGCACTTACTTTTTTATTTGAAACTGAAAAAATTTCAGCTTTAAATAAATTCCAAATTGATTCCAATGCGTAGATGACACCGATATGATTCCAAGCCAATTTGTTTCGTCCGAATCAGACCTTTCACGAACGAGATACGACTTTATTTTATTCGAAAATATCTAGCTACTAAACGCCTGAAATTCTCGAACTCCAAACAAAGCGTGTCGCTTGGCGTTCATAATGTTTTACACTTATTCCGAACACAATGGAACTAGTTTCAAGGCCTAATTCGATCATATTCAGAAGATAGCTTTTCAAAATCAATTAATTTTAATCGGAATCCTTAAATTAATTCCTACGCGTTTCAAGCTCGCACGGTCAAACGACAAGTCCGATCGCTACAAAACTTGAAATCCTATAATGTAATGACCCAGAATTTTATTTATTTTGGAATTGGAATATTTAATTGATTTTAAATATTTAAAAGTTATTTTTGGAGATTTAATAACTCGAATTTCATATATAATGATTCATTGGGTAATTAAATTGTTGAATTAATAATTGAAAATTGGTTAAAACATTGAATCTTGGATTTTTAGCTGGATAAAAATGATTTGAAGGCTTATTAAATTTATATTAATAAGAATAAAGGTAAATACAATTTTAAATTGAATTTAGGGGTGATTTACTTGATTTTTAGAATATCCCGTTTTAATTTACGAGTGAAAATAGCTTTCCGGGAAACAGTCTCGGAATTCGACGAAACCAGTTCCATTGGGTCTGTAACAGTATATTATTATTGGTTTTCAAATTTCGTAGCATTTGAAATTATCATTAGATCGTACGAAATTGAAATGCGTTGAATTTTATATCGAAAATTTAATATTTTATTGGGTTTCAAAAGCTATCTTCCACATATGATCGAATTGAGACTCGAGACTTGTTCCATTGCGTTCGGAAGAGGGGTATAACACTATGAACACCTAGCGACATGACTCGATTGGGATCCAAAATTTACAGCTTGATATTTTTAAATTTTAAATAATTTATTTTCATTGATTGGACTAGGCAGTCACTTTCTTTCACTTAGCCACCCTACCATTGTGCAAGCCACCCTACTTGGTCTACCACCTCGTTCCTTTTAAAACAAGCTTCTTCTTCCTTTATCTTAAATTAGAGCACAGCGCACTGGAAAAAAATAAAATTCAACTTCAAAAAAATTATTATATCCAAATTTACTCAACGAAAAAATTTGGAATGACCTTTAAAAATCTAGTTTTGATTTAAGCTTCGATCTGGAATGTCCTTTTGAAGTGCGGCACTCTCTAGTCGAGCTCGTTCATGTTAGGCATGGCTAGGGTTAGAATTTTTGTAAATTCTGGTCGACAATTCGCGAATTGGAGGTCGTATTCGAGGTCGTGGGGTCGTATGGCATCTAGGGTAGGATTTTAGAGGCGTGCGGCTGCTTGGGGGAATGTGCGACATGCTATACAGCATGGATGTGCTCAAGCAGGTCGCATTCGAACAGAGGTCGTCAGAGGGAAAAAGGATGGTGCCATCGTGTCAATCTCAAGGAGAGCAATGTAAGTGTGGGCTTGGAAGCGACGATGGCGGCCGGGGAGACGCGTGCACGCCGTGTGCGATGATGGGTCTAGGAAGAAGAATGGAAGTTTTCAAAAGGAGGAAGAAGATGGCAGGCAGGTTGGGTCTTGTTTCATTGGGCTGGGTCTTCTTTTGATGGGTATTTGTTTTATTAAAGCTAAAATTAGCTTAATAATTAAAATATAAATATCGTCAATTTATAAAATTTCATAACTTTTGTATACGAGGTCCGTTTCGAGTGAAACGAGTTGCATTGCGATCGTATCGATGAAGGCTACAGCTTGGAATCGAAGTGGTATTTATTTGAAGCTAAAATATTTTCAGTTTCAAATAAACGGTGAGTGTTTATATGCTCACGAAGTACTAGAATATTTTAAGTTAGTTAAATTTAAAATTATGAAGTGATTTAAATTTGTTGATTGTTGTTTGATAATTTTTAATTGGCATTTAAATTGACGTCTGAGATAATTGACAAAAATTGAAATTGACGGTTAAATTTAATTGGAATTAAACTGTTAGCAAAATTCCCGATTATTGATAACTAGTAAATTGTTGTGCTTGATTGACTATTTGAATGGTTGTTTGTGATGAATGCAAATTGGTTGAAATATGGATGATTGAATGTTTATTTATTTTATATATATCCTGTATCATCCTGTAAATTAATTGACAGTATATAAAACTGTTAATCGAATTATTTCGAATAAATTAAGAAATAGGTTGAAATGATATATACCTATGACATTTATTGGATTGAAATGATATATATCCATCCCTAAATTAAATTGAAATAACTGATTCACTTGGCCATAGGATAGAAAATTATATACGGACAACGGATTGGTAAAATTAAATGATTTTAAATTTTTGATTTGAACTTATTAAAATGATTTTGATTTAAAGAAATAAAATTGCATTTATGCAAATCGAATTCTTCTTCAAACTTGAGCTCAAATTATGGAATTGAAATGTGTTAAACAAAATTGTTTAAAAATGAAATTTGAGATTTTGTTGTTATAATAGAAATATGATTTGAATTTTGAAAATTGATTTGTTTAAAAAGATTTGAAATTTCATTCGAACTTTGAATTATTGCTAAGTAAAAGTAATATAATTGGATATATAGATTTGGACCGAGAATGGAATTTATTAAAAGATTTGAATCTTAAATTGAGTATTGAAGTTAAACTTAATTTAAGTAATTTAAATCGATATTTTGAAAATTGAACTCGAATTTATATAGATCGAAATGGTTTAAAATTGAGAATTGAATTGAAATTAATTAAAATTGGAATTGAAATAAATTGGAATTGAAATCGAAATTGAATTATTTGAAATCGAAATCGAAATTGATTTGAACTAAAATTGGAATCGAAGTTAATTATTATTGAAATCAGAATTGAATTGATTTAAATGGAAATGGAAATTGAAATTGATTTGAATTAGATGATTTGAAATTGAATCAGTTTGACTTTGAAACTATTTTCAAGTAAATTATTTTAGTATAAACTATTTAAAATCTATCTTTTTACATGTTCAATTTATTTTGATTTTATTCCAAACTATTTTACTTTATAAAACATTTTAAATACTTAAATTATTTTATATCAAACTATTTTAATTATTTAAACTATTTTTAAACAATTTAAATTTTCAAACTATTTTTCTAAAATTCAAACTGGTCAAGGGTGGAATGTTTATTTTTAAATCATTGATTTAAATACGAATTGGGTTAAAATGAAGTTATAACCCAAATTAAAATTCAAAAAAATTTTGGAATCAAAATCAGGATATTGAGGCGAAAATTATTTTGAAGTGGAATAGCGTACTTTGAGTAAATATGATGATTTCGAAATGAATTTGATTTTGAAGTGAATATGATATTTTGGTATCAAATACGAATTGTTTTTGAAATGTAAAAGTACCAATCGGTGAGTAAAATGACGTTTGGTTGTTAAAGAGACCGGGGCCTCTTATTGGCATACTCTCTGTCAATATTGGAACCACTTTAACAACTATGTACGCGGAGGAGACTCCAGAACGAAGTGGTTAAATTTAATTGGAATTAAACTGTTAGCAAAATTCCCGAGTATTGATAACTAGTAAATTGTTGTGCTTGATTGACTATTTGAATGGTTGTTTGTGATGAATGCAAATTGGTTGAAATATGGATGATTGAATGTTTATTTATTTTATATATATCATGTATCATCCTGTAAATTAATTGACAGTATATAAAACTGTTAATCGAATTATTTCAAATAAATTAAGAAATAGGTTGAAATGATATATACCTATGACATTTATTGGATTGAAATGATATATATCCATCCCTGAATTGAAATAACCGATTCACTTGGCCATAGGATAGAAAATTATACACGAACACCGGATTGGTTAAATTAAATGATTTTAAATTTTGATTTGAAATTATTAAAATGATTTAGATTTAAAGAAACAAAATCAAATTTATGGAAATCGAATTCTTCTTGGAACTTGAGCTCAAATTGTGGAGTTGAAATGTGTTAAACAAAATTGTTTAAAAATGAAATTTGAGATTTTGAAGTTATAATAGAAATATGATTTGAATTTCGAAAATTGATTTATTTTAAAAAGATTTGAAATTTCATTCGAACTTTGAATTATTGCTAAGTAAAGTAATATAATTGGATATATAGATTTAGACTAAGAATGGAATTTGTTAAAAGATTTGAATCCTAAATTGAGTATTGAAGTTAAATTTAATTTAAGTAATTTAAATCGATATTTTGAAAATCGAACTCGAATTTATATAGATCGAAATGGTATAAAATTGAGAATTGAATTGAAATTAATTGGAATTGAAATCAAAATCGAATTATTTGAAATCAAAATTGAAATTGATTTGAATTAAAATTGAAATCGAAGTTAATTCGAATTGAAATCAGAATTGAATTGATTTAAATGGAAATGGAAATTGAAATTGATTTGAATTGGAAGATTTGGAATTGAATCAGTTTGACTTTGAAACTATTTTAATATAAACTATTTAAAATCTACCTTTTTACATGTTCAATTTATTTTGATTTTTTTCCAAACTATTTTACTTTATAAAACATTTTAAATACTTAAATTATTTTACATCAAACTATTTTAATTATTTAAACTATTTTTAAACAATTTAAAATTTCAAACTATTTTTCTAAAATTTAAACTGGTCAAGGGTGGATTGTTTATTTTTAAATCATGGATTCAAATACGAATTGGGTTAAATTGAAGTTATAACCCAAATTGAAATTCGAAATAATTTTGGAATCAAAATCGAGATACTGAGGCGAAAATGATTTTGAAGTGGAATAGCGTACTTTGAGTAAATATGATGATTTCAAAATGAATTTGATTTTGAAGCAAATATGATATTTTGGTATCAAATATGAATTTTTTTTGAAATGTAAAAGTACCAGCCGGTGTGTAAAACGACGTTTGGTTGTTAAAGAGACCGATGCCTCTTATTGGCATACCCTCTGTCAATATTGGAACCACTTTAACAACTGTGTACGCGGAGGAGACTCCAGAACGAAGTGGTTGGATTTGAAGTCATTGCTAGATTTGAAGAAAGAGAACGATGATGGAATGACGTGACACTTGCGTCAATTTGAAATGACTAAAAAAGGATCTGTACCGGTCAATGAGGCTAGCTACCTCTAGCGGACACACTTCTTCGTATTTCCATCATTTACATTGTGATTGATTGGTGCGCACCCTCTGATTTTGGGAGTGCTGGATGCGGTGGGCCGTTAGGAGTTACCACCAGCCGGGAAGGGTAAACTGGTAGTATCCTACCTTGGGCATTGGCTCACGTGCGTTGTCATACTTTTATCCATATACGAGACCCCTACGATTTTGGTTTAGTGTTGTCATATCATGATGCATCCCTATCCACCGACGGTTTACTAGTGTTTTATATGCAAACTGTACGATAATGCTTAAAACACATTAAGAGGGATCAATGTAAAGCCTTAACGCTAAGAAAAATATTTATTTTACTAATTAGACATTATCTATATAGCGTATTCTACTACATATAAATATTTTGATGGATCATTAAAAGATGGAAAATCCCATAACATCTCTTGAGTTATTGCACGCGCGTTATACACTGGATAGGAGATGTGAAACCCCGTAAACATCTCTGACGCCACGGCACTCATGTTATATGTGATATCGATTTGACTCACATAAGAATATTTTAGTCCCGACTCGAGTGTTTTGTCTTTCCATTACGCTCGAGTCAGTTTTGAGCTTTTCAGCTTATTGAAGATTTATTCTGGAGGACGAAGACGAAGATTTGGTATATTATTACTATTAGAATTCCTGCATCATGTTGTTTGCTGCATTATTTATGTATCCCTGATGTATATATAATTCTAATAAATGTTGTATAGATTATAATCAAATGTATAGTATAAACAGCTTCATGAATTTCTTATTTGATTATCATATTTTACCGTTCCGCTGCGAGATTCTATGTTTGCTTTCTTCTTATTTTCTTATTTTTCTTAATTAACACCATTGATCATCTATATTCTGGATTTTTTAAGTCGGACATGTGTGGAGTATTATCGATTTAAACCTTCCTAAATGTGGGTCATCACATATAATAATTCACTATTACGGATCTGATGAAACTGGTTTCGTCGAAATCCGAGACAGTGGCCAAAATGGCTATTTTTACTCGTTAATTAAAATGAGCAATTTCCAAAATTTATTTATTCACTTTTAAATTCAATTTTAAAAGTTAACCATTTTCATTCTTGTTTAAATAAAATTTGAATCAATTTCCGATATCATTTTTAGTTACATTAATTCAAGATTCAATTATTTAAATAATTCCAATATTAAATTTAAACGATTTAATTTTCAATAAATCACCATTAATAAATAATTCGCCACTTATTAACAATCATTTATTATCATCTAAATAATTCAGCATTCACTATTCAATTTCAGACATCAGTTACAAACACATTCAATAAATATAATTTTCATTTCAATAGTTGTTATTGCCTAAATCTTCGGAATTTATTATTTCAAATTTTTATTCAAGTTCATATTCAATACTACACTAATAATTCATTAAATTTTATCTTTAACCATTATTATTCAATAATCACATTAAATTTAATAATTTAAAATAGTTAAAAGTACGGGTCGTTACAGTGACTCTCCATAGAACTATGTGCTTAATTATATCTAAGTATTTTGATTTCCTTTATTCTATAAATCGTTTAAATTTTCAAAATAATTTTGTTTTTAATTAAATTCAATTTCATTATTTATTTAATTGTTTGTTTTTATAGGTGTAAAAATATTAAATATTGTTTAGAAAATACTCGAAGAAAGTAGTCATTTGTTATTTTCAGTTTACATAATGAATTTAGTCCATTTTAAATACCTTATAAAATCTATGCCGAGTGATCAATCCATTTTTAGTACCTAATCAGAAGCATTTAATGGAAAATACTAATGGACATAATCATGTTGATCACATACTTTTTTGTGAGAAATGTTAATTACATAAACTTACTGGATCCCAAAGGAAAAAAAATTATATATTCACAATTCGAGAATATAAAAAAGTAGCTTTATGAGCACTTTTGTCAATTTAAGAGTACTAAATTATTCTCTTAACAACCAAATGAATTGGCATTCAAGTATTGGAACATGTATCATAGCACTGTATGATAAATAAAATAGGATTAAAAATGATGCAACCTTCATCAATACATGTTCTGTAGGTATAAATTTTTGATGTCTTCCACTATACATGAAATAAAAATCTAATAGTAAAGTTTTAACTTTCAATAGATAAAATAAACATGTTTCCTAAAACTTCCTATCAATAAGGTGCAGGCCGATCAGAGGTCATCATAGTGATGAGTAATGGCTATTTTCTGGTGTAGGAGAAGGTGTTTGTGGAAATGGATCAAGATGAAGACACTGATATATGTGCACAAAGCTGTATTTGTGCACCAGAACGGTGTGTGAATGATTTCTTGCAATTCAAGCAGGAAAATTGAGTATAAGTAATTGTCTTCTTCCAAAATGATTCAACAAAGTACCATAAATATAACAAGAATCAACAAATTAACATCAAGAACAAAATGGTTCCATTGTGAAGCAGCAGTACAATTCGAAATAGAGATTAATGGAAATTGAACTGGGTTTGAAAACAACTGGGTGAACTAGCTGAAAATATTTCCAAATAAAATCAAGAAAGGGAAAAAGAACAATGTTACCTAATCTTTCAAACAACTAGATACTGAGTTGCAAGCTGTTGTGATGATCAATAATGGAAATTTTGAGGAAACAGTAATGAACAGAAAACAAGAACTGGTAACAAAGTCAAGAACTGAAAATGTTAAAAGCAATAATAACAAATGGAAAATAAAAAAAGTGCAATTAGAACAAGAATTAAGGAAATTGACTAAAATTTAAAGTAACTATCAATCTAATCTATGAGTAGGAATTAAAGAAGAAGAACATAACTAGGTTTGCAACAGAAAATGGAATTTAATTGATATTAAGCTTCAGATTTTTCACCCCTTTACAAAAAATGCCTGTACATCCTTATATACACATTCACACACCAAGTAAATGGACTCTGGCTGATACAAATGACCCAGTATTGAACCATTCAACTCACAAAACAAACATACACCATTATACAAAGTAATTCAAAAACACTGCAGTCAAACAATGCTTCAGATCTGATGAGTTTAAGTGTGCACGTGCAAACATGCACACACATGCACACTCACCCAACTCTCTCCCCAACCCATATCCTCAACTGCTTAAGCTTCTGACAGTTCGACATCATTCTCCATCAACTCTGGTGATCTGGACGCCATGCTCTGGTGAACTTCGCCAGAATTTCTCTTTTCTGTTTTCCCTGGCCCTGCACAACCATTTTTAGAGCTTGTAAGCAATTACCTGATAGCTTGATTGTTACAGTTTCCTTCTTCTTTAAGAACAGACCTTGTCCTAAGGTCTAAAGTTGGAAACCTTCTAATTAGTAGTCAATAATCCTCCCATGTTGCTTCCTCTCTAGGCTTGTCTTTCCATTTAACTAACACTTGCACCACTAGTTTATTGTTTTTAGGTACTAAGTACTAACCTTCTATCTAGAATCTCTTCAGGCTGATTCACTATCTCTTCTACGTAACTAGAAGCATCTTCTTGTATTATCAATCCATTACCAATTTTTTCTTTAACAATGAAACATAAAAAACATGATGTATCCTAGCACTTGTAGGCAGTTGCAATTTATAAGCCACATTTCCTATTTTTTCTTCAACCTGATAGGGTCCATTGTATTTGGATGATAACTTGTGAGTTTTTTGAAGTCTAGCAGTGATTTTTCTATAGGGTTGTAACTTCAAATACACCCAATCTCCCACTTCAAATTTTCTGTCTGTTCTTCAAAAATCTGCATATTTCTTCATTCTCTCTTGAGCTAGCTTTAAGCTGTCCTTTAGAAACTCCAACACAATATCTCTGGAGTATAATTCTTCTTCAACTTGCTCAACCTTTGCAGAATTTGGTACATAAGGTAACAAATTAGGAGGGTCGGTACCATATACTGAATTGAATGGTGTGGTGTTAGTGGGGGCCTTCCAAGTGTGTTGTATTGGTACTCAGCTATAGTCAACCATCTCGACCATTCTTGGGGTTTGTGGCAAACAAAACATCTTAAGTAGCCCTCTAAGATTTTATTAACCACCTCAGTTTGCCCATCACTATGTGGGTGGTATGCTGAACTATATTTTCAAACTGCTGCCTTGTAGCTTAAAGATTTCCTTCCAAAAATTACTTGTAAACAAAGCATCCCTATCACTTACAATAGTTCGAGGCATCCCATGCAATTTGAACACACCATTGAAGAAAACTGTAGTCACTTCCTTGACAGTATAGGGGTGACTCAATATAAAAAATGGGCATACTTGCTAAGTTTGTCTACAAGTACATATATCACCGTATAATTTTGTCTTCTAGGCAAGCATGTAATGAAGTCCATAGAAATATCCAACCAAATCTTTTCAGGGATGAGAAAAGGTTGCCAGAGTCCAGGAATAAGTATGTTTTCTCCCTTATTTCTTTGACATTCATCACAATTTTTAACATACTCTTCCACAGTCCTTTTCATTTTTTCCAATAAGAGACTTGCTTTAATTTTTTCCGACTACCCTTGATACTAGGGTGCCTTCCCAATGGAGTTGAATGATGCTCTCTCACCAAGTGTTGAATAATTGTATCCAAGTGATGATCTATTAGTATTTTGGCTTTATGAAAGATCATCTTGTCTATCACCTTATATTTGCTTTCAGGTAATTCATTCCATTGAATTCTCATCAGTTGCTGTTGATACCAAAGGGAGTTTTGTAAAGTGTTTTTCAATTCTTGCATCCATGGTGATTGTACTATTGAGACTACTTGTAGTTGAGAGTCTTTCTCTTCCTCTTCTTATATTCTAGATAATGCATCAACCACCTTGTTGTCTCTACCACTCTAATACTCTACTTTGTAATCAAATCCATGGAGTTTGGCAAGCCACTTATTCTGCACCCCAGTATGTAATTTATGTGTTAGTAGGTGTTTCAAACTCTGGTGATCAGTTTTAATAACAAACTGTCTCCCCATTAAGTATTGTGTCCACTTCTTTGTAGCTATAATAATAGCAAGCAACTCCTTCTCATATGTTGATAAGTTCAAATTTCTTCCATGTAGAGCCTTGCTCAAGTAAGCCAAGGGTATGTGGTTTTGCATTAATACAGCCCCTATGCCATGTCCACTAGCATCACATTCCAAAATAAACGGTTGTGAGAAATTAGGCATTGCTGGTGGTGTTACCAGACATTGTTTAAGTCTTTCGAAAGCTTCTCTGGCTTCTTCATTCCATTCAAATGCATCTTTTTTAACATATTTGTTAAAGGTCTAGTAATGGTACCATAATCTTTTACAAATTTTCTGTAGTAACCAGTGAGACCCAGAAATACCCCTTAATGCTTTCAAGCTGCTTGAAAATGGTCAGTTCACTACCGCTTGTATCTTACTGGGATCAACAGCAAATCCCTCAACTGAAATGATGTGTCCCAAATATTCTAGAGATTCTTTTGCAAATCTACACTTGGCCATCTTGATCACCATGTGGTTTTGTTTCATCACCTGAAAAGTAACCTGCAATTGTTCTAAATGCTCAGACCATGACTTGTTATATATGAGTATATCATCAAAAAACACCAATACAAATTTTCTCAAGTATGGTCTAAATATCTCATTCATCAAGGATTGAAAAGTAGAAGGTGCATTAGCCAACCCAAATGGCATCACTATGAATTCATAATGCCCATCATTGGTCCTAAATGTAGTTTATGAATATCTGCTTCGTCCATCCTTATTTGATTATACCCTGACCTTAAATCTAGTTTAGAGAAGAATTTGGCTCCATGAAGTTCATCAAATAATTCATCTATCAAAGGAATGGAAAATTTATCCTTTACAGTCTGAGAATTGAGGGCTCTATAATCAATGCATAGTCTCCATGTGCCATCTTTCTTTCTCACCATTACCATAGGTGAAGAGTATGAACTATAGCTATTTCTAACGATTCCAGAATCCAACATATCCTTGATAAGTTTCTCAAGTTCATTCTTAATGTGGTATGAGTGTTTGTATGGTTTAATGCAAATGGGTTTGGTGTTTGGTAGTAAAGGTATTTTGTGGTCTTGTAGTCTGTGTGGAGGAAGAGGTGGTGAACTGGTGGTAATTTCGGGAAATTTTTGGAGAAGCTCTTCAATTTCTGAAGGAATATCATGGCTGGTAATTTCAGGAGGGTTTAAGGTGTTGTGCAAAAATGGTAGCGCTTTGCGGAAGCTTATATCAACGGATCTTTATCACCCAAATCACAAAGAGATAACTTGGATTAAAAATAAGACGGAATTGAAATTAAAAGCAATAAGACAAGATATTCCACCCAACCACCCACTTTATTGATTCACCAAAATTTTTTTTTTACAATTAATAGAACAAAGCTAAAATAAACAAAATACCATTGAATCAATAACCAAATTGAGAAAGGGAGGAAATATCTATATGGCTAAAATTTTTGGAGAAGAAGAACAAAGATGGAGAACAGGGAATTAGCAAATAGATTTTCCACCATATGTTTATCCTCTCCTCTAGTCTCTATTTATATAATCAATTTACTTAATGCCCAAGTTAACATTAGAGGCAAAAAATAATTTGATTAGCAAATTAGAGAAAGAAATAAACATACTTAAATATGCCTATTTAATCAAAGGAAACAAAATCTTCTCTTTCTTTCTTTTGCATATTTCTTTCCCTCTATGTGTGATTTTGTATCACCAAAATTTAACACTCCACCTTGATGCAAAATCACATATCTCCAACATATCAAACATGCCATATCTAGATCTATCACAACTCCCTATATCTCAATCATACCAAATTACAAACTTCTACCACCGTCCGCAAGTGATGCATCTCCCACATGAGGTGCACCACACAAATCCGGTCTCAAAAACGTTTGTAATACCATAAAGATCTCTGTCTTGTCTTTGTGGATTTTGCAACTCGACACCCGTCTATCACTCGATCTGAGCTCATTACCTGATCACTATCGATCCCCCGAGCATCATCAACATGAAGACCCCTGTCTAAAATATGATCCTCAATGCTAGAATCATAAGCAGTGACCACATTAACCTCTCCACCTTGCTGTGGACTAGGTTCTTCAACCGTCACTCGCTTTCCATAGTCGACTATAGAACCAACCAAGCTATAAAGGTTTCCTTCTTCCAATACTCCTCTCATCCTTACACGACCACCTTTCTTCACTCTCAAAACTCCACCTTGAGTCTCATAAGTGCAACCACGACGATCCAACTGACCGAGAGAAATAAGATTATGCGAAGAAGTGGGTACATGTCTGACTCCAGAGACTTCTCTAACCACACCATCATGCATACGAAACCGGATAGATCCAATACCACAAATCGGTAGCTCTTCTCCATTGGCTGTCCTAATCATGCCGACACTCTTCTCATAAGAAGAAAAATAATTCACATCTCTATATATGTGAAAACTAGCTCCCGAATCCATCTTCCAAGGCTTATTTTCACTAAAGAGGACATCATAAGAAGCATCACTATCGGTACCTTCAGCAAAACCTGCATGTGCATCACTACTACTATCACCATGCGCAGCCTTTTTCTGATCTCTTTTATAAGCATAACACTTGCTACGTGTGTGACCTTTCTTATTACAATAATGACAAGTGATAACACCTTTACCATTAGCATCCTTCTTCTTCCAAATTGTATCTTTCTTCGAGTCCCTTGCCACCATAGCCTCACTTTGAATTGATTTCATACCTGGCCCTTTTCTTCTAAGCTCCTCATTCAAAAGACTACTTCGAACAGTTTCCAAAGAGATAGTTCCATTAGCATTGGAATTACTCAATGAAACAACCAAAGTTTCCCAACTTTCTGAAAGTGAACTCATCAATAAAAGAGCTTGTAACTCATCATCAAAATTGACCTTCATATTTGCCAATTGATTTATTACATCCTGAAATTCATTCAAATGCTCTGCAACAGACTTCTCTTCATCTAATCTCAGTTGTACCAACTTTCGAACCAGAAAAGCCTTACTAGTAGCACTCTTTGACTCATACAAAGATACCAACTTGTCCCACAAAGCCTTCGCGGATTCACAACTAGCCACATGATGGAAAACTGAATCATCAAGATACTGGCGAATCAAAGCAATCGCCTTCTTATCCATCTTCTTCCATTTTCCCTCATCTACATCAGAGGGCTTCTTTCCATCTCCATCAATCGGATCATGAAGATCATTGAGGTACAGAACATCCTCCATCTTAGGCTTCCAAATACCCCAATTTTTCCCATCCAAAATAGTCATCTTCGAAAATGAAATCATATCCGACATCAATAATTTTTCAATCCAAAATTACTCTAAGCTTTGCGATGACCTGGTTCCGATACCAAACTGTTGTGCAAAAATGGTAGCGCTTTGCGGAAGCTTATATCAACGGATCTTTATCACCCAAATCACAAAGAGATAACTTGGATTAAAAATAAGACGGAATTGAAATTAAAAGCAATAAGACAAGATATTCCACCCAACCACCCACTTTATTGATTCACCAAAATTTTTTTGTTTACAATTAATAGAACAAAGCTAAAATAAACAAAATACCATTGAATCAATAACCAAATTGAGAAAGGGAGCAAATATCTATATGGCTAAAATTGTTGGAGAAGAAGAACAAAGATGGAGAACAGGGAATTAGCAAATAGATTTTCCACCATATGTTTATCCTCTCCTCTAGTCTCTATTTATATAATCAATTTACTTAATGCCCAAGTTAACATTAGAGGCAAAAAATAATTTGATTAGCAAATTAGAGAAAGAAATAAACATACTTAAATATGCCTATTTAATCAGAGGAAACAAAATCTTCTCTTTCTTTTTTCTTTTGCATATTTCTTTCCCTCTATGTGTGATTTTGTATCACCAAAATTTAACATAAGGTGCATAACATCATAGTGATTTGGCTTTGAGTACACTCTTTGCTAATGGCTTTTTACTAATAACTTTCAACTCTTCCTGTTGCATTCCTTGCAACACATACTTCTTGTCATTGTACTTGAATTTAACTTGCAACTTCTCAAGATTTAGAGTTACTTCTCTCAGTTTTCTCATCCATTGTGTCCCAAGAATTACTTGGCATCCTTCTAAGCGAAATAAGAGCAAGTCCACCGGCATGACACAGCCCTGACACATGAGTATTACATCTTGGCACACACCATTACCAGTCACTTTTCACCATTAGCTACCACCACTTCAAAGACTCTTGACTCCTCAACTTTAAGCTTTAACTTCTTTACCAAGTTTGCATTAATAAAACTATGAGTTGACCTGGAGTCAATTAGCATATGAACTGATTTTCCTTGAATACTTCCTTTCACTTTAATGGTTGATAAAGTGGTTATTCCACACATAGCTTGCAATGTTATAGTTAGGGGTTCATCGTCATTGGATTTTGGTTCAGTCAATGCTTTAAGCTCAGTTCCTTCTAACTGCTCTACTCCAATCAATGGCATAACTCCTTCTAGTATGTAAACTTGAGGGTTTTTATATTTGTGATCTCTATGCCTTTTCTCCTTACACCCATAACACAAGTTTTGTCTCCTCATTTCAATCAATTGGCTGGGGGTAAGTCCTTTAATTACTTTTTGCTAAAGCCTCTAGTTGTGTATCCTTTTGGTTAGTAATGGGGTTGATGTTGTGAAAAGCTTGAGGATTTTGGGAAGAAGTAGGGTGGGCAGTAGTATTTCTTTGTATATTCAAGGTAGGGTTAAGTGTTTTACTGCTCTTCTTAGTGTAAGAATGTTTGCTTTCAAACATTTTTGCCAGTGCAACTGCCTCTTTGAAATCAGCTGGTCTAGAAGTGAGAACATCATACTTCAATTCTTCCTTCAACCATTCAACAAACCTGTCTAATACAAACCTTGGAGGTAAAGCGTTAGTGGCCATTTGCAATTGTTCAAACTTGTTAAGATAATTCAAGACAATGGTGGTCTGTTTCAACCCAGCCAATGCTTCAAATGGTCTCTCCATTTCTTCAGGATTAAATTCCACCATGATTTCCTCTTTGAAAATTTGCCAAGACCCATGATCTGGAACATTATGCACATACCAATTATACCATTGTGATGGTTCCTTTTTAAGATAGAATGAATAAATGTCAACCCACAACCTTTCATCAGTCTGATGAAATCTAAAGTACTGCTCAACTTGCTGAAGCCAATCGGTCACCCTCTCCTCATTGTTAAATACTGGAAAATCAAGTTTAAGGGTAGTTAATGGGGTATTTCTTGATGGGTTATGTGGATAGTAATAATTCGGGTATGGATGTCTGTAGCCATGGGGAGGACATGGAGGTTTTTGAGGATAATACTGGGGATTCTAATGATTTCTTGAAGGTACTGGCATCCGTGGTGGCGTTGGTGGCGGTTGAGGCGCTGTTTGTGAATTTGGTGGATATAAAGGATATGGGGGTGGAGGATATACGGGTATTTTTGGAGGCCAAGAATTTCGATGATTATGAGGATGATGGAATTCTTGGTATGGATTTGGAGGTGGTACTGACGGTGGTGGCGCTGGTGGTTGATTCTTGAGCTGTTGTATGTCACGAGAGAGGGCAGTGAGAACATTATGAAACCCTTCAAATTTAGTGCTCAGTTCTTGTTGAGTTTGTTCGATCCGTCGATTAAACTCTTCTTGCTTCATCCATGTTGGATCATGGTACTGAAATGGTAGATGAGACGAATTGCTGAGGTTTTGCGGACCGACCTGAGGATTTGTTGGCACCTCAGAAGGTGGCTCTGATACCAAATTGTAAGATGCAGGCTGATCAGAGGTCATCGTAGTGATGAGTAATGATTATTTTCTGGTGTAGGAGGTGTTTATGGAAATGGATCAAGATGAAGACACTGATATATGTGCACAAAGCTGTATTTGTGCACCAGAACAGTGTGTCAGTGTGAATGATTTCTTGCAATTCAAGCAAGAAAACTGAGTATAAGTAATTGTCTTATTCCAAAATGATTCAACAAAGTATCAGAAATACAAGAATCAACAAATTAACATCAAGAACAAAATGGTTCCATATTGAAGCAGCAATGCAATTCGAATTAGAGATTAATGGAAATTGAACTGGAACTGGGTTTAAAAACAACTGGGTGAACTAACTGAAAATATTTCCAAATAAAATCAAGAAAGGGAAAAAGAACAATGTTACCCAATCTTTCAAACAACCAGATACTGAGTTGCAAGCAACTGTGATGATCAATAATGGAAATTTTGAGGAAACAGTAATGAACAGAAAACAAGAACTGGTAACAAAATCAAGAACTGAAAATGTTAAAAGCAATAATAACAAATGGAAAATAAAAAAAGTGCAATTAGAACAAGAATTAAGGAAATTGACTAAAATTTAAAGTAACTGTCAATCTAATCTATGAGTAGGAATTAAAGAAGAAGAACATAACTAGGTTTGCAACAGAAAATGGAATTTAATTGATATTAAGCTTCAGATTTTTCACCCCTTTACAAAAAATGCCCGTACATCCTTATATACACATTCACACACCAAGTAAATGGACTCTGGCTGATACAAATGACCCAGTCTTGACCCATTCAACTCACAAAACAAACATACACCATTATACAAAGTAATTCAAAAACACTGCAGTCAAACAAGGTTTCAGATCTGATGAGTTTAAGTGTGCACGTGCAAATATGCACACACATGCACACTCACCCAGCTCTCTCCCCAACCCATATCCTCAACTGCTTAAGCTTCTGACAGCTGTTCGACATCATTCTCCATCTACTCTGGTGATCTGGCCGTCATGCTCTGATGAACTTCGTCAGAATTCCTCTTTTCTGTTTTCTCTGGTCCTGCATAGCCATTTTTAAAGCTTGTAAGCAATTCCTTGATAGCTTGATTATTACACTATCATTGCAGATTATCAAAGGTCTAATTATGTAAAAACATCAGATATATTAGATATATTACCAAGAGATTAGATCTAAAACTCATACACATGAAAATATTTCTAACCTGGGAAGAACAATTAGTCAGTATATCTTTCAACACCAAGGTCGTCTTTCCTTTTCCATCAAATGGTGTCTGAATCAGAATTAATAGTACATAAACATACTAAATTGACATAAATATAAAAAGAACACAAATAACATAAGACCCAACAGTGAGGCCACTAATTTAGCAGATAAAATAAAGCTTGTATCATCTTAGCTTAGCACCAAACTTCTGATCCGATGAGGGCATGAATGGAGAGCTATGTTATTTGAAACAGTAAGGGAACATCATGCAAAGGAAGGTTAAGGCGAGTGATATTTAGGGCACCGGGAGGGATTGGAATTGGAAATGAAAGGGCATGCAGAGATAGAGAGAAAACCTTATTAATACTCTGGATTGGAAGGAAGAGAGAAGACTAAAAGGCAACTAAAACTTCTAATATGAAATATGATTTACATATGCAAAAAAAGGCAAAGCATGGAGGATCAGAATGAAATTCATCTAAAATTCTAACAATTCAGTATTTGAAGTGAGGATGAACAAGATGAAAAAAAAGTGATTGCCCTATGTTCACTTTCTAATAATTCAGTATTTGAATTTGAATACATCCATTGTTTACGACTATAGTTAATTTTTTGGAGGAGGTTGCCTTAAATAAAAAAACTAAATTTGAATCATATGCCTTAATTAAAAAAACTTAAAAAGAAAAAAAATATCCTTAATGCTAGCTAAAATATCGTTAAATTCCAAAAATATCTTATCCTATTTTTTCTAACTAGCGGATAAAGTCAGCAAATAGACCAAATCCAAAGATTAAATCTTTACGCACATGTATTTACTCCTCCATTTCTCCGCATCACTTCTCCTTTCACCTATCAAAAAATGAAAATCCCAATATTCATCATCCTCTTCACCGTCCTATCCATTTCATCTACACATGCAACCATCCACAACGTAATGGATTACGGAGCCAAACCCGATGGCAGATCCGATTCAACCGCTTCCTTCATGTCTGCATGGAAGGATACCTGCTCTTCACCCAAACCCGCTATGTTATACGTTCCCAACGCTACATTCCTTCTAGGTCATATAAATTTTACTGGTCCCTGTACAAGTCATCAGATCACGTTTCGTAATAATGGGACTTTGATCGCTGATCCAACGCTCAAAGAGCATTGGATCAAATTTGAAAGGATTACCGGTTTGACCGTTGATGGTGGAGTTTTTAATGGTCAAGGCGAACATATTTGGAAATGTAAAGCTAAAGCTAATAAGCCTACCAATTGCCCTATGGGTGGTTACGTAAGTCATTATTGTTTATTACCTTTTAATTTTGTTTTTGATGGTTTATTAACAATGGAATTGGATATTAATGCAGATGATGACGTTTTCTCATTCTAGTTATATAGCTCTGAAGTCCATGACTTTGATAAACAGTACAATGTTTCATACGCTGATCAATGACTGTACTAACGTGACCATCCATAATTTGACGATTACTGCTTCGAACATCAGCCGTAACACGGATGGGATCCATACTATATCTTCCAGCGAGCTTTCCATAGAAAATAGCACAATACGTACAAACGACGACTGCATCTCTATTGGGCCTGGATCCGTTAATTTTAGAATTCGTAACATTTCTTGTGGGCCAGGCCATGGCATCAGGTATTTTTTTTACCCATATATCAATAAATAAATCTGTTTAATCATGTAAATATATTTACGTCTCCTTTTTTTTTTCCTTCAGTATTGGGAGCTTAGGTAACAATGTTAAGGAAGCAGGGGTACAGAACATATCCGTAAGCGAGATTTCCTTTAATGGCACGGATAATGGGCTGAGGATCAAGACCTGGCCCAATAAAAATTCGGGATTTGTTGATGGAATCTCATATGAAAATATCGCTATGACCAATGTGAGGAATCCAATTATTATCGATCAGTACTACTGTGGGAGGGGTCCAGGTTTTTGCCACTATTATGCGGTAAGCTTTCATTTATTTTATTGTGCGATATGTGTTGGTTGATGTAATATAGAATTTACGTTTGAAGGAGTCGGGTATCAAGCTTAGCAACATAAGATACAGGAACATATCTGGCACATCGGCTTCGGATGTTGCGATCAAATTCAACTGCAGTGCGGTGAATCCTTGCACTAATGTAACGCTGGAAAATGTAACGCTTACGCATACTGAATTGATAAAAGAGCCTGGTAACCCAAATGTTTTAGTGCAGCATAACAGAACATTGTCTTATTGTAATCATGCACGAATTTGTTCTCGAGGGTTGGTCGATCCACGAACTTGTCCTTGATAATCAAGGATAGGTTATTGTTCGTATTGACTTTGATCTTAATTGTACAGCATATTCTGATGTTCAAAGTGTGATTAGATTTTGAGCAAATGCAATCTTTTGTTCTATTTGTTTTTCATATTGTGCAAAGTAGAGTTAGGTGGTTTAAGATGGTTTTTGGATACACTGACAGAAATGGACCTACTAGATTGAGACCCGCACACGGGCAAATGGGGAGAACTCCTAAGTGTTGATGCATGATGTTTGGTTTAAGGTGGTTTAAGATAGTTTTTTACCTTTTTGGGAAAGCATGGTGTTTTTCTAGTGCTTAGAAAGAAATACCCCCTAACAATACCAATTACCAAACAGTTAGAATGACTGAAATATGGATAAATAAATGATGAATACAGATCTTGAGTTCATTAAGAAGAACAAACTAAATTATTCCACAGTACCAAAATTAAAGCAACAGAGAATCAATTTCGAAGTAGAAGTACCTAAATTTTAATTCAAAAATTGGACAGTGGATCTTTTAAAAAAATTATATCTTGCAATAAATTCATCTAAGACTGTATTCAAAGTCGGTGTAGATATATTTGAAGTTAAAGCAATATAGAAAGTAAAGGTAGATATAAATTTGAAGTTAAAGCAATATAAAGTTTATATTTGGTATAGGTAAAAAAATTTCCATTCTCATGTAATATACTGGCAGGAAAGCATTATGACATATTTTTACTATTGATACTTTGCAACTGTGGTGCTGGAGGCTTCAAAATTGATTCGGCTGTTGCAAATGGTGCGTGTAAGGTGAATTATTGCTAGATCCGCAAAAGTAGTGGTTGACATCCTCTTCTTACAACCCAGTATCTTCCTATGAGTTTGGATCATTATCACATATATTAATCAATTGATTATTTACAATTCTTACTGCACAAACTTTTGTGCCAAAATCAAAAATGTAAGGTCATTAAAAATGAATGTTTCTTATCTGCAAAAGTTAGATATGCCACTACGTAGAAATTATTACTGCATGGAATGAAAATGGTTAGGTATGTAGTATATTCCAAAGGAAAGATTGTTGCGAAGCTCTAAAAACATATGCTCATACATACAAATTTAAAGTAAATTAGAAAGAAAAAAAAAGTCCCTTTTTTAAATGATCCTGAATCCTCAAAGGTCGATACAATTGCTTTAAGAGGATGAGCTCTGGTAAGAGCAAGCCCTCCACCTTCAGTCATATCAACAGACTCAACACATAGTATACTTCATTTGAAACATTGCAAAATCGTCCCTGACCACAGACCACCACTCTCCTCTTCAGTCTTTTTCCAGGACACCTCCTCCTTCCCACTCCAAACAGAAATTCTTCCCATCCGTATCTCCATTCATATTAGTGTAAAACCTTTATGGAACAATTTCTTCCGGATGATCATACCCATTGGATAGGAAGAGTGGTGAATAATATAGAAAGGTTCACATAGTATGCAAACTTATTACGAGACCTCGAAGAAAGTACATATGGTATGCAAATTAGAAATCCAACCATCAAACATTGAGATGTAAACATTACATTGTTATCCCACTTTTTGGCAAGACCGTGACACTAAGAATTTGATTAGAAACCAATGACAGTCCGTCCCGAAGATCGGTTATACGCAGATTCACTATGGATACTGGCGAATTTTGTCCGAGTCCGGATCGAGCTACAATTGACAAGACACGACAAGCAAAATTATGAGAGCCAACGTTTCAAATTTCAAATCAATTGGAGTTCGTATGCTCAAGATATTAATCGATCAAGATCCATGAAGAAAGCCTCACTTCGTATCCATATGTACCAACCTCATTTCATATCCATTATGTACCAACCTCCTTCATATCCATCGAAGTCGAACTGCTTCCTCCTTCGTATCCATCGAAGTCGAACTGCTTTGTATCCATGGAAGATTGTCATTTCGTATCGATCCACCCACTCACCTATTTTGGCGATTAGCCATTGATCGATACAAAGTACACATGAAGGATCGATACGAACGTCATCATTTTGATCGATATAAAGATAACCCAGAACATCGATACGAAAAGCATTGCCTAGACCAATACGAAGAGCAATTCTAGGTCGATACGAACAAAACATGTAAAAGTGAAAGACTCGGTCACTCGACATGAAAAATGAATCGATCCTAGAATATAGTGCCACGTCACCTGATCGATACAAACAAGCATGGATACGAATGGGATCGATACCAACTCGGCAGACTTTTGCAAATTCAAACTTGAATCGATCATAACTCAAAATCTACAAGCCCAAATGTTACCAAATTTTCACAGGACCCTATTTACCATTTCAAGAATGTTCATGATCGATCTCGATCCAAATGGAGTTGTTTTTGATCGATACGAATTGTATACGTATCGATCATGGATCGATCCCAAATGTCCAGGGATCGATCTGGTGGGCCCACCCACGTAAGAGAAGGGGTCTTTTGAGATTTGAGTCAGATATTTTCAGCCTGCATCTAGAAATAGTAGTCCTAGACTTTCAGAAAATGGACTTTTTTGAACTCTTCTACGTCGATACTCTGCCGGAAACTCCATTGTATCTTGAGTGCTTGAGAGTGTACTGTTGTAATCAGTTGTAACCAGTTAGCAAAATCAATAAAAACAGCAAACTTTTCATAGTGGACGTAGGCTATAACGCCGAACCACTATAATTCTTGTGTTCTTGCTTTTCTGTTTGTCTGTTTTGGCATGTTTGTTAGATTATCCTCATTTTTCATTTATATTCTTCATTTTAATATTTTCAAATACGTCCGGAGAGTGTTGTGTTCAATTTTGATACAAACATATATAATCTTTTTTTTAAGAAGGAAAATAAACACAAAGCACCTAACATTAAATCTAATATACAGTGCATGTAGATGGAGATGTTGTCTAGTTATTTCCAGAAGGTATAAGACAGTTCGATGGCAACAGAAAGTACAACAGTTAAGCACAATTTTGACGGGGTTCTGAAAATAAAAAACAGTAAGACAGGTTGTAGCACAGGACATACAGCAATAACAATTCCTCTTCTCCCCATTTTCTCCCTGTTGGAACTGTGTTGCGCATATTAACTGCCTCAGTGCCGCGATTACCACTTGTTTCCCTTTCTAATCAGATTTAGTAGGTGAGTTATCACTGTTCGGGCTGGATACATTTTCAACAGAGTTACTTTGGTCGGTCGTATTTGTTATCTGACACATCAAAAAAGGCTTGGCTGTAAGTTGTACGCTGACAGAAATGAATCTAGATGTGAGTACTACAGGTGATCGTCATAAATCTGATAATTCAGTACTGGCACACTAGAATTACCGTTGTGTAAAATGAATTACTGTTGTGTAAAATGTTCTTTGGGGGATTTGGAAGAGTTATATTAATATCAAATTACTATACTGTAATCCATGTGTTTACTAACTAAGTAATGTTGTAAAAATACAGTATTTATATTTTAAATTAATTATCGAAAGTAAAATTTTGTTATGCAATATTATTAACTTTTTTTAAGATAAATGGATTATAAGTTAAATTCGGCCTCAAACCCATAACCTTTAGAACTTTTGTTTAAAACGTTATATTTCTAAACACTTGGCCTAGAGGTCCTGACTATATTTGAATAAAAGATTATTATTGTTCCATTTATTTATGAGAATATGGTGTATACATGAAAATTGTAATATTAATATTTGGTAGACAAATCAATAAATTAGTTGATTGAATTTCTATAATTATTATCAATTTACTATTATTAAATTAATTAAAATATATTGGGTCAAATGTAATATAATAGAAGAGAATTGACAATAACTTTGCGAATAGCTATAAAAATTATAATTTGTAGGTATTTCATATTTGAATGTAAAATAGTGAAAATAGAATTAGTATAAATTTATGAATAATTATAAAAATACTAAATTATAAGGATTTGCAATAAAATATTTATTTAAAATCAAGAAGAAGCGACCAACACCATTGTCTAAGTGATTATACACTTCAACTTTGTTGCAAGAGTCACAGTTTGAAACTTGTGTAGCGTGATTCAAACATATATTGTCATGTAGTATGCTGTATACTATCTAAAACATGTAGTACTAGTATATACTACCTTCTAAGTACTCAGTTTTCAAAAAAAAGAAAAAAAGGAAAGCAAATTACTATAGTTAATGACACAATCATAAATTCACATTATATGATATATCTAAAATGATCACACACAATTATTTTAGGTTAAGGTTGTACTCTCATGACACAATAATTAATTTTGAATGAGTTCGCAATAATTTACTGTCCCTTTCTAGTTTTTCCCATGTTGAACGCATTCGACACGGCAACGGTGATCTGTGCATTTCACGTCGTTCCCTCTTATGAGAAAAATGGATAGTTCACTTCAGACGCGGGCTCCCTTCCAATGCGTTCGATGCCAAATGTTATTTTTAGAAAATTAGATGATTTGGTCTGTTATGGTTCCCTTTTCGCTATCCGTTTGTAAAAAAACGCATTTCCATTTCATTGAATTTTCCTCGATTATACCCTATCCAAAATATCACTTGTCACTTTCAGCTATCTAATTCCCCTCTTAAAGAAAGAACCCTAATTGAAGTTTGATAAAAGTAGAAGAAAGAAAAATGTGCTGAGATTAAACACACAATTGTTTTACATTCTCTAGAACTAATTATGTGCTCAAACTCGTCGTGGCAAGCATCCACTTGCTAAAACGGTAAAAAAAACATCATCGAAAGGAAGAATTTTCTTTTGGAAAAAAAAGACTTAAAATCAGCAGTTTTCGAGTGTGGTTTGATACCTAATTTGCATCGTCAATATAAAAAATTAGTGCATATTTATCATATTGGTTTTTACCTCTATGTTGAATTGTTTCTATATTAGTGCGTAGATAATATATTTTCATAGTAGGACAAATTTTTGAAATAGGCCTCTAAAAATAACTTACTGTAAACGTAGGTCCATATTCAATCTTGTTATGAAAATATGCATCCTTTTGTTTCTGGCGATTTATACATGCACATTATCTAAATGGGAATGGGTTATTTATTACATATGCATTTAAAGAATATGCGTGTTACAATATTTTTTTTTTAAAATGACGTCCTACTTGTGCTTTCTGATACACAAGTAGGAATTGCGTTTTTATCGATGCAACACGTGTTTTCTTCCTCATTTCCTCCTTTTCACTACTTTTAAATAAAAACCCAAGTCCAAATCCCTAAATCTCAAACTGTAGACCACTATAATCTCTTAATTCTAAATAGATGGAAGGCTCATCTACATTTTCTCAAATAAGAGGTAAAAACCTAAAATTTTAACTTTGATTTGCATAATTATTTTTTGCTTTGTTATATGTTATTGTAGATGCAGTGTGTTGATTGGAATTTTTGATATTACAATTTAGATTAGTGTATGTATTGATTGGAAGTTTGTGTAATTATGGATTAGAATCAATTTATTGATTAGAGTTGGAACCTGGACGGCTGGACCAATTGATATAGGTATTCTTTATCTCCAACATGCGCATACGAGTGAAAACCAATCACTTATGGAGGTATATTATTGCACAACCTTAATTCATCATTAATTAAATATGAAAATTCAAATCCATACAATTTTGTTCTATATTGAATTTTATGGAACATGCAAATTCCACAATTCTTGCTATTGATCATTCAAGCAAGCTTAAACTAATAGATTGTAAAGCTTCTTGACTCGAAGATTATTTAGGAACAACACTCGAAGACAATTTAGGAACGGCTTGCTTTTGGAAATTATTTCAATTCAAACATCTTAGATTAGACCGTCCTCTTATTACCACATTGTCTGATAGGTGGAGGTCAAAGGCAAATATAATTCATTTCAGAAATGGAGGATGACAAATTTTGAACTTTTAACATAACCACTTTCATTCCAAAAGAAAACATCGAATATGTATCTTCATCACCCTCTACATCAATAGTCGACAAATCAACATTTTTAACATATTTTGTTACTAGCTTTACTTCAAATTCACAAGGATTGATTTTTGTCGCACCATAAACTGTAACGATCCGTATTTTACGTATCGAAGAATCGTAAAATATTTTTATTTTATTCGTATGAAGTCGTATGGTTCTATAATTTTAGGATATGACTCTTAGGAATATTTTACACACTTATGATTTTTTTTCGAATTTCTATGTAACTATTTTGATCCTGAATATCTTGTTTGGGCTATAACTGTTGATAGAAGTAGAATAAGGGTCTCAAACCAGCTCTATTTCTTCAGGATGATGGTTTCCCATTTTGTAGAGCAGTCATTATAGAAAAAAGGACTTACGGTTTGAAATTTATGCATGTTTTAAGTTTGTAAAGCTACTAGCCTGAATTAGTGCGTAATTAGTGAAGCCCGTTAGTCTAACTAGAGAATACTATAAATAGAGGGCTGAAGAGTCGAGTTAAAACTTTTCCCTCTCATTCTAAATCAGGTCTAAATCCTAATTATTCCTAGATCTATCCTAATTTCATCTAAAATCACCCAAATCTCTCTCTAAATCAAAATAGATTGCGGATTAGAGATTAGAATTATCAACTAGAAGATAGAGATCATCGCTTTGCTTGATTTGAAGTGCGTTCCATTGTTGTCTGGATTGGATTTACATTTATATTGGTTGAATTTGGTAATTGGTGAGTTGTTTATGCCTTCTCCCTATACTGTGCATGTTTATATGGTAGAATCATAGGATTAACATGTTTTAAATTGATTTTTGGCCATAAAACCTTTTTCAACTTTAACTACATGTTAAACTATGCATATGATTTAGGTTGATTAGAAATCACCCTTGCTCATTCTTATATATTTATGTTATATGTAGATCTATGTTAGAAATTGATCGTTTGTCTTATTTTGATGGATTGCATGTTTAATGGGATGAAATTGTTTGTTATTCTATGTTGATGATATGATTTGATGTTGTTCATTAGTATTGTGATTGCACAGAAAGTTAGGTCGAAGAATTGAGCAAATCAGAGGCAAAGTTTGTCGAAATTGGATGAAACTTGAAGGAGAGGCTCTAGAGTACTAGAAGAGCTCGTGGTTCAAGGCCCAAGTTCCAATTCATTAACTACACAAGTCAGCATTGAGTTGAGAGGCCGACATCGAAATCTATAGTTTGGTACATAGTGGTGGCAATTTTAGGGAAAGCAAGGATGTTGCTAGTAAAGGTTGCCTGAGGTGATGGATGTGTGATTCGCTAATTGTTGGAGGCTATGACGACTTGTTTTTAGAATATGAAGTAGGGTGCTTTGAAGAGAGGACTTGTTCTACGATGACTTTATTTGTGTAGACAAGTCGAGGTCAAAGCATTTGGGCATGTAGTACTAGAAGCAAGGAAAGAATGGAAGAAATTTAGCCATAAATTGGCTAAGTAAAGAGGTCGGGGCCGAGTAGAGAGGTCGATACCGACTTCTAGGGTTAGCTCCAAATAGGTTGAAACTTCAGGAAGGTGAAGTGGAGGTCTTGTAGATTGTGCTGGAGGTGTTGGCTCATTTTTATCAGGTTGGATGACGATAAACAACATGATGAAAATCTTGGTCTTCAGATGTTGGCTCGTGTAGGAAATAGGATGCGAAGATGATGAATCGCAAAGAGGATGGGCCGTAGGATCAGGGAATGTGGAAGGGTTCCTCGTGAATAATGGAAAGTGGATTGAGCAAAAGTGCTCGGTATCCAAATGGAGCAAAAGAGGGCTCGGGTGTATGTGCTAAGGAATCGTTGATGCTCGGAGCATTTTCTGTTGTACTTAAAGCAGGGGTATTGTAAGTGGGGACGCCCATGGGTCAATGAAGGGACCTGTATACCCTGAACCTAAGGCTTGGGTCTAGTGTCTAGCTTTGGGCTATGAGACACGCATCCAGCTTTGGGTTAAGATACGAAAGTACAATGGAAAACCGAGATTTCCATTAGTACTTGGTAAAAAGGAGGCCATACGAGCTATCATATATTCAGAGCACATGGAGTGATAATTAGGATTGTTTGATGGATGCTATGGTTGCTCCCTTTAGTAGGCTATCACTCATATGTATAAGGGGAAGTAGGTATTAGAGATTGGAATACCTGAAAGATTAATATCTTTTATCTGGTTTGTGGCATATCTTTATGATATTGTAGAGTAGCATATTATAGTGTTGTATGCTAACTCTTTGGTTGTAAGGATAGGTCAAGTATAGCTCATGCACTCTTGTTCCTTACCATATTTACATGTTTAGTATTTTAAGACTCATTTCTCGCTCACACTAATTGTCTGACCCAAGGTTTTGTGCTTTGCTTCTTATTATCTTGGGTACTCTTAAATGAGTAGACTAGATAACAGGTTTAGGTGATGCTGTAGCTGTTCGGAGGATGAGCTGGATGGAGCTATCTCATATCAGATACATATATGAAGTCTACGCTTATTCCATTAAGCAGCACCGTGGAGCTCATGACAGTGGTCGCTTATTACTACTTGTATTAGAGACGGTTGTTGAGTTTATTTTCGTTGTATAAACTCTATTATTGATGTATAA
Source organism: Allium fistulosum (assembly GCA_030737815.1). Classification (NCBI taxonomy): domain Eukaryota; kingdom Viridiplantae; phylum Streptophyta; class Magnoliopsida; order Asparagales; family Amaryllidaceae; genus Allium; species Allium fistulosum. Next base: position 1,397,659,110 of record CM060903.1, on the reverse strand, counting down.
CTCTATGGATATTATACTCTAATGATGATGGTCTATTCACATTTTTATTACTGTCTCTTCTGTTATACATATGATATTATATTTTATCCATGCACTGTGAGATATGACATGTTATATGCTATATTGGTTCATTCTAAACCCTGATGATTGTCCTATATCGGGTGGGCACGATAGTAGTGCACTATTTATATACTATTGGTACGGTGGTATAGAACGGTCGTTACATTTGGTATCAGAGCTTTGGTTGCACAATTAATTGGACTTGGTACCGTGATCTAGTAGAGATAGGGAAAGTGTTATCGTCTTTGATTGGATCGAGAGTATATATGTATGTGGGAGAGTGCGTACTTGTTATAAGTTTGGTTTTCAAAACTATATAGTAATATATTATAAGTCGCATGCACATGAGTACCATAAACATAGTATTTTTATGAGAGACTGATCATTCTTGTTACAGATAAGAATGAGCTAGCATACAAGGAACGTTGTAAGGAATTCTGCTTCAGGAGTAGAGGAAGGAGCGAGATCAAGAGCTGCTATGCCTAATGTCCAAGCTATGTTCAATGCTATGATGGCTAATATGATGAGGAATGCTTTTGGAGTGGTGATGGGAAGATGTGCTCCAGTGCAAGCACCTAGGGCTGATTTCGCCAAGCTGAGCAAAGATTATTCTACTCTTTGAGGGAAGCCCTTTCATGAGACGGAGTCAGCAATAGAAGTGCAAGATTGGTTAGATACTAGTGAGCGCATCTTTGGTGATATGGAGGTGGAAGATGTTATGCAAAGAAAGTTGGCGTCGAGACAGCTTCAGGGCCGAGCTATTAATTAGTGGAATGTTGTTACTATTGTTGCTCTAGAGGATCAGTTCAGCTGGGATCATTTCAAGGCAAGGTTCGAGGAGAAGTTTATTCTGGCTGCTCAAAAGTCGGTTATATTCAGAAAATTTGTCGATCTTAAGCAGGATGATGACAGTTTTTGAATATGTGACAGAATTGATGCTTTTTTTGAGATTGGGATGTCGTTCATCGACACTCCATTAAGGAAGAATGAGAAATTCATCATTGATTTGGATGACTACTTAGGGGAAAAGCTAGTGGACCAAATAGATGAGCCATTTGAGAAGCTTGTAGAGAAGGTGCTTCGCCATGAAAGCTTATATCCTAAGGCTAAGACTGTTATTGTTGTTTTCATTAAGGAAAAGGAGCCAAAGCCACATCAAGGTGGTGAAGGCAAGAAGAAATGGAATGGGAAGAGGAAGCAGCCTCAAGGTAAGCGTGGCAAGAAGAAGGGTAAATGGGAACCTATTTGCTTCGGATGCAACGAGAAGGGTCATCTAATTAAAGACTGTAAGACGAATGAGAAGAAGAAATGTTACAAGTGTGACAAGCCTGGACATTTGAAGAAGAGTTGTCTAGAACTGATAAAGGATAAGCAGGTGTGAAGGCATATACTTTGGACACAGTCTTGACTTCATCGAGTGCTCCCTCATTGAAGGAGAAGGGGAAGGGAGTCGTCATTCAATGTAGGCTTTCTATTGGTGATGTTCTTGTTCGATTTTTTTTGTTACTGGTGCCTCTCATTCATTCATCGGTAGTGACCTAGTAGAATGACTGGAATTGGAACCTATGATAGTAGACCAACCCATAATCGTGATGAACCCTGTTAGAGGCTCTACCGGTCTTTACATCGTTTTTCGTGGCCTAGTTTTATCGAGTCATGGATGTTCTTTGGTTTGTGATTGCTTTGTTTTGAAGTTTGTTGGGTTCGAGATTATCTTGGGTATGGACTGGCCTAGGAAATATACGGCCATAGTGGATTACGAGAAGCTGTTGGTGACAGTCGAAGATGTGGATGGGCAAACGGTAGCGATTAGCTTCCTACCAAAGGATGGGGTGATGCCTAGCTTTCTATATTCGCTTGAGGATCCACATTAGAGATTGTCATTTGTGCCTATCGCTGGAGAGTATCCTGATGTTTTTGAGGAGGTGACTGGATTGCCGCCACATAGAGAGATCGAGTTTCAGATAGACTTAGTGAAGAAAGCTAGACCAATAGCTATTCCTTTGAGGCGTATGGCACTTAGAGAGCAGAAGGAACTGGAGATGCACGTGAATGACCTATTGAGAAAAGGGTTCATTCGGAGAAGCATATCTGAGTGGGGCACACTTGTAGTATTCGCAATGAAGGAGAATGGCTCTTCGATATTGTATGTGGATTATCTTGAGCTGAGTAAAGCGACGAGGAAGAACAAGTATCCACTCCCACGCACTGATGACTTATTCGATCAGCTGCATGGTGCGAAGGTGTTCTCCTAAATGGATTTGGCAACGGGATTTCACTAATTGAGAGTAGCGAAGGAGAGTATGCCTATTACTACATTTCGTATGCCATCGAGTTTCTATGAGTGGTTGGTGATACCATTTGGATTAACCAACACTCCGACATACTTTGTAGATCCCATGAATCGGGTTTTCAGAGACCAGTTGAACAAGTTTGTGCTTGTGTTCGTGGATAATATTCTGATCTACTCCAGAGCTGAAGAAGAGCACAAAACACACTTGAGGATTGTGCTAGAGATATATAGAGAGCACAAATTAAGAGCCAAGTTCTTTAAATATCTCTTGTGGAGAAAAGAAGTGAGATCCCTAGGTTATGTCGTTTTAGTACAGGGTATAGCAGTGGATTCTATGAAGGTGGCAGTGGTCCAAGATTGGAATCAGCTCAAGAATGCTATGGAGGTGAGAAGCTTTCTAGGATTGGCGGGATACTAGACGCTTCATAAACCATTTCTAGAAGATAGTTGCACCATTACCAATTTGACGAAGAAGAATCATACCTTTGTATGGACTGCAAAGTATGAGCATGCATTTATGAGTGTGAAAGAGAGGTTGACGAGTGCACTAGTGTTGACCATTCTAAGTGGAAATGAAGAGTTGACAGTATATACCGATGCTTGTGGTACTGGATTGGGTGCGGTGTTAATGCAAAAGGGAAGGGTTGCCGCTTACGCGAGTCAACAGCTAAAGCCGCACGAAAGGAATTACCCAACTAGTAATTTAGAATTGGCGGAAATTTTTTTTTACTCTGAAGATGCGGAGGCACAATATGTTGGGAGAAAGTTTTGAGCTGTTCATATACCATAAATCATCAAAGTACCTTTTCTCTCAGAAGGATCTCAACCTTCAACAGCAAAGATGGTTGGAGTTTTTGGCCTCTTATGATATCAACGTTCCTACACTCCTGGAAAAGGGAATGCAGTCGCTGATGCATTGAGTATAAGATATGCTGGATTAGGAGCAATGTTCTTGGAATGGAAGCAGATAGAATATATTGCTGGATTTGATTTTAGGCCTCACTGCGGGTTAGAACCTGAATTGTTGCAAGTTTGTCGATTATACCTACTTTAATTGAAAGGATCGGTATTAGTCAGAAGCGGAATGTTAGGCCAGTGGAGATCATAGCAAAGATAGAAGGAGTAGAGTTTGAAGACATAAAGCAATACGAATTCGACTAAGAAGGTTGGCTTCGTAAGGATGGAAGATTATTTGTTCCAGATGTTGATGGATTGAGAGACAAAGTGCTAAGAGAGTGCCATCATTCCAGATTGACTATTTATCTAGGTGGTAAGAAGATGTACCAAGATATAAAGCAAACTTATTACTGGGAAGGTATGAAGAGGGACATTGGGGCATCCCATCTCGAAGTGTATAAAATGTTAGTTAGTAAAGGCAGAGAAAAAGAAACATAGTGGATTATTGCAACCATTAAAGATTCTTGAATGGAAATAGGAACAAGTATCGATGGATTTTATTGATGGATTGTTGAGGACTCGAGCATGGTATGATGACATTTGGGTCATAGTAGATCAGTTGACCAAGTGTGCAAGATTTATACCCATCAAGTCAAGTAGAACGACATCCAAGCTGGCGGAGTTGTATGTAAAGTGGATAGTACGATTTCATGGTGTGCAAAGAGCATTATGAGTGACCGAGACCCATTGGTCACTAGTGGGTTTTGGATGAGCTTACAAGAGGTGTTAGGGACCGAGCAGCATCTTAGTATAGCTTATCACCCACAAATGAATGGGCGGACTGAAAGAATAAATTGTATATTCAAAGATCACTTGGGAGCATGTATTATAGATTTTAGAGAATTATAGGATGATCATTTGCATTTGGTAGAGTTTGGATACAATGATAGTTATTAGTCGAGTATTGATATGGCTCCGTACGAAGCATTGTATGACCAACCGTGTAATGCTCCTTCATGTTAGTGGGAAACAAGAATTTGATACTTAGGCCCGATATGATTAGAGAGACTTTAAAGAAGATTGTGAGGTCAATCGGCAATGAATGAAAGCTGCTTAGGATCGACACAGAAGCTACGTGGGTAAGAGAGGAAGGGAATTAGAGTTTTTTGTTGGAGATATGGTATTTGTAAAGGTTTCTACTTTAAAGAATGTAGTTCGATTCGGTAGAAACGGGAACTTGGCATCGAGATTTGTAGGACCTTTTCCAATAGTCGAGAGAATCGAAGCTAGCATATAGGGTCGACTTACCTCAGAAGATGGTGGGCGTGCACAATGTTTTTCATGTGTAACGACCCGTAAATTTTAATAATTTTTATAACGTAATTAAGTGAATTTTTGTGAAATTTTAAATAATAAAATTTTGAAATAAAAATATAATATTTGGGATACGTCTATTTTAACATAGCAACTGGTAAATTTTCATCTAATAATATTGAATTTTATTTTATTGTATAATTTTATTTCAATTTAAATCAGTTAAAATTGATGATAATAAATTTATTTCAAAACCTGAATATTTTTCTATAGAAAATTTCTAAATCTTCTTCTGAGTCAGATGTCATCTTCCGTTTTTCCAAATTTGGAATTATGTTGCTCCGTTTATCTTAATTCTGGCAAAATAGCAGCATTTTCGGTACCGATTATCGACTTTTGGTCGGATGATCGTACCACTAATATCTATATACCGTTTTGATACTCTCGTCGTGCTGATCTCTACGGTATATTCAATTCTATATTTTGAAGTTCTGTACAGAGCGGAACCCACGAAAAAGATTTCGTATCGGTACCGCTTGTGATGTCCATTCAAATTTCAAACGGTGGAGGCATTTATTTTCAACCGTTACTATCCCATCATTTCTATGCATTGGTAACTGCCTTTATTTCCATCGGTTTGTAAATATAAATTTGTGATAAGTTTGCATCTATCCCACTGAAACGGTACATTTCCTTTATCTCTACATTTATATTATTCATCAGCCTTTATAACCTGCTCTCTGTCACTTCTTCTCAACATTTACCTTCAACATTTTGGTTCGTGTTCACACTTTTGAAAAAGGAAATCATAACGTACAAAACAAAATATTTACACAAGCCTACATATTATTCCTTACCGTTGTTTATCAGCCTATTTGCATTCTCTTGTCAAATTGAAACCTGTCACTTTACTCTTCAATTTATTATATTTTAACATCCAACTTTGCCTACATCTATTGACATACTGGACACGTTATCATTATTCTAGCTTCAGCAGAAGTTTTTTTTCTTTTTCTCTTCACCGCCTACCTTTCTTCCACCAATCTGAGCCTCCCTCTCTCGCAACTTCCACCTTGCCGCATGACAGCCGAGCCACCTACTGAGGCTTTTGCTCGCCTCACCCTCCCTGACAACCCAATCACCACGCTAACACCACAACAACCATTGATCCCATCCTCCCCGCCCTGTTCCACTGGATCCACCGCACGCATCACCTAGTCACGTCCACAACCTCCGCTCCTCCCAGCACCGGACCTCCACCTTGTTCCGCCGTGACCTGCCATCGTCAGGCTCCTCAGTCCACCAACCCCTGTCTGATCCGCCTTCCACCTAGATCCACGCGAACCATCGCTGCCGAAGCCAACATCCCATCACCTAGGCTCTGTCGCCATTCTTCTCTGCTCCTTCCCAGTCTCGGCTAGGTATATATACTTATACATATCGTTATCTATTCATATATATATGCGATTTCATATAAAAGTATATTTATATGGATATTTTATTGTATTGGGGTATGTATATATATTTAGGTTTTGCTAGCTTGATGTTATGAGTGTTGATTCATGAGTTTTGATTCATGACACAAGTTTCAGAGATCATACGACGAGAATACTATATGAAAGCGACAAAAAGAGAATAAGTGCATACCGTGCACTACAAAGGAGATAATCTTACAATCCAGAGATTAGTATGGATATTTTATTTTATTTGAGTCTTAGAACAATGTTAAAATCATTCCTCAAATAGTCACACACGCACACAAAACATTTTATAGCAAAAACTATGTTCACTGTGCATATAACACCAGGTCGGCCGACCGACCAGGATCCTCGGTCGACCGACCCTGTATCATGTGCACAGTGACTTTCTGTTTTGTATACGTTTTAAACTCAGCTGACCGGCCAGGTTTTCCGGTCTACCGACCAGAGAAAAACGGCTAGTTTTCTGAAGAGACGCGATCATTTCATGAAGAGGAATGTCCCCTATTTCAAGAGGTATGGACACAACTGTTAACTAAAACTCTTCATGAAAGATTACAACTCTTCTACAACTATATAAACATATTCAATTCACTTCTACAATCACCGATTCTTGTTTATATTTCTGAAATCTAATCTCTATTCATTTATGCAAATAAAAGCATTTATTCTTATTTAATATCACTAGAATCCTTGAATTTATTCATATACTTCGATTCTACGTGATTATCTTCCTTCTAAATCTTCACACACATATATACTCTTGAGGATTTGATTATAGGAAAGCTGTACTATCAAAAGACAATCAGTGTTATTCAGAACACATTCGTCAACAAACTATTTGTATTAAGTTGAAGTCCTCTTCGGTTGTTGAGGCGGAAAAATTCCTGTTCGGCTGCTCAGGTGTCGTATACCTATTCCTCCGGGTTAAGTGAGGGGTTTAGTTTAAATCCAGAGGGTATTCTGGGACTGGACGTAGAACGGGAAGTTCGAACCAGTATAAAAATTCCTGGTGTGCTTACTTTAATTTGTACTTTACTGTTATTACTAGTTTCCACATTAACATACCATATTACACGATCCTTAGTACTACACGTGTACTTTCATTTGGTATCAGAGCAAGGTCATCCTATAACCATCACAAAGTTATTTGATATTTACTTTTAGTAATATGGCAACCACACAAATTAATGATGTTAACACTCACACTAATTCTAGTTTCACAGAAGGTCAATCGACTTCACGACCTCCACTTTTCAATGGTATAAATTACAATTATTGGTCAACTAGAATGAGAATCTATATGCAATCAAGTGGATTTGATATCTGGAATATTATACAAAGAGAGTATACAACTCCTACTGGAGAATACTCAACTTGGAGTAACACACAAAAACTAGATGCTACTTCAAATGCAAAAGCAATGAATATTTTATTTTGTGCATTAGATAGAAATGAATTCAATAGAGTTAGTATGTGCACTTCCGGTTATGAGATTTGGAGAACTCTTAAAGTTTCACATGAAGGAACGAACAAAGTTAAATTGAGCAAAATTTCTATGTTGAAACATCAGTTTGAAAATTTTAAAATGAGGCCAAATGAATCTATAAATGACATGTACTCTAGATTTCAGGATATTTATCATGCTTTATTATCACTAGAACAAAAGTTTACTGATTTTGATGTTGTCACAAAAATCTTGAATTCTTTAGCGGATGAATGGGAACGAAAAGTCCTAGCTATTGAAGAAGCAACTGATTTGTCAACATTAAAACCAGAAGAGTTGATAGGTAATTTAATGTCCTACGAAGTAAATTTGCAGGCAAAACGAAATGGAGCACAAGAAAAGAAAAATGTAGCATTCCAAGCAGAAAAAGATGATTCCGACTCAGATAATGAAGATATGGCCATGATCGCTAAAAATTTCAAAAAGTTTTTGAAATTCAACAGAAACAAATTCAAGGAAAACAAAAATAATTCCAACAACAATTCCAATAGCAGCAAACCATCATCTTCAACAATGGAATGTTATGAATGTCATAAGAAAGGACACATGAAGAAAGATTGTCCAGATCGTAAAAAGAATAATTTCAAGAAGGACAAAACCAAACGAAAAGCTTTTTCAGTCACTTGGGACGACACTGACTCATCATCCTCATCAGAGAGCGAAAGTGATAATGAACAAGCAAATGTATGCTTCATGGCTTCATCAGACGATGTAAGTGATTTTACTTTTGAAGATTTAATTGAAATAAATTCTGAATTAGTAAATTTAACAAAACAACTTAAAAAGAAAAATAAGGAGTTGCAAAGAAAGTTAGATAGAACAGCTTTAGAAGTAGATATGTTAAAAGATGAGAAGGTAATATTGGAAGAAGAACTTGAAATCTCTCAACAATCGAATTCTAACTTATCTTCTCAAATTACGTCAATTTCTGAGGAACTAGAAACTCAGAAAAATAAAAATGATGTTTTACTTTTTGAAAATAATAGTTTAATATCTAAGATTAAGGATTTAGAGTTAGAAAAATCTAGTCTTAAAATAAAATTTGATGATATTTCTAAAAATGTTTCTAATTTCAATAAAGGAAGAGAAAATCTTTCTAGTATATTAGAAAACTCTCAAACTCCTAACAATAAATCTGGACTAGGATTTAAGAAACAAAATAATTTTGCTAAAAGTAAAACTAATAATAAAATTAAGAAAGATATTAGGAAAATAGTTTATTCAAATACTAAAACTATTAAGATATGGATTCCAAAAACAAATAATACATTGATAAGGAATAAACATATCAAAAGTTTTATGGAAACTGTTCATAATAACAAAAATTATGTCTATAAAGGGAATTCTGAACCCGTATGGGTTTGGCTTCCTAAGATCTAACTCTTAGGACCCTAAAAAGATTGGGTACCAACTTTTTATAAATTTTGCAGGTACCACATAAGAAGAGGGGAAAATGGATTTTAGATAGCGGTTGCTCAAAACACATGACTGGAAACAAAGAAATGTTATCAAACATTATATACTCAAATGGAGGAGCAGTCACCTTTGGAGATAACTCAAAAGGATATATCATCGTCAAAGGCAATGTTAATAGCAACGGTACATCTAATTTACCTCTCATTACTGATGTTTTATTAGTTAAAAATTTAAAACATAATTTATTAAGTATTAGTCAACTATGCGATAAAGGTTTTAATATAACTTTTTCAGAAAATAAATGTAACATTTTTGATAAAAATCACAACATCATTTTCGAAGGAAATAGAGATAAAAATATTTATATCCTAAATATGAATGTTAATAATGATTCAAATTTGTGTCTAGTAGCTAAAGAAAACGATTCTTGTCTTTGGCACAAAAGATTTTGTCACATAAATTTTAATACCATCAACAAACTTGCGAAAAATAAATTAGTTAAAGGATTACCCAATATAAAATTCGAAACTAACATATTTTGTGATGCATGTAAATTAGGAAAATTAACAAAATCTTCTTTTAAATCAAAGAAAGTAATATCTACAGAACAACCACTTGAACTTTTACACATGGATCTTTTTGGTCCAACTCAAGTGTAACAACCCGCATTTATACGATAATATATTTAAATATTTCATTTAAATATGGCATCGCCTATTCGTATTTAAAATCCTAAATATGAATTTTTATCGTGTTCGAATCCGTTGTTCTAATGGATTCAAATCGTGTTTTAAATATCACCTAAGTGTTTATTTATTATGGTTTGCTATTTATAAATTCAATGGGCTTAATATTATTGCTTGGCCCATTAACAAATCTATTCCCCTTCACCTTTATTATCTGACAAAGGCCTCTTACCCTTTGATTCACGTTCATTTTCTCACGTTCAAAAACAAAGTCGCGTTTCTCTCCTCCCCTTCAGGCGATTTGCGATTTAGGGTTTTTCGCTACCCCTCCTCTCGAAGCAACGCACGCCTCCTCCTCTTCTACGTGCTCCAGACGCAGGCGCAACTCCGGGCACAACGGCAATGGTTAGGGTTTCGCGGCTAGGGTTTCGATTCGCTTGCTCCATTCATCGATAGCCTCCCGAGATGCTCGCGACTGCTGGTTGAGCTCGCCGTTACTTCGATCTGGTCTACTTGCCGATCGATTGTCGTGTGCTCGAAATAAAGGTGAGTGATATTATTTCACTCACATCTAATTCTACTGTGCTTTATTAGTTCAATTGTGGTTGAGGTCGATGATTTCTATGGGTTTATCAAGTTCGTATAATTTGATGAGTTTCGGCTTTGATGATTCTTTGATTTGAGAGTGATGATGTTGTTTAGTCCGACTTGGGTAATATTGTTTACTGCCTCTAGTGGCACTTCCGTTCTTGTTCGTTTTTACTGCTGCTTTACGACTTTGGACATTTTGTTTTGACTGTGGAATCACTAGGTTGTTGATTTGTTCTCCTGGGCTTCGGCCATTCTTGTTCATAGTTGACTTTAATCTTTTGGTTGGCTGTCACTGTTTTGAATTAGTGAATTGTGGTAGTAATTGGGCTTCGGCCATTTAATTTTGGTTGATGCCTGAAATGATTTTCGATTTTTGTTAATTCGTATACCTCGAGATTTTTAGCACTCACGGCTGCAAGTTTATCAAGTTCGTATAATTTAATAAATTCTTGAACGATGCTGATTTTTAGTTGTATTTTTGAAGTTCCATTGATTTGTTCCTTGTGGCTTCGACTTCGGTCTTACTGTCTTGACTGGGTTCACTGTGTTCACAGTGTTGTTCTTGTACCTTGCTGTTTCACTGGTGCCGTATCTTGTACATGTGATACAGTGCATTGTTGGAACATTGAGTCGCATTTGTTTCTTTTTGAGTTTGGATCGAGACTGTATAGAGTTACATTTGTACATTCAATTGTTGTATATATTATTTATATTCGAGTTTCACATCCTTACGGGCACTCATCTCGTAGTCTGATTGACATATTTCAAGTAGTCTTCATATAGCTTGTTTATGTCTGAACTGCATATCTTTGCAGTGTTCATGAGCTTGACTCTGATTTTTCATACTGCATACTATTTGTGACTTTTTGGATTTTGCTTTAGAACATTTTCAATGCTTGGCCATAGCAGTTCTATTGTCTCTGTGGCATTGCTTATTATATGTAAGTATGCATTCATGTGTGTATATACATCATTTGATATGTATATATGTACATTAGAATTCATTTTACTTGCTTGATGGATTTTGTACGTATTGTGTTGGAGTTTGTCTTGGGACTTTTGGTGCCAGTCTTGTTTTCTTCTTTGATTTAAGTTGTAGTGATACTGAACTTATGTTCACTACAGTTGCATACATGTCGTATCTTCCTTCATGTTTTCACTGTGCATAGCACTGCCTGGTATTGTTTTCATGAGTATTACTTGATGGCATTGGTTTTGGTGATCACTTTGAACTGCTGTGTTGTCACATTCATGTATGTATACATGTGTATATACATATGTATGTATATATGGTTGTGCACTGAATTGAGTTTTGAGTTTTGTTATGCCTTCGCTTTGGGCATTTTGTTGTTGTCGAGTCACCGTTGCATACACGTTGACTTCGTATATTTTGCTACTGATTGTTATTCCTGCATCCAAATGTGCATTCGTACATGAAATACTTGTCGACTTTACTTGCTGTCGGGTTGACATGTATGGACTGTTTAGGTTTCTACATGGTCGCCAGATCATTTGGGTTTGACCTTGAGATCATTTATGACTTTCACTGAGCTTTTGTGTATTTCATGCGATAGTGGCGAGGCAGTACACGCGTGCGTGTACTGCAGCCCTATCAGATTTGACAGTTTTAAATTGATGTTTCGATTGTCGAATTGTTTCGTTGGTCAAATTTAATATTTTGAAGTTGTAGTCTGATTTGGATATACGAGATTTCTGTGACTGTCGTCTATTTGATATTGATTATTATTGCTACTGTGCATTAATAACTGAGTTTGAATTAGACTGACCCGTGTATTATTTTCTTTTGAATTTAATACTCGGGTCAGACCCGAGTTATTTCAGGTTGTAGATTTCCTTCTTTGAGTTGCTGTTCGGGATTTGAAGACTTTTCACATCTTCTGATGTTGTCAGTGTTATTTTGTAGTAATCATGTCATTGTATAGAACGATATGTATTCACGTATATTAGTCGATAATGTACTTGTATATATAACTTCTAGAGTCGACAGTTGTAGTTGTATCATATGTATCATGTCAACTATATTGTAACTGACATCGGTTATATATATATGAGATTTTTGTTAATCTGTGTTCCGCAATTATATTATCTGTGTTATTATTATATCTAATGTCCTAAACTATTATGAACTATCGTAGTTGTTTTATACTGATAATTGGATATGTCGATGGGAGTAAATAAATAATAGATGAAAAATAAAAAGTATATACCACTCCTATCGAGATAACCAATATTAGTGTGAGGCCAATTACGGATGGTCGCTCCTATCCAGCCTTATTCTTCGTAATAATAGACAGTATTTCTTTTAATACTCTTTGTTATTATGACTATAGAGGTGGGGCGTTACAGTTGGTATCAGAGCTTGGGGTTTATGGACATAATATAAAACTTAACTCGGATGGAACATATGTTACAACTATTGGTCGATGTTTTATTTGTGCTTGAGTCAAAACTAAAGTTTTGAAATTTTGATGAATTTTTTTTTAAATATCTTTATTTAAAAATAATAGTGAAATTGTGTTCTGATGATTTGATTGATTTGTGTTCTGTTTATCAGAGTGCGCAGCGGAAACAGTGAAACTGTCTTCGCTGTGTACAACTGATAATCTTTTTGATTTAAAAATCGAAATACGAAATTGATATGATTTTCATTTGTTGTTTACATAGCTGTAATTATTTTGTTTCTTTGAGAATTTCGAATCCGATTTGAGGATTCGAAGAAATTGCAGATATGTGATTTTTGTTGAAATTTCTGCTGGCTTTCTTTTATACTAATCATATATCGATTAGATTTTTGCTGTTTTGAGTTGTCTTCATTGAAGATACACTCTAATGATTTCCTTGTTTATATTGTAATGTGCGTGCAAATGAATTGCACGTTACTGTATTTATTTTACGTTGAACCGGTGCTAGGTTATGAAACGTATTTTGTTGCCGTTATTTTTATAACGGGATTTTTACACCAATGCTAAATTTTTGAAGCACGGTGTTTTGTGGCATTTTGATGAATGAAAATTCTCTGATGTTACATTTTGATGTAAATTGTTTTGATGTGATTTTGACGTTTTAAAATTACTGTCGCTTTGGCTTCAGTAACCGTCAAATTTTAAAAGTGGATTTTCAAGCGGTTATTCCGCAATGCTGTTTTATGACCGTTTTTATGGTATTTTGAGAAGTACGATTTCCTTACCGAAATTGTTACTGATTTGATGTTTTAATCACGTGATTGGAAAATCGTTTTAAAAATGAAAATTGTTTTATAAAATTTTAGCAGTTTGCGTTTTCAAAAGAATGAGAAAGCGACTTAAACGATTCAGCAAAATCGAGGATTATGACCCCTTTCTTTTACTGTTTCGTTTAACTCCAGACTTGTTCAGTTGAGAATGTGAATTGTTATTTTTACAAAATAAATAAAAATTGTTTTCAGAAATTTTACAGTTTGCGATTTCAAAAGAATGAGAAAGCGATTTAAACGTTTCAGCAAAATCGAGGACTATGACCCCTTTCTTTTACTGATTCGCTTAATTCCGGACTTGTCCGTTTGAGAATGTAAAGTGTATTTTTACAAAATACACAATTTTGCACTTTCAAGGAAACGATGAAGAGATTTAAACGATTTAGCAAAAGTGCGGAGTATGGAACCACACTTTTACTATTTCGGTTAATTCCGGACTCGTTAATTGAAATATTTTGATGCTTTCGTGTGCTTTCTAGCCACTATGAGGACCTTCGGGTCATTTGTTGGACCTTCGGGTCATTTGTTGGGCTTTCGGGCCACTCTGATGGACCTTCGGGTCAAATACCAGTACTAGACCTTCGGGTCACTCTGCGGACCTTCGGGTCAATCTGATGGGCGCCAAAATTATGTTGAGTACTTGGTAGGCTTCGGCCATTTGTTGATGCACGTGCGGCGAATTAAAAACTCGCCATCTGATGGGATCGATCCAAGCTTTTATGTTGATTTTCTAGTCTTCTTAATTGATTTCTAGATATTTGTTGTTTCCAATTATCTGCAGGTAATTGGATATTTGTTGATATGAGTTCTGATTATCGTTTTTGATAATCGGATATTTGTTGTTTCTAATTATCGCTTGTGATAATTGGATATTTGTTGATATGAGTTCTGATTATCGTTTTTGATAATCGGATATTTGTTGTTTCTAATTATCGCTTGTGATAATTGGATATTTGTTGATATGAGTTCTGATTATCGTTTTTGATAATCGGATATTTGTTGTTTCTAATTATCGCTTGTGATAATTGGATATTTGTTGATATGAGTTCTGATTATCGTTTTTGATAATCGGATATTTGTTGTTTCTAATTATCGCTTGTGATAATTGGATATTTGTTGATATGAGTTCTGATTATCGTTTTTGATAATCGGATATTTGTTGTTTCTAATTATCGCTTTAGATAATTAAATATTTGTTGATTTGAGATTTAATTATCGCTTTAGATAATTAAATATTTGTTGATTTGAGATTTAATTATCGCTTTAGATAATTAAATATTTGTTGATTTGAGATTTAATTATCGCTTTTGATAATTAAATATTTGTTGATTTTAGATTTAATTACCGCTTGAGATAATTAAATAATTGTTGATTTGAGATTTAATTATCGCTTCAGATAATTAAATAATTGTTGATTTGAGATTTAATTATCGCTTCAGATAATTAAATATTTGTTGATTTGAGATTTAATTATCGCTTCAGATAATTAAATAATTGTTGATTTGAGATTTAATTATCGCTTTAGATAATTAAATATTTGTTGATTTGAGATTTAATTATCGCTTCAGATAATTAAATAATTGTTGATTTGAGATTTAATTATCGCTTTAGATAATTAAATATTTCTTGATTTGAGATTTAATTATCGCTTTAGATAATTAAATATTTGTTGATTTGAGATTTAATTATCGCTTTAGATAATTAAATATTTGTTGATTTGAGATTTAATTATCGCTGTTAGATAATTAAATATTTGTTGATTTGAGATTTAATTATCGCTTTAGATAATTAAATATTTGTTGATTTTAGATTTAATTATCGCTTCAGATAATTAAATAATTGTTGATTTGAGATTTAATTATCACTTTAGATAATTAAATATTTGTTGATTTGAGATTTAATTATCGCTTTAGATAATTAAATATTTGTTGATTTGAGATTTAATTATCGCTTTAGATAATTAAATATTTGTTGATTTGAGATTTAATTATCGCTGTTAGATAATTAAATATTTGTTGATTTGAGATTTAATTATCGCTTTAGATAATTAAATATTTGTTGATTTTAGATTTAATTATCGCTTGAGATAATTAAATAATTGTTGATTTGAGATTTAATTGTCGATGTTAGATAATCAAATATTTATTGAATTTGGAATTTGATTATCGCTTGAGATAATC
The DNA here is from genome assembly GCA_030737815.1 of Allium fistulosum. Taxonomy (NCBI): domain Eukaryota; kingdom Viridiplantae; phylum Streptophyta; class Magnoliopsida; order Asparagales; family Amaryllidaceae; genus Allium; species Allium fistulosum. The sequence continues at coordinate 1,397,643,435 of CM060903.1, read as the reverse complement.
AAATATTTATTGAATTTGAAATTTGATTATCGCTTGAGATAATCAAATATTTGTTGAATTTGAAATTTGATTATCGCTTTTGATAATCGCATAATTGTTGAATTTGAAATTTGATTATCGCTTGAGATAATCAAATATTTATTGAATTTGGAATTTGATTATCACTTGAGATAATCAAATATTTGTTGAATTTAAAATTTTGCTATCGTTTTTGATAATCAGATATTTGTGAAGTTTGATTATCATTTGTGATAATTAAATATATTTTTTTTTTGATTTAATTATCGTTTGAGATAATTAAATATTTTTCGATTTGATAATCGAATATTTGCGATTTCTGATTATCGTTTTTGATAATCGAGTATTTGTGATTTCTGATTATCATTTTTGATAATCATGTTGTTTCTGGTTATCGCTTGTGATAATTAGATATTTGAGGTTCTAATTGTTGTTTTGATAATTAAATATTTGTTGATTTCCAATCCCTATTTTGGCATATGATATGCCCGCTGTTTATTGGATTTCAAATGTTGATTTCCATTCGTTGTTTTGCATTTGATATGCACATTGTTTATTGGATTTCTAATGTTGATTTCCATCTTGTTATTTGCATGTGATGTGCCTTGTGTTCCCTAGATTTCTCATTATTGTTATCTAGATCTTGTCGTTATTCGTGTTTATCCAGTTTTTGCTATTTTCCGATTCTCTATTCGGAATTTTGATCCTGTTGAAGGATTTGTAAATTTCTTTTATTAAATTAAAAGATTTCTTTGGCATTTTAATCTTTGTTTGGTTGTTACTTCTTATTTCCGTCTTAAAGTATTGCGAGGACGCAATTTCTTTAAGAGGAGAAGACTGTAACAACCCGCATTTATACGATAATATATTTAAATATTTCATTTAAATATGGCATCGCCTATTCGTATTTAAAATCCTAAATATGAATTTTTATCGTGTTCGAATCCGTTGTTCTAATGGATTCAAATCGTGTTTTAAATATCACCTAAGTGTTTATTTATTATGGTTTGCTATTTATAAATTCAATGGGCTTAATATTATTGCTTGGCCCATTAACAAATCTATTCCCCTTCACCTTTATTATCTGACAAAGGCCTCTTACCCTTTGATTCACGTTCATTTTCTCACGTTCAAAAACAAAGTCGCGTTTCTCTCCTCCCCTTCAGGCGATTTGCGATTTAGGGTTTTTCGCTACCCCTCCTCTCGAAGCAACGCACGCCTCCTCCTCTTCTACGTGCTCCAGACGTAGGCGCAACTCCGGGAACAACGGCAATGGTTAGGGTTTCGCGGCTAGGGTTTCGATTCGCTTGCTCCATTCATCGATAGCCTCCCGAGATGCTCGCGACTGCTGGTTGAGCTCGCCGTTACTTCGATCTGGTCTACTTGCCGATCGATTGTCGTGTGCTCGAAATAAAGGTGAGTGATATTATTTCACTCACATCTAATTCTACTGTGCTTTATTAGTTCAATTGTGGTTGAGGTCGATGATTTCTCTGGGTTTATCAAGTTCGTATAATTTGATGAGTTTCGGCTTTGATGATTTTTTGATTTGAGAGTGATGATGTTGTTTAGTCCGACTTGGGTAATATTGTTTACTGCCTCTAGTGGCACTTCCGTTCTTGTTCGTTTTTACTGCTGCTTTACGACTTTGGACATTTTGTTTTGACTGTGGAATCACTAGGTTGTTGATTTGTTCTCCTGGGCTTCGGCCATTCTTGTTCATAGTTGACTTTAATCTTTTGGTTGGCTGTCACTGTTTTGAATTAGTGAATTGTGGTAGTAATTGGGCTTCGGCCATTTAATTTTGGTTGATGCCTGAAATGATTTTCGATTTTTGTTAATTCGTATACCTCGAGATTTTTAGCACTCACGGCTGCAAGTTTATCAAGTTCGTATAATTTAATAAATTCTTGAACGATGCTGATTTTTAGTTGTATTTTTGAAGTTCCATTGATTTGTTCCTTGTGGCTTCGACTTCGGTCTTACTGTCTTGACTGGGTTCACTGTGTTCACAGTGTTGTTCTTGTACCTTGCTGTTTCACTGGTGCCGTATCTTGTACATGTGATACAGTGCATTGTTGGAACATTGAGTCGCATTTGTTTCTTTTTGAGTTTGGATCGAGACTGTATAAAGTTACATTTGTACATTCAATTGTTGTATATATTATTTATATTCGAGTTTCACATCCTTACGGGCACTCATCTCGTAGTCTGATTGACATATTTCAAGTAGTCTTCATATAGCTTGTTTATGTCTGAACTGCATAGCTTTGCAGTGTTCATGAGCTTGACTCTGATTTTTCATACTGCATACTATTTGTGACTTTTTGGATTTTGCTTTAGAACATTTTCAATGCTTGGCCATAGCAGTTCTATTGTCTCTGTGGCATTGCTTATTATATGTAAGTATGCATTCATGTGTGTATATACATCATTTGATATGTATATATGTACATTAGAATTCATTTTACTTGCTTGATGGATTTTGTACGTATTGTGTTGGAGTTTGTCTTGGGACTTTTGGTGCCAGTCTTGTTTTCTTCTTTGATTTAAGTTGTAGTGATACTGAACTTATGTTCACTACAGTTGCATACATGTCGTATCTTCCTTCATGTTTTCACTGTGCATAGCACTGCCTGGTATTGTTTTCATGAGTATTACTTGATGGCATTGGTTTTGGTGATCACTTTGAACTGCTGTGTTGTCACATTCATGTATGTATACATGTGTATATACATATGTATGTATATATGGTTGTGCACTGAATTGAGTTTTGAGTTTTGTTATGCCTTCGCTTTGGGCATTTTGTTGTTGTCGAGTCACCGTTGCATACACGTTGACTTCGTATATTTGCTACTGATTGTTATTCCTGCATCCAAATGTGCATTCGTACATGAAATACTTGTCGACTTTACTTGCTGTCGGGTTGACATGTATGGACTGTTTAGGTTTCTACATGGTCGCCAGATCATTTGGGTTTGACCTTGAGATCATTTATGACTTTCACTGAGCTTTTGTGTATTTCATGCGATAGTGGCGAGGCAGTACACGCGTGCGTGTACTGCAGCCCTATCAGATTTGACAGTTTTAAATTGATGTTTCGATTGTCGAATTGTTTCGTTGGTCAAATTTAATATTTTGAAGTTGTAGTCTGATTTGGATATACGAGATTTCTGTGACTGTCGTCTATTTGATATTGATTATTATTGCTACTGTGCATTAATAACTGAGTTTGAATTAGACTGACCCGTGTATTATTTTCTTTTGAATTTAATACTCGGGTCAGACCCGAGTTATTTCAGGTTGTAGATTTCCTTCTTTGAGTTGCTGTTCGGGATTTGAAGACTTTTCACATCTTCTGATGTTGTCAGTGTTATTTTGTAGTAGTCATGTCATTGTATAGAACGATATGTATTCACGTATATTAGTCGATAATGTACTTGTATATATAACTTCTAGAGTCGACAGTTGTAGTTGTATCATATGTATCATGTCAACTATATTGTAACTGACATCGGTTATATATATATATGAGATTTTAGTTAATCTGTGTTCCGCAATTATATTATCTGTGTTATTATTATATCTAATGTCCTAAACTATTATGAACTATCGTAGTTGTTTTATACTGATAATTGGATATGTCGATGGGAGTAAATAAATAATAGATGAAAAATAAAAAGTATATACCACTCCTATCGAGATAACCAATATTAGTGTGAGGCCAATTACGGATGGTCGCTCCTATCCAGCCTTATTCTTCGTAATAATAGACAATATTTCTTTTAATACTCTTTGTTATTATGACTATAGAGGTGGGGCGTTACATCAAGTACAATCTATTAACCATAATAGATATGTTTTTGTTATTGTAGACGATTTCTCTAGATATACTTGGATTTTCTTTTTGAAAAATAAAAGTGATACTTTTGATAATTTTAAAGTTTTTGTTAAAAGAATTCAAAATATTAAAACATTGAAGATTAAAAATATAAGAAGTGATCATGGAGGCGAATTTGAAAATGAAGTTTTTGAACAATTTGGTAACAAGAAAGGTATTAACCATAATTTCTCTTTTCCTAGAACACCACAACAAAATGGAGTTGTAGAAAGGAAAAATAGAACGTTACAAGAATGTGCAAGAACTTTACTAAATGAAACAACTTTATCGAAATATTTTTGGGCAGAAGCTGTAGCCACTGCTTGTTACGTACTAAATCGCGTTTCTATTCGTCCATTAACTAAAAATACACCATATGAACTTCTAAATGGAAGAAAACCAAATATTTCATATTTAAAAGTTTTTGGTTCGAAATGTTTTATTTTAAATACTAAAGATCAACTAGGTAAATTCGATCCAAAATCCGATGAAGGAATATTCGTTGGATATTCGGAACGAAGCAAGGCTTATCGAATTTATAATAAACGAACTCAAATTATTGAAGAAAGTTTACATGTTTCTTTCAACGAAAATTTTAAAAATATAAATCCAAGTGTTATTATTGATTCTGATGATGAATCTACTCAGAATGAAAATAATAATGCAAATGAAAATTTTGATATTCATGAAACCAATACAAACGTGACGTCTAATATAATAAAATCTTCACCTAGAATTTTAAGAGATCATCCTGTGCAAAATATAATTGGAGAAGTTAATACGAATGTTAAAACCAGACATCAATTAAATCAAGTTGGTCATGTAGCTTTTCTTTCTAACATAGAACCTAAGAATATAAAAGAAGCTTCAACTGATGACTACTGGATACTTGCCATGCAAGAAGAATTAAATCAATTCGAACGAAACGAAGTTTGGGAACTCGTTCCTAGACCCAGTGACCAATCAGTCATCGGTACTAAATGGGTTTTCAAAAATAAAGCAGATGAACTAGGAAATATAACAAGGAATAAAGCTAGATTAGTTGCACAAGGATATAATCAAGAAGAAGGTATTGATTACGAAGAGACGTTTTCTCCAGTCGCCCGACTTGAAGCAATACGAATACTATTAGCTTATGCGTGTTTTCATAATTTTAAACTATATCAAATGGATGTTAAAAGTGCATTTTTAAATGGATTCATAAAAGAAAATGTTTTTGTTGAACAACCACCTTTGTTCAATCATGAAAAATTTCCAGATCATGTATATAAACTTAAAAGGCGTTATACGGTTTAAAACAAGCACCACGTGCTTGGTATGATCGTCTTAAAGGTTATTTATTAGAATCTGGTTTTGAAATCGGTAAAGTAGATCAAACACTTTTTATTAAGAAAACTAATATAGATATTTTAATAATTCAAATATATGTTGACGATATTATTTTCGGCTCGACAAATGAAAAATTATGTCAAGAATTTTCAACTATAATGACAAATGAATTTGAAATGTCTCATATGGGAGAATTGTCATATTTTCTTGGATTACAAATTAAACAAATTGAAAATGGAATTTTTATTAATCAAGAGAAATATTGCTATAATTTAATCAAACGTTTTGGTCTTGAAAACACTGCTGCCAAACCAACTCCCATGAGTACAACGGTTCATCTCGATAGAGATGAAGATGGCAAAAGTGTTGATCAAAAGTTATATCGTAGTATGATAGGTTCTTTACTCTATTTAACAGCGAGTCGCCCCGATATTATGATGAGTGTCTGTTTGTGTGCTCGATTTCAAGCAAATCCCAAAGAATCACATATGAGAGCAGTTAAACGCATTATTCGATATCTAACTAAAACCAAAGATTTCGGACTATTTTATCCGAAAGAATGTCCTTTCGAATTAGTTTCCTATAGTGATGCTGATTTTGGAGGAAGTCGGACAGATCGAAAAAGTACGAGCGGAACGTGTCACTTCATTGGACGTTCCTTAGTTTCTTGGTTTAGTAAGAAACAAAACTTTGTTTCTTTATCAACATGTGAAGCAGAATATATATCTGCTGCTTTGGCATGTGCACAAGTCGTATATATGCAACAGACATTACAAGATTTTAATTTTCATCTTGAAAAATCAATAATTTATTGTGATAATACCAATGCAATAAATCTTTCTAAAAATCCGGTCAATCACTCACGAACAAAACACATTGATATTCGACATCATTTTCTTCGTGATTGTTTGGAAAAAGGATTAATTAATCTAGAATTTATCAACACTGAAAATCAAATAGCTGACTATTTTACTAAACCACTAAATGAGAATACTTTTATAAAACTAAGACGTGATTTAGGTATAATGTCGTTTAAAGACTTATGAATAAAAATATGCAAAAATTTGGAAAAACAAAAATTATTTTATTTCTGACCAAAGCGGCACTCGAACTCATGACTTCTGACTTATCAGAGCTTTGGTTGCACAATTAATTGGACTTGGTACCGTGATCTAGTAGAGATAGGGAAAGTGTTATCGTCTTTGATTGGATCGAGAGTATATATGTATGTGGGAGAGTGCGTACTTGTTATAAGTTTGGTTTTCAAAACTATATAGTAATATATTATATGTCGCATGCACATGAGTACCATAAACATAGTATTTTTATGAGAGACTGATCATTCTTGTTACAGATAAGAATGAGCTAGCATACAAGGAACGTTGTAAGGAATTCTGCTTCAAGAGTAGAGGAAGGAGCGAGATCAGGAGCTGCTATGCCTAATGTCCAAGCTATGTTCAATGCTATGATGGCTAATATGATGGGGAATGCTTTTGGAGTGGTGATGGGAAGATGTGCTCCAGTGCAAGCACCTAGGGCTGATTTCGCCAAGCTGAGCAAAGATTATTCTACTCTTTGAGGGAAGCCCTTTCATGAGACGGAGTCAGCAATAGAAGTGCAAGATTGGTTAGATACTAGTGAGCGCATCTTTAGTGATATGGAGGTGGAAGATGTTATGCAAAGAAAGTTGGCGTCGAGACAACTTCAGGGCCGAGCTATTAATTAGTGGAATGTTGTTACTATTGTTGCTCTAGAGGATCAGTTCAGCTGGGATCATTTCAAGGCAAGGTTCGAGGAGAAGTTTATTCTGGCTGCTCAGAAGTCGGTTATATTCAGAAAATTTGTCGATCTTAAGCAGGATGATGACAGTTTTTGAATATGTGATAGAATTGATGCTTTTTTGAGATTGGGATGTCGTTCATCGACACTCCATTAAGGAAGAATGAGAAATTCATCATTGATTTGGATGACTACTTAGGGGAAAAGCTAGTGGACCAAATAGATGAGCCATTTGAGAAGCTTGTAGAGAAGGTGCTTCGCCATGAAAGCTTATATCCTAAGGCTAAGACTGTTATTGTTGTTTTCATTAAGGAAAAGGAGCCAAAGCCACATCAAGGTGGTGAAGGCAAGAAGAAATGGAATGGGAAGAGGAAGCAGCCTCAAGGTAAGCGTGGCAAGAAGAAGGGTAAATGGGAACCTATTTGCTTCGGATGCAACGAGAAGGGTCATCTAATTAAAGACTGTAAGACGAATGAGAAGAAGAAATGTTACAAGTGTGACAAGCCTGGACATTTGAAGAAGAGTTGTCTAGAACTGATAAAGGATAAGCAGGTGTGAAGGCATATACTTTGGACACAGTCTTGACTTCATCGAGTGCTCCCTCATTGAAGGAGAAGGGGAAGGGAGTCGTCATTCAATGTAGGCTTTCTATTGGTGATGTTCTTGTTCGATTTTTTTTGTTACTGGTGCCTCTCATTCATTCATCGGTAGTGACCTAGTAGAATGACTGGAATTGGAACCTATGATAGTAGACCAACCCATAATCGTGATGAACCCTGTTAGAGGCTCTACCGGTCTTTACATCGTTTTTCGTGGCCTAGTTTTATCGAGTCATGGATGTTCTTTGGTTTGTGATTGCTTTGTTTTGAAGTTTGTTGGGTTCGAGATTATCTTGGGTATGGACTGGCCTAGGAAATATACGGCCATAGTGGATTACGAGAAGCTGTTGGTGACAGTCGAAGATGTGGATGGGCAAACGGTAGCGATTAGCTTCCTACCAAATGATGGGGTGATGCCTAGCTTTCTATATTCGATTGAGGATCCACATTAGAGATTGTCATTTGTGCCTATCGCTGGAGAGTATCCTGATGTTTTTGAGGAGGTGACTGGATTGCCGCCACATAGAGAGATCGAGTTTCAGATAGACTTAGTGAAGAAAGCTAGACCAATAGCTATTCCTTTGAGGCGTATGGCACTTAGAGAGCAGAAGGAACTGGAGATGCACGTGAATGACCTATTGAGAAAAGGGTTCATTCGGAGAAGCATATCTGAGTGGGGCACACCTGTAGTATTCGCAATGAAGGAGAATGGCTCTTCGATATTGTATGTGGATTATCTTGAGCTGAGTAAAGCGACGAGGAAGAACAAGTATCCACTCCCACGCACTGATGACTTATTCGATCAGCTGCATGGTGCGAAGGTGTTCTCCTAAATGGATTTGGCAACGGGATTTCACTAATTGAGAGTAGCGAAGGAGAGTATGCCTATTACTACATTTCGTATGCCATCGAGTTTCTATGAGTGGTTGGTGATACCATTTGGATTAACCAACACTCCGACATACTTTGTAGATCCCATGAATCGGGTTTTCAGAGACCGGTTGAACAAGTTTGTGCTTGTGTTCGTGGATAATATTCTGATCTACTCCAGAGCTGAAGAAGAGCACAAAACACACTTGAGGATTGTGCTAGAGATATATAGAGAGCACAAATTAAGAGCCAAGTTCTTTAAATATCTCTTGTGGAGAAAAGAAGTGAGATCCCTAGGTTATGTCGTTTTAGTACAGGGTATAGCAGTGGATTCTATGAAGGTGGCAGTGGTCCAAGATTGGAATCAGCTCAAGAATGCTATGGAGGTGAGAAGCTTTCTAGGATTGGCGGGATACTAGACGCTTCATAAACCATTTCTCGAAGATAGTTGCACCATTACCAATTTGACGAAGAAGAATCATACCTTTGTATGGACTGCAAAGTATGAGCATGCATTTATGAGTGTGAAAGAGAGGTTGACGAGTGCACTAGTGTTGACCATTCTAAGTGGAAATGAAGAGTTGACAGTATATACCGATGCTTGTGGTACTGGATTGGGTGCGGTGTTAATGCAAAAGGGAAGGGTTGCCGCTTACGCGAGTCAACAGCTAAAGCCGCACGAAAGGAATTACCCAACTAGTAATTTAGAATTGGCGGAATTTTTTTTTACTCTGAAGATGCGGAGGCACAATATGTTGGGAGAAAGTTTTGAGCTGTTCATATACCATAAATCATCAAAGTACCTTTTCTCTCAGAAGGATCTCAACCTTCAACAGCAAAGATGGTTGGAGTTTTTGGCCTCTTATGATATCAACGTTCCTACACTCCTGGAAAAGGGAATGCAGTCGCCGATGCATTGAGTATAAGATATGCTGGATTAGGAGCAATGTTCTTGGAATGGAAGCAGATAGAATATATTGCTGGATTTGATTTTAGGCCTCACTGCGGGTTAGAACCTGAATTGTTGCAAGTTTGTCGATTATACCTACTTTAATTAAAAGGATCGGTATTAGTCAGAAGCGGAATGTTAGGCCAGTGGAGATCATAGCAAAGATAGAAGGAGTAGAGTTTGAAGACATAAAGCAATACGAATTCGACTAAGAAGGTTGGCTTCGTAAGGATGGAAGATTATTTGTTCCAGATGTTGATGGATTGAGAGACAAAGTGCTAAGAGAGTGCCATCATTCCAGATTGACTATTTATCTAGGTGGTAAGAAGATGTACCAAGATATAAAGCAAACTTATTACTGGGAAGGTATGAAGAGGGACATTGGGGCATCCCATCTCGAAGTGTATAAAATGTTAGTTAGTAAAGGCAGAGAAAAAGAAACATAGTGGATTATTGCAACCATTAAAGATTCTTGAATGGAAATAGGAACAAGTATCGATGGATTTTATTGATGGATTGCTGAGGACTCGAGCATGGTATGATGACATTTGGGTCATAGTAGATCAGTTGACCAAGTGTGCAAGATTTATACCCATCAAGTCAAGTAGAACGACATCCAAGCTGGCGGAGTTGTATGTAAAGTGGATAGTACGATTTCATGGTGTGCAAAGAGCATTATGAGTGACCGAGACCCATTGGTCACTAGTGGGTTTTGGATGAGCTTACAAGAGGTGTTAGGGACCGAGCAGCATCTTAGTATAGCTTATCACCCACAAATGAATGGGCGGACTGAAAGAATAAATTGTATATTCAAAGATCACTTGGGAGCATGTATTATAGATTTTAGAGAATTATAGGATGATCATTTGCATTTGGTAGAGTTTGGATACAATGATAGTTATTAGTCGAGTATTGATATGGCTCCGTACGAAGCATTGTATGACCAACCGTGTAATGCTCCTTCATGTTAGTGGGAAACAAGAATTTGATACTTAGGCCCGATATGATTAGAGAGACTTTAAAGAAGATTGTGAGGTCAATCGGCAATGAATGAAAGCTGCTTAGGATCGACACAGAAGCTACGTGGGTAAGAGAGGAAGGGAATTAGAGTTTTTTGTTGGAGATATGGTATTTGTAAAGGTTTCTACTTTAAAGAATGTAGTTCGATTCGGTAGAAATGGGAACTTGGCATCGAGATTTGTAGGACCTTTTCCAATAGTCGAGAGAATCGAAGCTAGCATATAGGGTCGACTTACCTCAGAAGATGGTGGGCGTGCACAATGTTTTTCATGTGTAACGACCCGTAAATTTTAATAATTTTTATAACGTAATTAAGTGAATTTTTGTGAAATTTTAAATAATAAAATTTTGAAATAAAAATATAATATTTGGGATACGTCTATTTTAATATAGCAACTGGTAAATTTTCATCTAATAATATTGAATTTTATTTTATTGTATAATTTTATTTCAATTTAAATCAGTTAAAATTGATGATAATAAATTTATTTCAAAACCTGAATATTTTTCTATAGAAAATTTCTAAATCTTCTTCTGAGTCAGATGTCATCTTCCGTTTTTCCAAATTTGGAATTCTGTTGCTCCGTTTATCTTAATTCTGGCAAAATAGCAGCATTTTCGGTATCGATTATCGACTTTTGGTCGGATGATCGTACCACTAATATCTGTATACGTTTTGATACTCTCGTCGTGCTGATCTCTACGGTATATTCAATTCTATATTTTGAAGTTCTGTACACAGCGGAACCCACGAAAAAGATTTCGTATCGGTACCGCTTGTGATGTCCATTCAAATTTCAAACGGTGGAGGCATTTATTTTCAACCGTTACTATCCCATCATTTCTATGCATTGGTAACTGCCTTTATTTCCATCGGTTTGTAAATATAAATTTGTGATAAGTTTGCATCTATCCCACTGAAACGGTACATTTCCTTTATCTCTATATTTATATTATTCATCAGCCTTTATAACCTGCTCTCTGTCACTTCTTCTCAACATTTACCTTCAACATTTTGGTTCGTGTTCACACTTTTGAAAAAGGAAATCATAACGTACAAAACAAAATATTTACACAAGCCTACATATTATTCCTTACCGTTGTTTATCAGCCTATTTGCATTCTCTTGTCAAATTGAAACCTGTCACTTTACTCTTCAATTTATTATATTTTAACATCCAACTTTGCCTACATCTATTGACATACTGGACACGTTATCATTATTCTAGCTTCAGCAGAAGTTTTTTTTCTTTTTCTCTTCACCGCCTACCTTTCTTCCACCAATCTGAGCCTCCCTCTCTCGCAACTTCCACCTTGCCGCATGACAGCCGAGCCACCTACCGAGGCTTTTGCTCGCCTCACCCTCCCTGACAACCCAATCACCACGCTAACACCACAACAACCACCGATCCCATCCTCCCCGCCCTGTGCCACTGGATCCACCGCACGCATCACCTAGTCACGTCCACAACCTCCGCTCCTCCCAGCACCGGACCTCCACCTAGTTCCGCCGTGACCTGCCATCGTTAGGCTCCTCAGTCCACCAACCCCTGTCTGATCCGCCTTCCACCCAGATCCACGCAAACCATCGTTGCCGAAGCCAACATCCCATCACCTAGGCTCTGTCTCCATTCTTCTCTGCTCCTTCCCAGTCTCGGCTAGGTATATATACTTATACATATCGTTATCTATTCATATATATATATGCGATTTCATATAAAAGTATATTTATATGGATATTTTATTGTATTGGGGTATGTATATATATTTAGGTTTTGCTAGCTTTCGGTTTATGATGTTATGAGTTTAATTATTTTAATGTAAGCATATAGTTTATATAACATATCAGTTTATAAAACTTTTGTTTTATAGTTATTGTATAAGTTTTGATATTAGCAGTCATATATATATTCTAGCATATGTACTTTCGCCTGGGAACTATTTTACAGTTTATATAAGTAAACTATATTTAGTAAATGTTTTGTATACAGTGTATATGACATATACTACTTATATATTTATAATCTGAAAGTCTATACATGTATGTAATAGTTGTTATGTTCTGTTTATATATGTACGTGATTTAAACAGTGAGGTATTTCTATATATAATTTATAAGACGGTAGTCTGTTGTTTAGCGATTTTGGTTTATATATAAGTTTATAGCATATAAATTATAGACCTTCGGAAGTTAATATATTATGTGTATTATATTATAGAAAATCGGTCCGCATTACATAAGTTGGGTATGCATATAATTGTTGCACATATATGTAGACGTGTATATATGATTAAGTAGGTCTGTGTATATATTTAGTAGTATGTGTGTGATGCCTGTATAAGTGTAGCTTGCATGTATGCAAACTTATATTGTATTATCTACTAAAAAATAGAGAGGGTATGCCCGTTACAGTAAATGTCTTATAGTATATATATTTTGATTGAAGTTATATAATAAGTGGATAATATGAGCACTATATATAATTACAGTTGTTGTACTATTGTTTAAATTGCATATGTAAAGGATGTTAGTTTATTTTATATAATACTGAGATTTTGGGGTATGTTTTCTTCATTTTGAATTTTGGTTTGAGATAAGTCTATGCTTTGACTAAAAATTTGAATGATAATTTGTAAATATGACGTTTTAAAATATGTTTTAAAATTTGAATATTTGTTTTAAAGGAATTTATGATAATAATAATATAATATATATATTTCTGTTCTATCAAGATGATTCCGAGTATCTTCATCGACCCCGTCCTGATTTGTTCCATTTATTTTATTATCAGCTTTGATCGTTGAATTCGTACCGACTTTGCTTTGCTTCGATTCGTCATTCAAAATTTCAGTGTCCGTATCAGTGTGCGTATCCGTGTCATCTTCTGTATTCCTCTCTAGCCTCGAAAGGTGAGCAATCACTCACGATTTACGTTCTTTTATTTATTAAATTTGATTTCAATTGAAACGACAATTGAAATATGCTGCTGTAGTTATTTAAGTTGTTATATATGCTATTATCTGTAACTGTTCACCTATGGGATATGACACCATATCCTGTTGTTCTTATTCTATTGTTATTGATGATGTATGCCTGTTGTTGTATTTTATATTATCTATTATCACTTGCAAGTTCCCTGTTAGTATAGAAATCACTATGGGTTGAAATGATACATACCCGAACGGACTTTAGAATAGGAAAAAATCGTTATGGGTTGAAATGATAAACCCAAACGATTTTCATGTGAATTGAAATTGGGATTACGGGTCAAAATGATATCTACCCGTATATATTTAAATTTCGGATTGAAATGATAAATATCTGTATCACTTAACCATATGATAAATATATATACAGACACCGTTGGTCCATATATATAAATATTTTAAAAAAATGATTCTATGGTTTTGGAAAGAAATATATGGTTTTAAAATGTTGAGCCTTAAATTATTATATATAAATGGGAATGATTGATTAAATACATATAATATGGTTGAGTATTTAAATTTATGTTTCAAAATAGATTTCAGTAATAATTTGAATAAGTTAAGGTTGGGAAGATAATTTGAATTTAGTAAAGAATTTTATTTAATTAAACCGATTTAAAACTTATTGAAATTGGGATTTAAGATATGATTTATAACTTGAGTTTGATTTAAATAATTTAATGAATATTTCTTGTTTAAATAAATTTAAGGAAATATTTAGTAAAAATGAAATTTAAGGCTAGTTAAATGATATTGAATTTATTAAGTGAATATTCCCTGATTAAATAATAATAAAGTTAAATCAAGAGCTATATGAAACTGTTAAATTTAACTTTGAAAATGTTGAATATTAAAGCTTTGAAATATATTGAAAATTTAAGTGGTATATTTAGAACTGAATTGAATTGATGAATTGAGCTTTGAATAAATTTGAATTTGGAATTTGAGTTAATTTGAATCGATTTGTGAGACTTGAGGAAATTTTAAATACTTTACTTTATAAATTATTTAGGAAAATAGATATATTTGAAATGAAATGATATTTAGGTTTGAAGTATAAAGTAAATTGAATGACCCCGGTGTTATAGTGTATATTTCTACATTATAGACAGTTCCTCGGATCCTTAGAGAACGGTTATCCCAAACATCCTTTAAGTTACTTGTATTTCAGTTGATATTTCACTTGAGTTGGATTTATTGATATAAGAATGTTAATCCTGACTCGAGTGTTTTGTGTTTTGCTTTACGCTCGGGTCAGACCGAGTGATACAGCATTTGAGACTCACCTTTGGAGTCTGGAGCTTCATTTGGAGATCCAACTATCGATTCAGCTTTCAGCTTTTCCAGTTGATTTGTTCAGAGAGGTCATCTATTCATACTGAAGACTTCACCGCATTTGAGATATTCTGTTGTATTTTATTTCTAACTCTGATGTTTATATAGTAGCTTCATGAACTACTATTTATTTATTCCGCTGCGTATTATTGTATTACTATGTGTCTGTGATTCTGTGATTGATTTATTTACTGCATATGCTGAGTTTTGCTAAATTTAAATTAACAATATGATATTTTGAATTATTCAAGTCAGACATGTGTGGATTTATTGTCGATTTGAATGGTCCAAAATACCGGGTCGTTACATCATGTCTCTTGTCTATGGAAGTTTGTGCATGACTCTGACGTGAAGATCACACCGTATCAGCTAGAGGATGTTGAGGTAGAACCAAAAGTTTCTATACCTCGTTGCTGCTTTGTATTATTGGGTACGATACGAAATAGCTTAGGAGAAAGACGATGAAGCTAGCACTACGCCATAAATGGCCTTCTGCAACACAAAAAAAATGTTGGGTCAGACCCAAAAAATGTTGCCATAGGTCTATGGCAACACTTTTCGGGTGATGCAATTTTTGCCGTTGCCTTAGACCTCAAAGGCAACATTTTGACTATCTAAGGCAACATAAGTAATATTGTTGCAATAGAACCCTATTTGTGTCTATAGCAACACCCATATGTATCTATAGCAACATTCCAAAATGTTGCTATAGATATAAACTTTCTGAATTTGTGGGGCCCACAATGTAGAGCATATTTGATTTTTTAATAAAAATAAATATTTATTTAATAAAATTCTATTGCACAGAATTTGATATTTAAACAGTAATTTATTTAAATAAATATTTTATTTCAACATTTGAAATAGTACAAATTCCTGACTCCACTATTTTACAATTCAATGATATATAACACTGATATTCACATATACAGATATTCCTCACTACATCACTCAGTTCACTCATTACATATGCAGTTTCAATTTATACAGACACCGACACTGACAAATATATGACGAGCCGAGTGTCGAGCCGAAGGCGAGCCGAGTAGCGGGTCCGGGTGCAGCGCCGGCGGGGGTCCGGGGCCCCGCAGTCCCGATTCATCCGATTTCAGAAGATCGAGCCTTCTTTGAAACGACGTAAAATGATGCACAAATGGGCACTGAACTTAGCAAACCCCATCCTCAGCAACTTCATCACCCATCGGAACTACTGCCCATCTACCACTTACCTGAAACACGATTGCCTAAAACACTGCCATCTACCAAACACTGACCACACTCCCAACCTCTTTCACAAAACATCCACTCACTGCCTCATCAAATTACATCATCAACAACACCGCCTGGAAGCAGCATCGGCATACCATCCTCCATCACCGACAATCACCGCCTCATCCAAACCACAGTTCACTCATCCAAACTTCCTACTAGACAGCAACTCCTTCTACTTGAACACTACCAAACTTCAACCTCTACACTGCCACCATCCACTCCCCAAACTGCTGCAACTTACATCCCCTACAGCCCTTAACAACAGTTGGTACATTTTGAATCAGGATATGAAATTGCAGCCTGCAATCTAGTTGACTGCTTTCTAGCATAAGCACGTGAAATCTATACTGAGATTGGAACTGAATGTAATCAAAGAGCTAATCATAGCAGCAGTATGTTCACATAATTAGTCATAAGCCAAGAGGAGGACAAAGTGGCAACTCGTACTGAACTAGCATATCACCACATTTACCAATCAACAAAAAAATGTAAGCCTATTCGTCGGTAAATGTAAATCCAATGTTAAAGTTCACAACTTTTCCATAAATATAACAAAACATCACCTGGCCAACACAGAGAGTGGAGACGGGACATCGAATATACTGCATAGTATCATAAATTGCCAACCCTGCCGTCACGGAACCACCAGGTGAATTGATATAAAGAGAAAGCGGCTTAGACGGATTCTCAGATTCGAGGAACAGCAGCTGAGCCACAGCTATCGTCGACGTATCGTCCTCGATGGGTCCGTTAAGACAAATGACACGCTCTTTGAGAAACCGGGAAAGGATATCATAGGCACGCTCGCCACGGGATGTGTGCTCGATGACCATCGGAATCAGGCCGTAGAAACGGCGGTGGGGTAGTGGAGTTTTGTTGGGGGCTGTGGTTAGTAGGATTTGGGAGAGGTTGCGTATCGACATGTAGGTAAACAACAACGAAATTGTGGGTGAGAACGAAATGGGAACGAAGCTTGTCTGAGATCACTACCAAACTTTGAAAAAAGGATGAGATTTTGTTTTTGGAAGAAAAAAAAGGAACGAAAATATGATTTGGAAATTAGGGATTTGGAAATTGGGGGTGAGAACGAAATGATATGAAAAGTAAAGCGGGAAAACGAAAATTTGGGGCAAATTGTAGCGGTGATCCATTTTAACAATCAGATTAAATGTTGACCGTTGGATCGTATTCACGCGGATTGCTAATTTTAGTAATTTTTTAATTTGAATACATCTATAGCAACAGTATATAAAAATGTTGCATCGTGTTATACTTGTTTAGCTAAAGCAACACATTTTTATGGCTAAGGTAACACCATAAATACAACGTTGCAGTAGGACCAAAATTTTATATCTATCGCAACATTTTAGCTGGCAACACCTTGCAAAAATGTTGCAGAAGGTCATCTATGGCGTAGTGTAGTGAAGGTACAATGGAGCGGAAGTGAGAATGATTGTACATGGGAGACGAAAGAGAGCATGATGACTTCTTATCCGGAGCTCTTTGGATGGTAAAATCCGTTGTTTATCATATCTTCTTTCACCATTGTATATTATATTTGATAGGTTAGTATTCCGCATGTAAGGATAGGTCACCTATACTATTGATTGCATGGCTGATCATGTGATATGTTTGATGGTTGTGTATGATTGATAGGCATGCGGGATGACTGTGGTTGCTTATACTTCGGCTTGTTTGGGGATTTCGGGGGCAAAATTCCAAAAGAGGGGAGAATATAACGACTCGTATTTTACGTATCAGACGATCATAAAATATTGTTATTTTATTCGTATGAGATCGTATGATTCTATAATTCTGGGATATGACTCTTAGAGACATTCTACATACCTATAATTTTTTCTGAATTTCTATGTGATCATTTTTACCTTGGAAATCTTGTTTGAGTTATATCTTTTGATAGGAGTTGAATTAGGGTCTCAAATCAGTTCCGTTGCTTCAGGATGATGGTTTCCCATTCCGTAAAGTGTCATAATAGAAAAATGGACTTACGGTTAGAAAGTTATGCCTGTTTTAAATTTTAAAACTGTTGGCCAGAATTAGTGTGTAATTAGCGAAGCCCATTAATTGGCCCATTAGTCTAACTAGAGAATACAATAAATAGAGGGCTAAAGAGTCAAGTTAAACCTTTTTCCTCTCATTTTGAATCAGGTCTAAAACCTAACTAGCTCTAGATCCATCCTAATTTCATCCAAAATTACCTAAATTGTTCTCTAAATCAAACTAGATTGTGGATTATAGATTAAATCATCGACTAGAAGATATAGATCATCATTTTGCTTGATTTGAAGTGCATTCCATTGTTGTTCGGATTGGGTTTACATTCATATTGGTTGAATTTGGTAATTGGTGAGTGGTTTATGCCTTCTCGTTATATTATGCATGTTTATATGGTAGAATCATAGGATTTAACATGTTTTAAATTGATTTTTGACCATAAACCCTTTTCTAACTTTAACTAAATGTTAAACTATGTATATGATTTAGATTGATTAGAAATCACCCTTGCTCATGCTCGTATATTCATGTTATATGTAGATCTATGCTAGAAATTGACTTGTTTATTCTTATTTTGATGGATTGTATGTTTGGTTGAAATTTTTTGTTATTCTATGTTGGATGATATGATTTGATGTTGTTTGTTAATGTTGTGTTTGCATAGAAAGTTAGGTTGGAGAATTGAGCAAATTGTAGGCAAAGTTGGTCAGAATTGGACGAAACTTGGAGGGGAGGCTCTGGAGTATTAGAAGAGCTTGTAGTTCAAGGCCCAAGTTCCAATTCATTAACTACACAAGTCGGCACCGAGTTGAGAGGTTGCCACCGACATCTGTAGTTTGGTCCATGGTGGTGGCGATTTTGGGGAGAGCAAGGATGTTGCTGATAAAGGTTGCCTGAGGTAATGGATAGGTGGTTGGCTAAGTGTTGGAGGCTATGAAGACTTTTTTCTAGAATATGAAGTACGGTGCTTTGAAGAGAGGACTTGTTCTACAATGACTTGATTTGCATAGAGACATCAGGCTGAAAGCATATGGGCATAGAGTACTAGAAGCAAGGAAGGGGTGGAAGAAAAATTAACCACAAATTGGCTAAGTAGAGAGGTCGGGGCCAAATAGAGAGGTAGGTACCGACTTCTAAGGTTAGGTCCAAATGGGATGAAACTTCTGGAGGTGAAGTGGAGGTCATATAGATCGTGTTGGAGGTGTCTGCTCATCCATATCAGGTTGGATGACGATACAATAGTATGAAGAAAGGCTATGGTCTTTGGATGTTGGCTCATGTTGAGAGTAGATTTCAAAGATGGCAACTCACAAATGGGGTGGGCCATAGGATCAAGGAACGTGGAGGGTTTCCTCATGAATAATGGAAACTGGATTGACCAAGACGGGCTCGATATCCAAGTGGACCAAAGGAGGGTTCGGGTGTATGTGCTAATGAATCATTGATGCTTAGAGTGTTTTCTACTGTACTCAAAGCAGGGGTTGTTCGTACCTTAGGTATTGGTTTTGATGAGAACAACTATAGGACATTATATAAAATATAGATACTAATGTTTTGTCAAGATATATATAGTATATAGTGCAAGATATTAGACATGTATTGATTAAGAAGACTGTACAATATCAAGATGTTGATATCAAGAGTAGATTCAAGATGATGATATAAAATTTCAAGAGTTTAAGAATGAAGTCTCATGAGTATTGAAGAGTTTAAGATTTCAAGATATTCCAGATAAGTTATAGGGTCATTGAATTTATGTTAAAACCTTGATAGCACTTTCATGATCTCTCTCGTCTTCTCTAATTTTGTTTTTAATATTTTTTTCAAATATTCTATTTTAAAAATAATCTTTTCAAAATATTTCTAAAATTTATTTTCAAATATCTTATTTAAACATTTGTCACAATAAATCCAAAACCATTTTACACCTAACCATTTTCTTTAAAACCTACTTTTTAAAGATTTATTTACATTTAAGGGTTTAAAGATAATTGTTACTCAAACATTTATCACTGCAAACCAAAAACCATTCACTTATTGTTATCTTTAAAATATTCATTATTAAATATATAATTATATTCCTAAGAATAATTATTAATAAGGTTTAAAAACAAATGTTACTAAAACATTGTTTACTACAACCCAAAACCATTCATTTATAATTATCTTTAAAATATCCATTATTGAATATCTAATTATATTACTAATTATAATTAATAGCAAGGGTTAAAAACAAATGTTACTAAAATGTTGTTCACTACAAACCAAAACTATTTTTATACTTATCATTAACTTTAAGACATTTGTTTTAAAGATCAAAGCATATCCATACTTATTAATTAAGGTAATACCCTTTTAATTAATTTCACAAACCATTTATTTAACTTAAGAGTTAAAATCCAAACTTCTTTTATTACGTTTGTAAGATACTTAAATTACTTTTTAAACTTATATATATATATATATATAAACACTTTTAAAATACTTATACGTATGTTAAAACACTTTTAAACTACTTGAAAATATATTATAATTATCTATATAGAATAATATATAAAAATAAAAAATTTGAAATAATTGGAAAAACCAAATTAAACATGTTTTAAACTTAAATGCCACTTACTTTAAAATTTCATAATTAATTATTAAAAATATATTTAAACTTGAAACCAAATTTTAAACACTCTAATATCAGTTGGAAAACAACTCTAAAAAGATTGGAGAAAAATAATTAATTTAAACATCATTTTTATATAGTTTATAGTTCCAAACAGTAAAGATGGCATTTCTGCAAATATTGTCAAAACAATTCGCAATAGTTAAAAGGCATTTCATAAGAAAAGACAGCATTCCAGACATGATAACTAAAGTTTACGGGTTGTTTTTACACGATTTAGCTACAACTTTGCGTCTAGTTTTCGATGCTTTAACAAATGATTTTTAATTCATTCTTTTTACAATAGTTGGTATGCTTTGGATACTTAAAAACCATGAAGAAAAATCCAAAATAATATCTTTTAATTATTTTATAGAAATTTTTGAAAACAAGGTATTTTTCAAAAGTGTTCATATAGCGACTATTTCATTATAAATTTTACCACTTCATTCAACTAGCTATCAAATGATTTAAGCTCCAAATTTTTTTAGTAAGAACAATATATAATTTACTTGTTAAAAAGGTAAAGAAACCCTTGCGGAAGTTTCTACATAAATAAACACTATTTCCAAATACAAGGAATTTAAAAGTGTCGATATAGAGACTATTTCGCTATAACTTTTACAACTTTGTTCAACATTTTCCACTTCTTTCCAAACATATTATTTGTTATTCAAACACTTCTAGAAGTGTAGAGAACAACCAAACCAAGTTATATCAAGATATGTCCATAAATCACCTAATTACACAAGTTAACGTTAAGGGATTTCAAAGTGCTTTCATAACAACTTTCTCGCTTCAAACATTCACATGCACACTTTTACATCACATACAACATATCCAAACATGTATACAAAATGTGATGGCCATATTACAAGTGTTTGAGAATTTATAAGAGAGATTATAATACATATACGTTGTCATTTGCTTTTAAAAGCAAGAGGGTTCCAAAAGTGATAGTATGCATTTGTTCTCATTTAAACATTTAAATTTCAACAATCAAACAATTATATACACATCATATACTTGCAAGATGGTGAGATAACTTACCTTAAAACCAAGTTAACGAACATCACAAGTCATTAGAATCGAGGCAACACTTCCTATGATCACCGAAAGGCCAAAGCTACTTCCTTTTACTCAAAAATCATAAGCCAAGCCTCCCCACACCCAAAGGTGCTCATGGGCCAGGTCTAACCTCCCTTTTTATTCATCATTTCTTCACTTCTTGAATGCCAAACCATGTTCTAATGATGACATAAGACCTTAGGGAAAGTTTGGAAGAGAAATGAGTTGTTTTGAATTTATTTTGATAGAGTTAGAGAGGAGAATAAGACATGAAGACATTATTTTTCCTTAGTGAATTAGCAACCAAATAATGAAGACTATGGGTGAGACTTCTAATACTACTACTTACAATTGCCCAAAGTAAGCTTCCTCCCTCCTTTCTATAAGCACATGCTCCTTAAAACAAGCCTTGAGACAAACCTTTATTCTCTCCACTTCTCATGCCTTAAATAAAGTGCCTTTGTCCCCTTAATGTGTACTTAGGTTTTAATTAATTTTGGTTATGAAAAGATATGTGTTAATACTTATTAACGTGTTCATATGATACTATACAAATTCCAAAGAGTTTGAACAATTTTTGTTGAATAAAAGTCATTTATCGATAAAACGATTTTCGATCACATTATCAATATTTCTTCGAACTATTTATTTTTGCAAATGAAATTTCAAAATTGAATTTTTTATCATTAATTATTATTAAAATAAGAATAATAAGGTTATTAAAACAATTTAATCGCATTAGATCTAAGATTCAAATATTTAAATAATTTAAATATTTAAATACGAACTGTTCGAAATTCCGGTCGTTGCATTATTGGAAGGTTATTTCCAGAAAAAGATATGTTGTTTTAAAGAATTTTTTTCTCAATAAAAGTATTTGAAAATAAATTGGTAGAAATATCTTTATTTGGGAAATTATTTTTTGTAAAAATATTAAGTTCGATGGAAGTATTTTTATTTGAGAAGTATCTTTTTGAGTAAAGAATGCGAGAAAATATTTATTAAAGAGAATTTTTTTTGCCTAAAGGGTATCTTCAATTTAAGAAAACTTATAATCTGAAAATATATTTTGGTTGTAAGGATTTTCACTTAAGGGTATTCTTGGTAAATGATGTTTTGAAAAGAAAACCATTTTTTTGGAAAGGGTTTTGGTGGAAAAAGATCTAAATTGAAAATTGTCTTATTGATAATATATTTGGGGATGTATTATTGAGAAAGGGAGCATTATAAAGCATCAAGTTTTATAATACTTTGAGAATATATTTTACTAAGATGAGGACAATTTGATTTGGAAGTAAATGATTGAAAAAGTAAAATATTTAAACGATGTTTTATTTTGAAATTTTATGTGAGCATTGTAAAACTAGACATTGTAACATGGGGGTATAAGGCGATGGGGTAAGATGAGTTTTGAATTTGCCCAGCACCTATTATGGTGATGTTACCTTTATGACTATTGTGTATGGTTTTCCCTAATGAGTTGTTGAGGACGTCTAGTTATTCCCTACTACGTAGAGAGTTGGGATATGATATAAAGACTGCCCATTTAGATGTATGAGTAGTGACCACTTTTGTTTTTATTTGTTTACTTTGGTTTCTGTTGATAGACTTTTTTGCTAAAACTAGTTTTAATTGTTTGCTTGTTGACTGTTTTACTTAATTTATGTCCTGCTTATTTGAATTATTTTCCTTTGTTTTGATTGTGTTAATTACCTGATTTGTTGTGATTTGTTTTAATTCATTTGGTTGTTTACTTGTTCGTTTGGTTGCTCGTTTCGTTATTACTAGTATGCTCGATTTTCTCTTGGT
This sequence comes from Allium fistulosum, assembly GCA_030737815.1. NCBI lineage: Eukaryota > Viridiplantae > Streptophyta > Magnoliopsida > Asparagales > Amaryllidaceae > Allium > Allium fistulosum. The sequence continues at coordinate 1,397,619,847 of CM060903.1, read as the reverse complement.
CGTTTACTTAACTGTTTGCCTTGTGTTATCATGTACTGTACGTTAGACTATATTGGTTGCCATGTATGACAATTTTACGATGAGGTAATTATCTAATTTTGACTTTTGATAAGGTTTACATTGGAGAAACCAGTGAGTTTTTAAGAAACATATTTAGTTTAGTCATAATGGGATAGCATAGTTTCCTAAGCCGAGGAAGACAAGATAATAAAATTGACTAAAAGATTTGACAATGTTCCTTGGGGATGAATAATACCGACTAGAGAATTTAGATGAGTAAAGTCTTAATGGGTACCACTAAGGAGTCGAAATGATGGATGGGGGACAAAAATTTAGAGTTTTTAATACAATAAACATTCCAAAATCTATTTTATATGAACACTTTCTAGCTTCTATAGTTTTACTTATAACAAAGACTTCTACTTTGATCACTGAAAAAAAGGAATTTATGGTTTGAAACTTTCTTCAAATCAGTTTTCCCAAACCCATCTTGATTTGATTTAATGATTTGAATAAAATAAGTTTTGTTTTAAAAAGGACATGGAAGCTTTGATTTAAAAATTGAAATATTTTAGCAAAGTTTTGATATGACGATGTATTAGAATCCTTATTGCTTGCAATGGCTAGTAGATCCCTCTTTGGTATTTTGGATGAGTTGTCCTTGTCAACAAAGGAAGAAATCACTATAATAGGATTCCTAAATCGAGATCTATTTGAAGTGAACTGAAGGTTGGAATGAGATGACTCTACAACTTATGATGGAAGTATAGATATGTTCCAATGATGACGACTCGATGTTGATGGAGTTATTTTTTGATGACGATGACTTGATGTTGATGGAGTTGTATTTCGATGACGACGACTCGATTGTTGTGGAATAGTGATGCTGATCCGTAAGAACAAGTTCTATGATGTGGACTTATGAAGAGAACGTTTGATGTGTTCTACTATAGGATGTGTTTTATAGGATCAACGATGACCAAAAGCCATGATGAGTGCCCGAAAAGCCGGAGTATGTAAGGACGCTTACCTGGATTTTTGATGTTGATCCTAGATCGTTGATGTGACCTGTTAACCTTACACTTTTTGATGTTGAGTCTAGTTTCCTAGTCGTCAAAGTGGCATGGATATGAGCCAGCCGCGATGATTTTGATGTTGAGTATTCATTGACCTTATGTTGATGGTCATATGTGTCATTATATACCTTATGATGGTGGTCATTTGGAAGAGACCTTATGATATAGGTCTGAGAATAGAGGATTAGTGCAGTTGCAACATGAGTAGTTAGCCATATTATTTTGAGGATGTAGTCATGACTAGAGGCATATTATTTTGAGAACGTGGCCATGAATGGGCACATGAATTATTTTGGAAGGTGCTAAAATGATATGGTACATCGATTATTTTGAGGATGGTACTATAATGGAGTTCATCGACAACATTAAGGATGTACATATTATGATGGATGTGTCTTCGACATAGGGATACATATATGTATGCATGTTTTTGTCTATGTATGCATGTTTTGACCAACCAGAGTTTTGTTGTGTGTTTTTATATGGGCAATTATGGTTGGATTATAGAGATGCATGATATGGATTGACCTATGATTGAGACTATTCACCCTAGTTGATAGTGTGTTATTTTTACATATTGTAGTTTAGATTGCATGATTAAGGAAAACTGTTTTACTATAGTATGAGTATTGAATTCATGTCGTAAATGAATTTTATAATGTCGTGGATGATGGTTTTATGTGGTTGTTAGTTACTTCTTTACAAGTAGTCAATTTGTGATCGACATATTTCCCCATATTTTGTGATGAAACCCGTGGTGATAATTTATTGATTTGGTTGGAGGTGACATTTGAGGAATTACGAGGCCACAATCCTTTTAAGGGGGAAGAATATAACTACACGCAAAATCAATACTTTTAATATTAAGTTATTTTAATTAACGGGTGAATTAGGTATCATATTTTTAACTGTTGCGAAGATCTTTGCAAGCTGATTAGTTTGATATATAATTTTGATGAATTTGAAATTACATTTTGTAAAATAGAGGTCGTCATTGTGTTTAAATAGAGTACGTAGCCAATTTTAGGTCAAATGGTTCCACATAACTGAACCCACCTTGTTGCCTATATAAATGATGCTTATAAACTCGAGAGGTGAGCCATCACATTAGACTATCTTCTCTAATCCTGGAATCCTTCTTTAACTTATTTTAATGGTGGATGATTTTCGCTAATTACAAATTATTTTAAAAATCAAAGTTTCTGATACCCATCGAATTATATGTCGTTTTAAAGCTCTCGATGAGGTGAATCAATAAAAAGTGTTCGTTTGTCATAAAAATGCTTGAGTCAATGAAAAATCATGGTCAAATATTTAGGGAGCAAAAACCTAGGCATCGATTTGGAGATTTTTGATTTTGACCACGATAAGTGAAATTGATGACATTGGAACGTAGATCTCAGTAATGGGAGTTGATTGGTCTTGGTGGCACATCCTAATTTAGTCCAAGGTAAAGAGAATTAGCCGATTAGGGTTTAGCGATGCTGGAATTGGAGTGGCGGTTGCAGCAACCAAGGGGAGCTGAAGGCGATGCGGTTGGCCCAGTGAGGTTCAGGGGTTCGATTCTAGGTGCTGCAGCATTTTAGATGATCGGAGGTGGTTGTAGGGAGCAGCTAATGGTTGCGATTATTGGGTTAGGGAGAATCGAGATTGGCTGATTACTATAGCAGGAGGTAAACATTTATATTTTGGTGCCTATATTTTTGTTATTTATGAACTATACCTTGAAACTTCTAACCTCCATAGATTTTGCTTATGAACTCCGATTCATGTGAGCATCTTCTGTTGGACTCGTGGTGGAATTACGAAAGATTTGACAATAAGTTTGCAAAGTTTTAAAGTTGCTTTCAAAAGTGCATTGGTATGGTTTATTTATAATTAAATTAATTTTTATATTATAAAATACATATCTATTGATGAAAATTATGTTTATTGATATGTGTTGTGTTTATGGATTATTCTTCGGTTATTATGATATTTCGGATGTGTTGCACCATGATTGGATTGTTATTGTTGATTGTAGTATCTTTGGGTGTTTAATTACAATTAAATTTTGATCTAAATTGGACGATGATTAATTGGAATAAATGGGAAAATTAGATGAATAAATGATAAATAAGTTTTTCTCATAGATTTTGGATGGTATCTTTGTATAACAATGAGTTAATAAATTTTATTGAAATTAAAGTATGGAATTTAATAAGGTTATTATTTATGAATTTCTTAGGAAATTCATTAATAGTAACTAAAATTATATTTTAAACTGAGATTTTAGAAGTTTATTGTTATTTATAAATAAAACGAAATTTTAAATAATAATAAATTGAATTTTAGTGAAAATAGTATTGTTTTATATAAATGACAAAATAATTGATTCTATGGTACTTATTGTAGGAAATTATTATTATTATTGCTTGAGTAATAAAATAAGAAAATGTTTTCTGAACAATAATAACAGTAGTAGTAAAGGTATGTTTCCAAAAGTGTTTTGGGATTAAATAATTGCTATTTTGAGATGAATGAAAAATAAAAAGGAAACACGAGAATGGATCTCGCTTGTTAAACCTGTTTTCACTAAGGAAAACTGTGGATTTTATAACTATAAACTAGAATTTAAGAAAGATGACGAGACCATCGACCTGGAGAAAGCTAACAAGGTCATAGGGGCGACTAAGAGTTGTCCTAAGAATCTAACCCCCATTCCATCTACATAACCAAAGATGAGATGGAAACGATGATGACAGAGATGTAGAACAGAACGATAGCCCGACAGGAAGAGACGATGGAAGGATTTTTTAGGAGAATGGGATAGATAGGAACGCTTGGAGTAGCTGAAAACTAGAAACAAAGTCCTGAAGCTAGAACAAATGCACTTGAGAGCAGAATGGAGCAACCTGGACAACCCCCGAAGGAGTTGTATGGATTGGTACCGATCCCCGAGGATCGATCGGTATCGATCCCCAAGAACTCAGAGGCATGGCCAATGTTAACCTGGGCAGAGATGACTTATGTGTAGGAGATAATGTTAAGTGTTTGAATGTGAATCAGAATGTCGATGCACGACCAGAGGAGTACGTGTTAGAATTTCCTCGTGGGAATGGGGGGCAAGCTGAAAATGCCAACCAAAGAGTTCCTTTAGATGATAATGACAGACTTCCTAAGAATATTAGCCGAGCAATGAGGGGTGGACTAGCTAACCGGAGCCTGGAGGATGTAAATAGGAGTCCATTCACTCCGAGCATTCGGTACGCTAGGAATCCACCTGATTTCAAACTGCCAACGTTAGAGACATATGATAGAAAGATAGATCCAATGGTTCATCTGATGAGGTGCATTTGGTATAGGAAGTGTTGGGTGGGCCCGAAGAAGTGATGGGATGGTGTTTCTCTTTATGTCTGATAGATTTAGCTGCGTTATGGTTTAGACAGTCGGAAAACGGTTCCATCAGCACATGGGCCGAATTGGTAAATAAATTTATGAAATAGTTCCGGGTCCATATTTCACGACCCAAGAATATAGTGACACTATCAAGTGTGAAGCAAAGGGCCGAAGAGACCCTCGGGAGTTTTTTAATAAGTTTTAATGCGACTGTTGCCGTGGTCGATAGGCCGAATCCATCAGTGGTTCTGATGGCGGCAGTTTAAGGAATAGCCGGTAAGACATATTTCAAGGTTGCTTTGGCACAGGATCCTCCAATGAATCATGCAAAATTTTATCATTTGGCCGAGAGATACCTGCATCAAGAGAACACTGAGTCTGAGAGGATGGAAATCAATGTTGTGGATGACAGAGGACTATCCAAAGTAGGATCTAGTAAGGAAAAAAGAAAATGAAAGATGGATGATGGCTTTGAAGGATCAAAGCGGCAAAGTAGGGAATCAAAATCCCTTCTTGCATGGATTGGAATGAAATGCCGGAGCGGATTTACCTTGATACCAGAGGATTGATCCCCTATTGAAAATTAATGAGGATAGAGCCCACTAACTGTGAGAGGAGGTCAGGAAAGTACTACTTGTTTCACGAGCTGGATGGGCATAACACAAATGATTGCAGGCACTTGCGTGATCTGATCGCACTTGCATGATCTGATTGAGGAACATATCATAAGTAACCAATTACAACAACATGTAAGATACCGAGCTACGGTGGTGGAAAAAGAGCAGCCATCACCTATGATAGATGGAAACGGCCTTGGATTAAGGTCAAGGATAGTGATCTTGTGATTGGGATGATGGGAAGCCAGGTTCGATACTCGCACTTTATTCTCATGTTCAATGAACAATGCAATATTACAGTCATGCCACTTACTTATGTATCAGACCTCAATCGGTCTCCAGGCACACTCTAAACAAGATGCTAGGTTGTAACTCCCGGTGAGGTGGTTGTCATGATGTTTGACTTAGTGTTTGTTGATGTTTGTATTTGAACCCTATAAATGAATGTGTTATATCTGAAATCCACTTAAATGTGATGACCGATCATGGTCGTGGTAGTCCCGTCCGGAGAGATTGTGTGATGACCACAAGATACAAGTACCCTTGCTGGAGAGCAAATGGATTGGACTTGCATGAAAAGTAAGTCACATCGTCGGAGTGTGAGCGGATAGCCTTGCTCGGTTGCTAAGTCCCCTTGCCGAAGAGCAAGTGGATTGGGCCTAACGAGGGTTCAGAGAGACCATGGATTTACTCGTCAGTCCATAACAGCCATGAATTAAATTACGTTCCAAAGAGATCTTGGACTTTGCTATCTACCTGGAACAGCCACGAACTCAATTAACGATCCAAAGAGATTGTAGACTTAACTATTGGCCTAGAATGGCCACGAACTCAATTAATGACCCGGAGAGATCGTAGACTTAACTATCGGCCTAGAATGGCTACCAACTCAATTAATAATCCGGAGAAACCATACACTAAACTATCAGCCAAGAACAGCCATGAACTCAATTAACGATATAGAGAGATCGTAGACTTAACCATCGGCCCTGAATGGCCATAAATCTAATTAATGATCTGGAGAGATCATGGATTAGACTATTGGCTTGGATATGCCACGGATTTCAACTAACGATCCGAAGAGATTGAGATTTCAACTAGCGATCCAAAGAGATCTAGCTTCAGACTAACAATCCAAAGCGAGCAAGAATTGAATCGGTCATCAAATTCATGACCCGGAGAAATTGAGATGCATAACTTGGCTTTAAAAGCCAATTTCCGTGAAGTGATTCGGTAGCGAATATCGAATTGAGCCATTGATTTCAATATGTGACTGCTAAACCTCGGATGAAAACGGGATGATCCTTATTCGTGACGGACCCATGACTTATCGATTCCTAGAGAACACAGAATCATTTTCTGTGACCGACAATCAAGCAAGGACTCGAATCCTTAAGCTATCATAGTCTGGAACAATCTTGGATTTGTAGGTGAATCCAAAGGAACAAGATGATTCGCTACAGCTCGATCGACTGATGGCCAGAAAACTCAACTATTAACATTCCATCAATGTCGATACTTATTCTTGATTCAAAGCATATCTTGTTAAAATAAGATGTGCTTTAGGGGGAAGTATTGTCTAGCCTTTTGACCATGCTATATTCAAACGAATTGAACTTATCAAGCAGGAATCCAAAACAATAACTGCTAAACTTGGATTCCAAACAGAGTCAAGAGATAAGGTTGCCAATATGTAAACAACCTCCCAAAGTGGTCCATGCACTATACTGTTTCAAGTACCAGAACAGGGGTCCAACATTGAAGCAAAGTTATCGATCGGTACCAATCCATCCTCATGAACCGATACCAATCCATGCCTATGGATCGGTACCAATCCCCACTTTTTTCCCTACATAACTTCAAATCCACACAAACAAGCCTAGAAACAAACTACAATCAAGATTACAAGATAACAATAAGGCCATTACAAAAGTTCCAAAGCACCATCCATCAAAGTGATGGATTGGTACCGATCCATCTCCCTAGAAAACTTCCAACTTTCTCCTGATATCTCATCTTGATGCCAAAAGCTTAATCCAAGCTCCTTAGATCGATCGCATATCATTTGCTATCAAATGCCCCAGGTATTTAAAATCAGCAACTCCGTCCCTCCACTGATCCATTATTTGGGCTCAGAAACAAGCTCATAGCAATACAAACGAGTTTGGAATCATAAATCTAACGACATATCACTTCATCCCAAAGTGGCAAGAAGGATCCAATCTTATCAATCGGTACCGATCCATAATTGCCTGCTGATATGGCGATGTTTTCTTGAGACCAACTGCTGTTAGATGATGAAGATCATGGAGGATGATGTGGTGAAGCGTTTCCTAGCAACTCTACAGTAATAAATAAGAGGCTAGGGCCCCATTTTCAGGGATCGTTTTGCTTTCTTGCAATTATTATACATTTCCTAGTAATCACCCATGAAGTGGTACTAAACCATAAGAACTATTCTTGTAAACAACCATCAAATCAGCAACAAAGCTAAGTGGGTGTAGGCAATGAATAGCCAAACCACTATAAAACTTTTATGTCTTGCTTACTTATTCTTATTTAGTTTCTTCACTTTTTTCTCTACTATACTCATTTGAGTGTTTGTGCCACTTTTGGTTCAAACATTTCATGGATCGGTACCGATCCATGATGATGAATCTCGCTTGTTGAACCTGTGTTTTATATAAATTTCGGGTCCTCCTATGTCCTTAAGAACATCCAAGCAACCATACAAAAGAAAGTGTTGGTATCTCTGATTACTTGCAACTATGACCTTTCTTAATCGACGATCTCTTTTTGTACCTAAAAATGAGAAATCAATATTTAATTGAATGTAACAATGACGTCAATCAAATAATATACTAAAGAATCTGGTTGAGAAACCCTAGAGATAAAGAATTAAATCAATTCAAACTGAGCTTTAAGTTCTTTTACCTCTTTTATCAAAGTCTTCGCCATAGAAGAAGGTTTAATAACGTGTTGAATAACGAGTTTAATAAAGTGTTATTTTCAAGTTTTTATTCAATTCAAAGGTACTTGGTTACTTCACATTTTATCTTTCTAGACTTGTATCCTTATAAGTTTTTTGAATTTACATTATTCCACAAACCTAGAGGGGGAAAACTTTCAAATTTTAAGTTCAAAACTTATTCCACTTTTTCTCTTAAAGACCTTTACAGCTTTCTATAAAAATTGGGATTTTTAAATTTATCTGTTACTAAGTTTACGCTTTCAAAAACTTATTTACTCTTTACCAAACCATTTTTCTTTAAGATATCTTTAAAATGTCCTTACATGTTTTCAAAACATCTTCTTTTAATAGATTTTCAATTTTTGTAAAAACTGGAGTAGATAAGAACAATTATTTTATTAATAACTTTCCAATTACTTAACCTTGGAGGAGTTCCCAACTACAAATCGGGAATTTCTACAAAGGCCCTTTATAATATCTCTCCAAACTAACTCTGTCTCTAATTATTACACTTCTTATTACACTTAATGGTTTTATACCTTAATATATTGGAACTACTTTCTTAAGAAACTATTAACGCTAAAACCTTCTATGAATCCTTTAAAAGAGGACTTCATGTTTATGTGAAATTACAAGGAACTTATTTTATATTTTTCGAAATAGGTTATAAAAAATATGGTGCTTCCCATATCTTGTATATCTCTTTCATGTATTCCTTATAACTTGCACAAAATACCTTTATTTGTGATTTGGTTTCATAGAAAATTTTATCATTATTCATTTCATTCCAATAGATTAAAGTATGTTTAATCTATATTCTCTTAAAATAGACAATTTTTATGAAATTTATTAGTTTCCTAATATTTAACTTACACTTTTCTTTTCAGGAAAAATCATTTTCAAAACGGTTTTAATATATCCATAACTAGAAAACATTTCCTCATATGTATTTAAATAATAAGTGTACTTACAAACCACTTTTTATTTTATTTAGAAATTATTTTCAAAATGCATTTTTATTTGGGTCAAAACAGATGTTGCGTAAAACACCGTTACTACAACCCAAAAATACTAGTGTGTGAATTTAATTAAAATAAATATTAATAAATCTCGCATACTATGTAAAAACATTTCCCTTGGGAGTCACCTACTATAACAATAGTGTTATAGTCTATGCTCCCCTTATTTTTCACGAAAACATCTATTACAACCATAAATGATGTAACCTATGTTTCTGATACTTAATACACTCTAGGTTTTATACTTAAATTTTTTATTTACTTTCAAAGAAACAAGCGAGCCATATATGCTCTATAATTCTAAAAGAATTTCACTTTTTACACCATATAAAAACCAATTTAAATTTCATACCATTTTTTTTCAAAAACCCAGTATTTAGTTTCTTAAAAATATTGACAATTATACTTTTCAACTTTTCAATTCTAATAATTTCATTTTTAATGGGCTAAACCTAAAGTAGATTCTCTTCTTACTATCCTAGGAGTACCCTTCCTAAACTTTGGTAATCTCATTTCCTTACTAAAGTCTTTTGTTCCTATTCTTCTTTTATGCTTATATTTATTCCAAGGCACTACCGTTGAATCCACTTATCTGAAACAATTATAATTATTGCAGTTTTATACACATGGGCTTTCTAACTAAATCTATTGCACATCTCCAATCTTTGCCTGCCACTCTTTGGATTTCCACAATCCGAACCTAAATGTACGAAACCATTTCTTAAACTCTTTCCATGTGTTGACCTTCTCTATGCCCCAAGAAACACACTTCCTTAAGCCAAAAGTGACACTTCAAGAATTTTGCCTTCCACTGATGAATGCAAAGTTTACAAAGAACCTCCTCTAGATGAATAGCATACTCTTCCATACTCTTGGAAAACACCAAAATGTCATCCACGAACTCCACTACGAACTTATTTAGGACATCTCGAAAAACATGGCTCATCAAATCTACAAAATCGGCTGGGGCGTTGGTTAGCCCAATTGGCATAACCAACCACTCAAAGAATCCATCGGGTGTCCTAAATGATGTCCTATCGATGCTATCGTCAGCGATTCTAAGCTGATGAATTCCAATGGCTAAATCAAGCTGAGAAAATACTGAAGAGCCAACTAACTGATCGAAAAGGTCATCTACCCTAGGAAGTGGGTAACGGTTCTTCTTTGTGAGCTTATTCGACTCTCTCTATATTCTACACAAAGTCGAAGGGAACCATCCGCCTTTGTAGCGAAGACGACTGGCGCTCCCCACTCAGGTATGCTCCATCTGATGAAGTCTTTTTCCAATAGCTCACAAATCTTCTTACTTAACTCCTTCCTCTCCCTAGGTGCCATGTGTCTCACGAGCAATGCCACTGGCTTAGCATTGTCATTAAGATAGATCCTAAATTCGATCTCTCTCTTAGGGGGTAGTCCCCTGACCTCCTCAAAGATGTCTGGGAAATATCTGACGACTAGAATTGAATCTAACTCTACTGATGATGAATCGAGGAAATAAAGGAAACTCAACATGGCTGACCCCTGTGAGTCGCAAGAAACCTCGAGAGTCCTACTGCTGCTTGTCACTAGTTTAACGACTCTCCTCTCGCAGTCCAATATCGTTCCATAAGCGGATAGCCGATCCATTTCCAAAATCATCCCATACCCCAAAAATCCTAATACATAGGCGTCACAATCAAACTCTACGCCTAGGATAAAAATTTCCAAACCCCTACAAATCATAGATAAATGTGTTAATCCTCCTATGGGGTTTGAAACAAATATGGGGTCGGCTACTAAGGAGATATCTAAGTGCAAACAATCAACTAAAAGACTCGAAAGGAAAGAGTGTGATGCTCTAGAACCGAAAAGAGTCCGAATGGGAAAATCAAACATAGAGATCAAACCTACTACAAAGACTTTCCTACCTCTATCTGGTCCACTGCTAGAAGGTGCTACATCCAAAGCCTGTACTTGCGCGCCTGCTTCCTGCCTCGTTCTCTGAGGACAAGCTCTACTAAGGTGACCAGGCTGCCCACAATTGTAACACCATCCCTTCATCATCTTTTTCTTACAGTCCCTTGCGTAATGACCAACAAGTCCACAACTATTGCATTTCCTGCTTTTTTTTATCCGCTTCTGAGGTCCTCCTTCTTTCCTCTTATCATTTTCCTTCTTACTCTCCCACCACGACTTCTTAGAGCTTTTTTACTTAGGAACCTATTTAAGCTCTCCCTTCAGCTGCCAGGATGTAGGCCGAACTCTCTGTCGATCCTCCAATCCTAACAGCCCAAACATTCGCTCCGTGTCCTTCAACCTAGCTTGTGCCTCCTCGAAATCCTCTGTTCCAGAAAATGTTTTGCTTCCTAGACTAGAAAAGTCCTTGCATAGCTTAGAAAAATTGGCTGATGTAGGTGGATTAAAGGGATCTCAACCTACCGGTGTTATATTGAGCGCTTGCCCTTGCACCTCTGGTACCATAGCTCTACGGAACCAGTCAGCCATGCTATGCAAAGAAAAGAGAATTTAGGCTCAAAGAAATCGAAAGAAGGTTGAACAGGACTTTGAGGGGATTTTCATAAAAACTCTCATTTATACTTGAAAACCTATTTCTATAATAAGAGTTTATTTCTGAAAAATACTTCTAGTTTGAAGATATGCTACTTTAAAAATAGGTTACTTTTTGAAAAAATGTTTTATTTTTTAAAACAAGTTATTTTGAAAAATACTTTACTTTTAAAACAAATTTTTAGGAATCCTGTAACCTTAGGCTCTGATACCAAATGAAACACCCCACACCCCTTAGTATACCCAAATAGGGCACACTAAAAAATATAGTGCATTATAGGTATAACTAAAAACTTACAGAGACTAAGATTCACAAGAGAAAATAAATAAAACAGCGGAAACATTAATAACTTATTTAAAAATCAAACTTCATAAATACTTTTACAAAACCAAATATGTCTCAAAATACCAAATATCCATGTCTAGTGAATAACATTATCTCAATCATAATATCAGAGTATATAAAATAACTATTACTCTCAAAGAAAAGTACTAGTACCTCAAATGAAATAAAAACTAAAAAAGAAGAAGTAGAATACATGAAGAAAATCTCCGCAACTAAAATATCCCAAGAAATCTGAAGTCTATTGTCCCTGCCTCTGCTGGCCTATAGGGGAAAAAGGGGAAATAGAGGAGTGGGTAAGACTAAAAGTCTGGTGAATGAAAGTAATTACCAGTATTCTTAAGCAAGATAAAGATAATAGACTTTGCAACAGTTCTAGTATAAAAAGGGAATAAAGGAAAAGATAAAGTTGGAATAAAATACGGTTTAATTGTTTGCTTTGCTTAGATAGTTCGATTAGAGTGTTTGCACTTGTCTTAGATAATTGCTCTGATTAGGCTGAATTCCTAATCCTACTTTAATTAAGCTGAAATCCTAATTCTACCCTTTGAACGGCCTTCTATCTCCATTGTGCCACTATGAGCTAGTCCCCAAAGTGGATCCCACAGCAAAAACACACTTGCTAGCGCTTTGGAACTCAATAGCGATTTATCTCCCTGGACCGAGGCCGCACGCACGACCATCGTTAGGCTCGCACTATCTGTTGCTCCCTCTTATCCTATACAGCATAAGCATGCCCAGCCTCACCTCCTCTGTTGTGAGACCATCGGTCCTGTCTGAAAGGGTCCTGCCCAGCCTCACCTAAGTGTGTTGTGAGACCATCAGTTCTAGTCTGAAAGGGAATGCTACCAATTAGGGTCCTACCAAAAAAAATCTAGTGGCTCCCCTTGCCCAAATCCCCTGATTTAAACTTCTATCTATAGGCCCCTTAGTTACTTTAGTTAGCATAAGAGTGTCCCAGCCTCACCTAACCTTTTGTGAGACCATCAGTCCTAGTCTGAAAGGGTTATGCCCAGCCTCACCTACTGTGAGACCATCAGTCCTACTCTGAAAGGGTCATGCCCAGCCTCACCTATTGTGAAACCATCAGTGCTAGTTTGAAAGGGAATGCTATTGGTTATGGGCCCTACATCTATCTTTGCTTATTAACATAATATAAGTCTTTTGAATAAGCCACTTCTGTTCATTCTGCTCTATTTGCCTATTAACTTATTCTAAGTCTTTTAAATAAACCTCTTATATTATCTCTGCTATATTTGCTTATTAACTTAGTGTAAGTCTTTAAACTAAGCCTCTTTCTGTTCTTTCTATTTAATTATAACCTATGTTATAATTTCTCTTTTATCTTGTCTTTCTAGTTATAATCTACTAGTTATAACTTGCTTGCAAATGTGAAATTTGCCTATTTCGGTCTATAATCTTTTATTACAGTTCTACTTATTTACATCTAATTTTCTGTAATTTTAGTGTTCTTAAAATTTAGTCCATATTAGCGAATTATCCACTTTTATTAATTCATTTGCGAAAAAGGAATAAAAAGAACTAAAATTTACAGTCTGAAATCTAACGCAAAACGGATGTAAATAAAATACAAATAGCTGTAAATAACAGTAAATAACCATAAATAAATGAATAAATAGCTAAATAAAAATAGCTAAATAAAATAGACTATAAAGAACATTAAAAATTAACTGTAAACAACTTGTATAAAAGCGGTCTCAAAATTGTAGAAAAACTACAACTGTTGAAAACCCTATTCTTTTAAATTACTTAAAAATCTAAAATAATTACTTAAACACTCTCCTGTGGTCCTTAGCTCTTTCCTTTGGCCATCCCGGATGCACTTGAAGGGTATAAAATATTTTAATTAAAAAGATCTTGGAAAATATTCCTTTTAGGGTCCAGCCTCAGGCAATGAACCCAGATGGAGAAAATCTAAATGAGAAAAATAGCTAGGCCTAGAATCTTATTTATAGTGTCACTTGTGGATCTCAGACCATTGGATTTGGAGATTAAATCTGGTGCAACCACGTCATAGGCTCGATAGGAACCGTCGGATGGAAGCACGGACAAACATGATTGGATAAAAGTTGTAAAATGACGTGTTCGAATCAACTGGATGAAGCCACGCACAAGAATGCACACGGGTCGACCTTGGTGTCGAACTTCCACTAGCTAGGGTCGACCTTTAAGTCAACCTAGCCATGGTGAGGGTTGACCCTAGGGTCGACCTAGCCTTTTTTTTCTTTTAAATCCCGATTTCTTCTTTCTTTTGTAACTTCTTCGTTTTAACTCGGATTCTGACAATCTATATATGGAAATTGACCAAAATATTACCACGGACACAATGGTGCAACTTCCATGGCTCAATTCTGAAAATTTCACAAAGTTATTTTATTATTTAATTAACTCGTTAATTAATTACTATAGCTTAAATTTCGGGTTGTTACAAGACTTTAACTGCATGTAGTTGTCATACCATTTGTTTGCTTCTTCTTTATCAATCAAGGATAATCCAAGAAAAGTGAAGGAAGATTTTCTATATTTGAAACTAATCAAGATATATATCACTAAGACGTTGAGAAAAGTTAGGATCGTTGAGTGATAAAGTTTGATCTTGTCTCAAATCAAAACATAAAATAGGAATTAGGCTAACACTTGATAAAAAATGATGAAATGAATGACATAAATAAATCTGTTCATTAATAATACAAATTACAAGAAATATTATAACATCGGAATAAAAAACAATTGTTCTTTTCAATTATTTCTTTAACTTTAATAGATTATCTTGAATTTTCTAGTAAGACATCAGAGAAATAGAAAACATGGTCATAAAGGGAAATTCGACATTGGGAGGAGTATTAATGGGAGGGAAGCTTCAATAATTCCATTTCTTAAAGGAGAGCAGGTTTCGACATACCATAGTTTTTCCTAATTAGTTCAAACCTCATAAGAAAGTAGTCCTCCTTGTCTCTTAGGAAGCTGAAATCCAAACCAGGAAATTGTGTGTATGTATGATGAAAGTCGTGAAGAAAATAGTATTTCGTTAGATTAGATTTTTTTAGTAAAGGAAGAGCTTTCCCTAAAAGTTCTCTTTAACCTAACCAATCTACACAATACACCTTTAGGGATGGGGAAAACGTGGAGATAGGTGAAGATTCAAAACCTGCATATTAAGAACAAGTCATAACTAAAAATCAAATTATAAATTCCATAAATAGAAATCACAAGTACATTACAACATAAGTTACAGTTACAATCAGATAACTAAAGAAAATTATAATGGTTTATGCAGTATCAACCCCTTATGATATTCTAAAAGAATCTATTCTTGTTATATTTTTTTAGGGGAAATGAATCAATGGTTATTGGAGCTGGGAAGACTCCAATTTGGGGTCTGAACCATACTCATCCAAGTATATTTTATAAAGACATCTAATCAACACATATTATTGTTGCTTGAAAAGGAGAAGTCGGCCATTGGGACTCTAGTATATACTAAGTTGAGAAATTCCATTAATTTATTGTTATCCTTAATAAGCATCTAGAAAAGGGTGGTATCTTCATTCTCTTTACGAAAGTTCGATTGATGAAAACGAGACCTTAGGAGGAGAGATATGCATCTTGCATTACTGAAGTCCTTAAAAACTTAAGGTGTTTCAAGAGTAATGTATTTATCATTAGTTGAGTTAAGATCTTTTCAGAGCTACATGTTCTCCCTGTCGAGTCTTAAAACTTCATTCCTGTTATGGACTAACTTAATCTCAAAATAATGCCTATTTTTCTTCTTACTCTAGTAATAACGATAGGCTTCTTAAGATTACATACTAAGAATTCTAGTTGAAATGGAAAACAAATAATATTTGAGGAGGTGACACAGATGGCTTTAGTCTAGAGAGAGACATTTTTAATAGATGAAAGGCCAGAAGCACTTGGACCGGGTGGAAGTAACCTTTGAGAAGGACCTTCAGGTGAGAGAGAGAGAGTTCTATTGGTCCTAGTCTTAGAAACGGGAGATGGAAAGTCACCATCTTGACTAGGCCAATGATCAACTCCTTTATCCTCCCCACCTTGGTAATCATCACCATTTTCATGTGTCCTTTGTGATGAATCATCTTGCTCGTCGTCGTCGTCGTTGTCATCATGCTCATCATCAACCCTATTTTCCTCATCATTTTCTTCATCATCATCATCAAACAGAGGATCAACATTGCTGAATGTTCCAGTTCGGGTTCTTAGGGACTTGTCTGAATTTGTAAAGAGAAATATAAATAGTGGAAGATTCATTATTTTTTTCATCTTCAACTCAATGAATGTAGTTATACGAGTTAGGAGTGAGCTGAATGGGCTCTATTTTCAAAAAGACCAATATTCTGGTGATTAGAACATCAAAAGGAAGATAACAACAATGCCAATATAAATGGGTGTGAAAGCAAAGAATCCTTCTGGCAAAGTGTCAATTTTGTATGAAGGACCAGGAGCCCTAGACTCAACTTTAGTAATCCTAAATGCTAAAGAGTAGAATTGACTTCCTCCCTTGTAGTGATTAATGACTGATAGTTGACATAAATCTTTTCTCCAGCTGACTTTGGTCTTCTCTTTACTCTACGGGTGCTTATAGGCTCTTTAGAAACCTAGTTTTAATTCTAAACATGATTCCTAAAGAATAAGGACATAAAGACATCAATCGAAACAATATAAATTTATTAGTATAAAATAAATATAAATAAAAAATTTAATCTTAAAGGTCTAAGTGAAAAAATTATTGAATGTTTAAAATTTTAAAGCTATAAAGTGCCAAAACTTACAAAGCTATCGAGTATTTAAAACTTAAAGCAATCGAGTGTTGAAACTTTGTAATATATCGAGTGTTTAAAACTTTGTAAGTTATTGAGTGTTGAAACTTTGTAAGCAGTCGGTGTTTAAAACTTAAAGCAATCAAGTATTGAAACTTTATAAGCTATTGAGAATTTAAAAATTAAAGCAATCAAATGCTAAAACGTTGTAGGCTACAGTGTTTAAAACTTGAAGTTGTCGAGTGATGAAACATATAAACTATCGAGTGTCAAAGCTTACAAAGTTATCGAGTGTTTAAAATTTAAAGTTATCGAGTGTTGAAACTTATAGCCTATTGAATGTCAGGGAATGGAATAGCTATCACAAATTAAAAGAGATACCTGTCATGGACTTTGATATGGGTAATGGGGTAATGGATCCACAATAACTAATTAAGTAAATTTGCAGCAATTAATGATTGCACCAAAAATGGTTACAAGCACCCAAGAATAGTTTTTGTAGAGAAGTAAATAAAGAAAAGTAAAATTAAACTGAGTAAGTGAATAAGTAATCAAAGAGACGGAGTTTTATAGTGGTTCGATGTTGTATGCCTACGTCCACTTTGAAGATTATCCTTTATTACTCTCTTATGAATCTGATTACAACAGTAGAACAAAACTAGCACTTGATTACAATGGAGTCTAGAGTAACAAGCAGTGTCAAGATCTTGAAAATGAACCGATAGATCTGTATTTATAGAGTGAGATGATGAGATATTTCACTAAAATTTCGGTAGAAGGCTCTTCAGGTCCATAGAAACCCACCATAACGATCGGTGGCCCTGAATCGACATTTTGGAACTATTATTACAAATTATACCGCTCGTTATTTTTGTCTCTAATTACCATGCGATCGTTCGTGGGGGTCCCACATGCCTCTACGCCTTGATCCTAAAATATGAAGTCATTTTGAGTTGTAGATTGTGAGATATGGATCAATCTTAGTCGCATTTGGGTTGCTTGCTGAATTACACTGATCGTTGGGAACGATCGACATAAAACGATTGCCATTTCTTGAACCTCGGAGTTATGACCTACAATCGTTTTTGTAGGCTCTACTCTTCAATATATTGATGCCCTGAAATTTTCAAGTGAATTGGTCTTGTGGATTTTGAGATATCGTTCGACCTACGCTGATTTGAGCTATTTTATGGATCGTTCCTAATCGATTTATATAAATCCTTGCTTTGTCCGTAACTCAAGCATATGAACTCCGATCGACTTGAAATTTAGAATGTAGCTTCACGGGGATATGTCTATCACTACATACTGATTGCACCTCGATTGGTTCTGGATCCAGATCTACTCGACCATCGTCCATAGTGTCGTATACAAATGATTCTCAAGGCTGGTAACTATTCGTTTCTAGCCAAGTTAATGATATCACGACCATGCCAAAAGGCGAGATAACATTTGTCCCCTAAAGTACATCTTGTTCGAACATGACGTGTTTTGAAAAGTCACAAACTTCAATCGTCAAAAAAGGATTCCATTTAGTTCATTGAATGGTCATTATCCCTTTGTTAAGTCGCTTTCTTGTTGGGGGTCATATCTCCTTCTATTCATTATGACTATTGGTCGACTTTAAATAGTATAAATATAGGATCACGACTTATCGTTGATCATCTTGCTATTTTTCTGGAGATTATCTGGCCATAATAATCTGGTTTTGATCTTCCTTCGGTTGATTTCAGATGCGAATTCAATTTCTGTCGATTTCAAAAAATTGAACTTTAGAACGTGTATTGGTTCGTATATGTGTCCATACCTGACCCCCGATAACAATTGCACGTCCACAGGTCGTTGTCAAGTTAAAAAGTTATTCCTTGTTTTGTGTGAACCACCACGACCGGTCGTTATTCATTGAATAGAAATTTGGTCGCTTTTGTACGATCGTTTAAAAAAACAAATGATCAAGGCTGATCGTTATCACTAAATGGATCTTCATACCCACCTTACGATCGTACTTGTATGATCATTTCCATTATATATATATATATATATATTTTAATGATCATTACCGATCGTTAGTTCATATAAAGGAGTTTCAGATCGTTCTTGATGGTGGAATGATCGGTAGGAATTCTAGTTTGAACGATCTATATATCTCATGGTTTGAATGATCGGTATATGCTCTTCTTATAAAAGCTTTCATACTTAACCTTTTTTTCTTCTTTTTTTATATATCTGATTGTTCATGGGCTTGTAGAATTTTGGATCTTTTTAAAATGATCGGTGCAATTTTTGGGCTATGAAGGATCGGCTTGTCTATCCATATAAAAGCAGTCCACTTAGTCATCCTCTTCACTTTCCTACTTTGTATCATTTTCGTATCAATCCATCTTTTGTCCAGAAAAAAGAAACGAACCATCTAACTCCATCTCCCCACCACTCCATAAAACGATTCAAGTTTTCTGAAACAAGGATTAATCCCCCTCCATACTATCTATTGTTGCACTCGCTACTTTAGATCTCACCTCGATTCGAATATGTCATCATTTCTTTAGATTTCGAATTTAGGTAGGATGATTTAAACTTGCTTTATGATTTTAGGATGATACTTTGAGTTTCATCAATGTCTTAGCCTTCGCCTACTATAATGAAATTGATTAGCAAAATGATTGGAAAAAAATTGAGGGAGATAGAGAGTGGAGGATACGGTGCCTTACCCGATCGTTTGCTGAGGAGGATGAAGTAGTAGTTGAATGATCATTTTGAGTAAAGTATACGTTTAGATGCAGATCATTCTTGAACAATCGGTTGGCCCCTGTACTTAGTGAATTTTGAAGTGGGTAAGTTATTTGTTCCGATCGTTCTTCAATGGGAGTGAAGGAAAACAATCGGTTGAAATGTTAAGTCAAACGATCGGTGTGGGGATTTGAAGTAACGATCGGATATGGGTGTCATCAGGAACGATCAGATGGAGTAAAGGAGTGAATGATAGATGGGAGCGTATTTTTTATGAACGATCGGTCTTGTTTGGGGAACGATCAGTTGCCCGCAAATGAACGTTTTAAAAAATGGAACTTAAACAAGTGGACCTAAACTAAATGATGAGCTTAGCCTTGCATACTTGAACGGACATTCGAACTTGCATATGACTTGAATTGCACATTTGTAAATATATGATATTTGAACTTCAGAGTGAGCTAATGCCTTTGACAATTCCTTTGAAACTCATACATGACTCGAACATAGAAATCGAACTTTTATTTGCTTACAATCAATCTTGAAACTCAAACTACCTCATCCCCTAACAACATAGAGAAACGGTTAAGACGGTAAGGAATGATGGTCACTTTGGTTGAACCTCGAAGTCTTGTCATCTTTTCTATCTTTAATTTCATTCAACTTATTAATGTATCGTATAGCACTTCACCCCACTACACTAGCACTCACTATGCACTGGGGGTATAGGTTACTTTATCTAATCATGATTTTTACTGAGTTTAATAGCAATGGGTTCTAGACGTTCTGGGCGTCTCGCAGCTATGCTAGCTGGATCATCTTCTCAGCAGGATAATCTTGACATGGAATCAAGTTTTGCAACCAAGTCTGATAGTCCATCCTCTAGTCATCATTCAGAACAACAGGAAAGCCCAGGCCCATAGTTTGATTTTTCTGATGTAGTTCCCATTCTTCCACCAGAAGTTGTTGCTCCCAACATTCTGGAGGATGCAATTATTCTGAAGGACCCTGCTAATTCCATAGCCTTTAAAATTAAGGAAGATACCTTTCACCGAATCTGCTTAAGGCATGAAATTCCCTTTGATGATGTATTGGTTCTGTCGTAGGATGATAGGGCTCATAGACCTCTAGAAGGATATACGGCGTGCAACAAATTCATGTGCCGAGCCGGATGTATCCCCCCATTTAACTCATGCATTCGGGAAATTCTCCATTATCTGAGGATAGCTCCAGCACAACTTCATTCGAACATCTATGCTCTTCTCAATTGTATTTATATGGTATTTATGGAATTTTTGCATCGTCCTTCAACCATCGATGACATTCGGTTCATATTCTCTTTCAAGCGACGGACGGGGAGTCTTTCGTTCACATTTCTTGAGTCAGCGAAGAAGTGTCGGATTCTTACTGGCGCATGAAATAAATTATGTGCTTTTAAAAGCGAGTGGTTCTTTATTCGATGTCCTCCCGGTTTTGCTCGATAATGGCTGGAAAGACATAAGTATTATCCATCACTTTTATATAAGCGTGGAAAGCTGATATCCAGGTCGTACTCCTGACTAAGTAATTCCTTTTACAGGCAAAGTCACACGGCCCGGTGGTAATCTTTATGAGGAGGCAGTCACGATTCTCAAAAATGCACCACTTGAAGATAGGAACATCGGATATCTCCTCACAGACGAATGCCTTGTTACTTTTTGCTTGATAAAAGAGGGCCTCAGTGTACGGCTAATAAAGTTTCCCAAATTGCAAGGGTAAGACTATGGGCTACAACCGGCCAAAGGGGCAATCAAATCGATCCTGTCATGGCCCCAACTATGGGTGCTCAGGAATTCACCGACATTGATGTCGAAGGAGATAAAGGTGATGTGCCCAGTCGGAATGATAATAGATCTAGTCTTGGAGTCGAGGTCAGATCCTCATAGACCTTAAAGCCTTCAGCTCTTGATAGAAGAAAAAAGAAAACATTTTTTTATAAATTTCCCAAAAGTCGCCTTTCTATTCGACTCAAGTCATCGATGACTCCCAAGAGTATCCAAGATGAATCCTCTTCTGAACTATCAGAGCATTCAAGTCTGCCACTTGATTCTTTGTCTAGCCTGCCAATACCGCATGAGCTTGAAACTTTCCACTTCACTGACCTGAGTATTGATGGGTCGGAATCTCCCACTAGAATTGGTGCTAAAATTCCAACTTCTAAAGGGGAAATTACACCAATGAGCAAAGCTCCTACATCTGGTTTATCGGGGGGAGACACAAGGACATTTTCACTCCTCAATACTGCATTGTGCTCAACTTGTGCCCTTTAATGCCTAAAGTTGATTAACTTTTGTTTTATTTTGCAGAAACAATGGTGAAGAAAAGGAACATGTTCGGTTCCCTTTAAGATATACACCACCAATCCTCTGGTTCACGCTCTATCTCGTACCGTCAAGGTGGCAGTCGAGAGTATTATGATTCCAGTTATCGCCTTGGTCGGGACCGTGGTCATCAAGATAGGGATGACAGGGATAAGCCATCTCAATATAAGCATCGATCAAGATCTAGATCCCCTCCTTCAAAGGGTTCTAATAAGCCAACTAATCGTCGGGATCCACCTATCGATCCCTCTCATGGTCCCCCTCCCATCTCAGTTCCTCCACAGCCTTTAGTTCCTTCTCACTCTCAATGGTTCAATGATCGTCATCGCCATAGCGAACATGTTGCTGCTCACAGGCCTAGCAAGGAAAGTATTGAAGTTGAAATCGCTGTCAAAGATCCTATGATCGATCCAGTTGTTCGCATGGCACAACTTTAAGAAGAGTTTCCAAAATTATGCTTTGAAGGGTTCTTTTTGCCTCCTAATTTGAAGAAGGTCCCAGATCATGTCCAAAAATGACTATCGATTGTGTTACTGATATCCGCAAGTAGTACTGTGAATGGATGAAAGCAGCAGAGAAGATGTCGAAGTATCTTTCGTGCATGCAATGGAAATTGAAAAGTTAAAATGTCAAGAAGCTTAGAATAAAAGAATCATCGATACTTTGACAAATGAATTAGAGGCTTCTGGGACTTCTCAAGTAGTGGCCGAAGGTAAAGCTAATGTTGTTGTTAAATCTATAGAGGAGATAAAGTCTTGTCATCTATATATGGTCCAGGTGTTACATCATCGAAATCAAGAAATTGCACTTGAGAGAGATACAACTCGAAGTAATGAATCTGCAGCCTTGAAGGAGATAGCAGAACTCAAGGCTAAGCTCGAGTATGCAAACAAGGAGAAAAATGATGCTCAAAAAATCGCTCAAGATGCTTGTGATGAGCTAGTGAATGTTTGACTTGAGAGAGATATGACCGTTGAAAGGACCAAAGACGTTGATACACTTGTTCAGCGTGAAGTAGAAGGTTCCAGGATAAGAAAATTATGCTTTGAGATTTTATCGCATCTACTAACTAATTCATTATTACCATTTACTAAAATTTGTAAATCAGAAAGTACCTTTTTGTAGTCCTCACTGGTGGCTTTAATAGGGATTTTGCCTCTTGTATTTCGATTGGATCATTTTCTGGCCATTATTCTATGATGTTGTGACGATCGATAGAATTTCAAGCTCTGATACCAAATGAAAGTGGTTGTGCGATAGGATCGAAATGGCCAATAGTTGTAAACAATGTAAATGCAGTGGTAGTGCGATATAAACTAAGTTATCTGCTGATGCGGAATATGAGTATAAAAAGTAAATGACACCAGAAATTTTTATACTGGTTCAAAATCCCATTCCACGTCCAGTCCCACACTCCTTCTGGAATTTAAACAACAGCCCTCACTTAACCCGAAGGAATAGGTTTACACCGCCTGAGCAACCGAACATGACTTGACCTTCTGAGCAAACGAACAGGACTTGAATACAAAGTAGACTGTCTTGACCCTGTGTGTTCTAATAACATGGATTTGTCACTTGTAGTACACCCTCCCTATAGTCTTTTCCTCAAGTATGATGTTTGTAGTTATGTGTATATGAAGAATAGGAAGCTTCAGATTGCTTTTTGAAATATAGAATTGTGATCATAAGCAATGAATATATGAATTCAACAGAGCAGTTAATTCAGAAAATATGATTCAAGTAAAATCAAGTAATTGAAGTTATTTGTTCTTGAAATTCATGCATATATATAGTAGATAGAAAGTTACAACTTCCGGTGAAAAGATGTTATCGAATAGCAATGGTCATAACCTTCTACAAAGAAGAAAACCGTTCACGAAAGGAAGTGTCTATTCAGAAAATAGCAATTGGAACCATGTCAGTCGACTGGTCTATGAACTTCAATCAATTGAATTTGAAAATATAAACGTGCATACATATGTGCACAAGTTTAATAGGCTGCCTATAGATATTCAGTCGACTGAATGACCTTGTTCAGTCGACTGAATTCTATTGATAAACAAAAATTACCATAGCTCATTTGGTTGGAGCACTTGTCTTCTAAACTAGTGACCTGGGTTCGAGCCCTGCTCCATGCATTTTTTGAAAACTTGATTTTGATTAAAATATGCATGCAAGTTTATTTGAATGTGAATAATGATTCTTGAGGAAAGATTTTAACAAAGCACTTCACTAGACTCTATATACACATTTGATGACTCTTGTTAAAATATATAACTATACGAACCATACTTTGAGTCATTGAGTTCGGATGTTGTCGTAGTCGTAGATTCGTGAATTGTTATTTCATGTCGGCAATCAAAACCTATGATCCAACATTCTCCCCTTTTTTGATGATGACAACTCCATTTGCTACGGACGAATCTTCGACAAGCTTTGTTGACTTATCTCTTTCTCTGAATATATTCATGTAATTGTGCTATAGATTTCTCCCCCTGAATCTATGCTATATATTCCTGTAAATAATTAATCTTTTCTCTCCCTTAATCTGTGCTTGCATCGTTTATTCCTGCAAATAACATTAGAGCAATATCTTTCTCCCCCTTTGTCATCGACAAAAAGGAGAGTTTATATGATGACATAAATTATATTCCACATAAGTGTTAACATAGAACAATATAGAACAAAATAACTACTACTTATAATGTAAGGTATCAAAAAAGTAACATTTAAAGAATGCGATACCCAAGGTTCTTATAATTTCCTATTTTTTAGGAAACCATACCCATTTGGGTGTGGTTGAACTTTTATAAATATAATTTTCATTATTAACTACCATATCAAAATAATCATCAATGTCTTTTTCTCTCTTTTTTCAATTAACGGGAACCTAAATACTTCGATAATTTTTATTCATATTTCCCATCAATGATTTGTACTTCTAAAGAAATTATAAACATTATTGGTCATAGCAGTATTTGAAGTTCTATTAAAATTGGATTTAGACTTTACTCGAAATTTAGTACTAGCACTAACATTTTTACTATACATGAAAGCGTATCTAGTGCTATTTCTACGATTAGTTTTATTATATCCTAAACCACTTTTATCATGTAAAGGTCTAGAACTAGATAAAATCATGTTTAAATCGTTTTGACCTTTATTAAATTTTGTGACTTCAGTGTTAAGTTTATCAAATTAGCTTTAAAGTCACAATTATTATTTTCAAAAGAAATATTACTGTTTTTCAAAATATGAGTTTGCTTGTTTAATTTAGAATTCTCCTTTTTTAACGTACAGTTCTCATTTCGAGAAGAAAAGTTCGAGATTCTGAATTATCTAAAGATGATTGTAATAAATCATTTTGTCTTTTCATATTCATAATTTCTTTTGAAAAAAATTCTTTTTCTTTATCAAACATAGTATTTTATTCATCTAGAAAATCTTTAAGAGCCTCAAAATTATTTTTCAAAACACCATGTTGATTTTCTAAATCTAATTTCTCATTTTTCAATTTCTCATTTTCAATTTTGATTGATTTCATCTTTTCTATAATAAGAAAATTATGCTTTGAGATTTTATCGCATATACTAACTAATTCATTATTACCATTTACTAAAATTTGTAAATCAGAAAGTACCTTTTTGTAGTCCTCACTGGTGGCTTTGATGGGGATTTTGCCTGTTGTATTTCGATTGGATCGTTTTCTGGCCATTATTCTATGATGTTATGACGATCGATAGAATTTCAAGCTCTGATACCAAATGAAAGTGGTTGTGCGATAGGATTGAAATGGCCAATAGTTGTAAACAATGTAAATGCAGTGGTAGTGCGATATAAACTAAGTTATCTGCTGATGAGGAATATGAGTATAAAACGTAAATAGTAAAGTAAATGACACCAAAAAAATTTATACTGGTTCAAACTCCCGTTCTACGTCCAGTCCCACACTCCTTCTGGAATTTAAACTAGCAGCCCTCACTTAACCCGAAGGAATAGGTTTACACCACTTGAGCAACGGAACAGGACTTGACCACCTGAGCAACGGAATAGGACTTGAATAAAAAGTAGATTGTCTTGACCCTGTGTGTTCTAATAACATGGATTTTTCACTTGTAGTACACCCTTCCTATAATCTTTTCCTCAAGTATGATGTTTGTAGTTGTGTGTATATGAAGAATATGAAGTTTCAAATTGCTTTTTGGAATATAGAATTGTGATCGTAAGCAATGAATATATGAATTCAAGAGAGCAGTTAATTCAGAAAATATGATTCAAGTAAAATCAAGTAATTGAAGTAATTTGTTCTTGAAATTCATGCATATATATAGTAGATAGAAAGTTACAACTTCTGGTGAAAAGATGTTATCGAACAACAATGGTCATAACCTTCTGCGAAGAAGAAAACCGTTCATGAAAGGAAGTGTTTATTCAGAAAATAGCAGTTGGAAGCAGGTCAGTCGACTGGTCTATGAACTTCAGTCGACTGAAATTGAAAATATAAACGTGCATACATATGTGCACAAGTTCAATAGGCTGCCTATAGATATTCAGTCGACTGAATGACTTTGTTCAGTCAACTAAATTCTATTGATAAACAAAAATTACCATAGCCCATTTTGTTGGAGCACTTGTCTTCTAAACTAGTGACCCGGGTTCGAGCCCTGCTCCATGCATTTTTTGAAAACTTGATTTTGATTAAAATATGCATGCAAGTTTATTTGAAAGTGAACGATGATTGTTGAGGAATGATTTTAACAAATCACTAAACTAGACTCTATATACACATTTGATATGACTCTTGTTAAAATATATAACTATACGAACCATACTTTGAGTCGTTGAGTCCAGATGTTGTCGTAGTCGTAGATTCGTGAATGTTTTGATTGCTGACATGAAACAACAGAAGGAGGCGACCCATACCACGAAATTCCTTTTGATGAGGATGTTGTAATCACGGGCACTTCCAACCCTACATAAGAGCTTAGAATGAAAAGCGCGTTGAGAAGGAAGAGTTGTTTAAAAAGAGGGCGAAAGTTGAGCCTTTTGATATGGATTTCAATGAGCTGATTCCTATCCCGCTCCAGATAATCCCTCATGGCAGGACAATTCCCCGAAATGAAGTCCCTCATGCTTTTGGTGTTGGGAGTGCCTCGATCCCTCCCGCTTATAAGGATGATGTCATCTTGATCCCCATAACTGAAGATGCCGCTTCGAAGAAAAGCCAAGGCGGAAAGGGATCGAAGAGAGGATCGAGTGGCAGTTCTGATGGAGCCACTCCCAAGAAACAAAAGAAGGATAAGAAATCTAAGAAATAACCATTGGGTTGATATGATGTGTAAATAGCTTGGATGGATACTTTTTCTTTTTGTTCGTCATGTTTGTACGAGTACAACCCCCACTTTTACTTCTCATTTTGGATAAACTTGTATTGTAAACAGCAAGTTTAGTGTGAATAAGAATTTTTTAATCTTTTGTAGAATTCTCGTACGTGCTTGTTTAAATGATCGAGCTATTATGTTTTCTATTTAATGTATTTGTGATTCCTTGCTCGTTGGGTCGGATATGGATCCGACTTATCCATCCCAAGGCCTCTCTGAGGTCGTGGCCTTGAGTCATATCAAACACTAGGCCCAAGCCTTAGTGTTACACCATTGAATCCAGTGGTTTGAGTATTTATACTTCTGCCCCCAGTCTCAGGTTAATGGAGTTAGATAATGGATGGTCGAACTCCATTCTTAGCGAGTTTATAGTCCTCCTGTCGGTTTCAGGCAGGAATTTATGAAATAGTGAGTGGTCGAACCGTGCTCATCTATTTATTTATACTCATATCCACATTCTAGGGATAAGAGTTAGTTAATGGGCGGTCGGATCACACCCTTTTAGCATCTTTACTCATATCCGCACTTTGGGGACATGAGTTATTTCATAGGTGATTAGTCACACCCACTTATCATTTATACTCATATCCACACTCTGTGAACGTGAGTTATTCGGAAACCTGTCGAGTTCAGTTCTCTTTAGTCAGTCGTTCGGCCCTCAAATATGGGGTTTGACTCAACAAGTGACTGGTCAAATCTCAATCACTCTAGAATTATGTCGGTCGTATATCATAACTAACATGTACTGTAATGGCAGGTCATAGATATGATGGAAAATTCAAAGCTCTATTGCTGAATGGAAAGAAATGGCATAATTTATCTTATTATATATTTGAAAAACCAAATGCTAAAGAAAATCTTGAACTTGAATATAACTGAATGAAAAAAAGAAAAACAAAGTGAAATAGCATCGTAAATGCTCGCTATTCCATGCCCTTGGGAGTGTGATGCCATCAACAGTCGCTAGCTTGAAAGTTCCCTCTCCAAGCCTTTGCTCAATGACATACAGTCCTTCCCAAGTTGGATTCATGTGTGATGGGATTGGGAAAACCTATTTTAAGACAAGATCGCCGACTTCAAAGATTCTAGGTCAGACTTTAGTGCTGTAATATCGGGCGACTCAGTGTCGGTGTGCAGCTGCCCTCAAATCATCGTCCTCATGGTTCTCATCTATAAAGTCTAGAGATTCCAAAAGGAGATTTTTATTTGTTATAGGATCATAGTAAGTCACTCATTGAGAAGGAACTTCAAGCTTAACAAGAATAACAGCCTCGGAGCTGTAAGTGAGGGCGAAAGGAGTATGGCCAGTCACGGACTTGTGGGTGGTCCTGTAAGCCCATAGTGCTATCAGGAGTTCATCCACCCACTTGCCTCTAGCCCTTTCCAAATTCTTCTTCAGAATGAATTTTATGATTTGTTCACATCCTCAACCAGTCCACTCGCTTGAGGATGAAAGGCTGCCGCAAATCTCTTTTCAATACGATGTCGACGACAAAAGTCTTTGAATTCAGCACTGTCGAATTGAGTCCCATTATCTGTTACAATAGTTTGTGGAAGACCAAAATGACAAATGATATTTCAAACAATGAAGTTGATTACTTTCTTGGTTGTGATCATGGCTAAAGGTTTCGCTTCGACCCATTTGGTGAAGTAATCAACTGCGACAATATCATACTTTGTACCACCTTTAGAGATCGGTAAGGAGCCGATAATATCTATACCAATTTGGAAAATGGCCATGGGATGATCATTTGTGTAATTTCTATCGGTGGAGCTCTTGGAACTTTTGCATATATTTGGCGCTTGTTGCATCGCCTTACATAATCGGCGGCATCTTGGTTAACGGTCGACCAATAATACCCATAATAGAGTATTTTCTTTGCTGGGGTTTGCCCCCCAATGTGATCGCCACATTCCCCTTTACGAACTTCCTTTAGGACTCGTTTTATTTCATCATGAGCAATATATCGAAGAAGGGGAATAGAGAAACCCTTTCTATACATAACTCCTTCATGTATAATATACCCTAAAGCTTTGCGAAGGATTTGTCGCTTTTCATTCCTTCATTCGAGAAGAACTCCTTGTAGCAAATAATCTTTAATCAGAGTCATCCATGATTCATTCTCAAGCTCCGTCTCTAGTACCCGGTCAATTTCCATCAAGCTTATACTAGGAGCACTTAATACCATGACCGGAACCAAGCTCATCTGTTGTGCATCCACAGTGCTAGCAAACTTTACCAATGAATCGTCCTCTCTATTTTGATCCTGAGGAATGTATGTAATGTCACTCAAAGTCAGTCAACAACTCTTGGACATGGGTAAGGTATGGAGCTAGTCATTGTCCTTTAGCTTGATAATCTCCCCTGAATTGGTATACTACCAATTGTGAGTCGCAAAAGATTTCAAGCGCTTTTATTCCCAGTTCTCTAGCGAGCTTAAGTCCAGTAATTAGAGCCTCATACTTGGCTTTGTTGTTTGTTGTAGGGAAATCAAGCTTTAAAGCATAGCAGATTGACCGATCTTCAGGAGTTACAAGCACAATCCTAGCTCCAGAACAACGATCATTGGATGCTCATCTGTATACAACTTCCACCGTATGGTAGGGATTTCACTGTTCTCTGGGAAATCATCCTACACAGTAAATTCTGCTATAAAATCTGCCAGTGCCTAACCTTGGATAGTCCTTCGAGGAAGATAAGTGATATCAAATTAGCTAATTTCGATATTCCACTTGAGTAACCTCCCAGACGTCTCAGGTTGCTTCAAGACCTGTCGTAATGGCTGGTCGGTGTAAACATCAGTAAGGTGTGCCTAAAAGTAAGGGCGAACCTTTCGTGATGCAATCATCAAGTAGTATACCAGTTTCTCTATCTTTGGATTGCTCCTCTCAGCCCTTTTTAATCGCTTGCTAACATAATAGACCAGTCTCTAGATTCGATTCTCTTTACGAAGCATCACGACACTTATTGCACCGACACGACTAAGTAGATATATAAATCTTTATGATCCACAGATAGGAGGTCTCTCCAAGTGGTTCACCGAAGCTAGAAATGTGTCTTTACAATCTTGTGTCCATTCAAAATTCCTTTTTCCTCTCCAAATCAAGTCAAAGAAAAAAATGCATTTGTTGGTAGCAATGGGAATGAATCGGCTAAAGGCAGCAATCTTCCCTTTCAGACTTTGTACTTGTTTAATAGTCTTTGGCACTTGGATATTGCGAATAGCTTGGATCTTCTCGGGATTAACTTTGATTCTACGGGCATTAATAATGAAACTCAAGAACTTTCTTGATGCAACGCCAAAGGAACATTTCAGAGGATTAATCTTTATTTCATAATTTCGGAGGATGTCGAACATTTCTGCTGAGTCTCTAATGTGGTCGCTAGACTATCATGACTTCACTAGCATATCATCCACATATATCTCCATCGTTTTTCCAGTTTGATCTTTAAACATTCTGTTAATCAGGCGCTGGTAGGTCACTCATGCATTCTTTAGCCCAAATGGCATCACCATATAGCAAGATAATCCAACATCGGTAATGAAGCTGGTGTGCTCTTGATCGGGAGTGTGCATCGGGATTTGGTTATATCCTGAGTATGCGTCCATGAACGATAGCAATTCGCGTCCCGCGGTTGAGTCTACCAGCTGGTCGATCCTTGGAATGGGAAAACTATCTTTTGGGCATGCCTTGTTCAAGTTCGAGTAGTCAATGCATGTTCTCCATTTCCCATTTGCTTTTCTCATAAGTACAGGATTAGATACCCATTCAGGGTAGAGGGCGTTGCAAATAAACCCATTGCCTTTGAGTCTATCCACCTCCTCTTTAAGAGCTGCAGATCTCTTCGGATCCATAACACGTCTTTTTTATTTCACCGGGACATACCTTGGGTCGATATTCAGTGCATGGCTCGCAATGGCAGGCGAGATCCCACACATGTCAGAGTGAGTCCAAGCGAACAAGTCTAAATTCGTAGGGAGAAATGTTGCAATTTATTTCATCACCGGGGGATGAGCTGTGATCTGATCTTTATGACCCCTAACGGGTCGTCGCGGCTAGTAGTAATATTAATCGTCATCTTAGCCGGTGCATCCATGGTCTCTTTGGGCTCCTTTTCATCATCTCTCGGATCTATATCTCTATAGAACTGACTATGGCACCCGAGCCTATGCTCGGGCGCTAGTTGTCAATTTTTAGTGGCTTGGATGCATACTGACTTGTCCACACCCTTAACTTTCTCCCTCCGTTGAGCATCCCTCAACTTGGCTACATAGCAGGCACGTCCAGTCGCCTGATTACCAAGAACAAATCCAACATCATTATCTGTCGGGATCTTCAAAATCAAACACCATGGGGTAAGAGCTGCCAGGAACTCAGCTAGGGTTGGTCGGTCCAAAAAAGTGTTGTATGGAGAGTCAACATCCAAAACAACAAAAGGCAAAATCCACACTCTCCTACGGTCACATTCTCTCAACTCTACAGATAATTCAACATAACCAACAACTTCAATTGCAACACCGTTAAACCATGAATGTGGGCTTTAGATGGTTTCAAATTATTTTCTTCCATCCTTATCTGATCATAAGCTTTCTTGAAAATAATGTTTACAGAACTTCCACAGTCAACCAATATCCTTCTCACAAAAGTGGGGCCGCTCATGGCCGAAATGACCATTGGATCGATCGTTGGAGCCTCCACCTTGTCTGCATCTCTATTTCTAAACACGGTATCATCTACCATTGTACGTTGATGTTTTGCCGGAACTTCATCTTCCATATTTGAACAGCATTCAAAATCCACATGCTTAATCGTGTTAGCATAGCGCTCCATCTCGTGCCAACTTTTATCAACCGGATGTGATCTTTTGATTATTTTATTTACCACTAATCTTCCTCCAGTCCACGCAGGCTCCTTAGCCCTGTGCGATGCTTGTCCTCGGTTGGGGTCAGATGTCCCCTGCCGCCATCCTACGGGGTTTTTACAAACTGTTGTAACTTCTTTTCCTGAATCAGATTTTCTGTAATACCCTGGAGATGCTTGCATTCATTGGTGTTATGCCCATAGCATTCATGAAACCAACAATATTTTCTAGTTTGTTTATGCTTCTATGTTGATTCTTTTGGAGGCGGCTTCCTTTATTTCATAGTATTGCAGGCAGCCAAATAGACATTTTCCAGGGACGTATTCAATGGCTTGCAAGTATTATGCATCGAAATCCTGGGCTTTCCTCTTCCAGAATCCCTCTTTATTTCTCAGCTCCTATCTCTGCCTTTCTTTTGTTGATTCGGTTTGTTCTGGACATTCACTTGAACTTTTCCAGAGATTTCGTCGGACTACTTTACAGCAATATTACCCTGTACTCCCTATCCACTCGGCCCCGTGACATTCTTCTTCCTTGAGGATCTGGCTTCCTCCTTCCTCAAATATTAAGCCACCTTAGCATAAAAGCGTTCCAACGTTGTAGGTGGTTCTCTTTCTAACCAATCGCCAAAATCAGATTTTGGATCAATCCCACTTGTCATGGCCATCAATATTGCATGCTCTTCATGATTAGTGATTTCCATAACAGCTGTGTGGAATCTCTCCAAATAATCTTTCAACGATTCTCCTGGATCCGTGATCATGTTGGACAGGGACATTACATCCTTGGGGCAAGTTGCGTGCATTCAGAACTACTCCACTAACCTTGTTGCAAAATCATCGAATCTAGAGATCGATCGCGGGGGTAGCCTTGTAAACCACATCTTTTCTATTCTAGAGAGAGTTATGGGAAAACATATACACTTGGTTCCATCATCTGCTCGTGCGGAATCCATTAGCCATTCATATCTCATTATGTGATGACTGGGTCGGTTTTTCCCTCATAGGTAGGCATTGACGGTATGTTGAACCTCCTAGGAAACTCCACATGTAGGACATTATAAGTGAATGGGGTATAGCTTCTCGAGATCCCCCAACCATCATTGGTCAAAACGTGGCTCTCCCTTACTAACTATCTGACCACAGCCAACCAATTCGGCGGTTGGATAGTTGGTGCCAAGCGATGGTCATGTTCCACCTCACATGAATGGTCTGATCGATGTCTACGGCCCGTTCCATGCCTTCTTAATTCAACATCTTCTCAATGTTTATCTCATATATTCACTTTATTATTATTTCGGAGAATCATTCGATATGCATTTAACTGAACTCCATCATCCAAATCGGCCGCAACAGCTCTATTTTGAATCCCAGCATGCATAGGTAAGTTCCCTTCTCTAGTGGAGGGATCAATAATGATCGTTCCTGGCAGACCATAGTGGTCTACCTGTTGACGCCCTAAATTTTTTTGCATGATATCGGTCTGTTCTGCGACGCCTATGCCTGTGATACTCATCTGATGAACTAGAACTCTCCAATGTCGAATAAGGGGCAGGGTCCCTCCTAGCTTTTCCTCGTTGTTACTGACTGAGTTAGTTCATTAGGTTGATACTTGCTTGAATCTGCTGATTTAATTCTCGACAGCTATTCATTAGCTCTCATATCAAATTCTGGAATTCGGCTCTTGTAATAGAATTAGTTAGATTCTAGACTTCAACTGGTTTGGCATTCACATCCATTGGTTTACTGCTCGAACCTCCTTGCTGGATACTAGTGTTTTCATTTCCTTCCACGTTCTGAGAAGCAGATCTAATGTTCCTCACTATTGTTAATAGCTTTTCTTAGATTTTTGAAAATCTGAGTAGTACGAGCAAACTTCCTGGAGATAACTATAGATCTCCTTCGTGGGATTTATGCAATCTAGTAGCTACAAAGGAATCCTAATAAGCTGAGAATCAAGGCTCTTAGTGAAAGCAGCAAAATGTTTGCACCAAAAAGTGGTTACAAACACCTAAGAATAGTTTTTGTAGAGAAGTAAAAAAAGAAAAGTAAAATTAAACAAAGTAAGTGAATAAGTAAGCAACAGAGAATAAGCAGTAACGAAAGACATAGAGGTTTATAGTGATTCGGCGTTGTATGCCTACGTCCACTTTGAAGATTATCCTTTACTACTCTCTTGTGAATCTGATTGCAATAATCTAACAAAACTAGCACTTGATTACAATGGAGTCTAGAGTAACAAGCATCATCAAGATCCTGAAAATGAACCAATAGGGATGTATTTATAGGGTGAGATGATGAGATATTTCGCTATGATTTTTGTGAAAGGCTCTCCAGGTCCATAGAGGCCCACCATAACGATCGGTGGCCCTGAATCGACGTTTTGGAACGATCGGTGCAAATTATACCGATCGTTATTTTTGTCTCTGATTTCCATGTGATCATTTATGGGAGGTCCCACATGCCTCTATGCCTTGCTCCTAAGATATGAAGTCATTTTGAGTGGTAGATTGTGAGATATGGATCAATTTTGGTCGCATTTGGGTTGCTTGCTGAATTACACCGATCGTTAGGAACGATCGACATAAAACAATCAGCATTTGTTGAACCTTGGAGTTTTGACCTACGATCATTTTTTTGGGCTCCACTCTTCGATATATCTGTGCCTTGAAAGTTTCAAGTGAATCAGCCTTGTGCATTTTGAGATATCGATCAATCTTTGCTGATTTGAACTGTTTTGTGGATCTTTCCTGGTCGATCCATATAAATCCTTGCTTTTTCCATAACTTAAGCATATGAACTCCGATCGATTTGAAATTTGGAATGTAGCTTCATGGGGCAATGCATGTCACTCCATACTGGTTGCACCTCAATTGGGTCCCGGTCCGAATCTGCTCGACCATCGTCCATGGTATTGTATACAACTGATTCTCAAGGCTGGTAACCATCAGTTTCTAGCCAAGTTGATGATATCACGACATTGCCAAAAGGCGGGATAACAATGATCAAACTCTATTTTTTCTATATAGTTCACAAGAAATCATCAATTTTCTAAATCGAAAAATAGAGTGTCAAGTGAAATCGAAATCCTCCAAAGCATAT
The DNA here is from genome assembly GCA_030737815.1 of Allium fistulosum. Classification (NCBI taxonomy): domain Eukaryota; kingdom Viridiplantae; phylum Streptophyta; class Magnoliopsida; order Asparagales; family Amaryllidaceae; genus Allium; species Allium fistulosum. The sequence goes on along the minus strand of CM060903.1, from coordinate 1,397,584,664 downwards.
TAAACCAAAGTGGCAACAGAAAATGATAATAATGAGAAAAGAATTACCTTGAAAGATTAAATCTGAAGAGCTTGAGGTTTTAGAGAGCAAATTTGAATCTTTATCTCAACTTTAAAAGAAGCAGTAAAAGTGAGAGAAAGAGAGAGAGAGTGATGGTATTTATATGGAAAAGAGGTTAAGTAATAACTTCTAATTTAAGGTATTGAAATTTTCCATGGTCAAGATGTTAGGTCCGAAGAATACCTAGGATTTGCTTAAAAATTAAATGAAGAAAAAGCATTATTTTTATACTAAATTATAGAGTACCTTTTTGAATAAATATTACACCAAAAAAATTAAAGTTTGAACATGAATAGGGCTATCAAAGTTCAAGGTATTAATGATATCGAAGGCCAAATATATATTATCAAGGAAAACTATTGCACGTTGAAATATGAAGCCATCGATTATCAAGGCAAAGAAAGCTACAAAATACCAAGGTATAAAGATATTGAGGCTATCGAGTGTCAAAACATAAAGGGCTATCTCATGCAAAGGAGAAAAGTTACCAAAGCTATCGAGTGCCAGGAGATAAGGGTTATCACATTCCAAAGATATTGAAGTTATCGAGGGCCTAGGCAAAAAGAGCTATTGCATACCAAAGATATTGAAGCTATTGAGCACCTAGGCATAAAGACTATCGCATACCAAAGATATTGAAGCTATCAAGCACCTAGGCATAAAGAGCTATCGCATACCGAAGATATTGAAGCTATCGAGCATAAAGGAATAAGAGCTATCGCATACCAAGGAACCAAGTTACCGAGTGTCTAAGGTTAACAAGATATCGCATACTAGGGAACAAAGCACTCAAGTGTCCAAGATTAGCAAGTTATCAAGTGTCAAAGGTTAACAAGCCATCACATACGAAGTAACAAAGCTATCAAGTTTTAAAAATTAACAAGTTATCGAATGTCAAAGGGACAAACTATCGCATATCAAGAAACAAAATTATCGAGTGTCAAGGATTAATAAGCTATCGCATGTCAGCAATAGTGCTATCGAGTGCCTAAAATGCTGGTATCGCACAATTAAGAACACGCATAAAGTGTTCCAATTAGCACGTGGCAGCTCCTGGTTGGTCCAACCATGCCACATTATTCTGAAGAAAGAAAACCAAGCTATGCCACATGTCACATCAACAATGTGCCATCTCAGAATAATCTAAACCATCCAAGCCTATGGATGCCAAATGTCAAAGGTCTAAGGGCATAATTTCTCTATAAATAGACATGTACCCCTACTAATAAGAAGAGGCGAATTCCGAATTGAATTCTTCCTCATTTTCACTTTTATTCTAACATAAATAAAGAACTTTATTTGAGAATTTAATGGTTGCTTAGGTCAAACTCTAATTAGCACTTTGTGGAAAAGGACTTGCAGAACTGCCTATTTGCATAATTGACCACTTGACAATATCATGACTTGCATACATGTCCAAGAGGTAACTCTCTTGCAAAAATACCATTTATTTTTTTGACTTGAGCATATAAGTTAGCTCTAATTTTTGGTCCATCAGTTTTGATGTGAATATACGTGCCAAGGGATTAATAACCAAAGGCTTTGGTATATGTTTGTAAAGCAGTAAGTAGGGACCCTCATTATGGATCGTCTAATGGGGTCCACCCTAGACCTCACAACGTTAGTTTAGGTTCTAGCCATCTGAGTGGCAAGGACTCGAGCATTCATGTAGCTACGTAGTTGAATGTTCGTTGAACTTGCAACATTGGCCACATGTGTCATCACATAACCAAGAGCTCTTGGTTCGAGATGTTTGAGTGGTTCTAGACCTCCAGACCATTTGAGTGGGTCTAGAGCTCCTGACCTTTAAGTGGATCTGAAAATCGAGGATTGATGCCGCTGCAATATGAGTAGATAGCTATGTTATTTTGAAGATTACATATGACTAGGCATATATGTTTTCCTTAGGATGTATCCACGAGTAGGCATATATAACTTGTTTTAGGGGTGTAACCATGAGTAGGTGCACATGATATTAGTATGAGACATTACACCGGTTGTTTTGAGGATGAGACTATGAGTAAGTTCATCGATGGTTTTGAGGATACACATATTAGGTTGAATGCGTATTCAATATAAGGGTTTAGCAATATGTGTTATTTGTTGGTATACAGTGTAATGATAATACCTTATCATTTTGATTATATGTGCCTTATTTTGATGATATAAAATGATTGTTGGTTTATATATTTACTTGTGTATGCATGTTTATACCGACCTGAGTTTTGTTGTGAACTTTTTTTATGGGCTATTATGGTTGGATTATTGAGATGCATGATATGACTTGTGAATGGATTTGATCCATGATTAAGATTATTTCACTCTTTGATAATGGAGTGTTATTTTTGCATGCTATAACTTTGGTTGCATGGCTATTTAAATGCATGTGTTACTATAGTATGTTTGTGTTGGAAAATTACATTCATTATTGTGAATGTATTTAATTGTGTTATTCGGTTGTCATATACTACATTAGAAGTAGTTAGATTCTGATTTGTATATTTCCCTATATGTTTTAGAGTTAAGCATATGAAATAGCATGATGTTTTATGTGTTATGTTAAGATTTTATTCTTCGGAATTTACAGGTGCATAATTCTTTTAAGGGGAGAGAATGTATGACCCGCCAATTTAACACATCAGTTTTTTATTAATTATCAGTGGTCATTTAAATAAATTGATGAGAAAAGATGATTTAGAGCATAGTTCCCTTTTTGGAAATATCATTTGGAATGTTCGAGAAATGAATTCTGATATATAATATCTTAGGGTTTAGAAACATTGCTAGTAACAAGTATTTTTTTGCCTAGAACTACTTTAGACTAAAGTTGCTTGAATTATTGTAGTAAATACAAGTCTTCCCTAACCCTAGCCACCACCAGGCAGCTCTCTCTTCTCTAATCTTGAAGAATTTGCTGTAAATAGAAATTGTTCCCAAAATTCAAAAAACCCAAACCCTATCAAGTTATATATCAAATTAGTATGCTTTTAGAGATGGTGCTCGGTCTGATCATAATTCTCAGTCAAAATTAGGAATTAGAAAAACTCTAGGTTAGAATTAGGAACTTTTGTTTTGAGGATTGATTGATGGGACTGAATGCATATGGATGTAGATCTTGATGAAGGAAGGTGATGGGTACCAGTCGGGCATTCTAAGATGATTGGAGGTGGCCGAATATTAATTAGGGTTTGTAAACCCTAATTCTCACATAGTGGCGGCGCTGAATTAGGAGGTCGAGGTGGTGCATTGGGTAAAAGATGCGAAGGTGGTTCCGTTGGGGGTGTTCGGTGGGGCTCAGATGGTTAGAGGAAGGGTTAATTGGTGTTCAAACGGCACAGTCCATGGTAAAATATTTGTTCGGGTGCGTGCTTACAATTTGAAAGAGATGAGTATTTTACATTATTGCACATATAATTTAATATTAGCAATTTTAATCTTCAATCTTCCAATCACCATATCTTTTGCATATGACCTCCATTTTACTCGTAGAGAGGTTCATCATGTTAAGATTTCCAACATTGATTTTATATAGCATCGAGTGATGCCATTACTTATGTAGCACCAATTGATTTGGTTGGACCAGCTACATTTTGCCATGGAATAGTACCTCTAGTTATCGATGATCTCAGACAGCTTAGTCAACTGTATCGTGTATTGAATCACATTCCAGCTAACTACTAGTTATTTTAGTTGGTCAATGGTGGTTCCAACTTCTTCTGGGGTTGATTGTTATGTTTATGTATTCCATCCTTTTGGACACTATCATTACCTTGATCCCAATGAGATATCATACGCCTATTCATTCAATTTGCAAATGGGACTTTCCACACTAGGTATATAGATCATAGGCATTTCATTAACTACTTAGGATGAGAAGATGACACAAGTACAGTTCATGTAGAGAGGAATATTGTTGGTCTCAGGCAAAGGCAGTGGAAGGCTCGACAATAAGCTAAGATGGAGGCGGAGCGGAAGAGATTCTTGGATTGTAGAGATTAGTTATCCAAGAGAGATGATGACAACGACTCACGTCGTCTTATGATCCATATAGGGATGACTGTAGTCATGTTATATGTGTTTTGATTTACCTAATTCAGCTACCATCTTGTGGATGGAATATACCCGAAATGCAGAATATTAATCCAATGGTTCATTGTCCCAAAAAATGATAAGGAAGGGTATTTCATAGAGAAAGTGGCAAGCTACAGAAAGTACATTGAACGTACTTTTGGGGTTCTGCAAGCAAGGTTTTAGAATCTATGAAATCCTGGCCGATTTCATGATGCATGAGTTCTTTCTAGAATTGTGTATACCTGCATAATAATCCATAAACATGATTGTAGAGGCTAAAAGAGGTAGGTACAAAACCAAATGAAAAAATTATTCAAACATGTTCATAGATTCAAATACAAGACCCCATAGGAACCTGCTCGATGGAGGAGTATATTGCAATATAAAGCATATCAAGGATCAAGCAGGAAACTTTGCATTACCGGATCAACTAGTTAACAACCTATGAGGGCATAAAGCGAAGAGTGCTAGGACAATGCAGTAAAATGTATCTGTGTAGTATGTTTTTGGAGTTGTTTGTGAAGTTGTTTGTGGTGTTGTATGCCTATTTATGGAGTTGTTTGTTGAGTTGTATGTTTTTGTAAAATATTTTATTCGTAGTAGTATATGGAGTTGTATGCTTGTTTTGTAATGACTTGATTTTTCGACCCTCAGGCATTAATACATCCATGGTATTCATGTGCCAAGCACCTAAGTGCCGAAAAGATGAATTGTTAGGGTAAAATAAAAAGAAAAGAAATAGAACAAGGAAGAAAGAACAAAATATCAGAACCTCACGATGGAATGATCATATATAATATCAAAAGATAGTATAAACTGTCATCCTAAAATACAATGTTTTTCATAGTTACAGTAATCAGTTTGGAAAGTTATAACAACCTATCCTTACAAATACTAAATTATACACCAAAAGAAATTATTAATTTGGTATCATAGCTGTCGATGGTTGAAAAGCCTAGACTATTACAGTTGGTATCAGAGCATAGGTTGAGATAATACCTAGGCTCTGGAGTGGTGTCTATCTTGAGAGCGCGTATTTGTAATTTTTATAACTATATATATATATATTACCTATTTGTTGGGTTACCTGTTCGGGTTTTCCAATGTGAGTTCTAGAGGTAGGAAGGTAGTGGTGTGTGTAACACAACTACTACCTATGATAGGAGTCTGAGTGTTGAGGTTGGTAGTGTATCTGACGAGACTGTAGACCTAATACTGTCTCGAGTAAGCTTTGCTATGGTGTAAGGATTTCATCAATCTCTGAAGGAAACTTGTTAAGGTTCAGAGTCCATCTTTGAAGTGCAAGTTTGGATGAGTAGAGTTTGGATATGTCGGTTGAGCAGAAGCAAGTGATGGTATCTTGGCAACTTCAGGAGTGATGAGGCTGAGTTCAGCAGGGTGCTGTGTCTGGTTTTGAAGTTCGAGGAGCTTATGGATAAGGAAGTGTTTAGCATCTATGTCAGCAGTGCAGCCCGGAATGTTCTGTGTGCCAACAGGAAGATCTTTTGGCTTAGCATTCTCCTAGAGTTGGAGTTCAGAAGCAGCAGAGTGGATCCATTTCTTTGATGGATTGATTAGTCAAGCATGAGCTATTCTAATTTGTTAAGAGAGAACAGTTTTCTTTGGAATTAGGCTGGGTTGATCGCAAAAGTGACTTGCGATAGTTGAGTGTTCTCTAGAGTTATTGGAGATTTTTCCGGATGTCTTTAGGAAAGTCAGAGGTTTGCCTTAGCATCTGGAGATTGAGTTTTCATATCGATTAGGATTCCAGGAGTGATACCAGTGGTTCAGCTAGTAGAAGGATGGTTCCTAGAGAGAGAGTTTGGTGAAGCAACTCAGGTTTTGGTGGAACTTCTGAGTTTTATTTTTATGGATTTGTTGAACCATATTTCTAGGATGTGATGTCAAGTTTGTGCTCGTATTCATCGATGGATTTTCTCATCTTCTTCAGATCAGAGTTGTGTAGTGGAAGCAAGTTTGGCAAGTACTCATGTTTTGTCTTTTACGGTTAGGAGAAGTAAGTTCAGTCTTCTGATGTTTGTGAATAAGAAACATAGGAATTTGGATTTCAAAGTTGGAGATTTGATTTTGGATAAGTTTTCTCCGATTGATGGAGCTATCAAATTTGGTAAGACTGGGAAGCTAGCTCCAAGATATATTGGATCTTTCTGTATTCTTGAGAGGATTAGTGCTTTGGTCTTCAGAGTTGAATTGTCAGTTTGAAAGACTGGAATTCAATGTATTTTACGTATCTCTGAGGGAGTACGTGTGTGATCCATCACTGGTTGTGGAACCAGCAGTTCAGGAAGATTTGGTAATTGAGTCAGACTTGTCTGTGGTCTGATATCCTGTTTAGTTTTGTGGATCTAGATGAGTAGGAGCTCTGTAACTTAGTAGTGTAGATTGTTTGGTTTCAGTAGAGCGAGTATTCCAGTGTTTATACCTGGAAAACTCTAGATAGTGTTAGGAAGATCTAGCCTGATTTTGTCTGGATAGTTAGACTTGTTTGATTGAGTGAATTGTTTGCTATGGTTGTTAGCATATGATTGATAATATATGCTTGTGGTTTAAAATTAAAATCTTTAATGGGTTATTAAATTATCTTTGTTTTAAATTTCGGGGACGAAATTCTTTTAAGGGGAGAGGAATGTGATATCCCCGAATTTTTGGCAATATCAATTTAATAATCTGTATTAATAATTAAATTAATTTGATAATCTTTGTTAATAAACATTTAAATTGGTTTAATAAACATCTTTTATAAATATTTAATTGGTAAATTTTATCTTTTAAAGCTAATAAAATGTTTTCTATTTATAATGTATATAAATATTTGTGTATATTGTAAATAGAAAAGTTTTGGTTTGCATTTAATAAACAAATAAAATCAAATTTTCAAATTCTTGTATATTTTGGTAATTTGGAATTTATGATTAAATTTAATATAAATCTTTTCAAAGATTATTTAAATAGTTAACTATATAGTTTTAAAATACTTAAGGTAAATGTTTAATTGTTTTAAATATATTTTTAAGCTTAAGTTTAAATTTAAATAAGATTAGAAAAAGGTTTTTTATATTTCTTTTTAAATATTGCTTGATAATATGATAATATCCTTTATAAATTATTTAAATTTGACCAAATTGATATTTTCAAACAATATTAATAATGTATTGTTTTATATATAAATATTAATAGATTTTAAAGAAATAGAATTGTTATTATTAAATTGAATGTGTACTTATATATGTATATATATATAAGTTGATTTTAAATTGATTTTTCTTTGATTTGAATTTGAATTTGGATTTAATTTTGGAATTCAAAGGATAGATATTTTGAAATATTTGGTTTTAAAAATGTTTGTTTAAGCTTTCGTTTATATATATGATTGGCTTTATAATATTTTCTTTAAAGTAATTCATATATGTATTTAAATAAGGATTTATAATTTAAGTAAAAGCTTTTTATTTACATTTAAATTAAATAAGTATTAATTACTTAAAGGACAAGTGTAATAAAATTAAGACACATTAATAACAAGTGTTAATTGATTAACAACTCTATATGACAAATGTTAAGTGTTTTAACAAGTGGCATTTTTTAGATTTAATTTTCTTTTATTTTTATTAAAACCATATTTTCAGCCTATATAAACATGTTTTCTTCTCTTCATTCTTTTTTTCTATTTCTCTTTTCAAAAACAAGAAAACTCAAACCAAATTCTCAAACAAATCTAAAAATCAAAAGAACTTCTCAAACCAAAAGTAATTCAAATCACAAACCTGTAAACATTTTTCAAAATAAAAATCATAACCTGAAACCCATTTGCAAGATGAAAACCAAAGCCTACATTTTTCTTCAACCTGAGATTTAATCAAGCAGTCAATCTCTGTTTCAAATATGAGTCATCTTCAACAAGTTTTCAAGAATCAAGAAGCATTTTCAACATTCAAGTTTTTAAGATCAGAAAAGCATTTATTTTTCAACACTCAAAGTTTAAAAGCTGTTTCAAAAAGGAGAGGCTCTCTTCATCATCTTTTTACTGTGAGTAACACTTTTTCTAAAAAGCTTAAGTATAAATCTGATTGCATGTTTATATCTGGAAATAAATATGCTTGTGTGTATATATATAAGTGTATTTCTGTGTATATGTATGAATGTATGGGTGTATACATGGCTGTTGTATCTATGACTTAACTGTTCTTAGTTCCAAAGCTAAGATTTCAAACAGAATTCATTTTCTCTCGATTCTAGTTTATGTTAGGATTTAGGATTTAAAACAAAATTGTTTGATTAATTATAGAGTAGGTTTTAAAATTTTATTTAAGTTAAATAAATTTGAAATCTTACTGGAAACCAAAAACAACAGTGTAAGCTTAAGATAAGTGAAAATTCAAACACTTTAATTTATTGTTTCAGGCATCAAATCTGAAGCATTAACCAAAAACTTAATTTTTAAAACTGAAATCACAATTTTTAGTTATGGGATGTGTGAGTAGTTTGAGTTTGATCAGAAATTGGGTTTCTGGTAGTTTCTGGTGATCTAAGTGATCGGGGTGGATGCGGTCATCACTGGAGGAAGAGGAACGATCGGAGAGGTCGGCAAAAATGTCAGAATGGTTATTAGAGTAGTGTGGCGGTAGTGGATGATCAGTGAAGTCTGTAGCCCTAGTTTTGGCATGATCGGAAGTTTGTGATCTTATCAGCATCTCTGGTGGATCGAGTTCCACCAGGTTTTGGGGTTTGGAAGTTGGGATGTTGGCGAAGGTGTAGTTGGAATTTCAGGCGCTCCGGTGGTCGGAGGAGTGAGCATGTGAGTGTTCCAGGTTTTTGGGTCTTGTTCCTGGTTTTTGTCAGGTTACTCGAATTCGATTTCGAGTTGGAATCGAAGTTCTGATGATCGAAATAGGGTTAGAGGGTGATAGTGGATGTAAGGAGATCGTCGTAGATGATCAGAGTTGGCTGCGTTGATGGTGCATATGCACGGTGCATTTTCTTGAACCTGGTGAAGTTTGGGTTAAAGCAGGGGAAGGGACGTGAGTTTCTCGAGTTTCTTACGTGTGTTGCTCGAAGTAATTAGGAGTTTGACTCGAAGATGTTAAGGTTGGTCTCGGGTCATCTGTGATGTTTCAGGTTTTAAAACCTGACAGTGTTTTTAAATTTTAAAATGACTTTAAAATTTGAAAACAGGATTTTAAACAAAGTTTAAAATCAAATTTTTAGGTATGGATTCAAATTTAAACTTGGATACCAGTTTTGAAATAAATAAGTTTTTATAAAAAAAAGTTTAAAATGTTTAAACAACTTTAAATGTTTAAAGTATATTTTAAAATGATTTGAATTTAATTGGATTGGTTTAAAACTCTTATAAATTTTTTTTATAAATGTTAAGTGTTTCTTTAACATTTGGATTTAAAAAGGTTTTGTAAATTTGATTTAAATTTGGTTAAAGTTAAATTTGTAATTCAAATTTAAATCTTTAATTTGAAATGAATAAAAAGGAAGATTTAAAAGTAAAATGTCTCCAAGCCTTTTGTTAATAATAATTAAAGTAGTTATAAAGGCTAATACTTTATTTTAAATATTAATTAAGGTTTAATGATTTAGGATAAATTAAATTAATAATTTAATTAAAGAAGGATTAATTACTTTAATTAATTAATAATTATGGATTAATAAATAAGTAATTAAGGGTTGTAAGTTGATTTATTTAAAGGTTAATTACTGTAAATGGTTAAGTATAATTAATTTGTGTAATTAATTAAAAGGTTAATTACTTAATGTAATTAAAGAATAATTAATCAAGGTTGATTAATTAAGATGAATAATTGAAGTATAATTAATTAATTGGTTTGTAATTAATTAATGGTTAAGTAAGCAAGATTTACAATGATGGAAGTAATTAATTTAATTTATTTTAAATTAATTAGAGATAATGTGATTGATTAATCTTTGCTTATAAATGATTGAATAAGGTTGGATGCCTTGGATTGTTTGATATCTCTGACATGAGATTTGTGCTTTTCTGTGATTCGAGATGCTTTGGTTGAATTGTAATGATATAGATTATCTATCTGTGAATATGTGATTTATCTATCTGTGTGAATATAGATAATAGAATTGAATTGTTTTAACTTTAAAACAACTTGGCCTTAAAAGATACATTTGGATTTCGGTGAGACCAGGATCGGGTTTCCAAATTTGGATATCCGAAAACCACATCGATCCAAGTTAAACGATAGGTCGTGACATCTCAAAGTGAAGATCGAGATGGAGACTTAAAGTGCAAGGGTTATTGTCGTTAACTCTAAGGGTGATTCCAAAATGAGTGTAACGAGATAATGCCTTCGGTTTTGTTCGAACCTGAAACGAACTTGTATGGATTGAATGCTTTCAGAACATCGTCAGGTGGACGATGAGCATTCTAAGATAGATGTGTTCTATAAAGGAAATCGTAGCCTCAAGCCTCATCAACTGGGAATGGCTAAAACAGGGGAGGTGCAGCAAGGTTAAGTGGGTCACGCTCAAGTAGGACAAGATTTTCCCCTGTCTAGAGGTTCCTTTTTATTCGGCTTAGTGGGCAGTTGGCGACGGCTATCTGCGGGGTTGTCTTGTTCGGGACTATCCAGTAAAGGATGGTTTCGGCCTTGTGTTGCAGGGGATTGGGAGTGATCCTCGGTACGGTGATCTAGGCCCCGTATTGTGATGGGCGGTACCCCAGTAGCCCTGCCATTGTATGGAATCCAATCTCCAATAAGTGCCCTCGGATTTGATTGTAAACCTATGTATGCTGGAATTTAATGAATGTAACAATTTCGGCTATGTGAATATTTATTGAGAACCCTAGACCCTATTATAATATCACTGGATTTCCTATAAATGTTTTGGTTATCGTAAGGTAAAAACTTTTCTGTGTTTATGTGCGGGAAGTCTTACGAGATACCTTTTGTTTCCAAAAGGTTTTTTTCAAAGTTAAGCAACTTTAACCTGTTACTCACACCAGACCCATGTCTGACCCGGAGTTTATTTTCTGTTTTCTTCAACTCTTGGGTATTCAAATTTTTACGAGTAGCCAAGGGATTCAAGTTAGCTTTGACGAATCTATGGAGGAGATATGGAGCAGGAGGCTTCAGCGTTCGTAGATATATAGTGTTCCGCTGTGTTGTTCTCTGTGATAGTGTCTTGTATGTATTTGAGTTGTAATAACTAGACAGATGTTTATAACTGTCTAGTATGTGATGAATAAGCTGTGTAACTCTGATAGTTGTTGTATGCTATGCAATAGCTTATGTGATTAATATAATTTATTTGTTCCGCTGTGAGATTCTGATGTTGTTTAGTTCTTTCTTCTCTATCTTTTCTCTTTTCTATCCCTTTCTTTCTTATTAATGATGCGTCATTCTATGGAATGAATGGCGGGTCGTTACATTGATATCAGGGCCGAAATTTTCAACCTCGAAAATTCGACACTAATACGTCCACTGTAGAAATGTCGAGCTTTCGAACGCCGGAAATTTCCGATTGTTAGGATAAAGAAGAAAAGAGGTAGAAGAAGAAACAGAAAACAGAACACGGAATCTCACATTCGCAGCGGATCAAAATATAATATCAAATAATAGCATTTATACAAAGAAAAGCTGTACTTACCAACTTATATACAATACATCAGAGTTACAACCATTCACAAATAAATTGGACAGTTATAAATAACTTGTCCCTGAATACAATCAATACAAGTTCTAATACACAACGGAATATACTCCATACGTTCCTGCCATCCAGCTCATCTCTTGAACTCCAGAACGTCCTAACCTAAAAATTTGTAATACTTGGTCTGACCCGAGCATTACATTAAAGTAACACCCGAGTCAGGCTGGAAACCAGCATGAGTAAACCCATATAATTTGAAATGCTAAGCTATATAACTTAAATGAATATCCGGGTATCTCGTACCTTCTACGAGTTCTTAACTTACAATATCAATCACTTACTTCAAAACAATATCTAAGAAATGATACTCAGTTTTAAAGGTCATGTTACTAAATTTATTCCATTCCAGCCTATTTAACTTCACATTTCTAATCTATAAAGGATTGTTGTAGATTACTAATTGAAGTGGTTTTGGGTATTGCTGATACCCGACCCCAGTCTCTTCGAATCCAATGTTATTCATTAAACCAAAAGTTTAAGTTTAACAATACAATTTATACACAACAATTCATCTTATATCACAAAGCAGCACATATCACATATAGGAGATATCACATAATCCAAGGCATTCAATATCATTCAATCATCCATAAGCAAGATCAATCAACCACACCATCTCTAATTAATTTAATTAACCACCAATGAATTAAATTAATTACTTTAATTACTTTTAAATCCTGCATACTTAACATTAATTAATTACAAACCAGTTAATTAATCATCCCTTAATTATCCATCTTAATTAATCATCCTTGATTAATTATTCTTTAATTACATTAAGTAATTAACCTTTAATTAATTGCATAAATTAATTATTCTTTAATCATTCATATTAATCAACCCTTAATTACTCTTATTAATTACATTAATTAATGATCCTCTAATTTATTTCATTAATTAATTATTCTTTTAATTAATTATATTCTTTAATTAATCACATTCATTAATCATCCTTAATTAACCACATTCAGTAATTAACTATCCTTTAATTACTTACATTCATTAACTCTTTAATTAATCTCACCAAGTAATTAATCCTTTAATTAATTACACCAAGTAATTAATCCTTAATTACTTCCATTAAGTAATTATTCTCTAATTTCTTCCATTAATTAATTTCCCTTAAACAATTACATTTAGTAATTATCCATTAATTAATTTCCCTTAAACAATTACATTTAGTAATTATCCATTAATTACAAATTAAATTAGTTTACCCTTATCAATTTAATCCTTAATTACTTACATTAATTAACTTGGCTAACCATTCTTTTGCCTTTTTAATAAACTTGTTAAATCATTATTTAACTCAAGGAAATTTTAAAGAAAACATTTAACTCTAAAATTAAATCTTGAAGCTAGTTTTAATACTTGATTTCTTCTTTTGAAAACTCAAAGAAACAAAAACTGTAAACAAACTTGAAAACCAGAAAATCAAAGCAAACAACAACCAACTTCACAAATTCTCAAACCTGAAGCAAGCTAATTCAAGCAAATTTCAACTCAACTTAAAGCAAAGATCAGATCAAGTTCAAAACAATTTCCAGTTTTCAAAGTTTTCAAAATCAAAGCATTTCCAGGCTTCTCTATACAAAATCAGTGAGTAACTATTTCTTTTTAACCTTTAATTTGTTGAAATAACTTGATGCATGTGATCAAAGCTTGAAATTTAATAGTGGAAAATGTCTATATATATGTATATTATGCTTGTATGTATATAAATGTGAAAAACTTGAGCCCATCACAACACGTGGCCAGATCAACGTACCGAGGATCCCCATGATCCCCTGCAATACAAAGCCGGAGCTACCCCTTATTGGATAGTCCGAATAAGACAACCCCGCGGTGGTAGTTGGCAACCGCCCACACAGCCGGAATAAAAAGGAACTCTAGACGGAGAAAATCTTATCCTACTTGGGTGCTACCCACTTAACCTTGCGTGCACCTCCCCTGTTTTAGCCATTCCCGGTTGATGAGGCTTGAGGCTATGCATTACCTTTTTAGCACGCATTCACTTAGAATGCTCATCGTCCTCCTGACGATGTTCTAATAGCATTCACCCATACAAGTCCCTTTCGGGTTCGAACGGAACCGAAGGCACTATCTCACTACACTCATTTTGGAACCACCCTCAGAGTTAACGACCATAGCCCTTGTACTCTGAATCTTCATCTCGATCTTCACTCGAGATTCCACGACCTAACGTTTAACTTGGATCGATGTGGTTTTCGGATAATCAAATTTGATACCCGATCCCGGTCTCATCGAATTCCAAACGTATCTTAAAGGCCAAGTTGTTTTAAAGTTAAAAAATTTAATTCAATACTTGAATTCACACAGCATTAACAAGGATAAATATCACCCATTTATCACAGATATATAATCCATATTATCACAATTTAACCAAAGCATCTCATACCACAATACAACACATATCACATATCAGGGATATCACATAATCCAAGGCATTCAATATCATTCAATCATCCATAAGCAAGATTAATCAACCACACCATCTCTAATTAATTTAATTAACTACCAATGAATTAAATTAATTACTTAATTACTTTTAATTATGCTTACTTATCATTAATTAATTACAAACCAATTAATTAATCAATCTCTAATCATCCATCTTAATTAGTCATCTTTGATTAATTATTCTTTAATTACATTAAGTAATTAGCCTTTAATTAATTATAGAAATTAATTATCCTTAACCCATTCACATTGATTAATCTTTAATCAATCTCATTAATTAATTATATCATAATTACTTACACTAATTAATCAATTATTAATCACTTACCTTTAATTAATTAAACCTGAATTAATTAATTAATTACACTAAGTAATTACTCCTTGATTACTTCCATTAATTAGTCTCAAATCATTTCCATTAAGTAATTGTTCTTTAAATTAATTACCTTTAGTAATTACCCTTTGATTATTAACATTAATTAATTACACCAATTAATTTTATTAAGTGATTAATCTTTTAATTAATTCGCTAATTAATTATCTTTAATTAATCACATTAAATAAATTAAAGATAAATTCCTTATCTTTATTAAATACTTAATTACATCATTTAACTTCCATTTGAAAACATTTTTCAAATCAATTATAGATTTTCAACAAAATGTTTTCCCAAGTATTTTCACAGGGTGTTGAAAATGGGTCTGCTAAGTACTTATAGATTTTCAGTCCTACGTCTGATCAACGTACGACCGAATTTCTGTAGGAACAAGGATGGACTTGTTGAGACATCGAGTTATAAAAAGTATTTTGTATAAAACTATTTTGGTGATATTATATAGATTTTTTAAGTGTATTAAAAATTCTTAATAAAAGAGTTTATAGTTAAAAGTGCTCAAAGAGTAATTTAACTGATAATAAGCATAGTAATAAAATTCTGGCTTCGTTCCTTTTCGAGGACGAAAAGTTTTAAATGGGGGAGGAATGTGATAACCCGGATTTCGGGACATCTGATAATTGGATAATTAACTGATTGTTACTATTGAGATACTGGTTTTATTTGGTTGAACAAATAAAATTTTGGATATATATAAATGAATTTAAAACTATAATAAATGATAAATCTTATAGTAAATTGATATATGTATATATATTATGATTTGGAAGTTATTGTTTGAATATAATAATGCTCAAAGGATATTTAAAGTTAAGATTCTATATTTCAAAAACATAAGAGATTATTAAAAATATATGCAAGTAAGTTTATATTGTTTCCTTTGAATTATTTACACATAAATAAAAAGAAATTGTAAAAATAAAGATATATAATAAATAAATACATGCATTAGACATTTGTATAGGCAAGGATCATGCAAAAAGACAAGTGGCATTTATTTTCTTTAAATTAAAATAAATAAGTATGTTAGAAAATAGGCTGTATACATAATTCTTGAATCCTCTCCACACCAGTCTTTCTCCTTTCATTTCTTCATCTTTCAAAAATTTAAAAATAAAGACCAGTATCAAAATAAAAGAAACCCAAACAACAACTTCACCAAGTTTTCAACCTGATCTAAAGCAAACATACCTGATTCAAGAGCAAGATCAACTTAGCAAAGATTCAAATTCAACTTATACATTAAGAAGATCAGATTCAAGATTCAAATCAACCATCAAAATCAGTTTTCAGATTCTCAAAACAAAGCTTCTCTGTTCAAACAAAAACAGTGAGTAAACTTTAAACCCTTTCAAGTAAATCATCTGTATTTTGTGCATGCAACAATTGCTGATAATAATAGCTTAAATATGACTTGCATGAATGAAAGTGTTTGTCTTGGTATATAAGTGAATGGCTGTGAATATGTATGTGGATATAGATGTCAAGCATGTACATAGCTTGTCTGCTCTGTATCAAGAAAATGGGAGTAAACATCATCTTTGAAAATCAATCCTTTTTATACATGTGAGTAAACTATTTTCAAATCTAATCTCCCTTATATTATGTTTCAGTATAGTTGAAAGGAAAAATATCAGTCTTATTAAGTATGTATATGCCTGTATATATATGTGTGTGAATACCTGTATGAATTCCCTTGCTTCTGTTCTTGCTTTTGACAGGTTCAAACCTTGAAAAAATTTAAATACTCTTAATTTAAACAATGTTAGGTTGTAATGTTTGAATGAGATAGGTATGTGTTTGGTTATACTTACCTTTAAAAATAATTTCATAAACAAAATAGTAAGCAATGGCCTTGAAAGGAAGATTTACAGTAAAATGAAAATTTTTACAGAAAAATCAACTAGCTTAATTTGTGTTTGCACCTATATGAATGAATTCGACATGGAAAATTAGGATTTTTAGTGGTCTTAGTGTGATTTTTAGATAAGGGGTTGTAGTTGAAAGAGGAGTTGATCGGAATTGGGTTTTTTTGTCGATTTCTGGTGGTCGCAAGGTTCTGTAGCCTCGGGGTTGTGGCCAGAGTAAGGTCGTGGGTCGGCGGCCATGGGAAAAATAATAGCTTGATTTTTCTGGTGCCGTGGTGGCAGGGCGAAGGTAATATAGGGTTTAGAGCCTCGTTGGGTCAAGATGTGTTTGTCGTTTGATTCCGGCAATGTGAGGGTATCAGAATGTCTGGATGAAGGGGAGAAGGAAGATAGCAGGTAGGTGCAGCTTCTAGCAAAGCGGCGAGATCCTCAATCGACAATGGCGGAGGCGCAAGGTAGATATAGGCGATGGTCCGTTTCTGGGTGGGGATAGATTTGTTCGTTTTCGTTCCACGTGGTGGTTTGGGGTTCTGGGTGATCGTAAGGTTTGAGATGGTCGTAAGGGACTTGCGGGTGATCGCGGCGCCGGTCGGAGACGACTAGACTTCGTGTACACGTGCACGAGTCTTCGTCGATATCTGATGTTGTTGCTGAGTTTTGTTGCTTCGGGGAAGATGGTGGTTTTCTCGATGACGACCTCAGGTTTTCGTGTAGTAATAGGAGTAAGAGTGGAACGGGATTAGCTCGAGGAAATTTTGGTTGGTCTCGGGATCGTTTGTAATGATAATAAAGTTTTAAAATAACGGGAATAACAAGTTTTAAAATTATAAGATCAAATATTTTTGAATTTAAATTGGGCAATATGATTATATTGAGTTAATTAATTGGATTAATTAAGGACTTAAGTAATTTAGGGTTAATTAATTAACTTAAGTAATAAATGGATTAATTAATTTATATGATTAATTAATGAATGTAATAAATTAAAGGTTAATTAATGTAATTAAATAAGGGTAAGTTAATTAATGTAAATAATTAAGGATTAATGAGAGTAATTAAAGGTTAATTAATTATAGTATAATTAATTAATGTTAAAGGTTGATGAGTTAATTTCATTAATTAATTGAAGGATGATTAGTTAATGGTTGTAATTAATTAATGTTAAGTAAGCAGGGTTTAAAAGCAATTAAATTAATTAGGAATGGCATAATTAATTTATCTTACTTATAGATGATTGAGATATATTAAATGACTTAGATTATTTGATATCTCTGATATGTGATTTGTGATGCTTTGTGATATGAGATTCTTAGTTGAACTATGATATGGTGGGTTATCTATCGGAGATGAATTGTTTTGTGGATATAAAATCCTGAATATAAATCATATTGTTTAAACTTAAACAATTTGACTTAAAGAATAATATTGGATTCGAAGAGACCTGGGTCGGGTATCAGCAATACCCGGAACCACTTCGAATAGTAAATCTAAATTCCTTATAAACTGGTTATGTGAGATTAATCAGGTTGGAATGGAATAAGTTAAGTAACCTGGACATTTAACCTGAGAACTATTGTGTGTGAAAATGATTGACTATAATAAGTAAGAACTCGTAGGAAGGTACGAGTTACCCTGGATTGCAAATAAGTTTTATAACTTAGTATGTCATGTTATATGGGTTTACTCACGCTGGTTTCCAGCCTGACCCGGGTGCTACTTTGTTGTAATGCTCGGGTCAGACCGAGTATTATAGATTTCCAAGTTAGGACGTTCTGGAGTTTAGGAGACGAGCTGGATGGCAAAGACGTATGGAGTGTATTCCACTGTGATATATTGTTGTTTATCTGGGACAAGTTAATTATAAATGTCCAGTTTATTGTGTGTGGTTGTAACTCTGATGTATTGATTGTAAATTAGCAGATACAACTTTCCATTGTATAAATGCTATTAATTGATATTATATTTTGATCCACTGCGAATGTGAGATTCTGTGATTTGTTTTTCTGTCTCTTCTTCTACCTCTTTTCTTCAAACTCTAACAATCTGGAATTTCCGACGATCGATTGTTCGGCGTTTCTACAGTGGACGTATTAAAGTGATTAATTAAAAGTGAAATTCAGTAATTAATGTAATTAATTAAGGATCAATGTAATTAACTATAATTAATTAATTAATGGAAGTAATTAGAGGATAATTAATTAGAGTCTTAATTAATGAAAGTAATTAAAGGTTAATTACTATGAATGATGAAAGAATAATTAATTTACTTAATTAATTAAAGATTAATTACTTAGTGTAATTAAAGGATAATTAATCATGAATGATTAATTAAGATGGATAATTAAAGAAGGATTAATTAATTGAGTTGTAATTAATTAATGATAAGTAAGCAGGATTAAGGTAATCCAAGTGATTAAAAGTTAGTAATTAATTTAATTAGAGGTTAATTAAATTGATTAAGAGTGAAATCAAACTTGTTTATGGATGATTGAATGATATTGAATGCCTTGGATTATGTGACATCTCTGATACCAACTGTCACGACCCGTCTTTCTTAGCCCAGAAAGACACATCATGATTTAAGAAAGAAAGGGATAGAAGAAGAAAAGATAGAAAAGAAGAAACTCAACAATATCAGAATCTCACAGCGGAATGAACTTGTATGGATTGAATGCTTTCAGAACATCGTCAAGTGGACGATGAGCATTCTAAGATAGATGTGTTCTATAAAGGTAATCGTAGCCTCAAGCCTCATCAACCGGGAATTGCTAAAACAGGGGAGGTGCAGCAACGTTAAGTGGGTAGCACCCAAGTAGGACGATATTTTCCCCTGTCTAGAGGTTCCTTTTTATTCGGCTTAGTGTGTGGTTGGTCGCGCCAACTACGGGGTTGTCTTGTTCGGGACTATGCAGTAAGGGATGGTTCCGGCTTTGTGTTGCAAAGGATTGGGAGTGATCCTCGGTACGTTGATCTAGGCCACGTACTATGACGGGCGGTACCCCAGTAGCCCTGCCATTATATGGAATCCAAACTCCAATAAGTGATCTCGGACTTGATTGTATACCTATGTATGCTGGAATTTAATGAATGTAACAATTTCGGCTATGTGAATATTTATTTGAGAATCCTAGACACTATTATAATATAACTGGATTTCCTATCAAATGTTTTGGTTATTGTAAGGTAAAAACTTTTTCGTGTTTATGTGCGGGAAGTCTTACGAGATACCTTTTGTTTCCAAAGGTTTTTCAAAGTTAAGCAACTTTAACCGTTTACTCACACCAGACCCATGTCTGACCCCAAGTGTTTATTTTCTATTTTATTAAACTCTTGGGTACTCAAATTTTTATGAGTAGCGAAGGGATGCAGGTTAGCTTTGACGAATTCTGGAGGAGTTTTGGAGCAGGAGGCTTCAACTTGTAGAAATATTATGTTTCCACTGTGTTAGTATTTGTGTATGTATTGTATTGATGTACTTGAAATGTATGATAGACAGGTGTTTATAACTGTCTAATTTGAGATGTATAAGTTGTGTAACTCTGATGTATATGATACTATGTAATGTCTTATGTGATATATTATATTTCATTCGTTCTGCTGTGAGATTCTGATATTGTTGAGTTTCTTCTTTTCTATCTTTTCTTCTTCTATCCCTTTCTTTCTTAAATCATGATGCGTCTTTCTAGGCTAAGAAAGACGGGTCGTGACAGTTAAAATGTAACGACCCGAAATTTCGACTCCGAAAATTCTGGATTGTTAGAGAAAAAGAAGAAAAGTGGTAGAAGAAGAAACAGAAACAAAACACAGATTCTCACATTCACAGCGGATAAAATATAATATCAAATAATAGTAGTTATACAAAGGAAAACTGTAATTGCACTTTACATTCAATACATCAGAGTTACAACCATTTACAAATAGACTAGACAGTTATCAACCTGTCCCAGACTACTATCAATACAACTCTCAAATATACAGCGGTAAACTCCATACATTCCTGCCATCCAGCTCGCCTCCTGAGCTCCAGAACGTCCTCACCTAAAAATCTATAATACTCGGTCTGACCCGAGCATTACATCAAAGTAACACCCAGGTCAGGCTGGAAACCAGCGTGAGTAAACCCATATAACATGAAATACTAAGTTATAAACTTATTTGCAATCCAGGGTAACTCGTACCTTCCTACGAGTTCTCAAAATCCATCACTTATTACAAACAATGTCCACGAACTATTTCTCAGTTAAAGGCCAAGTTACTTAATTTATTCCAATTCCAGCCTGTTGGTTCTAAACTCAATTCATAAAGAATCGAAGTGGTTTCGAGTATTAACTGATACCCGACCCCTGTCTCTTCAAATCCAATGTTATTCATTAAATCAAATGTTTAAGTTTAAATAATACAATTTATATTCAGGATCTCATATTCACACAACAATTCATCTCATATAGATAATCCATAATATCACAGTTCAGCCAAAGTATCTCATCTCACAAAGCATCACAAATCACATATCAAAGATGTCAAATAATTCCAAGTCATACAATATATCTTAATCATATTTATAAGCAAGATAAATTAATTTTACCATTTCTAATTAATTTAATTGCTTTTAAATCCTGCTTACTTAACATAATTAATTACAGCCATTAATTAATCATTCTTTAATTATCAATCTAATTTAATTATCCATAATTACTTTCATTAAGTAATTATCCCATTGGTTAATTATCCTCAATTAATTATCCTTTAATTATTAATTAATTATCCTCTAATAATTAATTAAATTAATTAACCCTTAACAAATTAATCCTTAATTACTTACATTAAGTAATTATCATTTAAGTAATTACTTACATTAATAAATCTATAATTACTAATTAATTAATCTCTAATTACCAATTAATTAATCTCTAATTACCAATTAATTTATAAACCTTAATTATTAATTAATTAATCCTTAATTAATTAATTTCTCTTTAGTTACTTCATTAATTTAATTACTCATTAATTATCCAAGACATTAATTAACTTTAAGATAAACCTTTTCTTTATTAATTACTTAATCATCATTAAGATCTTATTTATTAAATCTTGGAAATAATTATCATCGACATATAAATTAAAAACATTTTACCCTTATAATTAACTACTTAATTACACACTAAATTTAAGTTTAAAATAAACTTAAGAATTAACTTAATAAATTTAAGTTGAATAAATCATACCACTTTTCTTAAACCAAATATTTAATAAAAACATTTATTATACAGAGAATATTGATTTAAGAAATAGTTCAAACTTGATTTATTTTAAATTTTAAAACTTACTTTTTATTAAATTTAAAACTGTTAAAAATATACCCGAGTTCAACCCGGTACATACTCGAGACACCCTCGAGAAAACTTCCTTTTTTTCCTTAAAAACTTAGTTTAGTTTAACATTTAAAATATATTAACATTGAGGACACTCACGCATAATTACCCAAAGCCAGACTCGAGTCTTCTTCCCACTTACCCGAGCCCTCCCCCGAGACACAAACCTCCTTCCCTAAACCACTGACACACAGCCTCGCCATGCACGTGCACCGGTGAACTAAGCCTCGCCGACCATCCATGCTATCTCCAGCACGTCACTGACCATCTTCACCTTCGATTCCGACTAACCAAACTCCAACATAACCACAAAATCAACATCGAGCAACATGGTCAAACTGGAACAGAACTCAACACCCAAGAACCACTTCGCCTGCCGACGCCGACCACCAGCACTCCCGAGACTCCGTCCATAGATTCACCGTACAACCATGCGTCGATCCCCCTTGCTCCGATGAACTCCGATGCTATGCTGACGACATAGTAGCACAAATTTCAACCTCGACCAAAACTGGGTTTCAAACCCTACTCCGATGCCTTGCCTCCACCACGGGGGTCAATAAAACCAACTGGCATTTTTCCCTAGCTCGTCCACTTCCTCACCACCTCCAGTAGCGAATCCAACCATAACGAGCTCTCAGATCACCAGAAAACACTCAAAACCCAAATTCTGACCAACCCGAGAATTCCCTCAATTTACTAACTGAAATTTTTTGATTTTTCTTTTAAAAATCCTAGTTTTCAAAGACAATTCAGAGTATGTAGGTAAATCAGAGAACCATGATGATTGAATTTATCATGTTTTAAAGTTCCCACTATTTTTTTCTTGATTTTCAAGGAATCTATAACTAATCAGACTTAAAACTATTTTTAAATTTTAAGATCTTACTATTTTAAACAGTTTTTGTTTGAACAACAAGGTCTAAAAGGAATTAGAGGTTGAGATCTTGATTTTTGAAAAGTTTTGAAAACCTATTAAACAAGAATAGGGGATATATCCTTGTTCCAGACATGCATACATACATTTATACATAAATACACAAACATGTAGGCAATATTGTATATCTATTCAAAAAAATTCACCACATACAATAAGTATTTGACACATGCAAGCAGGCTTAAATAGATTTAAGATTTAAAAAGAAAGTCTACTCACCTGCATTTTGAAATAACAGAGAATAGCCTGGAAGTGTTTGCATTTGGAAAACTGGAAACTTGTTTCTGGATTTGATCTTTTTGAAACTGTTTTGACTTTGAGCTGATTATTGTTTTTGAGATGAACCTTGTTTTAAATCTGAGATGAATTTGCTTTGATTTGCTTGATGATTCAGGTTGAGATTTGAGATAGTTGTTGTTTTGAAAAGATTTGTTGTAAATTTTTTGGTTGTCTATTTTTCTTTGATTTTTTCTGGTTTTAGTTGTTTTACTAGCTTTTGATTTTGTTAGTTTTGAAATGAAGATAGAAAAAGATTGAAAGAGAGAGTGTAGGTATATTTATAGACTCTGTTTATGAATTTTAAAAATAAAAGAAAATAAAGAAAATAGTGACACTTGTTTATTCATCTAACATTTGTCATTAGCATTTGTTTATCATCTTACACATGTTATTAGATACATTCTTTTACTTACATTTGTAATTATGCATGAGTTAATTAGTTTTTAAATGGTTTAAAAAGCTTTTATATTTAATTTCCTAATTAATAAATACATTTCTTAATTTATATATATAAAATCCTTAAAAGAAAATAATATAAAACAAACTATATCCTAAATAAAATCATATGTAATATATTTTAAAATCCAAAATATATTTAAGATATATATCTATCTTTTGAAATTCAATATCCAACCCAAATTCAAATTCAAATATTTAAAATCCAATTTAAAATCAACTCAAATATATATATATTTAAACAAACACAAATTCAATCTGTAAATAATAATTCTATTTAAAATCCATTTATATATTAGAAAAACAACACATTATTATTATTGTTTGAAAACAACAAATTTACCAACTTTAAATAATTTATAAAGGAGATTATCACATTTTAAATTGCTTGAAATTCCGGGATATCACATTCCTCTCCCCTTAGAATCTTTTCGTCCTCGAAAAGAAACGAAGCCCGAATTTATTAAAATACTTATATCAGATAAATTACTCTTTGAACATTTTTAAACTATAAACTCCTTTTTTTTATTAAGAATTTTTAAAACACTTTTAAATCTACATAGTATTACAAAAATAGTTTTATGAAAATACTTTTTATAACTCGATGTCTCAACCAGTCCATCCTCGTTCTCACAGAAATTCGGTCATACGTTGATCAGGCGTAAGACTGAAAAATCTATAAGTACTTAGCAGACCCGTTTTCAACACCCAGTGAAAATACTTGGAAAATAATTTATTGAAAATCTAGAAAACATTTTTGAAAATAGAGGAAACATCTTTGGTGAGAATGCTCTAGAAATCATCACCCCCTCCATGGTCGCAGTTAACCCGATGGTTACGTTGCCATCCCGGCAAAATCCATAGATAACTGTAGGCCTCTGCACCCCTCGATTACACCATGGAACCTGCTACAGATCGCAGCTACACCTAAGCTTTACGCTGTCATCACGACAAAAACCCATTTAACTGTAGGCATCAGCGCCCTCAAATTTCCCTGTCAATAAATGAAACTTCTCCACTTAAGTTTAAAAACTTATCACATTTCCGGGAAAATTCAAAACTCAACACTTAGTGTTTACTTCCAATTAACTTTGACCTTATGTATATCCCACATATATACATATTTATTTCATTTGCACTTCAAGTCATACTTTAATTTTAAACCATTCTTGGTTTTTAATTTCAAAACAAATTCCTTTAAAACAATTTCAAGTTTTCTGGATTTAGATTTAAAACTTCACAATTTTAAATTATCTTCAATTCCAATTTATAAGTCATACTCACCTAAAAGTTTACTTCCCTAAAACATTTCATTTTGCTAAATCATTAACAACATTACATTATTAAACACAACAACCAATTTCTTTAATACCATTGAGTTGAAATTTAATAGTGGAAAATGTCTAATCATTAATTAATCAATCATAATCATTAATTAATTAAATTTATTAATTATTCTTAATTAATTACTTAATTAATCCTTTATCATTAATTAAATAATAAATTAATTATACTTAAATTTCTTAATTAACTTAATTATTCTCAACTCATTAAAACCTTAATTATCTTAAGATAAAACATTATCTTTATAATGACTTAACTTCTTTAAATCAGATAATTTTAAAGAAAAACATTTATCATAAAATAGTTTAAACTAGATTTAAAAACATCTTATCTTGATTTACACTTAATTATATTACTAAATTAAGTTTAAAAATAACATAAAAATAATTTTAACCTAACAAGTTTAAGTTAACCAACTATATAGCTTCTTAAATCAAAGGTTAAAGAAAATATTTATAAAAGAATCTTATTTAAGAAAACTTTAAACTAAATTTATTTAAATTTCAAAACTTGTTTTAAAAGCTTTTTAAAACCTGGTTTATAAATCTGCTTCGGGTTGAACCCGAACTCCACTCGAGAGCTACCCTGAGTTTCCCCTTTTCTCTTCCATTTTCAAAAAACTTAGTTTAATTTTAAGTTTAAAATCATGTATGCTATCACTCACGAACAACAACAACCAGCCCCTGCTTTGAGAAAACCACCTAAGTGCTTCGAGTTAAACCTGAGCTAGCTTCTTCTTCCCAAACGATCAACAACCCAGAAACACTCGAACAATCCTGTGCATATGCACACGCAACCCAGACGCCGCCGACCAGTGCCACTACCACCGGCAAGTCACAACTCAACCCCATAATCGCCACGATCCTTCAGATTTCTGAAAATCGACTCCAAACGAAAACGAGCCAAAACAGCACCTGGACCAAAAATTCCGATCATAGAAAACTCCACCGCGACGCCACCCAAGACCACCAGTCGACGCGCCGCCTCGCCCAGAGCTTCACTACATCACCATGCTCCTGTCCCCACCCTCGCCATCCACTCCGGTGTCCAGTCGTCATCGCAGAAACCCCAAACGTCAACTCGACCAAAAATAGCACTCAAACCCTACAATGACCTCGACGAGCCATTACGATCATCCGAAAATTTCTTACTCATTTTTCTGGTGATCGTCAACCCTCAAACCAACTTCAACCACAGTTTCACCGACAATCATCAAGTTGATCGACGAAAATTGATGATAAACCCAAATTTGCTCAACCCGGATTATCTCGACGAATTTCAAACTAAAAATCACGTTATGTTTATCTAAATTCAACATTTTTAAGCACGAACTTGATTACGCATTCAAATCATGATTTATAGATACCTAATTTTTTTACTTGCTTTTAGTTTTCTCTGCAATTTATTATTTTTGAAGTAAATTACTTGATAAAAATCCTTGAAACAAATTTTAAAAATGATATTACATCATCATAGACATTTTATTCTCAGGGATCAAGCTTGAATTGATTTAGGAAGAATGATATGAATTTTTCTATGTTTTTCTTGACACAGTAAAACACAGAGACCAGACAATACCATATACAAATTAATTCAGGCTATATTCAAATCATAAACATCCATGCAAACCAGATGTACAACAATGTATATCATGCTACTACACATTCATCATACAGAACATACACATGATCAAATTCAAAGCTGTTTTTAAATATAAAAGTTTACTCATCTGCTTTTATTTGAACAGAGAACTTGGAAGTTTTGCTTTAATCTGGAATTACTTGAGTTTGATATGGTATTGAACTTTGTTGTTGAGTTGATTTTCTGGCATTAGAGTTGAATCTGGACTTGTTTGAATTTATTTGCAACTTTTAAATCATTGGCTTGAATTTGAATTTGCTTGATTGCTCAGGCTATTTAGGTCTGAGATGATCTTTGAACTGTTTGATACTGGTTTATTTTAAATTTTTATTTCCCTCTGGTTTGCTTTCTTTATAGGTTTTTGTCTTCATGGTTTGAGTTTTATAGGGTTCTCTTTTCTTTGTTTAAGAATGAAGATGGGAAAAAGAGATGAAGAGAAAAGATATATGTTTATATAGGTTTAATTAGCATTTATTAAAAATTAAAGAAAATGAAAATAAATTTGTGACACTTGTTAGTTTAACTAAAATTTGTCAACCACATAATTTAATCTCATTACACATGTTACTAACATAATCTAATCTATTAACACTTGTCATTATGTATTTTTTATTATTTTAAATGTTAATAAAAAGCTTTTGAATTTATTTACTAATTAATAAATACTTTTCTATATATATATATATGTATAAATAAAATTCTTTAAAGAAAATAAAATAAAAATTAATTATATTAAAATCATATATAATATATTTTCAAATCCAAAATATATTTAAGATATATATCTATCTTTTAAATTCCAAATTTAAATCCAAATTCAAGTTCAAATACAATTTAAAATCCAATTTGAAATCAACTCACACAAATATATTTATTTAAACAAACACAAATTCAATCTGTTTGAAAATAATAATTTTTCTATTTAAAATCTTCTTATATTCATATATATATAAACAATCATTATTATTTGTTTTTAAAAGAAAATTTTGTCAAATTTAAGTAATTATATTAGGAGATTATCACATAAATATTTATGATCAGATTTATTTGTTCAATCTATAAATCAGCATTTCTATTTATTGAACCAATTAATTATCAATAACTGATATTCCAAAATCTGGGTTATCACATTCCTCCCCCCTTTGAATCTTTTTGTCCCCAAAAAGGAACGAAACCAGAATTTATTCAATACTTAAAATCATATAAATTTTCTTTGAAAATTTTTAAAACACTTTAAAAATCCATATAATATTACTAAATAGTTTTTATAAAAATACTTTTTATAACTCGATATTTCCACAAGTCCATCCTCGTTCTCACAGAAATTCGGTCCTACGTTGATCAGGCGTAGGACTGAAAATCTACAAGTACTTGTAAACCCATTTTCAACACCCAGTGAAAATACTTGGAAAATAATTTTTTGAAAATATAGAAATAATTGTAAAAATAGAGGAAACATCTTTTGGTGAGAATGCTCTGGAAATCATCACTCCCTCCATGGTCGCAGTTAACTCGATGGTTACGTTTCCATCCCGGCAAAATCCATAGATAACTGTAGGCACACCGCACCCCTTGATTACACCATGGAACCCGCTACAGATCGCAGCCACACCTAGGCTTTACGTTGTGATCGCGACAAAAACCCATGTAACTGTAGGCATCAGCGCCCTCGAATTTCGCTGCCAAAAATGAAACTTCTCCACTCCACTCGACCATAGATCGTAGTCTACCGATGTTACGTTGCCATCCCGGCAAACTCAAACGTAGACCGTTGACACTCACCTCCACACGATTTCCGCTATGGTCGACAGTAGATCGCAGCAACATCGAGTTACACTGTCGTCACAACATAACCCAAATGCCCCTGTAGGTAGTGCCCTCGACTTTCGCTACCTAATAATCCTCAGGAACTTCAGTTTGTCCGGACATCCTCACAGGATCAACTTTAGAACCCCCCCTTAGGGCTCAAGGCAGTATCACCCCGTGGCACTCCTAAGAAGTTCATCTCATGGGAGCACCTTTTTCCCTAGAGTCAATCTCAAAACACTTTATACTATACTCTTATAGTATCTTTCGAATCATACCCTTTATGATTTACATAAATTTCCTTTACACAAAATCGATTCCCAAAATCGATAATTCTCAAACTTAGGCTTTCCAAATTCCCAAAACTGATTTTTCTCAAAAATCAAAAGCCTTTCCAAAATCCATAGGTTCCAAAAACCTTTTCCCAAAATCATTCTTATAAGATCCTTTATATATATAGATATATATAATCTTGAAAAATCTTGGATCACTTCATACTTGTATAAATTCTCTTTTTATACTTGAAATATTTTAAAAACCCTTTTCTCCTGGCTATAGAATCAACAAGGGGAGTTTATCATATATAATAAAGATATATAACTTTGTTTATTCCAAATCAAATAATCAAATTTGATTACTCTTTTATAAAGTTATTAACCACATTACTTTTCTTCATAAAGTGAACCTTTAATCATAGAAATATCTAATTTCCATTTTATTTCATCATATATTTCACAAAATATACTTTTCATTTCAAAAAACCATTTTACAGTTCTTATCCACAACTTTTCAATATCAATTTCATTCAAACCCGTACGATGTACACATATCATCCGTACGCAATATCAATCGGATCGCTCACTCGATCATACAATTTCTCTTCTGAACTAGTATCGTCCACCAGAATTTCTAGTGCGGACTCAGATCTGGTTTCTTGATCAGAAACCATCATTCTCCTTGCATAGTCATAACTATGATAGAGAATTTCCAAAACCAATCAAAAATCCATATCCAGGTTCTCCATTGAAAATCGAGTGAAAAGTCCCAACTCGGATCGATTTACTATCTCAAAATTCTGTGTTCGAATCTAGATCAAATCACTATGCGAATAGAATAATATACGTACATCCTACATACTTATCTTCATTAATTATTAGCTAAATCAATTTCTCCCTTCTATTCACACTCCCTTAGACTCTTATTCATTTATTCACCTCAATTCTTACCTCAAATGGATATTTAATCATAAACACTTTAAACTCTATCCAGCTAAAATTTAGAAAATAGCTTGAAAAATAAAAAATAGTTAAGTAGTTGAAAAATAATTATTAATTTGTAAAATAGCTATAAAATAGTTAAGTAATTGTAAAATAGTTATAAAATATTACAGTTATTAACTCTGATACCACTGTAAAATAGTTAAGTAATTGTAAAATAGTTATTAACTCTGATACCACTGTAATGACCCGCCTTTCTCTCCACAGCAAGACGCATCATTTTTAAGAAAGAAAGGGATAGAAAAGAGAAAAGATAGAGAAGAAAGAACTAAACAACATCAGAATCTCACAGCGGAACGAATAAATTATATTAATCACATAAGTATTACATAATATACAACATCTATCAGAGTTACACAGCTTATACATTACATACTAGACAGTTATAAACACCTGTCTAGTCATTACAACTCAAATACAATACAGAGATACCAACACAGCGGAAAACTATATATCTACGAACGCTAAAGCCTCCTGCTCCATACTCCTCCAGAATTCGTCAAAGCCAACCTGAATCCCTTGGCTACTCGTAAAAATTTGAGTACCCAAGAGTTTAAATAAAACAGAAAATAAGCTCCAGGTCAGACATGGGTCTGGTGTGAGTAACAGGTTAAAGTTGTTTAACTTTTAAAAAAAACCTTTGAAAACAAAAGGTATCTCGTAAGACTTCCCGCACATAAACACGGAAAAGTTTTTACCTTACGATAACCAAAACATTGATAGGAAATCTAGTTATATTATAATAGGGTCTGGGGTTCTCAAATAAATATTCATATAGCCGAAATTGTTACATTCATTAAATTCCAGCATACATAGGTATACAATCAAATCCGAGGGCACTTATTGGGGATTGGATTCCATACAATGGCAGGGCTACTGGGGTACCGCCCATCACTTTGAGATGTCACGACCTATCGTTTAACTTGGATCGATGTGGTTTCCAAACATCCAAATTTGGAAACCCGATCCCGGTCTCATCGAAATCCAAAACGTTTCTTAAAGGCCAAGTTGTTTTAAAGTTAAAACGGTTCAATTCTATTATCTTTATTCTCACAGATAGATAATTCATATATTCAAAGATATACCATCCATATCATCACAATTCAACCAAAGCATCTCATATCACAGATAAACACAAATCTCATATAGGAGATATCAAACAATCTAAGGCATCCAATCTTATTCAATTATTCATAAGCAAAGATTAATTAATCTACCTCTAAAAATAAATTAATTACTTCCATTACTATAAATCTTGCTTAACTTAACCATTAATTAATTGCAAATCAATTAATTAATCATCCTCTAAGTATTCATTTCAATTAATCACTTTTGATTAATTTTTCTCTAATTACAATAAGTAATTAGCCTTTAATTAATTACACGAATTTATTATTCTTAACCTTTTACAGTAATTAACCTTTAATTACTTCAACAA
The DNA here is from genome assembly GCA_030737815.1 of Allium fistulosum. Lineage (NCBI taxonomy): Eukaryota > Viridiplantae > Streptophyta > Magnoliopsida > Asparagales > Amaryllidaceae > Allium > Allium fistulosum. The sequence continues at coordinate 1,397,553,527 of CM060903.1, read as the reverse complement.
TTAATTAACTATAATTAATTACATTAATCCTTAATTAATTACAATTAATTAATTACTTTATAATCACTTATCATTGATTAATTAATCTTAATTAATCAACCTTTAATTATATCATTAATTACATTAATTAATGATACCTTAATTACTTCTTAATTAATTATTAATCATATTTAATAATTAATCTTTAATTAATCTTCATTAATCAACCCTTAATTACATCATTAATTATATTAATTAATGATCCCTAATTACTTATTTAATTATTAATCATATTTATAATTAATTCTTTATTAATCACATTTATTAATCACCCTTGATTAATCACATCCAGTAATTAATTAGCCTTAATTAATTACATTACTTAATTAACTTTTAAATAAAATTAATTATTATTTTAATTAATTACACTAAGTAATTTATTCCTAATTACTTCCACTAAGTAATTATCCTTTTATTAATTACATAAAGTAATTAAACTTAAATTATTTCCATTTATAAATTATTCTTGAACTAATTACATCTAGTAATTACCCATTAATTACTTCACTAAGTAATTACACTTCAATATTTACATTAAGTAATTATACTTAACTGATTCCATAAATGATTATTCTTAAATAATTAATCTAATTAATTATCTTAAATTAATCACATTAATAAATCATTTTATAATCCCTAGTTAATGACCCTTCATTAACTATTAACAATTCTTTAATTACTTTCCTAAGTAATTAAACTTTAATTAACCATTATTAATTTCCAAATTTATTAATTCTTAATTACTAACTAATTAATTTCTAATTACCTAATTAATTGTTTAATTATAACTTAATTAATCTTTAATCACTTGATTAATTAATTTCTAATCATTAATTAATAATCTATACTTACTTAATTAATGATCCTTAATTACAAATTTATTAACCCTTAACTATCTAATTAATTAACACTAAATCATAAATTAATCAAATAAATAAATTACCCTTTAATTACCTTATTAATTTAATGAATCTTAAATCATTAAATCTTAATTATCTTTAAGATAAATCATTTCTTTTATTAATGACTAAATTATCATTAACATGTGTATTTAGAACATTACACCTTTAAATCCACTTTTAAGTTTCATTTCAATTAAGATTCGAAATGATTTAACTTATCAAAATTTAAAACAATTTACAAACCTCTTAAACAAATGTAAAGAAACATTTATCATTTATAAAAGAACTTATATAAAGAAAAGTTTAAACTAAATTACTTAATTTTATTTTAAAATCAAGCTTTAAAAATAACTAAATCATTTAACTTGAAAATTTAAGTCAAACAAATTTATATAATTCTTCATTCAAATATTAAGAAATCTTTTACAAAAGAATTTTATATAAATAAATTTTAAACATTTTATTGAAAAACCAATTCAATTTAAAATATACTTTAAATCTTTAAACTTGTTTAAACATTTGATTTTATAAAACTTTATTTATTTCAAAACTAGGATACAAATTTGATTTGAATCCATACTTAAACTTGGTTAAAACTTTGTTTGAAATCTTGTTTTAATTTTTAAATTCATTCTAAATTTAAAATCCTGACAGGTTTTAAAACCTGAAACAACTCAAGTGACCCGAGCCCATCTTCAAAGGCTTCGAGTCAAAACCCTCATTACTTCGAGTAACTCACGCGAACGACTCAAGAAACTCTTCTTCCCAAACTTCACCAGAATCCAAAAGTGCACCGTGCACATGCACCATCGATGCAGCCAACTTCGATCATCAACGATGCCTCAATCAAGTCAGCGATCACCCTCGCATCCAATCCCGATCATCGATACAAACTAGAAATCGAAATCGAGTAACCTGACATAAAACCAGGAACAAGACCCAAAACTTGGAACACTCACGTGCTCACTCTTCCGACCGCCGGAGCGCTTGATCAACCACCGCCGAACTAGGGCTACAGACTTCACTGATCAACCACCGCCGCCACACTACTCTGATAACCATTCTAACAATTTTGTCGACCTCTCCGATCATTCCTCTTCCACCAGTGATGACCGCGTCCACCCTGATCACTTAAATCACCAGAAACCATTCAAAGTACAAAATCTGGTCAACCTCAAACTGCTCCCTCATCCCACTATTAAAAATTATGATTTCATTTTTAAAATTTATGTTTCTGGATATGGTTTCAGATTATATGCCTGAAACATTCAATTAGTATGTTCGAAATTTCACCTATCCTAAGTTAGTACTGTTGTTTTTGATTTCAGAGACTTTCCAAGTTTTATTTTAACTTGATTAAAAATTTAAACATTGAACTATGATGAAACAAACAACTTTTGTTTATATTTTAAATCCTAACAAAAACTAGATCAAGAGATAATGAATTTTGAATAAAACTTGAGCCTGTAAACTAGAAATAGGAAATCACAGATACCTAGCATGCACACACCAATACATTCATATATATATACAGCAGATTGCACTTATATATATATACACACAATACATACTTATCAACATGCAACCAGATTTATACTTAAGCTTTTTAAATTAAATGTTACTCACCTGTTTTTGAAAATGAAGAACAGAGCCTTCTTTTTATTTTGAAAAAGCTTTTGAATCTTTAAAACTTTGAGTTGCTGGAATTTGCTTTTTACTTAAAAATCTGGAGTTGCTGAAAAATGCTTGTTACTGTATCTTGCTTTTGATTTTTCTTTTGAGCTTGCTTTCAAACTTTGAAGAAGATGCAGGCTTTTGTTTTTCATTTTGATTTTTGAAAATGATTTGCAAATGAATTACAGGTTTTGATTTCTGGTTTGAGGCAGTGAATTACAGATTTTGTTTTTGAGAAATGGTTTGAGTTTATTAGCTTTTGAATTGAAGATTAGAAAAGAAATGAAGATAAAGAAACAATGTTTATATAGGCTGAAAATATGATTTAATGAAAATAAAAGAAATCAAATTTAAAAATGCCACTTGTTAAAACACTTAACATTTGTCATATTGTAATGTTAATCAATTAACACTTGTCACTAATAACACTAAATGTGTTAACACTTGTTATTTAAGTAATTTTAATTAATTTAAAATGTAAATAAAAAGGTTTATACTTAATTTATTAATTTACAAATACTTATATGTATATAAATTACTTTAAAGAAAATAAAACCAATTATATTTATAAATAAAAGCCTAAACAAATATTTTTAAATCCTAATATTACAAATATCTATCTTTTGAATTTCAAAATTAAATCCAAATTCAAAATATCCAATTTAAAATCAACCTATATATATACATATATAACAATACATTCAATTTTGAAAATAACAATTCTATTTCCTTTAAAATCTATTTATATATATAAAAACAATACATTAAAATTATTGTTTGAAAATAACACATTTGTCAATTTTAAATAATTTATAAAAGAGATTATCTTATTATTCATAAATTACTTATATTGCTAAATAAATTAATGTATCATATATTTATCAAGCAATATTAAAAACAAACCTTTTTGAAATCTTATTTGAATTTAAACTTAAGCTAAAATATAATTTAAACAATTAAACATTTACCTTAAGTATTTTAAAACTATATAGTTAAATATTTAAATAAACTTTGAAAAGCTTCATATTATATTTAACCATAATTTCCAAATTACCAAAAATATATATTATAATTTGAAAATATGTTTTTGTTTGTTAAATTCATACCAAAGCTTTTCTATTTACAATATATAAATATATATACATTATAAATAGAAAACATTTTATTAACCTTAAAAAGATCAAATTCACCAATTAAATATTTATTTGCTTTTTAAAGAATAATTTGCCAATTTAAATTAAAATTATAAAAGACAATTATCAAATCAATTAAATTTTAATACAGATTATTAAATTGATATTGCCCCAAAATTCCGGGTCATTACATTCCTTTCCCCTTAAAAGAATTTCGTCCCCGAAATTTAAAACAAAGATAATTTAATAACCCATTAAAGATTTTAATTTTAAACCACAAGCATATATTATCAATCATATGCTAACAACCATAGCAACCAATTTACTCAATCAAACAATCTAACTATCCAGACAAAATCAGGATAGATCTTCCTAACACTATCCAGAGTTTCCCAGGTATAAAGACTGGAATACTCGCTCTACTGAATCCAAACAATATACACTACTAAGCTACAGAGCTCCTACTCAACTAGATCTACAAAACTAAACAGGATATCAGACCATACTCAAGTCCTGCTCAACAACCAAAACCTCCAGAACTATTGGTTCCAAAACCAAAGATGGATCATACACATACTCCCTCAGAGATACGTGAAACACATCGAATCCCAGTCTTCCAAACTGGAAATTCAATCCTGTAGACCAAACACTTATCCTTACCAGAACACATAAAAGATCCAATATACCTCGGAGCTAGTTTCCCAATTTTACCAAAACTTATAGCTCCTTTAGATCGGAGAAAACTTATCCAAAATCAAATCTCCGACTTTGAAATCCAAATTCCTCTGTTTCGTATCCACAAACATCAGTAGACTTCGAACTTACTTCTCCTATCTGGAATAGATGAGAATGCTATGATGAACACGAGCACAAACTAGACAACACATCCCAGAAATATGGTTCAACAAATCCATAAAGAAGAAACTCCTGGAATCCTAGTTGATATGAAAACTCAATCTCCAGATGCTAAGGCAAACCTCATACTTCCCTGAAGACATCCGAAAAACTCTCTAATAACTCAAGAGAACACTCAACTATCGCAAGTCACTTTTGGGATCCTATCCAGCCTAATTCCAAGGAAAACTGTTCTGTCTTTCCCAATCAGAACAGCTTATGCTTAACTAACCAATCCATCGAAGAAATGGATCCACTCTGCTGCTTCTGAACTTCACCTCTAGAATACTGCTTAGCCAAAGACCTTTCTGCTGGTACATAGAACACTCTGAGCTGAAAAGCTGCCACAGATGCAAAAGACTTCCTAACCCAAACCTCCCCAAACTTCAAAACCAAACACAACACCCTGCTGAACTGAGCCTCATCACCGATGCCGACACACTTCCTGAAGTTGCCAAGATACCATCACTCGCTTCTGCTTAACCGATAGATCCAAACTCTACTCATCCAAACTTACACTTCAAAGATGGACTCCGAACCTTAACAGGTTTCCTTCAGAGATTGGTGAAATCCTTACACCATAGCAAAGCTTACTTGAGACAGTATTGGGTTTACAGTCTCGACAAATACTCTTCCAACCTCAACACTTGGACTTCTACCATTGGTAGCCATGCTACACACACCACTACCCTTTCTACCTCTAGAACTTATATTGGAAAACCCAAACAGGTAACCCAACAAATAGGTAGATATATATATATATATATATATATATATCAAAATTACAAGTACGCTCTCTCAAGAAAGAATTCACTCCAAAGCCTAGGTATTCACTCAACCTAGAGCTCTAATACCACTGTAACGGTCTAGGCTTTGCAACTATCGACAGCGGCTCACTCCGCCGTGGCACACAGTGGTACCTCGAATTTGCTTTTACGGCCAGCCTCTCGACTCGCAACCAACCCCTCAAGGCCTTATACTACCTCTAGGGACATGTAGGGGTAAGAGTCTCCTACTCGCCACCAAACGCGAAGCGAGAACCCCCTATCATGCTTGACTAAAATACCCTTAATTAATTTCATTGATTAATTAACCTTAATTAATCATCCCTTAATTAATTAATCTTTAATTTTTAATCAATCAATCAATTAATTAATTAATCTTTAATTACTCAAACCTTAATTAAGTTTAAGATAATGGTTTATAATTAATTAAAGTTAATTATGCGGGATTAAAGGTAATTAATTTAATTTATATTAGGTGAATAAATTAAATTAATTGAGAATTATTTGACTATTAATCTTGCCTATAGATGATAAACTTGAATTGAATACCTTGGTTTGTATGAATATCTCTGATATGTGGATTGTGGTGTTCTATGGTATGATATATTTAAGTTGAACTGTGATAATGTAGATTATCTATCTGAGATGAATTGTTGTGTGAGATGATATCCTGAATACAAATTGTATTGTTTAAACTTAACATCTTGGATTAAAAATGACATTGGATTCGAAGAGACCGAGGGTAGGTATCAGCAATACCCGAAACCACTTTGATTAGTAATCTAAATTCCTTATAAATTTGGTATGTGGAATCAACAGGCTGGAATGAAACAAGTTAAGAATCAAGGATATTTAAACTGAAAAATGATTCTTAGATATTGTTTTGAAATAAGTGATTGACTTAAATAAGTTAAGAACTCGTAGAAAGGTACGAGTTACCCTGGAAATTCAAATATGTTTACATCTTGGTATTTCAAATTATATGGGTTTACTCACGCTGGTTTCCAGCCTAACCCGGGTGTTACTTTATTGTAATGCTCGGGTCAGACCGAGTATTACAGATTTTCAGGTAAGGACGTTCTGGAGTTCAGGTGGCGAGCTGGATGGCAGGAACGTATGGAGTATTTTCCGCTGTGCATTGGTGTTATATTGTTGTAGACTGGGACAAGTTATTTATAACTATCCAATTTATTTGTGAATGGTTGTAACTCTGATGTATTGTATATGAATTGGCAAGTACAGCTTTTCTTCGTATAAATGCTATTATTTGATATTATATTTTGATCCGCTGCGAATGTGAGATTCTGTGTTTTGTTTTCTGTTTCTTCTTCTACCTCTTTTCTTCTTTATCCTAACAATTGGAAATTTCCGGCGTTCGGAAGCTCGGCACTTCTACAGTGAACGTATTAGTGTTGAATTTTCAGGGTCGAAAATTTCGGGTCGTTACATTTGGTATCAAAATAAATACTATGGTAGGAAATCATCTACCTCATCTCCAGGAGCTCCAAAGCATCCACAGCTAAATCTGGAAACATACACGGGGCTGACCCGAGCATAAAAGAAAATAACATCTGGATTAGTCTGGTAAACCAGCATGAGAAAGTATCGATCAAATGGATTTTTAATGTTATAAAAACATTTCAAAATAAAGATATATCGTAAGACCATGCTGTACATAAATACGGATAGGTTTTCACCTTACAATAACCAAACCGTTTATAGAGAATCTGATGATATTATAATAATGTCAAAGGCTCAAAATAAATATTAATCATAAGCAAAATGGTTACATTGATTACACTCCAGCACAATAGAGGTACAACCAAATTCGATAAGGGACGTTCGCATAAATGATTTTGCGCAAAGATCTCTTTGGGGAAGCCGAAACCGAACTCCATGCACTAGGATCATAAATTACCTACTGAGCGTCGTATGCCTCTAGATAAGATATACCATAAGGAAAACACAAAGCCCCATGTCGAACATAAACATGAATGACATGAACCAAATACCATCAGCCCCCACGCACGACATCGATAAACATACTCTAGATTTGGAGTTGATAATATCCTGTCGTGGGTAGCCAAACTCCAGATTATGCAACCTACTCTGTCTTTAGCCATTTCTGACGTCGAGGCTACGTTCGACATTTTTCACACGAGTTTTCATCACGCGAAAAGAACGTGAATCCCAAATTGGATTCTCACACAAACAGATGTCGACATCATACATGGATTCTCATATCTCAGCAGATCTCAGAATCACTCATTGATTCCTACATACTGAAAAGGTTACAAATAACTACAGGTGTTTGAGCATCGTAAACAGATCTCAAATCTCCACATAGATTTGCTTCTGCTACTGCTTCCAAAACATAGAACTCATACACTAGTTTTGAAGTGGTATTCGATAAGTAAAACACTTACCAATCCCGGACTCTTCAAAACTAATCGATGAATTTTCAGTTAACTCGATTTTGGTTCTCTTAGAAGTCAGTGAAAGCTAGAATTCATACCAATACTCCTCCCTGAGGGTTTTTTTTTGGTATGAAATCATGAAACCATTCAAATACTTCCTAAGTTAATATTTGATCAAGTTCTATAGTTGACTAATCGGCTGTCCAGTCAAAACACTTGTTTATACAAATCAATATTCATACGCTTAACTCGTTTCCGACATACCAACTTAACTATTCCTCGTCCAAGAGTGAAGCCATATAAGTTTGTGCACTGGTTGCTCCAAGCTTTGCCTAGACACTTCATTCTTGAATCTCACAAATAGATAAGTCTATCCCGTTGGCTTTTAGTATTAAGTATAGTATTAATGATTTCCATAAAGAATAAGGAACAACTCGATTAACACGTTTCCAACATTTTCCACTTACCTATCCCTCGGTTAAGAGGGAAGCCCGATAGGTTAGAGCTCTATTGCTCTGTCCCTACTTGACATCAATCTTAACTCTCACAAATAGATAAGATTACTTTGTCGACTTATTCTATTTAGCATAGTTAATTACTTTTCTAATATGTAATTTAAACAATCAATCATTTGGCCATATAGTAATTCTAACCCCTTTTCTAAACCTTTTGTTTATACTTTCAACATACTTGAAAATACTTATAATAGGTTTTAGAACATTCATACAAAAATATTAATTAAAAATAATCATTTTGAAATTTACTTGGAAACATAAGAAATCATGTTTTCCACAAAACACTCTTTTTATATAAATTCATAACCAATCCCTGAAAATTCATATAAATCCCAAACTACTTTTAAATACTCTAATAAGGTTAGGCGATACTTTTAAAAAGAATGAAACAAAATGCTCAAACTTAAAGTCCTTTTTGAAACATTAGAAGTCTAAAAATCAAGGTTAAACGGGGTTGTTTTGCAATGATGTTTTGGCTGTTTTCGAGGTGTTACTCAACTTTTTACTATTCAAGCTTTTAATAGCAACAAACATACATATATAATAGTATAAATATGGTGAGAAATCCCTACTGATCTCTCTACAAAGTTCCATAGAAATTGCCAAAAACAAGGCAATTCTGAACTACATCAATAGCGACTATCGCTATAAGTGCACTTCTGAATCCAAGTCATATTCCAACCTATGTTCAACTACAGCGTATGTTCTTTGTTCCAAGGTCTATTCATATGTTATACAAGTCCATTCATGGATCCTATGTGTCACTTTTTTTCAAAACAAGAATCAAAATCGATGTTTTAACATATGTCACTTAACAATTCAAACAACATTTAATATAATCAAACATCAATATATATGTGATATTTGTCATTCAAAGTGGGGTGTCAACCCACCTTTAATCCAACAATAACCAAGATCTAAGCTAACCAAAGTCCAACCCAACCTAGCAACCTCCTTTCCTTCCTTCTCTTCTTGCTTTTGTCTTACTCCTAGCCCTTTTTTTCTCCTATATGCTTATGCCTATTCAGATAGGTGGAGTATGGCTTTTCTTTTTCACTATCTAACTAGGTAGAAGGTGTTTTCATGTGGTGGCAAGGATTTCCTCAACGTTTGAGGTGTCACTACACTAGAAAAGGCTTTTGGTAGCGTTGAAAAAACGCTACCATAACTTATGGTAGCGTTTTAGAGAACGCTGTTATACGACATGCAACTAAAAGTCTAAAACTTTTTGTTGCGTTTTAGTAAACGCTACCAAAAGTCACTTTTAAATGCAACTATAGGTTTTTTCTGTAGGGTTAAAAAAATGCTACCATAAGTCTTCATTTTTTGGTTGCATTTTTTGTTTATATGCTTTTTTTGATTTTCAGTAGCGTTTTTAAAATGCAACTGTATAATTTTTATATTAGTTTACATTTGTTTCTGTAGCATTTCTGAAAAGCTACTAAAAGTTATTAGTTGTTTGGTAGCATATTTTAAACGCTACTATTTACGATTGATGGTTTATACCATTTCCAGCAATCGCTTATATACTATTCATATTAAAACGAACGATCAATCGCATAATTTTCATATATTCAAACAAACAATTAAATCACATAATTAGCATATACAAACAATCAATCATATGATCATCATATTCAAATAATTGCAAAAACATGCTAATCTCACAATCAAATATAATATCCATAATCAATTCGATAGTATTTTTTCAACAAAATAAGTCACATACTACAAGCATTCACAGACAAGTTTCCACAAATGGTACTAACAAAATACGACAAAATATATAACAATTAAATTCATGTTCGTTGCTTGATTACCAATAGTTCTTTATTGTCGACAGTCTTCGCTTCAAAATAGCTAATTACCTGCAAACGAGTTTAACAATCAACAATATTTGGTACCAGATTAACGTCAGTAGCATACAGTCAGTATGAAAATAATCCACAATAGTAAACTCTCCCTTTGACACGGTTACTAACTAATTTAGTAGTGACATAAGAATTCTAGAATACTGACCAAAAGTAGTGACATACCTAACTAATTTAGACCTTTTACCTCCACCATTGATTATAATACAAGTTAAAAACGCTAGCTTGGAAGACATGACATTTAAAAATACGACCGTGAGACATCTTACAAAATTTTAAAGTGAAATCGGGATTTAAAATGTGAACATAAAAGAAAAGACAAAGGAACAATATAATGAAGACCACGTATAAAGTAGGATTTCAGATGTATATAAATGATTGAATGCTTTAACCAAATCATTTTGGATGACCTATACTTTACTGAATCGTTTCCCTTCGTTTGATCTTTTGTGTAGTGGCTGAAGGACTGCGGTAAATAAATGAACAGATCATAAACATTTTTGTGCCAATTCACTTATTACAGAATAAGGATATAAAAAAGAGAAACTGACACCTTGCTATTGGTAGATTGCCATATTGCTTTGACATTCAAATTACTCATGCTTAGTTTCAATTACAATCAAATATGTCATTTCAAAAGTCAACTCTATATAAAACATGATATTGATTGATGTTGTATTTAAACTTTAAAGAAACTATGTCATTTATAATGACTGTGTGGCATCGGACCAAATATCCCCAAATCTCCAGTGAACTCTAGTAAAAGGACAAAAGAACTATTTAAAAACAAAATTTTAAGTTTAGTATAATTCAGTGATAGAAAATTTGCTTAACGCTATTAAATTTTTTAACATAAGGTAATGTGTAAATAAAATGCATGAGCAATTTTATACTGATAGAGGCTTGTAATTCATACCATTATGAAATAAAAACTCGTACGCATGTAACTCTTAATAAGCATTACTGTCCGATTATAAATGAATACTGTAAAAATAATCAGCAAACCTTCTTACTATAATTAAAAACAGAATTGCAAACGAGATTGATATCAATGAGGAGCTCTTTATTACCAGTGCTTTCTGCTTTGGGGACACTCTACAACATATGAATGAAGCACATTCAACGGCTAGATTCAAATACTGTTGTTTCAGATCATCATCTAGAGCATAGGTTAAAGATTTTCCATCAATAATCAAAGCAAATGCTGCATCTGGATTTTCTCTAAATTGATCATCTGAGAAGAATTAGTAATTTGCAGCATAATGATTTCTTTCATTGTCTGGTCAGTCATCAAATTTAAAACATGTCCATGCTAGGAATTCAGTTCCCTTAATGATAAAAATAGTAATCTAGATTGAAATGTAAGAAAACATATAACCTTCTTAGCATCGTTCTCAAAGAAATCTGCGTTTGTTGTCGATATACAAATTTTTTTCATGCCTAGCCGTAGCAAACTGCATGCAAATCTACAAAGCAACAACAACAATAAAATCGAATGGCTTGTTTATAACATTTAAAATGTTGAGAGTTATAATAACTGTCAATGTACAGAACCCTAGAATGATACAAATTAGTATTGAAGATTTTCTTGTACAAGTTGAAACCACAAACAATAATTTAGTGATACATCCAGCTTTAAATGTCATGCAAAATAACAAAACAACAGTATATTGAAACATAACCTCGGATGTACCACTTTGTCCAGTTGAGGTGGAAGCTGAATTATTGTATGTATGTGTGTACTGGTCCAGGGCACACAATGGAAACTTTGATCCCCTTTTGACAAAGCTGGAAATATAAAATGATTCTTGAAGGAGGAAATCGATAAGATGGGAAAAAAATGAATGGCCTCTATAATACTATGATCATGTCAAAGATCCAAACAATGAACGGCGATAGTAAAATACAACGATGGTTATGATTTCTATCATTTTATAAAAATGTGGCTTGGCATGACTAATTGAATATATAATTTAGCTAGATAGTACAATTTATCACGTGCTAAAATTATGTTGAAAAATCAAGTACCAAAGAGAGTGCAGCAATGATCCCTTAGAATGCAAATTATGGAAATAACCATTGAGAGCATGCGTAGATGTAGAGTACATAGTTTGGCAAAGGGAAGGACACTTTCCAGCAGCACTGCTCATCTAATCATTAAAGGAAATAGAGTTATAAAATGACAGTTGTTACGACAAAAAAAAATTAAATAGTAAATAATATTATGAGAGCAAAAGCTGATCTAATTACCACCACAAAATGACCTATCAAACAACAACTCTGCTTGCTGCACTGCTTCTTTAAGAAATTCTTGACCAGAGGCTAAATCCAAAGGCAATATCTCAACTCCATTGGATGAATATTTAGCTATTTCAAAGTATAAAACAGGTAAGAATATGAGCATATAAAATTCAAATATCTAATTGGACTCAACTTGTTAGTCTCAGAGATATTACCAATGAGTTCGGATTTAACTCGTTTGAGCTCTTCCACAGTACGTGCACAGAGTATCACTTTCGCCCCTAAATCCATACATTTTCCTACATGCATCTCACCTGAAATTATATACAGCATGCTTCTGTGTAAATATTTTTTTTTACCACGCGATATGGTAGAACAATTTCATGAAATTGTATATAGTCGTTTCACAACTACTTACGTGTTATCAGTTATGTGTCCCCTTCATTTGGGAATGGAGCTGTCAGAGACAATCCAATTAACTTTAGAAGTTGTTGCTTCACATTTTAAGTTCCATAAGTGATCTACAAACAATTCATGGCTATTTCCATTTAATCACTAGTTAGAACCCACCGTTTCAAACCAGCCTGTGCTAACTTATCGATACACTGAGGAACCTGTGAAAAATGAATAAAAGACAGGATAAAGAACTGAAGACCAAAGTTATAATGCTATCATTTTACTCCAAATATACCAAAATTTACCCCTCGTTGTAATTTGCCCTCAACTACAGTTGCACCAACAAAAATCAAATCTTTCTCAATCATATTTGAGATATGTTCCAGTTTGATCTCTCTACCCAGTGATATGGCTGTCCTTGCTTTCTGAAATTCATAATTCCATGTTTGGTATTCAGACTCATCTAGAATTCTATATGCCAATGCTAATGTGTACAAGCCTGCTTCTCCATATTCATTTAAATGTAAAGTTGTATCCTCTTCGTAAGTTCTTCCACTCTTTCCAAGTCTATCAAAAATAATTCTATGCAATCCAAAAAAAGTTTTTTTAAGTATATGAACCATCATAATATGGTACAGAATACAACCGACTTACGTATCTGCTCCTTTACAAAAAAGAAACATCCGACCAGTTTCATCCTTAACAACAATCGACATTCTCTTCCTTTACTATTGAATTCAAGTAAGTTGAGAAAACATATATAGGCATGAAAAGAGAAGTATTATTTATTGAGTTTAAAGTACTTTTATGACTCTCAACCAACTACATTGAAGTATCACCCTACTAGCCAACAATTTTTGTAATGTGACCATAAAATAGAACACGAAACCTTTGATTACTCTTATCATAATTGACCATTAAATCATGCAATTCCCCTTTTATAATACGGGTCTAGTAAGCAAACCATGCTAGTAGGGATATGCACTGACATTAAGAACAAGACACACATAAGATTCCTACAATCAGCAAACATAAAGTACCACCATGTAACCAATATTTGAGATATGGGAAATTATAATACAATCAAATCTTTATATACTTAGGAGGTGCTTATTTTTATCACTGGTAAGTGATCGTCGCCTACGAATATTCATCGCCTAAAAGTGCAAGAAAAATAAAATAAAATTAAAGCATAGGGATCCATAATATGGTGCTGTTTTCTGCACTGGTAAATGACGAGCACTTGTAGCTTTTGACAAAATAAGTGAATGAACTGATAAGCTCTAGACTGGGGTTCTTTTATACCCCACTTGCATTTATTTTTAAAAGACAAAATTGATCAGAAAGATTGCAGATTTGAATTTGATCGAAAGAGAACTAAATGGAACTGTAATATTGAAAAAGCACGGATGATACCCAAAATGTCACTTTAAATGTCCAAAAGCATAAAGCTTTAGACTTTAAGGAACTTAAAACAAGTAAATGCTGACAATGTGTTCTTAGAAAAACAATAAAAATAGTTTTATTAAAACAATTCTTATATATAAGGTGGTAAAATATTTCAAATCTTATAAAACGGTATATCTTAATTAGACCGACGAATAGGGAGGTTTTACCAAATTTACAGAACATGTAGCTTTCCAAAACCAAAAGACTTTTACTGAACACGTAGGTAAGTATGTTTTGATTCTACACACAAATCTCATAGATCAACTGTTGATCCCAAGCAACTAAAGGTGTTGGGTTTGATCAGCAAACAAATTACATCTTAAAAGATTACACATGCTGTAATACCGTAGTATAGACAGAGCACTAACCCATACTGCTATTGATGGTATAATATAAACAAACATATAACATGTCATTCAGACGTTTATAAAAAAAAGTAAATAGTAAGCAGTTGTGCAGACTGTAACTATATAGGGGCATGTTTTCCATATCTTGCCGTTAAAATAAAGTGGTATCGCTCTGCAAAGTGATTTTAAAGCATGGTAAATAACTGATAGAAGGATAAAAGAAAACAGATGTGATCTATTAAATAAATTGAATACTATCTCAGTAGAGGTAGTATTGACAGGTGGTTATTATAATTTTAGCAAATACAGCCATGTTGTATTATGAATTACAATGATGGTGAGTTTACATGACATAATTCCATAAGAACAAATATTGACAGCACCAAATCAGATTGGCATTTTGCTTGCATCTCAGTTTAAAAAAAGTGTCCAGATTACAAAGAAATAACCGAAGTCTTCTAATGTGAATATGGAGATAGAAAAATATAGGATAAAAAATGGTATGCTTCACAATTTTATTATCCAAATCCAAATTTAAAAAGTACTAATGGTTGCTTATGAAAAGCAGGCTATGTACATTCCATAACTGAACTTCTTCAGTTTACATAAACTATGTTAATAGTGGCAACCAAGAGAAATCAAAATGGAATAAATTGAAAACAATAATTGTTTGTCATTATATTAAGTACCAGAGACTCTCCATAACTCGAACGAGTAAATATTAATGAGTTATCATACAAATTTGATTATCTTAAATTTGGCAAAGTAGTAGTTCAATAATGTTGCTTTGATTCCTTTAAGAAACTCTGAAATTGGAGATATGTATACAAAATATACAAACATTTTATCTTTAAGTTCAAAAGTAAGAAATTGCTTGCATAGAATACAAAATTCAAAAGGTTTATTATGTAAATATATACATTAATAATATATGACTTATAAATAGATGTATATCCCAAAAATGTCAAAAGAAGCCACAATAAATATTCAATAACATATTTGTTGTGTATTCACCTATTACATTGACTATTACTTCAACTTTACAATGTTCCATCTACACAACCATATTTTTTATAATCTAGATAACCATTCCCATCAACATTATTATGTAAATATACTTTGATATTCTAAATAACCTTACAAATTGTTGATCCTTCTTACCACATGCATGTGCATACACATTTCCATGTGAAGATGATACATGAAACCTAGGTAACTTCCTCACAAATCCATAAACAGCCTACCATAATCAACACAATCTCTGCACTTACTTTCATGAACCAATCTGCTACCATAAGCAATCTCCATCTAATTCATAAAACATCAAATGCACTTTTACTCTTTCCAAATCAATCCAAGCATGACTCTTCCGACATGCACAACACCACCCTATAATGCAAATCCATCTACTCCTCGTACGCATTCAATTTTGTCCCCCTATCCAAATACTTCACTTGGTGAAATCAAATGGTGAATAACATGTTGCATTGGAAATACAAATCATAATCATCCAAGAATGAAGACTGAATTGAATTATTACTAATAAAATATATTTTTTTGCAATTATTATGAATTTCATTTTACTTGGACCATGTTTCGTCAATACAGTTAACTGTATTAAGAAAAGAAATTATGAGCCCAATTTGCAACATTGCTAGGAAATACTAGCTAGTAAAGACATGACTTATGTTGAAATATTTTGGCACTATCACTACCATGTACTAGTCACTTAATCATTATTTAACATTATAGTAAAAAATTAGAAATAAAAAAAATAATTTTTTCTTGCCAACAGCTGATGTTGCATGCTTAGCCTTCTTCTTAGAAAGATGGAAGTAAATATGAGGTAACAGCTCAAACAATTGCAGCACGTATACATACCTGTATGCATGTACCCTCTAACTGAAGTCGTGCATGCCCATTTTCCTATAGTTTGCATGCTCCCTCATACCTCTCACGGCAATAGCTGCTTTCAAATTTGAAGCCCGAGCTCTGCTTCAGTCCTACTATGTGCGTTATACCTTGTGTGCAGACCACTTTTTGTAGTATGCATGTCTTAAATTCTATCCCTATACAATGGAACCCATATTGCACTCATCAGCAAGCTGTATTAAACCCAAAGCACCCTCTCAACTTCTTATTCCTGCCTTAGTTCTTGCAATCCCCACATTCGTATAGGTTAGACCATATTAAACTCAAAGCACCCACACACAGCTTCTTGCTCCTACATCAGTGCACTCACACAAGAAAGAAATTAAACTTATGCATTAGCCTGCTAAACTCAGTCCCTTCCTGAAGCCCGAGTGCCTTCCTTGCCCGACCTCAGTCCATCTCTGATATGTTCCTTGCATGAGCACTTGTCCTAGGGTGCTCTCCCTACCTACAACTTGTTGCCTAGCTTCTCATATCATAGGAGGTCACACTAGGTTAACACAACACGTTCTTTTAACATCTCTAAGCCTTTTAAAATAATGTATATATATTCTACTTAGGGAATGCATAAGAAAATCTTTATCAATGCCTTTTCTCTATTGAAAATAAAGTAACCTTTTGATAAGTATTTCAGGACTTCCACAGGACTCATTTATGATTTGATGCAGAATAATCCACAATATTAAAATGCAATGGAAAAAAATCATAATTTCAATATTAAAATATTCAAAGACAACAAAATCATAAACATGTAGAAAGTACAAGCTAATTGCAATATTAATGAAATAAAATTTAAAATGAAATAGACATGATTGGGAAGAAATTGGCAAATTGCACTATGTATTAGTTCTATGGCACAGATTTCTATCTTCTGTTTTTTTATAGGAAATTCAACTTAGAGTTGGACATAAAACAACAAATCGAGTGATAATATCTAAAGAAATCAACAATACTTAACAAAAAAGTAATCTAAGGAAAACTCACAGACTCGAGAAAAAAATGTGAAATTCATGATTAATTTCATAAGGCATTTCCTCATTCTATTATCAACTCGAGTGAATATAACAAAAATTGTAATTAGGGTTCTTGTAGTAACATTAAACATAGTACAGAAATTAAATACCTCTACCCAATTAGGGTTTTGACAATTACCTTGATTTTTGATTTAGGGCTTGTGAATAAATCTAAAGGAGATGAAAGGAGCAGATTGAAGGAAGAGCAGATGGACGAAGTGGAGGGGAGCAGATTGCAAAGAGAAGTAGTGCGAGATGGAGTAAATGTGACAGCAGAAGCGAGAAGTATTTTACGAATGAGAGCATGGTAATAATGGATTAAGGAAGGAGATGGAAAACGTGATACGTTTTTTTAGTATTTGGCGGGAGGCCGGCAAAATTTGGCAGCGTTGAATGAAACATAAACACATAAAAATGAAATAGTAAAAATAATATTAGTTGCATTCACACAACAAACGCTACCAACAAGTGCAACTATAGGTAGGTTTTCTTGTAGTGTGTTTTGGAGACGGTTTGCAAATTATTTGCTTTAGGAATTTAAGATGAAGAAGGAGATAAAGCCATGGATATTTTAACTCAAAGCTTAGAAATATTTCTGATCTATTTCCTTAGGGTGTACCCCTCCTTACATAGACTTAGGAACAATGACGGGAAAAGACCATAAATCTCTTAAAAACCTGATGACATTAATTGCTTCTTACCATGACAAATTTATGTCACTTCTCCTTTATTCACTTTATCATTTTACCCTAGATCACCATGTTAATATCTCTTATCCTATTAGAACTTTCTAGAAAATTCCATGCTTTATGAAGATGAGAGTGTGTTAATTAGTTACTAGTGTGTTCATTTGATCATTAGTTAAGTGCACGATAGTTCGAACAACTTATATCGATCAAAAAACTGTTTATCGATAAACCAACTTCTGATCACATTATCGTTTTTTTCAATGAATATATTTTTGTATAACTTTTTAAACAAGTTTCTTATCATTATTTATTAATTAAATGATGTTAAATAAGGTTATAAAATCAAATTTATAACATTTAAACATATCTCAAAATGTATCGATATTCGAAGATGGAGTGTTCAAATTTTCGGGTCGCTGCATTCTCACCCACTTAGAACATTTCTTATTCAAAATTCAAACAATAACGATAATCAAAGAAGATAGAAGAACAAGAAACATATATATGGGTTACTGGTGAAACTATATACAAACCAAACAGCAAACCAAAATGTATACTAAGTGACTCCAACTCAAGCGGTGAGTACACTACAAAAATATATGATACTAAGATAAGAAGGAAACCCTAGTCTATAAGCAACACTGGATGGATCTCCTCCAAACTGCCACCTTTCTTCCTTGTACCACCCAGAGCATCTTCGCTCCATAGCACTTCTAACCTTAACAAAGGAGTAAGCAGACAATTAATTAAATAGCCTTCACAATCACTAGCAACCAACGCTCATGGTTTGCTTTGGTTCAAAAACTCTCTTACCCCCGGGGACGTTAAATAACTTATTAAGCTTACCTTATGCTCAATGGCCTTAGGTCATCACTTAGATGATTATTCATGCTACCTCCTAATAGACCAAAGAGTCATTCCCAAAACTCTTCATAAGCCAACATAACATATCATACAAATGTACTAAGCCCGTACGATGCATATGTACCATCCGTACGTAATACCTAACTTGATCCCTTGCTCGATCACATAGATTCCTCTTCCCAACTAGAATAGATCACTTGATCTCCGTAGTGCAGACTTAGATCAAGTTCCTTGATTAGAAACCTCCGTTCTTCTTACATAGTCATTTACTGTGATAGAAAACTTTGGGATCTCATTAAAATTCTATGTCAAGTGTTCGCCATCAAGAATTGGGTGAAAAATTCTTGTTCGGATTGGAGCAAACCACCTAGAAAACATATACTCGGATATTGGATCAAGAACAGCCATGTGAATAAAACGATCTACATATAACTTTTGTATTTATCCTATTGGTTTCTTAACTACACCAATTCCTTTTTTCACATTCATTTGTCCAAATAGTATATCTCTCTAATACTAAAATTATTTATGAACTATTTCATAAAAACATAACTTCAAGTTTATAATCCTTTTATAACTTAAGTTCATACCGTATAATACTCAATTACATCCTAAGAGTGTATACCAACATCAAATTTGTTTTACTTAACAAGAATGATTAATAATTTTGAACTTGTTTTAACTTGCTATCTTCTTAATTCGAGTGTTATATAAACTCAATTTTATCTTTTCAAAACACTTAATCTCAAGTTCTATAACAATCTGAAAGTTCTCGACTATCCAAAATCATCAAAAAAATCCATTTTATTTCAACAAATGAAAACTCCCTAACAATGTATCATATCATGATGCACATCCATATTTTCCAAATGCAAAAGCTACATGTGTCCATGAAATAACTTAACAAGAAAACCTTAGAACTAAAAACTGTTATTCACTTCAAATCATTTTGAAATAATATATATATATATAACATTTGTACATCAAATCTTACTTTGGCATTAAATCAAAATCAGTTTTAGCAAAACAACTTTGCATCATCCCACACTTAGAAACCCAAAAATGAATGCTAATGATGTTGAAGTCATCACCAGAATTATTTTCAAGTAATAGGAGTGGGTTTAGTACATCCAATTATGCCATTTGGACTTAACCAAAATTCAGTTCAAAACGGTATCAAATACTTCGTAAATGTTACTAAGTACCATGATCTTAATTTCGTAAACTAATTTCCCAAATACTTATTTTCAAATAATACTACTATTCTTTTCTCTAAAATCTTTAAAAACTTTTTCAAAGATTACCAGGATTTAAGTTCTCAAATTCTCTATTTAAATCCTTTTCATTTATAAACCATGTTTTATAAACCATACTTATATAAAATCACTTTCTTACATAAAGTTGTTTCCTTATCTAAATCATTTGACAAATGTATATCTTTGTTTAGATTATAATAAACAACTATTGTTAAAATTAAATTTTAACCCAGCATTATCGTCGAATGCCTTATAATCAAACCATGAAACTTAATTCACAAGGTGTTCATTCTAATGTACCCACAATTACTGTCTACCCACCCCATGATGTAGAAAGGTAAAGTTGATTATAAACTGGTTGAGCATGAACCAATCACAAACAATAATTAATGTTCTTAACATGCCGAGTATGACTAACAAAACAAGGTTATGGGATATTAACTATGAGAAGCACTAATATCAAACCAAACATGAATAAGTAAACTATAAACAGATTGTATACCCTCAAGAATCTGCTTCCCCTTCTCGACTACTGAAATAGCAAAGACCCTAGGCTGCTCCCCTTTCCTGAGCATAGGACAATCCTTGGCAATATGATCAGTCTAATAGAAATTGTAACAACCCGCTGGTGCAAGTTTTGCACCAAGTTTCAGAAACTTCTCGATCGATGCTTTAACCATCTGCCCCTTTTTCCCCGACCTACAACTTGCAGCAAAATGTCCCTTCTTTCCACACTTATAACAAGTTAAAGTAGAAATATCTCTCGATGGCTGATACTTTTGCTTGTTGCCACTGGTTAGCGCAACTAAAGACGGCCTTAGAGCCAAACCCTTGACCTGAAAAGTCATATTTATGATATCCTTGAATGCCTCTTATATATGATCCATCATACCCTTACATACCTTGTTGCACAAACTAATCCAAGCCTGCAATTCGATGATGCCGTTGAACCTCTTTTTGCCCAATACCTCAAACTCAAGCCATATCGCAGCAAAGTCTTTCCTTGGTCGATCCTGCACTACTCCTTCCACTATACTTCCCTCACTATAAAATGCCATAATATCCATAGTTTGTACTATGTAATCAAAGCAAAACTTCTTATAGTATACAAAAGAATAGAGCTCTTGGATATGATTTTCACCCTAACTTTCTGCCTTTCCTTTAGATGTAGTCTCAACATAAATGTGGGTCTTAAAATTGAGTCAACTTCTTTGACCTTATTACCTATCCAGTCTGGTAAGTAGCTAAGAAGAGTAGGATTCTAGTATCCAATTCAGTCCTAGAGTCTACATTTCCTAGATATCCTTAAGGTAAAGATGTCTATTAGTCGGCCTGGTAACATTGGATAATTTGTTTAATAAACATGCTTACTTAATTTAAAACTTATCTTCCAGAAACCACTTCATATATTACAAGCTAAACACCCATTGCTATAATTCATAACTCGTACTATGGGTTTACATAATATAGATACAATATTTAACTACAATACCTATCTACAAGATACGATACTAAAGCTAAAGAAAACATCTTATCAACCACACCCAAATACTGTTACAGAGGGCTCTCTCCCTCAAAGTCCTCTGCCGGTGGTCCTTCCAAATCCATGATATCTCTGACATTATTCGATTCCCGACCTGGATGGTCCATCCCCGCAGGTTCTGCTTCACCATCGGACAACCAGCCATTCATTTGTTCAATCCCTTCGGGCCCTATCTCATCATTGAAATTTTCCCCCATGTCTTCCTCATCCACCACTAATGGTTCTTCCATTTACCAAATAACATCATCGTAGTTCTCGGATACAAATTCCTTCTCTTGATCATCCTCCTCCTGCACCAGAAGTTCCTCCTATGGAACTTCAACTACCAGTTCCTCCTCTGGATCTTCAAATACAAGCTCTTCCTCTAAATCATCAGATACAAGTCCCTCCATCTCCCTTCTAGCCACGGCATGCCTAAACCTTGCTGTCAACCAGCTCTCTCTTTCTGCACTAGATACCATATCCTAAGAACTCTTAGTATTATACACTAAGACTTTCAGGAAGCCTAGGGATAGAGTTATTCAAAAGAAAGAGATTTTTCCTAAGGAAAGCTGAAAGGGAGTATAGGTTTATATAAATATTCTCTCTCGAATATATAATATACTCGACTCATTCTAGGGTTTCGCTTACCCTATCTCTAATGAGTCATACCCAATCAAAGCCAGGGTGTTCGCTCAACCTTGCACTATTGGTGCAGCGGATATTACAAAAACAAATGTAGATCGATGAATGTAGTAATCGGTGGATTGGAAGATACTGAAATGCCCAAATTCGTTGATCGGAAGATACCGAATTCTAGCTATCTCTGACACGTTGATCGCGCACGATACCGTGAGGAGAGATCTTCAATTCTTCGAGCGTTGATCAAGCGCACTTGATTCTGCGAATCGGCTTCTGCAATCGTTGAATCGAGCGCACTCGATTATCCGAGAGAGGAGATAGGAGATTACACTCAACTACCAATTTGAATGAAAGCACAAAGCTAACAAAAGAGAATTTTATTCAAAAATCAACCAACCATTACAAATGACTTACACGGCCTATTTATAGGCATTTGACTTTACAACAGAAATTTCATCATCTCCTAAGTCGGTTCCGACTTATAACAAACGACTCAAAATAGCCGACCTACCATAAGTCGTTTACGACTTAACAGTTTACAACACAACTCGCCTTAGCCGACTTAACAAACACGACTCATGACTTATGTACATAACGACTACGACTTACAAACAGCATACGACTTACGAGTTACAATACAGAAACACAAGTCTACGATCTATGACTTAAGTACAGACGACATACGACTTAAGAAATACAACATAATACCATACAACGACTCACCATTTAAGTCGTAGACGACTTAACGACTTAACCCAGTTCACGATTCATCCATAGTAGCGACTTAAGAAACAGCGGTTTAGATTAACTCGGCATAAGATTCAACGGCATCCAGAGCTTCAGCGACTTAACTCTTGACTCGCTAGGTCGTTCACGACCTACCACTTCACCAATTTGCTCTTCCTTTTCTCTGTGTGACTTGATAGGTCGTTCAGGCAACTCAACTAAGTGGTAACTCGGCAACGACTTATTCCCTGCTTCGTTAAGTCGTACACTCACCAAAACACTTCCCTTAAGTCGCTGCCGACTTAAACCTTCGCATTTTTCAACTTGCATTGCTCTTCCTGTAGTCTTAGGTCGTAACCCAGCACGTCCCTTAAGTCGTTGACGACTCATAGCTCCTTCCTTAAGTCGGTCACGACTTATACCTCCTTCCTTAAGTCGGTTACGACTTATGCCTTCACCTTCCTCACTACTTACTCGACTTATGTCTTTGCCTTCCTTGAGTCGGTCTCGACTTATACCTTTGACAAATGTGGCCTGCGCTGCATCATCCTCCCCAGGTTGAGAAAAATTCGACCTCGAATTTGTAAATTCTTCCACATCAGCTCGTTCATCCCCATGATATGGTACGAGATGTTTAACATTGAACACATCAGAAGTGTACACATCTTCTGGCAGCTTCAACTTATAAGCATTTTCATTAATCCGTTTCACGACTTCTACAGGACCAATTTTTCTGGCTTTTAACTTGTTATAAGCGCCCACTGGAAAACGATCCTTTGTTAACACTGCATAAACCCAATCACCTTCATTAAATTCAACATTTCTTCGCTTTAGATCTGCCGATCGTTTATACTTTTCATTTGCTTTCTCCAATCGTTCCTGAACGACTTTACGAAATTCCGTCAACCCTTCAACAAAATCAGCAGCTTTCTTAACTGTCCCCTTTGAGTGTGGTATTACCGTTAAATCCAACGGTCCTTTTGGCATACTAGAATATACAATCTGGAATGGACTGAACCTAGTACTTCGATTTACAGCATGATTATGGGCAAACTCTGCCTGGCATAACTTCACATCCCAACTCTTCAGATTGTCTGGCACAAGACACCTCAACAAATTTCCCCACGATCTGTTCACGACCTCGGTCTGTCCATCCGTTTGCGGATGATAAGCGCTGCTAAAATTCAACTTCGTTCCCACCATCTTCCACAAACTTAGCCAAAAATGACTCAGAAAACGAGTATCCCTATCCGACACAATCAATTCTGGCAATCCATGAAGTCGATATATCTCTTTGAAAAACAACTGAGCAACATGAACAGCATCCGCCGTCTTCTTACAAGCAATAAAATGTGCCATTTTCGAAAATCGCTCAACTATCACATAAATGGAATCGTTTCCCCTTTGTGTTCGAGGCAAACCCAAAACAAAATCCATACTCACATCAACCCAAGGCTTAGTTGGTACAGGTAACGGCATATATAATCCAGCATTAGTTGCAGTTCCTTTCGAAACCTGACAGATATGACATCGCTCCACAAACCTCTCCACTTCTTTCCTCATCGATGGCCAAAAGTAAGACTGTGAAATCAACTGTAACGTACGGTCTCTCCCAACATGTCCTTCTTCATGTAGCTCTTTTAAAATCTTCATTCTCAAACTACAATCAGGTATGCACAATCGATTTTCCTTGAACAGAAAACCATCTACCATCAAAAACTCATCCGTCTTTCCCTCCTTGACTTTATCAACAAACTTTTCAAAGTAAGGATCATTGACAAATAATTCTGGCAACACATCAAACCCTTTCACCTCAACTTTCAGTGTAGTCAACAAATGACTCCTCCTACTCAAAGAATCAGCCACTCGATTCGTCACCCCTGACTTGTGTTTAACAACAAAAGTAAACTGTTGCAGATATGCAATCCACGATGCATGTCTCGCTGAAATCTTGTCTTGCCCTTGTAAATGCTTTAACGCCTCATGATCAGTGTAAAGAACAAACTCCTTCTGAAATAGATAGTGTCTCTAGTGTTTAATAGATTGCACGACAGCATAAAATTCTACATCATATGTACTGTATCTCATCTTTGCTCCTGATAACTTCTTGCTAAAGTATGCAATCGGACGTCCCCTCTGACTCAACACTCCCCCAATCCCAACCTTGGATGCATCAGTATGTAGTTCAAACACTAACTAAAAATCCGATAATATTAGAATTGGTGCAGACGTCAAGAGTTCTTTGATTCGCTCAAAAGCAACCTCTGCTTCCTCCGTCCATGCAAACTGTTTACCCTTCATGCAATCAGTCACAGGCGCCATCACACTACTAAAGTGTGGAATGAACCTTCGATAGAATGAAGCCAACCCGTGAAAACTACGAACTTCCGTTATCGTCTTGGGCTGCGGCCAATTTCTGATAGCTTCGACTTTACTTTGGTCAACCTGTATTCCTTCTTTCGACACAACATACCCCAGAAATAAAACACTCCTCGCCATGAAAACACATTTCTTTGTAGCAGCATAGAATTGTTCTTCCCGAAGAATAATTAACACTTTCTTCAAATGCTGAACATGCTCGTCTTTACTAGCACTGTAGATCAGAATATCATCAAAGTAAACCACCACAAATTTTCCAATGTACGGCCTGAAAATTTGATTCATCACCCTCATGAATGTACTCGGTGCATTAGATAGACCAAACGACATTACCAGCCATTCATACAATCCTTCCCTCGTCTTGAATGTTGTCTTCCATTCGTCCCCTGGTCTAATGCGTATCTGATGATAACCGCTCTTCAAGTCAATCTTAGAAAAGATTACAGACCCACTAATTTGATCCAATAGATCATCAAGCCTCGGCATCGGAAATCTGTATCTGACTGTGATCTTATTCAATGCTCGACTGTCTGTGCACATCCTCCATGTTCCATCCTTTTTGGGTACCAATAAAGCTGGTACAGCACAAGGACTTAAACTCTCCTGCACATGCCCCTGTTCAAGCAATTCCTCTACCTGCCTCCGCAACTCTTCATGTTCCTTCGAACTCATTCGATAATGTGGTCTGTGTGGCAACACAGCACCTGGAACAAGATCTATCTGATGTTGTATATCCCTCAACGGTGGCAACTCCGTTGGTAACTCCTTTGGAAATACATCGTCAAACTCTTTCAATACCGGTTTTACTTCTTCTGGTATTTCAACCTCTTCACTGCTTTCTCGCCCAATCAACAAAAACACTTCAGGCTCCTCCTCTACTTCCTTCACAAACTCCTTCAAAGATAACAAAGTTTTGAGCTCTTCAATCTCCTCCAACTTGTTTTCCGCCTGTTGTCGCTTCTTTGGAATTAGAGTAATCTTTGTGCCTTCAAACATGAAACTGTAACTGTTGGTACGCCCATCATATTGCACCGCCCTATCATACTGCCACGGTCTCCCCAGCAACAAATGACAAACGTCCATATCTACCACATCGCACCAGATTTCATCTTTATATTTCTTCCCAATTGAAAACTTCACACAAGCCCTTCGTCCAACCTTCACCTCCCCGCCTTTCCTCAACCAAGCTAGCTTGTACGGTTTCGGATGTTTCTCAGTCTTCAACGCCAACTTCCTCACAGCTTCGGAAGAAATTATATTATCACAGCTTCCAGCAGCAATAAAAAATTTGCAAACTTTTCCCAGAATAGTACATGTTGACTGAAAAATATTGCTCCTTAACCAACTACAATCCTCCTCTTCCTTTGGTGTTAAACATGACCTCTTCATCATTAGATTGTAACCTTCGTCTCCTGTCACTTCTTCTTCCTCCTCATCAGGTGGTGAATTGGAACATTCAGCTTCTTCATCCTCATCCTCAACCTCCGCTATCATAGCTCTCTTCTTCGGCTTCGGACATTCGCTACTTTTATGGCCCATTTCTTGGCAATTATAACATTTGAAACCATTATTGACTTTCGCCTTCCCAACCTCATTCACAACTGGTTTTGTAGCGACTTTTGAAACATTAGCACTTCCACTAACACCCTTCACTTGATTATTGGAATTTGTAAACACACCACCTCCTCCTCGTCCCTGTTTCTCCTAAGCCAACGCTTTCTGATGTGCTTCCGCTACAGATCTGGGATCAAACATGTTAACTATATCCTGAATCTACATTCGCAATCCCCCAATGAATCTAGATGTCAGCTGCTCTTCCGTTTCCATAATATCATTCCTCGCAATAAGCTGATAAAATTCATCTGCGTAATCATTAACATTCTTTGTGCCCTGCCTCAAATTCTGCAAACGTTGATACATCAAAGATTGATAATTGTAAGGTAAGAACGTTGCTTTCATCAATTTCTTCATCTTCTCCCAAGAATCAACTTTTGACTTCCCCATTCGTTCACGTGTAAGTTTGGTTTGCTGCCACCACGCCAAAGCTCTACCCCTCAACCTTGTAGCAACCAACTTCACTCTACGATGTTCCGGAACTTCTTTGAAGTCAAAAATCTCTTCAACATTAGCTACCCAATCTAGAAACTCCTCCGCTTGCATACCACCTTTGAATTCAGGAATTTCAGTCTTCATCCCCGACTCCCACTTGTGATCATACTCAGAGTGATTTCTTCCTTGTCCTCGTCCTTGTCCTTGAACACTACCACCATCATACTCCTCTTCAAAATCAGATGTATATCGTTGTCTATCTCGTCCACCCACATCTCTACTACCTTCACGTCTACTACCATCATCCCTTCTATCTACATTCCTCCGTTCACGATCATCCACGTTCCTCCTACGCCTTTGATCATCGTCAACACTTCTGTCTCGATTGGAATGTGGCGAGACTCTACTTCCCCCATGGTTAGATTCAGGTGAAACCCTTCTCCGATTTTGATTCATTTCTAACATCATCTTCTCTAATCGTCCAATTCCTTCGTTAAGCTTTTCACTAAAGTTTTCATTGATTCTTTACTCCATCTCATCAGCTTCTTCTCTTCGATACAAAGCTTCTACGTTTTGATGTCGATTAGCTCTCCTTGGTGGCATACTTGAAAATTCACAAAACTCTTCGAATTCAAACACAATTCGAACTTTGATCCAAAATGAAATGGATCGAAAACTCCCACTTTGTTGCTACTTCGCGATGAACACGATGAACACAACTTCTCCAAATGAGGCAAATTTGATCTCCCACTCTTCTACTTAGCTCGGCTTCTCACTTCAAGCTCGGCTATCACTTGATCTCTTAAAAACTCCAAAATGATTAGGCTCCAAGTCTCGATCTAGCTATGATTGGCTAGAACAAGCTCTGATACCAAATGGCGCAGCGGATATTACAAAAAAAAATGTAGATCGATGAATGTAGTAATCGGTGGATTGGAAGATACTGAAATGCCCAAATTCGTTGATCCGAAGATACCGAATTCTAGCTATCTCTGACACGTTGATCGCGCACGATACCGTGAGGAGAGATCTTCAATTCTTCGAGCGTTGATCAAGCGCACTTGATTTAGCGAATCGGCTTCTGCAATCGTTGAATCGAGCGCACTCGATTATCCGAGAGAGGAGATAGGAGATTACACTCAACTACCAATTTGAATGAAAGCACAAAGCTAACAAAAGAGAATTTTATTCAAAAATCAACCAACCATTACAAATGACTTACACGGCCTATTTATAGGCATTTGACTTTACAACAGAAATTTCATCATCTCCTAAGTCGGTTCCGACTTATAACAAACGACTCAAAATAGCCGACCTACCATAAGTCGTTTACGACTTAACAGTTTACAACACAACTCGCCTCAGCCGACTTAACAAACACGACTCACGACTTATGTACATAACGACTTACGACTTACAAACAGCATACGACTTACAAGTTACAATACAGAAACACAAGTCTACGATCTATGACTTAAGTACAGACGACATACGACTTAAGAAATACAACATAATACCATACAATGACTCACCATTTAAGTCGTAGACGACTTAACGACTTAACCCAGTTCACGATTCATCCATAGTAGCGACTTAAGAAACAGCGGTTTAGATTAACTCGGCATAAGATTCAATGGCATCCAGAGCTTCAGCGACTTAACTCTTGACTCGTTAGGTCGTTCACGACCTAACACTTCACCAATTTGCTCTTCCTTTTCTCTGCGTGACTCGATAGGTCGTTCAGGCGACTCAACTAAGTCGTAACTCGGCAACGACTTATTCCCTGCTTCGTTAAGTCGTACACTCACCAAAACACTTCCCTTAAGTCGCTGCCGACTTAAACCTTCGCATTTTTCAACTTGCGTTGCTCTTCCTGTAGTCTTAGGTCGTAACCCAGCACGTCCCTTAAGTCGTTGACGACTCATAGCTCCTTCCTTAAGTCGGTCACGACTTATACCTCCTTCCTTAAGTCGGTTACGACTTATGCCTTCACCTTCCTCACTACTTACTCGACTTATGTCTTTGCCTTCCTTGAGTCGGTCTCGACTTATACCTTTGACAAATGTGGCCCGCGCTGCATCAACTATGATACCAAATGTAACTACCCGACTTTCCAACCCTCGAATGTCGACACTAATACATCCATGGTATTCATATGTCGAGAACCTAAGTGCCGGAAAGACGTATTGTTAGGGTAAAATAAAAAGAAAAGAAATAAAACAAGGAAGAAGGAACACAATATCAGAATCTCACAACGGAATTATAAAATATCAAAAGACAGTATAAACTATCATCCTTAGATACAAAGTTTTCTAGAGTTATAGCAATCGACCTGGACAGTTATAATAACTTATCCTCACAAACACTGATATATATACACACAAACAGTAGAAATAAATACTACGGTAGAAAATCATCCAGCTCATCTCCAGGAGCTCCAAAGTATCCATGGCTAAATCAGAAAACATACACAGGCTGATGCGAGCATTAAAAAAAATAACATCTGAATCAGTCTGGTAAACTAGCATGAGAAAACACGGATCAAACGGATTTTTAAAGTTATAAAAACCTTTCAAAATAAAGATATCTCATAAGACCATGCAACACATAAATACGAATGGGTTTTTACCTTACGATAACCAAAACATTTACAAAGAATCTGATGGTATTATAATAATGTATAAGGTTCAAAATAAATATTAATCATAGCCAAAACTGTTACACTGATTACATTATAGCATAATAGGAGTATAACCAAAATCGGTAAGGGATGTTTGTATAACGCATTTTCCACAGAGATCTCTTCGAGGAAGCCAAATCCGAACTCCATGCACAAGGATCAGAAGTTACCTGTCGAGCATCGTATATCTCTACATAAAACATACCATGAGGAAAACATAAAAGCCTACGCCTAAACATAAACACGAACAACATGAACCAAATACCATCAACCCCCGCATGTAACATCGATAAGAATACTCTAGATTTGGAGTTGATCCCATCGTTGGTTAGCCAAACCCCAAATTGTGCAGTCCACTCTGCCTTTAGCCATTTCCCATGTCGAGGTTATGTTCGGTATCTTTCACATGAGTCTTTATCACTTGAACAGAACACGAATCTGAAATGGGATCCTAACATCTTGAACAAATGTCCCAAGCACACATGCATTCCCATATCTCAACAGATCTCGAAATCACACATTGATTCTCATATACTGAATAGATCGTGAACAACTACATGTGTTTGAGCATCTTAAACAGATCTTGAATCTCCACGTAGATTCCCTTCTTCCACCATTTCCAAAACATAGAACTCGTATACTAGTTTTGAAGTGGTATTTAGTAAGTAAAACACTTACCGATCACGGACTCTTCAAAACAAATCGATGAATTTCCGGTTATCTTAATTCTGGTTCACTCAGAAGTAAGTGAAAGCCAAAGACATTTCACACCAATACTCCTCCCTAGGGGTTCTTATTGGTATGAAATCGTGAAGCCTTTTGATTACATCCTAAGTTAATATTTGGTCAAGTTCGATAGTCGACTAATCGACCATCCAGTCAAAACACTTGTTTATAAAAATCAATATTTGTATGCTTAACTCGTTTCAGATATTCCAACTTAACTATTCCTTGCCCAAGAGTGAAACAAGGTAAGTTTGGGCACCGGTTGCTCCAAGCCTTGCCTAGACACTTCATTCTTGAACCTTACAAATAGATAAGTCTAACTTGTCGGCTTTTAGTGTTAAGTATAGTATTATAACTTCCATAGACAATAAGAAATCAACTCGATTAACACGTTTCCGACATTTTCCACTTACATATTCCTCAGTTAAAAGGGAAGCTCGGTAGGTTAGATATCTATTGCTCCGTCCCTACTTGACATCAATCTTAACTCCCACAAATAGATATGATTACTTTATTGACTTGTTAGTGTTAAGCATAGTTAATTACTTTTCTAATAAGTAATTTAAACAATTAACCATTGGCCATTTAGCAATTCTAACCCCTTTTCTAAACCTTTTGTTTATACTTTCAACATACTTAAATACTTATAACAAGTTTTAGAACATTCATATAAAATATTACTTAAAAAGAATCATTTTGAAATTTACTTAAAAACATAAGAAACCGTGTTTTCCACAAAACACTCTTTTTATACAATTTCATAACTAATTATTAAAAATTCATATAAATCTCAAACTACTTTTAAAATACTCTAATAAGTGTTTGGCAATACTTTTAAATAGAATGATACAAAACACTCAAACTCAAAGTCCTTACTGAAACATTTGAGGTCAAAAAATCAAGGTTAAACGGGGCTGTTATGCACTAGTGATGCTTTGGCCGTTTTCAAGATTTTACTTAACTATTTACTGTTCAAGATTTTAATAGCAACAAACATACATATATAAAAATGTAAATATGGTGAAAAATCCCTACGAATATCTCTACAAAGTTCCATAACAATTGCCAAAATCAAGGCAATTCTGAACTGCATCCATAGCGACTATCGCTTTAAGTGCACTTCTAAATTCAAGTCATATTCCAACCTATGTTCAACTATAGCCTAAGTGCTTTGTTTCGAGGTCTAGTCATATGTTATACAAGTCCATTCATGGATACTATGTGCCACTTGTTTTCAAAACAAGAACCAAAATCAATTTTTAACATATGTCACTTATCAGTTCAAACAACATTTAATATTATCAAACATCAATATATATGTGATATTTTTCATTCAAAGTGAGGTGTTAACTCACCTTTAATCCAACAATCACCAAGATCTAAGCTAACCAAAGTCCAACCAAACCTAGCAACCTCCTTTCCTTCCTTCTTTTCTTGTTTTTGCCTTGCTCCTAGCCCTCTCTTTCTCTTATATGCTCACGGCCTATTGAGGTGGGTGGAGTATGGCTTTGCTTTTTCACAATCTAATAGGTAGAAGGTGCTGTTATGTTTTGGCAAGGCTTTTCTCAAAGTTTGAGGTGATTTGGAGATGGTTTGCAAATTATTTCCTTTAGGAATTTAAGATTAAGAAGGAGATGAAGCCATGGATATTTTAACTCAAAGCCTAGAAATATTTGTGACCTATTTCCTAAGAGTGTATCCCTCCTCATATAGGCTTAGAAATGATGATGAGAAAAGACCAAAAACCCTTCAAAACCCTAATGACATTAATTATTTCTTATCATGACAACTTTATGTCACTTTTTCTTTATTCATTTTGACCATTTTACCCTTACCATGTTAATATCTCTTATCCTATTAGAACTTTCTAGACCATTTCATGCTTTACGAAGAGGAGAGTGTATTAATTAGTTGCTAATGTGTTCATTTGATTATTGTGCATGATAGTTCGAACAACTTGTATCGATTGAAAAAACTTTTTATAGGTAAACCGATTTTCGATCACATTATCAATTTTTCTTCGAATAATATATTTTTGTAAACACTTTTCAAAAATAAGTTCCTTATCATTATTTATTAATTATAGTATGTTAAACAAGGTAACAAAATCATATTTATAACACATAAACATATCTCAAAATGTATCGATATTCGAAGACGGAGTGTTCGAATTTCCGGGTCGCTACATGTTTCTTACTTATGTAAATTTTTCCAAATAAAGATTATTTGCATAGAATTCAAAAGATAACTTGAACGCAAATAAAAGTACAAGTATAAAGACATAGATCACACAAATACAAGAGATCGAACAATACTAATGGACCACAATTAAAAGAACCAATCTTCAAAAACCATCTCTAGAAACACCACTTCCACTTCCACTTCTTCTTTCTCTTCGACAAAATTCTATTTCTTTAATCACCCTATGCCTAGCCTCCTTTCGTGATTCATCTTATTACTTCATCTCACGGCCCTGTACAAGCATTTGTTAAAATTCATTCCTTGATTGAACTTGACTTTCCCACAAAGTTTGCCTTCTTTCTTAGGTTTCCAAGACAAATTTATCCCATACCTCCATGAATCTTGCAAACTCTACATTCTGTTATTCTATTTGATTAGACTTATTTCTACCAAGTGACAACCATCAACACTTCCAAACAATAGTGATGTTTTTTTGAGCTTGGATCACGACTTAGACTATAATTAGAGTAGTTTATTCTCCTAAACTTATTCTACTGCACATGGATGAAATTGTTTGGATTCTTCCACTTTGGAAGATACGAAAGCAATTCAAAGCACTCTTGAAACTTGAATGGGTAACCATACTGAGCAAAGTAACCTTACGAGCATCTTCTATTTGTTACATAACAAAAATATATGAATAAAATACATTATCTCAAATGTTTAGATGAAAATGGTAAATGTATTTACAATGTCAGAAGGGACAACAACACTTCTTTGTGTAACGACCCGTAAATTAAACACTTTAAAATATGGATACTTAATATATTTCTAAATAATTAACTAATGGATTTTGTAACTAAAATAAAACTCTTTTAAATAATAACTAACGATGGAGAAATAGTTTTTAAAATTTGTTTACAAAAAAATTAGTTCAAAGAAAAATGGAAAATGTGGCCGGAAATCATTTTCCAAATTTTTTAATTTTTAGTGTCGAAAAACATTGTGAACATTTATGTAACATAAATACACATTCATATACAAGTTAGACTACATTTCATAATATGCATATATGTTTGTACTTTAGTTTATAAATATATGAAATGACATTTTATGAAAAATAAATAAGTTTAAAAAGTAAAAAAGGAAAATTGTCACAAAATGTCATATCTCTCAAAACATAAGTAAGTTTAGGCATCAAATCATGTTTGCTTATGTTTGTGAAGGGGGAGACATATTGGGGCATGAGTTCATGGGGGAGGAGGTGGCATGGTGACATGGCAAGCATGGAGCGAAGGTAATGTCCTTTAAGGGTGGTTTGGTAATTTTATTTATTTATTAGTATAAAAGCCAATTTCCTAATTTTTTCCCATTTTTCTCATTTCTATCTACACTTTCAAAACTTCATTCAAGTTCTGCTTGAGCTTTCATGGCTTCCTAAGTTTAAAAAGTGAGAAATATCCATTCTTTTACATTTCTTCCTCAAACAAAAACCACTAAAACTCACTTCACTTTTCAACTATCCCTCATCCTTACCAAAACAAGTTCCATATCCACCTAAACCCTCCAAGGCCGAGCTACCCTAAGCCCTAGGCCTAACCATATTGCCCTATATCCCACAAAAATCAAGGCTTTCCAAAAGCAAAACCAAGACCTTAGGCCGATCCAAGATTTAGTGAAAGTTTGGTTTGATTTAATGGACATTTCGGTGAGTAAAGCTCGCCTTTTAAACTAAAAGTTTGAAATTTATTTTCTTCATAAACTTGTCACTATGTAAGTTGCTTGGTTGATAATATTTGAATGTTATGTTGTCATCTTGGTTTGTGCTCGAAAAAGTAGACATTTTGGGTAATTAGTAGTAACTTAACTAGTTGTAAAGTGGAAGTAAATTGTTTATGTGATACCTTCTTTATGTTTATGAATGTTGTTTACTTTGTGTATATGTCATGCTTATGTTATGTGATGTGATGTTTGGATGTAAATCAAATGACATGAAAGTAGTTCTCGAAGTGTCTGTATAGCGACTATCGCTAAATCGTCACTTTTGGAAAATACCATCTCTTCGACATCTTTTGTTTTACTGTCGAGCTTGGGTTTTACTTTACAAAGTTAATAAAGTTTTTAAAAAAGGATGGATTTAAAATTAATTTACTAATTTAATAATCATTTTAAATTTAATTAATTATTTTAATTAATTAGGATTAAGGTTAAATAATTATCTTAATAACGATGTGTTTAAAATTAATTAATTACTTTGTTAATGATTTTAAAATTAATTAACCATTTTATCTAATGATGATTAAGTTTACTTAATCTCCTAAATAATGATAGATTAAAGTTAATTAATTATTTTAATTAATGGTGTTCAAAAATTAATTACTTACTTTTAAATTTAATTAATTAGTTTCAATTTAATTAATCTTTTCCATTAATGATATTTCAAATTAGCTAATTCAATTTAATAAATGATGTTTTAAAAATTAATTAATCAACTTAATTATTGAGATTTAAAATTAATTAATTAATTTAATTAATGATGTTTTAAAGTGATTAACCCTTTTTAATTATGGGTATTTAAAGTTAATTAATCAAATTAAATAATGAAGTCTAAAGATAGTTAATCGCTCTTATTAATGACAGTTAAGGATGATTAACCAATATAATAATAATGTTTTAGGTTATTAAATCATTTTTATAATGGTGTTTTAAAGTTAGCAAACCATTTTCACAAAGATGTTTAAAGTTAAAAACTTGTAATGAGATGCCTAAGCATGAATTTGGTTTTAAAAGTAAAATTTTGATTTGGGTAAGGAAAAAAAGTTTCTGTAAATGACATCGCTTATACGGAAA
The DNA here is from genome assembly GCA_030737815.1 of Allium fistulosum. Taxonomy (NCBI): domain Eukaryota; kingdom Viridiplantae; phylum Streptophyta; class Magnoliopsida; order Asparagales; family Amaryllidaceae; genus Allium; species Allium fistulosum. The sequence goes on along the minus strand of CM060903.1, from coordinate 1,397,517,355 downwards.
GAATTTAATCATACTATTGACACTAAACGTCGAGGTATGGAAAGTTGTTGTTTTCTCAAAAGATAAAATTGTCGTTAAGGCAATGCCTAGAGGTAACACTACCTTCACTTGTCTGAATTCATTTTTAACCAAGAAATAGTACAAGTTTGAAATCGATGAGTAGTGTTAGGAATATGAGGTTTCCTGTCCATATAAGATCATTTTATTATCTTAGAAATTCGATTTGTCGACTATCGATTACCTCAGCCTTCTTTATTATTCGTCATTCTAAGACGATGTGTTGCTCATTTGAGCTTTGTTATCCTTTGTCAGAAATAACTAAACCCAAAGAACGAGTGAGGGCCAAGCTATGTAGGGTTGCTCCCATTAGGGTACATTCACGTCCACTCTATAATGGATTTGGTTGTGCACATTGAGATATGAAATACTCGGTAATAGTTGGAGGGGTCCGGCTTGGAGGTTTCTCAGAACCATCGAAGTTCTCAAGCATATATTCTAGAGGTATACTTTTGGTAAGGGGGTGCACCCTACTAGTCATTGTTGGCAAATTTCCTTTTCGTTATTGATTTTAACCTTCGAATTTGTTTTACTTAATTGCATCTGGAAGAATATAACACTCTTCGCGATGTTAATTATTTGTATCTATTCTTTATATTTGGATGTTGTTTTTGTGAGAGGAAACCCGTTCCGCATTTGGCGGCACGATCTCACATGTTGTTGTCTAATCACACTTATTGTTTAGAGTTTTACTCATACCAGACATATTATCTGACCCGAGTTGTTTGTTTTCCTAAACTCTCGGGTACTTATTTATATTTGAGTAGTCCGACAGTAGCAGGTCTTAATGGGCTCTTTTGAAGACGATGTCCAAGCAGGAGGCTTTTATTTACTCAACTATCTATTCTGTTGTTTATTTAGTTTGTGTATATGTATTTTGTTTCAGCACGTGTAAAGCTAGCTTGTTATAACTGCCTAAGATGATTCTAGTAATTTTGTGTAACTCCGATAACTCTAAGTTATGGAGTAACCTTATGTACTATATTATTGTTATGTTCTATTTAATAGTTTCGTTGTGAGATTTTATCTTTCGTTCTTTATTTTTACCCCATGACAATTCATCTTTCGGATGCTTGGTCAATGGCACACGAATATCATAGATGTATTAAGTGTTGGTTCTAGGGGTCAGAAAGTTAGGTCATCACATTTGGTATCAGAGCTTCGGTTGAGCGAACACCTTAGCCTGATTGGGGTACGACCCATTACAGATAGGGTGATAAGAACCCTAGAATGAGTTAATCTTGAGAGTGCATTTGTATCACCCATCCTAAAGTCTCATTTTAGTTCCTTTGGTGTTGTTTCCCTTAAACTATTTTTGTCCTATCTTTGTGTAACGACCCGTAAATTTCAACTGTTTTAATAACGTAATTAGTTGAAATTTTGTGAAATTTTAAACGATAAAATTTTGAAATAAAAATTTAATATTTGGAATACGTCTAGTTAAACATAGCAACTGGTAAATTTTCGTCCGAAAATATGAAAGTTTATTTCGCGCGTAAACTCACTTCAATTCAATCAGTTAAAAAGCGATGAAAATAAAATGTTTCCGAAACCTAAATATTTTTACATAGAAAAATTCTAAACCATCTTTTGAGCAAGATGTCAGTTTGTCGTTTTTCCAAATTCGGACATTTTTGGCTCCGTCGATCTTATTTTTCAGCGTTTTTCTCGCATTTTTTTCCGCTAGTATAAAAAATCGAAATTTTATAGTCAAATCGTATCACTGATATCCATACATCGTTTTGATCATCTCGTTGTGCTGATCTCTACAGTATATTTATTCATGTATTTTGGGGTCCGATGCGCGACGAAATGATTGAACAGTTCGTTGTAACGGTACCGGAATTTTTTTTGGCTTTATGTTTTTCCTTGTCGTTTCAAATTTAAACGTGTTGGCAAATCAAACAAACCAAACAGCCAATAGCCATTCGCTTTTAAACTCCATAAAATTGAGTAGATTCTTTGAAAAATGTATATTATGCAGTACTAATCTAGTTTCATTTTGAAATAACATAATATGAAAAGTGTACTGGTGCGTTTCATTCTTCAATGCATGCTGTTCTGCTTACATTTCCCATACGTTCTTTCTTTTGAGATAAATTCATATTAAATGAGCAGTATATAATATAAAATATAATATAGGAGCCTGTTCATTTTTTCTGAGACCCCAAATATTCGTCCCCTCACCATTATCCAACCTTCACCTTTCATATTTTTCCTCTCGTTCAACTTCCACCACCTCAAAACCGTTCCTCCTCCCCAACAACACCTCCGTTCAACTCTCCCCTCGGCCTCCGCCCATACGCCTTCCCTCCCTCTCACTCGATCACTTCCTACTCCTGCCTGCTCCCCACCCCATGTCAGACCACGTCGAACCAACTTCTGACCGGCCAGTCGAACCACCGCTACAGCCTCCTCCGATTCCGGCCCCATCAACTTCTACAGGCCGAGCACAGCCACCTGACAACACCACTTCCTTTTCCGCCCTGCCCTGGCACGTCCGCCTTTTTCCTTTGATTCGCTCTTGTATTATATAAAGTAAGTTACTTTTAGGTATATATACATTATAAAATATGCCTTGTTCTGTTCTAATATTGCAAATCTATGTTACGTTTGTTATAAGTCTATTCTACTTGTTTGAAAATTTGTCCATTTACTTGGAAACAAGTCCTAATGAAGTGGCTCTGTTATAACATAGTATATAGGCTGTTATATATCTATTACCTTATTTAAAATATATGATGCATGCGTGTATTCTATTAAAAGTCTGGGCAAACTACTCCTACTCTTTTATAAGTTGTATATGTTAGTTTTATGCATATTTCATGTTATAACTTACACGTTAATATGTTAGTTTTGGAGGAGTTATACAATTTGCATACGTGTATTTTATTTAAAAGTTTTGGGGTCTGCATATAATATCCACAAGCATTGAGGTTGCATAAGTATGTTTATATATATATGAGATGTTGATCGGTTCCTGGAGAAGAATAAATTTTATATAGTAATATATTTATGTGAGTATGTTACGATGGATTGTATATGGGTATGTCTGGGTTGAAAAAAAAAAGAAAAAAAAAGAAAACGTCTATATTTTATAACATAAAATATAAATTGGTTACAAGATCGGCCAGCAGTTCTGTTCGCAGTGCATTTTCTTTAGTACTATTAGTATAGTTAGAACTTGTATTTTTGTTTTGTTTTGTTTTTCCTCTATAGTTATATATTTGAACATGTTATATATCCGTATGTCAGCAGTATATAGTATGGTCCCAGATATGTTTGCATAAAGGCTGTTAATGTAATATGATCTAAAAAGTATATATACCTATATAATACATTCTGTTAGTCTGCGTTGTTATGTGGTACAGTAAAGCATGTTATACATGTCCATGGTTTAAAGTTACTTACTCTGTGCGTTAGTTTATGCATTAATATTATATATAGTGATAGTCGATTTCTTTTGATACATAGAGTTTAAATTAAAATAATATGAATTTATACAATGTTTAGATAATATGTAGGATTGGTCTGCATATGTATATTTTGATTATAAGATATATATTATATGGTTATCTATATATAAGCCTGAATGATATATATATATCACTAGATGCTGCATAGATATGTTACCGGATTAATATAATAAGTTTATTAATAAGGTACGTTATGTTTTTTTTGGTAAGCTATTTTGCTTACATGTAATATTTATTTCGAAATATGTAATGTATATACATTGATTTATGTATATGTTTTAGTTTAAAACTATGATATGGAAAACGTAGGTATATATAATTTTAATAAGTTTCAAAATTTATATTGGTTAGGAAAATAATATATTAGAATAATATATATAATTTGTTTCCGTCTACATCGGACAGTTTCTGATCTATTTGTCATCGATCTCTATTTATCAGCTCTGTTCGTCCAATTCGTGCCAATCTTGTTCGTTTGAGATTCGTGTCTGGATTCATAGCCCATTTCCTTGTCAAAACTCCTCTAGCCTCAAAAGGTGAGCACTCACTCACGATTAACGTTCTTTTATTTATTAAATTTGATTTCAATTGAAACGATAATTGAAATATGCTGCTGTTAGTTAATTACACTGTTATATATGCTATTGCCTGTATCAGTTCACCTGTGACATCTGACACCATTATCTGTTAATTATTTATGCAATGATAATACGGTTTGGCTGATAATTGATCGATTGTTGATATTTATATTGGACGTTAAATTGTTAATGTTAAAATGATAAATAGTATGAAATTGAACTTGATATAGGATAAATAAATGTTAAATTTGATGAACTGACATTTGTATAACATGACCCCTTTAACTGTTAAATTTATTGACACGTTGGATTTGTTTAATTACATCTTGAACCACTGAATGTATGTTGTTAAATTGATGATGGATGAAATTGTAATAGATGACAAGTGAAAACCGTAATGTAATAATCTTTAATCTACATGAAATGATAGTGTAGATTCTAGAAATAATTATATTAATTCGTACAAATAACAATGCGAATTAATACGGTTATTTCGGGATTATTTGAATTGATTATTGGATTGATATTGATTGTTGTTATTGCTTGTTTATTTACTTTGACACCATCCCAGTTATCACACTACAAGTTCCCTTTGATATGTTTTGATTTTGAATTGAATTGGAATCGGGTTGAAATGATAAATACCCAAATTGAACTTTGACTTAGGATAGAAAATTAAATAAAAACCCGATTGGTCAATAATTTGATTTGAAAATAAACGAAGATTTTATTTGAATAAAGAATATGGTTTTGAAATGAGGTTGAAATTTGAATTTTTGATGAAAGGAAAATGGTAATATTTAATAATCTGAAACAAAAGATTAACAATGTAATCAATGAAAGAATGTTGTTTAATTTGAGAAATGATTGAATTAAGTTTGAAATGATTTAATAATTAAGTTTGAAATTATAATTAAGTTTGAAATTATTAAACTTTGAAATTATTTAATAATTAAGTTTTGAACTATTTAATAATGAATTATTAAATGATTAAATTGAATTGAAATTCTTTAATAAGAAAAATTGAACTTTTGAATAAGTGAATTTTACTTCGTAAAGAATTGAAATTGAGTTTCTTTATTAATTAAGTTTTGGAAAATTATTTAAGGAAGTAAATAAGTGAAATTGGATTTCTTTAACAAAAATGAAATGTGATATTTTGGAATTAATGTAAGACTTGTAATTGGAGAATTGATTTGACGAATTTAGTTTAATTCAAAATTGTAAGTTTTGTTTTAATGAAGTTGAACTTAAGAATTGATTAAATGAATTGGAAATTTAATAGAAATTGTTTTGAATGATAAAGTAACTCAACGAATATTGAATGAAATCGATAAATGAGTTTAAATTGATTTGAATGTTAAATAGAATTTATTTAAATGATTTCGGAATGAAACTTATATACGAACTTGAATCAATATTTGAATTGTTTTAAATAGAAATTGAAATTGAATTATAAGATTTTGAAACGGAAAATTGGAAGTTTTGAAACGAAAATTTGGAAATTGTTTTAGAAAGACAAATGAAATGTTGATTTACGAATTCTATTTGAAATTGAAATTGATTTGGTTTTTGAAATATATAAACGACCAATCGGTGTAATAATTACGAAAGTAATTAAAGAGACCGGGATCGGTAATGGATATACTCTCTATCTGAACCGAAACCACTTTAATAACTATACGCGGAGTGTTGATCCAGAACGAAGTGGATGGTTTTGATGAACGCGTTGACTGAAGAAAGAGAACGATTTTGGATGACCCTTGACATGACTAAAACAGGAGCCGCGCCGGGCCATTGAGGATCGCCATCTCTAGCGGACACACTTCTTCGATACCATATCTATTACTTTTGTGATTCGATTTGGGTGCACCCCTCGATTATGGGAGTGTTGTTTCGCGGTGTTGGGGTAGTAGCTGCTATGCCCAACATCAGTCCGGATCAGGCAACTACTAGTATCCTAGTTGGTATCGCCTCATGTACCTTGTCATACTGATTATCCTATTCGCGACCACTACGATTTTGATTTGTACCTTTAGTATATGGATTGCCCTCTGGTGACTTCCGGTTTTGGGGAAACTACGGTCTTGTATATGCTTTTGGGAATAAAAATGTGTTAAGGGTGGAATGGGCCATGACTTAACGCTATTTTGATATCTTTTTATATTACTGATAGACATTATCTACTTAGCGTACATTACTACATAGTAGATAGTTTAACGGATCCTTAAAGGATGGTTATTCCAAACATCCTTTGAGTTACTTGTATTTCAATTGCTATTTCACTTGAGTTGGATTTATTAATATAAGAATGTTAATCCTGACTCGAGTGTCTTGTGTTTTTGCTTTACGCTCGGGTCAGACTGAGTGATCCAGTATTCGAGACTCACCATTGGAGTTGGAGCTTTACTTGAAGATCCAGTCATCTATTCTGCTTTCAGTATTCGATGATTCCAGTGATGTATTCTGATTTGTATCTGATGTATCGTATTACTCTTCTGTTGTAAACTCTGATGTATTTTATATATTCATATAGTAGCTTCATGAACTACTATCTCTTTTATTTCCGCTGCATTTATTACTCTGTGTCTGTTATCTGTGATTATATCTATTTACTGTATATGTTCAGTTTTGCCAAATTTAAATTAACAACGCGGTATTTTGAGCAATTCAACTCCGGCATGAGTGTCTACCTATACACTTATAATGGACGCGAATGGTCCAAAATGGCGGGTCGTTACAGTTGGTATCAGAGCTTTGGTAGCTCTAGGAAAAACTCAACATATAGGGTAAATGTATTTACAGATCACTCTCATTCGAGTTTCAATCTCTTCCTTTTGACTCGATTCCTTTGAATTTTTGGAACGTTCCCCTCGGTTCCGAAATTCATTCATGTCCTTCACCATTCATCTTCTTTCAATTCTGGAGCACCTCATAACTCCGTTTTGAATGATATCAATAATAGATCGGCGGTCTCGCCAATCTTCGAATGATCCGTAAAGGAGCAAAACTCCTTTATAATAGGCATCGATTTACCGGAGATTTCTGTATCCTCGGTTTACGATACTATCTATCTCCTGCTATACCTGAATTTTATTTCTTGAGATCGAATGTCGATTTACCTCGTAATTCTACAATGATCTTATTCTTGAAGTCACGGTCGACCCGGTTAAGGTTGCCCGCGGTTTATATAAACTTATCTATCTTCCTATTTTGTTATTTAATTATCTCATCTTTGTTTCAAACCTATCTTCGAATCAAAATTCTCTTTGATTTGAGTCCATCAAATTTGAATCTCTATCCTTGCTTTGAATTCATTCCTGTATCGTCGAGCAAAGAAATGTATTTGTAAATTAATATTTCAAATGTTTTAAAATATATTGTGTTGTTTGAGTTGTTGATGTTGATTTGGGTTTCCGATCGATTCGTCTGATCAACGCTATCGATAGGATTTCTAAAACACTTTAACAGAATAAACTGACACAATATCGTTTTCAAATTTGATAAATAAAATAAAGGTTTTGTGTGATTATATTATATATAAATATAAGTTTTCTGAAATTAAATTGTTAATGAATCTGTTGTCAAAAATGATAATATTTAATTTTCATTTATTGTTTGGAAAACCATTGATTATTCTAATATGATAAATAAATGAAATTATAGAACATGGTTTAAAATTTTAATTTGGAATTCAAATGGATTTAAATCAGAATTTGAGAATTTAATTTCCGGTGATTTCCAACTTTGATTTGAAAGTTTTAGGTGTATAGTTTTAAAATATTTTCAAATTGAAACCATTTCAAAGAATTTTAAATGTTGAAATCAGTGCTCTCTCTTTGTTGCTGGAAAATAATTTCGGTGATGGCGGCCGCATCATCGACATTCATTTTCGAGTTTCGAAGTGGAGATACTATTCCGTAGCTTTGCTACGGTTTTATTTTGAAAGATATTTTGATTTGAATTTCTTCAGTATAATTTGATTTATATATATATAGGTATCTTATTTTAAAATTTAATTTGATTTGATATAAATATAATTATATATATCTCTAAATTGTTTAAAGTTAATCGAAGATCTAATTCTTAAATTTTGTTAAATGATGATTTTAATTATAAATGAAACCAAAATTTGGAATAAATATTTAAACTTGAATAATTGAATTGGGAAAATTTTATTTGTATATTGTTCAACTGCATTCAAATACAACTTACCTAAATCATTCAAAAGTTGAGTATGTAATTGGAAAATATATAAGATAAATTGAATTATAAATAAAATTTGAGTGTTATAATAAATATTATACACTAAATTTTGATTATAAAGATGTTAATAGAGTTAGATAGGATAATACGTAAACTCAGTTAATAATGAAATAATTTGTTTTGAAAGAAAAAATTTTGTTTTGAAAAGAATTAATAAACTGAAATTTGATCAACATATGAAAATACCTTGAATTTAAAAGCAATTAGTAAATATAAATTAATTTAAATCGAAATTTATATGGTTTAAATTAATTTATATGATTTAAATATATGTGATAAGTGGAACAAATTTAAAGATAATTTGGAATAAAGAAGAATTTAAATTGTTGAAGAAAATATGAGTATAATAAAAGACTATTCAAATTTATGGTTTTAGAAATTGTAGATTGAAGATAATTGGATAATAAGATAATAAATTTAGAAATAGTTGAGATTGATTTTAGTGAAATCAAATGGATTAAATCAACTATTGAATATCAATTAATTTAAATTTGAATTTATATGGTTTAAATTAATTGTTATTTTGTATTTCAAATCTGTTTTTCCTTCTGGTTGTTTCTATTCTCCTACCTCGTTCCTTTTCGGGGACGAAAAGTTTTGAGTGGGGAGAGTGTAACGACCCGTAAATTTCAACTGTTTTAATAACGTAATTAGTTGAAATTTTGTGAAATTTTAAACGATAAAATTTTGAAATAAAAATTTAATATTTGGAATACGTCTAGTTAAACATAGCAACTGGTAAATTTTCGTCCGAAAATATGAAAGTTTATTTCGCGCGTAAACTCACTTCAATTCAATCAGTTAAAAAGCGATGAAAATAAAATGTTTCCGAAACCTAAATATTTTTACATAGAAAAATTCTAAACCATCTTTTGAGCAAGATGTCAGTTTGTCGTTTTTCCAAATTCGGACATCTTTGGCTCTGTCGATCTTATTTTTCAGCGTTTTTCTCGCATTTTTTTCCGCTAGTATAAAAATTCGAAATTTTATAGTCAAATCGTATCACTGATATCCATACACCGTTTTGATCATCTCGTTGTGCTGATCTCTACAGTATATTTATTCATGTATTTTGGGGTCCGATGCGCGACGAAATGATTGAACAGTTCGTTGTAACGGTACCGGAATTTTTTTTGGCTTTATGTTTTTCCTTGTCGTTTCAAATTTAAACGTGTTGGCAAATCAAACAAACCAAACAGCCAATAGCCATTCGCTTTTAAACTCCATAAAATTGAGTAGATTCTTTGAAAAATGTATATTATGCAGTACTAATCTAGTTTCATTTTGAAATAACATAATATGAAAAGTGTACTGGTGCGTTTCATTCTTCAATGCATGCTGTTCTGCTTACATTTCCCATACGTTCTTTCTTTTGAGATAAATTCATATTAAATGAGCAGTATATAATATAAAATATAATATAGGAGCCTGTTCATTTTTTCTGAGACCCCAAATATTCGTCCCCTCACCATTATCCAACCTTCACCTTTCATATTTTTCCTCTCGTTCAACTTCCACCACCTCAAAACCGTTCCTCCTCCCCAACAACACCTCCGTTCAGCTCTCCCCTCGGCCTCCGCCCATACGCCTTCCCTCCCTCTCACTCGATCACTTCCTACTCCTGCCTGCTCCCCACCCCATGTCAGACCACGTCGAACCAACTTCTGACCGGCCAGTCGAACCACCGCTACAGCCTCCTCCGATTCCGGCCCCATCAACTTCTACAGGCCGAGCACAGCCACCTGACAACACCACTTCCTTTTCCGCCCTGCCCTGGCACGTCCGCCTTTTTCCTTTGATTCGCTCTTGTATTATATAAAGTAAGTTACTTTTAGGTATATATACATTATAAAATATGCCTTGTTCTGTTCTAATATTGCAAATCTATGTTACGTTTGTTATAAGTCTATTCTACTTGTTTGAAAATTTGTCCATTTACTTGGAAACAAGTCCTAATGAAGTGGCTCTGTTATAACATAGTATATAGGCTGTTATATATCTATACCTTATTTAAAATATATGATGCATGCGTGTATTCTATTAAAAGTCTGGGCAAACTACTCCTACTCTTTTATAAGTTGTATATGTTAGTTTTATGCATATTTCATGTTATAACTTACACGTTAATATGTTAGTTTTGGAGGAGTTATACAATTTGCATACGTGTATTTTATTTAAAAGTTTTGGGGTCTGCATATAATATCCATAAGCATTGAGGTTGCATAAGTATGTTTATATATATATGAGATGTTGATCGGTTCCTGGAGAAGAATAAATTTTATATAGTAATATATTTATGTGAGTATGTTACGATGGATTGTATATGGGTATGTCTGGGTTGAAAAAAAAAGAAAAAAAAAGAAAACGTCTATATTTTATAACATAAAATATAAATTGGTTACAAGATCGGCCAGCAGTTCTGTTCGCAGTGCATTTTCTTTAGTACTATTAGTATAGTTAGAACTTGTATTTTTGTTTTGTTTTGTTTTTCCTCTATAGTTATATATTTGAACATGTTATATATCCGTATGTCAGCAGTATATAGTATGGTCCCAGATATGTTTGCATAAAGGCTGTTAATGTAATATGATCTAAAAAGTATATATACCTATATAATACATTCTGTTAGTCTGCGTTGTTATGTGGTACAGTAAAGCATGTTATACATGTCCATGGTTTAAAGTTACTTACTCTGTGCGTTAGTTTATGCATTAATATTATATATAGTGATAGTCGATTTCTTTTGATACATAGAGTTTAAATTAAAATAATATGAATTTATACAATGTTTAGATAATATGTAGGATTGGTCTGCATATGTATATTTTGATTATAAGATGTATATTATATGGTTATCTATATATAAGCCTGAATGATATATATATATCACTAGATGGTGCATAGATATGTTACCGGATTAATATAATAAGTTTGTTAATAAGGTACGTTATGTTTTTTTTGGTAAGCTATTTTGCTTACATGTAATATTTATTTCGAAATATGTAATGTATATACATTGATTTATGTATATGTTTTAGTTTAAAACTATGATGTGGAAAACGTAGGTATATATAATTTTAATAAGTTTCAAAATTTATATTGGTTAGGAAAATAATATATTAGAATAATATATATAATTTGTTTCCGTCTACATCGGACAGTTTCTGATCTATTTGTCATCGATCTCTATTTATCAGCTCTGTTCGTCCAATTCGTGCCAATCTTGTTCGTTTGAGATTCGTGTCTGGATTCATAGCCCATTTCCTTGTCAAAACTCCTCTAGCCTCGAAAGGTGAGCACTCACTCACGATTAACGTTCTTTTATTTATTAAATTTGATTTCAATTGAAACGATAATTGAAATATGCTGCTGTTAGTTAATTACACTGTTATATATGCTATTGCCTGTATCAGTTCACCTGTGACATCTGACACCATTATCTGTTAATTATTTATGCGATGATAATACGGTTTGGCTGATAATTGATCGATTGTTGATATTTATATTGGACGTTAAATTGTTAATGTTAAAATGATAAATAGTATGAAATTGAACTTGATATAGGATAAATAAATGTTAAATTTGATGAACTGACATTTGTATAATATGACCCCTTTAACTGTTAAATTTATTGACACGTTGGATTTGTTTAATTACATCTTGAACCACTGAATGTATGTTGTTAAATTGATGATGGATGAAATTGTAATAGATGACAAGTGAAAACCATAATGTAATAATCTTTAATCTACATGAAATGATAGTGTAGATTCTAGAAATAATTATATTAATTCGTACAAATAACAATGCGAATTAATACGGTTATTTCGGGATTATTTGAATTGATTATTGGATTGATATTGATTGTTGTTATTGCTTGTTTATTTACTTTGACACCATCCCAGTTATCACACTGCAAGTTCCCTTTGATATGTTTTGATTTTGAATTGAATTGGAATCGGGTTGAAATGATAAATACCCAAATTGAACTTTGACTTAGGATAGAAAATTAAATAAAAACCCGATTGGTCAATAATTTGATTTGAAAATAAACGAAGATTTTATTTGAATAAAGAATATGGTTTTGAAATGAGGTTGAAATTTGAATTTTTGATGAAAGGAAAATGGTAATATTTAATAATCTGAAACAAAAGATTAACAATGTAATCAATGAAAGAATGTTGTTTAATTTGAGAAATGATTGAATTAAGTTTGAAATGATTTAATAATTAAGTTTGAAATTATAATTAAGTTTGAAATTATTAAACTTTGAAATTATTTAATAATTAAGTTTTGAACTATTTAATAATGAATTATTAAATGATTAAATTGAATTGAAATTCTTTAATAAGAAAAATTGAACTTTTGAATAAGTGAATTTTACTTCGTAAAGAATTGAAATTGAGTTTCTTTATTAATTAAGTTTTGGAAAATTATTTAAGGAAGTAAATAAGTGAAATTGGATTTCTTTAACAAAAATGAAATGTGATATTTTGGAATTAATGTAAGACTTGTAATTGGAGAATTGATTTGACGAATTTAGTTTAATTCAAAATTGTAAGTTTTGTTTTAATGAAGTTGAACTTAAGAATTGATTAAATGAATTGGAAATTTAATAGAAATTGTTTTGAATGATAAAGTAACTCAACGAATATTGAATGAAATCGATAAATGAGTTTAAATTGATTTGAATGTTAAATAGAATTTATTTAAATGATTTCGGAATGAAACTTATATACGAACTTGAATCAATATTTGAATTGTTTTAAATAGAAATTGAAATTGAATTATAAGATTTTGAAACGGAAAATTGGAAGTTTTGAAACGAAAATTTGGAAATTGTTTTAGAAAGACAAATGAAATGTTGATTTACGAATTCTATTTGAAATTGAAATTGATTTGGGTTTTGAAATATATAAACGACCAATCGGTGTAATAATTACGAAAGTTATTAAAGAGACCGGGATCGGTAATGGATATACTCTCTATCTGAACCGAAACCACTTTAATAACTATACGCGGAGTGTTGATCCAGAACGAAGTGGATGGTTTTGATGAACGCGTTGACTGAAGAAAGAGAACGATTTTGGATGACCCTTGACATGACTAAAACAGGAGCCGCGCCGGGCCATTGAGGATCGCCATCTCTAGCGGACACACTTCTTCGATACCATATCTATTACTTTTGTGATTCGATTTGGGTGCACCCCTCGATTATGGGAGTGTTGTTTTGCGGTGTTGGGGTAGTAGCTGCTATGCTCAACATCAGTCCGGATCAGGCAACTACTAGTATCCTAGTTGGTATCGCCTCATGTACCTTGTCATACTGATTATCCTATTCGCGACCACTACGATTTTGATTTGTACCTTTAGTATATGGATTGCCCTCTGGTGACTTCCGGTTTTGGGGAAACTACGGTCTTGTATATGCTTTTGGGAATAAAAATGTGTTAAGGGTGGAATGGGCCATGACTTAACGCTATTTTGATATCTTTTTATATTACTGATAGACATTATCTACTTAGCGTACATTACTACATAGTAGATAGTTTAACGGATCCTTAAAGGATGGTTATTCCAAACATCCTTTGAGTTACTTGTATTTCAATTGCTATTTCACTTGAGTTGGATTTATTAATATAAGAATGTTAATCCTGACTCGAGTGTCTTGTGTTTTTGCTTTACGCTCGGGTCAGACTGAGTGATCCAGTATTCGAGACTCACCATTGGAGTTGGAGCTTTACTTGAAGATCCAGCCATTTATTCTGCTTTCAGTATTCGATGATTCCAGTGATGTATTCTGATTTGTATCTGATGTATCGTATTACTCTTCTGTTGTAAACTCTGATGTATTTTATATATTCATATAATAGCTTCATGAACTACTATCTCTTTTATTTCCGTTGCATTTATTACTCTGTGTCTGTGATCTGTGATTATATCTATTTACTGTATATGTTCAGTTTTGCCAAATTTAAATTAACAACGCGGTATTTTGAGCAATTCAACTCCGGCATGAGTGTCTACCTATACACTTATAATGGACGCGAATGGTCCAAAATGGCGGGTCGTTACACTTTGTATTCTAATGATGCCTGTCATTGTTTAGGTGATTGAAAACGAGTATAGGAAGTAGAGGGAGAGGATATGGAACCAGCACAGCTACAAATGACAGAGCTACTTGAAATAGGCCAGTTGTAGAGCCGGATGAAGTAGTAATAAAATTTAAATTTCCTCAGAACTTTGCTCCTCCGTGCAAAAATTATACTACTTTGGGTGGTAAACAATTCTTTGAAACTGAAGATATTCTGGGAGTTCAGACATGGCTTCACTCTTGTAAAAGGATATTCGGGGATCATCGGTTGAAGGATGCAAGGAAGCGATTGTTGGTGTAGTGACAGCTCCAAAAGTCAGCAATGGATTGGCGGGGTTCGTTGACAGTTAATACCCTAGAGGAATATTTTTCTTAGGCTCAATTTAAGGAAGTCTTTGAAGCTTAGTTTATTCCGGAGGCGGGGAGGACTCGGTTGTTTAGGAGCTTCATGGGTTTAAAGTAGGTAGATGTGACAATGGCGATGTATAAGCATCGATTCAATGCATTGTCTCACTTTGGAGCAGGATTGATAGACACGCCACTTAAAAAGAAAGAATTGTTCATGTAAGGACTGAGGCTAGAATTCCATTGTGAGATGACCAATCATGTTAATGGTACCTTTATCAATTTGATCAGCATGAGCTTGAGATTTGAAGCTTTGGATATTAAGCAAGGAGTTCAAAAAGGTGTAGTGTCAGTAGTTAGTGCCCAACCTTTATCAGTTATCCCTGTTGCAAACAAGCCGGATTTCAAACACAAAGGAAAGAAGCAGTGGTCGGGAAAGAAACCCGAAGGTGGAACTCTAATTTAGAAGAAGTTGTCCAACTTGGCTAATGTTTTTTTTTTCAAGTGCAACTAGATGGGCCACTTTGCAAATCATTGTCCAATGTCTCCTGTTACAACAACAGTCAGCTTGGACACATGAAGAATGAGTGCCGCTTCCCAAAGAAGAGGTCACAAAGACAAGCTTTTTCTATTAAGGAAATACCATCTACTTCTGCGGATCAATAGGGAAAGCAGATGTTGCAAGGTACATTATCCATTTCTGATATTCCCATAAGAGTGTTGTTCGATACGGTCCTTCCCATAGCTTCATTTCATATGAAATAATGAACCAGTTAAACCATAAGTATGTTATTCTAAATAACCCTCTTTGTGTGACTAACCCTATTAGGGATCCGACGAATCTTGACACTATGTGTCTAAATGTGCCTCTTTCTTATCAAGATCGGCACTTCTCCTTTAACTTATTTATTCTTTGGTTTATGGGTTATGGGGTGTTGTTGGTAATGGATTGGTCGTCTAAATTTAGAGCGATTGTAAATTATGATCGAAGGATTGTCATAATTAGTGATGCTGGAGATGTTGGTGTAGATATAAATTAGGGGAGTCCAAATGAGTTAATGAGCAGTTTTCTATACTTGAAGTGGCTAAAGAGGAGATAAAAGATATACATATTGTTTGGGACTTCAAGGATATTTTCGATGAAGTGCAAGGTTTACCTCCTCATCGTGAAAGTTGATTTCTGTATTGATTCGATTCCAAGAACCAGACCGATTGTACAACCTTCTCGAAGGTTGGCCCCGAAAGAGAGAAAGGAATTAGAGAATCAGACATTTGATTTATTGCAGAAGACTTTGATCCGGCATAACATATTGAGTTAGGGATCGCCTGTAGTTTTTGTTACAAAAGCGGATGGTTCTCTTAGGTTATGTTAGACTACAGAGAGTTAAACAAGAGAACTATAAGGAATAAGTATCCTTTACCCAGGATCGACGATATGTTTGACTGGCTCTATGGCACTCGAGTATTTTCTCAACTGGATCTTGCCAATGGTTTTCACCAATTAAGGGTAGCAAAGGAGAGTGTACCCTTAACAGCTTTTTGTACCCCTAATAGTTTTTACAAGTGGTTAGTCATGTCATTCGGACTAACTAACGCACCTGCTTATTTCGTAGATTTGATGAATCGTGTGTTCCGGGATTTTCTCAATAAGTTTCTCATCTTCATTGATGATATTCTTATTTATTCTAAGATGGAGGAAGAGCAAAAATATCATCTCCAAGTCATTCTAAATACATTAAGAAGTCATATGTTGAAAGTGGAGTTTTCTAAGTGCCATTTCTGGAAATTTGAAGTTAGGTTTCTGGGGCACGTAGTTTCAGTAGAAGGCATATTAGTGGACCTAGCTAAAGTAGTTGCAGTTTAAGACTGGAAAAATCCTAAAAATGCGACAGAGGTTAGAAGTTTTTTTGGATTGGCAGGTTTTTACCAAAGATTCATCAAAGATTTCTCGAAGATTGCTTCTCATCTGATGAAATTGACGAAGAAAGATGCTAAGTTCATGTGGACACCTATGTGCGATCAAGCATTCAATGAGTTGAAGGAGAAATTAACCAGTGCTCTGGTTTTTAACTATTCCAAGTAGGAGCGAAGGGTTAACTATATATACGGATGTATGTAGAACCAGATTAGGAGCAGTGCTGATGCAAAATGGGAAAGTCATTGCATATGAGAGTCAACAGCTGAAACCACATGAGAGAAATTATGCTATGCACGATTTGGAGCTTTTGGCAGTTGTCTTCGCACCAAAGATATGCACACATTATCTTTTGGATGAAAAGTTCGAGTTATATATGGACCACAAATATTTAAAGTATTTTTAAACCAAAAAGATTTGAATTTAAGGCAGCAGACATGGCTGGAGTTTCTCGCTTCTTATGATCTGAATATTCTTTACACCCCTAGGAAAGTGAATGCTGTTGCAGATGCATTGATTAGGAATGTTGCAATGGTTTCCAATTTAGAAGTTAAACCAGTGTTGATGGAGAAGATCGCAGCTAGTCAAGAAGAAGATCCTCTTTTGGCTTGACTCAAGAAGGATGTCCAAGAAGGTATTGATCTAGTTTTGAGATTGATCCCCGAGGATTATTAAGAATGAACGGGCTATCTGTGTTCTAAATGTTAATGGTCTTAGAAGAGAAGTGTTAGTTGAATGTTATCGATTAAAGTTATCTTTCTATCTTGGAGTGACCAATGTGTTCAAGGATATGAAGAGAGTGTTCAGGTGGAAGGGGATGAAGAGAGATGTTTCGATCTTTGTGAGTCCGTGTTCAAACTGTCAACAGATTAAGAGTGACCAACAGAAGTCAAGTGGATTGCGTCAACCACTTGAGATCCAAAAGTGGAAGTGGGAGTAGATCTCTATGGACTTTATTGATGGACTTCCTAGGTCAAGAAAAGGTAATGAAGGTATTTGGGTTATCATCGATCGGCTGACCAAGAGTGCTTCGTTATTTGGGTTATCGTCGATCGGCTGACCAAGAGTGCTCATTTCATCAGTTAAGCTTATTAGGACTACTGAGAATCTAGCTAGTTTTTATATGAAGGAGATTATGAGGCTTCATGGTATTCCTTATAGTATTATAAGTGACCGAGACCAAATATTCACTAGAGGTTCTGGAAGGGACTGCAAACTTCCTTAAGGATCCAGCCGAGTCTGAGTACAGCTTACCATCCCCAGACATATGGGAAAACGGAGAGAGTGAATCGAATCTTGGAGGATTTGTTGCGTTCATGCATTCTCGAATTTGGAGGTTCTTGGGAAGGTAGTCGAATCCACTTACAACAGCAGCTATCAGGCAAGTATTGACATGGCCCCTTTTGAAGCTCTTTATGGTCGTCCATGTCATTCTCCCTCGTGTTGAATTAAGTCTGATGATAGAATTGTTCTTGGACCTGACATGATCTTAGAAGCAAGTGAAAGGTAGCCGATATCCGAAGGAAGATGCAGGAGGCGTAAGATCGGCAAAAGTGTTATGTGGATCGAAGGCGCAGGGATCTTGAGTTCTTAGCGGGAGATTCGGTGTTTGTGAAGGTTTCACCGTTGAAGAGTGTTGTAAGGTTTGGGAAATCAAGGAATCTAGCCTCTTAATTTATTGGCCCTTTTACAATTCTAGACCGGGTTGGTAGACTTGCTTATAGAGTGAAGTTACCAAATCGACTATCAGATGTGCATAATGTGTTTCACATATCTCATTTACGTAAGTATGTACACGACCCTTCAACGATAGTGGAACCGGCCCAACAGGAAGATTCGAAAGTTCAGCTTAACCTGACTATTCTTAGGCGGCATATTCGAATCATCGATGGAGATATAAAGCAATCGAGGATGAAAGTTGTAGGTCTTATTAAGGTTTAGTGGAGTGAGGATGATAGGATTGCACTTAGGAGACTGTAGATAGTATGAGGGAAGCTTACCCTGATTTGATGTTAGGATAGTGTTTATTTGTTTGTATGAATTATGTATGCATTGTTTATGGTAGTTGCTTAGTGTGTGTATGTTGTATGAGTTTAATGATATATATATATATATATATATATATATATATATCTATGTGTGTGTGTCCTTTTTGAGTTATCTCCTTAAGTGTTAATTTCGAGGACGAAATTCTTTTAAGGGGGGGAGTGTAACAACCCGTAAATTAATCACTTTAAATTATGGATACTTAATATATTTTTAAATAATTAACAAATGGATTTTGTAACTAAAATAAAAATCTTTTAAATAATAACTAATGATGGTGAAATAATTTTTTAAATTTGTTTACAAAAATAATTAGTTCAAAGAAAAATGGAAAATATGGCTGGAAATCGTTTTCCAAATTTTTGACTTTTTCAGTGTCGAAATGTTATCGAAAAACGTTGTGCTCATTTGTGTAACATATATACACATTCATATACAAGTTAGAGTACACTTTAGAATATGCATGTATATTTATACTTTAATTTATCAAAATATGAAATGAAATTTTATGAAAAATAAATGTTTAAAAGGTAAAAAAGAAAAATTGTCACAAAATTTCATTTATCTCAAAACATAAGTACATTTAGGCATAAAATCGTGTTTTCTCATGTTTGTGAAGGGAGGAGACATATTGGGGGCATGAGTTCAGGAGGGAGGAGGTGGCATGGTGACATGGCAAGTATGAAGTGGAGGCTATGTCCATTAAGGATGGTATGGTAATTTTATTTACCATTAGTATAAAAGCTAATTTCAAAATTCTTTTCTCATTTTTCTCATTTCTATCTTTACTTTCAAAACTTCATTCATGTTCTACTTGAGCTTTCATGGCTTCCTAAGTTTAAAAAGTGAAAAATATCCACTCTTTCACATTTCTTCCTTGAATAAAAACCATTGAAATTCACTTTTCCTTTCAAATACCCCTCCTCCTTACCAAAACAAGATCCATATCCACCTAAACCCTCCAAGGCCGAGTTTCCCTAAGCCCTAGGTGAACCATATTGCCCCCTAGCCAATAAAAATCAAGTCTTTCCAAAAGCAAAACCAAGATCTTAGGCCGATCCGAGATTTAGTGAAAGTTTGGTTTGATTTAGTGGACATTTCGGTGAGTAAAGCTCGCCTTTTAAACTAAAAGTTTGAACTGTATTTTCTTCATAACCTTGTCACTATATTAGTTGCTTGGTTGATAATATTTCAATGTTATGTTATCATTTTGGTATGTGCTTGAAAAAGTAGACATTTTTGGTAATTAGTTAGTACCTTAAACTAGTTGTAAAGTGGAAGTAAATTGTTTATGTGATACCTTCTTTATGTTCATGAATGTTGTTTACTTTGTGTATATGCCATGCTTATGTTATGTGATGTGATGTTTGGATGTAAATCAAATGACATGAAAGTAGTTCTCGAAGTGTTTGTATAGCGACTATCGCTATATCGTTACTTTTGGAAAATACCATCTCTTCGACATCTTTTGTTTTACTTTCGAGCTTGAGTTTTACTTTACAAAGTTAATTAAGTTTTTAAAAAAGGATGGATTTAAAATTAATTTACTAATTTAATAACCATTTAAAATTTAATTAATTATTTTAATTAATGAGGATTAAGGTTAAATGATTATCTTAATTATGATGTGTTTAAAATTAATTAATTACTTTGTTAATGATGTTTAAAATTAATTAACCATTTTATTTAATGATTAAGTTTAATTAATCTCTTAAAAATGATAGATTAAAGTTAACTAATTATTTTAAATAATGGTGTTTAAAAATTAATTAACCAACTTAATTAATGAGATTTAAAATTAATTAATTAATTAAATTAATGATGTTTTAAAGTGATTAACCCTTTTTAATTATGGTATTTAAAGTTAATTAATCAAATTAATTAATAAATTCTAAAGATAATTAATCACTCTTATTAATGACGATTAAAGATGATTAATCAATTTAATAATAATGTTTTAGGTTATTAAATCCTTTTTATAATGATGTTTTAAAGTTAGTAAACCATTCTTGCAAAGATGTTTAAAGTTAAAAATTTGTAATGAGAAGCCCAAGCTTGGTTTTAAAAGTAAAATTTTGATTTGGGTATGGAAAAGAAAACAGCATCGCTTATACGAAAAGAAATTAACATACTCTTGACACTGAACGTCGAGGTATGGAAACTTGTCGCTATCTCGAAAGTTGAAATTGTCGTCAAGTGCTTAGAGGTAACACTACCTTCACTTGTCCGAATTCATTTTTTAACCAAGAAATGGTACAAGTTCGAAATCGATGAGTAGTGTTAGGAATATGAGGTTTTCTGTCCATATACGATCATTTTATTATCTTCGATGGTCGATTTATTGACTAACGATTGCCTCAGCCTTTTTTGTTTTTCATCATTTTAAGACGATATGTTGCTCATTTAAGCTTTGTTATCCTTTGTCAGAAATGACTAAACCCAAAGAGCGAGTGGGGGCCAAGATATATGGGGTTGCTCCCATTAGAGTATTTTTACATCCACTTTAGAACGGATTCGGTTGTGCACATTGAGATGTGAAATACTCAGATACTCAATAACAGTTGGCGGGGTCCGGCTAGGATGTTTCCGAGAGCCATCAGAGTTCTCAAGTATATATTCTAAAGGTATACCTTCGGTAAGGAGGGAGCACCCTCCTAGTTATTATTGGTAAATTTCCATTTCCTTATTGATTTGAACTTTCGAATTTGTTTTACTTAATTGCATCCGGAAGGGTATAACACTCTTTGCGATGTTTACTATTTGTATTCATTCTTCACATTTGGATGTTGTTCTTATGAGAGGAAACCCATTCCGTGTTTGATGGCATGATCTCACATGTTGTCTAATTACACTTATTGTTTAGAGTTTCACTCATACCAGACATATTGTCTGACCCAAGTTGTTTGTTTTCCTAAACTCTCGGGTACTCGGTTATATTTGAGTAGTCCGAGAGTAGCAGGTCTTTATGGGCTCTTTTGAAGACGACGTCTGAGTAGGAGGCTTTTATCTACTCAGCTGTCTATTCCGTTGTTTATTTAGTTTGTGTTGTGTAAAGACAGGTTGTTATAACTTCCTAAGCTGATTGTAATATTTTGTTTAACTGTGATAACTCCAAGTTATGGAGTAACCTTATGTACTATATTACTGTTATGTTCTATTTAACTGTTTCGTTATGAGATTTTCTATTCTGTTCTTTATTTTTACCCCAGGACAATTCATCTTTCGGATGCTTGGGCAATGCCACACAAAACCGTGGATGTATTAAGTGTCATTCCAAGGGGTCAAAAAGGTGGTTGTCACACTTTATTGGTCTTCTATTCTAGATAATACTGCTAAATTATTTTGGCAGACTCAATAACATCCTCTTAATGAAGCATGAGTCAATGGTACTTTTTCCAACATATCATAGAAGTCGGTAACTTTTCATCAAAACTTCTCTCATTTCACGTTATTCCTAGTAATATTGTGATTTGGAATCCTAATCCAAGACTTTTCTAGGAATGCATACTATTTAGGAAATTTAACTTATTTTCCTTAGCGTCATTTGGTTCTTCTTCGTCTTAAGCAGCCTCGACTTCTTCAGTGTCTTCAATTCCAGTTGAAGTTGAACTTTGTGAAGCCCCTTAAGCATACCATTAACAACTCCCACTATTTTCTCCTTGTTGTATTTCGAGCTTTGAGCTAATTGGGTTTCTGACACTCCTTCTTTGTTGTTGTCTTTGGCATTTTCTTCGTCTGCTCTAACTGCTTGCTTTTCTACATCTTCTTCTTCATCATCGCTACTTTCTTAGGCATCAACACTAGTGCTTTGGGTGTTATGGTCATAAGAGGAATCTCTTGCTAGGTTTTTCTTAACGTCTTGGTTAAGAATTTAGTACTGAGCACTAAGCTAATGATGTTTTTGTGTTCATCTAGTGTCATCAATGACATGAACTATGCATGGTCTACATATTGTGAGGGAACACCAAGTTGATGAGGGACGGGTTGGTGGCGGTATGGTTGTGGCGCATTAAATGGTAATATGGTTGTTGATGATGTGGGATGCTAAGTGAAATGTTTCAAGGGTCGAGTTGAAAATAATGAATGTTTTGGTATGGCATAAAACCATGTTCGTGTTGTGGTAAATGGTATTGTTGTCTATTGTAAGGACGAACATCTCGATAATCATAGGAAAAGTATGATAGGTTCATCACTGGAGTTTAGGAGGGAAAACTATTTTCTTTTATTGCTTGCGGACTTTTTACCAAATGACCACATGTTTTGTATTACAAGAAATTGAGTAATAGAAGAAGAATGTCGTTAAAAAAAATTGTGGTGGATGTAAGAGTTATGTGGCATAATATATATATCATAGGGATAAATAGCCATTGGACTAGCTGTTAGTTACCATTTGCATTACCGTTTAAATATAAAACGAAAAAGACTTTGTTGTTTAAATATAAAATGGCAAATTGTTTGTCGTCTTATAAAATGACAAAGATTTGCCATTTTATTTTAAAATGGAAAAACTCTTTGTTGTTTTATTCACTGTTCCTCTTATTAAGTTCACCAACCACTACACCAGAAAAGACTTTTGGTAGCGTTGAAAAAACGCTACCATAACTTATGGTAGCGTTTTAGAGAACGCTGTTATACGACATGCAACTAAAAGTCTAAAACTTTTTGTTGCGTTGTAGTAAACGCTACCAAAAGTCACTTTTAAATGCAACTATAGGTATTTTCTGTAGGATTTAAAAAACGCTACCAAAAGTCACTTTTAAATGCAACTATAGGTATTTTCTGTAGGATTTAAAAAACGCTACCAAAAGTCACTTTTAAATGCTATTATTTACAGTTGATGGTTTATATCATTTCCAGCAATCGCTTATATACTATTCATATTAAAACGAACGATCAATCGCATAATTTTCATATATTCAAACAAACAATTAAATCACATAATTAGCATATACAAACAATCAATCATATGATCATCATATTCAAATAATTGCAAAAACATGCTAATCTCATAATCAAATATAATATCCATAATCAATTCGATAGTAGTTTTTCAACAAAATAAGTCAAATACTACAAGCATTCACAGACAAGTTTCCACAAATGGTACTAACAAAATACGACAACATATATAACAATTAAATTCATGTTCGTTGCTTAATTACCAATAGTTCTTTGTTGTCGACAGTCTTCGCTTCGAAATAGCTAATTACCTGCAAACGAGTTTAACAATCAACAATATATATATGTATATATATGTATATATATATATGTATATATATATATATATGAAAATCATGTAATCTATAACTCGATATTCTATATTAACACATATTAACAAAAATTGTTCTATTTTTATATGCATCCTATATAGTTCCCTAACGAATACACAATTTTCAATTTACACGGATATTCAGATCAAAACTGGGTTAGAAGTCTGACTAGATTTCATTCTATGTGCAGATTGTGTATTCAGTACTATGGGTAGATTGTGTATTCAGTACTATGGTCAAGTTAAATCTTATAAAATATGAAAAAGTATCTGGAACGTCCGTAATCCATCGATGATGCATCCATCCACTAATTGAAATGTACAATTTTCTTTACCCTTGTCGTTTTCTATTGATCTTTTGATATGAGACAATCAACTCCAAAATATAGAGTGAAAATGCTATTTAAATTGATAGAGTAATAATTCAATTGCCTATCTAAACCAACATAATGTCTATAATAATGTAATACTTTGTATTTTGATAAAAAAATATGACCTTGGTATTCTTGAATCAAATCAATATGCTTCAGTCTTGGTACGATTTGCAAGCGCACCGATGAGATTTCCATATGGAAAGGTCTGCATATATATACCAATATATATATATTAGAAAATAGTTCTGCAAAAATGTACATGTACAAAAGAACAAAGTATTAAAAGAGATAAGTCCATATGTACAAAAACTTTGCAATACCCCCTCCCACTCGTGATTATTCTCCAGCTAACACGGATTGGACCCCACAACAACCACCTCTTCTGGATTGGATTGGAGTCATCGCAACTGAGCTTCGCTTTTTCTCACCTCGGCTTGCATCCGTAATAGCATTTATGTTTGCACCATACTTTGTTAACTGCTCATTTCAAGATGGCTGGTGCCTCAACATATATCCACATTCTCTAGTCACACTGTTCTTAACCTCAGCATCCGCCCTTAGCTAGTAGTATACCTCCAACAAGCACACTGTTACTGCACTTCAACTAACTTAGTTTCAGCAAACTATATAACATATCAGCCATCACACATCAAAGAAAGTCGACCTCCTATCCTCAGATCGGATCCCTGCAAATAGTTTCAGCCAGCTCAGTGCCAGCTTCACATCAGATCTCCGGATGTGTGCAGTGCAACTCAAACTTCGGTCAAGTCTTCTGACTAGCCACATTCAGTTTCAGTGATCGGCCATGTCTCCCTTTTGATAAGCATTTACTGTTGTCTTTGAATCCTTGAAACGTGAGCTGCTTCATTTTGGTCTTTCCTATTTTGCACCTGCTTTAGTTTCATGGCATCTTATGCTGCAATAATTCCATGACCGTGCAGTTCTTTTGGTAATGTTGAATTCAAGGCAAGTAAAAATTTATTTGTTGCGTTATCTTTTAATTAGCACGGGAGAGCATCATTTGGTAGTGTTGACAAGACATATCATCCCAGATGGTTTACAACATATACCAAAGCTGCTGAACAATAAATTTAGAGTAAATATTTGTGGAGTGCATGACTACATGCACGTAATTATGAAGCTGAAAGAATGCATCTAACATGCAGTTTACCTGGAGATGGAGATGGGTTCCTACAGGATAAACATGGTATGTACACGAAGACTGAATTTTAGTATGTGTAAGAATGGCATTTAAACTATAAAATGAACTCATTTTTAGAAAGCGACAAGAAACTTTACTAACAGAAAAAAATTAGATTCAACAATTTAAATCAAGAAGTTACTTTGTCATTAGGAAGTAGTTCAGCTGCTTCCCGCATTGGAGCATCGAAATCAATGTGTTGAACAATGGACTGGTCTACTTTATTTTCCATCAAATATCTTTGAATGTGGTGCCTTACACAAAAACTTGAAGGATACAAACCCACATAAGTCCCTTTCACCTGCAAAAGACAAAACTGGTATATTTCATTGTCATGGGACTCATAATACTGGTATGCAAAATTACGACAGTAGCTAAACTGGGAAACGATGACAACATGAGTTTTTATATTAAGTTACTATGTCATATACTAATTTGATATCTTTATTAGCCACAAGTTAAGAAAATAAGAAAAAGGAAATTCGCTTTGTTAACCTTTTGTTCATCTAACCTGTTTCAACAAACTCAAGAAGAAATGCATGTTTAGTAATGAATCTAAAGTGGGCTGCTGGTTAACAACTTGTTGGCTATCATTATGTCAGTGAATCGGCAATTAACAAATTATTTGAATTACATGGTCAGCAAGCAGAAACTCATTTACTAGGTAATAAAATAAATGTGATGAATTATTGGGTTCCAACATTATTAATTAAACTAAATCATGTGAGCTTCTTTTACAAAGTCAGTGGTTCAGAGGAAAATTCTTCAAGCCATAATATCACACGAACAAATAATTGGACGATGTGATCTACCATAACAAACTGGCAAACCATGATTGGATTGATATAACTTTCCAACATCTTGAGAGCCAACCAATGCCATATATTCCTATTCTGGAGACCACTCACCCATCATCTTCAATATTTGCATTCAAACTATTGCCAATGGCCTGAAACCATTTAAATATCTTATTCGTTGGCATAAGAATCCAAAAACAAAGATACAGGTGAACCATTTTCCAAATTTTCAAAATCGGAAACCAACTGTACACCATAATCAAATATAGCGGAAATCAAGATGGCCATCGAAAAGAACAATGTAATAAACCACAAAGAAAATACTGATCTCTGAACTCTCGCCGCTAAATGGCAGGAACTACTAGAGAGCACACTAACCAAATTTTTACTACATCTCTCCTCTGTGCTTTCCCATTTGCAACTGCCTTCATCATATATTATCACTTGATTAACGAAGGATATTATAATTTTCACCCACTAATTTTATATGAACTACTTATCTATACTTATTAATACTGAATATAACTTTGACTTTGCATCATATGTTATCACATGATTATAAATGTGCATTTCTAGGAACAAAATTATTTTTTCACTAACCTTCAAAGATTTTTTTTTACTCAATACTAGGTCTTTTCCACTCCATATGCAAGGAATCTAAAAAGGAGAAATAGCATATCAATATCAACTACTAACTCGTGTTTCAAACGTACAAAGCACAATTGACAAAATTTTGATTTCATATACACATGAACTCAAAATCAAACTAAATCAAGGTTTTCTCAACGTACCTCTCATCTATAAATGAAATAACCACTAACGATAACTTTAGAAGTAACCCAAACCATACATACTCCATGTAGCTATAGTAGACAGAGATGGGAGATCATATTTCATGAGTGACTAAGCAAATTATAGCAAATAATACAATAGTAATTAAAATTGGTGACAACAATCTGGTGTGTTCTCTCATTATGATTTTTTTTCTGACCAAGGTATAAAAATATAAGTCTTTACCGCTAGATAATAGCATCTGTGTGTATAAAGTCACCCATTTCAGAAATAATAGTTGATAAATGAACAATCTTTCACAATAAAGCTCGTGTTTGACTTTGTATGGGTTACTTAATAAACCAAGATGCAAGCACTTATGACTATATAGCAACTGCTATGTTAGTTAACAAAATAAAAGGAGGACAGGAACATACCAAATAGTGCATTAAAATTAAAATTAAGAACGTGAATTAAAGGATGAAGTGTACAAATCGTATCAATACAAGATTATAATCGTTACCTTGTAAACAGGACGAATCTGCCTTCGCCTATTTTGTTTGCAATATCAAAACTGTTGGTGGCAGCTTTAATCTGTCTCAGGGTAAATGTACTAGTCTGCAACTCTAGACCTTCATGTTCGCCATGCATAGCATGTTTTCTTCTCCAGCAAATCCAAACTATGATTTGCATCTAGATTAAGTTGTAATACTTCAGTTAGAATAGTATGATATAATGCAATCATCTTGCTATGTAGCATGTACCGCACAAAATGTTGACATTAAATACATATATCTGAAGATTCTTTGCTGTATATTATTCTCTTCATAAAAATTAACATGTATTGGTTTCCAAATTGAATTAAAAGGGAGGGATCCATCGTAAATAAACTAATATACTTTTAAAACAGCTGCTTTAGTGAATGTTCTTTGGTTTACATTTTACTAGTGGTAAGATAACTATGTGCATGTTCCAAAAATTGGATAAAGACATAAGAGCTAAATCTACCACTGTATGACTGGTGTGACTTTGACTAAGTGGGGTTTAGAGGACATGGTAATATAATTCAAATAAAAATAAAAATAAGAAATAGTGAAACAAACCTATTCAATATTGACATCTGAAGAAATAAAACCAGGTTTAGTTTTGCCACTGAAAACAATTTCTGTAGATGCTCTAAATCCGTATAACTAAGGGTACTTTAGCAGTGTTTTTCGACTTATATCTTTGTCCAATATTCCAACTATTATTGTCGGTAGAGTATAGATGACAGAGTAATGATATATTGCCATAGCTTGTACACCTCTCGCTAGGAATAATAACTCAGTGAATATGAACACAAGAGATGGATGGTAACTAGTACACCATATTTCCAAACTTGTTTGCAGAATCTTTACGCCACAACTTCCGCAGAGAAATTTGGATCTGTACCCCATTTGTATCCACATCCTCTATTCAATAGTACATATCAAAACTTAGAAAACTGTATAAAACCACCATATGCAGCATGGTTGTTATTGTTTCATTATAGTAAACTGTTACCTTAAGTTCATTTCATTTGAAAATAATATTGTTAACAGCGACCCTGCTCATTTCTGCTTATTTTAAACCATGGAATACATGAAAATTTAAATGATCGTACCAAACAAAGATTAAAAACAAACGACAATTAAGTATATAGTGATGCATCCCATAATCTTATGTTCAATACTTAATCAAGTAATAAAAAACAGCACTATAAAATCTATATATCCACACCTATCACTTCGCATTCTATACAAAGTCACAAACAGTTGAAAATGGAAGCAAAGGTACCAGCCTGCATTGTATTAACAGTAGCGTTAGTCTTTTCACTCATTAACAAAACAAACGCAGTAGGAATAGCTATATACTGGGGTCAAAATGGGAACGAAGGCAGTTTGGTAGATACCTGTGCTACTCAAAAACATTTATTTTCCAAAACCCCAAAACTAAAATTGAAAATTCATATAAACTTATTGTCTATGATTCCAAAAGTAAACATATCAGTGACAAAATTGATGTTCCTCTTTGAAATATCCACCCATGGCAAATAAACCTTCATAATATTTTGTGTTTCAAAGTTTCCAACAAATGGATCTCTCAAATGTAATCTTTCTATGTCGTCTGGGCATTGAAGAAAATCATGAAGCTTCACTTGATTCCAAGCAACTTCAATTCCTTCATACTCAGCGAAAGCTTTATAGCTAAAAATTCATGAAAACATCAGTAAAAAAGCCATTAATTAGAAATTAATATTCTCATCCATGTACAAAAATATTGAAATGAAGATTAACCCTAACCAATCTTTGAATAAGTAATTGAACTTAATTTAAATTCGAAACTTATGCAGGAAAAGTTGGGTCGAACCTTATAACAAGTAAAAAAAAATCAGGAAGCATCAAATCAAGATTATGAATTCAAATCTCATTCGAATTTGAACGAATTTGATAAATCAATGAATCTATTGAAAGCTCACCAGCTTGGCATGGAAGGCTGAGAAATGAAGCGATGTTGTAGAGGCATTCGGTTGGCAAGATACTAGTGGTGATGGATGAGGTTCTAAGTTGAAGATAAAGGAGGTATGCTTTTTATGAATCGGAGAAATTTTTTGGTTTCAGACTCAGGAGAAGTTTATTTTACGGTTTTGGGTAGGGAATCGAAATAATTAAGAAAGGAAAGCGGGAAGGAAAAAGATTCACCGTTTCTAGGGCGGGATTAGATTAGTAGCGTTGATTTCTTGTACTTTTTTAATCTTTTAAGTCAATGGTTGCAATTAGGTATTAAACGCTGCTATATTTTGCTACTAATAACTGATTTTCTTGTAGTGAACTACAGAATCCATTTGAAACAACCACAGAAAAGTGAACAAGCCATACCTGATTATATTGTGGCTAGTTCTGTCCAAAATTTTCACTAGATAAGCCATGCTAGTTTGGCTCTAACACATGGACTTTTCATATAAGCACATAAAAATAGAAGTGGAAATTATTTTTACCTTCCTCTTTTGTTAAAATAATAAGTTAAATCTCATTTTAACTTATCAAAGTTTAAAGTGCTTTGTGTATGATAAAATGATCCTAACATTTTTTCCATATTGTTAAAATAGGAAAATAGTGTTAAGGAAAAACACTAGATATTTTTTAGCCATGAGGATAGTAAATTTATTTTTAAGCATCAAGAACAAACATAAACCAAAAATATAATAGAAGTCCATTTGTTTTATTTAAAGGATACAACACTTTCTCACGTTTAATTAGGGTTTCTTAATTTCACGTGATAGGGCATGAAAGATGGAGGAAGGGTATGTTGTGTTTCGGTGATGTTGTGAAAAATGTTAAAGGAAGTGCGAGAGGTGTCTACGATGGTGTGGTGGTCAGTGGTGTTGGAGGCGGTCCGTCAAAGCCGCATGGTTGAGAGGGAGCAGCATGGTTGGGGAGGTGGGATGGAGATGGAGGAGACGTTGGTAAGGGGAGTTGCGGCCAATGTTTTAAATCTTGAATTTTGGTCATGTCTCATCCTAAAGAATTTAGAGAGCTTATCTCATGTCGGGTGAGATCTCAAATGAGATGTGTGCATCTCGGTCGTCCATATCGGATATCCTTCTCGGTTCCTAAAATTTATTCCGAAGCTATCTTGGAGTATATGTCATGTCGAAAATTTCGAGACGTTAAGATTTTTGTTAAGTCATTTATACTCTAGTTCGCGCTCCGGGGACTCAGAGTACTCTAGTCCGCTTCAGGAACTTAGAGATTTTTCTGAAGTCATTTATATTCTAGTCCGCGCTCTGGGGACTCAGAGTGCTCTAGTCCGCTTCAGGGATACAGAGATTTTTCTCAATTCGTTTATGCTCTAGTCCGCGCTCTGGGGACTCGGAGTACTCTAGTCCGCATCAGGGATGTAGAGATTTTTCTCAAGTCGTTTATACTCTAGTCCGCGCTCTGGGGACTCAGAGTACTCTAGTCCACTTCAGGGACATAGAGATTTTCCTGAATTCTTTTATACTCGCTTCAGGGACATAGAGATTTTCCTAAAGTCATTTATACTCTAGTCCACGCTCTGGGGACTCAGAGTACTCTAGTCCGCTTCAGGGACATAGAGATTTTTCTGAAGTCGTTTATACTAGTCCGCACTCTGGGGACTCAGAGTACTTTAGTCCGCTTCAGGGACGTAGAGACTTTTCTCAAGTTGTTTATACTCTAGTCCGCGCTTTGGGGACTCAGAGTACTCTAGTCTGCTTCAGGGACGTAGAGATTTTTCTCAAGTCGTTTATACTCTAGTCCGCGCTCTGGGGACTCAGAGTACTCTAGTCCGCTTCAGGGACTTAGAGATTTTTCTGAAGTCATTTATACTCTAGTCCGCGCTCTGGGGACTCAGAGTACTCTAGTCCGCTTCAGGGACTTAGAGATTTTTCTGAAGTCGTTTATACTCTAGTCCGCGCTCTGGGGACTCGGAGTACTCTAGTCCGCTTCAGGGACGTAGAGATTTTTCTCAAGTCGTTTATACTCTAGTCCGCGCTCTGGGGACTCAGAGTACTCTAGTCCGCTTCAGGGACTTAGAGATTTTTCTCAAGTCGTTTATACTCTAGCCCGCGCTCTAGGGACTCAGAGTACTCTAGTCCACTTTAGGGACGTAGATATTTTTCTCAAGTCATTTATACTCTAGTCCACGCTTTGGGGACTCAGAGTACTCTAGTCCGCTTCAGGGACGTAGAGATTTTTCTCAAGTCGTTTATACTCTAGTCCGCACTCTGGGGACTCAGAGTACTCTAATCCTCTTCAGGGACTTAGAGATTTTTCTCAAGTCGTTTATACTCTAGTCCGTGCTCTGGGGACTCAGAGTACTCTAGTCCGCTTCAGGGACTTAGAGATTTTTCTGAAGTCGTTTATACTTTAGTCCGCGCTCTGGGGACTCAAAGTACTCTAGTCCGCTTCAGGGACTTAGACATTTTTCTGAAGTCGTTTATACTCTAGTCCACGCTCTGGGGACTCAGAGTACTCAAGTTCGCTTCAGGGACGTAGAGATTTTTCTCAAGTCGTTTATACTCTAGTCCGCGCTCTGGAGACTCAGAGTACTCTAGTCCGCTTCAGGGACATAGAGCTTTTTCTGAAGTCGTTTATACTCCAGTCCGCGCTGTGGGGACTCAGAGTACTCTAGTCCGCTTCAGGGACATAGAGATTTTTCTGAAGTCGTTTATACTCTAGTCCGCGCTCTGGGGACTCAGAGTACTCTAGTCTGCATCAGGGACGTAGAGATTTTTCTCAAGTCGTTTATACTCTAGTCTGCGCTCTTGGGACTTAGAGTACTCTAGTCCGCTTCAGGGACATAGAGATTTTCCTGAAGTCGTTTATACTCTAGTCTGCGCTCTGGGGACTTAGATTACTCTAGTCCGCTTCAGGGACATAGAGATTTTCCTGAAGTCGTTTATACTCTAGTCCGCGCTCTGGGGACTCAAAGTACTCTAGTCCGCTTCAGGGACGTAGAGATTTTTCTCAAGTCGTTTATACTCTAGTCCACGCTATGGGGACTCAGAGTACTCTAGTCCGCTTTAGGGACTTATAGATTTTTATGGAGAGCAGTTGTATTTCCACCCGTTTGATTTGTATTTCATTAACCGTATCGAGGTTAATGTTGTCAAATGAACGATCAAACCACGTTTTCTCATGGAATGGGACTCTGCCCCTAGCATCAAGGATGAAACATGAAAAATAGAAGATTGATTCTCATCTGCTTGGTGATTATAGCTCTTCCAATCAAGTCAAGGAAGGAGGTATATGACAGCTAGATGTAAAAATAAATAAATGAAAAAACATTCAAACACTAAACATATAGAAAATGGCACATGTATAAGACCAGGATATTTGACTGAAACAAGAATAAGTTTTCCACAGGTTATAGTTTAGACTTTTAGTTACAAAAGCTTCTAAACAAGTAGAAGATAAAGTTATATTTTAGTTAAAAAAGCTTCTAAACGAGTAGAAGTCAAAGCTACACCGTAGTTACAAAAGCTTCTGTTCGTCGACGGAAATTCTATCGATTTAGAAAACCGTCAAACGAATTTAAATTAAAAATAACTGAAAGCGCACGGCGTACACTTGTAGCACATGGCGAATACGGGTTGATCCGCAGGGAATTGATGATTTTAAAATTCTATTCAATCAAATTAACCAAAGTTGAGAGTTGCTTACGCTAGAAAATGACAAAAAATGACAAAAGGAAATTGATAAAAATATGAGAGTGTGAAGGCAATTTAGAGATAATTCCACTCTCTAAATCATATAGTTCAACCAAATATGAAATTATGATCTCTCTTATTTGGTCATTAGTGCTTTAATTGATGTGTCTATCATAAGTATGGCATATTCGTGCTATTAGTTAGCTAACATAAGCCATCAAACTATAACACACCCCTTAAACCACTTACTAACTTTCATAAAATTTGACAATGAAAATGAAATCTATTTTAAGTATGGCCTATTAACTATTGATTAGAAATATAGACCATCAAATTTTAATTTCAAATCACTTTCTTTTGCCATAATCATATTTTGATGAAGAGGCAATTAGTGTTAGTGATTGTTTAAGCATAGCCTATTTGATGTCAACAATATAGGCTATCAAATTCAAAGCAAAAATAACTAGTAAACCATTTCTATCATCATCATTAAGCACAAAAAGAGAGCATGAATTAACAAATAGTTGAAGCTACATAATTAGAGAGCTTCATTACCCCTAAATTGAAGGGGTTTAGCCTCTCATATTTGTCATTTGATTAACAAATGTAGCTTGCAACATGAAAGCAAAAAGAAAGCAAAATGAAAGAAAACTATTCTAATTGCATGAAAGTAAATCTACAGTACAACATGAAAGGAAATAAACAAGAAAGGGAAAAGAACATGTATTAAATTGCATAAAAAAAATTACATAAAAGAAGAAATGGCTAAGTAGCCATGAAAAGAAAGAGAGTTTTCATTTTATTTTCCTAAGAGAAGAGAGCCTAAAAGAGAGACTAAGGGAGAAGAGGGGGTTACATGAAACATAAGGGGATTTTATACATGTGTTAAACCCTAATTCATAATTTTGGGGAATGCCCAAAATACCCTCTTAGGAAGTGTGGAGGCCAAGTAATTATTAGCTTCAAATAATCCTCATTTAAGTGTACATGAAGCCATTAAGTCCATAAGCATGTGCATTAGCCTCTAATTTGTACATTAAGGTAGGTGGGTAGGTGGGGTCCTCCATTATCTTCACTTTGAATTATTTCCATCTTCATTTGTTCTCTTCACTCTTATGCATGCATATATCATCATGTAACCACTTGTAAAATTCACCAAATTTCCTACAAAACAACATAGAAAATTCCAAGTAAATTTTCACAATTTAATAAATGCATAAAAATGACCATTTTGCCCCTATATGAAGATGAATATGTGACAATTTCAAATAATTTGAATTTTGGTTTAAATAAGTTAAAATACCCAATATGATCATTTATTTAATTTAAATAGATTAAATATGGTGGTAAAAATATACACATTTACGTGCACATCAGCTTCTAACTAAGTAGAATCAAAGTTATATTTTAGTTCCAAAAACTTCTATACAAGTAGAAGTCAAAGCTTATTCTTCATTTTCATACTCTAAATCCGATGTTGAAGTAGTAACTTCGTCCAATTTATATGCATCATCCATGTAAAGATCCAGAATTTTAGTAAATTGATATTTGAAATATTTAATTGTTTTTAAATATTGAAAAGTTAATTTTATAAGTTAAACAACTTGAATTTCAAATATAGCGATTTACTGGATAATTTAATTATTGAATTTAATAATGAAATTGTTTAAATAATCGAATCTTGGGTTTTAAGTTGGACAAAATGATTTCACAGCTTATTTAAATTCTATTTAATAAGAATGAAAATAGTAAACTTTTAATTTTGATTTAAAAGTGATTAATGTGATTTTCATAATAATTCGTTTTAATTAACTAGTAAAAATAGCCTTCTGGGGCATTGTCTCAGATTTCGATGAAATCAGTTTCATTAGATTCATAATAGTATATTATTATATGGTAACGAATTTCATGATGATTGGATGTATCATTTGGATGTGCGAGATCGAAATGCGAAGAAATTAATTTTGGAAATTATATATAATATAACTGGGTTTAAAAAGCTATCTTCTGCATATAATCAAATTAGGTTTTGAAACAAGTTCCATTGTGTTCAAAATAGAGGTACAGCATATAGAATGCCAGGTGGTATGTCTCGATAGGACTTCGGAATTTTAGAACGTTTTGAAATTCGATATTTTTAAATTAAATATATATATATATATTATATGAACATGACCTTGCCCATACCCTTACCTCTACACGTTCCAGATCATACCCACCCACATACTAAAGCCCATACTCCACATTCCTCTTTTATATCATCCATACTAGTGAACAACTACCAGAAGAAAGAAAATGGCAAATTCTCAATCCAAGAAGTATTCAAAAATTCATAGCTTGCAATCTATTCTTCTAAAAAATCCAAAACAAATATATTTGGATCCCCTTTGAATAGATTTTAATTTTGATGCACGTTTGGAGGTGTATGGCCATGATAGTTGATGCTCGAACATGTCCAGTGAGAAGCTCAAAACTAGGGCTTTGATGTTCTTGAATTTGAAGGGGAATTAGAGATAGTGGAATTCGAATTCGAGTTCGTGAGGTGAAATAGCACCTCGGCACAAAGTTTCATGGTGTTCGGTCGAAGATACAAGGAAGCGACATTACCATGGTCACATTCGAACCCATGGGTCATGGTTGGAGGTAGTTGATCGGAGGGCAATTTGAGGGTGTCGGTAGGTCGAGTTCGAGGAGGGGAAGTGTTCCGTGATGTCCGATTTTGGGTTAATGGTCCGGAGTTTGGTGTCGGTTCGCACATGCACGAATCGGGCATGGTTTCACTTTGCTGGAGAAAGAAGAAAGAGTTTGGGAGGAAGTGGGTAAAAGTGTGACTAAGTTAATTATGCAATTAGTTTATTTCATTTTAATTTAAAAGAAATCGATAAATTAAAATTTTAATAACTCTCTCATACGGAGTCCAATCGAGACTAAACTTTTTGCGTTGGGCTCGTAATGATGAAAGTTTTGCAATGGAGCTAGTTGGACTAATTTGAAGATAGTTGAAATATGGGCTAAATGTTGTTCGGTTTTAGTTCCAAACCGGAACGCCTCGACGGAAATAGAAATAATTGTGAGTTAAACTCACCTTTTTGGTTAACTAGTATGATATATAGTTGATAAAAATTATTGAATGATTGTTTGGATGAATTACTATATTTATTAGTTGGTTTGGATAAATTTCTGCCCCTGGAGCGGATGAGACCCTATTACGTTCCCGTGTAAGAGCGGATGACCCTTTGTATACGAATCATGCCTCAAAGCGGTGATTTATATTATTTGATTATATATTGTTTGTGATGCAGGGAAACGGGTAGGAGCAATCCGACGGGATTCCTCGCTATTGTTGAATTGTTCCAATAATATTTCTTTTATATGGGTTATTGAATAACGAACCTGATTGTGGACACTATGGTTATAACATTGTTCTATGTTTGAAAGCAAAAACCTAGTGATTATAGAAAATCAATAACAATGTTGGTTAAGAGTTTGGCGGCTATTGGCCTGAAATTAGTATTTTGAAATACTATAAATTTCCAATTGAATTGAAATTGGCATAAGACAGGAAATGATTTTAAATTCGAAAATTAGGG
Source organism: Allium fistulosum (assembly GCA_030737815.1). NCBI lineage: Eukaryota > Viridiplantae > Streptophyta > Magnoliopsida > Asparagales > Amaryllidaceae > Allium > Allium fistulosum. Next base: position 1,397,480,383 of record CM060903.1, on the reverse strand, counting down.
TTTTAGAAATATATTGTTTTAAAGTTATTTAATTATATTAATATTATTTAAAAGTTATTTAATTATATTAATCTTGTTTTAAAGTTATTTATTTATATTAATGTTGTTTTAAAGTTATTTATTTAAATTAATGTTGTTTTAAAGTTATTTAATTATATTAATGTTGTTTTATAGTTATTTAATTATATTAATATTGTTTTAATGTTATTTAATTATAGAAATATTATTTTAAGGTTATTTAATTATACTAGTATTGTTTTAAAGTTATTTGTTTATAGTTAATATGGTTTTAAAGAATTTATCAAAATGTTAATATTTGGAAAGGTTAATTATTCGATGAATAATTATGGTTTGGTATTAATAATAAGGATTATTAATAGGGCTTTGAAAATAAATTATTATTATTTATAAAATTGGTAAAGATTAATATTATTGTTTCTTAGACAATATTTTGAAATTATTAATTATTATTTTTAAGATGTTTTAAAGTTAATAATTTTCATTTATTTATAATGTTCTTAACAATTATTATTATATAATGGTGTTTTGAAGTAAAATGATTTTTAATTATTTATAAATGTTTCCGAGACCTATGAATAGAGTTGAAAGACCTAGATTTTATGAAGGAGTTTATAAAACTGTTTGAAGACTTAAGGGAAGGTTATTTATAAGGTGAAAGAGTTTATAAATGGTCAGATATTTATAAACAAATTTTAGAAACCGGTTTATAGATTTATAAAAGAGTTTTAAAAATGGTTTTATGATTTTATAAAGGCTTTTTAAATGATTTAGAAATGTAAAAAAAGAATTTATGAGCAATTGAAATGTATAAAAGAATTTTATAAATGGTCCAGAAGATTTATGAAATGGATTATAAATGGTTTTAGAGAATTATAAGGAATTTTATAATGATTTTGAATCAAATAAAAAGAAAGCCTTTCTCAGTTTTATGAATATACTTATACCGTTGAGATAAGTATATGGATATTTTCTAAGTATTGAAATATAGGGATTTGCGGTTATACCTTTGTAAAAGTATTTTTATACAAGTAATTTACAAAGTGATTTTTAATGAATGAAAGATGTATTAATGGAGGCTAGTGATTGCTTATGTGCTCAACCAATGTTGGTTTTCCATATGAAATAAATCCCTGATTGAATGTTTGTTATTCGATAGTTAAATAACCGACTATCGAAATTAGACCCAAATGTAACTTTGGAAATACCTAGGAGAAATACGTGAGTTATATGGCACAATCATTTCCGATGATGTTGTACTGTGCATATAAATCTCATTTCATTCTCCTAGGACAATGATAAGGAAATCTGTCCACTAACAGTTAGGAGGTAATCTCCGATCTTATCTTTGACTGTTTATTTCCTAAAGAACCGGGGTTGAGTTTACTGGGAATTATCGAAAAGTTGTTTCGAAGAGACCGGGATCAGGTATGTTACCCAAAAACCACTTTGATCCAACAAATGCATTTCGAAGTGAAGACATCTTGAAGATGATGGAATTGAAGATGGAGTTCTTAAGTGTTTCGTTCAGTCCCACTACGAACTTGTATGGATGAATGCTGATATTGCATTGTTGCGTGGAGGGCAGTGTTAGCATTCAAAATGGGAAGTGCTATATAAAGGTAATACGTAGCCTCGAGCCTCATCACTCTGGAAATGAAAAAAATTGGGCATGCAACAGGGCTAAGTGGGTCGCTCCCATCAGGGTATGGTCATTCCAAATCTAGATCGATTACTATCGCTTATTGATGCTTCGGGGCCCAACTAGGGTGATCATATTCGGTACTGCTAGTCAAGTGCTTGGCCGGTCCTGTGTGGCATGGGTACAAGAAGTTCTTGTCAGCCCCGGTGCATTTATCTAGAGATGTACCTTCGGAAGGTAGTTCCTTACCTTATCATAGCATGAAATCCATTTTCCACCACGAGCCTTTATGGTTTTAATTGTATACCTATTATGCTGGAATTTAATTAATGTAACAATTTTTGCTAAGATTAATAAGTATTTGTATCTTAGACACTATTATAATATCAAAAAATTCCATATGAGATGTTTCGGTTATCATAAGGTGAAAACCTGACCGTGTTTATGTGCGGTATGGTTTTACGAGATACTTTTGATTTCAAAGATTTTTATATAACTTTAAAATCCAATTGGGTGTGTTTTTCTCACGCTGGTTTCCCAGACTGACTCAGGTGTTTATTTTATTATAATGCTCGGATCAGACCGAGCATATTACAGATTTAGTTGGACGCTTTGGAGCTTCAGGAGACGAGTTGGAGGCCTAGAGACGTATTCATGTATAAGGTTATTTTCCGCTATATTCATTGATGGTATTTATCAGCAATTGTAAGGGCATGCTGTTATAACTGTCCAAGCTGAAATAGGTTAGTATACTCTGATTGATGTCTGTATATATATATATATATATTACAGTTTTGCTTTTGTGTAAAGATTTGTTGTATATTATAGATTATTCGTTCTGCAGTGAGATTCTGTGTTGTTTATTTTCTTCTTATCTTCTTCCATCTTTCATTTTCCCCTAACAATCGGATTTTCTGGCATTCGATTGCTCGGCACGCAATATAGTGGACCTATTAGTGTCGATTTTCGAGAGTCGAAAATACCATCGAAAATCTGATCGTTACATTTGGTATTAGAGCTGAAGGTTAAGCGAGAACCTTGGCTTTAGTGGGGTACTCATTAGAGACAGGGTTTGTAGCACCCTAGAATGAGTTTGAGTGTGTGTATGTGTATGAGCCCGTATTTGTTAGTTATAAAATGTTTTGTATTGTATTGCTTGATTTGTTAAGAGGCTTATGAATTCTGGTCAATACGAGTAATTAACGTTATTGATAAGGATTTGTAAACACTTGAACAAGAGCAATTCGATAAGGTATTGGTATGAAATATGGTAAATGAAATAATTTTACCTTGATTTTATTTTATATATAAAGGAATAATTTTTCAGAAATTATTATAGTATATATGATGTGTTTGGTTGTTAGAGAATGATAATATTTGATTATTATCATTTGTTGTTGTTGTGTTCTAATAAAAGTTGTCGATATTATAATGCAAACAAGATAAACAATTAAGAAAATGGTTTTATATAACCAAAGTGAGATTATATAAATATATAGTTTATAAATGTGATTTATAAATGGAAAGGAAATATGATGTCATAAATATATAATAAATATGATTTATAAAAGCAGTTTATAAATTAAAAAGAATTTAAAAGATTGGAATTTGAGAATTTAAATCCCGTTGGTTTTGGAAATGATTTTTCAAAGTCTTGGAAAATAATAAGAATATTATTTAGAAAATATTTTGAATAGAAATATTTAAAAAGGACTTAAGGAGATAGAAAGAACTGAACTCACTTCAGTCGCTGGAAAATAATTTCGATGATGACTGCAGCATCATCGACGTTTATTTTCGGATTTCCAAGGGAGAAATTGCTACCATTGGAGTTTTGTTTTAGTAAAACTAGTTTTGATTTTTAAATTCAAAAGAATGATTTGATATACCAAAGGGATTATGTGTGTGTGTGTGTATATATATATATATATATGATTTCAAATTGATTTGAAATAAGAACAGGATGTTTAGACTCTAGAAATTTTCAGTTAAGTATTTTTTGAAAATATGAGAAAATAAGTTTGCTAACTTATTTGAGAATTAGTAAGTTAAAATAATGTTTTAAATTGTTGAATATGAATGTTAAGAAAAGTAAATTTGAAATTGAATTATGGAATGAAATTTAACTTAGGCTAAGTTAAATAAAATGAACTTTGAAAGGAAAATTAATCTAAGTTAGGTTAAATGAAATAATTATTTTTGAAAGGAAATTGATTGTGATTTGAAATGAATTAGTGAATGAACTAATTAAATAAATTAGTGAATTGAATATGGTTTTGGAATGTTGGTTGTTGGAATTGAATATTGAAATTGAATAATGGGGTGAATTAATGAAATAAATTAAATGGAATTGAATTCGATTTATAATGGATTAGTGTAATGGATATAGACGTAAGTTGTGAAGTTTGGTAAACATAAGAAGTTTTGTATAAAATGTTTATAATAAACTTAAGAAAAGTTGATGGAACAGTACTTAAGTAGCATTAGTATTGAAAGGAATATACTAAGTAAATAAATGAAGGTGGATAAAGCAATGTGAATAATTGAATATAGATCAATTAAATGTGATTAAGTGAAAGTAAATAAAATAACTAAGAATGAAATGGATGTGAATAAAAAGAATTTGGGATAGCTAAGAAATCAATTGAAATAAATATGTAAGTTTTACGTATATTATTTTATTCACATAATGGTTTGATTCAGATTCAAGTACATGATTTCGAGATGATTTACATCGATCCGAGTTGGAATTTTTCACTCGATTCCCGACAGCAAACATTGGATATGGATTTTTGGTTGATTTTAAAATTCTCTATCATAGTATATGGCTATGCAAGGAGAATGATGGTTTCTAATCAAGAAATCAGATCTGAGTACGCACTAGAGTAGTCATGTGAACAATACTAGTTTGGAAGTGAAATTTGTGATCGAGCGAGCAAGCAGATTGAGATTTACGTACAGATGATATATGTACATCGTACGGGCTTTAATAAAGCAAATGTTGGAAATTGAAATTGCGAAGTAATATGATTATGAACTATATGATTGGATATCATTGGTAAATAAGATGCAAGAATTAAAAGCAAAAGCTAATTAGATGTCTTGGGTTTCATAAGAAAATTTTGGTTGCCCGACTAAAAGGTACATGTTTATATTGTTGATTCAATTTAATGGTTTTATGATCAACCGCTTGGCTTTTGTTTCTTTTTAGTTGATGTGGGTCCATGGTGATGAATTGTAGTTGTTCCGATCAAGTCGCACAAAGGACACGCTCGCGAAATTTCCCGTTAATTTAAGGCGTTAGAAAAATTTTGAGAAATTTTGAAGAAATTTTTTTATAACTAAAACTTGATTTTGAGTTATAACATGAAATGATTGAATGGGATGATATTAGTTGGGATCTATGAATGAATTTGAAAACTTAGTAAAAGTAATAACAAATTTTCAACGAGTTGATTTTTGGGAAGAGTTAAAGGCTTTAAAAGGATATTGTAATTTATTTTAACTAATTGGTTTTAATAAGAAATGGGTTTGGGCATTTCTATAACCATGGCAATTCGGGGACGAAATTCTTTTAAGGGAGGAAGAATATTGTAATGGTAGCGAATTTTTCATGCTCGAAAATCGACATCCATACTTTACATCGTACTCGAATGCCGTAGATTCGACCGTTCAAATCCGAGTCGCCGGAGCTTATAACACAGTTAAGTAAATAACACAGCGGAAGAAAAAGAATAATACATTGATATACAATATCTGATACAATATCTGATACAACAGAGTGATACAATGAATATCAATATACATCAGAGATATGATACAACAAATAGCAACGGAAAAGAAAATAGATAACACTAGCAGCAGATAATCTCCATCTCCAAAATGCCAATCCAGAAATAGCTTGAACTCCCAATAACGATGAACAAAGATAAGCAAGTGCAGTCCATATCCAAAGACTGAACTAGCTCCAGAAAATCTACTAATCTGATTATCTGAAAAACCCAACTCTAGACTGCTCGTGTAGAAAAATTTTGAGCACCCAGAGTTTAGGAAAGAAACAATAAACTCCGGATCAGCCATGGGACTGGTGTGAGCAACAAAAACAGTTTATCTTTAAAAACGAACAACAAGAGAATTTTTAAAGTCAATTCGCAATGCTTTTGAAAAATGAAACTACCATAAGACCTCCCACCATACAGACAATGCAAACGCAGACTTGGAGGAGATTTCTTCTTATGTTAGTCAAAGATGCTTACTACGCAAAAGAAAACTCTTTTGATATTATTACTAGTGCATAGTGGAAAACATTTCGAAAGTAGAATATAAATCTTAGCCAGCATAGGTACCATTATATTATGCCTGCTATAGCTACCTCCTGAGGAGACGGGTTATACAATTGAAATTGTAAAGGGCTCGTATTGTTTCTTTGGATTTCCAACAAATGGTCAGGCCAAGGAACTTCCCATTGCCACATGAAAACGCCTCTGGAATGACGTCCCGAGAAATAACCTAACATTACGGTTAGATCTCTGCCAACACAAGGCTGGGTTACCCCTAACTGGGTAACTACTGACACGAATATGTCATCCCCCGATCGTAACCGATCTATATCCGAGGATCCTCGATTTCCAACAACCACAAAGTAATAAATTTGCAGCAACCACATAGGTTAAGTATCTGGGCTCCATACCATGATACCACCTCTATCCAGAAGGAATGACATATACTAAAGGGGCGCTACCCCCTAATAACCTTGCCGCATCCTTCCTGTTTTGACCATTTCCGGGGTGTGAGGTCCGACGAAGTCTCATCCACAAAGCTATGCTTTTCACAAAGCCATGCTTTGGGTCAAACAAATGATCAAAGTAATGATCACAAAGATAAATGATCAAACAAATGATCATATAGCAAATGATCAAACAATGATCATTACACAGCAACACTCAGCATGTCACATTACCAAATTGGGAGTATATCGCAGATAACCTTCAACTACATAACCTCTGAGCTCGTACGTCTCAGAGAAAGGTGTTAAGCTAAGAGAATAAATTCTCCACCACCAAACAGAAATGTATTTGAAAGAAATCGGTTTTATATCTCAAAGTGTAATGTCAGACATGTAACCATACAAGTCTGTTCCGGGTTCGAACAGAACCGAAGGCACTTCTTACGAAGCCCTTGAAATTACGGGTATTCACAATCCCGTCCAGACTTCCCATCACAAAGGGTGATAAAATCTCTATATCAGGGCCAGTCGATGCAGAGACATTCGACGAGTTGTCCTTTCGTTTTTGAAAATATCCGATCTTCACCACCGGTCTTCAAATGCTATTCATATCGACGTATCATTATTCGGAATGGGTTATATGACACAAATGTCTTTTCCCGGCTAACCCGAATAACGAGCGCAATATTCAAAAACAAATGGATAATGGGATTTCAATTAAGTCACAATTTATAATTCAACTCCCTTTTTAAATGGTTCCAATCGATTACCATTTCAAATCCTTTAAACAAAAAAGATTTATTTCACAAAGTTCACCCAGTTTCAACAAAAATCCATTTATAGATTTCAAAACAATTTCCGTTTCAATTGGATTAACTCGTTAAATCTTTAAAACAAAGATTCAACTTATAGCTTTCAAAACAATTCCATTTCGAATGGTTTAAACAAATCATCATTTTAAATCTGTTAAAAATAAACAGATTCAATTCATAGCTTTCAAAAAGAATTCATTCATAGCCTTTCAAAACATTTCAATTTCATTTTAAATTTGAAACCTTTCAACACAAATTGGAAGTTCACTTCTTATATTAAAGCTGTTATTATTTGAAAACAAATAGTTTTCGTTTCAGAAAAATCCAATTATATTTGCACGAGTTAAAGCCCTTGAATTTTATTCACATTCCAAAATCAATACTTTTAAAATAGTTTAACCCTTATATAACGGGTATAACATCTTTAATCCCTAGTTTCAAATCATAGAATTCAATTCCAAATCTTGAATTCAAGTTTAAATCAAATTATTTAAACTTCAAAACTTTATCAAGTTATTCAAAATAAATTTCATCTTTGAAATTCCATTTCAAAAGATTTTCACTTTAAACCCAAATTTCCAATTTCAAAACATTTGAATTTAAAAATATAAATTCAAAACTATTTTAAAAAATCTATGACTTAATTGATTTCCTCGTGAAATCCATATTTGTGTGTGTATGGTGTGGTCCAGGGGTTTAACACAATAGTGCAACAACATTCAACCATCACAAATTAAAACACAGAAAAATAGTTGATAGGCGATATAAACTATATCGCTTATCTTTCATATACAGATCACAAATATATATATATATATATATCACAGATAATAAATTACAGCACAGATAATCAATTATACTACAGATCACAACATAAAATCAGGATATATCACAAAGCATCATATATCACGGATATCAAACAATCAAGTCATTCAATAGAATCCAAATATCCATAGGTAAGGTCAGTTAATTGTCCGATTAATTCAAATCAGATTAATTTGATTTGAATTACTAATCATGGTTAATTAACATTAATTAATCACAAATCATTCTGATTAATTATTCTTTAATCATTTATTAATTATCCATTTATAATAAATTAATTAACCTTTAATTATAATTCATCAACCTTTAATTTTTAAATAATTAACCTTTAATTATTAAATAATTATCCTTTACTTATTTAAGTCACCCTTAATTATTTATCTTAATTAATTAAAGATAAAACTTTTATTATTATTATTATTATTATTAATCACAAAAATCTAAATTATCTTTAAGATAAATCATTTTTCTTATTAATGATCTAATTATCATTTCGAAAACATTTTACTTTCGAATTTATTTTAAAATTTCATTTCAATTTTGAATTTAAAAATGAATACAAATTTAACCTAACAAGTTTCTAGAAACAATTCACAAATTCATTAAATTACATGTTAAAGACATTCTTATCTTATAAAAGGATTTTACAAGAATTTTAAACTTTTTAAAACTTCATTTATCTCAAAACTAGGATAGAAATTTAGGTTTGGGACCATATTTCAAAACTTTGATATAATCCTGTTATAAATCTTGCTTATATTTTATATTCAGTTTAAACTTTAGAACTTTTGACAGGTTTTAAAACTTTTAAAGCAGTTTGAAGAAAACCCGAGCCTTATCTTTAAACTCCCCGAGTCATCCCTGAGTCTTCCACCAACTTCATCTGCTTCGAGAAAACCACCCATTCGCACGCGACCAAACCCGAGCCCCCCAGCCTTCAGATACGACGTGCACGCGGTGCACTTGCACCAACGCCTCCGATCTCTGGTGATCGTCGCGATGCTCCTTAACAACTCCACGAACCCACGTGATCACGAGTCAAGACCCAGATTCGAAGATACAACTCAAAATCGAAAACGAGCCTCACGACTAACACTGGAACAAACGCAGACGAACGAAATCTTCTCGTCGTCGATGATCATGATGACTGGAATCCACGCGATCACTCCAGAGCAGCACCACGTCCCCATGAAGCGATTTCTCCCATCGCGATCCCCTACAAACTTTCAACCGCGTCGGAATTTCTTCAAACCCATCGGCCATTAAAAACGATAGCAAAACCCTAATATACCAAATTCTGATCGCCATAGCCATTAATAAAATACCAATGTATTTTTCCCACAATCTCCATGCCACCATCCTCCTCCCAGCCAAAACCGACCTCCCAAATCCTCATCGATCATCGACAGTCGCCCAAAACACCAAATTCGAACACCTCGAAAATTCCCAAAGATTAACCATCTAGAAATTATGAAATGCATATCATAATTCGTGATTTTCCATCACTAATCCATTCCTATAATTTAAATTTAAATTTAAGATTGTTAATTTTTTTTTACATATATAAGTATTTCCACTGTTATTCCCATTTTTACTTATTTGCTAAAGTTAAAATTCTAAAATTATTTTTAAAAACATCACCATTTATTAATAAACAACTTTTATTTAAACTTCGAAACCTAATGATGATTGGATTAAGAACTTTGAATTTTTGAAGGTAAAGTATGGCCTATGAAACAACTAAGAACAGAGTAGCTATACATATACACAGTCATTCTTACATACATATACTGAAGATCTCCAAGCAACATCAATGGAAATTCTTAGATCGATACATGCAATATAGATAGCCATAGATTAAACCCCTTTTTTTTCTTTTTAAAAGTTTACTCACCTTAAAATGAAGACAGAGCAGTTTATTTGCAGCGGTTTTGATTTTTTTGAAAAGCAGTTTGAATTTGAAACTTGAGTCCTGGAATTTGCTCAAACTTTGATTTTTAAAACTGCATGCTGATGATTTTTTTTGATGAAGATGATCTTGAGTTTGAAGAAGAATGCATATGCTCTATTATTTTTCTTTCTGGTTTGCTTGACTTTGATAAACGAAAATGAAATGGGAAGGCTAATATATAAAGAGAAGTGTACATGTTATTTTGTTTCTTCTTTTTGCTGACTAAGCCATACTTATTGCAGCTGAAATGATCTTTTCCATGCTAAAAGGTAGATAGCATTTAATGCTTCATGCTCCCCATCCTTGTTAACATGCAGTTCTGTTTTTTTTGTATGTATTTTATTTTGTGGTGGCTGAAATGATTTCCAGTAAGTACATATGTTTCTTTCTTTTGCCTTGTTATTTTACCTTTGTAGCTTCATTTTTTTATACTTTATTTGTTTTGTTTTTCGGCTGAAATGATATTGTATGTACTTAGAGATGCAAACATTCAATGCTAATGTCCTTTATGTTTCTTCATTTTGCTTTGTTTTATTACTTTACTTGTTTCATACTTATCTTATTTTTCTTGTACATGAATACACATATCTTTGCTTTGCATTACTTTAACTCGGCTGTACATATATGAATATTTTTTTTCTTTTGCCTAGTGTTTATACCTATAATCTTTTCGGCTGAAATGATTTGTTGTGGTTTTATTTTCTCAAGTCTACATACTTAGCCTTTTATTTGTTTATACTTGAATGTATATAATGTTGTCTTCTTTTCTTTGCTTTAGTCACATTGCTTTGTAATATAATTGAATGTATTATTATTTTCATATTTGTCTACATTTATTCATATTTATTGTCTTATATTATTTTATAAACTCAAACCATTATTAACCATAAATTCTAATATTTATTATTATCATTTATTATTATTAAACCATTTATTTAATATTTAAATTCAAATCAAAATATATATATATCTACATATATATACAACATTTTAAATTTAAATGATTTAACGCATTTTTATTTGATTTCGGGGAAACTCGCATCACTTAAATCAATTTATTTTACTATATTTATTCAAAAATACAATTAATTATAAATTTAAATATATATAAAATTCGGGGTCTTTACAGACTTCCCCCTTAAAAGAATTTCGTCCTCGAAATTCGCAGGCACGAAAACAACACAGAGATAGACAGATTCGACCTCCTATAATTCCTCAAACTTAAGATATGAATTCCAAACTAAAGTCGGAATACCCAAAATATATACCAACTTGTCCCTCTTTGGACTTTGATATACCCAAGAAATTACAATAGAATTTCAAAATTTGGTTTCAAACGATATCATTTTATTGTTTTAATTCAATTTTATCCTCATATTCTATTAATCAATTTACCTCAAATTAAAATTTCCAATTTCAAATTCATTAAGGTTTAAATCAAAAACTGATAAGAAACCGATGAAGATACTAAGTAAGGATTCTCTACAACGATTCGTAGAACCATCATCACACTGAAACTTCTTCTTGTAGCTGATACGAAGAAATGAAAAGAATTTTGGAAACGAATCAAAAAAAATTGATAAGAAAGTTGTTTCCACTGTTGCAGGGTATTGACCATTTATAGTGGTATTCCCTTGTCCCCTATCTCGTCCTCTTCTTGCACTCATACTTACTATCAGTGGATAGCAAGAGAATTTACTAAGACATTCAAACAGATATCTTAGGGATTACTCATTCTAGGGTATACTTCACCCTATCTCTAATGAGCTACTTAATGTGTTATACTTCTGAGCTAAAGTTTTACCTTAGCTTTGATACCAAATGTAACGAAGCGGATTTTTCGCGCTCGAAAATCGACATCCATACTTTACATCGTACTCGAATGTCGTAGATTCGACCGTTCAAATCCGAGTCGCCGGAGCTTATAACACAGTTAAGTAAATAACACGGCGAAAGAAAAAGAATAATACATTGATATACAATATCTGATACAATATCTGATACAACAGAGTGATACAATGAATATCAATATACATCAGAGATATGATACAACAAATAGCAGCGGAAAAGAAAATAGATAACACTAGCAGCGGATAATCTCCATCTCCAAAACGCCAATCCAGAAATAGCTTGAACTCCCAATAATGATGCACAAAGATAAGCAAGTGCAGTCCATATCCAAAGACTGAACTAGCTCTAGAAAATCTACTAATCTGATTATCTGAAAAACTCAACTCTAGACTGCTCGTGTAGAAAAATTTTGAGCACCCAGAGTTTAGGAAAGAAACAATAAACTCCGGATCAGCCATGGGACTGGTGTGAGCAACAAAAACAGTTTATCTTTAAAAACGAACAACAAGAGAATTTTTAAAGTCAATTTGCAATGCTTTTGAAAAATGAAACTACCATAAGACCTCCCACCACACACACAATGCAAACGCAGACTTGGAGGAGATTTCTTCTTATGTTAGTCAAAGATGCTTACTACGCAAAAGAAAACTCTTTTGATATTATTACTAGTGCATAGTGGAAAATATTTTGAAAGTAGAATATAAATCTTAGCCAGCATAGGTACCATTATATTATGCCTGCTATAGCTACCTCCTGAGGAGACAGGTTATACAATTGAAATTGTAAAGGGCTCGTATTGTTTCTTTGGATTTCCAACAAATGGTCAGGCCAAGGAACTTCCCATTGCCACATGGAAATGCCTCTGGAATGACGTCCCGAGAAATAACCTAACATTACGGTTAGATCTCTGCCAACACAAGGCCGGGTTACCCCTAACTGGGTAACTACTGACACGAATATGTCATCCCCCGATCGTAACCGATCTATATCCGAGGATCCTCGATTTCCAACAACCACAAAGTAATAAATTTGCAGCAACCACATAGGTTAAGTATCTGGGCTCCATACCATGATACCACCTCTATCCAGAAGGAATGACATACACTACAGGGGCGCTACCCCCTAATAACCTTGTCGCATCCTTCCTGTTTTGACCATTTCCGGGGTGTGAGGTCCAACGAAGTCTCGTCCACAAAGCTACGCTTTTCAAAAAGCCATGCTTTGGATCAAAGTAATGATCACAAAGATAAATGATCAAACAAATGATCATATCGCAAATGATCAAACAATGATCATTACACAGCAACACTCAGCATGTCACATTACCAAATTGGGAGTATATCGCTGATAACCTTCAACTACATAACCTCTAAGCTCGTACGTCTCAGAGAAGGGTGTTAAGCTAAGAGAATAAATTCTCCGCCACCAAACAGAAATGTATTTGAAAGAAATCGGCTTTATATCTCAAAGTGTAATGTCAGACATGTAACCATACAAGTCTGTTCCGGGTTCGAATAGAACCGAAGGCACTTCTTACAAAGCCCTTGAAATTCCGGGTATTCACAATCCCATCTGGACTTCCCATCACAAAGGGTGATAAAATCTCTATATCGGGGCCAGTCGATGCAGAGACATTCGACGAGTTGTCCTTTCGTTTTCGAAAATATCCGGTCTTCACCACCGATCTTCAAATGTTATTCATATCGACGTATCATTATTCAGAATGGGTTATATGACACAAATGTCTTTTCCCGGCTAACCCGAATAACGAGCGCAATATTCAAAAACAAATGGATAATAGGATTTCAATTAAGTCACAATTTATAATTCAACTCCCTTTTTAAATGGTTCCAATCGATTACCATTTCAAATCCTTTAAACAAAAAAGATTTATTTCACAAAGTTCACCCAGTTTCAACAAAAATCCATTTACAGATTTCAAAACAATTTCCGTTTCAATTGGATTAACTCGTTAAATCTTTAAAATAAAGATTCAACTTATAGCTTTCAAAACAATTCCATTTCGAATGGTTTAAACAAATCATCATTTTAAATCTGTTAAAAATAAACAGATTCAATTCATAGCTTTCAAAAAGAATTCATTCATAGCCTTTCAAAACATTTCAATTTCATTTTAAATTTGAAACCTTTCAACACAAATTGGAAGTTCACTTCTTATATGAAAGTTGTTATTATTTGAAAACAAATAGTTTTTGTTTCAGAAAAATCCAATTATATTTGCATGAGTTAAAGCCCTTGAATTTTATTCACATTCCAAAATCAATACTTTTAAAATAGTTTAACCCTTATATAACGGGTATAACATCTTTAATCCCTAGTTTCAAATCATAGAATTCAATTCCAAATCTTGAATTTAAGTTTAAATCAAATTATTTAAACTTCAAAAATTTATCAAGTTATTCAAAATAAATTTCATCTTAGAAATTCCATTTCAAAAGCTTTTCACTTTAAACCCAAATTTCCAATTTCAAAACATTTGAATTTAAAAATATAAATTCAAAACTATTTTAAAAAATCTGTGACTTAATTGATTTCCTCGTGAAATCCATATTGGTGTATGTATGGTGTGGTCCAGGGGTTTAACACAATAGTGCTACAACATTCAACCATCACAAATTAAAACACAGAAAAATAGTTGATAGGCGATATAAACTATATCGCTTATCTTTCATATACAGATCACAGATATATATATATATATATATATATATCACAGATAATAAATTACAGCATAGATAATCAATTATACTACAGATCACAACATAAAATCAGGATATATCACAAAGCATCATATATCACGGATATCAAACAATCAAGTCATTTAATAGAATCCAAATATCCATAGGTAAGGTCAGTTAATTGTCCGATTAATTCAAATCAGATTAATTTGATTTGAATTACTAATCCTGGTTATTTAACATTAATTAATCACAAATCATTCTGATTAATTATTCTTTAATCATTTATTAATTATCCATTTATAATAAATTAATTAACCTTTAATTATAATTCATCAACCTTTAATTTTTAAATAATTAACCTTTAATTATTAAATAATTATCCTTTACTTATTTAAGTCACCCTTAATTATTTATCTTAATTAATTAAAGATAAACCTTTTATTATTATTATTATTAATCACAAAAATCTAAATTATCTTTAAGATAAATCATTTTTCTTATTAATGATCTAATTATCATTTCGAAAACATTTTACTTTCGAATTTATTTTAAAATTTCATTTCAATTTTGAAATTTAAAAATGAATACAAATTTAACCTAACAAGTTTCTAGAAACAATTCACAAATTCTTTATTAAAGACATTCTTATCTTATAAAAGGATTTTACAAGAATTTTAAACTTTTTAAAACTTCATTTATCTCAGGATAGAAATTTAGGTTTGGGACCATATTTCAAAACTTTGATATAATCCTGTTATAAATCTTGCTTATATTTTATATTCAGTTTAAACTTTAGAACTTTTGACAGGTTTTAAAACTTTTAAAGTAGTTTGAAGAAAACCCGAGCTTTATCTTCAAACTCCCCGATTCATCCCCGAGTCTTCCACCAACTTCATCTGCTTCGAGAAAATCACCCATTCGCACGCGACCAAACCCGAGCCCCCCAGCCTTCAGATACGACGTGCACGCGGTGCACTTGCACCAACGCCTCCGACCTCTGGTGATCGTCGCGATTCTCCTTAGCAACTCCATGAACCCACGCGATCACGAGTCAAGACCCAGATTCGAAGATACAACTCAAAATTGAAAACGAGCCTCACGACTACAACTGGAACAAACGCAGACGAACGAAATCTTCTCGTCGTCGATGATCATGATGACTGGAACCCACGCGATCACTCCAGAGCAACACCACGTCCCCACGAAACGATTTCTCCCATCGTGATCCCCTACAAACTTTCAACCGCGTCGGGATTTCCTCAAACCCATCGGCCATTAAAAACGACAGCAAAACCCTAATATACCAAATTCCGATCGCCATAGCCATTAATAAAATACCAATGTATTTTTCCCACAATCTCCATGCCACCATCCTCCTCCCAGCCAAAACCGACCTCCCAAATCCTCGTCGATCATCGACAGTCGCCCAAAACACCAAATTCGAACACCTCGAAAATTCCCAAAGATTAACCATCTAGGAATTATGAAATGCATATCAAAATTCATGATTTTCCATCACTAATCCATTCCTATAATTTAAATTAAAATTTAAGATTGTTAATTTTTTTTTTACATATATAAGTATTTCCACTGTTATTCCCATTTTTACTTATTTACTGAAGTTAAAATCCTAAAATTATTTTTAAAAACATCACCATTTATTAATAAACAACTTTTATTTATACTTCGAAACCTAATGATGATTGGATTAAGAACTTTGAATTTTTGAAGGTAAAGTATGGCCTATGAAACAACTAAGAATAAAGTAGCTATACATATACACAGTCATTCTTACATACATATACTGAAGATCTCCAAGCAACATCAATGGAAATTCTTAGATCAATACATGCAATATAGATAGCCATAGATTAAACCCCCCTTTTTTTCTTTTTAAAAGTTTACTCACCTTAAAATGAAGATAGAGCAGTTTATTTGCAGCGGTTTTGATTTTTCTGAAAAGCAGTTTGAATTTGAAACTTGAGTCCTGGAATTTGCTCTAACTTTGATTTTTAAAACTGCATGCTGATGAATTTTTTTAATGAAGATGATCTTGAGTTTGAAGAAGAATGCATATGCTCTATTATTTTTCTTTCTGGTTTGCTTGACTTTGATAAACGAAAATGAAATGGGAAGGCTAATATATAAAGAGAAGTGTACAGGTTATTTTTTTTTCTTTTTGTTGACTAAGCCATACTTATTGCAGCTGAAATGATCTTTTCCATGCTGAAAGGTAGATAACATTTAATGCTTCATGCTCCCCATCCTTGTTAACATGCAGTTCTGTTTTTTTGTATGTATTTTATTTTGTGGTGGCTGAAATGATTTCCAGTAAGTACATATGTTTCTTTCTTTTGCCTTGTTATTTTACCTTTGTTGCTTCATTTTTTTATACTGTATTTGTTTTGTTTTTCGGCTGAAATGATATTGTATGTACTTAGAGATGCAAACATTCAATGCTAATGTCCTTTATGTTTCTTCATTTTGCTTTGTTTTATTACTTTACTTGTTTCATACTTATCTTATTTTTCTTGTACATGAATACACATATCTTTGCTTTGCATTACTTTAACTCGGCTGTACATATATGAGTATTATTTTCTTTTGCCTAGTGTTTATACCTATAATCTTTTCGGCTGAAATGATTTGTTGTGGTTTTATTTTCTCAAGTCTACATACTTAGCCTTTTAATTGTTTATACTTGAATGTATATAATGTTGTCTTCTTTTCTTTGCTTTAGTCACATTGCTTTGTAATATAATTGAATGTATTATTATTTTCATATTTGTCTACATTTATTCATATTTATTGTCTTATATTATTTTATAAACTCAAACCATTATTAACCATAAATTCTAATATTTATTATTATCATTTATTATTATTAAACCATTTATTTAATATTTAAATTAAAATCAAAATATATATATATCTACATATATATACAACATTTTAAATTTAAATGATTTAATGCATTTTTATTTGATTTCGGGGAAACTCGCATCACTTAAATCAATTTATTTTACTATATTTATTCAAAAATACAATTAATTATAAATTTAAATATATATAAAATTTGGGGTCGTTACAAATATAACGACCCAGAATCTTAGTAAACTGATATTAGAAATATTAAATTTTTTAAATATTGAAAAGTTCATTTTATAAGTTAAATAACTTGAATTTCAAATATAGCGATTTACTGGATAATTTAATTATTGAATTTAATAATTGAAATTGTTTAAATAATTGAATCTTGGGTTTTAAGTTGGATAAAAATGATTTCAAAGCTTATTTAAATTCTATTTGGTAAGAATGAAAAAGTAAACTTTTAATTTAGATTTAAAAGTGATTAATTTGGTTTTCATAATAATTCGTTTTAATTAGCGAGTAAAAATAGCCTTCTAGGGCACTGTCTCGGATTTCGATGAAACTAATCTCGTTAGATCCGTAATAGTATATTATTGTATGATAACGAATTCCATGATGATTGGACGTATCGTTTGCCTGTGCGAGATCGAAACGTGAAGAAATTAATTTTGGAAATTATATATAATATAATTGGGTTTGTAAAGCTATCTTCTGCATATGATCGAATTAGGTCTCGAAACAAGTTCCATTGTGTTCGAAATATGGGTGCAACATATAGAATGCCAGGCAGCACATCTCGATAGAAGTTTGAAGTTTTTGGATGTTTTGAAATTCGATATTTTTAAATCATGTATATATTATACAAACATAACCTTGCCCATACCCTTACCTCTGCACGTTCCAGACAATACCCACCCACGTACTAAAGCCCATACTCCACGTTCCTCCTCTTTTATATCTTCCATATCAGCGAACAACTACCAGAAGGAAGAAAATGGCAAATTCTAAATCCAAAAAATATTCAAAAGTTCATAGCTTGCAATCTATTCTTCTAAAAATTCCAAAACAAATATATATGGATTCCATTTGAATAGATCTTCATTTTGATGCATGTTTGGAGGTGTACGGCTATGATAGTTGATGCTCGAACATGTCCAGTGAGAAGCTCAAAACTAGGGCTTTGATTTTCTTGAATTTGAAGGCGAATTGGTGATAGTGGAGTTTGAATTCGAGTTCATGAGGTGAAATAGCACCTCGGTGCAAAGTTTCATGGTGTCCGGTCAAAGATGCAAGGATGCGACATTACCATGGTCGCATTCGAACTAATGGGTTGCGGTTGGAGGTAGTTGATCGAAGGGCGATTTGAGGGTGTTGGTAGGTCGAGTTCGAGGATGGGAAGTGTTCGGTGATGTCGGATTTTGGGTTAAAGGTCCGGAGTTTGGTGTCAGTGTGCACGTGCACAAATTAGGCATGGTTTCACTTTGTTAGAGGAAGATGAAAGAGTTTGGGAGGAAGAGGGTAAAAGTGTAACTAAGTTGACTATGTAATTAGTTTATTTTATTTTAACTTAAAAGAAATCGATAACTTAAAATTTTAATAACTCTTTCATATGAGGTCCAATCGAGACGAAACTTTTTGCGTTGGGCTTGTAACGACGAAAGCTTCGCAATGGAGCTTGTTTGTATGAATATGGAGACAGTTGAAATTTGGGCTCAAATTGGACGTCATTCGGTTTTATTTCCAAATAGGAACGCCTCGATGGCAACAAAAATAATTATGAGTTAAACTCACCTTTTTGGTTAACTAGTATGATATATAGTTGATAAAAATTGTTAAGTGATTGTTTGGATGAATTACTATATTTATTAGTTGGTTTGGATATATTCCCGCCCTTGGAGCGGATGACACCCTATTACGTTCCCGTGTAAGAGCGGATGACCCTTTGTATACGAATCCAGCCTCGAAGCGGTTGATTTATATTATTTGATTATATAAAGTTGTTGATGCATGGAAACATGTTGGAGGAATCCAATGGGATTCCTCGCTATTGTTGAATTATTCCAATAATATTTCTTTTATATGGGTTATTGAATAATGAACCTGATTATGGACATTATGGTTATAACATTGTTTTATGTTTGAAAACAAAAACCTAGTGATTATAGAAAATCATCAAGGTCGGTTGAGCGTTTGGCAGCTATTGGCCTGAAATTAGTATTGTGAAATACTATAAATTGCCAATTGAATTGAAATTGGGTTAAGACGGGAAAAGATTTTAAATCCGAAAATTGGGGTTTCGGAAATATATTGTTTTAAAGTTATTTAATTATAATATTGTTTTAAAGTTATTTAATTATATTAATCTTTTTTTAAAGTTATTTATTTATATTAATGTTGTTTTAAAGTTATTTATTTATATTAATGTTGTTTTAAACTTATTTAATTATATTAATGTTGTTTTAATTTTTTTTTAAATATATTAGTATTGTTTTAAAGTTATTTAATTATAGTAATATTACTTTAAGGTCATTTCATTATATTAGTATTGTTTTAATGTTATTTGTTTATAGTTAATATGGTTTTAAAGAATTTATAAAATGTTAATATTTGGAAAGGTTAGTTATTCGACGTATAAGTATGGTTTGGAATTAATAATAAGGATTATTAATAAGGTTTTGAAAATAAATTATTATTATTTATAAAAATAGTAAAGATTAATTATTATTGTTTCTTTAACAATATTTTGAAATTATTAATTATTATTTTTAAGATGTTTTAAAGTTAATAATTTTCATTTATTTATAATGTTTATTATTAATAATTATTATTATATAATGGTGTTTTCAAGTAAAATGATTTTTAATTATTTATAAATGTTTCTAAGACCGATGAATAGAGTTGAAAGACTTTGATTTTATAAAGGAGTTTATAAAATTGTTTGTAGACTTAAGGGAAGGTTATTTCCAAGGTGAAAGAGTTTATAAATGGTTAGATATTTATAAACGGATTTTAGAAACGGGTATAGATTTATAAAAGGAGTTTTATAAATGGTTTTATGGATTTATAAAGGCTTTATAAATGATTTTAGAAATGTACAAAAAGAATTTATGAGCGATTGAAATGTATAAAAGAATTTTATAAATGGTCCAGAAGATTTATAAAATGGATTATAAATGATTTTAGAGAATTATAAGGAGTTTTATAAATGATTTTTGAATCAAATAAAAAAAAGTCTTTCTCAGTTTTATGAATATACTTATACCATTGAGATAAGTATAGGGATATTTTATAAGTATTGAAATATAGGGATTTGCGGTTATACCTTTGTAAAAGTATTTTTATATAAGTAATTTATAAAGTGATTTTTAATGGAAAAAAAGATATATTAAAGGAGGTTACTGACTGCTTATGTGCTTAACCAATGTTTGTTTTCCCTATGAAATAAATTCCTAATTGAATGTTTGTTATTCAATAGTTAAATAACTGACTATCGAAATTAGACCCAAATATAACTTTGGAGATATCTAGGAGAAACACATGAGTTATATGGCACAGTCATCTCCGATGAAGTTGTACTGTGCGTATACATCTCGTTTTGTTCTTCTAGAATAATGATAAGGAAATCCGTCCACTAATGGTTAGGATGTGATCTCCGATCTTATCTTTGACTATTTATTTCCTAAAGAACCGAGGTTGAGTTTACCGGGAGATATCGAAAAGTTGTTTCGAAGAGACCGGGATTGGGTATGTTACCCGTAAACCACTTCGATCCAACGAATGCGTTTCAAAGTGAAGACATCTTGAAGATGATGGAATTGAAGACGGAGCTCTTAAGTGTTTTATTCAGTCCCAGAACGAACTTGTATGGATGAATGCTGATATTTTATTATTGCCTAGAGGCCAGTGTTAGCATTCCTAGTCGGAAGTGTTATATAAAGGTAATACGTAGCCTCGAGCCTTATCAACCAGGAAAAACAAAAATCGGGCATGCAGCAGGGCCAAGTGGGTCGCTCCCATCAGGGTATGGTCATTCCAAATCTTGATCGATTACTACCGCTTCTTGTATGCTTCGAGGCCTAAGCGGGGTGATCATATTCGGTACTACTAGTCAAGTGGTAGGCCAGTCCTGTGTGGTAGGGGTATAAGATGTTCTTGTCAGACCTCGGTGCATTTATCTAGAGATGTACCTTTGGAAGGTAGTTTCTTACCATGTCATAGCATGGAATCCATTTTCTAATGTGAGCCTTTATGGTTTTAGTTGTGTACCTATTATGCTGGAATTTAATTAATGTAACAATTTTGGCTAAGATTAATCAGTATTTGTATCTTAGACACTATTATAATATCAGAGAATTTCATATGAAATGTTTTGTTTATCGTAAGGTAAGAACCCATCCATATTTATGTGCGGTATGGTCTTACGAGATACTATTGATTTCAAAGATTTTTATTTAACTTTAAAATCCAGTTGAGTGTGCTTTTCTCATGCTAGTTTCCAAGACTAACCCCGGTGTTATTTTATTATAATGCTCGGGTCAGACGGAGCATATTACAGATTTAGTTGGATGCTTTGGAGCTTCAGGGGACGAGTTGGAGGCTTAGAGACGTATTCACGTATATGGTTATTTTCCGTTGTATTCATTGATGGTATTTATCAGCAATTGTAAGGACGGGCTGTTATAGCTGTCCAGGTTGAAATAGGTTAGTATACTCTGGTTGTTGTTTGTGTGTGTGTATGTGTGTGTCTATATATTACAGTTTTGCTTTTGTTTAAAGATTTGTTGTATATTATAGATTATTTTTTCCGCTGTGAGATTCTATGTTGTTTAGTTTCTTCTTATCTTCTTCCTTCTTCTTTTTTCCCTAACAATTGGGGTTTTCGGCATTCGATTGCTCGGCACGCAATATAGTGGACGTATTAGTGTCGATTTTCGAGGGTCGAAAATCCCGGTCGTTACAGTCCACGTCAACTTGTATCCATTTTCCCTTTCTCCGAGATGTTTTAGCTTTATTTCTTTGCTTTTTAGACCTTATATACACCTTACTACACATGGCTTTAGTAACATCGACCCATGAAAGTGCATCTCCTGGGAATACTTCTTCATTCCCATCATCATTGTTCAATCGTTTAGAATTGCCAATCCACTCATATACCCTTCCTTCATGATAGTTACGTTTAAATTTAGGTTAAGCCATGAGCCAGCCCAATAGAAAAAAATCGTTAATTTATTCAAATTTCTAAAACTCAACCGATATCTCACAATTAAGTCTCGTCCAAGATGTCGAGCGAGATACCATAATATCGCCCAAGATATGAGTCAGACAGGATTACACATAAATAACTTGATTTGAATTGCTTATGCTTGAAAATAAGATCTCGACCGAGATCTCGGTTAAGATGAGTATTTAAAATCTTGGTTAGGGCGGTGATGGAGGAGTGTTCTCTTATATGATTAGAGTTGGAGGTAGTGGAGAAGTAATATGAAATCGGGAAAAAAGAAGTATATAATAATAATATACTTCTACCATGAATTTAATATCATTTATTTGATGATAACGAGGAGCTGATGAAAGGGATAAAGGAGGCAATCGTGAGAGTGGTGTGAGGTTAAGTGTTTATGAAATGGGGCATTGTTTAATTGGTTAAGAAGATGCATATTACCATTAGTAAACTACTGTGTAATATCATTCTATGAGTTCAATATATATTTTTTATTTTTTACAATAGAAAAAGAAAATTTTATTTATGTCTCTAGTTGTAGAGTTGTTCTTATATTATCTCCTATTTGGACTTGTTGTAACTGAATAAGATGTGGGTTGATGTAATGAATAGAAAGCAAATGGTGTGTATTCGGCATCATGAACTATATCTTACCTTACAATGCTATTTTTGTAGTAGATATTGTGATTGTAGTAAAAAAAATAGTAGTATTTCATGAATTGTAGTAGTATTGTTAGGTGAAGTATATATATCATATATTACAATGCTATTTCACAGTAACATTTTACGAATTGTAATAGTACTTTTAGATAAATTAAATGTACATATTAGCTTATAAAGCTATTCATCGGTAACACTTTTAAATGACTTTTGTTTATATAATTTTATCATCTAATAGCTTTTTATGATCTTTGTAAATGCTACTACAAGGTAGAAGTTGAAAATAAATCTATATTTTTTATTCAATGAATACGAAATGACACAGTGTAGTATGCTATCAAAAATGATACACTGTATAGCATTTAAACATAAAATGTTACTATAAGTTAAAACAAGAGAACAATATATTCTATTTTTTTAATGTCTGCGCACTTGGCACAGTTGGCAAGAGCAACGGCCTCCCTCCTATGAGGTGAGGAGTTCGATTCCTGTCAATTGCTTCAAGCCACCGAAAGGTCTGGTCTACCTGGGGACACGGTTGTGGCGGGCCAGTTGTGTTCCCCCAGGTTTACTGTTCAGGAGTCGCATGTTGGTGGTGATGGAACAGGTTTTCCCTGGTTGCAAAAAAAATGTTTAAATGCTACTTATTATAGTAGTTTGAAATAAAAAAATGAATATGGTTTTTATTATACTATTAAGTAAGACAACTTAATTATACTAATAAAGCTTTTACATAATAATTTTGAGCTTAAATTACTATATTTTTAAACTGCATTTCATTTTTTATTTAGCATTTCATATCATTTTATTTATATTTTTAGGTTATACAATGATATTTGACATAATTCTTTTTATAAGCTACTACATAATATCATTTTGTAATTTAAATTAATAAAATAGCTTCGAGGTGGCAATGGTATAACTAAAATTCGGTTAGGTTGAGATTGATAGATGTAAGATGGTATGGTGAACTAGCAAGATGAAAAGGCGGTTATGGTTGGTTGAGGAGATGGTTACAGCTAGGTTTTGAGATAGGTTGTGATGATACTGATGGCGGCAAGGGGACGACAATGGGAGACAGAGATGGACGGTGATGAGGGACGACGACAAGGAGGCGTGATTTGAATTGTTAGGGACGCATGATTTGGAGCTGGTGCGATTTGGTGTCAAGGGAGATGTTGAAAATTGAAAGAAGAAAGAGAACAAGAAAATGGGCATGTGTCCTTATGATTAAATTTTATAGTTGGTGGCCAAGATAATAAATCTAGATACAAGTTTGTCATATAAACAAAACATATCCTTTTAAAACTGCTCTATATTATTCATTAGTAGAAAGCAACACATGTAGGAGTTTAAAAAAAATTATTTATGTTACAAATTATTGAAATATGTTATTAAATGATGCAGGATGATAAATTATATAAATTATTTTTAGTGAGCCGTCCACTTTTTATAAATCATAAAGAACTGGTTTGAGACTGATGCATCAAAATTATATTGCAATACACACTTACAAAGCGTGAAGACTAACAACATACTAGCGCAAGCACTATGACAAGATACATAAACATTACTTACAAAATGACATGGTACAAATGCACGACTCATTGGGATAACTCAAAAGCAATCCAACATATCCAAATTCTTTAGCAAATCTAATGGATGATTCCAAACTGACATATCCCAAATGATCAAGAAAAAAATCAAATGCTTCATTTAAAATTGCAATTTCCTTTTAGCATGTAGGATGCTTTATAAGCACTGGCAAAATAAAAGGAGATAACCGATATAGATCAAGTCTACGATCCTCACAAACCAAGTCCTAAAGATAATCGTGCATAATATCCCTCGGGCCATCACTACTAAGCCCGATAAGAGAATTAGCAACAAACTGTAGAAGCACAAGATACATAGTAGAATCAAAAGCATAGTATGACCAAAAAATAACCAAAAAAAGACAAAGCCTTATGAAAGAACAGATCGCCTAAAAAGGAGATGTTTTAACTAAACCAAAAAGTGAAGCACAGAACAATGTCGATAAGGCAACACTTGACCAGATACGTCACCAACAGTAGCCAACTTCCACTAAAAGAAAATGAAGTACCATTCATTACCAACATGACCCACTTTATAGCGAGACACTCTCTTGGAGACATGCTGGATAGAATCCAGAAAAAAAAATTAGGTAGTGACCTCTCTAAGGCAATCCAGAGAAAAAATTACAAAATCACACCACACGAACATCAAAAAAGGATACCCATAGCAGCTCAAAGCACCAACTCCAAACCCTCGGGTGTGCACAAACATATATGACGCCTTCCAATTAATGGAAATTCTAACACGAGGTGCAGTAGAAGACGATGAAGAGAGCGACGCCAAAGACAATCTCGCGTAAGGATAGGCAATGCTAAAATGTGGAGGAGCAAACTGGCTAGGGAGAAGCAGACGACAGAGATATATCCAATAAAATGGAAATAGAGCAGTGGAGAAATAGGCTGAGAGTGGAAAAGGAGAGAAACACGGAAGTGAGAGAATAATAATTGGGAATACGAAATCAGGGGTTGGGGGTGTTACCCTCAGGCATATTATCGAGCACTTGGTTTGCATCAATCTGGAAGTGCATTTCACCAAACAGTTAGGAAAATAAAGCTCGACACATCACCACAAAGATCTACAGCACATGAAAGGATTCCTGAGAGATCAGAGAAGATTCAGAAGCAAGACGAAACAAGTAATGACACGAGATTGATTTTAGAAAAGAAGAATTAAGGTTGCGCACATTGTGCACGTGTGCACGTGCACAACTTGATTTTGAGCTTTTTGCATTTGGGATGATTTTAATTGCAAATTTTTTGTTAGTGGGCTATGGTTCAGAGGATCTGTAATTTATAACGGCTAGTTTGAATGAATCTCTCATGTGTAATGTGTATATATAAGATTGAAAGCTATGTACATAGGGATTATGAGTCAATTAATAAAAATTACCATATTTCTCCTCTTTTTCATTTGCTGTGTATTTTATTCTTCTAAAACTCGCATTCTTTCTTCTAATACTTCACCATTTTCCTTCTGTTATCTGCACCTTCACCCCTTTCTGCCTTTAAGCTTCTTGATTCACCTTCCTGAACCTTCTCAGTAGCCTGAAAGCCACCCATGCCACTCTCTACCATGACTAACACTAGATCGCAAATCCAGAAAGCCAAAAATCCTCATACCTTGGTATCGGAGCCTGCTGGTGAGCAAGAATCTGAACCTCACTAGATAGATCCTTCATTGAGCAAGAACTCTGATATAGGCAAGGAAGCAACTTCTTCTTCCTTATACTTTGCAACCCTTGATGACATGCCTGAACTATGACAAAGACGAGACTTGATCAATGATAGAATTACCTTATCATTAAGAAACTGGAGAGAACTATTGAAGATTTATCACATCAAACTCAAGAACTATCATCAACTACCCAAAATTTTATCAAGAATCACTCAAGAAGTCAATGAAAAAATGGATAGAATGCAAGAAATGATGTCCTATTTTTTTTCAAAACTCAAAGAAGTCAAAAATTAGAGAACACAAGAAAGTAAATCAAGAAATGACATACAAAGATCTTTTTCTTCACCTCAGATATATGCACCACCTTTTCGATCTAATGTTTATGTTCCACCAAATAATAGAGCCCCACAATTGTAAAGATCCTCAGCAAATAATAGCCTTGATACTATTAATCTTGATCACAACATCCCTCCAAGAGCCACTGATCATTCTGCAAATCAATCAAGAGACATGACCGGACTGAACATTAGACTAGACTTCCTTACATTTACTGGTGAAGGAAGAGTGATAGATTGGTTAAGGCAAGTAAAATAGTTTTTCAGATACCATAATACTGACATTCAAGAATGGGTACACATTTGTTCTTTTCACCTAAATAAGGAAGCTTTACAATGAATCTATTGGTTCTCTCATAGTGTTCAAGACTATGACCGATGGACTACTTTCTCCAATGCAATTAAGGTAAGATTCAACCCTACTGAATTAGAAAGGCCATATGATACCTTCTCCTCTCTCCAACAAACTACCTCAGTCATCCTTATGTTAACAAATTCGAGCAACTTAAAGGTATGATTAATAATATAACTCCTATTCATCTTTTACAAAAAAATTAAGGGGTTTAAGGGAAGAAATTAAATATGATGTTATTGCTGCCAAGCCCTCTAACTTTGATGAAGCTTTAACCCTAGTAAAAACTTTTGAATTAAAATGGCTGAGTGCAAATAAAAGTAGTAGGCAAAATTATTTTAAAATAAATTCAACTACTTTAGAAAAAATTCTAGCAGCAATCAAAATTCCTTTTCAAAATCTTTTAATGCAAATACATCCTCTGATATTTTCTTTAGAACTAAAGGTCCAACACTAGAGGAAATAATTGAAAAAAGAAAGAAATATTTATGTTCTGGTTGCAATGAAAAATATCGCTCTAGTTATAAATGCAAAACTAAACAAGTTTATATTCTTGAAATCATGGGCTTAGAAGATTTAATAGATCAAGATGATAATATAGATGAAAATTTAGATCTTCCTGACCCAAAATCATCTCAAGAACCATAAAATACTTTATTATCAATTTCTATTAATGCATTGTTGGGTATTCCTACTTTACATACGATTAAATCAGAGGTAGTATTAATAATAAACTATTGTATTTATAATTGGTTCTAGATCTACTCACAGTTTTATTGATAGCTCCTTAGCGCAGAAATTAAACTTGAAAAAAAATGAAGCAAAGAAATATGAAGTGCAAGTTGCCAATGGCCAGAAATTACAAGGCAATGAAATATGTTCACAAGTTCTAATGAAAAGTCAAGGTTGCAAAATTCCTATTGATTTATTAGTGCTACCAATGGAAGGGTGTAAAATTGTGTTAGGCACACACTAAATGAGAGCATGATGAGATTTGTTTTAACTACGAGAAGCTTCGAGTCTGATTCTACTACAAAGAAAAAGAATACAAATGGTAAGGCTTAACAACTATCAACTTTCAACAATTGAATGATAAAAATGTTTCCAAAGAACTGAATTTGGATCAACTCAAATTCATGCTCTTATCTACAACAACAATAGTTCAAAAATGAACCATGTATACACCTAGATATCAAGCTATTACTCAGTGAATTTTTTGTAGTAACTTCTTTAACAAATTCTCTACCACCTAAAAGGGAATGTGACCCCAAAATCTCATTGGTTCAGGGTTCGGAACCAATTTGTCTTACACCTTATAGACATTTACATCATATTAAAAATGAATTAGAGAAACTAATCAAAGAAAGGCTTGAATATGGTATTATTAGAAATAGTACAAGTGCTTTCTCTGCTCCTGTTGTCATGGTGAGGAAGAAAGATGGTCCTTGGAGACTTTTTATGGATTACAGAAGTTTGAATAAGCAAACTATTAAGGATAAGTTTCATATAAATCTAATTTATGACCTTCTAGATGAGCTTTATGGTTCTAAATATTTTACAAAACTTGATTTAAAGTTAGGTTACCATTAAGTAAGGATGCATGAGGATGATATTCACAAAATAGCTTTTAGAACTCATGATGGTCTTTATGAATTTTTAGTAATGCGTTTTGGTTTAACAAATGCCCCCTCTACATTTCAAACCATCATTAATTCTATTTAAAAAAAATTCTAAGGCAATTTATTTTGGTCTTTTTTGATGATATTTTAATATACAGCCACTATTGTAAAAATCCTTCTGGGCCTCAGCCTAGGCTCAAGGCGAGGCTTACCGCCTAGCAATTTTCCTATGCCCACCTAAATAATGTTTACCATCTCATGTAAGAATAAAAACATGTATTTATGCATAGTTAGACATTATTTAAGGATCGATACCACATATACGATCAATGTGCTAGTTTACGCAATCTTGCCTCCATGACTACTCCTAAGAATGTTCAAAATCCCAATATTCCAATTTATATCAGTCGACACTAAATAAAACACTAAAATTTTACCAAAATATATGAGTTATCAAAAATTCCTTACTTTGATTAATCCTCAATTAATCCTCGCTTAAACAATTAATCCCTAGTCCATACTAACCGCTTAAGAATGTCATTTCAAATTCTACAAGAAAATAAATTAGTTATCAAACTCTCCAAATGTTCATTTGCTGAAGACAAATTACAATATTCTAGACATATTATTTCAGAAAAGTGTATTGTTGTTGACAAAAAAGCCAAAGAAGTTTTGGATTGGCCTCAACCACAAAATATCAAAGTTTTAAAAAGGTTTCTTAGTCTAAAAGGGTATTATAGAATAGAAAAGGGTATGGTATGTTTGCTAAACCACTTCCCTCAATGCTCAAGAAAAATTCTTTTTATTGGACACAAGAAGCTACAGATTCCTTTTACAAATTAGAGTGTGATGAAAATGGCTCAGACATAAGGGAGGTGCTACTTCAAGACAATAACCAATAGCCTATACCAATCTAGTTTTTCAAGGTAGAAATTTACATTTATCTACCTATGAAAAAGAGTTCCAAGCTTTATTACTTGCTACCAGAATATGGTCTCCGTATCTCCTTGGTAGAAAATTCACTATTCGAACTGATCATCAAAGCCTACAACATTTAATCTTTCAAAAATTAACCACATCTATCTAAGGAAAATGGTTAGCAAATTCACATGATTATGAATATCAAGTGGAATATAAAAAGGCAAAGAAAACATCATAGCTGACAACTTGTCAAGGGCATATGATCAGTGCACACCACAACAAGATACTAATGATATTTCAGTTGTACAAACAGATTTTATCTTTTAACTCAAAAAAGAAGTTAATTAAAGCTTAAAGTGACTAAGGATCATGTAATATGAAATATCAACTAAACTATTTACTTGTGCGGAATATAAATATAAAAGTAGAAGTAATAAAGTAAATGATACCAGAGATTTTTTTACTGGTTTGAACTTCCCATTCTACATCCAGTCTCAAACTCCTTCTGCATTTAATCAAAACTCACTTAACCCAAAGTAATAGGTATTACACCGATTGAGCAAACGAACGTGACTTCAACCGCCTAGACAACCGAATAGGACTTCAACTACCTAAGGATACTACAGCAGAATTTCCAATACAAATAGTAGAAATGTTTCTGACTGAGCATGCTCTTGAATAGCACTGCTAAGTTGATAAAGTACACTCTTCCTATAATCTTCTTCTTTGTGGTATATTATGCAGTTCATGAAGAAAGGAAATTTATTTGATCACAAGAGTGGTAAACTTGAATATACGAGTGACCAAATAGAGTTTTTATATAAAGAATGCTTTAGAGTTAAAATAGCACGAATAGATTAAAAATTAAGAAAATTGATTTTTAAGACGTTGAAATTCTTTGCTATTTGTAGAGATTAAAAGTTATATAGGTTCATGAAGAGTAGCCATGAAGATATATGGAAGCTACTCTTGAATTAGGAGTTGTTTCTGTTCATGAAAGAGAAGCATCCATTCAAAAACTAGTCATTATAAATATTCAGCTGTTCGAACTAATGTTTCAGTCAGCCAAATCGAGTGAAAATCAAAATGGCAAGAAAATAGTACAAAAACCCTTATTCGGCCGTCTAAATATTATACTTCAGCCGGCTGAATATTGTAAACTTTTTGTGCAAGTTCACAGCATTCAGACGGCTAAAAGTGTATATTCAGCCGGCTGAATGTGTTATTATGAGCAGGATTCTTAGTTTTGATGAATCTTATATTTTGTGTGTGTATACCACTTCGGAGAGATTTTAACATCCGTATACTCTAGACATGACACTCTATGACTAATAATACTTTGTTTGTCACCTTCATCTTGTCTCTGTCGTGTATATCTCTTCTTGTATCTCCATATATATACTTTTATCCTCTTTTGTACTATGTATCTTCATGTTGAACTTATTTGTTTGTCGCTTTTTGATACTTATGTATCTGCAAGTTAGCTTAGAGGTTCTTTGGTATAATTGTATAGTTGTTGTCATTAAAATCCAACAATAGAGGTTCTAACAAAAGACCATTTTATGAAATAAGAAAAGAAAAAATTCAACAAGGTGATTTAAATAACAAAAATTACAAAATAATAGAGGA
Source organism: Allium fistulosum (assembly GCA_030737815.1). NCBI lineage: Eukaryota > Viridiplantae > Streptophyta > Magnoliopsida > Asparagales > Amaryllidaceae > Allium > Allium fistulosum. Next base: position 1,397,448,978 of record CM060903.1, on the reverse strand, counting down.
TTTAATAATCTACAAAGGGAAATTCTTCTTGACCATGACAATGCATCACTATTAAATATTATTCTTTTTGAGTTCCACTCTTCCCTACTTGGAGGACATGCTGGTATGAAAAATACACTGAAAAAAATTGAAAAGTATTTTTCTAAAGACATATGAAGGAAACAATAAAAGAATATATAAAGCGGTGCGATGATTGTCAAACAGCTAAATCAGAAAATATTGCATCATTGGGCCTACTTCAGCCACTACCTATACCAGAACATGTTTAGACAAATATCACAATGGATTTTATAACTCATCTAACTAAAGGCAATAATGCAATTATCATTTATGGGGTGATTGATAGACTATCAAAGCAGTACATTTCTTTGCATTACAGCATCCATACATAGCAAAACGAGTTACACGGGTCTTCTTTGATGGAGTTTTTAAATTGCATGGTATGCCTAAAACTATAATCAATGATAGAGACTCTCTATTTTTAAGCAATTTTTGGCACACTTAAATATGGCTCAGCGTACCATCCACAAACTGATGGTCAATCTGAAATAACAAATAAAATTCTTGAAAATTACCTCAAATACTTTGTTTGCCACAAACCTAGTGAGTATAGTAGATGACTAAACATAGCTAAATTTTGGTACAATACTTCTTGGAAGGAATCCACCAAGCTGACACCATTTGAAATAGTATATGGTAGGCAACCTCAAACCCCTTTTTACATTATACCAAATACTACAAAAGCACAACAAGTATAAGAACATTTATTTTCCAAAGACAACACTATGCAGTTTCTAAAAGATAGCCTTCAGCTGGCACAGGAAAGAATGTAGAAATTTATTAATATAAAGAGAACATAAAGAAATTTTGATGTCAACGATTAGGTATATTTAAAGCTTCAGCCATATAGACAAATTTCAGTAAATACAACAAAGCTATCTCCTAAATACTATAGGCCATTCAAAATAGTTTAGAAAATAGGTGAAGTTGCATACAAATAAAAATTGCCAAGCTCACACAAATTCATCCAGTGTTTCATGTTTCTCAATTTTAAAAAGAAGTAAGTCCACAAATAATAATTCAGCAGGATAACCCATCATACAAAGAAGCTATATTGACCTGCCTTTTCGACCCTTAAATGTCGACACTAATACATCCACGGTATTCGTATGCCGAGCATCCAAGTGTCGGAAAGATAGATTGTTAGGATAAAATAAAAAGAAAAGGAAACAGAGCAAGAAAGAAGGAATACAATATCAGAATCTTACAACAGAATGATAACATATGATATCAAGAGACGGTACCAACTATCACTCTAAGATATATAGCAATTCAGAATTACAAATCTAAATACTATCATCTGTTTGGACAGTTAGAACAGCATGTCCTCACAAATTCTAATACATACAATAGTAATGCAGAAGAAATAAGAATACTACGGTAAATGAAACATCCAGCTCATCTCCTCAAGCTTCAATGAACATCAACGAAAACATGCCTTTCTCAGAATACTTAAAAGACCATATGAGGAATTTAGAAAAAACAAAAATCACACGTTAGACATAAGTCTGGTATGAGAAACTTAAGAAATATATAGCTAGAATATAACAGTACTTTTAAGACCATTCGAAAATAGTTATCCCCTCAAAAGAACCACCATCTGATAAGTACATATGACGATATAATAGATAATGTCTAGGGTGAAGAATATAAATTAAAAAATTGTGGTGCCGCTTATATCTCATGACACAACAAAATTAAAGTATAATCAAAACCACTAAGATACATTCGCATATGGATTTTTCATGGAGACGCCTCCAGTAAACTAAAGAGGATCTCCTGCAAAAGGTCGGAAACTACCTTCGAGCATCATATATCTCTAGATAGAATATACCAATTAGGAGAAACATAGCTAGTCCACGGTCGAAAACATGATCCTAAATATCATCACCTTCCGCACGCAACATCGATAAGCATACTCTAGATATGAAGTAATAATATCCTTTTGTGAGGTAGCTAAACCATAGACTATGAGGCCTACTCTATTTTTTGTCATTTTCAATGTTGAGACTACGTTCAGCATCTCTCACATCTTCATCACTCGAAAATAATATGAATCTCCAAATGGATTCCCACATCTCGAATAGATCTCAAAACCACACATGGATTCCACCATCTCGGACAGAGCCACTTCCAAGAGAAAGAACACATATCTCAGTCTTGAAGTGGTTTTCAACGAGTAAAACACTTACTAGTCCCGGTCTCTTCAAGACTGAATCAAAGAAATAATTTATAATTTGACAAAAATTATTAAAAACCATGTTTTATAATTTAACACCCCTTTACTTTCAAAATTCATAAGTAAATATTAAAATTATATTTTAACTGCAAGCCAACTTTAACATACAACAAAATATGTTTGAAAACATCCCTCAAAAGATTAGGAAAAAATACCAAATTTAAATATCATTTTTAAACACTTAAAACTGTAAACATCATTTATACATGTTGTTAAAAGTTCTTGATGAAGAACAACATTGTGAAGCATGAACTTTGTGGCTAGTTTTAACCACTCAAACAAATGATGTAAGACTCAAAACTTTTACAGTAAGTTACCCTTAGGATACTTATAACCCATGGAAAGAAACCCCTAAAAATACCTTTCAATTTATTTAGAAAAATTCCTGGAAAAAAACTATATTTACAACATGTATTTATAACCACGTTTTTGCTCTAACTTTAACCACTTAGTTTTACCAGTTACAAAACCTTTTAAATTTTAATTTTCTTTCATAATAAGTACACATATAATACTTATTTAAAGTGCTAAGAAACCCCTAAGGATATCTTTTCAAATTACTTACGCAAGTTCCCAAAAACAAAATATTTTAAAGTGCTCATATAGCGACCTTCTCGCTATAACATTTTGCAACATTGTTTCATAAGTTAATTAATGATTTAAACTTCCATATTTTTTAGTAATAAGTACACTTATAGTACTTATTAAAAATGAAATGAAGCCCCTAGGATGTCTTTCAAAGTTAACTTTGAAAATCGCCAAACACAAGGCATTTTCAAAATGCATCCATAGTGATCTTTTCGCTTCTAACTTTCACAACTTTGGTTCACAATTTCTATAAATTTACAAACCAATTATTTACTTTTCCATACACCAAAACATGTGTAGAGAACAACTGAATCAAATTATCCCAAGTCAAGTCCATAAAACTTATACAAGTTAAAATTAAGAGATATTGAAGTGCACTTATCGCGACTATTCTCGCTTCAGACACTTTCAAACATACTTCAATTCAACACACAAGCCAAACAACCATTTAAACATCAAGTAAAGGCTATGCCACATGTTTAAGAGGGTAATAGAAGTGATGTTATATGATAAAAAGTTATCATTTTCTTTCAAAAGCAAGAGAGGTCCAAAGTTTATAACTTTAATTAGTTACTAACACTTTGACTTTATATTTCAACCACACAACATATATACACAATATATATAAATAAGATAGTGAGATAACTCCGAGCCATGAACACTCCTACCATCACCAAACATCCAAACATCCAAGCTTTAGCACTTCGAAGCCACTACCTCTCCCTTCTTCCTCATGCTCACGGCCCAAGGTGGAAACCACATTTCCACTTCACTTCTTCCACTTTCAACTTGATATTCATGCTTCCTATGATGTTTTAGGTCTATAGACAAAGTTTGGTGAAGTTTGGACATGATTTGCTTTGATTAGAAAATGATTAGTGAAGATAGAAGTGGATTAGTGCTAATCACTTCTACCATTTTCTTAATTTCATAAAAAGTGATTGGTGAAACCCTTAAGGGTGTATTTATCGGTTTGAACAAGTGGTCGTTACCATCTTCTACCTTTGATGAAAGGTCATAAAGGAACACCCCTCTCACATGCCACCTTTACACCTTATTTCCTAAGGAAAATATCTCTTTTGCAAATTACCCTTTTACCTTTAAATATAAATATCTACCCGATGACATCATCCATGGCATCATCGATATTCTATTTCCATAAATCACAAAATATTTTTATTTTATATTAATGTTCTCTTAAGCAAATGAGTGTATGTAAAAAAAATTAGATAACTTCTATTGAGTAAAACGCTATTTACCGATAACACGATTTTTGGTCACATTATCGATATTTCTTCAAAGTAACTACTTTTGTAAACATTTTTTTCAAGAAAATTTTACTATCATTACTTATGATTTAAAAGAGGGTTAACAAGGTTATTAAATCACTTTAATAACATTCAATAATAAATTCAAATAATTAAATAATTCAGATACTTAAATACAAAGTGTCTGAAATTCCGGGTTGTTACATTCTCCCTCACTTAGAATATTTTGTCCTTGAAATTCCAACTCGAGTAACAAAAGGAAACAATCACAAAGCAATACTTAATGGTATTCAAAATTTCTAGTAAACAAGGCTCATGGTTTGCTCAAGTTCAAAAATCCTCTCATCGCACAAAGATGATAAACAACCTACTAATTGTACCTTATGCTAAACAGCATTAGGTTAATACTTAGATGATTTTTCTTGCTACCTCATAGCAAATCGAAGATTTATCACTTAAAATCTCCATTAGTCAACAATACATAGTATACAAACATATTGAAGTCCATACCATGCACATGGACCATCTGTATGCAATATCTGAGCTGATCACTTGCTCGATCGCATAAATTTCACTTTCCAACGAGTATAGATCACTTGATCTCACTACCGCGGACTCCGATCAGGTTCTTTGATTAGAAAACTTTGTTTTCCTTACATAGTTATATACTACGATAGAAAACTCTGAGATCATATCAAAAATCCATATCAATTGTTCGCCGTCAAGAATCGAGTGAGAAATCCTTGTTCGGACCAGTACAAGTCATCTCAAAATCATATACTCAAATACTTGATCAAGAATAGTCATGTGAATAAAATGGTCTACATACAACTTACGTATTTATCTTATTAGTTTCTTAACTACACCAATTTATTTATTTTCACTTCATTTATCCAAATAGTATATTTCTTCAATACTAAAATTATTTATGAAGCATTTTATAAAACCCAACTTCAAGTTATCAAATATCTTAAAAACCCAACTTCAAGTTATCAAACATCTTATAAATTAAGTTCATACTCGTATAATTCTCCACTATATACTAAGAGTATATACAAAACATAAAATTCATTTTACTTTACATGTTTAATAATTTAAACTTGTTTAAATTCTACTATCTTCTCAATACAAGAGTTACAGAAACTCAAATTTTATATTTTTACAAAAACACTTAGCTTCAAGTATTATACGATTCAGAAGTTTCTGACTGTCGAAATTCGTCGAAAATCCATTTTATTTTAACAAATGAAACTACCAAACAATATATAATACCACGATGCACATACCCTACCATCCTAATGCATATGATACATGTCTTCATAAAATAAGTTAACAAAGTTTCACATAATTATTAAACACATTTTACCCAAAAAGGGAAAACATGAAAAGTTCCAACATTTCTAGGCTATAACACTACCACTTGTGCTCTCCAACTTGGCATACAAATAAAATATTGTAACATCCCGCCTTTTCGATCATCAAAAGTCGGCACTTAATATATCCACAGTATTCAAATGCCCCACATCCAGTCGTCGAAAAGGCAGATTGTTAGGGTAAAAAGTAAAGAAAAAGAAAAAGGACAGGAGAAACAGAATCTCACACCGGAACGATCACATATAATATAACAAAGACAGGAAAAGCTATCACTCTAAAATACATAGTATATCAGAGTTAAAAAAACATCATCAATCTGGACAGTTATAACTTCCCAACCTTACAATTACTGATGGATATATATAACAATGCAGCGAAAATAAAATACAACCTAGAAATATACTTGGTTTGACCTGAGCATTATAATAAAATAACACCTAGATCGGTCTGGAAACACCAGTGTGAGAAACTCAAGTAGTGTGATGAACGTATGATAACTCAGTGAGAACACTCTGCTAATATGGGAAACGGGTTTTTACCTCATAAGAACAAATTCCACACATGAATGAATAAAAGCACATTAAAATGAGAGGAATCTCAGTCACTTCTTGGTGAAATTAAGAAAATAACTCAAAGATTGAATAAACGACACGGAAATGAATTTTCCAACAAATGACTAGGAAGGTGTGCCCTCTTGACCGAAAGTGTACCTCTAGACAATATACTTGAGAGGGTCATTTTCTCCTATGACTCCTCTCGGAAATGTAAAAGTCAAACCCCACCAAGAATCCGAGTATTTTACATTTCCGCGAGCGTACCACCAAAACCAATCTAGAGTAGATGTAAGCATACCCTAATGGGAGCAACCCCACATAGCTTGACGTCCATTCACTTTTTAGTTTTAGTCATTTTCCGGCAAAGGATAACAACACTCAATAAGCAACAAATCGACTTAGATTGACGATACACAAAGATGAAAGCCGAGTCGATAATCAATAATTCAACTATCAGGAATAATTAAAAATGATCGTATATGGAAATAAAATTTCATATTCTTACCACTACTCGTCTATTTAAAACTTGTGCTATCCCTCGTTTGAAACGAAGCCGGGCAAGTTGAGATAGTGTTACATCTAGGCATTGCCTTGAAGATATTTCTAACCTAAACGAGTCCATGCCTGGAGTGTTAAAAGTATGACTAGATCCTTTCCATATAAGTGATATCATTTACGGAACTACTTTTCCATAACCGAATCGAACTTTTACTTTTAAATCAAATTTGTGTTGGGTTTTCACATCATGAATATTTGTAAAATACTTTAAAAATAGTCTTTTAAAATATTCTTTTAAAAGGGCAAATTATATTTCTAAGTGTATTAAAACAAGCGTCAAAACAAATGTTATTAAAACATTGTTTACTATAAACCCAACACAATTTACACTTAGTCTTATTTTGAAACAATTCCTTTTAAAAGATCTTCTCATTTAAAAACTGTCATTTATAAATTTAAAAACAACATTTATTATTCTAGAGGATAATAAATTAATTTAAATACCTTTATAAATTTAAAGCAAATGTTAATTATCCCAAAGGATAATTTATAATACTCTTTTTATAAATTTAATTTTCCCAAAGGAAAATAAATCAAATTTAAAATCTTTTTATAAATTTAAACCAACATTAATTATCCCGCAAGATAATTAATCACATTTATAATCCTTTATAGTAAACCAATCAATTATCTTAAACACTTGTGTTAAGTTAATTAATTAAGTTCAAAGATCTTTATTAAATCAGTTAATTAACTTTAAAACACTTCTATTAAATCACTTAATTAACATAAGAACACCATAAATCAAAAATATTAATTAACTTCAAATATTATTAGTTAAAATGCTTAATTAAACTCAGATGTCATTAATTAAAATGATGAATTAGATTTAAACATGATTACTTAAAATGATAAATTAAACTCAAATATCATTAATTTAAAATAATTAACTAAACATATACCATTAATTACAATGATTAATTATTTTCAAATGCCATTAATTAAAATGATTAATTAAACTCAAACATCATTAATTAAAATGATTAATTAGATTTAAACATCATTAATTAATTTCAAATATCATTAAATTAATTAAAATGATTAATTAAATTCAAATATCATTAATTAAAATGATAAAATAAATTCAAATATCTACTTTGGGAAAACTCAAGCTCAAGACAACACACAAAAAAGTTTAGGGGATGATATTACATAAGAGATGGTATAGCGAAAATCGCTATAACGTCACTTACACAAATCAAACAATATGTCATAATTATTTCAACCAAACAATAATATAAGCAGCATATGAATATAAGAAAATAAATAAATATTGGAGAGAAAACCATTAGGGTCTCTCCACAAAATCCCTGTAAATCACATGTGAATATGTATTTCAAAGTGTTCTGTAGTAAACTAAGTGCTACATACACTCCGAATTTACTTATTTTGTCTCCTGCAACATTATAGTTATTTATGACATCTGCTTCTTTTAAAACGAAATTTTAAATCCAAACAAACGATTAAACAATAATAGAAATTATCAACCAAGCATCCAACAGTAATCCATAGCAGCATAGATATTATCTAATTTATTAAGAGGTAGGTAAACTCGCCGAAATTCCAGCGGACGCTTTCGCATTTCGGTTGGGTCTAAAATTGAACAACGTCTGATTTTAGCCCAAAGTTTAACTAGCTTCAAACTCAATCAAACCAATTTCATTATGAAGATAACATCAATACGAGTCTAATGCAACTGACCGTGTCTGAATTCGACCTCGTATGAGCAAGATACGATTTATATAATTTGTTGGATTAATTAGAATCATTAATTACTTAATTAACTAAACTAATACCATAATTAATAAGACACCCTTCTTCCCCAATGTTTAAGATTGCCATCTGCTACTAGAACGTGCACGAACAAAACATGGTCGTGCATCACCAACACTTATCTCCCTCTATAAGCCATTATTCATCGATATGTCTTCGCCATTCAACTCCTCATCACACGAGCTCTCCGCCTATCACAACAACACCTAGCCCGATGTCTCACCTGAAATCGCGACCTGGAAAGCTTCACCCTGACCATACAGTGGACGCGACCACCTCCAAGCTATCGAAGCTTCGACGAATGGTGCCAACAGAAGTGTGTTGCCAAGAGAAACGCAACTGTGCTCGTTGTTTCGCCTGACTCCTCTTTGAATGCCACTGTGACTCAACCCTAGATCGACCAAGAAATTTGATCTCCTCCAAACCCCGTCGCACATGCCAAATTTCACGCCAAATCGAAGATTTCATCATAACAAAAAACCCAAAGGAGCCATCTTTATAATTTATCGTTGAGTCTGTATGCGTACGAACTATGAATGACAGAAATAAAAATACAATCGCACTCAGAAATGCAACATGATCTCAAAACAATAATAAAATATACTAGTTATTTCATTTTGCAAAATATTAAAAAATACCATTGTTTGCCGAAAAATCATCAAATGACAATTTAAATATTTTTCAAATTAAAATTTATGGACAAAATCCAACAAATTAAATTAAAAATAAATTATTAAAAATCAAGTCATCTTATTATGAAATAAATGTTTTCATTATTATTTATTCGAACCATTTATTATTGTAATTAAATTTACAAAATAAATTCATTGTTATTATTTATTAAATTAAAAGGAGTTAAATAGGGTTATTAAATCTATTTAATTAATATTTAATTCATAATTCAAAAAAATTTGAATAATCCATATATTTAAATCACTATCCAAATATTAAGTTCACAATTCAAATTTTTAAATAATCTCTATATCTGAATTCAAGTTATTAAACTTATAAAAACTCATTTATTTTAGCATTTAAAATTAATTAAATATTCAAATCAAATGACATAATTTCGGGTTCTTACAAATCTTTTCTACACAAAAAGTTCATATCAAATTTCCTTTAAAGAAAAACTTTAGAACTAAACACTAGGTTTTATTGCAATCAATTAAAATAAAAATATATACATATACCTTTTGTATATCAAATCATACTTTCGCGATTAAATCAAAATCCATTTTGCTAAAACAACTCTGTTGCAAACTGCTATTGTAGCATCCCCACTTTGAAACCCAAAAATGAACGTCGATGATGCTGCAGTCATCATCGGAAATGTTTTCAAGCAACAGAAGTGAGTTTAGTACATCCAAATCATACCATTCGGGCTTAACCCAAAATCATTTCAAATGGTATCAAATACTTCGTAAATATTACTAAGTATAATGATCTTAATTTCATAAACCAATTTTCCAAATATTTGCTTTCAAATAATACTATTATTGTTGTTATTTCTCTAAAATCTTGAAAAACATTTTCAAAAGCATCGGATCTAAGTTCTCAAAATATCAATTTAAATCTTTCCGTTTATAAACCATGTCTTATAGACCATACTTATATAAAATCACATTTTTATATAAAATCCTTTCATAAATGTTTATTAACAGAATATCCTATCTTACATTTAGATTAAAATAAACATCTTTTATTAAATTCAACTTTTAACCCAACATTATCACCGAACGCCTTATAGTCAAACCGAGAAACTCAATTCACAAGGCGTTCGTTTCAATGCATATACAAATACTGTCTACCTAACCAATGCAATAGAAGGTAAAAATACTCATAAACTGGTCGAGCATAAATCAACAATCAACAAACAATAGTGAATGCTCACAAACTGGCCGATCATGACTAATTAATCAATAAATGATAACAACGCTCGTAAACTAGCTGAGCAATATTAAGTTAATAATGCTACAAATGATAATAATGCTTATAAACTGGTTGAGCATGTCAAATCATTTTATAAAGGATAGAAATGCACATAAACTAACCGAGCACGGCTAAACTAATTAATGAGGGGTTACGAATGAATATCGTTATCCCGACATTAATTGAACTACATTTCAACTTATACTTATATAAGTTACCTTGTATAAGATCTTTAATTTTCGCAGTTGTAATTACCTTTAAGGCATGTGTAACAACCCACATTTTCGATTCTCGAAAGTCGAAAATAATACATATGCCGTATTCATGTGTCGAGCATCCAAGTGTCGAAAGGATAGATTATAAGGGGTGGAAGAAAGAAAAGACAGAATAGAATCTCACAAAAACATGACGAGTAACATATAGTATAAAAATTAGGTCTTTACGAAAAGAAAGATCCTTGATATACATACAATATCAGAGTATACTAACCTATTATCGGCTTGGATAGTTATAACAACATGCCCTTACAATTGTTGATATCTACAACAATAACAAACAGCGGAAAATAAAAGAAAATACGGAAGTACGTATTGGGAATCCAACTCGTCTCCTGAACTCTAAAGCATCTAAAGCTAATCTAAAAACATGCTCGGTCTGACCCGAGCATTATAAGAAAACAACGTCGGGCTTAGTCTGGTAAAACCAGTGCGTGAAACTCAAATCACAAGAAATTTTATTATAACTTATAAAATCCTTTGAAATCAAAGGTATCTCATAAGACCTTGCCGCACATAAACACGGACGGGTTTTACCTTACGATAACCAAAACATTTTTATATGAAAATCCAGGGATATTATCATAATGTCTAAGGTTTAAAAAACCAATAACCAAGTAGTTGTGATGTGTGTACATCGCCACAATAATGGGTATAAAATCAAAAATCGAAGGCACGTATTGGAGAATGGATTTTCAACAAATGGCAAGGTAAAGGACTACCTTCCGAAACAGTACACCTCTAGGTAAAATATATTGTGGGATGCAGTTACCTTTGCAACCCGCATGACAAGACCGGCTTGCCCCTGACTGTACCAAATATGATCACCCCTAGGTTGTGATCAACAATAACAACCAAAAAGGGCCCTGAAGCATACATATAGATATCGACTCTAGATAAGGCGATGATCATACCCTAATGGGAGCGACCCACATAGCCTTGCGGCATACCTTGCTTTAGCCATTACCGGGGTATAAGGCTTGAGAGGCCATGATTACCTTTTTCCATATAGCAGACATCTTGGAATGTTAACACTGCCTTCCAGACAGAAATGAAATGTCAGCATTCATCCATATAAGTTGTTCTGGGATCGAACAAATATTCAACATTTACTATCTTCCATTTTGGAATCACCCTCAGGAAGAGTAGTATAGCTTTAAAGCATACTTCATAATGATCCATTACGAACGTTATTAGTTTGGAGTGGTTCGGATAAATCATACTTATCTGAAACCAGTGTCTCCCAACTAAGCGATAATTTCTGGTTAACTCAATTTCAGTTCTTTGGAAGTATGCAACAAATATTCGAGTCCTCATTAGGGAACTCAAATATACATAACATACTTCCTGAGTTAAACAGGTCAAAATTTGATAGTTGGTTATTTAGCTATCAACTACACAATCAAACAATAATCTAGAGATTTAATTTTCCCATAGCAACCACTAGGCCTCAAAATAAGTTTTTATTTATTTAAATCTCTTTTCAGAATATTTATCAAAATATTCATATACTTATCATACTGGAATAAGTATATTCACGAAACATTGTGAAGGATATCTAATTTCAAAATCATATTAAAAGGATTAAATAAATGTTATTTAAATCAGAGATAAGGATAACCCCAAACACTATTCCTTCGGTGTTAAGCATGGAATAATTGTCCACATCATCATAATTAAGAATGTAAGTTAAGGGAAATCCCATTTTCAATTCATTTATAAATTTCTTTAATAAATCCTTCTAATAAATCATTTTCATTTATGAAATCTCCTTTGCTTAAATTCTAAATCCATTTATAAAACCTTTTTCTAAATATCATAAAATCATTTATAAAACTCTTTTATAAATATCCAAAATCATTTATAAAACTCTTTTATAAATCTTTGTTTATAATTCCCTTTTTAAAATATCATTTACAAATATCATTTGTAAATCTTCATTAAATAAATCCTTTATAAATATTATTTACAAAATATCATTTGTAAATACCTTTATTAAAATAATTGGACATCTTACAAAATCATTTACAAACACTTAACCTCAAATTGATATAGAATTAAAGTCAATTTAAAAACCATAATTTACAAATTTGAAATGAGGCTTAGTGACCATAATGGCACTAAAGCAAGTTACCATTTTAATTAAATTTGACATCCAAGTCACATAATAGTTATTTACATAAACCAACATATATGTAAATAAAATTCATAACTAAACTAGGAAATAACATGTCAATATAAACCAACTGGGAGATACATGTCCAGATAAGATAATAGTAGGATAGTGATTTGTCATGCTAAATAGATGTCCATACAATCTATTAAGTTTAATATAGCAGAATGGATATTTATTCTGCTAAGAGATGTCCAATAATCTACTTAATTAAGGTATAGCAGAACGGGGATTTATTCTGCTAACAAATGTCAAAGTTTAGTATAACTTATTCACATTTGTATGGCGGCTTAATGGTATAGACAATAGAATCCCTTGTGTTCAAAACTATTCTTTGTAAAATAAAGCTGCCTTTAAACAAATTGATCATTGGAAAGCAAAGTAATTAAGAACTTAAACCTTTTTAAATAATTAATTACAAGTTAAATCCTTTTTAAAAACATAATTAAATCTTAATTAAGTCCTAAATTAAATTAATTATTAATTAAGAAACAATTAACCTTTAATAAATAATTTATTTATAAATTAAAACCCTTAATTAATTTATAATTAGAATAATTAAACACTTACTTAATAATCAATTAATAATAAATTAATAAATCCTTAATTAACTCTTAACTTAATTAATCATTAGGTAAAACTTCCTTTATTGATTAATTATAATTAGCTTCTTAATTAATTATTTAAATGCTAATTACTTAACTTAATTACTAGTTAATTAATAATTATCGTTAATTCAGCATTACTAACCACTTATATAAATCATACCTCTTCCTTCCATCTCCCTTTCATGGCAGCTACCCAAGATCCTCCTTCTCTTCCTTCCATCTCCCATTCTCAACTAAATCTCCCAGCGTGCCATTCAACCACCACATTTTTAAACTCTCATCCCCTCGTTCCTGACCCACCGCCCCCTCCTCTGTCCCCGCCTTTACCTTCTCCTATTTCTACTGTTACTACTTCTTCTCCTTCTGTCCTATGTGCCTTTCCTTCTTCTGTTTCAAAAGCTTCTACACCTTCTACTGCCACTGGTCGACAGGAATGGACTTTCCTTTTGAAGCATAAGCATAAGAATGCAGGGAAGTACATCCTTGTTGATTTGAGCCCCATTTTCTCTGGTGATGTTCTCCAACCTCCCTCTTCTGTTCTTAACATTGGCAAGGAAGTCTGGAGTGATTATCTCGCAGGGTTTATTCTAGACAAGCCTCTATCCTACTCCATTGTGATTTACCACCTTAGAAGAATCTGGAAGTTAAAAGGTTCTATTCAAGTAAAGTCTTATGGCTTTATCTTCCTATTTTCACTTTCCTTTTATGATGGTAGGATTACAATCTTACAAGGTGGCCCTATTATTATGCAAAACAAACTCTTCATTATCAAACCATAGGACCCTATTATAGGCAATATATGTGGAAGCATTAGATCTGTCGCTGTTTAGGTTTAGTTCTTTAACATTCCAGTGTATGCTTGGTCACACTTGTGTATCAATTGGCTATCTTGTAGGTTAGGCAAGATACTTTGCATGGATGAGTCAACGGAGAAACTTGAAAGGTTAAGATACGCAAAATGCTTGGTGGAAGTTAATCCTAATAAGGATCTGGTTGATAGCTTTGCATTTCAATTGATGGATGGTGGCGTGCAGACAATAGAGGTAAGATACTTATGGAAGCCTGAAATATGCATAGTTTGTAAAATATTTGGCCACAAAACCAATCAATGTCATAATGCTGAGAATTCAGTGGAGAAAAATAAAGTAGATGAAATAACCACTGGAGTTAAAAAAGTCATGAAGGTTGATACTGGAGTCAGAAGGGTCAATACAAAAAATAGTGGCAAGCAAAGTTGGTTTGTAGTACACAAAAAAAGATAGAAATTAGCAGTGAAAAAAGGAATGAATGGTAGGAAAGAAAATAAGAAATACTTGGCTAATGAAAACAACAGGGCTGATCAATCAAAAAACAAGTGGTTGATAAAATTGGAAGTACTAAAGAAGTCTTCGTATGCAGCAGCAAGGATAATGACACACGAATAGTTCCAAATAATAGCAACATACTTTAGAAACAAAAAGATGGTTTAGCAACAGATAATAGGTTTCTTATTTTGGAGGAGGTGGAAGAGCATGTGAATGATGTTACCGATGAGTTTGAGGTTAACGAAGTAAATAATTATTATCAAAAGTCAGATAATGCAAATACTAAAGGTATGGCTGGAAATAATAGATATGGTAGCAGTGAAGTAAATATTGATGACAGCAGAACACATTGTGATTTAGTTGAGATAGATATTTTACACAATGGATTGTGTGAAAATGGTGGAAGTGAAGGGTTTCAAAATGCAAGTCTTGATGCTCATTTATTTGATGATCAAACTTGTGACCACTTTGTAACAAATTCTGAACATCTGATAACAGCTGATGTTGTTGTGGAAGCCATTCAATCACATGTCGACTTGAAAATTGGAAATGAAAATGTTGTTAGACCCCAAGTTCTAAATCAGTCTAGCCAAGAAGAAAGTGAATCCTTGTCCCCAACTATGAATGCACGCATGCATGAAAATACTGCTGTCACCCCAAATCTTGATCCACTCTCTCCACCATCTGAAGACATCGTTCTAAACATCAAAGAAGCCTCCAATTCATTGCACTATTCCCGTATCACTTCTCCATTTTCCTGGAAGGATCCTCCACTTCTTTCAAGTAACATAACTAATTACTCTTCTCTCAAAGCAACATCTGCCTTAACCTCCAATGCAGTCCCTAATCTCAATACAGATCATCCAAATGTAGCCCCTACTGTCAACAATAAAAAGAAGAAATGGAAGAAAACAATAGGGTCTCAAATCTAGATTTGAATGAGAACCCCTCCAAAAACTCAACACCTATTGTTCCTGTGAACAAAGTATTAAACTCTCCTAATACTAGGGGAAATAGAAATAAAGGCCTTACCTACTCCAACTAGTTTACTCAATGGTACACAATTTGGGTTTGTGGAACATTAGAGGAGCGCACAAAGATGTAAAACTAGATCAAGTTAAAACCTGAATTCAATCTCACAACCTCAAGCTCATTGCCATTCTAGAAACCAAGTTAAATTCCTCCTTAACTTCTAGAGCAGCAAGTTACATTAGTCCAACTTGGAGCCTTACTCACAATCTTTCTGATGCTCCTTATGGTAGGATTATGGTCCTTCATGATCTGCTAATCTACTCTTTATCCATCATTCTTGCCTCCAAGCAATTCATCCACTATCATGTCATCCATTCTCCCTCTACAACATCCTTCTATTTAACTATTGTTTATGCAGATAACCAAGTTGCTTCAAGGCAAAGTTTCCTAGACACTCTTTCATCTTTTCGACAAAACACACACCCTTGGTTTGTGATTGGAGACTTTAACTGCTGCCTACGTGTCAGTGATAGACATGGGGGTAATGCCTATTTTTAAGGGATATCAGTCCTCTCAACAATGCCATAAAAGAATCTTCTCTAGTTGAGATTAAAACTTCTGGTGCTCTCTATTCTTGGAATAACTGTAGTAGACGAGGAGTTAGAACATTTAGCAAAATTGATTATGCCTTTTGCAATCTTAATACTCTCAACTCCTGGCCTAATATCCACAACCACCTCCCTTTACCAATGCTGTCAGACCACTCTCCTCAAATAATATCTTTTGGTGTGCCTGCCATGAAAGTCAAAAACTCTTTTAAACTTTTTAGCTCCTGGATACATGATAATGAGTTCCTTTATATTATTAGACATGTTTGGATTAAACCTTATTATGGTAACCCTATGTTGATATTGCAGAAAATGCTGAAAGCATGTAAGGAAGAATTGAAAGAATGGTATAGAACAAAGCATGGTTGTGGCAGCACAATATCTAACTCCATCAAAATCAGCTTGGAGGAGGTTTAAAAGCTAATAATAGAAAATCTAGATGATTTCGGTTATTCTGAACTTGAAACCGTTTTATGCAATGATTACAAGGAGGCTCTTCAAGTGGAAGCTAACATGTTGAAACAAAAAACTAGGCTTAAATGGGAAGTAAAAGGTGATAGAAACACTGCCTATTATCGTGTTTTTCTGAAGGCTAAACACACCAGAGAAAACATATCATCCATACGTGATCAAGACGAAATTCTTAGAACTACTCCTGAAGAAATTGAAGAGAGTTTTTTAGCTTATTTCAAAAATCTTCTTGGTAATTCAAACAACTTCATTCCTGATCTTAACATCCTGGACAACATTAAACTTCCATCTCCATCCACTACTGACAAGGATATTCTATCTACTGAAATAACTAATCTTGAGATAAAACAGGCAATTTTTGACATGAACAAGAACTCTTGCGGTGGCCCTGATGGTTTCAATGTCACCTTTTTCATAGCCTGTTGGGATATTATTGAGCCTGATGTATATAAAGTTATCCAAAACTTCTTCAATAAATGCAAGATGCTAAGCACTATGAATGCCACTAACATTGCTTTGATCCCCAAAGTCAAGCATGCTGATTTTGTTACTTTGTACAAACCTATTTCATGTTGTAATATTGTATATAAAGCCATTGAAAAAATCATTGCTTCTAGGTTAAAGTTAGTTCTCCCAAATACCATTTCTCAAAACCAAGCTGCCTTCCTTCCATCATGGTCTATTTTGGATAATATTCTTCTATCACATGAACTCCTTAAAGGTTACAGTAGAACTTGTATTTCCCCTAGAGCCATGATTAAGCTTGATATAAATAAAGCCTATGATTCAATCCATTGGGATACTATTGTCAAAGTCATTGCATACATGAACTTCCCAATGCACTTTGTTGCATGGATTCATGCATGCATTTCCACTGCTAGATACTTAATTATTGTCAATGGAAGTCCTACTAGTTATTTTGAAAGCAAGCAAGGTATTAGGCAAGAGGATCCAATGTCATCTTACTTATTCATAATCATTACGGAGGTTCTGACTCAAATGATAAACAACATTATTGAAACAAGGAAATTCATCCTTCACCCTAAATGTAAAGATCCGCAAACCATAAGTCTGATGTTTATTGATGATCTTATATTATTTACTAAACCAACTATGTCATCTATATCTAGCATCTTGGATGTCCTCAATAAATTCTTTAAGTTATCTGGCCTTAAAATCAATATGTCCAAATCTGAGATTCTGATGGCTGGTGTCCCTCAACAACTTCACAATGAAATTCTAAATGTTTCTGTTGAATATGCAAGTATATGATTTCTGTTTGATGATAATAAACATATATATATATATATATTCATTTAAATGTATTTGTTTATTGCACTATTTAATTTTCACATAATTAAATAATATTTGGTGAATAAAATAAATAACACAGAATTTAAATTCAAACGGATATTTTATTCAAACAAATATTTTAGTACAAAATTTGAGCTCTCACTATATATATACAAAGTTTCAATTACAATACAATTTCAAATTATAATACAATTTTTCACTATACATACATTTGCACCTCACTACATATCACTCGTTCACTCGTATTTGTTCTTCAACCATATTCCAATTTGTATCTAGCATCTGAATTATCTTCAAAATAAACACTGACGCGGTAAAATTGAAAAAGAAATATTTTTGCAGTGTAAAATAAAATGTATTTTTGAAAATATTATTTGCCTCAGTTTTTGGGTTGTTCATCACCATTTATTTTGAATTCATCCACACGAACAACTTGTGACATGCATAGTGTATCATTGTACATGCCACAAGACCATGCACACCGATATACACTTGATAAAAATGCAGGGACAGGTGAGCACAAGGTCAAACCTGAGCCGAGGCTGTATTCAACATAGGTGCAATACAAAAACATCACAAAATTGTCAAGTACAAGACTTAAGTGAACATGCAACAAAAATGAAGTACGCAGTATACATGGATGCATGTCATCAATGAACTCAAATATCAACAACACCAGGTCAGTGCATATGAAGTCCAGACCAAACACAACAACCACATGCAAGTTAAGCTTCAACATGCACAAGACAGCAAACTACATGGTGCAACAGACCCAAACATACATACACACACACACACACACACACATATGCATTCACACATGTATACATATATTTGTTATGCACATGAATCAAATGGCCAAGACCAAACACAAGAAAGAAGGCAGCAGAGAAAGATACACCAGCAAGGTCATAACTAAAAACATGTGAAACCAAACTTCAATACAAGAAACTGTTAACATATGCAGACACAAGGCAGCACATGTGCAATGCATCAAGACAACCATGCAGGAGTAAAAGCTATATTGTAACTCGAAGCAACTCGAGCTAGCATACCAGACTGCAACAAGCTCCGGTCCATAATGAATGCAACAAAACCCAAATGAACATAGCCTCAACAGTACAGTTCAAATGAAAAAGCAAAATGGTCAGATCATTAAATGAACAAGACCAGGGCAGTGAATAATACAAAATGAATGGAGCTTGCATATACATCAACATCACCATAAATATATATATACATATGTATACACATATGTACATACACATGTATACATACATATATATACAGTGCATAGCATTTCAGTTTCAAGTATACATGAAGACCAGAACACAAATGAAGCTGGCGACATGAATGCAATGAACTGGTCAGAGCAACCCAACCTGTCAACAAGCTCCAATTAGACCACATATGAACACAGGCCCAGACTCAATATCAAACTACCATACATATGTATACACACATGTATACATATACATATATATATGCAGTAACACACAACATATGCATATGGCAGCATATGATGCAATGCAACAAAGTGGATAGTGCAACCAAGTGCACAAGGACAAATGAACACACATGAAAACATGTATCAAGATCTGACTACATTGCTACTGCAATAAACTTCAGTGACTCGAAGTTTATATGGAAATACAAGTGCAAAAATCAAATGCATAAGTGACTCGAAGCAGATGAAGCAATACTTTCAGCATGAACACACAAAGATGAATGCAACCATAAGTGCACAAGAAAAAAATGAAGCAACCAGACTATAATGCACCAGATCAGCTAAACCCAGGCATCAAGTACACATGACTCGAAGCAATGCAAACACATACTAGAAACAAGAGCAGTCAACAAATTGTACAGGCATATAAACCAAAGCTAACATAAGCAAACATGTAGAACAGTGGACAGAGCACAAGTTTAGGGATTTCAAAATAACCAAGTCAAGTCAAAATGCCAAAGAATCAAAGCCGTGGTGACCAAGGTAGAATCGAATAAGTCCAGATTATCGGAAAATTCAAAATGCCAAAGTCGTAGAAGTAAAATAAGGAACCGACTCAAACAAATAAAAAATATATCAGTTACGTGTATACAAATGAACCAGTCAAGATTAATCACAAGCACTCAAGCAAAATCGAATGGACAAGTGTAAACAACGTGAAGAATTCAAACGAAATATACGAACGTAGTTATAGGGTTTTCATCCTTATTTAAACCATTAACATCATCGGTAATAAAGGCATTCGAGTTTAAGCAATTATCAGAGCAAGGCATTGGAACAAATCACAAGCTAATAACTCAAATCAAAGTCGAGTATTATCGAATATCGAAAAAGGAAAAAATCGCATACCATTTTAACAATCGAACTCGAGAAATTGGAGCAGCCGAAGACACTCAAGCCAGAAGTCGATTGACAAATCAACGTAAAGAAAATTCCTCAAATCAATCGATCATAAAGCGGCGGCTTCTTCTCAAAGCCCTAAATTTTCGAAAGAGGATTGAACGTTCTCGAGCAAAGGAAAAGGAAGTAGATACTAAGTAAAGGGAACGGGCCGAAGACATACACAAGAAAAAGGGGATTCTCTTTTAATTTTAAATTGGGCCGGTCCTAATTAATATTTTAGGCTTTAATTTAATATAGGGTTTTGTATTTGTTTTTTAATTTGCATTTTTCTTTTAAACTTTTGTAAAATTCTAGTTGTGTGACTAGGGGACGAACTACGATGGTGTAGTTCGAGAATTCGCAACTCAGTGGCAGGGTTCTGAGCGTAGAGTTAGGTTAGTCGATAGCGGATGTCGCAAGTTTACGTGTGTAAGCGTCTGACTACTTAATTTCTAGTAGAAACCTTGGAGGCAGCACGTAGGCAGGGTTTTGCCGAAGCTGGGTAAATCTGTGTTGTTCTATTTCTGCTTTTATTATTCTGCTATTATCTGTGCTGCAATTATTTTATATATTTCCACATTAATTTTTATAATTATTAGTATCACTCTATTCAACCCCCCCCCCCTCTAGGGTGAAATCAATCCTACAAGTGGTATCAGAGCTAGGAACAAAAGCCCGTTTTTGTTTTAAAAAATTGATTTTTCAAAAACTAATTTTTGTTTTAACATTTTGATTTTTTTTTAAATGGCTTCTTTTAATAATGCTTTTGCTGAGGGTCAGTCCATAGTTAGACCACCTATGTTCAATGGTGAATATGCTTACTGGAAAAATAGAATGAAAATTTTTCTGAAAACCATTAATGCTTGGAATATTGTTGAGGCAGGATATAGGACACCAACTATAGTGGTAGATAATCAAGAAATTGAAAATCGATGGATCAATGGACAGATCTAGAAAATAAACTACATAATACTAATGCTAAAGGTATGAATTCTATTATCTGTTCATTAGATCAAATTGAATTTAATCATGTCTCACATTGTCTAACTGCGTAGGAAATCTGGCACACACTTGAAGTGACTCATGAAGGAACGTCTCAAGTCAAAGAATCTCACTTTGCCATGCGTAGTAGCGAATACGAGAACTTCACAATGGCCAAGGATGAAAATGTCAAAGATATGTATGTACGACTTTCCAATCTTGTATATAAATCAAAAGCTCTCGGAAAATCATACACATAATTGGAAATAGTCCGAAAAATCCTCAGAGTCCTTCCATGAAATTTTGAAACAAAAGTTACTGCCATTCAAGAATCAAAGGATTTGAAACAAATCAAAGTTGAAGAACTCATCAGAAATCTCACTACTTATGAGCTAGTAATGAAATTCAAGGAAGAACGAGAAGGAGGTGATACTCGAAAGAAATCAATAGCTCTAAAAGGAACAACGAAAAGTGATAATGATGTTGATGATGATGATGATGGAGAAACTGAGCTGGCGCTACTAATAAAGAGATTCAAAAAGTGGAACCACAAGTATGGAAATCCAGCTCTAAATCAACAATTGAAAAGCAGAATAGTCAAAGTACTAGACAACTAAGAAGAGCAGGAGATCATTTGTCACAAGTGCAATAAACCCGGTCATATCAAGCCCAATTGTCCTCAGAATCGACTCAGCCAAGGAAAGAAACCGAAAAGGAGAAGTTTTGCAGCCACTTGGGATGAAACTGATGAAGATGATAAAAGCACTGGCAGTGAGAGTGAAAAAGCAGATTTGTGTCTTCGAGATGATATAACTGACAGTGATGATGACGAGCCAAGCGAGGTATCAAAACTTACTCATTCGGAATTACTTATATATTTTCACGAAGTAAATGGCTGTATTGAAATACTTAGGGAGAAATACGCTAAAATTGAATCACAAAGAGATACTTTGATAGAGTTAAATAAAGAACTTGACCAATTAGTCAAAAATTATCAAAATAAAAGCCCTAAGTGTGACAAGTGTCCATCATTCGAAGAAGAAATTAAAAAATCAGAAATTAAAATAAAATCACTTGCAAATGAAATTATGATTTTGGAAGAAAGTGAAAATACTAGGAGAGAAAATTCTATTAAAAAGTGCACTCAATTATTGAATGAAAATGAATCTCTCAAAACACAAGTCCAACAATTGTCTACAACTTTAGGAAAAAATTTCAAAGGAGAAAGATCACTAAATATGTTATTAGGGAAACAAACTGTCAATACTGTTAGACAAGGACTTGGGTATAATCAATCTGAACGTAATAGAAGTGAAATTAATCAAGTCAATTCCAAGTGCACAATTTGTAGAAAAATTGGACACAATCAAAACAATTATTGGTATAGGCCCAACACGTGAAAACCATACCAATTTGGGTTCCAAAAGGCACAAATATAAAATCCCTTAAAGTCAAACAAATCCGGGTGCCAAAAGGAACAAATATAAATTGTCTTGGGTCTACACAAACTTATTTTTCAAAATATTTTGCCACTAACAACCATGGACCTATAAAAACAAATAGGTCATAAAAATCTTCTCTCGTGTAGGTGTGGTGGCAGGCTAAGGAACAACAACAGTGTTACCTGGATTTTGGCTGTTCCAGGCACACGACGGGCAACAAATCAAAGTTCCTTAGCCTAGTACAAAGGTGGCAGAATCACAATGAGTAACAACGAAAAATTATCATGAAGGTAAAATAGGTAACAGAATATTTATTTTAAACGATTTATTAAATGTGAAAATCTGCACCGTAATCCGATTTAAATCAGCCAGTTATGTGATAAAGAAATGAATGTTGATTTTGATTTATGCAAAAAATTTGGTCAATTATATTTTTATGCAGAGAACATTATAAGTACCTCTTGAGTCTTTGAACTGGTTCATATAGATTTGTTTGGACTAATGATGTTGTTGATGATTACTCTAGATATATTTGTTTTATTTGACTGATTCTAGACCTGTCATTATGTTCACTATTTGTTTATTTGCACGGTTTCAACTCAAATCCAAAAGAATTTCATTTAAAAGCTGTAAAAAGGATTTTAAGGGATTTGTTGCACACTCCACGATCTGGTCTATAACATCCAACTAATGATAATCTTGAGTCAAAGGGAAATTCGGATGTAGATTACACCGGTAATCTAGTTGATAGAAAATTTACTAGTGGAACGTGTTTTATGTAGAGACATTCATTAGTTGCATCACATTTTCAAAGAAAGTATCTGTATATTTTTCATTTCAACTAATTTTCAGTTAGCAGACATTTTTCTTATAAAACCCCTTCCAGAAAATAGTTTTTGTTGACTTTGTTTCAGATTAGTCATTTTAGAAAAATTGATTTTATAATCATTTTTGGATTTGAACTTAAATGACTACATTAACTAATCTTACTCCCTACTGATTATCGAAAAGATAAATAGTGATTGAAAAAGTGATGAGTGTTGATACTAATCATATATTATGACTCGAGACAGTATATTTAATAAATTTCTCTAAAAATTTAAACAAGATTTATAATAACTTTTGTTTGTAAAAATTCCATAAACATCTCTATTTCTATCATATTTCTAACGACCATCACTCATCAAAATCCAATATAGTATGTCAAAATGTGGTATTTTATATGGGATAGAAGTATTCACTCTCATTTAAAAGTCCTCACGGTTATGCATGGGTGAATTACTTGGAATATTTATGTGCTTTCATGCTCATTTAAAAGTCCTCACGGTTATGCATGTATGGAACACATATCAAAATTGGTTATTAAATAGACAAGTTGATTCTAATCCCATTTAAAAGTCCTTAAGGTTATGTGTGGTTAGAAGATGCTTGAAATTTGTTTTTTTAAATTGGGAATACTACTAATCTCATTTAAAAGTCCTAACTGTTATGCATGGTTAGTAGATATTCAAATTCTAGATATAAATATACCACAAATAGACACAACGATATGGTTTTATATGCCGACATCACCCTTATCACTCTAAAGTGGAATATGCACCTAACAGAGTATTTATGATTTTTGTTTGATTTTTGCTTGACTTTTTTATTGAAATTTAATATTTATACTCGATTGGGTATTAATGTCTATCACTTTATCTCTATTTTTCTAACACTATTACTCTTTTGCTGATAACAAAAGGGGGAGAGAAAAGTTAAGATTTTGGCAAATAAAGTTCAAATATTTTATTTTTTTATTTGCATATTCCCATCTAGGTTTATTTGCATATTTTTATTTATTTGCATGCATATATGAAGGAGGAGCTTTGGTGTAGGGGGAGCATTCAAATAGGGGAGCAAATAGAATGATCAAATACAATTAATAAATTCAAAATCTTAAATATATGTTTGTTATCATCAAAAGGAGGAGATTGTTGAATATGCAAGTATATGATTTTTGTTTGATGATAATAAACATATATATATATATATATTCATTTAAATGTATTTGTTTATTGTACTATTTTATTTTCGCATAATTAAATAAATATTTGGTGAATAAAATAAATAACACAGAATTTAAATTCAAATGGTTATTTTATTCAAACAAATATGAATAGTACAAAATTTGAGCTCTCACTATATATATACAAAGTTTCAATTACAATACAATTTCAAATTATAATACAATTTTTCACTATACATACATTTGCACCTCACTACATATCACTCGTTCACTCGTGTTTGTTCTTCAACCATATTCCAATTTGTATCCAGCATCTGAATTATCTACAAAATAAACATTGACGCAGTAAAATTGAAAAAGAAATATTTTTGCAGTGTAAAATAAAATATGTTTTTGAAAATATTATTTGCCTCGGTTATTTGGGTTGTTCGCCATCATTTATTTTGAATTCATCTACACGAACAACTTGTGACATGCACAGTGTATCACTGTACATGCCATAAGGCCATGCACACCAATATACACTTGATAAAAATGCAGGGATAGGTGAGCACAAGGTCAAACCCGAGCCGAGGCTGGATTCAACAAAGGTGCAATACAAAAACATCACAAAATTGTCAAGTACAAGACTGTAACAACCCTGAGATTGCAATTACCGAATAATAAATTAAAATTATGATTTTAAGTTGAAAAGGGAGCTAAACAAAAATTTGGGAATTTAAATTTGCAATTGGTTTTCAAATTAAAGTATTTTGGGTTTAAAATGGGGAAATTAATATTTTTGGAATTTAATATTTAAAAAGGGAATTTTTAAATGTGATAATGGGTTTAATTATCTAATGAGACAATTATATGGTTTTGATTAAAACTAGGTTGCTACTTAGGATTTTGTTCACATGATAACATTAGGAAAAAAAATAATAACATCAAACATAGTTGGACTTAGAAAATTTTTAAATTTACATATGCACTTAAGTAATTGAACTAAGCCTTATTGGGTTGTAAAACCCTCATAACAAACCCATTAGCCTACCCACTTCTATATAATATCTTAAACCATTCCCTAAACCCTAACCCTCCTCTTCATAATTTCTAAACTTAGATCTAACTCAAACTAATGGCCTCCCTTTGGTAGAAGATCCATCTCCTTCTCTACATAGCTAAACTTGTTTAATCCTAGCAAGGTAATGCAATCCTAGGCCTAATAACCTTCTAATCTTTATTTTAATTTTTAAAATCTCTTTGTAATCCTTGGTTTTGTTCTCTTTTTAATTTTGAAGCTCTCTAATCCGCATCCTCTTTGCTTTGGAAAGTTGCACTTGAAGTGTTTGCTTATTTGCTTGATTGGTAGAGGTAATTACTATTTATTAGTGATTATTGCTAGTTATAATATTGGTGAAAATTTGATGCCAAAAACTGAAAAAAAAAAACACCCCAAAATCACCAAAATCATCAAAATCTGCTGGCTGGAAATGTTCAGCCTGAAAACAGGCTGAAAATCATGATCTGAGAGCCCAGAGCAGGCCTGGGTTGCACCCAGGCTGCTGCCTGGACGCAGTAGCCCAGCGCAGGCGGGCTGGGGCCTGCCCCCTCTCCCCAGCCCAGGCGGGCTGGGGCCTCCCCCCCTCTCTCCCCAGCCCAGGCGGGCTGGGGACTACAGGACCCCAGCCCGCATGGGCTGGGGACTGACAGGACCCCAGCCCAGGCGGGCTGGGGTTGGACTAAACTGAACCCCAGCCCGCCTGGGCTGGGGACTGCTACTACTTCCCCTCACCCCAGCCCGCTTGGGCTGGGGGTTTGTATTACATCTCCAGCCCAAGCGGGCTGGGTTCGCGATGCCGCCACGATCGCATCTGAAGTCAGAATTCGACGTTTTTGGTCTCGTTGGAAAGATGGAGTTTCGAACTCCATCTTTGGAAAATTTGGGCAACATCGGAGTTTGTTTGGTACGTCGAATTTCGTGTCGAAGTTGAACTCTGGTCGCTGTTGGTAAACAGTGTGAATCTTGTTCTGGGTCCAACTTTGAGACGTCGCTGCCACTTCGTCTCAACTCGGAATCCAGAAATTCTTTTTTTCATCTTAAGTAGGGATGTTGGAATACATGCCTACAAATTTTCATGACAGTTGGACACAGTTTGCTGATCCAAATAAATTGCCGAACTTGGGTTTGCAGCTGTTTTTGAATGTTTACAAACACTTAGAATATTTTTGATGAATTTCTAGTTTTCGTCGATTTCTTCGAGATTGTTCTCTAGATTTCGCACACGGGTTTTATAAACGATTTTTTAAATGATTTTTTTACTCAAATTGGCCTTGAAAAATATTATTAAATATTATTTTTAATTATTAAATTAATTACTCCATAATAGGAGAGTTTTCAAAGACCGCTTTAAAGTGATTTCAAAATCAATTATAAAACCGTTTCGCACCATTATTTTCTATAATAAAAATATCACACTCACTTTTTAGCACGTCGAGCGAAGTGGAAAGGTGCTTAAACGGTTAGGAAATCTCTGGCCTATGGAACCGTGTGTATTTTCTTTCCGGTTAATCCCCGACCTATTCGATTGATCGTTTTGACCTTTGGGTCTAGTTTACCGATGATACGAGGTGGACTTTTTATTGTTTGGAGTGTGAGCTTGCTATTGGTTAGGAAACCGTTTAGTGCGAACGTGGGATATGAGACTCATTGTTAACACTTTACGGGTTCCTCTCCAAGAAGTTGGTGACACATTAGCCACTGGGCGGCCAGTACTGGACCTCTGGGTCACCACGCCTCTGGGCAACCATCTCTGGACACCTGCTCTTTGGAGCAGTTTATTTTTCGGCATGCGCCTCTGGGCCTTTATCCTTCTGGGAAGGATCTTGCCGTCTCGCGCGTTCCGCATTTGTGCGAGTGATCGATCACAACTCTACAGTACTTGGCAATAACGACTCCGGTCGGTGCACGTGCTATACTTGTATTATCTGATGATTTTTATATCCATTCAAGTACCGCCATTCGGTGTTGGTTCTATGGAACCATATGATGTAAGTGCGATTACCTTGTGGATTCACAGTGTCTCTGGACACTGCTTTTCAATGTTTGATTTCATTGACTTTTCAGTATATCCCCATTGCTCTTTGGAGCATCGATCTTTGCTTGGGCATTGATTACAAACTCTGGTCACTCTTGGGATTATTGCCTATGGGCAACTTTATATAGCTTTGGCTACGCCGATGATATGAGGCGATTTTATTTATTCTTCACTTTGGTGCTGATATTCTCTTTGGAGATTTTTATTGTTGATTGATGATTAGGGATCGTCATTTTATTCATGTGGTCCAAAATACTCTTCTCTTAGGAAAAGTACTGTTTTATTTATGTACCGCATTATTATATATCTCAGTTATTACTGATTGTTTAGCTAGCCTGACCCGAGTGTTTTCGCTCGGGTCAGACCGAGTTGTTTCAGGTTAGGTCTCTGGACTTAGCTTTTGTGCTTCCGCTTGGACATTATCTGCTATGCTGATAGATAGCGCTTTTATTTGTCCACTATTCCGCTACTCTGTTATTATTCAGACTTTGATATGTACATATTTTTGACCGACATGTGTGGGCAGTGGCTTTGTACCCACTTATAGTATTTGGATCTGTATTGACGATGTATTGTTCTGGGATTTTATATCTGTTATGTGATTCTGTTCTGTGATGTTTTATCATTTATTATTATTATGCTTTGTCCTGATAGATCTTTAGCCATTTGTAATTTCGTTATAAGTATTTACCGAATATGTCGAACCACTTGAAAAAAAAAATATAGATACCATCCTTTCGACGTATTCAGTAGATAGTTATAGCTTGATTACAAATGGTCGCTTCCACTATACTCTATTCTCCGCTTTAACAGACAGTATTACTCTCGTAATACTCTTTGTTACAGTGGGTCTCAGAGTGGGGCGTTACAAAGACTTAAGTGAACATGCAATAAAAATGAAGTACACGGCATACATGGATGCATGTCATCAATGAACTCAAATATCAACAACACCAGGTCAGTGCATATGAAGTCCAGACCAAACACAACAACCACATGCAAGTTAAGCTTCAACATGCACAAGACAGCAAACTACATGGTGCAATAGACCCAAACATACATACATATATATATATATACACACACACATATGCATACACACATGTACACATATATATGGTATGCACATGAATCAAATGGCCAAGACCAAACACAAGAAAGAAGGCAGCAGAGAAAGATACACCAGCAAGTTCATAACTAAAAACATGTGAAACTGAACTTCAATATAAGAAATTATTAACATATGCAGGCACAAGGCAGCACATGATGCAATGCATCAAGACAACCATGAAAGAGTAAAAGCTGTAGTGTAACTCGAAGCAACTCGAGCTAACATATCAGACTACAACAAGCTCCAGTCCATAATGAGTGCAACAAAACCAAAATGAACATAGCCTCAACAGTATAGTTCAAATAAAACGGCAAAATGGTCAGATCATTAAATGAACAAGACCAGGGCAGTGAATAATACAAAATGAATGGAGCTTGCATATACATCAACATCACCATAAATATATATATATACACATATGTATACACACATGTATACATGTGTGTGTGTGTATGCAGTGCATAGCATTTCAATTTCAAGTATACATAAAGACCAGAACACAAATGAACTTGGCAACATGAATGCAATGAACTGGTCAAAGCAACCCAACCTGTCAACAAGCTCCAAGCAGACCACATATGAACACAATACAAATGAACACAGGCCCAGACTCAATATCAAACTACCATACATATGTATACACACATGTATACATATATATACATATATATATATATGCAGTAACACACAACATATGCATATGGCAGCATATGATACAATACAACAAAGTGGATAGTGCAACCAAGTGCACAAGGACAAATGAACACACATGAAAACATGTATCAAGACCTGGCAGCATTGCTACTGTAATAAACTTCAGTGACTCGAAGTTTATATGGAAATACAAGTGCAAAATTCAAATGCACAAGTGACTCGAAGTAGATGAAGCAATACTTTCAGCATGAACACACAAAGATGAATGCAACCATAAGTGCACAAGAAAACAAATGAAGGAACCAGACTACAATGCACCAGATTAGCTAAACCCAGACATCAAGTACACATGAATCGAAGCAATGCAAACACAGACCATAAACAAGAGCAGTCGACAAGATGTACATGCAAATAAACCAAAGCTAACATAAGCAAACATGTAGAACAGTGGACAGAGCACAAGTTCAGGGGATTTCAAAATAACCAAGTCAAGTCAAAATGCCAAAGAATCAAAGCCGTGGTGACCAAGGTAGAATCGAATAAGTCCAGATTATCAGAAAATTAAAAATACCAAAGTCATAGGAGTAAAATAAGGAACCGACTCAAGCAAATAAAAAAAAAATTATTTACGTGTATACAAATGAACCGGTCAAGATTAATCACAAGCACTCAAGCAAAATCGAATGGACAAGTGTAAACAACGTGAAGAATTCAAACGAAATATACGAATGTAGTTATAGGGTTTTCATCCCTATTTAAACCATTAACATCATCGGCAATAAAGGCATTCGAGTTCAAGCAATTATTAGAGCAAGGCATTGGAATAAATAACAACCCAATAACTCGAATCAAAGTCGAGTATTATCGAATATCGAAAAAGGGAAAAATCGCATACCATTTTAACAATCGAACTCGACAAACTGGAGTGGCCGAAGACACTCAAGCCAGAAGTCGATTGACAAATCAATGCAAAGAAATTCCTCAAATCAATCGATCATAAAGCGGCGGCTTCTTCTCAAATCCCTAAATTTTCGAAAGAGGATCGAACGTTCTCGAGCAAAGGAAAAAGAAGCAGACACTAAGTAAAGGATACGGGCCGAAGACATAAACAAGAAAAAGGGGATTCTCTTTTAATTTTAAATTGGGCCGGTCCTAATTAATATTTTGGGCCTTAATTTAATATAGGGTTTTGTATTTGTTTTTTAATTTGCATTTTTCTTTTAAACTTTTGTAAAATTCTAGTCATGTGACTAGGGGACGAACTACGGTGGTGTAGTTCGAGAATTTGCAACTCAGTGGCATAGTTTTGAGCGCAGAGTTAGGTTAGTCGATAGCGGGTGTCACAATTTTACGTGCGTCTGACTACTTAATTTCTAGTAGAAACCTTGGGGGCAGCACGTAGGTAGGGTTTTGCCGAAGCTGGGTAAATCTGTGTTGTTCCATTTCTGCTTTTATTATTCTGCTATTATCTGTGCTGCAATTATTTTATATATTTCCGCATTAATTTTTATAATTATTAGTATCACCCTATTCACCCCCCCCCCTCTAGGGTGAAATCGATCCTAAGTTTCATCTCTACAACCTAGTCAAGACACCATGTCATATCTTGGGATTCCCCTTGCCACATCGAGGATTACTAGATTGCAATGTCTACCCATGTTTGAGAGAATTATGGTTATATTTAACACAGGGACGAATAGGTTTTTATCCCAGGCTGGAAGACTAACTTTGATCAAATCTGTGATATTCTCTATGATAGTGTACTAGAGCAGAACTTTTATTTTGCCAATCAAGCTACTCAACATGATTAGGGGTGCTATGATAAAAAAAATTGGACTGCCAGCATTTTTTCTTCCAAAACATCCACATGTTCATTCAAGAAACTAGAGCTCCCATTTATTAAAGGTGGTTTGGGCATCAAGAACCTAATATATTGGAATAGGGCTGCTTTTGGAAGGCATGTTTTTTTAAACAAGAAAGATGGTACATGGGTTCAGTGGACCATCAAGCACAACCTTGGTACAAAAAAAATTTGGTTGATGCAAATTCCTCGGTTCAGTAGCTGGACATAGCACAACATTCTCAAACTCAGGCCAATCCTTCTCCCTCATGTTCATTATGTTGTGGCCATGGGAGGGAGTACGAGTTTTTGGGATGGTCCTTGGACCAAACATGGTGTTATCCTTAGCAACATATTAACATACCAACAAAAGCTTCAAACTGGTATTGGGCTTGATGCGAAAGCTTATGAGTTTGTTCATGATGGCCATATTATATTTCCTTATTCTTCTAACCAGGTTACTAGACAAATATGGTTAAATTTACAGCAGATTAACATCCCTATGGTGCAAGAAGACAGTGTGTTATGGACTGAAAGAAGTGTGCAGTTCAACATTGGTGATGTGTACAATGCTATCATGCACACTAACACATTCCTCAATTTCAGTTGGAACAAACGTATATGGATCAAGCAAATTAATGAGAGAGAGAACCTTAACTTGCGGAAAGTTATAAATAATGCCCTAAATACTAAGGCTAACCTATATGCTAAAGGTTTTTACTGTTACTCTAGAGTGGAGGTTTTGCAACAGTGGAACGGAAGACAACTTGCATTTGTTTCTCAATTGGCAGTACGTCTACAGTCTATGGTCTTTTCTCATGTCTAAGATTGGTAGAAATAATAGTACAAGAGATAGCTCACAAGAATGGTGCATCATATATAAAGCTACAATATGGAAGTGTTTGTAGACCTATGTACTTCTCTTTGTACTAAAAATATTTGTTAAAGTGATATGGGCAGAAAGAAATCAAACTCTATTTCATGGGAAGTTGAAATCTCAGGTACAGATGAAACATTTTTCGATGCACGAAATCAAGGTTGGTATGGAGCATTGTCCTGTTGAATTCCCTTCGTAGATCATATAGTGCTTTTTTGAGTGCTTGTTTCTTTTTTTTCCTTTTTTTTATTTATTGTTGTGCTTGTTGATCTATTCATTCTCTTTTGTTTTGCTGCTGATTGACCTAAGTTTGTTTACGTCTATTAGTTTGTGTTTTGCTTGTATTAATTTCTATTTTCTAGCACTGCAATAAAACTGGTATGGGACCAGTTAACCCCGCTGACTTTGCCAAAAATAATAATTATTATTATTATCACTAATTAAATATTTAATTAATTACTAATTCATATTTAATTACAAAGTAATTAACTTTTATACTTCATTATTATTTTGAAAAAAAGTTTTCAAACCATTTTAAAAGAAACCACTTTAAGTTTTAAAATGCTATTTTTTCTCGAATTGCATCCATAGCGACTATCGCTATGGATACCATAACTAGAAAAATTGACTCTTAGCTTTCTTTGAAAACTTATTACTTTTGAAAGCTGACTAACTTTTCACAAACATAAAGTAAGTGTTTGTAAAGGAAAACAAAGTTTGAAACTTTGAAAAACGACCTGATTTTTAAAACTAAAAACAATAGTTTTCACACAAAGATTCTAAATCACCAATACCATACAAAGGTGCTAACTTTCCTTAACATACATACATATATATATATATATATATATCCAAGTCCATATCATACAAAAATATTGCAAGTCACATCATAAACAAAGATCACATCTTCACCATATTAACATCACTTTAGACTTTATTTTCAAGTCTAAACTACATATCACATTCTAACACATATAATCACACATATATTCATTTACAAAGCATGTAAATAACTAATAACCAAGAAACATCATATGATAATAACAAACATAAACCAGAGACATAATTTTCAAAAGAGATGTGAGTTTTTACTCACCAAACTTTAGCAGATCTTTTTAAAACTTGAAAAGAGCCTAGATCTTGGATTTTTCAACACAAAACTCAAATTTTGGACCTTGAAATATACTTTTTAGCTCGACCATGGATTGATGGGGGCGTAAGAGCTTGAAACTAAAAGGAGAAGAGGAGTAGGAAGAAAAGGAAGGATTTTTAAGTGATTTTAAGGAGTTAAAAAGTGGAAAAACTTGATTTTTAAAAAATTTAAAACTAAGGAAGCCATTAGAATGGCTTTGAAAAGCTTGAAGAAAGTAAACTTTTTGAAATAAAATGAGAAAATGAAGTGGAAAGGGGGAAGAGAGTTTGGAATTAGTTTTATATAAAAAGAATTTAGTAAATTACCAAAATAGGCTTTAAAGTACCTACCCTCCACTAATATGTTGCCACATCACCACATACCCCATCTCTTCCTTATCATACACGTTAGTACAATGGTTCACCCCTTTTATCCAATGTGTAATGCATGGACTAGTACTATGGTGTAAGTCATGTGAGCGATAAGAGACTTTTAATATTTTATTTTGATTTAAATTTTGAAAATTGTCCTAACTTTCATACTTAAGTACATATATGTTGTTAACCTTTATTTTTATTACATATATGTTGAATCTGATTTCTCTTGGTCCCTATCCTCATGCCTTCCAGATTACTAGCCACTAGTAGGGGCTCGGCTGGCCCGTTCGTGACTATTGTCATAGCCAACGACGGTACTTTTTGATGGTGAAAAATTAAGAATTTTGAAAAAGCTTTTCGGTTACATTTCTAATTTTTTTTAACTAATTATTTTGTAACCAAATTGAAAAATGAATTTTCTATCATTAGTTATAAATTAAAAGAGGGTTATTTTATTTATTAAACCCATTAATTTAATATTTAAAATTAATTAAATATTCACAAATCAAAGCGATAAAATTTTGGGTCGTCACAGCATATGTTTATAACAAATACAAATACGCTCTCATATGTATAATATAATCAACTCAGGCTAGGGAATTCATTACCCTATCTCTTAATGAATCATACCCCACTAAAGTCAAGGTTCTCGCTTAATCTTCAGCTCTGATACCAGATGTAACGGCTCACCCTTTTTCAAGTGGTGACTACAAATGGTAACCTCGTATCTGATTTTACGGCCAGCCTCTCAACTACACACCAACCCGTAAAGGAACATGTAAGGGTAAGATACAAAGCTTCATTACATGTTCACCAATGTGAGAACCCCCTATCATGCATGTCGCACACTCACCAGAAACGATAACATATAATATCAAAAGACAATACAAACTGTCGCTCTAAGATACATAGCAATTCATAGTTACAATTCTAAATACTGTCATGAGCTTGGATAGTTATAACAATCTATCCTCACAAATACTAATATATACAATAGTAACGTAGCAGAAATAAGAATACTATAGTAGGTGAAACATCCAGCTCGTCTCCTCGAACTCCAATGAACATCAACGTAAACCTGCCTTTCTCGGACTACTCGAAAGAGCACGTGAGGAATTTAGGTAAAACAAAAACCATGCATCAGACATAGTCTAGTATAATAAAATCAAGAAATATGTAGTTAGCATATAACGGTACTTTTAAGACCATTCGAAAGCAGTTATCCCCTCAAAAGAACCACCATCTAATAAGCACATAAGGTGATATAATAGATAATATCTATGGTGAAGAGTATAAATCAGAAAATAGCTGTGTCGCTTACATCTTACGACATAAAATATTAAAGTATAATCAAAACCGCTGAGGTACGTTTGCATGTGGACTTTCCGTAGAGACGCCTCCAGTAAACAAAAGTAGATCTCCTTCACAAGGGTCGAAAACTATCTTTGAGTACTGTATATCTTTAGATAGAATATAACATTTAGGAGAAACATAGTTGTTCCATGGCCGAAAACGTAATCCCAAATATCATCACCTCCCACGTGCAACATCGATAAGCATACTCTAGATATGGAGTGATAATATCCTATTACGGGTTAGCTAAACCCTAGACTACGAGGCCTACTCTGTTTTCTATCAATTCCGATGTGGAGGCTATGTTCGGCATCTCTCATATGAGTCTTCACCACTCGAACAGAACATGAATCCCCAAATGGATTCCCACATTTCGAACTGATCTCGAAACCACACATGAATTCCAGCATCTTGAAAAAATCCACTTCTAAGAGATATAGCATGTATCTCAATCTTGAAGCGGTTTTTGGTAAGTAAAACACTTGCCAACCCCAGTCTCTTCATGACTGAATCGACGAATTTGGTCATTCTCAACAATAACGAGAACGATCACATATGGAAAGTAAGTCTCATATACTTATCATGTTTTTGAACTTTTAGTGCTAAGTACACGACTAAATACTTTTCATAAACGAGTAAACACACCAAGCATGATCAAGTCACACAAAGCACAATTAAGTCACATAAGCGACTTCTAATCCCCTTTTTATTCAATTAATCTTTAATTAATTAAAACCTCTTTTATTAGTAAAATCTCTTTTACCTAATAAAACTTCGTTTATCAATTTCTACTATTCATTTGTACTCTTTCAATACTTCAAAAGGTATTCATATACTTATCTCAAATGGTATAAGTATATTCACAAATCATTAACAAGATTTCTTATTTTAAACCTTTACTTTTTCTGTATTTTCCCATAAGATTTCATACTTATAATTTCCTTTAAAATATCCATTTTAAGGATCTAAGTACTTTCACAAATCTATTTAAAAGGTTTAAGACTAATGTTATTTAAACATTGTCACTACAAACCGAAAACCATTTCACTTATGCTTATCTTTAAAACATTCTTTTAAAAATCTATTTACATTCATAAGTATAACCAAAAAGGGTTAAAGACGAATGTTATTAAAACATTGTCACAACAAACCCAAAAACATTCCATAATTATCTTATCTTTAAAACATTCTTTCAAAGATCTAAGTTAATATTTGGTTAAGTTTGATAGTCGACTGATCGACTATCCGGTTAAAAACGATCACTCATAGAAATCACGGTTCGTATACTTAACTCAATTCCAACATTCCAACTTATACTATCCCTCATTCAAGAGTGAAGCCAAGTATATTAAAGCACTAGTTGCATATTAAAGTCTTGCCTAAACACTTCATTCTTGAATCTTACAAATAGATAAGTCTACCTCATCGGCTTTAGTGTTAAGTGTAGTATTAATGACTTTCATAAACAAGTAAGAAATCAACACGATTAATAGTTTCCAACATTTTCAATGAACTATTCCTCGATCAAGAGGGAAGCTGGTAGGTTAGAGCACTAATGCTTCTATCCCTACTCGAACATCAATCTTAACACTCATAAATAGATAAGCCTACTTCGTCGGCTTTTAGCGTTAAGCAAAGTTAATTTCCTTTTTAAAAACTTGTATTATATACTTCAAAAATACTTATAAATAGGTTTTAAATATCTATGTAAAACATTACTTGAAAATAACTGATTTATAATTTGACGAAAATATTTAAAAACCACGTTTAATAATTTAAAAACCCTTTACTTTCAAAAATCATAAATAAATATTAAAAATATATTTAAACTTCAAACAATTTTAAAATACTGAAAAATATATTAGAAAACAGCACTCAAAATATTAGGGAAAAATAACATATTTAAATATCATTTTTAAACATTTAAAACCATAAGCAACTTACTACAGCATTTATAAATGTTGTTAAAAGTCCTTGTTGAAGAACAATATTGAAAAGCATGAATTTTGTGGCCAATTTTAACCACTCTAACAAATGATGTAAGACTCGAAATTTTTAAAGTAAGTGCTACCCTTAGGGTATTTAAAATCCATGGAAAGAAACCACTAAGAATACCTTTCAATTTATTTAGAAAATTTCCCGAAAACAATCTATATTTACGAAGTATATTTATAATCACCATTTTGCTCTAACTTTAGCCACTTTGTTTGACCAGTTACAAAACCTTTTAGGCTTTGATTTTTTTTTCGTAATAAGTACACATACAACACTTATTAAAAATGCAAAGAAATCCCTAAGGATGTCTTTCTGAATTAATCGCACAAATTCTCAAAAATAGGGTATTTCAAAGTGCTCATATAGTGACCTTCCTCTCGCTATAACAGTTTGCAACTTTGTTTTCACAAGTTAATGAAAGATTTAAACTTCCATATTTTTTCAGTGATAAATACACTTTTAGACTTATGAAAAAAGCAAAGAAGCCTCTAGGATGTCTCTCAAAGTTAACTTTGAAAATTGCCGAATATAAGACATTTTCAAAGTGCATCCATAGCGACCTTTTCGCTTCTAACTTTCACAATTTTGGTTCACAATTTATATAACTTCCCTAACAATTCTTTACTTTTCCATACACCAAAACATGTGTAGAGAAAAACCGAATCAAATTATCCCAAGTCAAGTCCATAAAAATTTTACAAGTTAAAGTTAAGAGATATCGAAGTGCACTTATAACGATTATTCTCGCTTCAAACACTTTCAAACACACTCCAATTCAACACATAAGCCAAACAACCATTTAAACATCAAGTCAAGGCCATGCCACATGTTTAAGAGGGTAATAGAAGTGATGTTATAAAATATAAAGTTATCGTTTTCTTTCAAAAGCAAGAGAGATCCAAAGTTTATAACTCTAATTAGTTAATGTCACTTTAACTATTTCAACCACACAACGTATATACATAATATATACAAATAAGATAGTGAGATAACTCAATTAGATCCAAGAAAAACACATGCTCAAACACTCATAGAGCCAAGAACACTTCCTACCATCACCAAACATCCAAACATCCAAGCTTTAGCACTTCTAAGCCAAGCCACCACCTCTCCATTCTTCCTCATGCTCATGGCCCAAGGTGGAAACCACATTTCCACTTCACTTTTTCCACTTTCAACTTGATATTCTTGCTTCCTATGATGTTTTAGCCTATAGCCAAAGTTTGGTGAAGTTTGGATATGATTTGCTTTGATTAGAAAAGGATTAGTGAAGATAGAAGCGGATTAGTGCTAATCACATCTACCATTTTCTTAATTTCATAAAAAGTGATTGGTGAAACCCTTAAGGGTGTATTTCTAGGTTTGAACAAGAGGTCATCACCATCTTCTACCTTCCATGAAATGTCACAAAGGAGCCTCCCTCTTACATGCCACATTTACACTTCATTTTCTAAGGAAAATATCTCTTTAACAAATTACCTTTTACCTTATACATAAATATTTACCCGATGACATCACCCATGACATTATCAATAATTTATTACCATAATGGAAAATTATTTTTATTTTAAATTAATGTTATCTTAAGAAAATAAGTGTGTAGAAAAATATCTAAGCAACTTCTGACGAATAAAAAGCTGTTTATCGATAAAAACGATTTTCGGTCATATTATCGATATTTCTTCAAAGTAACTATTTTTGTAAACATTATTGCAAAACAAGTTTACCATCATTACTTATGATTTAAAAGGGGTCTAACAATGTTATTAAATCACTTTAATAAAATAACTTTAATAACAATCAATCCAAGATTCAAATATTTAAATAATTCAGATATTTATATATGAAGTGTCCGGAATTCCAAGTCGTTACAGAAGCACTTGTGGATGAACTAGAGAGCGTCATTGTTAGAAGAATGTTCCAAGAGATAATAAGACAATTGTGAAAGCCTTGATAAAATGAAAGAACAAACCAATTTATGAATCCATATGGGAAGATTATTGGGATATTGTTAAGTGATTCCCTACACTAGACCTTGAGAGAAGGTCGTTTTTTAAAGAGGGGAGGGGGAATTGTTATGCTCAAGCATATCATCAAGCACTTGGACCGCATCAATCTGGAAGTGCATTTCGTCAAACAATTAGGGAAATGAAGCTCGACACATTACCACAAAGATATGTAGCACATGAAAGGAGTTTTGAGAGATTAGAGAAGATTCAGAAGCAAGAAGAAACAAGCAATGACACAAGATTGATTTTAGAGAAGACTAATTAAGGTTGTGGACACTGTGCAAGTGTACACGTGCACTGCTTGATATTGAGATTTTGCATTTGGGTTGATTTTGATTGCAAATTTCTTATTAGTAGGCCATGATTTGGAGGATCTGTAATTTGAAACGGCTAGTTTGAATGAGTCTCGCATGTGTAATGTGTGTATATAAGATTGAAAGCTATGTACATGGGGTTTATGAGTTAATTAATAAAAATTACCATATATCTCTTCGTTTTCATTTGTTGTGTATTTTGTTCTTCTAAAACTTGCATTCTTTCATATAATACTTCACCCCCTTTCCTTATGTTATCTGCACCTTCGCCCCTTTCTGCCTTCAAGCTTCTTGTTTCACCTGCTTGAACCTTCTCATTAGCTTGAAAACCACCGACTGCCACCCTCTAACATGGCTAACACTATATCACAAAGCCAAAGATCCTCACAGGATGTGGGCGATAGTGCAACGGAAAAAGAGCGGCAGCTAGAACCCTAGCCTCCTAGCTCCCCATTTGCTACATTTTGGAAGCTTTTTTTAATAGTATAAATTATTGCATTTTCAATGTCACGTGATTTTTAAAATTTGATGGTTTTACATTATACTTTTACGTTCCAACCTACTGGAAACTTTAGAATTATTTATTTTTATAATAATGTCTTTCATTGTGTAACTGAAATAGCATATGTTAAATTTAGATAAATATGATAAACTAGAGCATATTCCCAATAATGTGTTTTTGTTTAGTTTTTAGTTGCATTTAGATAAATATTATAAATTAGAAAACATTCATAATAATGTGTTTTTGTTCAGTTTGTGTTACTTTTACATACGTTGCATTTTGTGGAGCGCAACCTACATACCACTGTTTCGGCTCATTGCATTATTATAGTGTAAGGTGGACCACGTTTTTAAATTTGCATATTTTGCTATAATAATTTGTATTATATATATATACACACACACACACACGGGATTTTTTGGCATGTGCAATGCACGTACATATAAAAAACTTTTATATAATAGTATAAAATTGATAAATTATATAAATTACACGTGCGCGCACACACGCACACATATATATATGTATGTATGTATGTACATACATACGTACATACATATATATATATATATAATATAATATAGTTTTGGTAAGTAAAAGTTGAAATTTATAGTAAAAAATATTATTAACAGTACGTTGGGATTATGGTTTGAACTTTTGATCTTGTTAATGTATCAAAATATTCATTTGGAAATCGATGTTATTTTTGTTTTAAGTGAGATTCTAACTTTTGATTTCTTGTTTGTATATAAAGGCATTTTTGGAACTTCGCGGTCGGACAGAAAAAGTGCAACTCTATTCTAGTTATTAATAAAGATATTATTACGAGCGTTATGGCACACGCTTCGCGCATGATGATGGTACATGCTTTACACGTGAATTGTTTTTCTATAAATTGAATGTGTTTAACATATTTAAGAGAAATAATTTACACAAAGTTAAGTCATATTTTTACGTCGAAATCATGTGCAGTAAGTTTTTGTTTTTATTCTTAGTTGCAATATCTAATTTGTTGTTATTTGAATTTTTGTTTCTAATAATTTGTAAAATAAAGGTTTATCTGTGAGATTTTTTAAAGTGTTATTAAGATTTGATAATATTTGTAGAGGAAAAGTTTTGAATTTGTAAAACGAAGTTTATTTGTTAGATCCTATA
The DNA here is from genome assembly GCA_030737815.1 of Allium fistulosum. Lineage (NCBI taxonomy): Eukaryota > Viridiplantae > Streptophyta > Magnoliopsida > Asparagales > Amaryllidaceae > Allium > Allium fistulosum. Next base: position 1,397,407,697 of record CM060903.1, on the reverse strand, counting down.
TTCAAGCGATACTACAATTTGATAATATTTGCAGAGGTTTATTTGTTAGATGGATCTATATTTAAATGATAATAAAATTTTGTAATATTTATAGAGGAAAATTTTGAACTTGTAGAAGAAGTTACATCCAATTTTTAAATGATATTAAAATAGAGTGGCATTTTTGATAGTTCACGTTGACATCAAAAATGTGTAACACCAAACATATTGCAATTATTAATATATATATATATATATATATATATATAAGTTGTGGGGACGCTGTGCTCTATCTCCTTAGAAGCTCCCGCAAGTCAACTCTAATAAGCAAATAGATAAGCAAGTACGAGATAGCGCTCTCCATCTCCTCTCTTCGCTTGGCACTATTTAGTTGAACTTGCTGTTGCACTTCAGTTATACTGGCCCTTAATGACTTAGTAATAGATTTGAATCTATCAATTGAGAATGCAAAGCTAACTAAGCTGAGGGAAGACTTATATACCCGGGTCTAAGGGAAGCACTTATTACGATGATCTATATTTGCCAGCTAGTATCAATACTGGTATGACCCTCTTCTTAATTGGTAGATGATCTATGGAAGGAAAAAGGCTACGTTGGAGACAAAAGCACCTGATCTGCTAAGACGGCGGAAGATCTTATATATATATAAGTACTGAAGATGGTAGTACGTAGTTGTACTACAAGTCTTAGCTAATATATAACATACTACAAATCAACGTATGAATTTTTTTTAGAATTTCATCATAAATATTGGCATGTGTGTGTTACTATGAGATATTATTAATCCTCCCTATCTCTTGTGGTAATAACATGTGATAGTGGTTTCAAGTCCTCGACATTCTTTGTTGTATAACTGATCCCACAGATCAAAATCGAAATGTCTAACCACTGGGATAGTAATACTGAACAGTTGTATTATATTTATTATAATGATAAATGTATATTATGCAATTAAATGATATAAAATATTGAATGCCCAAATATAATCGGTTGAACAATCTCGTTTATTGCATTCGGCCTTGTTTTTTAAACAATGTAGGTTTTAATTTGTGGTTTGAGCACTTGTTGTGATGGATTTATAAAGGTGATTTAACCTTCATAAACTTTTGGAGTTTGACCCACAATATGAAAACTTAAAGGTAGATTTTACGTGTTTCTTTTGATAAATAGTACAAAAAACCTCAAAATAGAGACCTACCAGATTTTTCTAATTCAATAATTTTGCCCAACTTCTACATAGCATATTAATTAGATTGAATATGAACAGTCGGCTGCTAATGACAGACAAATTGCATCGATAACATCTACCGAGTCAAATTGCATTGATAATATCCTATTAACCAAAATTTCCAATCACTCATACACTAATAAAGTTTTCCATGTTTTGATTTGGAATCAAATATTTTTCAAGTTTTACATAGATGTCTGACGCTGTAGTACAGATTTTCAAATGAAACTAGCAACTGCTGCCAAAATCTTTAAAGTACATACAACAGAAAGAAACAAGACAAGACCCAATAAATATGAATATTTTAATAATTAATTTCAAAATTTGTTTGGTTCGACTTAAATAAGCTACTTTTTAACTTTTTGAAAGTCAAAATGAATAGGCTTCGACTTTCAAAAAGTAAAAGAACAGCTTATTTAGGTTCATCCAAACAGACACATAATATAAAATTGTAAAACTTCTTTGTACATGTAAATACGCCTCTTTTGGAATATACTTGTGTGTAATTGAAATTAAACAATTAACATCAACAGCAGCTATCCATCAGCTTCTTCCGGTATGACAGTCAGAACAACTTCTTTGTTGTTTGCTCGTACAACTCGCGCTTCCATCTTCACCCCCACTTTATCCCCCAATATTTCAAATATCTGTTCAAGAAAACATAAACAAAAATTGATGGCTCTGGCCTATTCAGGAAAAAAAAAAAAGGTTCTTCCTTTTTCTTTCCTTTTCAATCATTGTATAATTGTTCAATCCAATTTGGACTTGTACATAAATTCAACGAGTGCAGGTGTCAGACTTTAGATGTTTTATAAAACACCAATAACAATTTTGAGTTTAAAAGGATGGAAGATTGTATGTAGTTATTCTACTAGTATCTGTTGAAAAAAATGTGCAATGTCCTAAACTCACAATTGCTAACTGACAGTGAAAATACATTGAGTAATCTTACACACTAACCGTGTACTTAAATATCAGAACAATCGACCGTCTGTGTCTATAAAATGAACATAATCACAATAAATCCAGATGCATATTTAATCGCATGTATAAAGACATACAAGAAGTTTGATATAAAATAAAATGATGGTGCGGAAAGAAACCAAAATTTGTAAAATCATTCTGTATTTATTCAGTATATCATATATGACTGACTTTGAGTAATGATATCACGAAAATATCAAATTTCAAGGGCGGAACAAATACTTGAACACTTTGTAAGACATATAATTAAGCCTCCAAGACAGGTTAAAATTAAGAATCCAGGGCAAAGTGTACATGTAGAAGCTTGCCCACAAGAGCAGTGAGTACAGCATTTAATAGAATAACACCTTAAATGAAGATGTATGTCTTCAAGTCAAGCAATTTTAGTTTCCATGCTTAATGTGCATTTGTTAAGTAGGGCATTTAATTGAACACTGATTCAAAGATATGGCTACAATGTCACAAAATAATACCTCTTTTGTGCTCTTGACAGGTTTCCCATCTACCTCAATTATTACATCTCCTGGGCGAAACCCAGCACGATCACCAGGAGACCTTGGGGTTACCTGTTTCATAATTTATCTCACGTTTTCAGACAACATATAAAAAGACAATTGATATTTTTTGATGTGTTCAAACTTCAAACTTCAAATGTATAAATCTGAAATAAATTTGACCAACTGGAGTGTTATTTTATCATTATGAACACATTTTAACACTACAGTAGCGCTACTGTGAAGTATATATATCCCAGGCCCAAGAAAATCGCTAGAGCTATTCACAGTCCGTGGCAAAAAACCTAATTAAACCAATGATGTTCCAGACGGAGTGGAGCACTAGATGCTATGAATGTCATCAAAGTCTAGGTGGAGCTTGAACAAAAATAAGTGCTCACCACGTACTACGATAAATTTTGCATTTAATTGGTATAAAAGCAATAATTGCGTATGGTAAGAAAGTCAACTAGTTTTGATTTGGGTGTCACTATTTATTATTTTAATATGAATGATACACACACATAGTTTATCATCAATAAATTTCAAAATAACAAAACATTACTTACAGAAGTAACAAAATTTATACATAGTAATATTTATGCCATAAGTATATTTAATATTTGTGTAACAAATAATCGTTAACTTCATAATAAGAAGTACAATGATAATGAACAATTTAGTTTGTTTATTTGTTACAGATTAATTTAGGTTATAATCGAAAAGCATTTAAATTAGGATTAAAAAATAATTAAAATAAGAAAGAAAAATGAAGAAACCATTAAAATTAAATTTTGAAGAAGGGAGAAATTAACGAGTACCTTTAACTGCATGTTTATTTAAAACCAGAGAACGTACACTCTAGGAAGGCCGAAAACTGTACACGCTTATTTGTATTATAAAAAGGAATATTTATTGAATGATTGTCTATACATTTTGAAATGAAATATATAAAGTGTGACTAAAATTTTGAAACTATACTAAAAAATAAAGAGCTTCAATAAATAAACAAAGTAAATAAGTGTTATTAGTGTAATAATATTTAATCTAGGCAAAGTAAAAAAATACGTTGTACTAAGAACGCATTTTTTCGTAATGCACCAAGAAAAACATAGCACTCAGACGGGGCCTCAGACAAGGGGTGGAATAAAGCGCCAAAGTAGAAAGCGGGACGTCAAAATTGTAAAGTAGAGCCTATATGGTGCCCCCTGGAAGCATAGAATTAAACTAACTTTTGCATGTAAAAGCTTCATCAGCCTTTTTAACAATGAAACATATTTTCTCACCAAGACAAAAACACCTGATTATAATTATCCGTGTATATTTATAAAGAGGAGTTCAAAAGATAACCAGCTGGGTAACTTCAGATTGATAAGAAATTATGATATTAACAGTAACTCCAGTAACCATGTAAATTAGCATTGTGATTATTTAGAGGACTGAATTCAAACAAGAAATATATATGACATTGGTAGAGAAACTGCAAAAGAGAAGGCCACAATGTCCACATCACCGACTATTCATCTAACCTGGCAACAGTTTACACAATTCTACAACTCAAAGGTCTTGTAACTTTTATAGCATAATCTTAGAGCAATAAAAAGTTCAGTCGAGCAGAATGATGCAATGCCTATTAACCGTTGGCCACATAAATATGCTTCATCCTTAGAGAAGGAGAATTATCAAATTAGCCAAATAATAGAATGAAACTTCTTACAAGAGTGGATACACTAAAATCTTACCATTGGTACTAGCACACCTTTCTGTACATCAGGAAATGAAGGATCTCTTTCTTTAAGCTGTTGAATAACCAAATCATTAAGTTCAAGCACCTTTAGTCCCACCCAAGGCCTGACCACTCTCCTTTAAACAGATGTAACACCACAAATTATTGTTTAAAAAAATAGACATGTAATAAGGTCTTCTAAACAGCAAGACAAGATAATATCAAAGGGGTGTGTGTGCGCGAGCGCGCAGACACACAAATACATACAGTTTAAATGAATCTTAATGTAAAATATAAATCAATCTCCACCCATCATCTGATCATTTCCTCTGCATGAGTTTGTCTCTATGCAAAGAAATACATCTAGCTGAGAGGGATCAAACTTTGAAAGAACTTGGGCTTTTGATAATGTACTTTATCGGGCATAATTTAACTAAGAAAACACAACATAATATCACTAAATCAGCATTTAAAGAGGCTTGGCTGCTCCACATGGAGCAAATGTGGCTTTGCTAGTTCGCACTCTTAATAGTGAAACTGCTTGGTGATTCGTCACTTTCTTAATTTGTCTATCAACTATTTATGATGATGATATGCATTTTGGAATCATATACCATAAAACTTAAACATTCAATCAAGGTTCAAAATTCCATTTTCTATTCCGATCATTGTTGATTTTGAAAATTTCGGTTTCGATTCGGAAATTCCGTTTTAATTCCTGTTTACAAATTCTGTTACTTTTAAATACCTTAATAAAATTTCACTACTAACATACTCTTATACCACATTTTTCAGAATAGATAAAATTATAATTATAGCTGAAGCCCACCTAAATTCGAACCAATTAATAAAATTATAACCCTACCCATTAACAACTTATAATTAAGGCCCAAGCCCATTTGAAATTAACAAGTAAACTGCCCGTTCCCTTACTCCTTCCATGCATACATTGAGCCCCAATTCATTTCCTCCTACCTAGATTCGCTTCAGAAATAATGCCCGAATCCAAACCTGAAAAAGAATTATTCCACTCGAATTCTCAATTGAGCCCAACTTGCTTGCTGAAATCGTCGCTTTTCTCCACCTCTCGATAGAAAAATAAGATGATTTCAAGTATATACTTTTGATAATACGAAAATCGTTGTGTTTGATTTGATTTTTAAGTTTCTCAAATTTGATTTTGAATTTGTGATATGATATTATGGCAGATTTCTTTTTTATACTTGTCCAAAACCAGAAACGGTGTTTTCTTCCAATTCTGACCCAATCACTGCCGGAACCGGACCGGAATGGCCAGAACTAACCTTGCATTCAATATACTAATGTTCTTGCCTTCATTTACCTAATAGGCAAATCGACGTGCTAATCAATTTTGTTGTCCCATTCATGAAATCATGGAAACATACACAGTATGATCTCCAAAGAGGGACACTGACATGCTATTCAATTATGTCTCTCGCACATTGAAATTGCACTAATACACATATCGCAAGCTTAGTCATGGTTTATGGCAGTAAACATATTACATCAGTACATGCACGCTTCTCTATTTGGCAAAAAATGTACAGATACATTATGTTATTCAGGTCATAGTGGTGCGTTAGGCAATAAGAAACTTAGATAGCATTAGTTGAGTGTATAAGATGCATAGGTGGTACCCACCACTTCTCTGCCACAAAATAATTTTTTATTAAATAATGTATCAGTAAATAATAAGATAATTAGGTATATGCCGGTGCTTACCCATGTTTCTTGAAATGATCTATTATTTTCACAGCTGAATCAATTGGTACTGCAAAGCCCAACCCGTTCGCATTTTGTACTTTCATCAGAGTAATGCCCACTATTTCACCATCAAGATTCACAAGAGGTCCACCTGAGTTTCCCTATTCATAATTTAATTATTCAAAAGTTTACTCTATACTTCAGGTAACACCTACAAACAAACATAGCATTTCTGAAATGGAATATACATCCAAATATCTGTAAACAAAAGCAAATACTATTACTGTGAATGTTTGTGTTTTTATGCCATCGCATATTTAGTTGGTCATGGCATAATACAGGAGAGTCGTAGAAACATAATCTACCTTGGTGTAGTGTTAGGGATATTATGCATCCCAATAACTTCTGTAATATGTGTGTTAGTGCAATTTCAATATCAGTAATGAAAAGGTAAAACATTCCAATACCTACAAACTAAAATTCCAACAAGAACACCCAGATTCCAGTAACGACCATGACAAAATCCAGTCTAAATACCAATATCGGTCTTGAAGTGCTAAAAAAATAGTAAAATTAACAGCAGATGATGGATAATATACAGTAAACATATATAAAAGAATATAAAAAGTAACAAATCAAAAAAACTAATAAAATAAATGCACAAAAGACCAAATAATCTCAGAACTCTTGCATGATTCTTGACTAACAAAGAAATATATTAAAACATATGATAAGGTAAAACATCGGATGCTTGCCTCGTTGATAGCACAATCAGTTTGCAAGTACTCCCGTTGGATTCCTCTAAGACCCAGATCTCTGCTTTTTCTATCAACGCAGCTGTATATAAAAGAGTGAAATTAATGGAAAGTAAATTAACCAATATTTATATACAGAGCTATCATCATTCATTTCAAAAAGTTGTATTTTGCTTCATCATCCCCTTTTTAAAATGTTTTTACATGTTTCATTAGGATCTTAATAACATGGACTATTATATAGGTAATAATAGTAAGGGTTGTTATGGTAACGGTAAAATTGCCATTACTGTACCGTTACCGAACTATCAGTTACCAGTATATAGAAAAATTTGCGTAACAATACTACTAGTATGGTAACAGTAATTGTAACAGTAAACTTACTGTTGCTAATGATAAAAATATCAGTAAAGAAATATCAAAACTATTGATAACGGTAAATTTACCGATAAGTTATGAATTTATTTTGATGTAAATAATTTAACCATTATTGCATTTTTAAAACTGATCTGAGCCTTTAATTTTTACAACATTGGTCTATTTTAGGGATAAATCTGAGAACTATTTATCATTTAGTAGCCATTAGATCCATTTTATTATAGATCCGAACCTTCCAATATCAGGGTTTATCACATTTTCATTAGCCGCAACATTCCTAACAAATTAGTGAATTATATTTATTGTTCTCTTCTCACTTTCTCTTCCAGATTCTCTAAACAATCAAAATTCTTAGAAAATGAAAAAATCAAAATCAAAAATTAAACACTAAAAATCTCCTTTGCTATATGATCTTTTCTTCATCACCTTAATCTCTATTTCTTATTTCAAGATGGAATCAGTTCACTCAAATAATTTTGATCAAGTTGGAGTTCATGGTGATCAAATTGCATCTCATCCTAACACACAAGGCGAACTCCTCAAGTTAGTGCTGCCGCTGCAACAGGTATACCATTTATTTAACCTAGTTCTTTCAAATTTGTTCATCCAATAAACTCCATAAAAAAATATTATGTAGGCGTGCCAGGTTCAGGGTTCAGATGTATGATAAGATTTAACTCTTACTAAGTCTTAAAAAATTATAAAGAAGAAGATAACCTTTATGTTGTAAGCTTGGTCATGTGGTAAAGTTTTGAAGAAAATCTTTATGTGCATAATCATTTGATTTTCAACTTGTACATAAATATAAAGATGTATAATAGCTTACGCACATAACTAATTGGTGTACATCAAATATCCTGTGAAGAAAACTTTATATATGATGTACATGAATATTCGAGAATAAACGAAGGCACAAAAAAGTTCTTTGTCATCTGGTAGGCTTTTAATGTAGTGTTCTTAGTCTCGTTTTAAATCTAGTGAGGGGTGATAATAGTTTGTTGTTCTAAACATATATATATATATATATATATATATATATGTGTGTGTGTGTGTGTGTGTGTGTGTGTGTGTGTGTGTGTATAATTGCTGCAAATTTTTAGCTTGAATAATTTTACTTGGTTTTTAAGTTGACCTGCATATAAAAGTATGGATAGGAGAGAACCTTATGTGCACATGTTGAATTTCATTTCTTTTGCGGGTAAATGGAAGGTTTCATGGGTATGGGAATTCACATACAAGGGAACCAGGATGGGTGCCGATGGGAAAATATACCAACTAGGGATTTGTAAGAATTGCCACAAAGAAATAAAAGCCGACACTAGAGCTTATGGAACTACATGTATGGCTAATCATTTATCAAAGCAATGTAAACAATCTTCTCCTTTATGTCCTCGGTTTTATATACCAACTGAGGCAAAATATTGCTTGTTGGAATTGTATAATTTGGAGAAGGGTAAAATAATGAGTGTGCTAGGAGAACAGTGATGAACATCACAACCGACGACGTCCATGCAAAATATAAATTACATGGTTTGTCATGGTTCATCTCATGGATAGCGAATGGAAGGTGCATAAATGAATAATTAACTTTAAAAAAAATCACTGGTCATAAAAGTGAAGATATAAGATGTTTAGAAGCACGTTTGAGAAATTGGGGAATTGAAAAGGTATTTAGCATTAATGTAGATAATACAACTAATGATGGAGCTATTGAGTATATGAAAAAGAGATTAAGTGACATGAACACTTTGTTGTTCAAAGGAGAATACTTACATATGAGGTGTGCTAGCCACATATGAGTTCAATAGTAAATAATGGGTTAAAGGAGCTTTATAAAGGAGGATAATGCATATAAAGGAGCTTTGTTGGGGAAATTTTAAAAATGTAAACAAGATATATGTTGCACATGCTTCAAATCCAAGATATAAACTTGAATTGATACAAATTTCTTTTGAGGACATGGAAAAAGATGATTATACAATCAAAAGTCTTATTTGTGAAATAAAAAATTGTTTGCTAGAGTTGTATAATGTTTATAAAGTGGTTAATGATCAAAATCGATCCTCTAGCACCATACAGCCCGTCACAAGAATGAATGCAAATTCAAGTTCTCAATCAAGTGGACTTTCTCATGTAAAAATGAGATTCAAAAGAAAAGGGAGAAGGAATACAAGTTGTGGAGGCTAATAACGAAGAAGAAAATATTTTTCAGATCCTTACGAGGAACTTGATCGAATCGATCTCTTGACTTGGTGGAAGGTGAACCAAACATAGTATCTTATTCTTCCAATGGTTGCTAAAGATTTATTTTCAATTCCAAGTTCAACCGTGACAAGTGAAAATGCTTTTAGTTTGGGTAGGAGAATTGTCGACTCATTCAGAGCACCGTTAATCCCGAAAATGATGGAGATGCTAGTTTGTACTAATGATTGGCTTAGAACCGGAAATGCAATTTCTACAAGGAACCAATTGATGATGATATTTCTTTATATAAAGAGCTTGAAGAATTAGAAACAAGTAAGAAACTTTAACCATTTTTTGTCGTTACAAATAACTTCGCAAAGAAACATAAATCATGGAGCTTAAACCCTTAGACATTCATGTCAGTGTAAGACAATGAGCTCTTAACATGCACATATACACACATATACAAAGTGTCATTTCTTAACATTATAGTATAGGAGTATTATAAAGATAACACTAGAATTACATTTTAATGTCAAATAATATAGCTTTATGTTGATTGAATATTAGTAGTCTAACTAAAATTAAATATATATCTTCTAATATTGATGGATTCCATTGTTTGTTATTTTGTGTAGGTATGTCCAGTGCACAAACTTCATACATTGAACTACCACCTTCTTCACGTCCGCTATTCATCCATGAAGTTAAGAGGATATAGGTGTTGCTCTTTTGGTTGGTGTTTGGATTCTTGAGTTTATTTTGGTGAATACTTCAACTTGTTGGTAGAATCAAGCAGGAAAGTATGAAAAAATACTTATCTAACCTTAATATGGAATGTATGTAATAGTGTTAGTTGAATTGTTTAATGCAGACCTCTATTTTGTAACGAATGCTTAAGTGCATACTTTGTGCTAAAGTTGGAAAATGCTTCCTAACTGCTTTTGAAATTCTTTTTGTATTATGCAATTATGATTTATGTTTTACGAAACAGTCTTTCCATTTCAAATTCAATACTGTTTTTGTTTCATATTTGCTAATTATGTCATCTTTTGGTTATTGTGTGATCTTCTTTATCAGCATATATATTAGAATATACTCAACATAAATATTGTTCATTTCACATGTTTTACTTAACGGTAAATTTACCGTTATCGAAGATTAGTATACAAACTTGTCGACTAACTGATAATTTCTGTACAGAATGGTTTGAATTCGTATTTACCTATAGTATCGGTACAGTAAAAATAATTTGTTATCGGTAAAGGTAACCGTTATCATAACAGCTTTAGGTAATCAAAGGTTTCCAATGAGATTCAAATCATAAATTGTAATGTTCAAAATCTGAATCAAAACTAAATTAAAATCATGAATTGTAGATTAAGATGTTTCATATTTAAATAATTAGACCTTTAGTTTCGTGTAGGTTATCAAATAATAGTTAAGTATGTAAAAAACATTGATTCATTTTTCCCTGTAAGTATTTTGTATTTTTGAAATTGAGTTTGAAGTTTGAACTTTACATTTAAATCTGAAATTTTATTTCTCTTGCTTTAGCTTTATATTGTCTTTCAGACATTAAAATTTGAATCTCAAATTCAAATAAGTGGGTTGATACCGTTTACTCAGACAAACTAAATGAGTTCTCAATTGCAATTCTAATGGAATCTTGAACTTTAATTTGACAATTGAATCTTTAATGGGGAGATTTAATTTGAAATGGGATCCACATCGTGATATTTAAAACTACTGAATAATAACGGACAATACAACAAGTACACATATTCATAGAAATAAGGACAAATCAGTAGTAAAACTAAAGGCTATATGGCAATGGGAGTTGTTGAAATTTGGGATGCAAATAAATAACTTATGGAGCTTATATTGGAGTATATTTATAATGGAAATTGGAGATGAAGAAAAAGAATCAAAACAAAAGGATATAAGATAGTATGGAAAACTGTTTGTACATAAAACAAAGACTTCTATTGGAACAAAAGTTGTGGCGAGTTTTGTACTATTTTTGAACATATTTTGCTTTAGGTTCTGATAAGATGGATAGAAATACTCCTTAAGCACTGCAAATCCAGCATATAGGATGTTTTCAAAGTTAGCATCATAAGAGTTAAAATAGAACTCATGAGATTTTGTAAATAATATTGCAAGAGATTGAATTGAAGTTCCAAGTTTTATTTTTTAATAAACATAATTGGCAATTAATAAACTCCACTTGTATAGTTTTCTATGCAGCATGTCTCAAGCCAGGATAAAGGAGGAGGATTGTGATAGGCTTTGCGAGCCAACATAAAAACCATAATCTCTCTTATGGAAATGGAACCATATTATATTTCGTTGGGGTGTAACCCTCTTAACGACGCACCATATCGAGGCTCGGGTACGGTGATAAGTGAGCAAAGGCCGGGTCACCACTTCCTTATTGGTACGTCATATCAAGGCTCGGGTATGGTGATAAATATGCAAGGGTTGGATCGTCACTCCCTTAGTGACGCGTTACATCGACGCTCCGATGTAGCGATAAATGAGAAGGGTCTTCGCACTTTACTCTGCAGGTGCGAAGAGCAAGGAAGCTAGTCGATGATAGTAGGATTATGGTTAGGTGGTTGGAATGTAGGATCCTTAACAAGAAAGTTAGGAGAGATAATTGATACTATGACTAGAAGACGTGTAAATATCTTATGCGTTCAAAAGATCAAATGGATGGGCCAGAAGGCGAAAGAGGTGAAGAACACAGGCTTCATGTTACGGTACACGGAAAAAGAACGTAACAAGTACATGGTAGGCATCTTAATTGACAAGAATCTTAAAAACGGAGTGGCCAACGTTAGGAGACAAGAGGACAGGATCATCCTAGTCAAGCCAGTAGTTGGTGATATGGTTATGACCGTCATTGGTGCATATGCCTCATAAGTAAGTCTAAGTGAAGCCGTCAAGAGAAATTTCTGGGAAGAATTAGATGTCATGCTTAGAGATATACCTAGTAGCAAAAAATTTTTCATAAGAGGAGATTTCAACGATCATGTTGGTATAACTAGTGAGGGGTTGAGAGAGTGCATGGTGATTTTGGATATGGCAATAGGAATGAAGAAGAGATTGAATTTTGCTATTGCTCATGACCTCATGATAGCTAATATTTTTTTAGAAAGAGACAATCGCACTTAGTTACTTTCAGTAGTGGCTAAAATTCTAGCCAGACTGACTTTGTCCTTACTAAAAGAGATGACAAACATGTTTGTGTAAATTGCAAAGTCATACCTAGAGAATGTGTCGTCTCACAACGTCAGCTTTTGATATCCGAGTTTCGTCTTCGAATACGTGATCGACATGATAAAGAAGCCAAGATTAGTCAAACGAAATGGTGGAAGCTCAAAGAAGACGTCTCACGGACGTTTAAGGATAGAATAAGGGGAGAAGGGGCATGAAATATAGAAGGAGAAGCAAATGATATATGGGATGACATGGCAACGTGCATTCGAAAAATGGCTACTGAGGTGTTTGGGATAACGAAAGAAATAAACGCGAACCTAAAGCTTTGTAGTGGTGGAACAGTGATGTGCAAAAAGGCTATCAAAGAGAAGACGAAATGCTATAAGTGCTTACATCATCATAGAAGCGATGACAACATGCAAAAGTACAAAATAGTAAAGAAGAACACAAAGAGAGCGGTGAGTGAAGCAAGGAATCGAACGTATGAAGATCAATATCAAAAGCTAAGTATGAAAAAGGGTGCAAAAAACGTCTATATGATAGCTAAGCTTCGCGAGAGAAAGACGATAGACTTCAATCAAGTTAAATGCATCAAGGATGACAATAATAGACTTTTGATAAAGGACGATGAGATAAAAAATAGATGGAGAGATTACTTCGACAAGCTATTCAATGAAGAAGGTGATAGCACTACGATCGAACTGGACGACTCTTTTGATGACACCAGTAAACATTTTGTTTGGAGAATTCAATAGTCCGACGTAAAGGATGGACTAAAACGGATGAAAACAGACAAGACATTGGGGCCTGATGACATCCCCACTGAGGTGTGGAGATGCCTTGAAGATGCAGGGATAGCATGACTAACTAAGTTGTTCAATAATATTTTCAAATCAAACAAGATGTCAGATGAGTGAAGGAAAAGCATATTAGTTCCAACTTTTAAGAATAAATGAGATATTCGAAGTTGCACAAACTACAGAGGAATTAAGCTTATGAGTCATTAAATGAAGCTTTCGGAGAGAGTAATTGAACATCGATTAAGAAGAATGACAACTATTTCAAAAAATCAATTGGGTTACGTGTCGGTGAGGTCGACCTCAGAAGCGATTTTCTTGATAAAACAACTTATGGAGAGATTTAGGGAGCAAAGGAATGATCTACATATGGTATTTATCGATTTGGAGAAAGCTTATGACAAAGTACCGAGAAAGGTTATGTGGTGAGCTCTAAAAAGAAGAGAGTCCCAACAAAGTACATTACCCTTATCAAAGATATGTACGATGATGTTGTGACTAGTGTCAGAGCATGCGATGGTAAAACCAGTGACTTTTCCATTAACATAGGATTACATCAAATGTCATGAGCCCCTATATTTTTGTCATAGTGATGGATGAGGTTAAGAAGGGTATACAATGTAAGATTCATTGGTATGTTTTTTGCTGATGATGTTGTGTTAATTGACGAAAGTAGGATTGAGGTTGATAGACAACTGGAATTGTGGACACAATCTTTAGAATCAAAGGATTTTAGACTTAGCGGAACTAAAACAGTATATGAAGTGCGAGTTTAGCGGTGTCAGGTCAAAGGATGGAGATGTCACTCTGGCCGAACAAGTAGTGCCCAAAAAAGAAATTTTTTCGATATTTAGGATCAATGTTGCAGTATGATGGTGAGATTAATGAAGATGTTAATTTTAGAATTCCAGCGGGATGGGTGAAATGACGACAAACGTCTGACATTCTCGATGACGGGAAAGTCCCACAAAAGCTTAAAGGAAAGTTCTACGGAATGGCAATCTGGTCTGTGATATTGTATAGTGCAGAATGTTGGCCTACTAAAAGTCAATACGTCCAGAAGATAAGTTTAGCAGAGATGCGTATGCTGCGAAGGAGTTACGGTCATACAAGAAGAGACCGAATTAGAAATGATGATATACGTGATAAACTTGGAGTAGCACCAATTGAGGAGAAGCTAGTCCAACACCACTTAAGATGGTTTAGACATCTCCAACATAAGCCTCCCGAGGCACCTGTGCGCGTTGGAATTATAGACCGCGTCGAATGCTCAAAAAGAGGTAGAGGTCGACCAAAATTGACATGGGAGGAAGTAGTAAAAAGAGACTTGAAGGATTGGAATATATCTGAAGAGCTGGTGTCGGACAGAAGCACGTGGAAGTTAGCGATCCACGTACCAGAACCATGAGCTAGGAGTTTTTTTTGCTTATGGTTGATTTAGGGATAGTGTTATAAGTTTTAGATCATATGACTAGTGAATAGGAGACTAAGACGTAGTGTTTGGTCTTCGGCCAATATTATTATTAGTACCATTATTAGTATGAATATTATTATTACGAGTACATAGACACGTCCAGGTGGGTCTGCATTTAATTACAACGTGCATGCATTTTTAGTTGTACCTGTGAAAGTAGATTTGATCGTAGCATTCCCATATTTGAACTCCACCTAGGCAGAAGCCGCAGTTTTTTTTGTTCAGACTGCAATAACTTCGTACTAACTCGGAATCAGGCGAAACTTCGACCGATGAACTCCTATTTAAATTCAGGCAATAAGAAACACTCAGATACTTCGGCTTATGAACGTATACCGTAGTTCTTCATAGGGATTAACAGTTGTACTTAGAAAATAACAGACTATCCCCACTTCGACGCTCACTGTAGTTCTCCATGGTGACTAATAGTTGACTTAGAAAATAACGGGCTACATCCTCATATTTGAACTTCGCCTAGGCAAAAGCCGCTATTTTTTTTCAGACTACAATAACTTCTTCATACTAACTCGGAATCAGGCAGAACTTCACCCGATGAACTCCTACCTAAATTACGGACAATATGGTACACTCGGATACTTCATCTTGTGAACACACACTATAGTTCTCCATGCTGACTAACAGTTGTACTTAGAAAATAACAGACTAAATCCTTGTATTTGAACTCCGCCTAGGCAGAAGCCGCTATTTTTTTATTCATACTGCAATAACTTCTTCATACTAACTTGGTATCGGAGGAAACTTCAACCGATGAACTCCCACCTAAATTACGGACAATAGGTACACTCGGATACTTCATCTTGTGAATGCAGACTGTAGTTCTTCATGGTGACTAACAGTTGTACTTAGAAAATAACAGGCTACATCCCTGTATTTGAACTCCGTCTTGGTAGAAGCCGCTATTTTTTTGCTCATACTGCAATAACTTCTTCATACTACCTCGAAATCGGACGAAACTTCGACCGATGGACTCCCATCTAAATTACGGACAATATGATACATTCGATACTTCATCTTGTGAACCACATTATAGTTCTCCATGGTGACTAACGGTTGTACGTAGAAAATAACAGGCTATATCCCCACTTCAATGCTCACTGCAATTCTCTATGGTGACTAATAGTTGTACTTAGAAAATAGCAGGCCACATCCTCTTATTTGAACTCCGCCTAGGCAGAAGCCGCTATTTTTTTCTTCAGACTACGATAACTTATTCATACTAACTCAAAATCGGGCAAAACTTTGACCGATGAACTCCCGCCTAATTACGGACAATATGGTACAATTGAATATTTCATCTTGTGAACGCACACTGTAGTTCTCCATGGGACTGACAGTTAGAAAATAACATGCTACCACATCCCTATATTTGAACTTTGCCTAGTGCAGAAGCCGCTATTTTTTTGTTCGGACTGCAATAACTTCTTTATACTAATTCGAAATCAGGCGACCGATGAACTCCCACCTAAATTACGGACAATATGGTACATTCAAATACCTCATCTTGTGAACGTATAGTGTAATTCTCCATGAGAACTGACAGTTGTACTTCGAAAATAACAGGCTACCACATCCCCGTATTTGAACTCCGCCTAGGCATAAGCCGCTATTTTTTGTTCAAACTGCAATAACTTCTTCATACTAACTCGGAATTAGGCGAATACTTCGACCGATGAACTCCCTCCTAAATTACGGACAATATGGTACACTCGAATACTTCATCTTGTGAACGCACAGTGTAACTCTCCATGGTAACTAACAGTTGTACTTAGAAAATAACAGACTATATCCCCACTTCAACGCTCACTGTAGTTCTCCATGGTGACTAATAGCCGTACTTAGAAAATAACAGGTTACATCCTCATATTTGAACTCCACCTAGGCAAAAGCCGCTATTTTTTTCTTCGGACTGTAATAAATTCTTCATACTAACTCGGAATCAGGCAAAACTTTGACCGATGAACTCCCACCTAAATTACGGACAATATGGTATACTCGAATACTTCATCTTGTGAACGTATACCGTAATTCTTCATGGGGACTGACAGTTGTACTTCGAAAATAACAGGCTACCACATCCCCGTATTTGAACTCCGCCTAGGCAGAAACCTCTATTTTTTTGTTCAAACCGCAATAACTTCTTCATACTGATTCGAAATCCGGCGAGACTTCGACCGGTAAACTCTCATTTAAATTACGGACAATATGGAACACTCGGATATTTCATCTTGTGAACGCACACTGTAGTTCTCCATGGGGACTGACGGTTGTACTTGGAAAATAACATGCTACCACATCCCCGTATTTGAACTTCACCTTATGCAGAAGCCGCTATTTTTTGTTCAAACTGCAATAACTTTTTCATACTAACTCGAAATTAGGCGATACTTCGACCGATGAACTCCCATCTAAATTACGAACAATATGATACACTCGATACTTCATCTTGTGAACGCACACTGCAGTTCTCCATGGTGACTAACAGTTGTACTTAAAAAAACAACAGGCTATATCCACATGTTTGAATATTATTTCTCTATGAGATGTAAAAGGGTATATTTGGAATTTCAAAAGGACACCGAGTATATATATTCAATGAATTCTCTTTATTAGTAGTAAAGATGATCATCATGATTTTTTTTGTTTTTTAAAATTTCTATAAATTTTTATTTTATTTTATTTTTATCTCTATTTTTATTTTGCTTAATTATTATTATTGTTATTATTGTTATTTCTTTACTTATTTGGCTTTATTTTTTTATTATTAGCATGGTTATTATTGTTGTTGTTATGACTTTTTAATTGACTTTGTCATTTAGTTTTAGGTTCCAACTCTAGCTGACCCCAATTTGTTTGGGAATAATGGCTTAGTTGTTGTTGTAGTAGTAATTGGCAATTAATACAACAAAAACTAAGTCATTATTCTCAAACAAGTTGGGATCAGCTAGAAATGGAACCCAAAACTAAATGACAAAGTCAGTTTAAAAGTCATAATAATAACAATAACAATAATAAAATAAAGTCAAATAAGTAAATTAATAATAATAATAACTAAGTAAAATAAAAATAAACGTAAAAAAATATTTGAAAATGAAGATGAATATATATATATATATGTGATTCATAATGATAATAATACTAATAATATTAATAATGGTACTAATAGTAATATTGGTCAATGATTAAACGCTACGTCTTAGGCTCATGTTCCCTAGTCCTATAATTTAAAATTATAAAACTCATAGCTCATGGTTCTGATACGTGGATGCTAACTTCCACGCGCTCCTGTCCATCGCCGGCTCTTCGGATATATTTCAATCCTTCAAGTCCTTTTTTACTACTTCCTCTCATGTCAACCTTGGTCGACCTCTACCTCTTTTTGAACATTCGACGCGGCCTATAATTTGTTTTACTTGTTATAAAGCCTAAAATTTGAATACAAACTACCTTTGTGTTGTTTTACATGTTTTTCTTTGATGACTGCTACAGGTAGCTTCCTTGTGGGTTCTATAGCTCATTCTTTGTTCCAATAGTGAGCAAGAATGCAAGATACAATCTAGGCTTTAATTGTCATAATATTGCAAATGACTTTCATCGTAACATAGGACTCTTAGGCGGCTTAGCATAATCATCCCATTTTCCTATAAATAGATAGACATCTCTTGTTGAAGACATTTGATGATCACTACTCTCAGTGCGTTGAGAACGATTACATAATATTAGTGTTCATCTAGTTGTAGCGTTGTGGCTGACATTGTAACATAGGACTCTAAGGACTAGTATACCTATCTTGATTTCCTATAAATAGATAAAAAATTTCTTGTTGAAGGCATTTGATGATCGTTAAGGTGTTTAGAACAATCACATAATATTAGTGTTC
This sequence comes from Allium fistulosum, assembly GCA_030737815.1. Lineage (NCBI taxonomy): Eukaryota > Viridiplantae > Streptophyta > Magnoliopsida > Asparagales > Amaryllidaceae > Allium > Allium fistulosum. The sequence goes on along the minus strand of CM060903.1, from coordinate 1,397,388,829 downwards.
ATCTAGTTGTAGCACTGTGGTTGAAGTGGCCAAGGTTTATCTTCTAAAGAATCCTTCGGATTAAGGTGTTGGACAAAAACTAAGAATCCATTTTTATAAATGGTAAAATATATGAAATGCAAGTATTTGTAAATTGTAATCTTCTAAACTATGAATTATCTTCCCTCCCTCTCCCTCTCCCTCTCCCTCTCCCTCTCCCTTCCTCTCTCTATCGGGAAAACTTTTTTCAAAAGGATTTGGCTAATCCAGGTAGGAAGCATAAGTGCATAAACGTTTGGCATAATTACCTTATGATACCAGCTGTGACAGTGTTTTGCAATGTAAGTGGACAGCCAACAGCGACCACCCAATCCCCCGGACGTAATTTGCTTGAATTTCCAATCTTTAAATAAGGCAAAGGAGTCTTGGATTTAATTTTGACGATAGCAATATCTGATTGGAGATCTGCATTGATAACAGTGCCAACATATTCACGACCATCTTGTAATTTCACCTCAACCTAGTTCATCAACAATACAATCTTTGACCCAAACAATAAAAAATAAAATAGCACTACCAATTTTGCCTCATCAGAATATTTTCTTATATATACCAACAAACTAGAAAAAATTATCACAGGTACCACAAGTAAAACCACAAACCTTTCTTTCAGACAATTTTGTCAATCCTACTTTGTCCACAACAACATGAGCACACGTCAAAATTGTTCCATCTGGATCGATAATCGCTCCTGACCCCACACCTTTTTCAGTAAAGCTGTTCCCATCAGAATCAATAGTAGCTCCAAAAGGCACATCCTTTCTAATAAAATGTCCAAAACGTCCATCAACCTCTGTAAAGAAAAAATATTCTAGATAACAAGACTCAATGTAAAAATATTCTAGAGATCTCTCTGTGTTAATTTTTTTTTTATTAACTTTGTGGACCAATTACTTCCACTATAAACCAACTGTACTTATATACCACTAGAAAGCACTTATACACACTAATCATTATCAGCATATACACACTATCTAAACTGAGTTATGTTGATTTGAAAATATTATTAGCTTTCGGAGATTAATCAGCTCGATTATTACATGGACTTGGATATTTTTTGTGATTACAGTCATTACTGAAGGATTTATGGGTTAAGGATTAAATGCAACTTGAGGTTCAAATATGCTCACTAGAAGAAACAGAAATATTGACTACGGCTGGTCCTGCTTTAGCAGCTGCCTTTGCAATTGCATTCCGTCCCAAACATCCTCGGATACACTCTGAATTATCTTCCGTCTCATCAGAAACTACTTTGTTTGAGTTATCAGATGCAGCTGGACTAGCAACTGAGCAATTCACCAGGGAAAATCTTGGACCTTCAACAAATATATTTTAAAGAAAATTGTTTAAATGGAGAAAAAAAAATAAGCTGCTAAGTGCCTAATTTTGGGTTTTCAACGATAGGAATCAGATGCATTGTTGAAGATTATAACTCGCAAATATTACCACTACTAGATCGCAAATTTATCATTTGTACCTTGGTTTATTAATAACAGTGAAACGTGTTATAGTTACTAAACATAAACTTTAAATCCAATGTCTAAAAAGTAGCATCATTAATCATAAAGTTGCATTTCTTGCACAAATATAACGCAAAAGTGTACTAGTGAGGAGAATATAAAAGCTGTAATGTCTATGAACACCCATAGAAACTTAATCGGTCACTTCATATGAACCACTTTGACAATAGCCAACAATAATAATACATATAAGATTAAATTCAGCAATAAAATTAGAACGTCACAATGTATCTGCATAACATTGTGTTTCAATGCCGATATTACTATTCAAACTTACAATGTGGTTACTGCACAACTACTGCTTATTTCTAGTTTATCTAAACCTTGCTTAGATATGAACTATTTATTTATTTATTGCTAGCTTATTGATGTTAATAAACCGAATTGCTTGAGTTTGAAACTTGTATATGTCAAGTTGTGTATACTAGTGGCCACTTAGAAATGCAGGAGGGTCTATTCTAACTCTATAAGTAGAGCTAATTATAACGAGTACATATGCACGCCCATGTGGGCCTGCATTTAACCACAATGTGCATGCATTTTTATTTGTACCTGTGAAATTAGATTTGATAGTAGCATCCACACATTTGAACGCCGCCTAGGCAGAAACCACTATTTTTTTTTCTGACTGCAATACTTCTTCATACTAACTTGGAATCAAGCAAAACTTCGAACGATGAATTCCTACCTAAATTACAGACAATATAGTACACTCGGATACTTCATCTTGTGAACGCACACTGTAGTTCTCCAAGGGGACTGATAGTTTACTTAGAAAATAACATGGCACAACATTCTCATATTTGAACTCCGCCTAGTGCAGAAGCTGTTATTTTTTTATTCAGACTGCTATATTTTCTTCAAACTAACTTGAAATCCGGCGAGACTTCGACAGATTAACTCCCACCTAAATTACGGACAATATGGAACACTCGGATACTTCATCTTATGAACGCACACTGTAATTCTTCATGGGGACTGACAGTTGTACTTAGAAAATAAGAGGCTACCACATCCCCATATTTGAACTCTGCCTAGTGCAGAAACCGCTATTTTTTTGTTCAAACTACAATATTTTCTTCATACTAACTCGGAATCCGGCGAGACTTCGACCGATTAACTCCCACCTAAATTACGGACAATATGAAACACTCGGCTACTTCATCTTGTGAACGTACACTATAGTTCTCCATGGGGACTGACAGTTGTACTTAGAAAATAACATGCTATATTCCCATATTTGAATACTATTTCTCTATAAGATAAGATGTAAAAGGGTATATTTGGAATTTCAAAAATACACTGAGTAAATCTATCCAATGAATTCTCTTTATTAGTAGGTAAAGATAAAGATAGAGTGAACGATTTCCATTATTATAATGAGGGGTATTTCTGGTATTTCAAAAAGACACGGTTGAATTCCTATTCAAGGAATTCTCTTTATTAGTAGGTAAAGATAAAGATAGAGTGAACGATTTCCATTATTATAATGAGGGGTATTTCTGGTATTTCAAAAAGACACAGTTGAATTCCTATTCAAGGAATTCTCATTATTAGTAATAAAGATAAAGATAAAGATAAACATGTGATGTTGACATAACAATCCATGAGGACTGACAGTTGTACTTAGAAAATAAAAGGATACCACATCACCATTTTTGAACTCCGCCTAGTGCAGAAGCCGCTATTTTTTTTGTTCAGACTGTAATATTTTCTTCATACTAACTCGGAATCCGGCGAGACTTCGACCGATTAACTCCCACCTAAATTACGGACAATATGGAACACTCGGATACTTCATCTTGCGAACGCACACTGTAGTTCTCCATGGGGACTGACAGTTGTACTTAGAAAATAAGAGGCTACCACATCCCCATATTTGAACTCTGCCTAGTGCAGAAGCCGCTATTTTTTTTGTTCAGACTATAATATTTTCTTCATACTAACTCGGAATCCGGCGAGACTTCGACCGGTTAACTCCCATCTAAATTACGGACAATATGAAACACTCGGATACTTCATCTTGTGAACGTACACTGTAGTTCTCCATGGAGACTGACAGTTGTACTTAGAAAATAACATGCTATATTCCCATATTTGAATACTATTTCTCTATAAGATAAGATGTAAAAGGGCATATTTGAAATTTCAAAAAGACACTGAGTAAATCTATTCAATAAATTCTCTTTATTAGTAGTAAAGATAAAGATAGAGTGAACGATTTCCATTATTATAATGAAGGGTATTTTTGGTATTTCAAAAAGACACGGTTGAATTTCTATTCAAGGAATTCTCATTATTAGTAGTAAAGATGCAGTCAAGATATATCTCCAAATTTTAGTCTAAGTGTTCATAGGCAAAGGAAATTCATGTCGTATAACAAGCATTTTTTCCATATCATTACAATTCGAATCTTCGACTTTTAATGATGTTTGCTTCATGTCCAGTATTCCAACATTGCCAATAGCATTACATTAAAACTCTCATTCAACGCAATTTCAAATACAAACTTTTGTATTAACTTCAGTGTCATTTTAATACAAGTTTAGAAAAGTGGTGGTATAAACCTGTAGAGGTCCATTGCTGATTTAGAAACAGGGGCAATGGTGATGAATGTGAGATCGCCGGAGTAGGGATTCGAGCACGAACGCGAAAATCGTCGTCGGAGATGGACACCAAGCCTGCGGTGGTAACAAGGATTCCGGCGAGGCGGCGGTTAGGGTTTCTGATTAGGAAGCGAAGCATTGAGGGAGGGTTAATTCGATGAAAATTTAGTGCTGATCTTTTCTGGGGTTTTCAAGCGATTTATAGTTGGGGTTTCTAGATGAAGGCTTTCTTTGTAGGCGAATTCTATTTCAACCCGTAATTTTACTTAGTAGCCCCCCCTTCAAAAAATAAATTTCTGAAGACAAAAATACCCTTAAGAAGCTTTTTTCTCAATTCTTCCAACTTTTACGTAATTTTTCACTGTTCTAAAACATCGAAACTCCAAAACCCTACTTTCCAACTTTTACGTAATTTTTTTATTGTTTTGGAAGTACCACGCTGGGTTAAAACATAATGTTGTTCCAGTACGGGGCGAACAAATGTGGTTGGTAATATAACCACGTAGTGCCACTACGTGGTTATATGATAAACCACGTAGTGCCACTACGTGGTTATATGATAAACCACGCATAGTCTCTACGTGGTTAGGTATCTAACCACGTCTTGTCAGTGCGTGGTGAATACAGAAACTCAAAAAAAAAAATAGTACAGATAAGTTTAGGGGTAATTTTGGAACAAACGGGGGGCTACTAAGCAAGTTTGGGGGTTTACAATCTTTTTAATATTTTGGGGGGCTACTAATTGAAAATATGGGTTGAAATAGAATTTGCCTTCTTTGTATTATGCCTCTTCTCGTGTTTTCTTTTTTGTTCAGTAAGTACGGAGTGAATAAATAGAAACTGCGTGGCGCTGCCAGAGTAGATAGATGAATTTGGCATGAAAATTTGTTATGATATTTGATACGACTTGTAAATTTAAATTACCGTATCATTTATAATTGTGTATTTTAGTTATGAGATTCGTATGTTTTATATTTGAATAAAAATTAAATTATCATTTTATTGATAAAAATGAGTTATATACCGATTTATTAATTTTTAGGATTCATTATTTATCAATCAAATAAATGAAAATGTATTCTTAATAAATTTTGAAATTAATATTTTTATAAAATTTCATAAATAAATATTTATGTACATATATACTGAAATTAACATTTAGATTTTAATACATTCGACTAAAAGATAAATGATGTATACATTAAATTTCAAATATTACTTGAGAGAATGACGACAAATACTTAAAGATAAAAGTGTAATATCAAAGACTCAATGTATTCGTATGCATTCATAGTTCTTGCAGCACATATTTATCAAAATAATTATATGATATTATCAGGGTGATAAAAAAATATTTATTTAACTACTAAAAGAAATATTAAGTGAAAATAAGATCTGAAACGTTACAAATTACATTGTCATTTTAATTATGTAAAAAAACGACTTTTAATTCATTGTTTCATACCTTACTATCTTTATTTTATAATAAAAATTTTCAAAAAATACTTAACATTTATGTAAAAAGATATAAAATATGAAAGAAAATTATTTTTAATCAAAATATGGTATAATTTTTGTCCCTTGATTAACTCAGATTAAGAATATACAAAATTAAAATGTAACTTTTTATACAAAAACGTAATAATTGAAAATATTTATTCTTTTTTCAATATTATAGGATATGAACATTCATTAGTTATCGATAATTGTAATGTTATTTTTCACAAAATATAATTTGTAATGATAAAAATCGATCTAGCAATTTTACGAAGGAAAAACGTTATATATGTTTGTAATGACAATTTTGGAAACAAATTTTTTGTATATATTTGTTTGTAATGAAATACCAACTTTAGAAAGAAAAAATTATGTGTATATATTTCTTTGTATTAAATAACCAATTTAAGAAAAAAGAAATTTTATGAACTTAATTGTAGAAAAATGTAAAAGTATCAAAGATAATTTTGTATATAATTATGAAAATATTAAATTATATGGACCTGAATGAAAATATATTTTTACCATTTATGTCGGTACAAATGCGGTGTACATATTGAATTATCATTTTTTATGATCTACTAGATTAATACATAAATATTTGTTAACTGGATTTAGTTAAAAAAATTAAATTCAAGATCGATTAATAAATTCAAATATATAAACTTGAATGTAAAATAATATAAGAAAACTTAGGAGAAATTCGTAAATTATTGAATGTTGGCATTTAAATGCAAAATGATAGAAGAGAATATTAGTAGAATTGTAATAGTTTGTATATGATTGCAGAAATTTAAAACTATCTGGACTTGAATGAAAATTAGTTTTACTATTTTTGCCAATATGAACGCGGTACGCATATTTTAAATTGTTATTTTTAAAAATTTATTAGATCAATTAATGAATATTCGTTAATTGCTTTAAGATCACTTAACTAAATTTGATACATATGAACTTAAATGTAAAATAACATTAAAAACTTGAAAGAAATTTGTACACAATTGTAAAATTTAGTATTAAATTCTAATGATAGAAGAGAGAACCAGTTGAAATATTGTAATAATTGTAATAGCAATAAATTACGAGAATGTGAAAATAAAATATTTAGAGAGAATTAAGGAGAGAGAAGGAAATTCCTAGGATTAATAAGGGAGCTTTAAACTCTTCCGCTTTACTATTATTTAATAGATTACCTTTTATAAGAAAGATTTTCACTGCAAGAAGGATGCAGCTTAAACTCAGTGCAACTATGAACGGGTCGGGTGCTCCCACTCAGATTTTGTAATTTTAATACATATAGATATCGTGAACTAGGGGAGACGTCAACATAAAGTTATTGTGTTTCTTGGGGAGTGGATATCTTAAATGTTGTGATGAAAAGGAACGAAGAAGTAATAATTCAAAAAATGGATCAACACCCAAAAAATCAGATGAAAGCCACAATTTTATCAAAATAAAGGAAAATGTAGAAAGGTAAAAGTACTGATCCAGAAAATGGATCAACGCCCAGAAAATCAGATGAAAGCCATAATTCTATCAAAATAAAGGAAAATGAAGAAAAGTAAAAGAAAACACAAGAATTTTTACAGTGGTTCAGTATAATCACCAAACTACATCAACTTTAATCTTTTTATTAGTTGTTCTCTCTTCGGATTACAACTAATTATTTCAGATCTAACCACAATCTAATGGTTCTCAGATTTACAATGAAGTTTCTAAGTGTTTTAGAGGTAGAGGATAGGAGTGAAGAAGAAGTCAATATCCAAAAGTTAGAGAGCTAAAGGAGATGAAGTAGAAAGAAGAAGATCCCTCTTTGGTTGCAGGCAGGCTTATATTTATAGGGAAACAGAGGTATGGAATCGGAAGTCCACTTGCAGTAGAGTCCAAACATCGGCCCAAAGTCACATGAGAAGTCGCAATGTCCCCCGAGTTATTAAAATAACTCGGTACCGAGTTATTTAATCTCATGTTGTTTTCATCAATTGTTGGTTGATTTTGGTGATCGTTTCTTCATCACTTGAGTTATCCTATCGTTTTAGCTATCATCTCCTCAACTATTGGAATTGTTTGTCGATATTATTAGAAAATCACTTGACCGCGAGTTATTGGAGTTGCGCAAGAGGTATATGGTGTTCGGGAGGCAGAAACAAGGAGGAAATAGGTCAGAGCCGACCTATTTAACTCGGGGCCGACCTATTTACTTAGTGAAATTCTTCTCCAAACTTCCAGAGTTCCATTTTCTAGTCCTTCTGAGCGTGCTTCCAAGTTCGTAAATCATTTTGTTCTTGATTTGATCTTCTAAGTTCGTTTAAAATTTGCTTTGCTCAAAAGCCGGTTAACAAAAAGTAGAGTAGAAGAAGAACAGAGTAGAAGAAGAAGATGAAAAGTTAAGTTTTTTTCTTTGAACAAAAGTTTCAATGCTCCCTTATAATCCAAGTGTAAATTATATATTTACAAATTTATATACAAATAACTCATTCAAGGCCTAAATATCGACCTACTATGTATGCAAACAATAACATACTGGCCTCGAACCTAACCTTCCCTGCTCGACAGAACAACCCATAAGTCCATCACCCAACTCCAAACTTCTCACCGCATTGAGCCGCCCCCCTTCCCCCCTCCACTTCATAAGTTTTTCATTCAATGCTAACTCGTACTTTCCTAAAACACAAAGTAATGGTGGAGATGGAAAATTGATTTTCCTTCTCTCAATTTTTTAACTAAAGCCAGCGAACCTGCCTTGATGACTTCTACTCTTTCTCCAGCTTTCCAACCTTCCTTTGTTATTCCTACTTGCAACTACCATGTCTGGTTTCTCTGCTTTGTGCTTAGTTGACGTTCCGCTTGTAGATCCGTATATTTTACAAAATGTAATATGTAACCTCAAATTTCTCTTTAATGGGAGTGTAGATTTTGTGATCGGTTACAAACTCGAGCCGTATTATTCAAAACTTCTAATTGATTTGGATGGTTATTTAACAAGCATTCAAATTTTAGGCGCTTGTTAAATAAACATCGGAAAAAGGTGCTTGTTGAACAAACACATGAAGATTAGGTGTTTTTCAAATAAGTGTCCAATAACTGCTACTTTCCAATGGTTAAACAATGACTCTTTTTCTCCCTCTTTCTATAAAACTACATATAAACTTCAATTTCTCACTACCATAATCAGCAAAAAAAATTCAACTTCAAATTCTCTTCCGCAAAAGTGTTTTGTGATTTTAACGTCAATGCTTCAAGATGTAGTTTTGAGGGGTTTGATTTTGAAGATAACATGGTTTCAATTGGAGGGTCGTTCACTAGTACTCATTCGACAATAAACGAAGATTTCGATTTATGTTATCTTTTGTATACACTCTCAATCGATTTGATCTGAGATACCGAACAAAATGGTGAAAGTTTTTAGGGCAAATATATAAATTATTATAATCGGAAGAACTTGGATCAAAAAAGATTGCTTGCTTCGACTAAAGGACGATTTGGAAATTAATTATCAAACACAAATGTTTGATTCTCAAATATTTAACTTAAAGCAAACGAACATTAGTGGATTTGAGGTGAAAATGCATTTGGTAAACTTAACTAATTTACATACGTCTAGTTTATAAAATATTTTATCCTATTTTGAATAGTTTGCGTAACACCCCTAATTTTATTAACATTATTCAGGAAATTTAATTAGAATAAATAAAAAAGAATAATGTAGATAAGGAGATTGATGAATTAAGTGGCCATGCTTATCTAATCAAATGAACTTATAAATGGTTAAGATACTAAACATAAGGGCGTTAGGGTAAATAGCCGCCCATATTTCCCACCCTTATACTATCCTCCGTAGGTCGTACACGTTCATTTTATCAAAAAAAAATATAACCGTAAGGAAGTAAGGCCGACCATTAGGAATAAAGAAGAAAAGAGAAAATCAACTTAAAACTTAAGATTCAAGCTAGAAGAAATCAATCTCAATCAAACATCAATTCCCTTATCTAATCTAAGGTGAATAATAATTTCTACATCTCTATTTTAGTTTTATGATCATATGGTTTTGGATTTTAGTGTAAATCTGTTTTTATGTTATATTGAATGATGATATGCTAGATTTATGATTTATATGGATTAAACAAGGTTGTTCAAAAGGAGATATACAAGGCTTTAGGGTAAAACCGAGAAGAAATGATTTTTAAATGCCATAGGAAAATTATATGTTGTAGAAAACATGATTCTAGAGATGGGTTTCAATTTTCATAATTTTCTGAATTTATGTGGATTTTATATTAATTTTCTAGTGAAGAAAATAATTTATTGGGTTATAAATTATTTACGGCTAAAATAATAATTATTTGGGTTTGAAATTTTTATATGTTGGAAAACATATTCAAATAGATTTTCTGAAATTTTTCCAGCTTTTTTCTAAGTGATTTGATAAATATATAAAATTATTTAAGGTATGGGACTAAAATATTTTATATATTTAATTAAGGAGAAGGGGCATTTTATAAAATAAAATTATTATTTAATTTGAAATTAGTGCCAGCACTTTTCTGAAAAGTAATCATCAACCAGTGAGAATTTAACAAATAATGGCAGTTTAGTTGAAAAGTTATCTTTTTAAGTTAAAAACAAGAAAATCATGTTTTTAGCATGTTTCAACCATTTTAGGCATCAAACCTTCCGACCCAGACCTTCCGACTAAGTCAAAAGGTTATAGCTTTCGATAAGGTCAAAGTTCAATGCATATGGTATCAAGTTACTTAGTAAATAATGAATTGAATAAGGTCGAAGGGTACTTAGTCGAAAGTTGGTTGCCAAAGAGGTTGGGGTATGTTTGTTTTATAAACCAAAAGCTTATACCTGCTTGCTTTCGAAAAGGAGCTTTCGACTTGGTTGCTTTCGACCAGGTCAATTATTTAAAATAAAGGTTTTAAACTTTCGACACAGTCGAAAGGTTACTATCGCTTATTGCTTTGTTTTGAACCTTCCAACACAGTCGAAAGGTTATTGTCGCTTTTTCAAACCTTTCGAAGTCGTTGCTTTCGACAAAGTCGAAAGGTTTACTTGTTTTAAAACAAGCCGCTTCTCCAATGCTTTCGAAAGTTATCAAAGCTTTCGACTTAGATGATTTACCCTTGTTTTATAATTGAAGTATAACTCAAAGCTTTCGAAGAAGGTGTTTTAAAAGGCTGAAGCTTATAGTTTCCAAGAGATGTTTCAAAGCTTTCGAAGCCGACCTTTCGATGTGGTCGAAAGGTAGCTTCCAATGAAGTTGAAAGGTTTTAAAGTAAATTTTCCACATGTTTTAAATTGAACCCAGAGAGTTTTCGAAAGGATTGCATTTCAATGGTTTCAAAAGGTTTGAGTTTCATTGGTTTCGAAAGGTTTTACTCTTATATATATGGTAATACTTTATCAAAGTCGAAAGGTTTCGAAGAAAGTGTTTAAAGTATTAAAGGGGTTGGAGCCTATTGTTTTAAAAGGAAATGATATATGCTTTCGAAGGGTTTAAAAGTAAAAGCTTTCGACGTTGTCGAAAGCTTTGAAAATCCATACTCAAATTTTTAAAGGAAAAACCCACGACTTATATAAAGAAGTTTTGTAATAGCTTAAGTATATGATTTACAAGAAGAATTTGCCTTGATAAAAATATATATTAAAGCTGTTAACTATGTTTTATGAAATATATTTCAAGGACCTTAAAACCCACAGGAGTGGTATTGTTAAATTGTTGTTTTGCTTCTTCAAATAGGAATATATTCACATAATGACCTATAACTGTATTTTGGAGAAAAAGGGGTAGAAGAACCAATTAGGTTAACTCAATAGTGAATATAAATTGCTTAAACTCCTGAATGAGTAGAATTGCATCCAAAGAGTCGGGGTGACCATAAATATAGGATGCCTAAACTTTGTAGTTATTGGAGGTAACCAAAAGGTTCATAGTAAACCCATGAAAACTATGATAAAGTAGTAATTGGTGCAACTCAAAAGGTTCATAGTAAACCTATGAAAACTATGATTAAGTAGTTATTGGAGGAAACCAACAGGTTCATAGTTAACCTATGAACACTATGCATTAAGGACAATTGGTAGAGGCTAATTGGTTTGTAGTGAACCCATGAAAACTATATCCAGATTAAGAATTGACATCAGTCAATAGGTTCCTAGTAAACCCATGAAAACTAGGATAAGAATGTGGTTAATGGAAGTATCGGTAGGTTCCTAGTCAACCCATGAAAACTAGGATGTGAAGTGACTTACTAGATAAATCCATAGGCTCCTTGTAAACCCATGAAAACTAGGATAAGGTGATTAGTTATTGGAATGACTAATAGGTTCGGGAGGACCCATGAATTGATTAAGTTAACTGGTAGGAGTCTATAGGTTCTTAGTGATCCATGAAAACTTTGAATAGGACAGGGTGTTAATTAGGTATAACAAGGTTATTAGTAAACCCATGAAAACTAAAAGGTTAATAGTGACCCTAGAAACTATAATTATGACAGGGTGTCAGACTAAACTGGGAATGGGAAATCCTAATTATTTTCAAGTATGCATATCATCATAATATTTTGAAAATGTATGTTTTAACCATTGTGGATGCAGGAGCACAGTATACAACTTTATAAAGGTATTAGGATACTAGTAAAGGGAAAACTCGTTTCGCTAAGCATCGTGGTCTCACTAGATATTTAAAAAAGGATTGAGATGTTAGATTATTATTCATACCAGGCTTTATGCCCGACTCGAAGTTTTTGTTTTCCCCTTAAACTTTCGGGTACTCAATTGATTTTGAGTAGTTTGAGGTTTAGGGTTTTCAGGTTCTCTTCTTAGACGAATAAAGCTTCCGGAGGCGTGCAGGAAGCAGATAGTTATTTGGAGTTTTCTTTTTTTTGTTGTGTATTTGTTTCTAAAGGCAGATTTATTAGCCTAACTATATACTCTGATCAACCAAGGGGGCATCTTCATATGTCGCTCTTGGCATAATTGTAATAATTATATTTTGCTGAACGTGGGCAACGTAATTTGGGATTATGTAATGAACATAAAATGTTTTAATTTGAATATGGAAATGTGTTTTTGAATTGTTAAATTTTTTCCATATTTCTATGATCTGTGTATCAATATATCTAGCACCGCCGTATTTAATCGCCAAAGATTAATAACAATGGATGACTACAGCATCCATAACCGTTAGTTTTGGGCCTCCAAGTAGGGGGATAAGTTTGTTTCATTTTTTTAGAGGGTGGATGCAAATAAACTCTTCAAATAAGTCAACATTCCTAAGAATAAAATGAAACCCCATTTTTATCAGTTCATGCATTTTTGTGATACACTTATTGAGTATGCATAAATCCTCACTTTAGAAAGTTGTTCAAGTAGTGCAATCAAACAGAACAAGAAGCAAAGCGTAGAGAGTCGGAGAAACCTCCACTCCGGGTGAATCATAAGGAAGTCAAAGTACGGATTTGGAAGATCATTTGACGCTGGGTGACGATGATTTTGTTAGGGCCTCCAGGGTCTAAAGCAGCAAAGAAGAAGCAGGCTAAAGAAGTAGGCTGCTAGTATGTCGTAGGCCAAAATAGAATGTCTTTTACAGACATCTAAAGAGAGGCACAGTTGTGCGATTGAACTTCAAGTTGCTCAACACTAAGAAATATTGATAAAATTGGAATGACTTATTGCTGGTAATACACAAAGAGATGAGGATGCACTAATGTTATTGAGATATTATTATAGAGGGGCAGGATGAATGAAATTCCAGTTAGGCGAAATCAATCTTGCCTAAATAGTCCGGTACACAGAATGATAATGGTTTTGATTCGGACCTTGAGCCCTCGGTTATGGTCTACTCAACTCCCTAACTTCGGTCTCATATGCGGAGTCAAGTGATTATGCACCCTAGGTATTATTACCTTCATCTGGAACTCCTCTTTTTTCTTTCATATGCAACATCAAGTTATAAGTGAGGTATTAAGATCAATCCCCATCTGTTCTTAAGTCAACTCAAGAACTCACAAGACACATTGAATTTGAGTGAATGTAACGACCCGTATTTTTACGGATCGAAACATCGTAAAACAGTTGTCATTAGGTCGACTAGAGCTTAAGTCGTATAGAGGATAGGTCGTATAGAAGATAAGCCGTGTGTAGCTTAGGTCGTTTGGAAGATAAGTCGTGTGGTGGCTTAGGTCGTGGGGTAGGTTAGGTCGAGTAGTAGTTAGGTCGGGTGAGCGACTTAAGGGATTGGAGCGACCTAAGGAAGTTGGCGACTTAAGGTAGTGGACGACCTAAGAGTTGGCAACCTACAGGAATCAGCGACCTAAGGTTTAAGCGACTTAAGGAAAGACAGCGACCTAAGGAACTAAGCGAGTTAACGACCTAAGAAGGTTAGGTCGTGGACGAGCTAAGGAGATAAGTGTGATGAGTCGTTAGGTCGCGTGGATGTTAGGTCGTATCCTAGTTAAGTTGTTAGATCGTGTAGTGTTAAGTCACGCAAGGGCTTAAGTCGTAGGTCGCGCATTAGTGTTGAGTCTTAGGTCGTGACATTTTAGGTCGTGGAAGCGCATATGCGGTAGGTCGCTAGGTCGTGCGCATGTGTGTGTGGTTAAGTCGCGTGAAGGATTAAGGGGTTAGGTCGCTGAGTGTTAGGTCGTGAGCGATCTAGGAGCGAGCTAAAGTTAAGTCGTATGGACGTTAAGTTGTTGGGTCGAGTGTGTGCTAAGTCGCAAGTCATTAGGTCGCGCACATGAGTTAGGTCGTGAGCGACCTATGATTCAGTTAGGTCGCGTACTTGTGTTGTCGTTAGGTCGCGTGTGTGTTAGGTCGTTAGGTCAGAGTTTTAGGTCGGCAACTGTTAGGTCGTGGACGACCTAAGAGCGAACGACCTAAGGGAAATCAGCCTATAAATAGGCGGGTTCTTCTTCATTTTTGGGATCCGGATTTCGAAGCGACGAAGTGCTGCCATTTTGAGAGCTCGAGTTCTACACTTCTTCACTTCTTTTCTCCACTATAATCTTGTGATTCCTTCCATCCAAGATCGAAGATCAAATCGAAGATCCAAGAGCTTAAATTGAAGATCTTCAACCATCGAAGAGAGATTTCATCGTTTGAAGCGGGATTGTGATAGATCGAGTTAGATCCTTCGCTATCTAGATCTGAAGTGTGTTGCTTTTGAGGTGTTTAGGTGATTTGGTGAGTGGTAGTTACCTCTCACACGGATCCAAAGGAGTATATCAGATTGATGGCTTGATTTGGCGTTAAAATAGTGATTTCCATGCATTTTCTTAAACTTAAGTATAGATCTATTGTTCATGATGATTTGACCTCCATTTTACTACATGTTAGTCTATGCAAGTTCATTCATCAAGTTGTAGAGATATTCTTCATGTTTCATGCTTGTTAGATTTGGACTCTTTATTTACAAAATTGCCATTATTGTTATAATTGTTTATTTAATCATGTTTGAATGCTTGATTACTTGGATTAATGATTGACTTGATTGATTGTTATAAATTAGTTGATTGATGATTTGATTTAGACAAGATGGTCGAAGATGATTCAAAAGCTAAGGGAAAGGCTCTTGAATTGGAAAAGCTGCTCGTGGCATATGTGGCGGTTGATGAAGCTCATATGGATAGATTTGATGATGTTGATGTGGAGATGAGGCTTTGCTATGATGAGATGAAGCGAGGCATGATGTGAGATAGCCTTGGTTTAGTCCAGACGGGATCATTCCAAGCATGTTGATAACTCGGTGAAATGGTTCGGGTTTGAGGATAATGGTTTGCTCGAGAGGCGCTTGAGCTAGTATGGAAATAGTCGTCGAGGAGGATGACTAGAAGGCTGAGGTTTCATCGTTGTTGAAGGTTCTAGTCTAGCAGACTCAAAGCAAGAGTATGTTGGGCAGATTCGATAGTCCCTAAAGACTATGATTGTAGTCGAGTACTCTGGGCAGATTCGATAGTCCTAGGCACGGGCTGCGACGACGTGCAGAGTTCTGTCTAGAACCGGGGTTGCCATTAACCCTTGACGGACGGCTGAAAGAATGTGCCGGTCATTCAATTAACGGTGGTATCGAAGCAATGATAACAGTGATAGCCAGAGTCATGGATGTTTGGTTGTATCGTCATTCGGTCTCAAGAGCGATGTTTTCTGGGTGCTTATCTGATCTTGGTTTAGGCCTTGGGGGTTTGTACTTGGAAAACACCGACCTTGACTCGAGTGATAATTGCTTTACTTTAAATGTCTACTTTGCTATGTTTACTTCTGCTTAGTGTGTCTGGGGGCTATCACTGTAGAAAGAGGTGGAGTGGGAGGGTTGGATTCCTATTCCTTTTACCTTTATGCTCTTTTGGTATGTTGTTAGTTAATTTACCACTCACTAAGACTGTTGTCTGACTCAAGGTTTTATGTTCAATTCTTATTACCTTGGGCTGTTCATCCATTTTGGGATGGGCAGACTAGGTAGCAGGTGACAGGTGCTGTTCTTAGTGACCGACGATGCTGATGACGAAGACGAGCTGGAGGCTTGCGTATTAGTTTCTTACTATATGTACTGGATGTTCCGCTGCTTTGTATATTCTCTGAGTGATATGTAGTGAGGCTTGATGTATTGACTATTCAGATGTTTGTACCAAACTATTATGAAGTTTAATTGAGATTCTGTTCTGTAAAGCTTCACTATATATACTTTCTATTGTATTTTATCCATGCGCTGTGAGTTATATGATAGATTCTGCTGTTTTAACTTAACCTTGGCAATCGTCCATGGCTGCCTGGAACGCTTTACAGCGCACTATCTCTATGTTTAGTGCAGGGGTCATGGGCGGTCGTCACATTTGGTATCAGAGCTTTGGTTAATCGATTTTACCCAACGCTCGCTGACGTAACCACGTATGAGAGACGTAATTGTATTTTGATGGATGATTACTATATATAATATAGTAGCTTAGAAGGATTTGTGTTCTTTATGCAGTTGTTCTTAAGGTGTATTAATCATTCCTTTTTGTAGATATTAAGAATGAGTCAAAGAGGGAGACCAGCTGCTAGGGAAGGCCGTGCTACTGAGGGGGCTGCTGATTATGCTGCTATGTTCGAAGCTATGATGACTTCGATCATGAGAAGGATGCCAGCTCCGGGGCCATCAGTAGATGTTGGAGTTCAAGTTCAAACTCCAAAACCGGTGGATTTTGCTAAGCTGTGTAAAGATTATACTGCTCTTGAAGGAAAGGTTTTCTTGGGAACAGAGTCAACCATTGAAGTCCAGAGATGGATAGATGCTTGTAGAAGAATATTTGGTGATTTGGGAATCGAGGATGCAACTAAAAGGAATCTTGCATCAAGACAGCTTCAAGGAAGAGCTTCTGATTGGTGGAACTCTATCACCATTGATACTCCGGAGGAAGAGATTACTTGGGTGCAATTCCAAGCCAGATTTGAAGCTAAGTTCATTTCTACAGCTCAGAAATCTGTTCTGTTCAAGAAGTTTGTGGAGCTCAGGCAAGGTGGAAGACCAGTTCTTGAGTATGTTTCTGAGTTTGAAGCTTTGTCCAAGTATGCCCGGTCGTATATTGAATCTGCATATCAGAAGAACGAGAAGTTTGTGACAGGCTTGGATAGTTATCTTGGGAGGCAGTTGGTGGATCATTTGGACGATTCATTTGAGAAGCTTGTAGAGAAGGATCTCAGGCACGAGAATCTGTTTCCTAAAGAAGGATCTGTTGTTGCTGTGACCAAGGAGGAGTTTAAACCACAGCAGGGTGGAAACAAGAAGAGGAAGCGGCAGCAGCAAAAGGGTAAGGATGGTCAGAAGAAGTCGAAGGGCGAAGTGACCTGCTACAATTGTCAGCAGAAGGGCCATTTCTCCAGAGATTGCAAGAATCCGAAGGTACCGGTGAAGTGCCACAATTGTGACAAGCCGGGGCATATCAGGAAGAATTGTCTAGAACCACGGAAGGACAAGCAGATTGTGCAAGCTTATGCTTTGGGGGATGTTCCATCATCTTCAAAAGCTCCTACCGCTGAAGAGAAGGGAAAGAGTGTGGTGGTTTAGGGTACTCTCTCCATTTGTGGGGTTCCAGTTAGAGTGTTATTTGATACTGGGGCATCGCATTCTTTTGTTTGTAATGAACTTGTAGGCCGGTTGGGTTTAGAACCGGATATCGTTAATAGGCCATTGGTTGTGACTAATCCAGTTGGGGGTTCGTCTTGTCTGTGTATGTTATGCCGTGATCTGATTGTATCGAGTCATGATTGCTCTTTTGTTTGTGATTGTTTTGTTCTGAACTTTGCGGGGTTTGGAATTATTTTGGGTATGGACTGGCTTAGGAAGTATGCCGCAAAGGTTGATTGTGAAAGGTTGGAGGTGACAGTCGAGAATGTGGAGGGGCGAAAGGTTGTGATACGATGTAAGCATGAGGAAGGCGTCTTCATGAGCTTCATGTATTCGTTGGTTGTTCCACGGGATGGACTGTCATCGCTGCCAATCGCTAATGGATTTGAGGATGTCTTTGATAAGGTCAAAGGGTTACCGCCGCATAGGGAGATCGAGTTTCGTATCGATTTAGTTGAAGGAGCCAGACCTGTTGTGATGCCTCTTAGGCGGATGGCACCTAGGGAACAGCAAGAGTTGAGGGTGCAAGTTGATGATCTTTTACAGAAAGGATTCATTCAGCATAGTGTGTCCGAATGGGGTGCACCAGTTGTGTTTGTAACCAAAGCGGATGGATCGTTGAGGTTGTGTGTAAATTATCGTGAGCTGAATAAAGTAACTAAGAAGAACAAGTATCCATTGCCGAGAATAGATGACTTGTTTGATCAGTTTCACGAGGCTAAGGTGTTTTCTCAGATGGATTTAGCTACGGGATTTCACCAATTAAGAGTGGCAAAGGATAGTGTGCCGAAGACTGCTTTCAGGACACCATCCGGTTTCTTTGAGTGGCTGGTAATGCCGTTTGGATTGACCAATGCACCAGCATATTTTGTGGATCTTATGAATAGAGTGTTCAGAGATCAGTTGAACAAGTTCGTACTAGTGTTCGTGGATGATATTTTGATTTATTCCAGAACTGAAGAAGAGCACAAGATGCACTTGTGTATTGTTTTAGAAATCTTACGGAAACATCAGCTGAAGGCTAAGTTTTCAAAGTGTCACTTCTGGAAGAGTGAAGTGAGGTTCTTAGGCCATATTATCTCTGGAAGCGGAATAGCGGTTGATCCCGCCAAGATAGCAGCAATCCAGGATTGGGGTAGACCTAAGAATGCATCTGATGTGAGAAGTTTTCTTGGATTAGCAGGATACTATCGTCGATTTATCAAAGACTTTTCCAAGGTGGCTGCACCATTAACAGGATTGACGAAAAAGAACCAAGTATTCAGATGGGATGCTAAGTGTGAGCAAGCTTTCGGAATCTTGAAAGAGCAATTGACAAGTGCTCCTGTTTTGACTATTCCAAGTGGAAATGAAGAGATGGTGGTTTACACCGACGCATGTGGTACTGGACTTGGAGCAGTGCTGATGCAGAAGGGTAAAGTTGTGGCGTATGCAAGTCGACAACTGAAGCCGCATGAAAGGAATTATCCAACTCATGATTTGGAGTTAGCGGCGATTGTTTTTGCTCTGAAGATGTGGAGACATTATCTATTGGGAGTTCGATTCGAGTTGTTTACAGATCATAAGTCATTGAAGTATCTTTTCTCCCAAAAGGATTTGAATCTTCGGCAGCAACGATGGCTAGAGTTTTTGGCATCATATGATTTTGGTATAGCCTATACTCCGGGAAAGGGTAACGCAGTGGCAGATGCGTTAAGTCGTAGACATGCAGGATTGGGAGCCATGTTTTCAGAATGGAAGAGTCTCGAGTATTTGGCTGGATTTGATTTCAGGCCTAGATGTGAATTGGAACCTGAAATGTTGGCAAACTTATCGATAAGACCGACTCTTGTGGAAAGAATTGGCGAGAGCCAAAAGCGATACGATTAGCTTGTCAAGATTATCCGTGATTTGGAATCTGGGTTGGACCCAGAGAAGGATAAAGGATTCGAGGTCGATCGAGAGGGTTGGCTTCGGAAGCAAGGACGACTAGTTGTTTCCGATATAGATGAATTGAGAAATGAAGTTCTAAAGGAAAGTCATCACTCGAAGTTGACAATTCATCCAGGTGGAAATAAGATGTATTGGGATATGAAGAGAACCTATTACTGGGAAGGTATGAAGAAGGATGTTGGAAATTTTATTTCCAAGTGCATGAACTGCCAGTTGGTAAAAGCCGAACAGAAGAAGCCAAGTGGATTGCTTCAGCCATTAGAGGTTCCTACATGGAAGTGGGAGCAAATATCGATGGATTTTATCGATGGGTTACCTAGAACCAGAGCGGGAAATGAAGGGATTTGGGTCATCGTAGATCGTTTGACTAAAAGTGCAAGATTCATTCCTGTTCGATCAACCAGGACTGCATCGAAGTTGGCTGAGCTGTATGTTAAGTGGATAGTTCGATTCCATGGTATTCCGAAGAGTATAGTGAGCGATCGAGATCCATTGTTTACTAGTAGATTTTGGAAGAGCTTCCAGGAAGTTTTGGGAACCGAGTTGTGTTTGAGTACAGCTTATCATCCCCAAACAGATGGTCAGACCGAGAGAGTCAATCGAGTTTTGGAAGATCTCCTTAGAGCTTGTGTTTTAGATTTCGAAGGATCATGGGAAGATCATCTTCATTTGGTGGAATTTTCATATAATAACAGTTACCAGTCAAGCATTGGTATGGCACCGTATGAGGCATTGTATGGAAGACCGTGTAACTCTCCGACATGTTGGTTGGAAACAGGAGAAAAGCTGATACTTGGGCCAGAAATGATTCGACAGACTTCGGATTGCATAGAAATCATTCGGCAACGAATGAAGACAGCCCAAGACCGTCAGAAAATTTATGTCGATAAGCGTCGTAAGGATTTGGAATTCGACGTAGGTGATATGGTTTTTGTGAAGATTTCTCCACTGAAGAATGTTATTCGATTTGGGAAGAAAGGAAAATTGACTCCGAGATTTTTTGGACCATTCCCGATCATCGAGCGAATTGGAAAGCTCGCCTATAAATTGGAGTTACCAGAAAAGATGTCGAGTGTGCACAATGTTTTTCATGTATCATATCTACGGAAGTATGTGCACGACTCGAATACAGTGGTTTCTGCAGATAGCTGTGAAGATTTTGAGATTTATCCAGTCGAGAAGAGACCTCGTAAGCCGCTTCGTGTTGTGGAAACTGACACGAAACAGCTTAGGAGGAAGGTAGTTAGGTTGCTCAAGGTACAATGGAGTGATGATGTTAACGACTATACATGGGAGGTGGAAGAGAGGATGAAGGCAGCTCATCCTGAACTCTTCGAGGTATGGCCATAAGGTGTCGTGTCATCTCACGACATTGTAACTTGTTCTAGTTTTAGAATTCTGCATGCTAGGCTAGAATTGGATGCATGGTTTGTTGATTGCTATGGATGGTAGGCATGCAGAATAGCTTTTTGATTGCTCTTGTTTGCTTGGAATTTCGGGGGCGAAATTCCTAAGGGGGAGAGAATGTAACGACCCGTATTTTTACGGATCGAAACATCGTAAAACAGTTGTCATTAGGTCGACTAGAGCTTAAGTCGTATAGAGGATAGGTCGTATAGAAGATAAGCTGTGTGTAGCTTAGGTCGTTTGGAAGATAAGTCGTGTGGTGGCTTAGGTCGTGGGGTAGGTTAGGTCGAGTAGTAGTTAGGTCGGGTGAGCGACTTAAGGGATTGGAGCGACCTAAGGAAGTTGGCGACTTAAGGTAGTGGACGACCTAAGAGTTGGCAACCTACAGGAATCGGCGACCTAAGGTTTAAGCGACTTAAGGAAAGAAAGCGACCTAAGGAACTAAGCGAGTTAACGACCTAAGAAGGTTAGGTCGTGGACGAGCTAAGGAGATAAGTGTGATGAGTCGTTAGGTCGTGTGGATGTTAGGTCGTATCCTAGTTAAGTTGTTAGATCATGTAGTGTTAAGTCGCGCAAGGGCTTAAGTCGTAGGTCGCGCATTAGTGTTGAGTCTTAGGTCGTGACATTTTAGGTCGTGGAAGCGCATATGCGGTAGGTCGCTAGGTCGTGCGCATGTGTGTGTGGTTAAGTTGCGTGAAGGCTTAAGGGGTTAGGTCGCTGAGTGTTAGGTCGTGAGCGATCTAGGAGCGAGCTAAAGTTAAGTCGTATGGACGTTAAGTTGTTGGGTCGAGTGTGTGCTAAGTCGCAAGTCGTTAGGTCGCGCACATGAGTTAGGTCGTGAGCGACCTATGATTCAGTTAGGTCACGCACTTGTGTTGTCGTTAGGTCGCGTGTGTGTTAGGTCGTTAGGTCTGGGTTTTAGGTCGGCAACTGTTAGGTCGTGGACGACCTAAGAGCGAACGACCTAAGGGAAATCAGCCTATAAATAGGCGGGTTCTTCTTCATTTTTGGGATCCGGATTTCGAAGCGACGAAGTGCTGCCATTTTGAGAGCTCGAGTTCTACACTTCTTCACTTCTTTTCTCCACTATAATCTTGTGATTCCTTCCATCCAAGATCGAAGATCAAATCGAAGATCCAAGAGCTTAGATTGAAGATCTTCAACCATCGAAGAGAGATTTCATCGTTTGAAGCGGGATTGTGATAGATCGAGTTAGATCCTTCGCTATCTAGATCTGAAGTGTGTTGCTTTTGAGGTGTTTAGGTGATTTGGTGAGTGGTAGTTACCTCTCACACGGATCCAAAGGAGTATATCGGATTGATGGCTTTATTTGGCGTTAAAATAGTGATTTCCATGCATTTTCTTAAACTTAAGTATAGATCTATTGTTCATGATGATTTGACCTCCATTTTACTACATGTTAGTCTATGCAAGTTCATTCATCAAGTTGTAGAGATATTGCTCATGTTTCATGCTTGTTAGATTTGGACTCTTTATTTACAAAATTGCCATTATTGTTATAATTGTTTATTTAATCATGTTTGAATGCTTGATTACTTGGATTAATGATTGACTTGATTGATTGTTATAAATTAGTTGATTGATGATTTGATTTAGACAAGATGGTCGAAGATGATTCAAAAGCTAAGGGAAAGGCTCTTGAATTGGAAAAGCTGCTCGTGGCATATGTGGCGGTTGATGAAGCTCATATGGATAGATTTGATGATGTTGATGTGGAGATGAGGCTTTGCTATGATGAGATGAAGCGAGGCATGATGTGAGATAGCCTTGGTTTAGTCCAGACGGGATCATTCCAAGCATGTTGATAACTCGGTGAAATGGTTCGGGTTTGAGGATAATGGTTTGCTCGAGAGGCGCTTGAGCTAGTATGGAAATAGTCGTCGAGGAGGATGACTAGAAGGCTGAGGTTTCATCGTTGTTGAAGGTTCTAGTCTAGCAGACTCAAAGCAAGAGTACGTTGGGCAGATTCGATAGTCCCTAAAGACTATGATTGTAGTCGAGTACTCTGGGCAGATTCGATAGTCCTAGGCACGGGCTGCGACGACGTGCGGAGTTCTGTCTAGAACCGGGGTTGCCATTAACCCTTGACGGACGGCTGAAAGAATGTGCCGGTCATTCAATTAACGGTGATATCGAAGCAATGATAACAGTGATAGCCAAAGTCGTGGATGTTTGGTTGTATCGTCATTCGGTCTCAAGAGCGATGTTTTCTGGGTGCTTATCTGATCTTGGTTTAGGCCTTGGGGGTTTGTACTTGGAAAACACCGACCTTGACTCGAGTGATAATTGCTTTACTTTAAATGTCTGCTTTACTATGTTTACTTCTGCTTAGTGTGTCTGGGGGCTATCACTGTAGAAAGAGGTGGAGTGGGAGGGTTGGATTCCTATTCCTTTTACCTTTATGCTCTTTTGGTATGTTGTTAGTTAATTTACCGCTCACTAAGACTGTTGTCTAACTCAAGGTTTTATGTTCAATTCTTATTACCTTGGGATATTCATCCATTTTGGGATAGGCAGACTAGGTAGCAGGTGACAGGTGCTGTTCTTAGTGACCGACGATGCTGATCACGAAGACGAGCTGGAGGCTTGCGTATTAGTTTCTTACTATATGTACTGGATGTTCCGCTGCTTTGTATATTCTCTGAGTGATATGTAGTGAGGCTTGATGTATTGACTATTTAGATGTTTGTACCAAACTATTATGAAGTTTAATTGATATTCTGTTCTGTAAAGCTTCACTATATATACTTTCTATTGTATTTTATCCATGCGCTGTGAGTTATACGATAGATTCTGCTGTTTTAACTTAACCTTGGCAATCGTCCATGGCTGCCTGGCACGCTTTACAGCGCACTATCTCTATGTTTAGTGCAGGGGTCATGGGCGGTCGTCACGGTGAACAACAATTATCTTATATGGAAATGAAGAGAAATGAAAATTTGAGATGTATGAGTGGAGAGGAGTAGTGGTATTGTTTGTAACTTTAGAATTATCATATCTTTTGATTTTGAGTTAGTGATGTATTGCTTTTGACTTTCTATTTAATTTAATCTAGTATTTCACTTTTTATGACAACAAATAAAATGTAAAAAATTATGATAACATTAATAACTTGTAGTACAATAGAAATATATAGCAACAACAACAATCAACTACTATAACAACAATCTTCTACCACAACAATGATCTTCTACAACAACAACTCTGACACGGTTCGACACAAAAGTTCCAAATATAATTTACTGCATCATTTTGAATTCTACAGTGCAAGTGAACACTACGATATGCCATTTGTTTAGAAACATGAAACTCAATATCTTGCACACTTTTTATCATATCTTAAATTGGATTTAACTAAAAATAAATATTAACTGTGTCTTTGAATTAATTAAATTAATTAATATCTATGAAATATTAATTATTATTAGATTTTATTTGATGTTTGAATACCATTCGTATTAATAAAGTGTATATAAAAGTTATAAACGCGTGCAACGATACATTTGAGTTGGATTGAAATGGGAGTTTTGAAATTTTGAGGGTCCATGTGGCACCATCTATGGCCCGCCATGCATGTAGAAGAGCGAGAGGATTTTATTGCAATTTAATATAGAATCAAAGAAGTAGAGTTTTAATGAAGGAATATGAAAAATTCTATCATTTAAAAAAAATCTCCCTTCATTTCTTTAATTATTCACTCTTTTCTGACAAAAAATTTCTCTTCCTCTCCCATCCATCATGGTCGAAAATTTAACGGCTATGGGGCCAAAAAAATTTCAAAATAAAAAACCAAATAAAATCAAAGAAAAAGTGGTTCTCATCTCTTAATTCTTGCAAATTCCGAAGATAGATTCTGTTGAGTCTATGAGCTTTTGATTAATTCATTGTTTCAAGGTGTGATTCACCGACAACATCCAAGTTAATTCTTTAATTAATTAATTAATTTATATATGTTTTAAATATACTTAAATTTTAAGATTTGTGTTATGTGTTCAATTGATCCTTTTTTAGTATGTAAATCAAAATCCTCTTCCATCTCAATTAAATATATGATAATTGTATTGTTTTATTTCAGATCAACATATGTTCTTCACCCCTCTTTATATATGTTTATGTCAAATTGATTTGATTGGATTCTTCATCACCTTTGCTTACTTGTTGTTATTTTATGTAATATTTAGATCTATTTGTTCTTATAACGAATTTATATGTGCCTAGCTCATCCAATTCCTTTTCTGTTGTTTTGGTGTTTTTGTTTCAAAAAGAAGGAAATTTGAAAGTTAATTTAGATTTAGATATATTTTATACTTCTATAAAATTTACATACACAATTGTAAATGAATTGTTTATATAGTTATTTATTATTCCTTGAAGATTGATTTCTGTAATTATATGGTTTATTTTTTAATACAAACATTTTGAATGTTGTGTGGGTTGTGGAATAATGGATCTTAAGGCTAATTTAACACTAGAGTAGGGGTGAATAGTGTTTTGTAACTTATGTAAATCTTTTCTAAATTCTTTTAAGATTAATATCAATTCACAGATTAACAACAAAGATTTATACTAACAATCAGTCACAGATTTAATCACGAATAATTATAAAAACATTAAAATAAAATAAGTGAGAAGATGCTAGGAATTTTATACTGGTTCGAATTAATCAATCTGTGATAACCCAAATTTTTGGGCATCTGTTAATTGGAAATTAACAGGATTAAATTTATTAAAATACTTATTTGTAAATTGAACAAATAAATGTAATAATCTCCTTTATAAATTATTTAAAATTGGTGAAACTGTGTTTTCAAAACAATAATAATAATGTGTTGTTTTTATATATAAATGAATTTTTAATAGAATTATTATTTACAAATTGAATTTGTGTTTGTTTAAAAATATATGTTTGAGTTGATTTTAATTAAATTTTAATTTTAATTTGAATTTGAACTTGTATTTGAATTTAAATACAAAATATCTTAAAAATATATGGATTCAAAATATTAACATATGTGTATGATTTTATTTATAAATTAGTATTAAAACTTTTTCTTTTAAAGTTGTATAAATATAACAAAGGGATGTGATTATATAAATAGAAAAGGCAATTAAAAGAATATACATAAATGTGTTTATAAAATAAGAAGTACAATGTAAATTTATAAAATCATACTAAATACAAGTGTAAGCTATCAATATTATCTAAGCATATGTGTTAACAAAATAAGGAGAATGACAAGTGTCTTTTGTCTTTTATTTTAAAAAAATAGAATTAAAACAAGATTACATATACCTTACTCTAAAAACTCTTTCTCATTTTCTTTCACAAAACTAAGACCTGGAAACTAAGAAAATCAAACCAGAAAAGAAAATAAACAATTCTTTACAATCATCAAGCAATAATATTTCAACTTCAAAATCAAAGATAAGATCATCTCAGATTTAAAACAGGAGCAACCCAACTAAGATTTCGGTTCAAAAATCAAGTATTTTTCTTCCAAGTATTCAACAATCAAGCTTTGGTTTCAAATCAAACAGAGCAGACTTCAGATCAAACTCTGGAAATCAAGTCCAGACCAAAACTGTTCCTTGTTTTCTTCAAATAATGGTGAGTAAACTAAAGCTTAAATCAGTTTAAATCTTGGTGCATGCAGTAAATTCTTGAAGTAAAATTGTGATAAATGTTTACATAAATGTTGCATGATTGTTTTAAGATGAATGCATGTATATAGGTATTGTGTGCATGTCTGTTCATCAGTATATCTGCTCTGTTCTTCATTTACAGGCTTCAGATAGGTTAAAAATTTAATTTCTCTTCCCCTAATCATCTATAAATTATGAAGTATGAACAACATATGTTAGAGATAGCAAGATATTTGAAAAAAAATATTTCAAGAAAGATTAAAAGGTAGATTTTAACTGGAAAGAAGAATATTCAGGGAAACTCAAAACTTATCAAAATTTCGACTTGCATGAATTCAAGGTTCACTTATATCATCTAAATCGTTTTCGAAAACCATGAATTTTAAAGGTGAAATCAAGATTTTTGAACTTGTAAATCGAGAGCATTCGTGAGTTGAACGGGAAAGGGGGTTTTGTCGATTTCTGATGATCAGAGCAAGGGAGGTGGTCGAGATTGTTGCCGAAGGTAGTTTGGAAGTTGGTGGTCTCGGTAAAAATGCTCGCAGGATTTATCGGCCGTAGTGGTGGTCGGACGGCGTAGTAATAGGGTTTTAAGAGCAAATTGGGTCGACTGGGTTTGCGAGGCGTTTCCAACATCGATGGAGCATCGGACTCGATCGGGTGTGGGGAAATTGAAGCGTGGGTCTTAGGCGAGGCGATGGACGAGGTGGCGAGAACTCTGGTGACCTGAGGTGGCGGGTCGAGGCGATTTTTGGGTGTCCAGTTTCGTTCCAGTGGAGCTTCTGATGCTCATTTTCGAAGTTCGTGATCGATTCAGGTTTGGGTGGTCGGAATCGAAAGGGAAGGTCGAAGTCGATTTGTCGAAGGTGACTTTGGTGGTCGGAGCATTGCCATTGATCGGTGCACGTGCACTTGTGTCAGAAGTGTATCGGTGGTTTGGTTTGTTTGCTGTAGATCGGGGAAGATGAAGTTTCCTCGGGTCAGACTCGTAGGTGTTGAGAGTTTGACTCGAAGAAAGAAGGAAAGTGGTTGGCATGAAGGGAACTCGGGGTTTCAGCTGTTTTTGCTCGGGGTTGTCTTCGGGAACGAAAGTGATTACTTGTTTCAAATTTAACTTAAAATCTTAAGTTAGTAGATTAATGATAGTTAATCCCTAGAGTTTATTAAATAGGGTTTTAAATGATAATTCAGAAGTTAAGTAAGATAAACGATTTATCTTTTAATTAATTAATTAATGGATTAATTAAATTAATTGTTTAATAATTAAGGGTTATAAATTAATTAGAGATTAATTAATTATTAAAGATTAATAAATGTAAGTAATTAGAGATTAATTACTCAAATGATAATTTCTTAATGTAAGTAATTAAGGATTAATTTGACAAGGGTTAATTAATTAAATTTGTAATTAAAAGATTAATGTAATTAGTTAAAAGAACAACTAATAAATGTAAGTAATTAGAAGATCTTTGATTGATAAGAGTAATTAAGGATGGATAAATGTGAATGGATAAAGAATAATTAAATCATGTGATTAATTAAAGGTTAATTACTTAATGTAATTAACGAATAATTAATCATAGATGATTAATTAAGATGAATAATTAAGGGATGATTTATTAATTGGTTTGAAATTAAATAATCGTTAAGTATGCAAGATTTAAAGGTAATTAAAGTAATTAATTTAAATCATGGGTGGTTAATTAAATTAATTAGAAATGGTGTGACAAATTTATCTTGCTTATGGATGATTGTATGATATGGAATGCCTCGAATTAATTGATATCTCTGATATATGATTCGTGATACTATGTGAGATGATATGTTGAGATTGAACTGTGATAATATGGATTATCTATCTGTGATGAAATGTTGTATTCTGAATTTTAAATTGAATTGTATTCACTTAAACAACTGGGTTTTAAGGATGACATTAAATTGAAGAGACCGGGGTCGGATATCAACAATATCCGGAACCACTTCGATTAGTAATCTTTAATTCTTTATAGATGTGAATATGGAATCTAATAGGCTAGAATGAGATAAATTTAAGTAAACCGGACTATTTAAACTAAGTAACGGTACTTAGTATTGTTTTGTAGAATAAGTGTTGGCTATAACTAGTTAAGAACTCGTACTAAGGTACGAGTTACCCCGGGTTTTAAATAAGTTCTATGAATTGAAATTTCATGTTAGATGAGTTTACTCACGCTGGTTTCCAGCCTGACCCGGGTGTTACTTTGATGTGATGCTCGGGTCAGACCGAGTATTACAGATTTCCAGGTAAGGACGTTCTGGAGCTCAGGAGGCGAGCTGGATGGCAGGAACGTATGGAGTGTGATATATTGTTATTTATTGGGACGAGTTATTTTAACTGTCCAGTGATTAAGAAATGTTGTAACTCTGATGTATTAAAATGTAATTGACTGATACAGATTTCTTTGTATAACTGATATTATTTTTGATATTGTATTTTGATCCGCTGCGAATGTGAGAATCTGTGTCTTGTTCTGTTTCTTTCTTCTATCTCTTTTCTTTTTCTTCTAACTATCTGGAATTTTCGGGTTCGAAATTTCCGGGCCGTTACACTTGGTATCAGAGCTGAAGGTTAAGCGAAAACCTTGGCTCTGTTGGGATTACTCGTTAAGGATAGGGTCAATGGTACCCTAGAACGAGTTGAGTGTGTGTATATATATATATATATATGAGAGCGTACTTGTTATTTTCTTATATAAAGGTTTTAAAATGGTTTTAAAAAAATAAATGATTTTTATATAAGTTTATCTTTTGATATATATAAAGAAATAATTTTCTAATTATTAAATATATTAAAATATATTAAAGAAATTGGTTGTTGAATCATTGGAATTAAATAAAATAATAAGAATTAAGTGGTAATACAACCAAATTGAAATTAAATGAAGATAAGTTTGAAATGGATCCAAACTGAAATAAAAATCTTGAGTTTATAGAAGTATTTTCAGAATAAAGATAATAGCGAATTGGTTTCTAGATATGATAATCTTGGTTATTATCATATATGGTTGTTGTATTTAAAAATGAAATGTTTAGGGAAGTAAACATTTAGGTGAGTATGAATTATAAATTGAATTGAAGATAATTTAAAAATTGTGAAATTTTAAATCTAAATCTAGAAAACTTGAAATTGTTTTAAAGAAATTTGTTTGAATTAAAACCAAAGGTGGTTTAAAAATTTAAGGTATAACTGGGTGTGTAAAGGAAATAAATATGTATAAATGAGGATATACATTATGTTAAAGATGTTTGAAATAAACTCTAAGTATTGAATTTTAAATTTTCCTGGGAATGTGATGTGAAAACCCTAAATGAATTAAGTTTTTAAATTTAAAAAGGGGGAAAGATTATTAATCTGAAGTTTAAAATTTGAATGGGAATTCAAATTGTGTAAAGTTGACCGGATTAAGTAAATTTAATTTAACTTGGAGGAAGTTAAATAAGTTTGAATGAATAACTTGAATTGGAAATTTCAAGATGAAATTTAAATTTAACTTGGAAAGTTAAATGGTTGTTTTTTAAAAAAGGGGAGTTATGAGTGATCTCAAAATGGGTTTGAGATCTGGAAATTGAATAATGGATACTGTAAATTGGTGTTAGGATAAATTTGGATGTTTATTTATCCTGATATTATTCTATTGTTATAAATAATCAATGAAATTGAGAATTGGTTTTGAAAATTGAAAATGGATAATAAATTGGAATCTGAAGAATAAATTGTTTTGAATTCTTATTTGAACTTTGTAATAAGTTAAGTAAAGATAATTTTAAAATGAAATTTTGGAATTTGGGTTCAGAATTAAATGGTTTAAAGATTTAAGTTGTTAAATTAAAAATTTAGGTTGATTTGATTTAAAAAGTAAAGGTTAATTTAATTTAAAGGATTAAATCAACATTTAAAATATTTAACTCGAATTTATATAATTCGAGATGGTTTTAAGTTAAGATTTTAATAGAATTAGTTCAAATTGAAATTGATTTGAATTAATTGGAATTGTGATTGAAGATGTATAAGTTTAAAAAATTAAAATGGTAAATTAGAATTGAAATGATTTGAAATTTGAAGCTGGTTTAATTTGAAATTAATCCAAATTGATTTGAAATAATTTGGAATTGTGATTAAAATTGAATATGTTTAAAATCAAATGGAATTTGATTTGAATTTGGAAAGGAATTAAGATTAATCCAACTTGAATTGGGATTAAATCAATTTCAATGGAAATTGAAGTATTGAGTCAATTTAAATGGAAGAGGAAATTTAAATTAAATTGATGGGAAATCAATTGGAAATGGAGATTGGGAAATTAAACAGTTTGGTTCTGGATTATTTTTAAAATAAATTGTTTTAATATAAATATATTTTTCCAAACTATTTACTATACAATCTTTCTTCTTAAACCCCAAACTATCTTATACTTATTTTACAATTATTTTGGAACTATTTAACTATTTTGAAACTGTCTTATAAACTAATTACTATTTTTCAGTTATTTATATCTAATCACTATTTTTTTTTAAAAAAAAACTATTTTGCAATTATCTAACTATTTTATACCTACTTAACTATTTTACAGATATTTTACAAACTAATAACTATTTTTCAACTACTTATCTATTTTAAACTTTTTCAAGCTATTTTTAAATTTAATTTGGTCAGAGTTCAAACTGTTTGTAATTGAAGTAATAACTCAATTGGAAATGGAAGCAATTGAGAATAAGTGAATGGAATTAAAGGAAATGTAAATAGAAAAGAGAATTGATTTGGCTGATAACTAATAAAGATAAATACGTAGGATATACATATATTATTCTATTCGCATAGTAATTTGATCCAGATTCGAACACAGAATTTCGAGATAGTATTATCGATCCGAGTTGGGATTTTTCGCTCGATTTTCGACGGCGAACCTGGATATGGATTTTTGATTGGTTCTGGATATTCTCTATCATAGTTATGACTATGCAAGGAGAATGACGGTTTCTGATCAAGAAACCAGATCTGAGTCCGCACTAGGAAGTCGGGTGGACGATACTAGTTCGGAAGTGAAATTGTGTGATCGATTGAGCGATCAGACTGATATTGCATACGGATGATATGTGTACATCGTACGAGTTTGAATGAAATTGATATTGGAATTTGTGGATAAGGATTGTAAAATGGTCTTTGAAATGAAAAGTATATTTGTGAAATATAATGGAATTGGATATTTCTTTAGTTGAAATTTACTTTATGGAGGTAAGTAAATGGTAAATAACTTTATAAAGAAATCAAACTTGAATATTTGATTTGGCAATAAATAAAGTTATATTTTGTAATATGATAAACTTCCCTTATTGAATCTAGTCAGAATAAAAAGGGTTTTGAAATATTTGAAGTATATATATAAAAAAAGTTTTATACAAGTTTGAAATGATCCAAAGTTTTCAAAGTTATATATATCTATATATATAAAGGATCTTATGAGAATGATTTTGGAAAAGGTTTTTGGAACCTATGGATTTTGGAAAGGTTTTTGATTTTTGGAAAAATCAATTTTGGATTTTTAAAAGCCAAGTTTGAGAATTATCGATTTTGGTAATCGATTTTGTGTAAAGGAGATTTTGATAAATCATAAAGGATATGATTTGAAGATACTATAAGTGTATAGTATAAAATGTTTTGAGTATAGCTCTGGGGAAAAAGGCGCTTCCTTGAAATGAACTTCTCAGGAGTACCACTGGGTGGTACTGCCTTGAGCCCCAAGGGGGGTTTCTAAAGTTGATCCTGTGAGGAGTCCGGACAAAACTAGTTCCTGAGGATTATTTGTGTAGCGAAAGTCGAGGGGCTGGTGCCCACAGAGGCATTTGAGTTATGCTGTGACAACAATTTAACTCGATGTCACTGCGATCTACTGCAGACCATAGCGGAAGTCATGTGTGCCGCTGAGAGCCAACTGTCTACGTTTGATTTTATATCGGTAGACTGTGACACTATGGTAACATAGCGAAAGTCGTTTGAGCCGCTGAGAGCCAACAGTCTGCGTTTGATTTTATATCGGTAGACTGCGACCTATGTGGAGGAGTTTCATTTTGACAGCGAAATCATGTGTGCCGCTGAGAGCCAACAGTTACATGGACTTTTGCTGCGACGGCAACGTAACCCTGGATGTAACTGCGATCTGTTGTGGGTTCCTTGGTGTAATCAGTTACATGGACTTTTGCTGCGATGGCAACGTAACCCGTGATGTAACTGTGACCATGGATGGGAGTGATGATTTCTAGAGCATTCTTACCAAAGATATTTCCTCGATTTCAAAAATGTTTTTTATATATTCATCAAAATATTTTCAAGTATTTTCACTAGGTGTTGAAAACGGGTTTACCAAGTACTGATAGATTTTCAGTCTTACGCCTGATCAACGTATGACCAAATTTCTATGGGAACAAGGATAGACTGGTTGAGACATCGAGTTATAAAAAGTATTTTTATAAAAACTATTTTGATAATATTATGTAGCTTTTTAAAATATTTTGAAAATTTTAAATAAAAAGAGTTAAGAGTTAAGATATCTAAGGAATAATTTAACTAATAATCAACATTATAATAAAATTCTAGTTTCGTTCCTTTTCGAGGACGAAAAGATTCTAAGGGGGAGGAATGTGATAACCCGAATTTTTGGGCATCTGTTAATTGGAAATTAACAGGATTAAATTTATTAAAATACTTATTTGTAAATTGAACAAATAAATGTAATAATCTCCTTTATAAATTATTTAAAATTGGTGAAACTGTGTTTTCAAAACAATAATAATAATGTGTTGTTTTTATATATAAATGAATTTTTAATAGAATTATTATTTACAAATTGAATTTGTGTTTGTTTAAAAATATATGTTTGAGTTGATTTTAATTAAATTTTAATTTTAATTTGAATTTGAACTTGTATTTGAATTTAAATATAAAATATCTTAAAAATATCTGGATTCAAAATATTAACATATGTGTATGATTTTATTTATAAATTAGTATTAAAACCTTTTCTTTTAAAGTTGTATAAATATAACAAAGGGATGTGATTATATAAATAGAAAATGCAATTAAAAGAATATACATAAATGTGTTTATAAAATAAGAAGTACAATGTAAATTTATAAAATCATACTAAATACAAGTGTAAGCTATCAATATTATCTAAGCATATGTGTTAACAAAATAAGGAGAATGACAAGTGTCTTTTGTCTTTTATTTTAAAAAAATAGAATTAAAACAAGATTACATATACCTTACTCTAAAAACTCTTTCTCATTTTCTTTCACAAAACTAAGACCTGGAAACTAAGAAAATCAAACC
This sequence comes from Allium fistulosum, assembly GCA_030737815.1. Classification (NCBI taxonomy): domain Eukaryota; kingdom Viridiplantae; phylum Streptophyta; class Magnoliopsida; order Asparagales; family Amaryllidaceae; genus Allium; species Allium fistulosum. The sequence continues at coordinate 1,397,354,686 of CM060903.1, read as the reverse complement.
AGAAAAGAAAATAAACAATTCTTTACAATCATCAAGCAATAATATTTCAACTTCAAAATCAAAGATAAGATCATCTCAGATTTAAAACAGGAGCAACCCAACTAAGATTTCGGTTCAAAAATCAAGTATTTTTCTTCCAAGTATTCAACAATCAAGCTTTGGTTTCAAATCAAACAGAGCAGACTTCAGATCAAACTCTGGAAATCAAGTCCAGACCAAAACTGTTCTCTGTTTTCTTCAAATAATGGTGAGTAAACTAAAGCTTAAATCGGTTTAAATCTTGGTGCATGCAGTAAATTCTTGAAGTAAAATTGTGATAAATGTTTACATAAATGTTGCATGATTGTTTTAAGATGAATGCATGTATATAGGTATTGTGTGCATGTCTGTTCATCAGTATATCTGCTCTGTTCTTCATTTACAGGCTTCAGATAGGTTAAAAATTTAATTTCTCTTCCCCTAATCATCTATAAATTATGAAGTATGAACAACATATGTTAGAGATAGCAAGATATTTGAAAAAAAAATATTTCAAGAAAGATTAAAAGGTAGATTTTAATTGGAAAGAAGAATATTCAGGGAAACTCAAAACTTATCAAAATTTCGACTTGCATGAATTCAAGGTTCACTTATATCATCTAAATCGTTTTCGAAAACCATGAATTTTAAAGGTGAAATCAAGATTTTTGAACTTGTAAATCGAGAGCATTCGTGAGTTGAACGGGAAAGGGGGTTTTGTCGATTTCTGATGATCAGAGCAAGGGAGGTGGTCGATATTGTTGCCGAAGGTAGTTTGGAAGTTGGTGGTCTCGGTAAAAATGCTCGCAGGATTTATCGGCCGTAGTGGTGGTCGGACGGCGTAGTAATAGGGTTTTAAGAGCAGATTGGGTCGACTGGGTTTACGGGGCGTTTCCAACATCGATGGAGCATCGGACTCGATCGGGTGTGGGGAAATTGAAGCGTGGGTCTTAGGCGAGGCGATGGACGAGGTGGCGAGAACTCTGGTGACCTGAGGTGGCGGGTCGAGGCGATTTTTGGGTGTCCAGTTTCGTTCCAGTGGAGCTTCTGATGCTCATTTTCGAAGTTCGTGATCGATTCAGGTTTGGGTGGTCGGAATCGAAAGGGAAGGTCAAAGTCGATTTGTCGAAGGTGACTTTGGTGGTCGGAGCATTGCCATTGATCGGTGCACGTGCACGTGTGTCAGAAGTGTATCGGTGGTTTGGTTTGTTTGCTGTAGATCGGGGAAGATGAAGTTTCCTCGGGTCAGATTCGTAGGTGTTGAGAGTTTGACTCGAAGAAAGAAGGAAAGTGGTTGGCACGAAGGCAACTCGGGGTTTCAGCTGTTTTTGCTCGGGGTTGTCTTCGGGAACGAAAGTGATTACTTGTTTCAGATTTAACTTAAAATCTTAAGTTAGTAGATTAATGATAGTTAATCCCTAGAGTTTATTAAATAGGGTTTTAAATGATAATTCAGAAGTTAAGTAAGATAAACGATTTATCTTTTAATTAATTAATTAATGGATTAATTAAATTAATTGTTCAATAATTAAGGGTTATAAATTAATTAGAGATTAATTAATTATTAAAGATTAATAAATGTAAGTAATTAGAGATTAATTACTCAAATGATAATTTCTTAATGTAAGTAATTAAGGATTAATTTGACAAGGGTTAATTAATTAAATTTGTAATTAAAAGATTAATGTAATTAGTTAAAAGAACAACTAATAAATGTAAGTAATTAGAAGATCTTTGATTGATAAGAGTAATTAAGGATGGATAAATGTGAATGGATAAAGAATAATTAAATCATGTGATTAATTAAAGGTTAATTACTTAATGTAATTAACGAATAATTAATCATAGATGATTAATTAAGATGAATAATTAAGGGATGATTTATTAATTGGTTTGAAATTAAATAATCGTTAAGTATGCAAGATTTAAAGGTAATTAAAGTAATTAATTTAAATCATGGGTGGTTAATTAAATTAATTAGAAATGGTGTGACAAATTTATCTTGCTTATGGATGATTGTATGATATGGAATGCCTCGAATTAATTGATATCTCTGATATATGATTCGTGATACTATGTGAGATGATATGTTGAGATTGAACTGTGATAATATGGATTATCTATCTGTGATGAAATGTTGTATTCTGAATTTTAAATTGAATTGTATTCACTTAAACAACTGGGTTTTAAGGATGACATTAAATTCGAAGAGACCGGGGTCGGATATCAACAATATCCGGAACCACTTCGATTAGTAATCTTTAATTCTTTATAGATGTGAATATGGAATCTAATAGGCTAGAATGAGATAAATTTAAGTAAACCGGACTATTTAAACTAAGTAACGGTACTTAGTATTGTTTTGTAGAATAAGTGTTGGCTATAACTAGTTAAGAACTCGTACTAAGGTACGAGTTACCCCGGGTTTTAAATAAGTTCTATGAATTGAAATTTCATGTTAGATGAGTTTACTCACGCTGGTTTCCAGCCTGACCCGGGTGTTACTTTGATGTGATGCTCGGGTCAGACCGAGTATTACAGATTTCCAGGTAAGAACGTTCTGGAGCTCAGGAGGCGAGCTGGATGGCAGGAACGTATGGAGTGTGATATATTGTTATTTATTGGGACGAGTTATTTTAACTGTCCAGTGATTAAGAAATGTTGTAACTCTGATGTATTAAAATGTAATTGACTGATACAGATTTCTTTGTATAACTGATATTATTTTTGATATTGTATTTTGATCCGCTGCGAATGTGAGAATCTGTGTCTTGTTCTGTTTCTTTCTTCTATCTCTTTTCTTTTTCTTCTAACTATCTGGAATTTTCGGGTTCGAAATTTCCGGGTCGTTACACAATCCTACATCCAGTCCCGTACAATCGCTTGTACATGATTATTTTCAATTGCTAACTTTAAACCTGGTAGAAGGCAAATTAGAATACAATCTCGATTTCAAGGCTACAAGACACAACCCATATATCACGAGTCTAGGGAAAACTCTCTTGATTTACCGAGCAATAAGATCACCCACTAGATTTAGCAGGCTACTAAGCACACCCACTTGATTTGAACGAGTTATAAGCACACCCACACAAACAAGAGTAGAGTTGATATTTTTCCAAAGACAAATAGTTGTACTTTGGATACAATGGATCATATAGTCTCTTCGATAGCACTTTGATCTTTGAAATGAGATAGAGATGCTTGAAAATAGCAAGTAAGTAGCAGTGAATCAATACAATGGAGTATGAATATATTCTATATGATTTTGAAGAGTACAAAGTATATGTTTTAAGAGAATTTTCAGGAAAGAAAGTAAGTTATTAATAAATTAAAATTTTGTTTGCACTCCCCTTTATATAGTGAATAAACAGATGTATTCATTTATAAAGGGTTGTGTCTAAAAGACATTTCCATTCAAAATTCAAAAAAACAAACTAACGATCTATATGTCGACATATGAAAATATGTATATCGACATATGTTAGTGAATTTTAAAAAATGTTTTCTTTTAAATTATTTTGAAAATTTTAATACTTTGTAAAATAATTTGAACATAGTTTTAAATATTTTAACTCATAAAAAACTTTTATAAAATATTTAAAAATATATTTTGAAATTAAAATAATTTTTTTTAGAATATCAAAATCAGAAATTGGAGATAAAGATCAGAAATTATTATCAAGGGCTTTAACAATATATTCTAATGACTTTAAACACTAAATTATAATCTTGAGCTCTTCGTACCTTTGTTTTTGAACTCATGAGTCTTTAAATCTTTATCTTAAGTCTTTATACTATATAGTCTTTTATTCAACACACGTGTAATATTATGCACTATATATTATATAATTTGACAAAACATTAGTATCTATATTTTATATAGTTGTTGTCATCAAAATCAATAATTGAGGCATTAACAATCTCTCCCTCTTGATGATGACGGCTATTAAATATTCCGTATATAAAATATGATATAACCCACCTTTAGTTACTTGACTCCTCCTAAATATATGCATATGTATATTTTATATTTTTCTCCCCCTTTGCCATCAACAAAAATGGGTTAAAAAATAAAACTCCTCCTAAACGATATACCTTTAAACTATGGAGTAACATTTTAAGAATTATGCTAAGCAATATGGGTTTAACTTATATAATTGTGATTGGACTAAAATAATTAAAGCATAAAATAAGGAAATATTAAGATGCAATACATGAGACATATATGAAGAAAATACTAGATATTTAATATGATACAATCATGACATATACAATGATTAATTTTTTTCAGTTATATACTAAATGTTAAAGACAATAAATAAATAGGATAATGAAAACTTTATTTATTTATTTAAATTATATAATACATATTATAAAACAATCAAATCAAAACCTAATTGAATACCTAACTATTATACAATCCCTATTATATAATCACACCAAATCAATCCAAACATAAGAGTACTAATTATTTACATATTGATCAAATTGAAATAAATAAATAAGTTTTTAATATACACACAAATTAAAACGAGCGGAAATCCATATATTCCTAGGAACTTCAACCCTACCTTAAGATCCAAAGATTAGGTTTTCTTTAGTGGCATTCCAATCTTTATTGTCCTTAGTTGTTTGAACATTCTGGATTGTTGGTTTGATCTTCTTTGATATAGGAGGAAATTAATCAACGAAGAGCATCAAAATGCTTTTCTCGTTCTTTAATCATTAGCAATTAGCTTAGCTCCAAATGCCTTTGATTTCTTAGTATGAAGTAGAGAACATCTTTGAATGATGGAGTATCTCTTCAAGGCTTTCACAAAGTTTTTAGTGTGGAGAAGTCATTTTTATTAAGGAAAATGTTGAGAATGGAATGAGATGGAAAGATGAATTGGTGAGTGAGGTTTTCTAAAAGAAATATGTTTAAATAGGAGTAAAATTTAGTTTGAAATAACTGAATTAAAAGCAGTTACAATATTTCAAAAATTAAAAATTTTGCCAAACGGCTATAGTATGTTAACATATGCAAACATATTTGTCGACATATGTACCTAAATTTGCATTTTAAATTTTTTTGGGTATATTTTTATTTCTACTTAATACCATTATATTTCAATGATTTCCATAGGTTAATAAGACAATATATAACAACAAGAACTAATTTTCATTGATTAAAACAAAATGATACATAGCAAAAAGGAAAAATATAAGAAGATAACTTGAGTAAACTAAGGAAATACAAGGAAATAAAAACTAGCAAAGCTACAATGGATAACTATGTACATAGAATTAAAAGATAACTAGGGAGATGAGCTCCTATCAAGCTTCTTCATAATCTTTTCAAAATACTTATCCACTTTGTTGGAAAGATTAGTAAATTTTCTACTTAGTTTCTTTTGATTTTTGATGATTTTCTCTTGATTTTTAGGGATTCCTTTGTTTGAGCTTTGAGAAGATCTCTCAAACTTTCAAGAGAAATCTCTACTTCCTCCTCTTCTTCTTTATCTTCTCTTTGAATTCCATGACTTTCTTCTTATTGTTCTTCCCTTGCTAATCTTTCTTTCTTTTCGGGAAGAGTCTTATAAGGTTCAAAGTAAGGAGGAATATGCATGAGAGAAATGTTGGATTTATCGAAAACTTTTTGAGGTAAAGTAGGTTCTCCTCTTAAATCGACACCAAAATATTCAAAAACTCTAGTGAGATACACAACATGGTAAAGTGTGTTCTCGTGTCTATAAATATTCTTTTGAAAAAAATCATCTAAGATGACTTCTGCCCAATTGATGTCATAATTTCCATAAATGGCAAAAAGAGACTTAAAAACCTTTTGAGTCGGGTTGTCATAATCATTCATCCTCGGAGTGATGCTTGTTGTAAAATGAGACTCATCAATCTCGATTTAGGTTTGAGATTTTTGTATTTGAATTCAAAGTCTTCATCTTTTTCAAAAATATCATGAGAAACTTCCTGATTTTGTTCATTAATTTAGAAGTGGAGAGGTCAATTCCACTAAATTTGCAACTAAGTATTTGACTCAAAATTTCATGATCTAAAATAATTATAGTGCCTTTCACACTGCTCCAAACTCATCCCTATTCTCCTTCCAAAAAATTTCCAATTAGATTCGCATTATACATTTTTACTAAATCCTGATAAAAAATGAAATCATTTTGAAAAAATTCGACTAAACCAAGAATATCATTTTGAAAACAATGATCTTGAAGACCATAAGAAGAAAAATCATTAAATTTTGTGAATCTTCCAAGTATTACTTTTCTGAAAATAGCACATTCAATATAAGTGTCGATGGCTTCTTTCTCATTGAAAAGAAAGCCTTTGATTCTTTTTGAGAGTCCAATAGTTTTGGTGGTTGGCCTGAGGAAGCCATTTTTGAGTAGTTTAGGAGATAAGAGAGTGAAGAGATGTTTTGAATTTTTAAAATAAAGTGAGTGGATAAATGGATAGAGTTGTATTGATTATTAGGGTATGGACTGACATGTTTCAGGACAAAAGTGTCCTTTTTAGGTCTTTAGAATAAATGCAAAAGAAAGGAAAATTCAAATTTTGAATTTGAAAAGGAATTTCCAATTTTAGGCCGGTATGCTGACATATGGGTTCAGGTATTTCGAAATATAGGCCAAAAAATCCAAAAATAAAATTAAAGAAAAAGATTCCTACACACACCCCCTTTCTTATATGCATCCAATATTATTATTAATCTATATTTTATTTCTAAATTTAATAAACCAAAAGGAAATGAAATTAAAAAGTACCACTTTTTGCTCATTTCCTTTGATTTGTTCTGATTAATCAACTAATGCCGTGAAACACATGCATAATAATCCGTATTTTATGTATCAAATGATTGTAAAATATTTTCATTTTATTCATATGAAGTCGTATGATTCTACAATTTTTGGATATGACTCTTATGGACATTTTATACACATATAATTTTTCTCAAATTTCTATGCGACCACTTTGACCCTAAAAATCTTGTTTGGGTTATGACTTTCAATAGGAGTTGAATTAGGGTCTCAAACCAATTCCATTGCTTCAGGATGATGATTTCCCATTTCATAAAGTGGTCGTACTAAAAAACGGACTTACAGTTAGGGAGTTATGCCTGTTTAAAGTTTTGAAAACTGATGGTCATAATTAATGTGTAATTAGTGAAGCCCGTTAGTTGGCTCATTAGTCCAATTACAGAATCGCCAAAAATAGGGGCTGTAGGAATCAAATGAAAACTTTCCCTCTCATTCTAAATCAGGTCTAAATCTTAATTAGCCCTAAATCCATCCTAATCCATCTAAATTTCTCTTTAAATCCAATTAGATTGTTGACTAGTGATTAGATCATCAACTAGAAGATAGAGACCATCGATTTGCTCGATTTAAAATGCATACCATTGCTATTCGGATTAGATCTATATTCATATTGATTGAATTTGGTAAGTGGTGAGTGGTTTATGCCTTCCCACTATACTACATATGTTTATATGATAGAATTATAGGATTTAACATGTTTTAAATTGATTTTGGCCATAAAACTTTTTCTAACTTTAATGACATGTTAATCCATGTATATGATATCGACTGATTAGAAATCATCTTGATTTATGTTCATATATTCTTGCATATATAGATCTATGTTAGAAATTTCCTTGTTTATATTATTTTGATGGATTTCTTGTTTGATTGGATGAAATTTTTTGTTATTATATGTTGGAATGATATGATTTGACGTTGTTACTAGTGTTGTGATTGCATAAAAAGTTAGGTTAGGGAATTGGGCAAAATGGAGGCAAAGTTGGTCGGAATTGGACAAAACTTGGCAGATAGGCTTAGGAAAATGTTAAGAGGTTACATGATAACCGGCAAGTAGGTAAGATTTAAAGTCATAACTCAGCACCGAGTTATGGCTATAACTCCGTACTGAGTTATGGTGCTAACTCGTGTGCACTTCTCAACTTCATGGATGGGAAGAATTTGTCAAGTGGAGGTTCCCTATAGCTTGATGTGGGAAATTTGGCTAAGTGTTGGATGTGATGATGGGTTATCTCTAAAACTAGAAGAAGGAGCTTTGAATTAGGAGACGAGTTATCAAAGGTGGATGACTCGGGTCCAAGGCGCTAAAAGGGGAGTACTAGAGACATAGAAAGGAAATTAGCTATTTGTTGGCTAAGTGTATAACTCGGTATCGAGTTATACCCATAATGTGGTACCAAGTTAGCATGCTGAATAATATGGATGTGGAACTTTCAGGACAGGAAGGGGATGCTTTGTAGATCATGTTGGAGGTGTTAGCTCGTTCGTATTAGGTTGGATGACGATATTACAACATAATGAAAAGCTACGGTCTTAGAATGTTGGCTTCTGTTGGGGTAGGTTCTAAAGATGGCGGCTCGTAAAGGAGGGAGTCGTATGATCGGAGAATCTACAAAGGTTCCTCGTGAATAATAAAAACTAGATTGAGCAGGAAGGGCTCGGTATCCAAATGCAGCAAAGGTGGGCTTGAGTATGTGTGCTAAGGAGCTGTTGATGACTCGGGGAGTTTTTAGTTGTATTCAAAGCAACAGTAGTGTAAGTAGGGACTCCCATAGGTCAATTGAGGGACCTGTATACCTTGGACCTGTTGCTTTGGGTCTAGTGTCCAACTTTGGGTTGTGAGACACACATCTAGTTTTGGGCTATGAGATACGAGAGTACAACGAAGAACCGGGGTTTTCATTTGTCCCCGACTTAGGGGTCATACGAGTTATCATATATTCAGAGTACAAGGAGTGATAGTTAGGATTGTTGATGGATGCTTTGGTTTTTTTCTTTAGTAGGCTATCACTCATAGGTATCAAGGGAAGTAGGTATTAGAGATAGGAATACCTGGAAGACTGATATTCTTTATTTGGTTTATGTTATACCTTTATGATACTATAGAGTAGCAAATTATAGTATTACATTCTAACTCTTTGGTTGTAGGGACATGCATGTATGGTTCGTGTACTCTTGTTCCTTACGATATTTACATGTACAGTATTTGGAGACTCATTTACCGCTCACACCAGACTGTTGTCTGACTCAGGGTTTTATGCTTTGGTTCTTATTATCTTGGACACTCTTAAATGAGTAGACTGGATAACAGGTCTAGGTGATGCAGTAGATGTTTGGAGGACGAGCTGGATGGAGCTATCTTGTATTATATATATACATGGATTTCTACGTTTTTCTGTTGAGCAACGCTATGGAGTTTGTGACAGTGCTTGCTTGCTTCTATTTGTTGAGACAGTTTATTTGAGTTTGCTTCTATTGTATAGACTCTGCTACATTTGATGTATAACTTTATGGATCTATTGCTCTGATGATGATTAGTTCACATAGTTATTACTATCTCTTCTGTTATATCTATGATATTATACTTTATCATCGCTATGAGATATGATAGGTTATATGTTATATTGCTTTGTTTCAACCCTGATGATCGTCCTATATCAGCCGGGCATGGACGACACACTATTTATATACTATTAGTGCTGGTGGTATAGAGCGGTCTTCACATTTGGTATTAGAGCTTTGGTTACATGATTAACTGGAGTTGATACCGTGATCCAATAGAGATAGAAAAGGTGTTATTGCCTTAGACTAGATTGATAGCATATATATACACACGAGAGAGTGTGTACTTATTATAAGTTTGGTTTTCAAAACTATATAGTAATGTATTATATACTATGAGTCGCATGCACATGAGCACCATGGACATAATTTTCTTTATTAGAGACCGATCATTCTTGTTACAGATAAGAATGAAACGGCATACAAGGAATGCTATGAGGAATTCTACTTCAGGAGTAAAGGAAAGAGCAGGATCAGGAGATGCTACGCCTGATGTCCAAGCCATGTTCAATGCTATAATGGCTAATATGACGAGGAATGCTCCTGGAGTGGTGATAGGTGGAGGTGCTCCCGTGTAAGCGCCTAGGGCTAATTTCACCAAGCTAAATAAAGATCATTCTACTCTTGGAGGGAAGTCATTCCACGTGACGAAGTCAGCCATAGAAGTGCAAGATTGAGTATATACTTGTGAGCACATCATTGGTGATATAGAGGTGGAAGATGCTATGAAGAGAAAATTGGCTTCAAGACAGCTTCAGGGCCTAATTATGAATTAGTGGAATGCTGTCACTGTTGCTACTCCATAGGATCAGTTCGACTGAGATTAGTTCAAGGCAAGGTTCGAGCAGAAGTTTATTCCGGCTGCTCAGAAGTTGGTTCTGTTCGGAAAATTTGTTGATCTTAAGCAAGGATATGTTAGGAACTCCCATCTATAAGTTTTGATGACGACAAACCATATAATTATAATTGTACATATATATCTCGTATCTTATTCTTGTAGAGACTCAAGGATACAAATCGAAGTATGGAGCATGGATCACAGTAGTAGAGAGATAAATACTGTATACAAATCTTAGAAATAATATGTAAAATCTCCCTGGATTTTGTATATGATATAAAATACACACTCATTTACACAGAAAAGATATTTTACGAAATCCAGACATCTGGTACTGTGCCCCAGACGTCTGGTCCCAGCCTCTGGAAATTTTCTAGATAATACATGACCAGACGTCTGGTCATTACAATCCAAATATCTGGATTTGGCACCGGGAATTTTTTAAAATATTCAACTGTCAAAATCTGTAAGGTTGTTTCTTCATCTCTTCTTCAAATCGGTTTTACCCCAAACAGAAGCACCTCTAGAAGTAAAAAGAACTGGTAGCAACACTTCAAATCAATCTTTTCACAACTATAAATACATCCGTGATTCTACGATTAAAGTAACTAATTTTTGATTTCTATTCTCTATATCTACTTTGCACTCAAATTCAAGTTACTCATATTTGCTGTCAATATTTCAACCAAAGATCATTAACTTTGGTTCAGTTTTCTTCCATATTTCTGAAGCGCACACATATTCATATTTATACATATCCAGTGGAGATTATAGGAAGACTTGTACGTTTTGTCAATATCAGTGTTAATCAGAGCATATTCTTGATGAAAAATTTCTATTGTAACAAGCCTATTCCTCCAGGCGAAGCGAGGGTTATTGATTAGTGAAATTCCGAAGAGGAGCTTCGGGACTGGACGTAGGACGGAAGGTCCGAACCAGTATAAAATTTCTAGTGTGATCTTTTTCATTTTACTGTTATCTCATTATCTTAATTTATCACGTATATAATAATTACTTGTCATATACATAGTATACGATCCATATAGACTTTCATTTGGTATTAGAGCAAGGTTAGTTCAAATCACAATAACACGTATTTGAAACCTGTTAATATGGCAAGTATCTTTCAAGAAGGTCAGTCAACTACACGTCCTCCTCTATTCACCGGATCTAACTATGCATATTGATCAACACGTATGAGAATTTTTATGGAAGAAAATGGTTTAGAAATATGGTGAGCAACTCAAATTAAGTATGTAGCACCTGAAACAAATATTAGCACATGGACAGATGCATAAAAAACTGCTGCTTCTAATAATGCTAAAGCTATGAATGTACTTTTTTGCTCCCTTGATAAAAATGAATTTTCACGTGTTATGTTATGTACCACTACTTATGATATATGGCGTACTTTATAAGTTACACATGAAGGTATGACTAAGGTCAAATAAACAAAAATATCAATTTTACAAAATCAATTCTCATCTTTCAAAATGAAACAAAATGAGTCAATTGTTGACATGTACTCCAGATTTCAAACTATACAACATGACCTTATGGCAATAGGAGTCAAATTTACTGATTTTGATTTAGTATCTCGAATTCTCAACTCTTTAACAATCGAATGGGAAAGAAAAGCATTAGCTATTGAAGAAGCTAATGATCTTTCTCAACTCAAAGTTGAAGAGTTGATTGGAAATTTAATGTCGTATGAAGCTAACTTGCAGGCCAGAAAGGAACAAAACCATGAAAAGAAGAACATAGCATTTCAAGCAAGCAATGAAGATTCTGAATTGGATGAAGATGAAATTGTGTTTATTGCCAAGAACTACAACAAATTCAAGGAATTCAAGAAAATATGACGAGATTCCAAAATGGCGGAAAATCAAACTCATCAAATCAAACCTCGATCAAATGCTTTGAATGTGATAAGTTTGGACACATGAAGAAAGACCACAACTCAAAAATGATAAATGGAAAAAGAAAATTGAAAAATTTATGAAAACGAGAAAGGCATTCCAAGTCACATGGGATGACTCTGATTCTTCCTCTTCATTTGACAGTCACAGTGAAAGCGATACGGAGCAAGCAAATGTTTGTTTCATGGAAAACACTGATGAGGTACTTTCTGAACTTTCCTATGATGAATTAATGGAAATTAGCATTGAATTAGATGATAAATATAGAGAATCAAAAAAATTGAATAAAGAATACTTAGGAAAATTAAATAGATAAGAATTAGAAATTGGATTATTAAAAGATGAAAAGGCTATTTTAGAAGAAGAATTAGATGTTGTACAAAAAGATGATAAAGAGTTGTTAGCTAAAAATAGTCTTCTTTTACAAGAATTAGAAAATTTGAAAAATGATAGAGAAAAACTTGAAAAGGAGAAAACTGATTTACTAAAACAAGTAGAACACAAAAATATAGAAATCTGTGATCACTCAAACAAGTTAGATAAAATCACTAATAATGTTATAAATTTTAACAAAGGAAAGCAAGACTTGGAGAATTTAATTAAAATTTCCAAGCCATTCAAAAATCGAAATGGACTAGGTTTTAAGAATAAGACAAAACCTACAAAATATAGTAAGATTTATACTAAGATAAAAAAACCTTCATTCAAAAATGAAAATTTGATCTCAAATTCAAAAATAATTAAAATATGGGTTCCTAAAACAAATAACAACTTAATTAAATAGATATATATATATAATTATATGAAAGAAATAGTTCATAATAATAATTATATTTCAAAAGGAACTAGACCATCATGGGTATGTTTACCCTCATCTACTAACACTTAGGACCCGAAAACAAAAAGCAAGGGTACCAATTTAATTTTTCTTATCTTTTTCAGGTACCCAAATACAAAAATAAAGAGAAATGGATACTAGATAGTGGATGCTCTAAACACATGACGGGAAATGCTTACATGCTATCAAATATAAAATTCATTGATTGTGGTACTATAATGTTTGGCGATAACTCAAAAGGATTCGTCATTGGCATTGGATAAGTCATCAATATCGATGTCTGACTGTTGTAAACCAGATGTCTACACACCTACTTTGTTCAAATAAAAAGATGAAAATACAGAGTACTAGAAGTCTGCCTATAAGTGACCAGACGTATGGGATAGCTTTCTATCTAAAATAATACAGAAGAATTACAAAGACCAGACGTCTGCCTCATAATTCCAAACGTTTGGAATTTGTTTCTGCCTGTCACGTACTAGTGTCTATTCACTATATTAACCATATTTCACTCACCTTTTCATCCTCTACAAAACCTCATTAAAGCCCAGATCTTAAAAATTCAACTTCAATCTTCAAATAAAATGCCTCCAAAATCAAAAACTACAAAGAAGTAAAAGAAAGATCAGGGATCTTCATCTCAACCAAATGTTATCACTGATTCTCACATAAAATCATGGCTCGATCAAAGCCCTAGCTCAATCAAAAGATTTGATGATTTGAAGACTATAAAGTTTCATCTAGGTCCTTTCTACCAACCACTACGATTTCCTCTCTATGACCTGCATTCCTTATGTGAAGATGCCGAGGTTAGCTATCTAATCGAATAAGGTCCCAATGAGGTAACTATAGATTAGCTTGCTATCTTTCTCTTTTATGCAAATCTATGTAGCTCTTCCATTTGGAATCCCGAAGACGATGAAAATTGGCTTTGGACTAGTGTCTATGGTAAATTCATTAAGCTCACTCCTGGAGTGTTGGGATGAATCCTCCATTGCTCTTACACGGGTATCGAATTAAAAGACATACCCGACAAAAGATTTTTACCCCGTGATGAGGTCACTCACCTACTTTGGGAAGATCATATAGAACAGTGGAATACGAAGAAACTCCGACCTAGGGCAAGATTGCTAAATCGCATGATTATCAACACCATAATACCGAGAAAAGGTAGTCACGAGCAAATATATGAAACAGAACACAAAGCTATGTATGCTATATTTGGTGGCATTAAAGTAAATTGGGCTCAATTTCTTTTCGACGAAATTAAAAAAATTGGAATCACAAGCGCCAGACAATTGTTTATGCACCCTATATAATGTGAATTCTTCAATTCCAAGGTGTTCCTTCTTACTTATCATATTTTGAAGAACTACAAAGTAAAGAAAATGGGTCCAAGTATTTCAAGCTTATGCATCTACCGGATGAACCACCACCGATAATATCATTTACTCAATGGACTCTGCAGCAACAACAATTACATTAGCAACAGCCTCAATAAGAGCACCAACAACCCCCTCCACAACAACAACAACAACAACAACCAGGTCCTTATGTTTTCCAGCAACATCCCTCCGAATATCACTCAGACTCAGAGATTTTAGAAGCCTGAGGAGAACCTACTTCGACAGAATCATATCGTGACTTGTCGATTCAAAATCAACAAATTTTATCTCACAATCAACAAATCTTAGGCAAGAAAGTTGGTCATCTTGACAGATCTGTCTCAAGCATATCTACTCGAATGGGCAAAATTGCGAAAACACCGAATAAGATTGTATCTACTCTTGGGAAAGTAATAAGGAAAGTTCGTGACTGATCATCATCTCGGTCCTCATCCTCATCACCATCACCTCCTCCACCTGCTCTATATATCTCTTTTGTTCTAGGGTCTTCAACAGAACCACGAGGAAAAGAAGCCATGGAAGAAGAACCATTAAAGGAAACATATAAAGACGAAAGTGGGGACTTTAATATGCAAGATCCTTTATCCCATCAGTAGGGGTACATGGCTTTTCAGGGGCTGTCTATTCAAGAGGATGAAGAATATAATGATCAACGTCATTGGCCTGAGTACACCTCTGATCCTTCAGCTTTTTACGGTTATTATGATAATTATGGAAGTTTTTCTGACTCGTCTCACCATTATCAGTAGTTTTAGTTTCTTCCACTGCATTTTTTAATGTATTT
The DNA here is from genome assembly GCA_030737815.1 of Allium fistulosum. Classification (NCBI taxonomy): domain Eukaryota; kingdom Viridiplantae; phylum Streptophyta; class Magnoliopsida; order Asparagales; family Amaryllidaceae; genus Allium; species Allium fistulosum. Next base: position 1,397,339,494 of record CM060903.1, on the reverse strand, counting down.
CTCATTCTATGTACTAATGTTTCAGTTATCATGTACTACAAGTTCTATGTTTTAGATAGCATTTTCTATTTTCTCTATTCTTTTTTATAATTCCAAAAGGGGAGAAATATTCATACACACAGGGGGAGGATAACATATGATATACATATATACAGGGGGAGTAAAATATATTTTATGTTACATAGTTTGTCATCATCAAAAAGGGGGAGAATGTTAGGAACTCCCATCTATAAGTTTTGATGACGACAAATCATACAATTATAATTGTACATATATATATCGTATCTTATTCTTGTTGAGACTCAAGGATACAAATCGAAGCATGGAGCATGGATCATAATAGTAGAGAGATAAATATTGTATACAAATCTTAGAAATAATATGTAAAATCTCCCTGGGTTTTGTATATGATATAAAATACACACACATTTACACAGAAAACATATTTTACAAAATCCAGACATCTGGTAGTATGCCCCTAGACGTCTGGTCCCAGCCTTTGGAAATTTTCCATATAATACATAACCAGATGTCTGGTCATCACAATCCAGACGTCTGGATTTGGCTCCGAGAATTTTTTAAAATATTCAACTGTCAAAATCTGAAAGGTTGCTTCTGCATCTCTTCTTCAAATCGGTTCTACCCCAAATAGAAGCAACTCTAGAAATAAAAAGAAATGGTAGCAATACTTCAAATCAATCTTTTCATAACTATAAATACATCAATGATTCTATGATTAAAGTAACTAATTTCTGATTTCTTTCTCTATATCTACCTTGCACTCAAATTCAAGTTACTCATATTTTCTATCAATATTTCAACCAAAGATTCATTAACTTTGGTTCAGTTTTCGTCCATATTTCCAAAGCACACACATATTCATATCTATACATATCCAGTGGAGATTATATGAAGACTTATACGTTTTGTCAATATCAGTGTTAATCAGAGCACATTCTTGACGAAAGATTTCTATTGTAACAAGCCTATTCCTCCAGGCGAAGCGAGGGTTATTGATTAGTGAAATTCCGAAGATGAGCTTCGGGACTGGACGTAGAACGGAAGGTCGGAACAGTATAAAATTTCTGGTGTGATCTTTTTCATTTTACTGTTATCTCATTATCTTAATTTATCGTGTATATAATAATTACTTGTCATATACATAGTTTACGATCCATATAGACTTTCAGGATAGTTGACAATTTCTAAATATGTGGCAGAATTTGATGCTTTATCTAAGTATGAGATGTTGTTCATTGACACTCCATTTAGAAATAATGAAAATTTGGTCGTTGGTTTGGATGATTACTTGGGAGAAAAGCTAGTGGACCATATAGATGAACCGTTTGATAAGCTTGTAGAGAAGGCGCTTCGCTGCGAGAGCTTGTACCCTAAAGCTAAGACTGTTATTGTTGTTTCTACTGAGAAAGAAGAGCCAAAGCCGCAGCAGGATGACGAAAGCAAGAAGAAGTAGAACAGAAAGAGAAAGTAGTCCCAAGGAAAGCGTGGTAAAAAGATGGGTAAATGGGAACCTACTTGCTTTGGATGCAACGAAAAAGTCACTTGATTAAAGATTGCTAAGCGAGTGAGAATAGGAAATGTTGCAACTGTAACAAGCCTAGGCATTTGAAGAAGAATTGTCCGATATCGGTGAAAGATAAGTAGGTAATGAAAGCGTATGCCTTGGGCACAGTCCCAACTTCATCAAGCGCTCCATCGGCAAAGGGGAAGGAAGTCATCATATAAGGTATCACTACAACAAAAACACCCTTTCACCATTGCCAAAAATAGTTGTAATAGGTCTACTACAACGGGTTGTCGCCCGTCGTGACATTTGGAGTGGTAATAGAGCATATCTTTTTACAACGGTTTTTGACAGTTGTAAAATAATCTTTTACAACTGCCAGTGGCAGTTGTAAAGGACATTTTTACAACTACGATTAGTAGTTGTGGTAAAAATATTGCAAAATATAAAAAAAATTACACACATTTTACAAGTGCAGGAAGAAATAGATAAGCAACAAAATTAAACGCAGAATGATTATGTTCTGCATTAAGCACATTTTTAGCATAAAACAAACCAACCCTAATTTATAGTAACTCAAAAGGAGCAATGAGAAATAAAATTTGCAAGGAGCTTCAACATGGTAGTTAATTACCACAGCTGAAAGTACAAAATGAACAATAAACTAATTTACAAAGCAATGCTAGAATCATCATCTACATCAAGAATTATGCAATCAAAATAAATAACAAATGTATGTATTTCCATCGGCCCGAGCTCAAGCACCAAGTCTGAAGTGCTAATGAGGTAACCTCTCAAAATGTTCTCTTTACTCTTTGATCCTTCACTTCCAACATTCCATTTTAGTATCTTCTTCTCTATTTCTGACTTCTCTTGATGTGCTGACAAGTTTGTTTCCATTATCTTACTTATCTGACAAATTACAGTGATAATGAATAAGAATGGAGTGACATGTTAATGTAAGTTGGTTCCTCCTCAATTTCAAGTTTATAAAGCATTTTGAGTGTAAATAATGTAGTTTTCCTCCTTCTTGAACCTCCTTCGAATTTTAAATAAGTTGCAAAGGAATTAAGCTAGACTTACTTTTAAACACAGCAGCTAAAAATTTGCAAGTAGGTAAAATTTATAATAGGAGCAAAAACTTATTTAGAAGTTGAAGGAGGTTTAAGAAGAAAGGAACCAACTGCATTATTTACACTCGAAATTCTTTATAAACTCAAAATTTAAATCAAATCATACCTTTTTGACTTGCGATAAAAATTAATGAGGATTTCTATTGTTGTCTTTTTACTGGGAAACATCTTCTTATGTTCAAGTCTTTACACCACCGAGAGATCTTTGCCCTCTCCTACCTTTTCATTTTAAAAGTAGCCAGAAGTTACAAGAGAACAAAATATAAATATTCTATATACATACAGGCTCAGTTGACTTAGCATTGGATCTATAGGAGATACCTAATTCACTGAAAAGGAAAAATACCTCATAAAGGTGTTCTAGACGAAGTAGGCTAGAGCCATCTTCAAGAGCCTGATAAATAAAAATTCAAATGAGTGAAAAGCTTCTTAATTTTGGAAAATAAGAAACAATCCAATTCTCATTTTTCATAAAGTGCATTTCCATAAAGTATCTCAAAATTTCAATGACAAGTAAAATCGAAATTAATTTGATTGAAAAAGGTATCTATAGAAAACATAAATCCAAGGGACCATAAGTGATCATTAATTCGTAGATCAATTCATACGTCGCCAATACAAAATATAAAAACAAGAAACAAAATAAAACGGAGGCTGGGTTTTTATAGAATCAAATAACATCAAGAGTACAACACCTAAACTCTAAACATGAACAGATATTTTATAAGTCAAAAAGTTAAAGAATTATAAAGCATTAATATACATTATAATATAATAATAAAAAGCAAAAGTTATTAGCAAATATTTTCTAACATTTGAGTTGAAAAACTTTTTAAAAATATTTGCTACATGGTTTGATAAAAGTTGCAAGCAAGAGTGAAGAAATAAAAAACAGAACAAGCTTAGGAGTGTTATGGTCATCAATTCAAAACAGATAGATGATGCATTAAACCAACATGCAAAAGCAAATTCCTAATAAATCAACTACTTCTACTTGATACAATATTTTTATAAATGAATCAAAAAATAAAAAGTTATTAACGATGTTGGAATTTTGTATATTCTCCAATAATGATCTTACTTAGAGGATGGTTAAATTTGGTTCGAGATTCAATGTTCCATGACTGATAGAAACAACAGTTTTTATTTTGTTTCTTGTTTTTATATTGTATATCCATGATCTAAAGTTAATCAGTTTGCACTTCAACCAAAGTAACACACACATGCATACATACATCCGTGGTCATCAATTCATAAATAGAAGCTTACCTTCACAAGTATCACAAGTATGGACATTTGGCACAAAAATATTAAAGCGAGCATATTAAGGCCTCTTTATGTTTAGACATAATTAAATTCGTTCTCAGTCACACAAAGGCATAACATTACCAATCTTCCATCTCCAGAAAGCTCGAATCCAAAGGACAACACTCTATCACCATCGTCAAACTAAGCCATTATATCTAAATACCAATATCGATTCATACTAAAACAATCCTAACTTATTACCATCAATCTAGAAGTATCAACGAACTTTAGCAAAATAATAATAATAGAAAGATAATTGACGAGTTTTTGTAAAATACGGACAACTCCAGGCAAACGACGTTGATGAACAAATCAGATCCAGATTTGAACTCATGACTTTCAGATCTAGTGGCTTTGTTTATTTTTCAAGCATCATTTTCAAATTCAGTTCCGACTTTTAGTGGGTATCCAAGCATAAGCACCAGAGGTGTATAGTGCAAGGCTCTTCGATAATAGCAACGATGATTTGACTTGATTACTCTCGGTTTCAAAAACCCTAAATTAATTAGCTTCGATCGAGATTCAATCTTGAAGGAGATGCGGTTTGAGGAAGACGAAAGTTTTTTTTTCCTTTTTGGAATGAAATGAAGATAAAGAAAACTAAGGACGAGAGAAGGAAAAACAAAAATTTAGGTTACCATGGGAGAGAGAGAGAGGGAGCGGTGATTATATATGAAAATTTAGGTTTGGAGCCTAAAAGTTTGGTTTTAGAGCCAAGGGGCCTTCAATGTATAACATTCTATGTAAATTAGGTCTAACATAGGGTTGTTAATGACTATCCAAGAAAATTCGAAATCCATTCGTATCCGTATCCAAAATATAAAAAATTACTCAATATCCAAAAAACGTAAACAAATACGGATATGGTCACATCCACATCCGAAATTATCCGTCCGATTTTAATCAAAATTATAGTTAGTTTTTCATGTATTTTAGTAGATAAAATAATTGTCATTTACTATTTTATATAACTAAAAAAATTTAATATGTCTATAAAGATCAATATTTGATGCTTAAAATTATTTTTCATAGCATATTTTTTTTGCATATTTTTAGTACTAAAATTGATTTATAGTGAATTGGAATTTTCTATTTATTTGTTTTGATTGATTAGTTATGAACTAGTCGAAGAATATCCAATAAATATTTGATATCTATCTACATTCGTGGATATGGATAACCGATAACCAAAAATGATTTCAGATACGGATATATATATATATGGCACTATCTGAACTCATATCCGACTATTTACAGGCCTAATTCAATGACATCCACTTAGAGAAGGTAATCTTCACCATTCATTAGTAATCAAATCAAATACTACTATTAATAATACCAACCCTATATAATATTTAAGCCAAGTGGAAATTTTCTGCATTATATTATTTCAGAACTGAATAATATATCAAATTGTAAACAAAACCAAACCTTAACCATTACCTCCATTGAATAAAATTTCTCCTAAAATAATCCAAAAGTGGTATATTACAATAATGAATTCATTCAAAAGAAAGATCAGTTTATTAATAGTAATTATTTCATATTTTAAAATAATTACTAATTATTATTATTATTTAATTTTAAATATTAATAATTATTATTATTAATATTAAATTTTAACTTTTGATTATTATTGTTGTTATCCGGCCTTTTGGCCCGGCTATATCCAGACCAGTTCGACAAATTAGACTCGACGGCAGACAAGGCAAGTATCCTAGAGGGATGATTATGCAGTCCAAAGATCAAGCACAGATAATGGTATAAAGCAGCGATCAAGCGAGACCAAGTGATAGACTCTTCAAAATATTCTTAATATGGATTGGTATTTCTCCTAGGTAAGGGATCGGATCGTACCCTTCTCTTAGGCAGGGGATCAGATCATATTACTTTCCCTAGGTAAGGGATCAGATCATATCACTTCCCCTAGGTAGGGAATCAGATCGTATCGGCCCAGCAGTTCGACTCGACGGAAATCGATCGATATCTCCAAATAACATGTGGGCGACTATGCAAACTAACTTTGGAAACACAAAGCCAACTTTTGAGGTGACCTCGCCTACTCCGTGAGATTCTAGCTGCGAAATTTCAGGAAGATATTCAATCGTCTTCCCTTATAAATACAGCGACCATGCTCCACAATAAGGGTCTTTTCTTTCTACGGCCAAGGCTCTGCCATTACTACTCTTTATTCTTGTACTACTGGATCCTAGCTAATCCAAATCTCTTGTAATAAAACAATTAATGTAAGATCAATAAAAGAACCAAGTGGATGTAGGCCAAGATCGCTAAACCACTATAAAAATTTATGTCCTGTTTACTTTTTCCGCTCTATTTTAATTTTATTCTTCATTTGATCTCTAATAGAACTATGTTGGGTGTTTGTGACCAATTTTGGTGCTTTCACTGAGAACGAATTCTCAGCTTGATTGAATCTCGCTATCAACTTGTAGATTCCCATATCCATGAGATGATACAGATTTCTACCGACAAGTTTCCATTTCTACTCAGATTTGAAGAAGATCTACAAGGAAGCTGTCTGCAATGCCTCCTAGGAAGGAAAATTCCATTGCTACCTCCTCATGATTTACCGACGAAGTGGTAGAGAACACGAAGATCGCTCTTCTGGATGATGGAGCACAACATAGAGTCCCTGGCATGCATGCCCCTTCTGATGTGATCACTAATGTTGATATAGACACTACGGAGAGAGCTCCATAAGACTCATGTAAAATCACAGAAACAAATCCAAGAAGACAAGATCCTCATAACCTACCTCTAACACTCCCCTCAATCTGACTCGTCGTCGCCTGCTCCACCTTTTGAAGTATTGCTATCCATCATCAACGCCGTACTTCTCATCATGGAACTCCCATCATCGAGTCACGAGTGGTCGTCGTTAAAAAACGTCGAAACGATCGTCGTAAAACTCACTTCAGGGTTGACCCAAAGTCAGACCCGAAGTGATCAACCATTTGACTCGAAGCAAACTTTGAAAATTCTGACTTGAAGTCAGACTTGGGTAAAACAAAGATTTTCTCCAACCAAACCCCAATTTGGCTCCTAGTGTCATTCATCACCGAACCATACCCATGGTTTGTTACCGAACCCCAAGCAAACATGCAAATGACTCCAAGCACCGTTCGTCACCGACCCAGTATTTCAAATTTCTACGACTCCAAGCGAACCATGTGCTGACTCCAAGACAATAGCAAATTTTCTTGGGTCGGACTTCAAGTAAATTACCAATGATCTATTAACATCAATACATCGTCTTTTGCCCATAACTCGAGCATACAAACTCAAAACGACTTGAAATTTAAAATATAATCTTATGGGGCCTTTCTTGTCACTACATATCGATCTTACCAAGTCTGGAAAAAAAATTGCGGATAGGTACCGATCCCTCCAATTGGGGATCGACTCCTCCTTCATCGCAATGATATGTAGCTCCCACGTTCTAGAATTCGAAACTCAACTTGAATATGGTGCGTTCTCTCTATTTCCCATGACTGGCCAAGGCGTTGGGAACCAAGCGGTAGCTATTGAACTGCTGCCAAGGAACGAACAAGGAACTGTTACTCAAACAGTACTCCCAGAATCCGCATAACCAAGGTGATATCAAACAAACCGGGATGAATTACCGAGCCAAGCTTCCGGGGTAGATGACGACTACTCCCAACTAACCAGCTTCCAGACCCTGACTTAGCGGCCATACCACTACAGCTCATGAGAGAAAGCCAAAACCAAACCGATGACGACTGGGGAGAGTCCTAGAGCCATAATATTTTTACTAAAAATTCATTTAGAGTGTAGAGTGTCCTCGCAATTCAACATGCCAACAATACCGGCATGCTCAGGGAAAACCGACCCTAGACTACATCTTATGAAATATGAATGACACATGGATTCCACCAAAGCAATAGATGCAAGAAAATGCAGATGCTTTCCATCTTGCTTGAAGGAGCAGTGACCACGTGGTTTACACGACTACCGCCCGGGTCCGTCTCCTCGTTCCACCGGCTAGCGCAAAAGTTCGTCAAGCAATTCTAAATACAAGCGACTCGCCTCAAGCATGTGATATCACTATCAAACCTGTTCCAAGCACTATAGGAGTCACTCAAAGACTTCTCGCAAAGATTTAGAGCTACCATAACCGAAGCAAGTAATCCCGGCGAGAATACCATACTGATGGCGTTGATAAGGGGAATTAACCCCGAGATAGATTTTTTACAGCTGGTTAGCCGAAAAGCCTCCCACCACCTTAGATTGTTTTTACTATAAGGTGAACTAGTATTCACATAAGGAGGAGGCAAAGATGACTAGGAAAAAGAAAAGTGCAGACCCATTAATTGAAGGGGTTCAAAACAAGAGCAATGATGATGCCTAGATGAGGACTCGAATTCTAGGAGATGACCCAGGATCCTGAAATTCGATGCATACACTCTATATTTGAGCAAAAACACCACCTGGAGACTTGTGACTCGGAGCAATACAGGAAGACAGCCCTAAGAGAGTCCATCAAAATCCAAAAAAAATCCAGAAATATTGCATATTTCATGAGACATACGACCACAACAATGGCGATTGTAGACATCTCCAAGATGTGATTGAAGAGCTGATCTGAAAAGGAAAGCTTCAACAGTATGTGCAAGCCCCGTAGGATGGTGGGCATCAAACATCCGACCCTTACCAATAAAGACCTTTGATTATCAACTAGGTCGCCGATGATCGAATTCTAGTTGAGAAAAGCTGGAGCAAAGGGGAATATCGATTATACGATGCTGCTTCATTTATCAATAAGATTTATTTCAATTTACATTAAACTACTTCATTAAATAGCCTTTGTTATTTCTATTTTCGAATAAAATGGCCTTTCGTTCATGTACTTCTATCTTTATGTTGTTATGTTGTGAACTACGACCAACTTGAATTAAACTACATGCGAACGATGCAGGTGACCAAGTACCCAGAGTTAGGCACCAAACAACTTCCAAGGACCATGATCAGACCTTGGGAATTTCATTAAGATGAGCGCAAGTCAACCGCTGATCAGCTACCATATGCCCCTGACTTGGGGGGCAAGAACTCAAAATGGAAAGTGTGTGTGACGAGGCCATCCACCTTCTATTTCGTGCTTCAATTCCGACAAAGCATCCATGCCTTGTTCAGAGCCTAGCACGGTCAAATTCCAATACAAAGTGGACACGACTGACCGTCCACTCATCAACCCCCACACTTGATGTGAGGACCAAAAAAAGACTTGGGTGGATGTGACCTGACCATCCACTCCCCAACTCATAGTTGAAGTTCACCAAGATATTTATGCCTCTCCCGCTGCTCAACGAGACCGGGGATCAACTAAATTAGACGTAACTTGGTCGTACATACATCGCCTCCTACCCTGGATTAGGGGGCAGTTTGGGAGCTCAACCTAAAGTAGGCATGACTTATCATCTACTCATCAACCACTGCCCACCCCTCGACACGTGGCACGACTACCAGCTTTAGGTCGAGGCGACCTGACCGTCCACCCAACAACCCTCTCCCTCGACTTGCCGAGAGGAGTATAAAGCAAATTAAATATGACCTGACTGTCTAGCCCTAACATGGATGTGATCCATCCATTCGTCGCTTACTCCCTTCCTTGACTTGACAAGAGGAGCTATAATCACCATGTGGACCTGAATTGACTGTCCACTCGCCAACTTCTATCCTCAGCGTTGGGAATCAAAATTCCATTCCATGAATGAACATGACTCAACCGTTCATTCAACAACTCTTGCCTTAATTTGACAGGTGGAGTATAAACTCATAAAAATGGGTGTGACTGACCACCCATCGTATAACTCTAGTTCCTAGAGTGTGGACTGGAGTATAAACACAAAAGGATGGACGCGGTACGCCCATCCATTGATTAACTCTGGTCCCCAAAGAGTGGGTGTATAGGAGTATAAACTAAAGATGATTGTGAAAAACCACCTGTCGAATGACTCTGGTCCCTAGTGCATGGATAAGAGTATAAAACAGAGATGGATAGGACCCGATTGTTCGTCGGATAACTCCGATCCTCAAAGCATGGATAGGAGAATAAATCATGAAGGAGTGTGACTCGACCATTTATTCTCCAGTGCCCTCCTTCGATCCGTTAAGAGAAGTATAAAATTAGATAAGCATGACTCGACTGCTCCTCAGCTAACTCTATCCCTTGATCGGACGGGAGAGTATAAACCAAAATGGATGTGACTGACCGTCCAGCTCTGAATGAATGTGACACGACCATTCATTCGCTAACTCCGATCATGATCCAACTAGAAGAGCAATTCAAAACATACGTGACTCGACCATCCACTCCCCAACTCTTATCCCTAACTTAGGGGCAAAGACATGACTCAAAGTGGATGCAGTCCAATAATCTGCTCCTCTACTCGAGCTCGAAGTTTGCCAGAACACTCATCTTACTCCCAAGGCTCGGTAGAAACAGGATCCAAATGAAAGTGGATGCGGTATGACCGTCCATGCATCGACTCTTACCCCGAATGCAAGGGGCAATTTGAGAGCCCATGCTTAAACTGGACGTGATTCGATGGTCCAATCCAAGGAGGATGTGATCTGTCCATTCGTGACCCTGCTCGCACCTGAAGTACGGCGAACTATTCAAGCCTTCCCGGACATTGGCAATCTCAAAATCCAAACCAAAAATTAGACGTGTTTCAATCGTCCGTCACTAACTCTAGTCCTCCAGTGCGGACTGGAGTATAAAAAACGTGGGCATGGCTATTTCTTTAATCGACTAACTTGGTTCCCCATCCATCGATAAACTCTGGTCCCCAAAGTGTGTAAGAGTATAAAAAGCAAATAGATGTGACTCGACTATTCATTCATTAACTCCGACCTGAACCGAACATAAGGAGTACAAACTCAAAAGGACGTGACTCGGCCGTCCACGAACTAACTCCGCTAACCAAGACTAGGGGCAGGAGTACAAACTACTAAAAGCTGAATATGATAGCTCATTATAGCTTCAGCTTGGTGTTCTTTACGACTTAAGGCAACGAATGTAAGGACGTCTTAATATGAAATCAGTCGGAACAACGTCCGAAGTTAGAGGCGGTCAATGTCGATCCACACCAACCATAAATGGATGTGATCAAACCATCCATCGCTCTATTCTTTTCCTTAATTCAACAGAGGAAGCATGAATCACAAAATGGATGTGACATGACCAACTATTCTTCCGTTCCTGTCCAGAATATGGCGACATCTGCACCAAAAATGGACGTGATTGACTGTTCGGTAGTAAGATCATGTCCAAAATTCGACGAAGTATCAAAGTCTTCCCTTGGGAAGGAGAAACCAGGATACAATCTAGAATAGGCATCACTCGGCTTTCCATCAACTAACTCTGACCTCAGATTCAACAGAAAAAGTTTAAAACTAAAGCGAACGTGAATTTCCCATCCACTTATCGACATTTGCCTCTGACTTGGGGGGTACGAGCGAGAATCAAGATGGATGTGATCCGACCATTCAGCAGTCAACCCTACGTCTTTGGAGCTTAGGCGGGAGTATAAACGCAACTAGGACGAGACTCGACCATCCATGCAGTACATCTATCAATCTGAGACTGGAGGTAGAAGTGTGATCATCCAAGAGCTGACTACGACATCTCAATACCATGACTCGCACCTAGTGTTTATAATGACTCGAGGCTACGATCGAAAGGATGCCTAGAGATAGAATCATCAAATCAACGTCCAGGCTCATGGGCAACTGACTATCATTCCAACCCGGATGACGAGCAATGAATCACGAGTACATTTAATGGAAAGCATGTTACTCAAATACAAAAGTAGATTCAGACTCAAAGCAAAAGCCAACTATGCAGCTGCACGCAACACAAGGCTGAACTCTACTCGACATTTGATTCAACATGCCTATAAGCCTAATCTTCAACCATTGTAGATAATCGCTCAAAGTGCTTGGAATCATAACTATCAAATTCAACAAATTTACATCGTTAGATAAATTAATTTGTTCCCCCGTGCTAAGTGCAATTTAGTGCAGTGTTGTGCGGTGTAATGCAGTTCAATATTATACGACAGTCATGGTAAAACTCGGGGGGTTTGACCGGAGTAACCGTCATTGCTGACCGTCCCAACCGGCTTTTACGTCAATGATTGTGGATTTCATTTGAGCTCTGGGATCAACAATCAACATACATGAGATTGATATTCACATCTTAAGTTCATAAGTGTTCGAGGCAACTTCAAATTCCTATGTTTAAGTCCGTACTGGTGCAAATGTGCAATACTTTCGAGTTCAGAATTTTATGCATTTGTTTCAAAGTTTATTTGTTCAAGGCTTATGCTATAGTCCAAGTTCATATTCAAGTTTGTTTATGTTCAAGTCTTGAATCACTTAAGTGTTGAAATTGTAACCGATCCCATTGCCTAGGCAAGACTTGCAAAAATCACCTTAACACATGACCATGTGCCATAGCTGATCCCTAAACATATAAAGAATTAAGTCCAGTTTTATACTCCACCAACGATCGATGCAAGCAAAACAGAATGAAGTCCAATTTTTTCGAAAGTAATTGAAGAAAATAAACTTTTCCACAAGATGCAACGTGAAATCATCAAGGTGAAAACAACTCAAACATTTTAGTTGCATCATCCAAACTTAAGAACCGCCCGTACATTTGAAGCGCTGTGGTTACATTTGGTAAAAGATGCTTTGGGAAAACAAGTATTTTTCTATAAGCAGGCGCAAACAATTTCTCATTCGAAAGCTAGAATATCATGTCCAATCCCATATAATCATCACGATTTCACCCCAATTCAATGCCTGCAAAACCACTTGCCTTGGATCCATATCACCAATAAGCTGATATTTCATCCGCTTGTGATTTTCCAGTTTAACACCATCTCCAATATGCTACAACCGAACTCACCATATTGAATTAACCTATCTCAACTCCATTCATCTGTAACCGATCCCTATAAACCCAAAGCCGTTCACACTACACTTCCTATTTCATTCCTCAAATTCCATAAACGTGAAACTCAAAGGCAAATCAACCTCGTCGTTTTCCAGATCCAAAAGCTCACCCTTATTTAAAAGCATGATTCGATCTAAGTTTGAGATCTTCAGCGTCGGCCTGGAGCTAGGTATAGGGTTCGAGTCATCCTAATTGTGGGATTGGATCGGACGGATTGGTTGGAGATGAGACCTAAAGCGGCAACGAAGGCTGTAAACAGTAGGAAGGAGACGCGAGTTCATGGGAATGTGGATAAATGGAACGATGTCAGATTCATAGGAATGGGATGGTTTCGATTTTTGAAGGGGATCGGTAGGCGAATGTAATAGAAGGGATTGGATCGCTTTGTAGAGAAAAAAATGTAAATAAGAAAGATAAAAGGGATCGGTTGCAAATGAAAATGAGATGAAGCTAAATGGCTACCTTATATACCATATGCAGCATGAACCCACAAGCCTCAAAATCACTAAGTGTTCCTATACAGAGGATCATATCTGATCCCTCCTTCTAAGGGTCCAATATCGAACCGTACCGCTAAAAAAAATTAACCCAGATATAGAATAGTAACCGATCCCATACCAAGGAGACATTCACTTGCGAGTGTGTGCACACAGAAAAATATGGAATACTGATCCCTAAATACGAACATGTGAATATTTACGTAACAGGAGAAGATTAACATGGACCACTGATCCCTAAATATGACTCACGATGATAGGAGAAGATTAATTGTATAGGGATTGGTTTCAATCAAGTATCAAAGAGGATTTTTTCTCTTTATTAACGCAAAAGCTCCATATCATTGAGCAGACATTGGCAATCAAAATGAACCAACAACTATAGTAAAATATCAATCCATTCATCCAATCCACCAAACTCCAACAATTTTTCATATAATCAACAACATCAAGCAACCTTGAATCATCAATGATACTATTGTGCAATCTTCATAAAAACACGGTACCATCTTAATCTCAACACCAAGGCCACATATGCATTCAATTAGATCAAATATTTAGACTCCACATTGTCTCCAACATGCCAACAACCGATCCTCTATGCTTCTAACCCATGATCGATCCCAATGCTTACTGCCACTGCACTTCATCTCATCCACAACAATATCGATCCCACATTTATCAACTCCATCTCATCCATCCCATATCCATACCGAATGCCCCACACCAACCAACATCCGATCCCACACCACACTTCATCTCTAAAACATCAGCACCGATCCCTATATTCACTCCAGCCTAACACCTACCTATGCGTGTGGCGATGAATTTCAAAATGAAATCAAGTGACACCCAAGCAGATCGGGGCTTCAAGAGGGATTCGACCCTGAGAAGTAATCAATTGGAAGTGATGATTGGTGGATTTGGAGCATGAATAGGCAGAGGTACTATGGATATGGGGTTCGACCTAGTCGATTCAAGATTTGGCGTTGTTAGAAGTTGGGAACTCAAGCCCTTTAATGGCAGCTGAAGGACTGGAATGGATTCGGTTGCAAATAGACTGGAAATGACTGAACAAATGAAAAAGAAGGATGGGGGATCGGATCGGTTGCAAGGAGGAATGAATATAAGCAGATGACATAAAATGGAAATAAAGGATTGATTAAGCGGGTTATACCATACATAACCTAACAATCCAAAATGAAAAGCATGTGTTTTCACTTAGTACGCTACCAACCCATTTTAAATGGGTCCAAGCGTTAAACATGTGCTTACGGGGATCAGTACCGATTCCCGCTATAGGTGTCGGTACCAAATCCTACCATATTAAAAAAATGAAAATAATGATGGATGAGCTTGTGAGCGTGATTTGGTGGAAATTTGCAGCGTCTTCTCGCCATCTGAACGTGCTTGGTAGCTAATGACAACAGAGAATACACGAATAATCATGTGTGCACACTCGACATTTGATTTCTTGGTCGACGAAAATTGAATTATTACTTGCGAACTCTTTGGAGAGAGAACCAATTCAAATAACCGAGATCTATTAACTCGACCGATAAGCTCAATGGAACTGAGCAAAAATAATAATCAAGAGATTGCACTACAGTTTTGTACCGACGAATATCAACCAAGCATCACAGCAAACAGAGAGATACATCTCTTTGGAGAGATAACTCAACGAAAGGATAAAGACTATTTAGAAAACTAAATGGAATCCTTTCTAGCAACTCTAACTTGCTTCGATTCAAATCACGTCATGTGGAAAACAAGACGTACTTTAGAAGGTAAGTGTTATTCGGCTTTTCGACCCGGCTATCTCTAGACTGGTTCGGCAAATTAGACTCGACGGTAGACAAGGCAAGTAGCCCGGAGGGATGATCATGGAGTCCATAGATCAAGTGCAAATAATGGTATAAAGCAGCGATCAAGCGAGACCATGCGATAGACTCTCCGGAAAATTCTTAGTATGGATTGGTATTTCACCTAGGCAAGGGATCAGATCGTATCACTTCTCCTAGGCAGGGGATCAGATCATATTACTTTCCCAAGGTAGGGGATCGGATCATATCACTTTCCCTAGGCATGGGATCAGATCGTATCAGTCCAGCAGTTCAACTTAATAGAAATCGATTGATATCTCCAAATAAATGTGGGCAACTATGCAAAATAACTTTGGAAATACGAAGCCAACATCAAGGTGGACTTATTTGAGCGATCGCACGATGCCACATGGCCATTTGGACCGATCGGAGCCGATCCCCTATCCTTGGGAGTTGGGCCATGAAACTTTTGAGGTGACCTCGTCTACTCCGTGAGATTCTACTTGTGAAATTTTAGGAAGATATTCAGTCGCCTTCCTCTATAAATACAGCGATCATTCTCCATAATAGGGATCTTTTCTTTCTATGGCCAAGGCTCTGCCATTACTATTCTTTATTCTTGTATTATTGGATCCCAACTGATCCAAATCTCTTGTAATCAAATAACTAGTGCAAGATCAATAAAAGAACCAAGTAGACGTAGGCCAATATTACCGAACCACTATAAAAATTTACGTCTGATTTACTTTTCTTCTATGTTTTAATTTTATTCTTCATTTGATCTCTACTAGAATTCTATTGGGCGTTTGTCACTAATTTTGGTGCAAACAATTATTTAATTAATTATTAATTATTATAAATTTTTTATTATTAATTATTAATTACTAGTATTTAATAGTGAATTATTTACTAATTATTAATTATATATTAAATATTTATTGATTGATTGATGATTTATTATTTATTAATAAATTATTAATTATTAATAGGAATTATTTCATGTTTCAAATTAATTATTAATTTTTATTATTTAATAGCAGTTATTAATTATTATATATTAATATTTAATTATAATTATTTATGTATTATGCATTTAATATTAATTTTTATTAATTATTAATTATTATTATTTTAACTAAATACTAATTATCTAATATTGATTTTTAACTTTTAATTAATTATTATGTATTATAAAATTTTATTATATATTAATCATTAGTTATTATTATATAATAGTAATTATTATTTAAAATTATTAATTATTAATCAAATATGTATTACTTATTTATTTATTATTAATTTATTAATTATTAACTACTAATTATTAAAAAGAATTATTTCATATTTAAAATATATTATTAATAGTAGTTATTGATTATTGTATGTTAATATTAAATTATTATTATTATTTAAGTACTATTTATTAATTATTAATTTTTTTTACTTATTATTAATTTTTTATGAATTATCAAAAGTTAATATCCAAATATTAAATATTACTTCTTCATTATTACTTCTTAATTATTAATATTAATTATTACTTCATAATTTTTACTTATTAATTATTAATTAGTAATATTAATTATTCATTATTAAAAATTAAAATTTAATTCTTATTTATTAATTGTTAAATATTTAATAATAATTATTTTTTAATTATTATATTAATTATTAATTATTGAATAGTAATTATTAATATCATTTATTTTATATTTTTAAATTAGTTATTAATTAATATTATTTAGTGAATATTAGGCACACGTCCCTAAAAGCAAACTTAATTCATCAAAACTCCTCCCGCAAAAAAACATACTTTGTAAGTTCTTGTTTTTCGTTTCGGCTATTTTCTTCCCCAAAATACCCCTCCGCTTTTTACATGATCGACTTTAATGACGGGTTCATCTTTCTTGATTTTATATTCTTCTTCAATAGCAAGCTCATCTTTCTTGATTTCATCTTCTTCTTCAATGGTGAGCTCACCTTTCTTGATTTCAGTGGAAAAATGCAACTATCTGAAGACGAATCAATCTTTTTTACAAAATATGAATTGTTATTGATTTTTTAGGGATCGTTGGTACTGTACTGATGTTTAAATTCATTAATGATAACAAAAAATGATGTGGTTTAATGTTTGAAGTTTTTATACAAATATTCATACTATGTGCATAAATACTGCAAATATTATAATATTTGCAGTTTTTTCTGCAATTATTCTCAATATGTGCAGAAAAATCTGCAGATGTTGAGAATACTTGCATAAAGTACTGCAAATATTGTCAATGTTTGCACTAAAACATCTAATTGTACAAATAAAAATGTAAGAGTTTTCTCAGCAAATATTTGCTCATTTTTATGCAAAGATCCTGAATATTTGCAGTTATTGCTGCAATTATTCTTAATAATTGCAGAAAGCTCTACAAATATTAAGAATTTTTGCTTAAAATACTGCAAATATGATCAATATTTGCAGTAAAAAATGTAATAATATATGTTGGAGCTGCAAGAGTTTTTTGAATTGAAATAATTGTAGACATACATTAAAAAATATAAATGATTGTACGTGAATAATTGCTAATAAGTGAGCAATTATTCAAAATAATTGCAGATATACATTGAAATAAGTTTATTTGTGAATAATTGCTGACAAGCAAACAATTATTTAGCATAATTGCAGACATACATGCAATCATTCAGAATAGTTGCATACATCTCTGTAATTATTATGAATAACTATAGAGAAAGATGTATATAATATTCTTTATTGATATAAAATGATTTTTATATTATTTACATTTATAAATGTCTTGTTTTGAATTGAAATGATTTTAGTTGAATAATTGTTGATAAGTAAGGATTTATTCAAAATAATTGCCGACATACATGCCATTATTCATAATAGTTGCATACATCTCTGCAATTATTATGAATAATTGTAAATAAAAATGAATATAAATGATTTTAAGTGGATAATTGCTAATTTGTAAGCAATTATTCTGAATAATTACCGATAAACATTGAAATGAATTTATTCACCAACAAGTAAGCAATTATTCAGCATAATGCTTTATTTTGTTATTTATAATTATAAATGTCTTTTTTCAGATTGAAATGATTTTATATGAATAACTACTGATAAGAATGTAATTATTCAGAATAATTACAGAAATACATGCAATAAATCATAATTATTGCATATATGTCTACAATTATTCTGAATAATTGCAGAGAAAGATGAATTTAATGCTTATAAGTTCTAAAAAAATATTGCAATGTTTATTTTGGTTTTAGATTTTCTGTCGTATATATAAACAATATTTGCATTATTATAAGCAATTATTCACAATAATTGAAGCAAAATCTGCAAATATTGTGAATAATTGCATATTTTTCTACTGATATTATCAATATCAGCAGAAAATTGGAAAAACAATAATTATTTGTTGAAAAACTCTTACATTACATTTCTCATGATGATTGAAAATTAAAATATCAATACAACAACAACAATGAAGAATACTATGTAATAATTGAGAAACTATATAGATTTGCAGTTTAGTTTGAATTTGATGTTCGATTTCGAAATCCAAATGTTGAAATTGAATTTGACGATGCTTTTGTAAATCGATTTGTTAATAATGAAATTGATGATTTGTTGATAATAAAATTGTTGATGATTTACTGTAAAATCTATGAAGATTGGAAAGAAAATTCGTGCATGAATTTATTTGATGAGGCTGTGGGTAATTTGGGAAGTAAAATAAATGAATTAGAAAATATGGATGTAATTTATAAGTTATTTTTGAGGAGGATGTTTTGTGTATTTTGAAATATATTGGGGATGTGAGTCAAAAGCACCCTATTATTTAATAATAATTATTAATTATCAATAATTTTTAGTAATTATTTAATTATAATTATTAATGTATTATTACAACAGACAAACAAAAACGTTGTAATAGGCATCTATTATAACTGGCAAAAAAGAAGTATTGTTACAAATTGGCATCTATTACAACTGAAAACCGAAAACGGTTGTAATGAACATTTATTACAACTGGCAAAAAAAGAGTTGGTAAAAATAGGCATCTATTATAATCGACAAAAAAGAAAGGTTGTAATAGGCATTTATTACAACTGGCAAAATAAAAGTGTTGCTGGAAATAAGTTTATTACAGCTTTTTGAAAAAATGAGTTGCAAAAATCTTTTATTACAACTGTCATTTATTGACCGTTGTAAAAATACAGTTGTAATAGGATCTTTTTGCTATTGTGGTTTTCTATTAGTGATGTTCTTGTTCGAGTTTTGTTTGATACCGGTGCTTCTCATTCCACTACGCCATAGATGGCCTACTGCAACGAAATTACAAGGTGTTGCTAACTATAATGTAACGATAGGTATGCTGATTTTTGTCTATTACAACACTCGCTTCAAGGTGTTAGCATAGGTATCAACAAGATGTTGCAGTAGCTATAGATGTATTCAAATTAAAAAATTAATAAAATTAGCAATCCGCGTGAATACGATCCAACGGTCTACATTTAATCTGGTTGTTAAAATGGATCACCACTGCAATTTGCCCCAAAATTTCGTTTTACCACCTGAACTAGTTTAGAGTAGATCCCCTTTTCTCGTATGTGATAATGGCTGCTCCTATCTTGTTCCTCTTTTGCTCTGAAATTAGGGCTTTGGCCTCATGTTCGCTCCTATGAGATTAGCTAGGGCTTCGGCCTTGTCTTCGCTCCTGTGAGATTAGCTAGGGCTTCGGCCTTGTCTTCGCTCCTGTGAGATTAGCTAGGGCTTCGGCCTTGTGCGATTAGGGCTTCGTCTAATATCGAAGGACCCGATTGATTGTCGATCGATTACAATTGCTGTTCTTCTGAATTGCTTTGGCAATCGATCGTCTCCTTGCTTCGAATACAGCTCCTTCGATTTTGCTTGAGTTCAACTGTGTATTCGGGTATGTAATTTGTTGCTTTTACTTTACTGTATTGCTTGCTTGAACTCGATACTATCTGCCGATGATGTTAATGTGTTTATATAGGGTTCGAACCCCTAGATTTACGTTCGTATATATCTGTTGACATCGGTCATTTAATTGATTGTTCATCGTGACTTTGCCTTTGACATTTAACTAGACTTCGGCAACTTGATTTGAATTGGTTGAACTTGCTACTGTTCGTGGTTGACTTTGGCTATGTCTGTTCATCCTGTAGCTTGAACTTGTAATATATCTTCTGGTTGACATCCTGTAGCTTGAACTTGTAATATATTTCACTTGAGTTTTTGTAGTCAAGTTGCTTCACCATACTGTTTCCATTGGTGCCACACACACTTGTGTACCTTTCTCTTTGTGCTTCACTTGTTCACTGAAACTGTCGTATCACTTATGTTTTCCATTATCATGTATATATATATGCATTCATGTATGTATATATGTGTTTGTTGTTGCACTTGAACATGTATATATGCACTGGTCCTTTGAGCCTGTTTGCACTGCCTATATATATACATGCTGTTTCACACATGTATATATGTATGGTTGCTTTCATATGGTAGCTGGACTTGCTCGAGTTCATATTTCTTATATTATCTGACTTCGGCCATTTTTGAAATTGCTGCAGCTCATTCACTTGACACTTCTGTTGGTCTGTATTTTTGAATATGGTTGGAGTTTTGGTTTAATTGTGAGTTTGAGTTCTTTTGTTGAGCTCTGTCCACTGTTGTTTTATGTTTGGCATACAAGTCTGGTATAGTTTGCTCTGACCAATTCATTGAGCATGCTGTTTATTTCTGTAGCATGCTTCTGTTTCATTTTTGTTCTTGTGCATTGTCAACTGCTTGGACCAAATTGTCACCCAAATAACTGAGGCAAATAATATTTTCAAAATTACATTTTATTTTATACTGCAAAAATATTTCCTTTTCAATTTTACTGCGTCAGTGTGTATTTTTGCAGATTGCTCAGATGTTGGATTCAATCTGAAATGGAGTTGAAGACAGGTTTCAAAGAAGGCTCGATCTTTCGAAATCGGATGAATCGGGCGGTCCCCGGTTAGGTCGATCCCCGCCGGGACTGCGGTGCCCCGGACCCCCGCCGGCGCTGCGCCCGAACCCGCTTCTCGGCTCGCCTTCGGCTCGGCACTCGGCTCGCCTTCGGCTCGGCACTCGGCTCGCCTTCGGCTCGGCACTCAGCTCGTCATATATTTGTCAGTGTCGGTGTCTGTATAAATTGAAACTGTATATGTAATGAGTGAACTGAGTGATGTAGTGAGGAATATCTGTATATGTGAATATCAGTGTTATTTATCATTGAATTGTAAAATAGTGGAGTCGGGAATTTGTACTATTTTAAATGTTGAAATAAAATAATTATTTAAATAAATTACTGTTTGAATATCCAATTCTGTGCAATAGCATTTTATTAAATAAATATTTATTTCTATTAAAAAATCAAATATGCTCTACATTGTGGGCCCCACAAATTCAGAAAATTAATATCTATAGCAACATTTTTGAATGTTGCTACATGCACCTATGGATGTTGCTATAGACCCAAATAGGATTCTATTGCAACAATATTTCTTATGTTGCCTTAGATAGTCAAAATGTTGCCTTTGAGGTCTGCGGCAACGTGGCAAAATGCAACACCGAGAAAGTGTTGCCTTTGCCCTTTTTTAGCCTTCAGCAACATTTTTTGGCACATCCTGCATCACTTCTTTGGTGTTGCAGTATGCAATCTATGGCGTAGTGTTCATTCATTTGTAGTGACCCAGTAGATAGATTGGGTTTGGAACCTGAAATTGTAGACCAACCCCTAATCATGACAAGCCTTGTTGGAGGCTCTACTAGTCTTTGCATGGTTTTTCGTAGCCAAGTTTTATCGAGTCATGGATGTTCTTCTGTCGTGATTGTTTTATTTTCAAATTTGTTGGGTTCGTGATTTTCTTAGGTATGGACTAGCATGGAAAGTAAGCAACCACAGTGGATTGCAAGAAGCTATTTGTGATAATCGGAGATGTGGATGGACGAACAGTAGTGATTAGCTATCTACCAGAGGATGGGGGTGACAGTTAGCTTTCTATATTTGCTTGAGCTTCCATGGGAGGGATTCTCGTCAGTGCCTATCGCTAGAGGTATCCAGATGTCTTCGAGGAAGTGACCGGATTGCCACCGCATAAAGAGATCAAGTTCTGAATAGACTTGGTGAAGGAAGCCATACCGATAGTTATACCTTTTAGGCGTATGTCATCCAGATAGCAGAAGGAATTGGAGGTGCAAGTGAATGACCTATTGAGAAAAGGGTTCATTCGAAGGAGCATATCTGAGTGAGGTGCACCTCTAATATTTGCAATGAAGATGGATGTCTCTTTGAGGTTGTGTATGGATCATTGTGAGCTAAATAAGGTGATAAAAAACAAGTATCTGCTCTCACGCATTAATGACTTGTTTGATCAGCTGAACAGTGTGAAGGTGTTCTTTTAAATGGATTTGGTGATGGGATTTCACCAGTTGAGAGTAGCGAAGGAGAGTGTGCCTTTATTGCATTTTGAATGCCGTTAGATTTTCTATGAGTGGTTGGCAATGTCATTTGGATTGACCAACATTATGGTACACTTTGTGGATCTTATGAATCTGTTTTCATAGACCAGTTGAATAAGTTCGTGCTTGTGTTCGGGGATGATATTCTGATCTACTCTAGAATTGAAAAGGAGCACAAGACGCACTTTAGGATTGTGCTAGAGATATTAAGGTAGCACATGTTGAGAGCGAAGTTCTCTAAGTGTCACTTCTGGAGAGAAGAAGTGAGATTCCTGGGTCAGGTCATTTCAGGATAGGGTATAGTTGTGGATCCTGCGTAGGTGGCAACGGTCCAAGATTGTAATCACCCTAAGAATGCTACGAATGTGAGAAGTTTCCTAGGATTAGTGGGATATTATAAACACTTCATAAAGGACTCCTTCAAGGTAGCAGTACCATTGACCAATTTGATGAAGAAAAATCAAACCTTTGTATGGGATGCGAAGTGTGAACATGCATTTGTGATTCTGAAAGAGAGGTTGATGAGTACATAAGTATTGACCATCCAAGTGGAAAGGAAGAGTTGACAATATACACCGATGCTTGTGGTACTGATTGGGTGCGATGTGGATGCAGAAAGGGAAAGTTGTTGCCTATGCTAGTCGATAGCTAAAACCGCATGAAAGGAATTCATGATTTGGAATTGCAATAATTGTTTTTGCTTTGAAGATGTGGAGACATTGGTTGTTGGGAGAAAGGTTTAAGCTATTCACGGACCATAAATCATTGAAGTATCTTTTCTCTCAGAAGGATCTCAACCTTCGACAATAACGGTGGTTGGAGTCCTTATCCTCTTATGATTTTAGTATTTTCTACACTCCGGGAAAAGGGAATTCAATCACCGACGAATTGAGTAGAAGACATGCTGGGTTGGGAGAAATGTTCTTGGAATGGAAGTAGATAGAATATATTGCTGGATTTGATTTCAGGCCTCACTGCAAGCTAGAACCTGAAATGTTGCAAGCTTATTGATTAGACCTACTCTAACTAAAAGGATCAGTGCTAGTCAGAAGCGAGATGCTAGGCTGGTGAAGATCATAGGAAGATTGTAGAAGGAGTAGAGTCTGAAGATATGAAGCAATATGAACTCGATCGAGAGGGTTGGCTTCGTAATAATGGAAGATTATTTATTCCCGATGTTGATGGATTACGAAATGAAGTGCTAAGAGAGTGTCACCATTCCAGGTTGACCATTCATCCGGTGGTAACAAGATGTACCGAGATATGAAGCGAACTTACTATTGGAAAGGTATGAAGAGGGATGTA
This sequence comes from Allium fistulosum, assembly GCA_030737815.1. Taxonomy (NCBI): domain Eukaryota; kingdom Viridiplantae; phylum Streptophyta; class Magnoliopsida; order Asparagales; family Amaryllidaceae; genus Allium; species Allium fistulosum. The sequence continues at coordinate 1,397,315,359 of CM060903.1, read as the reverse complement.
GGGGCATTCATCTAGAAATGTATAAACTATCAGTTAGTGAAGGCAGAGCAGAAGAAACCTAGTGGATCGTTGCAACCATTAAAGATTCCTATGTGGAAATAGGAACAAGTATCAATGGATTTTGTAGATGAACTGTCGAGGACTCGAGTAGGGTATAATGGCATTTGGGTCATAGTATGTTGGTTGACCATGAGTGTGAGGTTTATACCCATCAAGTCAAGTAGAACAACATCCAAGCTAGCAGAATTGTATGTAAAGTGGATAGTACGATTTCATGGTGTGCCGGAGAGCATTGTGAGCGACCGAGACCCGTTGTTAACTAGTATGTTTTGAAAAGCTTATAAGAAGCATTGGGAAGGAGATGCATCTTTGTATAGCTTATCACTCGCAAACGGATAGGTAGATCGGAAGTGTAAATCGTATATTGGAAGATCTCTTGCGAATATGCATTATAAACATTGGCGGATCATGGGATAATCATTTGCATTTGGTGGAGTTTGCATACAACAACAGTTGTCAATCGAGTATTAGTATGGCTCCATATGAAGCATTGTATGGCCGAGCATGTAAGCTTCTTCATGTTGGTAAAAAGTGGGAAAGAAATTGAACTTGGGCCAGATATGATTAGAGAGACTTTGGAGAAGATTGAGGTCATTCAACAAAGAATGAAAGCTCTCAGGATCGTTAGAAAAGCTACGTAGATAAGAGACGAAGTGACTTAGAGTTTTCTGTTGGAGTGATGGTATTTGTAAAGGTTTCTCCTCTGAAGAATGTAGTTCAATTTGGTAGAAAGCGGATGTTGGCACCAAGATTCGTATGACCTTTTCCGATAGTCGAGAGAATCAGGAAGCTAGCATATAGGATCGACTTACCTTAGAAGATGGCAGGCATGCACAACGCTTTTCATGTCTCTTATATACGGAAGTTTGTGCATGATTCAGGCATAAAGATTACAACGAATCCGCTAAAAGATGTTGAGGTAGAACCAAAAGTTTCTATATCTCGTAAGTCGCTTTATATTGCTAGGTACGGTACGGAACAGCTTAGGAGAAAAACGATGAAGCTAATTAAGGTACAATAGAGTAGAAGTGAGGATGATTATACGTAGGAGGCGAAAGAGAGCTTGAGGACTTCTTATTCGGAGCTCTTTGAATGGTAAGACCCATAGTTTATTGTGTTTACTTTCACCATTGTATACTATATTCGATAGGTTAGTATTCCGCATGCTAGGATAGATTAACGATACTATTGACCGCATGGCTAATTGTTTGAGATGTGTTATAGTTTCCTATGATTGGTAGGCATGCTTGATAGCTATGATAACTTATACTTTGGCTTGTTTAGGGATTTCGGGGGAGAAATTCCTAAAGAGGAAGAATGTAATGATCCGTATTTACGTACCAAAGGATTGTAAATTATTTTTAGTTTATTCGTATGAGGTCGTATGATTCTGTAATTTTGGGATATGACTCTTAGAGACATTTTACACACCTATGATTTTTTCTAAATTTCTATGTGACCATTTTAACCCTAAAAATCTTGTTGGTCTATAAATTTTGATAGGTGTTGAAATAGGATCTCAAACCAGTTCCGTTACTTCAAGATGATGATTTTCCATTTCGTAGAATGGTCGTAATAGAAAAACGAGCTTATGGTTAGGGAGTTATGCCTGGTTTAAGTTTTGAAAACTGCTGATCAGAATAACATGTAATTAGTGAAGCTCGTTAGTTGGCCCATTAAATAACTAGAGAATCACTATAAATAATGGATGTAGGAGTCAAATGAAAAGTTTCCATCTCATACCAAATCAGGTCTGAACCCTAATTAGCCCTAAATCTATCATAATTCATCCAAATTTATCTCTAAATCCAATTAAATTGTTGATTAGTGATTGGATCATCAATTAGAAGATGAAGATCATCAATTTGCTTGATTTGAAGTGCATTCCGTTGCTGTCCGGATTGGATCTACATTCATATTGATCAAATTTGGTAATTAGTGGGTGGTTTATGCCTTCTCACTATACTACATATGTTTATATGGTAGAATTATAGAATTTAACATGTTTTAAATTGATTTTCACCATAAAAACCTTTTTTAACTTTAATGACATGTTAGTCCATGCATAATCCATGCATATTATATAGACTGATTAGCAATCACCTTGATTTATGTTCATATATTCGTGCATTTGCAGATCTATTTTAGAAATTACCTTGTTTATCTTATTTTGATGGATTACTAGTTTGAATGGATGAAATTCCTTGTTATTCTATGTATGGATTATATGATTTGATGTTGTTTACTAGTGTTGTGATTGCATAAAATGTTAGGTCGGAGAATTAGGCAAATCGAAGGCAAAGTTGGTCAGAATTGAACGAAACTTGGCAAATAGGCTTGGGAGAATGGCAAGAGGCTACATGATAACTCGCAAGTGGGTAGGAGTTAAAGTCATAACTTGGCACGGAGTTATTGTGCTAACTTGTATGCATTTCTCGACTTCATGGATGGGAAGATTTTGTCAAGTGGGGGTTGCCTATAACTTGATGTAGGAAATTTGGCTAAGTGTTGAATGTGATGAATAGTTATCTGTAGAACTAGAAGAAGGAGCATTGGATTAGAGGACTAGTTATCTAATGTGGCTGAGTCGGGGTCAAGGCACTGGAAGGAGAGTACTACAGACATGGAAGGGAAATAACTATTTGTTGGCTACGTATATAACTCAACATCGAGTTATACCTATAACTCAGTATCGAGTTATCATGGTGAATGATATGGATGTGCAACTTTCGGGGCAGGAAGGGGATGCTCTATAAATCGTGCTGGAGGTGTAGGCTCATGTTAGCGCCAAAATTGGTCACTAACACCCAAACGTAGATGAAAGCACCAACTAACAATCACATATAACAGATAGAGTGTATGTAGAGAGTATAAATACGAAGAGCAGTAATAATTGAAAAGAAAACAGTAATAACAGAGGATTTACAGTGGTTCGACTGACTCTGACCTATGTCTATTCTAGAAATTTCCTTTTTATTGATATGAGAATCAATTGCAGTTGCAATCCGAAGTTTTAAAACAATAATGGCAGAGTAGCCTTCGTGAAGAAAATGAGAATGAAGATCCCCTAACTGAAGCCCCGCATGCTGTATTTATAGGTAAAATCCAGGTTATTGGGATTCTTGAGTGATACAGGCCCACCAAAACCATAGTCGGACCCATACCCTTTATCACGACCAATCCTGTATAGTTGACATGCCGACCTGAGGCGTTCCTGGTCATGACTCGAAGTGAACCCTCATGCGACCCGAAGCAAACTACGCTTGGACTCGGAGTAAAAAACATGTCGACCCCATGCATTAACGCCGACCTGACTTCCCAAAACTGACCCGAAGGAGATCCATCCCTGACTCGAAACTGGACAGTTGCCGATCTGAAGCAACTCTTGCTTCTTCCGATGCCGACCCCACGCTAGACTCACCATAGCCGATCCGAAGTCCTCACAACACCGACCTGATGTCCAAGCTCCTATGCCAATCCCTTAACCTATTACCGACCCTAACTCAAGACCTAAGTACCGACCTGAAGTATTGGGCAAGCTGATCCGGAGCTGGCACAAACGCCGATCCCCTGAAACGCCGACCTGATTCCCATATGCCGACCTAAGTATAGTGGAGTTCCGACCCGGAGTAAATCTCCAAACATGCCGACCCCATCCATTTCCTCGATGCCGACCCCATCTCCAAAATACTTGCCGACCCATTCCTCCTTCCACCGACCCGAAGAATCACTACAGCCGACCCGAAGAAAACAACTCACCGACCCAAAGAAAACAGCTTACTGACCCAAAGTAAGCATCAATCCCTCAAAAACACACCGACCCCACGAAGCATAGCACTGTCCGACCCGAAACAACTTGCTTCAAAACTCGAAGCAGTCCTACAAGCTACTCGAAGCAAACTCCAAACATCACGAATCACCTCGACTCTTGTCAAAACTCATATTTTGAGTATCCCGCGACTTTTGTCCATCGACTATGCCAAATCCTGGCTTCATAATCATGATTATCATCAGTGATTGATCGTCTATTCATCCAGTCGAATCAAACCCATCGTATTTTGGCCTCGATAACCGAGCAATCGATTTAGTTAAATCCGCCTGTCTACGGCCTTGCCAAAAGGCGGGTTAACATTTTCCCCCCAAAACATGCCTTGCTATCGGAAGGTTTGTTTTGAATAGCTTTAAATCGATATCCAAAGTCCCTATTCCATCTATTATAAAAAATTCCATCCAAGTCCGATGGTCAAATCCACGACTGTTCCGAGTCGTTGTCCAATTCCAAATCCATTAACAGAATTCATGACCTTTTCGGATCGTTTTTTCCAAGTTCGAGATCTCTCTAGGTCCTGTAATCCAAATCTGGGACCTCGTCGGGGCCACATCCAAAGCCAGGACTTTGCCGGGTCCTATAATCCGTATTCGGGACCTCGTCGGGTCCATCTCCACAACCGGGACCTCGCCAGGTCCTATAATCCAAAACTGGGACCTCGCTGGGTCCATAGCCAAATCCATAGCTGTTCGAAGCTGCTATCCAAATCCATTTCACACTTGGAAGTCGGTAGTCGAATCCTACGATTTCTCTGGATCATTGACGGCTTCTCCGGGCCGTTGCTAAGCTCGATCCAAACTTAACGCTTGAATAGGCAGATCCTGTCGCGCTCCGCTGAAGCAACCTATCCCTTGCACTCTGATTCAGCATCCCTGAACCTTAAGCGATGCCGTGGTCCTCCTAGACTGATCTCAGCCTCTTCGGGCTCTTATTGGATCCCATCCTGTCACTCTTCGGTAAAGGGGAAACAACGTTGAGCGAGCCAATCCTGTCGCTCTCCGGCGAAGCGGCGTCACTCCTTACACTCCAGTTCAGTATCCTTGAACATTAAGCGATGCCATGGCCTAAGTCCTAGACTAATTATAGCCTCTCCGGGCTCTTGCTGGATCCCATCCTGTCACTCTCCGGTGAAGGGGAAACAACGACGAGCGAGCCGATCCTGTCGCTCTCCGGCGAAGCGGCGTCGCTCCCTGCACTCCGTTTCAACATCCTTGAACATAAAGCGATTAATTTCCAACTGACTTCCAATATCCATCCTGTAACTCTCTGGTTCAGGATTTGTTTCATAAAATCCAAATTCATTTATTAAATCCGAGTTCCAAATGTATGATAAGAAAAACAAAAAAAACTAAGTGCTGCCTCTCCGGGCAGAGCAGCCTACTACCATCTCAGAACATGCCTGGGAATTGCTCTAGTTTCCTTACATGTGGAAGTGGCATAGCTGCTTTATTTTTAAAAAAATCAAAGAAATTATTCAATGACCAAAGTCCAAATCCTGAACTTGGTCCTTTCCATCGCAATCGGTCGATGACGAGTCGTGACCCCAATCCAGGGATGTTCCTGTTTAATGCAGACGGTAGTTGCTCGTGTTCTACCGCTCTCGTCCGGTTCCTCACATACTATGGAAATCTACTACTCCGAACATGTTCCTCCACTACATCCTTCAAGTGGTAGCATTCATCTGTGGCATGCCCTCCAAGCTCATGGAAGAGGCAATACTTCCCGCTCCTGCGTTCCCGTTCTGTGGGATCCCTCCTGGGTGGTTTCCGATAGGGGAGCTGCCTATGTGTTTCCAAGTAAATCCGCTCTAGATTATTTGTCAAGTCTGCATACGTTGCAAATTTGGGTTCCCGACCTCTCCTCTGTTTGTCAGAACCACCATATCCATTGTCCTACTTGCGCTTTCCTTTATCCACCACATGTCCTTCTTCAAACATTCCCGCCTTGCACGACATTTATTTCTTGCCTTTCGGCGCGTGAATCCTCTAACCGAACGAATCTTTTTGCCTCATGATAGAACTCTCCAAGATCCTGTGGTGGATCCCTACCAATGAATCCTTGAATTCAGTGCCTTCCACAATCCCTACTACTGCCACCATCAAAATCATTGATGGATCCGGGCGATCTACGAAGCTACAGCTACATTAAATCACATTAGAAAACCCCTCACAGACTCTCCTATCCTCTGCTTCATTGATGCCAATGTCATCACATTCTTGGATCGCGTCACGTGGACCCTGAACTATCTTATAAAGCGTTCCACTAGCTCGCCCCATGTCATGATCGATCCATTCTATAGTTGCCTAAACCAGAGCGTAGAAAAATCCATCAAGTAAAAGGGAAACATTTTGCCATCACCTCTTCAGATGCCCCCATCACTTCCATATGTTTGATGTATCTAGTTACATGCATGGTCGGGTCCAACTTCCCATCATAGGCCTCCAGTGTTGGTAGTTTGAATTCTGGAGGGTTCTCTGCGTTTCTGATATTCAGATTGAACGGACTCCGACTCACTTCCTCCAAGCCTCTGCTCGGTAGGACTCCTCTCATAATCCTTCTTCTCAGTCCAGCCATCCACTCGTCTCCATCCGGGAGCAGTCCCCTGTTTGCATCTCCGCCCTGCGCCTCATGTCCTGGAGGGTACTTTGGGTAGTACTCCTCATGTTGCTCATTCACAGTTGCGTTGGCCCCAGCTTGCTGAGCTCCATCCACGGGCCTTCCAATATCCAATCCCGAGGGTCTGCCCCCATGCCTTTGCTAATTTCCTTCAAGCTCTATTCTTTTTCTGACCCCCAGAGATTTCTGCAGCTCCAGTTCCTTGCTCTGCATTGCCACCAGTTGCAGTTGGTCCATTCCCTTGACTTTGCACTCCAACTTGTCCTACATATCGAAGTAGGTACTGTATCATGTCCTCCTACCTCTTCAGCGTCGTTTCCATCCCGTCTCTAGTAATATAGATTGAGGCCTGATTAACTCCAAAGGAAGCCTCCTAACTTCCTTCCTACTGACTCATTTCCGTCCACTATCTCCTTGTCGATTGCTTTGCCATAGTTTCCAGAATCTGGGTTCCTAAGCCTTTAAATCCAAAATCCAAGCTTCAAAATTCCTGAGTGCTAGCTTTCTTAGTGAAAGCACTAAAATGTTTGCGCCAAAATTGGTCGCTAACACCCAAACGCAGATGAAAGCACCAACTAACAATCACAAATAACAAATAGAGTGTATGTAGAGAGTATAAATATGAAAAGCAGTAAAAATTAAAATGAAAACAGTAATAACAGAGGATTTATAATGGTTCGGTTGACTATGGCCTACGTCTACTCCAGAAATTTTCTTTTTATTGATATGAGAATCAATTACAGTTACAATCCGGAGTTTTTAAAACAATAATGGTAGAGTAGTCTTAGTGAAGAAGATGAAGAGAAGTAGAATGAAAATCCCCTTTCTAAAGCCCTGCCTGCTGTATTTATAGGAAAAATTCGGGTTACTGGGCTTCTTGAGTGATACGGGCCCACCAAAACCATAGCCGGACCCATACCCTTTATCACGACCAATCCTGTATAGGTTACATGCCGACCTGAGGCATTCCTGGTCATGACTCAAAGTGAACCCTCATGCGACTCGAAGCAAACTACGCTTGGACTCGGAGTAAAAAACATGCCGACCCCATGTATTAACACCGACCTGACTTCCCAAAGCTGACCCAAAGGAGATATATCCCTGACTCGAAGTGGGACAGTTGTCGATCCAAAGAAAATCTTGCTTCTTCCAATGCCGACCCCATGCTAGACTCACGATAGCCGACTCGAAGTCCTCACAACGCCGACCCGAAGCATGCCAACCTGATGCCCAAGCTCCTACGCCGATCCCTTAACATATTGTCGACCCCAACTCGAGACCTAGGTACCGGCACACCGACCTGATGCCCAAGATCCTACGCCGATCCCTTAACCTATTGCCGACCCCAACTCGAGACCTAGGTATCGACCCGAGGGCAAGCGACCCGGAGCTGGCACAAACGTCGATCTCCTGAAATGCCAACCTGATTCCCATATGCCGACCCAAGTATAGTGGAGTGCTGACCTAGTGTTAATCTCCAAACATGTCGATCCCATCCATTTCCTCGATGTTGATCCCATCTCCAAAATACTTGCTGACCCGAAGAATCACTACAGCCGACCCGAAGAAAACAGCTCACCGACCCGCGCAGTAAGCACCGATCCCTCAAAAACACACCGGCCCATGTAACACGAAGCACATCACTCTCTGACCCGAAGAAACTTGCTTGAAAACCTGAAGCAGACCTACAAGCGACTTGAAGCAAACTCCAAATATAGCGAATCACCTCGTCTCTTGTCGAAACTCATATTTCAAGTATCCCGCGACTTTTGTCCATCAACTATGCCGAATCCCAACTTCATAATCATGATATCCGTGATTGATCGTCTATCCATCCAGTCGAATCAAACCCGTCGTATTCCGGCCTCGATAACCGAGTAATCAATTTAGTTAAATCTGCATGTCTATGGCCTTGCCAAAAGGTGGGTTAATAGCTCGTTTGTATTCGGTTGGATGATGATATAACAGAATGATGAAAAGCTATGGTCTTCGGATGTTGGCTCATGTTGGGAGAAGGTTTCGAAGATGATGGCTCGTAAAGGAGGGAGCCGTGTAATCGCGGAATATAGAAGGGTTCCTTGTGAATAATGGAAACTGGATTAAGCAAGAAGGGCTCGATATCCAAATGGAGCAATGGTGAGCTTGGGTATGTGTGCTAAGGAATCATTGATGGCTCGAAGAGTTTTTAGTTGTACTTGAAGTAGGGGAATTGTATGTGGGGACATCCATGGGTCAATGGAGGGACCTGTATACCTTGGACATGTTGCTTTGGTTTTAGTATCTAGCTTCGGGCTGTGAGACACATATCCAGCTTTGGGCTGCGAGATACGAGAGTACAATGGAGAACCGAGATTTCCATTAGTCCTTGGCTTGAGGGTCATATGAGTTATCATATATTCAGAGGAGTGATAGTTAGGATTGTTGATGGTGATATGGATGCTTTAGTTATTTTCTTTAGTAGGCTATCACTCACAGGTATGAGGGAAAGTAGGTATTGAAGATAGAAATATCTGGAAGACTGATATCCTTTATTTGGTTTATGGTATACCTTTATGATACTATAGAGTAGCATATTATAGTGTTATATTCTAACTCTTTAGTTGCAAGGACAAGCCATGTATGGTTCATGTACTCTTGTTCCTTACCATATTTACCTGTATGGTATTTTAAGTCCCATTTACCGCTCACACCAGACTATTGTTTGACCTAAGGTTTTATGCTTTGTTTCTTATTATCTTGGGTACTCTTAAATAAGTAGACTAGATAACAAGTCTAGGTGACACGGTAGCTATTCAAAGGACGAGCTAGATGAAGCTAACTTGTATTTTATGCATGTATGGATTTCTTCGCTTTTCTGCTAGGCAACGTTGTGGAGCCCATGACAGTGCTACTTATTTCTATTTGTTGAGATAATTTATTTGAGTTTGCTTTTGCTATATAGACTCTACTACATGTGATATATAACTTTGTGGATCTATTGCTCTGTGATGATTTGTTCACATAGTTATTACTGTCTCTTCTATTGCATCTGTGATATTATGTTTTATCCATATGCTATGAGATATGACAGGTTATATGCTATATTAGTTTATTTCAACCCTGATGATCGTCCTACATCAGCCGGATATAGACAGTGTACTATTTATATACTATTAGTGTTGGTGGTATAGGACAGTCATCACAACATGTTTGCATCCTCTGTGTTCGGTTCATTGTCACTTGAAGTAGTATCTGAATCATCTAATGATGCTGTGTATACCCTCTCTTTTTTTGGATGAATCAGTGATTAGCGAGATCCTTGATTTCTTTTGTTGCGGACTGTCTCTTTGCAGATAACTAGGTTCATCACAGTTGGAACATTTAATTGCAGTTCCACTTCCAAGAGTTTAATTTATGGTTTACGAAAGTTGTTCATCTTTCTATACTTCAGGAACTTTCTGAAATTCCTAGTCATAAAGGCAATCTTCTCCTCATTGTTATCATCTGAATCCTCATCTTCAGTTATAGTATTAATAACAATGGATTTCTTTGTTGTCTTGCTTTCTCTTCCACCCTGCTTTTGTGCTTCATAGGGTATTAAATTACCTATTAACTCTTCAATTTTTTAAGTACTAATGTCATTAGCCTCTTTTATTGTTAATGTCTTTTGATCCCACTTCGAGGAGAGTGATTTGAGGATTTTCTTAACTTGATCCTTTGAATTTTTTTAACCTAATGATACTAAAGAACGTGCTATATCTTGAAACCTATAATACATGTCAGAAATAAGCTGGGTTTGATTCATTTTAAATAATTAAAACTGATTAATTAACATGGAAAATTTTAGTCTGTCTAGCATTACTTGTGCGCTCATGTATAACTTGCAGTATTCTCCAGATTTCATATGCAGACTTATAAACAAGTAGTCTATTAAATTCATTTTTATCTAAAGAACAAAATAAAATATTCATAGCCTTACAATTATTAAGTGCTTGTTTTTTGGTCAACAGTCCATTATGAAAAGTTAGTTTGGGGTTCAATGTACTCATTCTGTGTAATATTCCAAATATCTGAACCATTAGTTTGTAAATAAATCTTCATCTTACATGACTGATAAGTGTAATTACTGCTATTAAAAAGTAGGGGTCTAGTAGTAGATTGTTCTTCTACAAAAGTGTTAACAAGCGTACTAATAGTATAGCTAGCCAATTATACTAATCAAAAATCAAATTGTGAGTTTTTGAAAACACAGTGCTCCGATACCAAACTTGGGTTGCAGAATAATGGATCATAAGGCTAATTTCACCCTAGAAAAGGGGTAAATAGTGTTTTCTAACTTACGTAAATATTTTTAAAATTCTTTCAAAATTAATATCAATTCGCAGATAAACAACGTAGATTTATACTAACAATTAGTCACAGATGCAATCATAGATAAGTATCAAAGCAATAAACTAAAGTAAGAGAGAGGACACCAAAATTTTTATACTAGTTCGAATTAACCATTCCAAAATCTAGCCCTATACAATTGCTTGTACTGGGTTCTTTTCAATTGCCAACATTAAATCAGGTAGAAGGCAAACCAAAATACAATCTCAATTTCAAGGCTATGAGACACACTCTAACAACCCTGTTTTGAAGCTATAATATTAGACTAATTTAATTAAAATAGAAGTGTTTGAATTTAATTCTGACTATTATTATTTTGGAATCAAATTATTATTCAATTAAAGTCTATTTAATAAAGGATTTTTTATAATAACATTTAATTAGTTAATAAATTTCTTTTTAGATATTATATTAAAATCAAAATGAAATGTTTTAATAAATATAAAATATTTTAAAGTGTAGATAATTTTATATACTTGAAACGGATGAAAAGAAGATTTCTTCGATGTTTGGTAAAATTAATAAATCGGCAAAGATGAACAAATTTGTTAATATTAGTTCAATGGATAATTAAATACATAGAAATAATATTGGATTGAATGGAATTGTGCTGTGTCGACATATATGTGTATTTTGCAAAATGAAGTGTGTTAGCACCAAAATTGGTCACTAACCTCGTTGAGAAAGATTGTGTAGAGATGTAAGTGATGAAGTTAAATTAAACAAGGAAGAATATGCTAATTTAAATGCAGAAAGTAAGAACACCGGATTTATAGTTGTTCAGCGTAATTGCCTACGTCCACTTTGAGTTTTGATCTTTATTTCTTTCACAAGTAGTTGAATACAGATACAATCCATATATTGATGACTTGAATACAAGTTTGAATTAAAAAGAGGAGAGTAAAAAAATGGCAGAGTCTCCCCAGTGTTCTCCAAAAAAGGTCCATTTCATTGTGCCCCTGCCCTTTTATTTATAGAGGAAGATGGGTTGGACTTCCTTCATGGGCTTAGGAACAAGGTGCCTCTGTCCATAGTGGGAGAATCTGCGCACCAGGCCAGGCAGGCCGAATGCTCTTGCTTTATTGTGGGCCTGACAACTTGCTACCACCTCCAGTCTCTCCTTGATCAGAATCTTGTCTAGTGCTAATGATAATTTCTTCAACCGTCGTTTTGTAACCGGGCCAAGATGCCGGTTAACACTTGCCCCCTAAAGTGTGTCGTGTGAAGCAACACAACACGCTTTGAATCAGCGAGTATTCCTTGTCTTCAGAAAGAAATCCACCATGTTTCTTGAATAGTCATTATCCTCCAATTTATCCTCCCAAGGTGTTGTATCCTTCTTTGGTCATCGTGATGCTCGGTCGATTCCCAATATTATAAATCCAGGGTTGTAGTTCATCAGTGGCCATCCGTGTCTGATTCTACAGAGCTAATAAGCTTCGGCTATATGATCTAGTCTTCTCTTAATAACCCTTAGTGAGAATTCAATTTCTGTTGATTTCAAGAAGTCGAACTTTTTCGGATGTACACATGCACGTTCGGGTACATGTTCTTGCCATTGGCTCTCAGATGCGTTTTATATGCTCATAAGTCGTCGCCAACTCCATCCAGTTTAATTGTAATTCAATCGTGATTCCTTGTTTGTATTTTCTGTGAAATAAGGGTTGCAATCAGCCACTTGAGGAGTTTTCCAAACCTCTCTTCAGTACAGACTCTATGATTTTGTTCACAGCTTCAACCTGTCCATTTGCAGTTATAATGGATCATGGAAGGTCATAAGGACAGATGACGTTACGGATAAAGAAGTTGATTATTTTCTTCATCTTGGTCATGGTTAAGAGTTCTTCGTCTGCCCATTTGGTGACGTAATCCACTGCTATGATGGTGTATTTCGCACCACCTTTAGGATCGACAAGAAGATGATTTTAGTGCCCCCAAGTGGTAAACGGCTATGAACTAGCCATTTGAATAATTTCCATCGGCGGGGTTCCCGGATTTTTGGCAAACATCTTGCACTCATCACATTGTCTAGCATGATCAACCGCTTCTGGGTTGATAGTTGGCCAGTAATACCTGTAGCAGAGTATCTTCTTTATCATGGTTTTCCCCCTGTTGTTATTACCGCATTCTTCTTCATAGAATTTTCTCAAGATATCATCATGGGCGATATGCCGAAGCATGGGGATGGATAAACTCCTTTTGACACACGACTTATTCTTAGATGATTTGGCGTGAAGCTTTGAGGAGGATCTGTCGTTTTCCATTCCTCCGTTCAGTAAGAATTCCTCATTGTAGATAGTCTTTGATAGGAGTCAACCATGACACCTTTTCATTTTGTTTGCTGAGTACGTGTGTAATGATGTAATTCGTGAAGTCGGTTAGTAGCTCTTGGACTTGGCCGAGATAAGGAGCAAGACAATGCCCCCTAGCAAGATCAACTTCCTTAAATTTGTATACTACCAATCAAGAATCACAAAAGATATGTAAAGTTTTCACTTCAAATCCTCTAGCAAGTTTGAGGCTGGCAGTCAAGGCTTCATACTAAGCATCGTTGTTTGTTACAGGTAAATCGAGTTTTAGGACGTAGCAGATTGATCGTTCCCCAGGAGTCATTATCATGACTCCTATGCCATAACACTGATCATTGGATGTTCCATCCGCGTAAATTTTCCATCTTATGGTTGGTTCTCTGCTACTCTTCGAAGTCATCTGAGGTAGTGAATTTGGGTGTGAGGTCTGCTAATTTCCGTCCTTGGATAGCCCTTCGTGGGAAATAAGTGATATCGAATTAGCTTAGTTCGATATTCTATTTAAGTAGTCTTTCAGACGTCTCAGGTCATTGTATGCCCTGTCGCAACGGCTGGTAGGCATAGACGTTGATGGGGTGAGCCTAAAAGTAAGAGTAGAGCTTTCATGATGAAATCAATAGAGATTGTGCTAGCTTTTGTAGCTTCGGGTTGATATCCAATGCATGGCTCGCGATAGTTAATGAAATCACATATGCATGTCAGAATGGGTCCAAGGGAACATATCATCATTTATTCAAAAAAATCCAACTAATTCTTCTATCATCATTGCACTGAGCTGTGATCCGATATTCAGCACCCGGAAAGGGTTGCCATGGCTGGCTGTAATGTCGACCGTCAGCTTAGCAGGTGCCATCCCAGATTCTTTGAGTAAAGATGTAACTATTTTGCATAACATTCAATGTGAAATATGGTTGGGACGGTCAATGTGATGGTTACTCTGGTCGAATCCTAGAGTCTTGTCATGAGTTGTTAAGTCAAATAATGAAGGGCTCTGAATGCTCTAATTGATTATCTGCAAATGGCCAAAGATAAGGCTTAAAAGCACGTTGAAGGAAATGTCGAGTAGGGGCCAGCCTCGAGTTGCGTGCAACTGCATAGCTAGGTCTTGCTATGAGTTTGAACTTGCTTGTATATTCGAGTAACGCATTTTCTATTCAATGCATTCATGATCCTTCACTCGCCCTTCGGGTTGGAGTGACAGTCAGTTGACCACAAGCTTTGGCATCGATTTAATGATTCCATCTCTAGGCATCCTTTCGGTCGTTGCCTTGAGTAGCTGTAAGCACTATATATAAGTTTTAATACTGAGCTATCGTAGCTAGTTTTTGGATGACCATGCGTCTTCTCCCAGTCTCGGGTTGATAAATGTACTGCATGGACGGTTGAGTCTCGTCCTAGCTATGTTTATGTTTTCACCTAAACTCCAAAGACATAGAGGTGATTGGTGAATAGTCGGTTCACATTCATCTTGCTTCTCGCTCGTGCCCACAGGTCTGGGGCATATACCGATAAGTAGGAAGGCCAGCCATGCCCACTTTAGCTTTACTCTCTTTCCCGTTGAATTATGGGATCATGTCAGTCGATGGGAGACTAGGTCTCACCTATCTTGGATTTTATCGTGGTTTTTCATTCCAAGAGGAATACTTCGATGCCATGTAAGTTTTAGGGCGTAATTTGGACAGTGGATGGTCATCCACGTCCACTTTGGTTCATGCTCTGTAATCAGATCTCGGGGTAAAGTTGGCTACAAATGCAGTCGGGTTATGCTCATCCAGTTTCATACTCCTCCTGACGAATCGAACAAGGGTGCTGGAGAATTTTTGACCAAGTATTCGTGGTTTACCCTCCTTTCCATACTCTGGGGGTCATAGTTTTTCAAAGAACATCCGAGTCACATTCGTATGTGCTTGGTGCGGATCGGCATTGACGCTTGGTCTGAGGTATGATATAGTAGGTTGCTCGTAGCTTTGGATGCCGTTTCGATTGGTTCTGTATTGAGGCCTCCCTGCAGTCGCTGCCTCAAGTTATAAAGAATGCCACGCTAGAGCTATAGTAAGCTGTCGTATTCGGCTTTTTAGTGTTTTGTACCCCTGCCCCCAGCATTGATTTGGCCAGGTCACTAGTTGGATGGTCGAACTCCATCCTCAGCGGGTTAATAATCCTCTTATCGATTCTAGGCCAAAGTTTGCGGAATAGAAAATGGTCGGAATCCACTCGTCTATTTATCAATGTTTATACACCACTCTACATTCGGGTGACTTAGTGTTATTCTCCCCCCGATTGACTCGCGCCCAATTTGTGTTCATGCTTCGGCCCACGCTCCGGGGACTTAGAGATTTGTCGAACGGTTTATGCTTTAGTCCATAGTTCGAGACGCAGAGATTTTTGTCAACTCGTTTATACTCTAGTTCGCACTATGGGAACTTAGAGTAATCTGGTCCGCTTCTGGGATTTAGGGATTTTTCTGAAGTCGTCTATAATCTAGTCCATGCTCTGGGGACTGAGAGTACTATAGTCCGCACTCTGGGGACGTAGAGGTTTTTAGTCATTTATACTCTAGTCCGCACTCAGGGACTTATAGTACTTTAGTCCGCATTCTGTCTCCCGTTCCAGAGGGTGAGACCCCCCGGATGGCTGAGAGTTTGCCTAAACCTGGTAGATAATCCTTCTCTTTAAGATTCTCTTTAAGATTTCGAAAGTCGTTATTCTTTATGCAGGACTATTGCATTCTAATGCTTGTTTTCCACGATTTTGTGCAGGCCGTTCTGACCCCGAGCCCACTCCGAGGAGCAATGTCGCCAAGGAAGTGGGGGAGAAAACAAGTGAAGCCACTCACGCATGGGAGGCTCCTGGTCCAGACGCTTAGGTGATCGGAGCGCTTGATGAAGACAAGTCTGAAACCTCCTCTCCTACCGACGGGGGTTATGAAGTAGAAATTACAAGCGCCTCTGAGCACACATCCGAATTGAGCATGGAGGAACGGCTCGAGATAGAGAAGGAGGAGACGGTCAAGGTAATAGTAGAGCCCCGAGTTGTGGACTTGGACGATCCTTTGAACAAGCCGTTGAAGGTCATCCTTCCTGGCGGGTCCAAGCCCATGGAAGGCCCCCGTACTCCTTCAGTTGCTACCCTTCTATCAAAGAAGAGTACCAAGGGTAAATGCTCTGGAGAGGAGCCGTCTGGAAAGAAGTTGAAGAAGCACAAGAAGTGATTACTATCCTCGTTCAACGAGAGTTAATTTAAGTCATGTAATTATTTTCATCTATTTCCTTAGTCCTTATAAATAAAATGTCGACTCCGAACTTTGGAGGGGTTGTAATAGAAACTCATTTCTGAATAAGGTTTAGTTCCTTTTTCTGTCTTACAAAAGGCTCTTATTGTTCAGTTTTATTTGTGATTGTGACTTTAATCCAAGCAGTTGTGAGTAACATAGACTTCTCAGTCCATCTTCATATAACTCGGAAACTCTTCGAGAGTCGTTGAACTTACATTCTGTGCTTCGAGCACTTAGAATACTTTCTAGCCCGTATGTCAGGGATTTGAAAAATTCAAGTCATCTTTGTCATAGTTCATATTCAGGGAACTTGGAGATCCGATTCGCTTATATTCGAGCCCGCACTCTGGGGAGTTAGAGTACTCCAGTCCGCACTCTGGGGACTTGGAGGTTTAAGTCATTTATACTCTAGTCCGCGCTCTGGGGAGTTAGAGTACTCCAGTCCGCGCTCTGGGGACTTGGAGGTTTAAGTCATTTATACTGTAGTCCGCGCTCTGGGGACTCAGAGTACTCCGGTCCGCACTCTGGGAACTTGGAGGTTTAAGTCATTTATACTCTAGTCCGCGCTCTGGGGACTCAGAGTACTCCAGTCCGTGCTCTGGAGACTTGGAGGTTTAAGTCGTTTATACTCTAGTCCGCGCTCTGGGGACTTAGAGTACTCTAGTCCGCGGTCTGGGGACTTGGAGGTTTAAGTTGTTTATACTCTAGTCCACGCTCTGGGGACTTAGAGTACTCCAGTCCGCACTTTGGGGACTTGGAGGTTTAGGTCGTTTATACTCTAGTCCGCGCTCTGGGGACTCAGAGTACTCCGGTCCGTACTTTGGGAACTTGTAGGTTTAAGTCATTTATACTCTAGTCCGCGCTCTGGGGACTCATAGTACTCCAGTCCGTGCTCTGAAGACTTGGAGGTTTAAGTCGTTTATACTCTAGTCCACGCTCTGGGGACTTAGAGTACTCCAGTCCGCACTCTGGGGACTTGAAGGTTTAAGTCGTTTATACTCTAGTCCGCGCTCTGGGGACTTAGAGTACTCCAGTCCGCACTCTGGGGACTTGGAGGTTTAAGTCGTTTATACTCTAGTCCGCGCTCTGGGGACTTAGAGTACTCCAGTCCGCACTTTGGGGACTTGGAGGTTTTAGTCGTTTATACTCTAGTCCGCGCTCTGGGGACTTAGAGTACTCCTGTCCGCACTCTGGGGACTTGGAGGTGTAAGTTGTTTATACTCTAGTCCGCGCTCTGGGGACTTAGAGTACTCCAGTCCGCAATCTGGAGACTTGGAGGTTTAAGTTGAGAGCAGTCGTATTTCCAATCTTTAATTTGTATTCATCTACTGTATCGAGGCTAATGTCGTCGAATGAACAATCGAACCACGTTTGCTCACGGAATGGGATTCTGCCCCTAGGATAAGGGATGGAATTTGAAAATTGGACGATCGATTCTCGTCCGCTTGGTGATTATAGCTCTTCCAATCAAGTCAAGGAAGGAGGTATATAACAGATGGTTGGATCACATCCATGTTGGGTTAGATAGCCAAATCTCTTACAATTTGCTCCGTATCTCCTTCTAGAAAATAAGGATAATAGATTGTTGAGTAGACAAAGTAAGTTGCATATGTTCCAAGGTGCAGTCGTGTCCATATATCGAGAGCGATGGTCAATGAGTAGGCAGTCCACCACAACTACTTCAAGTCGGGCTTTCGAATAACCTTTTGTGTTTGAGGTAGGATTTGATGTGTAGATGAACAAATCATGTCCACTCTAGACAGATTCCGGCGTAGAGTTTCAGGAGGGGCATCTGTATTTTTTCGAACTTTGTTCTATGACTCGATTTGAGTGGATGATCAGGCCATACCCATTCCAAGCCTTGCTTAGGTCTCCGAGTCAAACGTGGAGGTCGATGAATGAATGGTTGGTCATGTTGACTTTGTATTGGGCTCTGATCGTGATGAACTTTTCAATATTTAGTCCATAGCCCCAAATCAAAGGCATATGGTTGATGATGAGCGATTGAATTATGCTTGTCCAGATGTAACTCCACACGTCCGATCATGGACTGCGTAGATTGGTTGGCAACCAAATCTGAGTACCTGGTCACCTGCATCATTTTGAAAGTAGTTTAGTTCAAGCTAGTCGTAGTTCATAGAACAATTGAAATAGAGATGGAAATGGAAATAATTCAAAGAAGATTATGGTAAATCTCATTGATATGTGAAGCAGCATCATGTGCTCGCTATTCGACTCCGCCCCTGGCTCCTTTCAAAGGGATGTCGGCCGTCAACCGTCCAATTGATACTCATAGCCCTTTATTAATAGGCATCGGATATTCGCTGCCCGCCATTCTACAGGACTTGTACATACTATTGAAGCTTTCCTTTCTAGGTCATCTTTTCGATCACACCTCGGAGGTGTTTGTAATCGCCCGTGTTAGGATCAGTGAGCATTGGGGAATATACAACATTCCCCTGATTTTCTTTAGACTTTGGTGTACTCTCTCGAGGTTGGTTTCCAGTACCACTCCGAGTCGTGAGTCTTCAAGTAGAGGTTGTCAATTGAACCTTTCAAAGAGCATATGAGCTGAATTCTGAAGTCCTGTTTCGGCTACTGGGATCTACATCCTTAGCCAACGGGCCTTCATTGTTATTTTTCTTAGTATGCTCCACCTCACTTTAGTCCTGATTCATTTTGTAAAAGAAACGATCCATAGTCGTAGGAGGCTCTTTAGCTAACTAGCTGCCAAAATATATCTGGAGGTCGACTTTCCTCAAATGTGATTAGTATGATACCCTTGTTAGTATTTGGAATATATTGCTTAGTGCCAAACATTGGTTTGCTTGGAGTCACTAAATTCGAAGTGCTGGGTCAGCGAAGAATGGTGCTTGGAGTCATCTTGACGTTTGCTAGAGTCACATAATCTATGTTCTCCAACCTTTGGAAGTACCATTTGAATAGCGGTTGCTTGTCCATTCCCTTGATGTCGTTCATAAGCTGCCGCTAGATCCTCTATGCCCTGGTCAATCATGGGATGTCAGGGAAGTGGATAGAATGTTCCTTTATTAAGTTGAGTTTTGAACTCACTACTCGGAGGCACTGCGCTGCGGCTAGGTTTCGTACCCGAAAAATATATTTTTTGAAAATAAGGGTTGTACCCGATCCATATATTTTTTGTATAGGGACCAGTCAGATTGTTTTTTGAGAGAGAGATCGGTATACAGTGCATGGATCGGTCTGGATACTTCGTTCGGCATAGAAGTACCGTTCGGCATACAGAAGTACCGTTCGACATTGGGGCGTTCGGTGTTGGCATGTGGCTCAGCCAAAGCTGTTCGGCCAAGGCTGTTCGAAAGAGTGGATCGACCTGGAGTGGTTCGGCCAAAGCTGTTCGGCCAAGGCTATTCGGTAGAGTGGATTGGCCTGGAGTGGTTCGGCCAAGGCTATTTGTCCAAAGTGGATCGTCCAGAAGTGGTTCGGCCAAAGCTGTTCGGCATCCACACTGTTCGGCATTCCACACGTGTTCGGCATTCACACTGTTCGGCACAACTGAGTCGTTCGGCATACAATACCGTTCGGCATTACAGAGGCGCTCGACATTCATTCTTGTTCGGCACAACCGAGTCGTTCGGCATACACTACCGTTCGGCATTACAGAGGCATTCGGCCTAGAGGTATGGTCGGCCTGGAAGGGCGTTCGGCCTAGAGGTGTGTTTGGCCTGGAAGGGCGTTCGGCCTAGAGGTATGTTCGGCCTGGAAGGGCGTTCGGCCTAGAGGTATGGTCGGCCTGGAAGGGCGTTCGGCCTAGAGGTATGGTCGGCCTGGAAGAGCGTTCGGCCTAGAGGTATGGTCGGCCTGGAAGAGCGTTCGGCCTATGCCTTTTCTGGAGCGTTCGGCATACGCCTTTTCTGGAGCGTTCGGCATACGCCTTTTCTGGAGCGTTCGGCATACGCCTTTTCTAGAGCGTTCGGCATACGCCTTTTCTGGAGCGTTCGGCATATGCCTTTTCTGGGGCGATCGGCATAAGCCTTTTCTAAGGCGATCGACATAAGCCTTTTCTGGAGTGATCGGCCGAATTGCCTTCAGAGGAGGGTCGGCCTTCATTCAACTTGAGTGCAAACTTCAACGTCCAATCCTCAGATCTTGCGTACATCAGTGAATCCAATCTACGGCTATCAGCTTCCTTTAGATTTCTTTCAAATCTGAGTAGAATAGGAAGTTTTCTAGTAAACAACTGGATCTATCTCGCGAATATGGAAATCCACTAGTAGACGATGAGATCCATTCAAGCTGAGAATTCAATTCTCAGTGAAAGCACCAAAGTGTTAGCACCAAAATTGGTCACTAACCTCGTTGAGAAAGATTGTGTAGAGATGTAAGTGATGAAGTTAAATTAAACAAGGAAGAATATGCTAATTTAAATGCAGAAAGTAAGAACACCGGATTTATAGTGGTTCAGCGTAATTGCCTACGTCCACTTTGAGTTTTGATCTTTATTTCTTTCACAAGTAGTTGAATACAGATACAATCCATATATTGATGACTTGAATACAAGTTTGAATTAAAAAGAGGAGAGTAAAAAAATGGCAGAGTCTCCCCAGTATTCTCCAAAAAATGTCCATTTCATTGTGCCCCTGCCCTTTTATTTATAGAGGAAGATGGGTTGGACTTCCTTCATGGGCTTAGGAACAAGGTGCCTCTGTCCATAGTGGGAGAATCTGCGCACCAGGCCAGGCAGGCCGAATGCTCTTGCTTTATTATGGGCCTGACAACTTGCTACCACCTCCAGTCTCTCCTTGATCAGAATCTTATCTAGTGCTAATGATAATTTCTTCAACCGTCGTTTTGTAACTGGGCCAAGATGCCGGTTAACAAAGTGTAGATCGATTCCAGTTAGATTGAAACATATTTCCAAATAAATAATGTAGTTATTTAAAGGAAAGAAAAATAAAATAAAAATGAATTAAGAAAAAGGACAAGATTGAAAATTTAAAACTATCCTTAACTTAACTAAACCCGAACCCGTTTATTCTTTTCCCCTTTCTAATTTTCTTATGCTAGCCTGAATCCCCAAATACATTCACTCCTTTTCACCCATCCCCAAAAATCAAAAATCAATTCACGTTTTATTAAAGAAAATAAAATACTCTAATTTCTAAATCTATATTTGAGAAAAGTGGAGGCAACATCAACGACGAAGAGCTACGTCGTTGGGGTTGCGGTACGATATGGCGACATTTGTGGCACCTGAGCAAGTGCATAATCAGGGCTTGGATGGAGCTGGAGCTCGTGGAGACAATGGCAGCAGATGTCGTGACTTGAAGGTGATGGTTTCTGGCAATGCATGAAGTCCTATGCTAGTAGTGGTCGACACAACTTGGGTGGAGCTTGATGACGGCTGTTAGAGGCTCGTGAGGTTTGATGACATTGGCTAATGGAGGTGCTGCGATGTGGTAGACAAAGCGACGTTAACGTCTGCAACACTCTTTTATTCCTTAACTAGGTGAGTTTTTCAAACTCATGAATTCTATCTTTATTCCTTTGCATGATTGTGATTATCATTTGCTAAATTGGTTGAAGTTAATTTCCCATTTACATCAGTATCTTGTTGTTATGCATGAAATGAATTGTACTATCATTGCATATATTGATGGACTTGATTGGCTTGGAATATTGATTCCTTGAATGGCTTGATAGTATAAATTTACAAACGTAATTTTGTCCGTTTGTGAATTCAAACTTATTAGTATGTTAATACTTGTATATCGTCATGTGATCGAAGTTGTCGGAAAGCAACTCGAATCTCTAAGAAATTTTATATTATGGGATGATAATTATAGAGTGACGTTGGCTCAAAAAGATGCATTCTGAACGGATTTATTGTTTAAATGTTTTAAAAGATTCTCAAGTTGAGATTTTATCCATTTTGATCCTTGCCGAAATATAGTTTATAGAATATAGTTAAATTATACTAAAATCTTAACTTATTTCTTATTTCAAAATTCTATTCAAAGCGTTTAAAAATGAATAATATTTAATTATAAAACATTTTTAAATTTACTATTTTAAGTATATAATTTTTGGAAATATTTTAGAGCCAAAATATAAAATATAGTGTTATTTTATAAAAGCGATTATGAAAGTAATAATTTTAATTTTAAATGATTTTGTTATAAAAGAGGTTTAAATGATTTAGAAAGAGTTCCAAAAGCTTTTGTAAATAGCCAACTCTTCTTTAAAGTAAGTTTGTGGATTTAAAAGTGATTTTAGAAAATTATACCTTTGTATTAATAAAATTAGTTTAAAACTCTTTCATTTTATTTATTATGGATTTGAGATTTTAATGAGATTTCATGATTTTCTATGAAGCAAAGAATTTTAATAACGATTGAATTGTCAGATTGGTATGACACATTTCGTACAATTCTTTCGCTTATCATTATAATTTTTTAAATAGAGTTCGAGTGGAAATTACTAGCTTTTAGTAAATACTTGAATTTACTATTTAGTTTTAGACAGTTAGTTAAATTCTTGTGATTACCTAAGTGACAGTATTTAATGCTCAGAGTTGTATTATCTTAGAGTACTCGGATTTCTTGCTGATAAACCCCCAAGATAAGATGACTTCTTTTTCAACGACCTGAGAGTCGATACCATGCTTAGATTTGGTAGGTAGGTCTCTTTCGGTAGATCTGTTTATGGTATAAACATAGGCTATCTCTTTTGGAAGGCAGGTGTTTACATGCATCGTAGTCTATAGACCGGATGACTATAACCCATTAGTTTATTTTTGTTTTATATAGTTAGACGATGTTTACCTCTTTCGGTAGGTAAATTTGCATATGACAGATTAGGTACATGATTGCTCTTTTCTTTGAGTGATGTCCCTAATTTATAGTCTCTTTCGATAGGGTTCCTTTCTATGCAGCGAGTCTCTTTCGGTAGATCTTATGTCACTATATTAAACTAATATAGACTACCATTATTATTTTGTTAGTGATGATTATTTCTTCGGAGATTTTACGATTGGATCTTTTGGTATCTTTTGACTCTGGAAAATTTTGAATTATTATCACCATATTTTTTATGATAGTCCATTTGAGATTTGATATGGATTTATGAAATGGTGATTTGATTTGATATGCCTTATTGTGGTTAATTGGTTTTAGGCATATTTTGAGATGACTTATTTTATGGTTAAGTCATAAATGGTATATGAAATGGTGTTTTTAATTCATATGCCTTATTACGATTATTTTTTCTATCATATTTTTATTATGGCTTATTTATTGTTAAGTCGTATATTTATGATATCAGTATCTCACCTTTTTGTTAGATATAGTCCGACCCCTTTATTTTTAAAATAGTTAGGTCAGACCGAGACTGTACAGGTACAAGGACTCGTTGACCTTTGGATTTTGAGCTAGTATTGAAGTAGATTATTTTGACCGTTTTAGTTTACTTCATCCTTGTATATATTGACATTAGGAGTATATGTCATGTATATTATCTAGTAGTCATTGTGTACCCAATGTAGTAATATTGGATGTGACGTATATGTTAGGTGAGTCTAGTACTGATGTTTTGCAAACTCACATTTTATTATGTATACGATGTATATTATTCCCTTGTGATCTATGATTCTGATTAATTTATATTATGTATTCTTCTGAATATTTTTAAATTGGCGTGTTTATTACTTTGTATTGATAATGTACACATCAAATTTTCAGTTCAGATCCTTGTAATGGTGATAAAGATGTGTCAATGTTTGTTCAAAGATATGTTCACATTTGATCGCCCTTAACTAGCCGTATTCTCAGTGTTATTAGACAACATTACTTGTAACATTCTTTAATAGTATGAGGATAATAGTGGAGTCGTTATTCCCACCCTCCTATATCACAGGTCCATGGCATACTAGTAGTACCTTAGGTATTAGTTTTGATGATAATAACTATAGACATTATATAAAATATAAATACTGATGTTTTATCAAGTTATATATAGTATATAGAGTAGGATATTAGACAGGTGTTGATTAAGAAGACTGTACAATATCAAGAGTAGATTCAAGATGCTGATATAGAGTTTCAAGAGTTGGAGAATGAAGACTCATGAGTATTGGAGAGTTCAAGATTTCAAGATATTCTAGATAAATTATAGAGTCATAGAATTTATGTTAAAACCTTGATAGCACATTCCCGATCTTTCTCTCCTTCTCTAATTTTGTTTTAAATTGTTTTTCAAATATCCTGGTTTTAAAATAATCGTTTTAAAATATTTATCAAAATGATTTTCAATCTCTTATACTTATAAAGATATTATTTTAGTGTTTTTAAGTTTTTTTATATATATATATTGAATTTTTGTTTATACTTTAATAAGTTATAATTATATTGATTTTATATATATTATTTACATTATAATAAAATTTTCAAAATTATTATATAAAGTTTTATTATGATTAAAATATATGTAAACTATGCTTAAATGATTTTACAAAGTATCAAACTATTTTACAAAATAATGAGTTTTGAAAATAATGTGTTAAATTATTTTAAATTTTAAAAAGAGTACGTCGACATACTCTATGTATGTATGTCGACATAGTGGCCGATTTTTTAAAACTTAAATTTCAAAAGAAGTGTATTTTCATCGTATCTCTTCATGAATGGATATGACTGTTATTCCTCTATAAATATTAGACTTCCAAATGAATTTTTGGACCATAATTTTCTTATTCATCTCTCCTCCTTCCACTCTCTTATTATCTAAATCATAATATCCCAAACTCTGTTGAAATTCAACCAGAATCAAATACAATCATCACTAGTTTGATTCTTCCTCGTCTACTCTCTGATTTCTCTCATCTCTCTCACTCAAACCAAGATCAAAGTGCTATTCAAGAGTTATAGGATGAATTATAATCAAGATCGAAGATCTGAGTCTGTAAAACTCTATCAAATCATACTGCTATATTTGTGATGTGGTTGTAGCCCGTAAAATAAATTGGGTATGCTTAGTAGCCCGTAAATTTAGTGGGTGTGCTTGTAGTCCAAAAATCATGTGACTCTACCCTGAGGTCAGGAATTTGGAGGGTGTGTCTCGTAGCCTTGAAATCAAGATTGTATTTGTATTACTAGTTGAAAATAAATCCATACAAGGAATTACGCGGGACTGGATGTAAGGTAACTCAATATAAAATCCCGGTGTGTTCTTTCCCTTTTACTTTTATTGCATTTACTTTTATCTACACTTTGATTCTATGATTGTTCATGTGATTGATAATTACATCATTCCAAGTAGAATCTTAAAGAATTTGAAAAATATTCATATAATCCATTAAACACTATTCACCCTCCTTTAGTGTTAATTTAGCCTTAAGATAACGATTCCGCTGACTCACATTTGGTATCGGAGCATTGGTTTTTAAAGTATTCATAATATGATTTTGAAAAAGTTTTAATAGCATTTTTGATAATATTTTTAACACTATTTTTGAGAAGATAATTTGCAAAATCACCCTAATGTTGTTCATAAATTTGCATATATTTATTATAAAAAATCACGTGATCTTTTGAAAAGGTATGAATTGCAGGAACAAATGTGTTACATAGCTTTGATGAACATACACCTGATGATCAAACTCTAAAAATCAAAAAGGACAAATGGCTATTAGATAATGGATGCTCAAGGCATATGATTCAAAATCAAGAAATTTTGAAAAATATAGTTTACAAAGATGGTGGATCAGTAAATTTTGGAGACAACTCTAAAGGATATGTGATTGGCATCAACAATGTCGATAATTCTAAAACTCCTACTATTTCTAATGTTTTCTTAGTTAGGAATTTAAAGCATAATCTGTTGAGTATTAGTCAATTGTGTGACAAGGTTTTCAAAATTAAATTCGTAAAAGGTAAGTGTCATATTAAAGATATTGAGTCAAACATTATCTTTGAAGGTATTAGGGAACAAAACATCTATATATTAAGTATGAAAATCCCAAATGATAATTCGTAAAAGATTTGGTCATTTGCATATCAAACTAATATCTAAAATTGCTAAAAATGATCTAGTTAGAGGTCTTCCTAAAATGAATTTTAAAATTAATAACATATGCGGTGCATGTTAATTAGGAAAACTTAGAAAAAGTTCTTTTAGATCAAAAGATATGATTTCTACTTCTCAACCCCTTGAACTTCTTCACTTTGATCTTTTTGGTCCCCTATAAATACAATGTCGAGGATTATTCTTGGTTTACCTGGATGATTTTCTTAAAACTTAAAAGCGATGCTTTTGAAAATTTTAAAATCTTTGTTAAATGAATTCAAAATTAAACGACTAGTAGAATTAAAACTATTCAGAGTGATCATGGTAGAGAATTCGAAAATAAAAATTTTGAGAATTTTTGTAATAAGAAAGGTATAACTCATAACTTTTCATTTTCAAGAACACCACAACAAAATAGAATGGTTGAACGTAAAAATAGGATGATTCAAAAGTGCGCTAAAACAAGGATAAACGATAGTAATTTACCTAAAAAATGTTGGGCTGAAGCAGTTGGTACGACATGTTATATATTAAATAGAATTCAATAATACCATTAACTAAGAAAACACCATATGAATTATTCTATAATAAAAAGCATAAAGTACCATACTTTAGAGTTTTTGGTAGTATTATTCTATTTTTAAATACTAAAGATAATTTGATGCTAAATCAGATAAAGGAATCTTTATTGGATATTCAAATAGAAGTAAAGCTTATAGAGTTTTCAATATTAGAACTAATACTATTAAAGGGACCTTACATATCTCATTTGATGAATTTTTTTAATTTTATAATCCAAATATTGATGAAGAAGAAAACATTGACAACCTAAATGAAATTAGTAATAATGAGATTATCAAAATGAAAATAATAATAATTCAAAAAATTCACATCCAAATAAAAGAACGATATACTTGAAAGATTATCCTATAGAAAATATACTTGGAAATAGTGAATCTGTTGTTATAACTAGAAATCAACTAAATAAAATGAATAACGTTGCTTTTATTTAACTATTGAACCAAAAAATCCAAAGAAAACATCAACTAATGATTCATGGATTCTTGCTATGCAAGAGGAATTGAATCAATTTATAAGAAATGATGTATGGGAATTAATCCAAAGACCCGAGGATAAATCCATAGTAGGAATTAAATGGATATATAGAGAAAAATGAATGATCAAGGATAGGTTGTGAGAAATAAAGCTCGATTAGTTGCACAAAGTTATTGTCAAGAAGAAAGAATAGATTTTGATAAAACCTTTGCACCCATAGCAATATTAGAAGCTATACAAATTTTACTTTCTTTCGCTAATCATAATAATTTTAAGTTAATAAAATGGATGTTAAAAGTGCATTTTTAAATGGTTTTATTAAAGAAGATGTATATGTAGAACAACCCCCACTTTTTAAGATGAAAAACTACCTAATCATGTTTACAAATTAAAGAAGACTTTGTATGGTCTGAAACAGGCTCCAAGATCTTGGTATGACATACATAAATTCTATCTATTACAATCGAATTTTGAAATATGCAAAGTAGATAGTATACTTTTTATTAAAAGAAATAAAAATAATATTCGGTTAATACAAATATATGTAGATGATATCATTTTTGGATATACCAACGATAAACTAAATAAGGAATTCTCAGAAATAATGACTAAGTAATTTTAAATGAATCATATGGCTAAATTATTTTCTAGGATTACAAATAAAATAACTAAGTAATTGAAACACCCCACACCCCTTAATATACCCAAAAGGACACATTAAAAGGCGTGGTGCATTGTAGGTATAGCTGAAACTAACAGAGAATAAGATTCACAAGACAAAAATAGGTAAAAACAGCGGAAGTTAAAATAATAACTTATTCAAGACAAAAACTTCATAATTGTTTCATAAATCAAATAAGTCAAATACCAAATACACACATATGTCTCAAAACCCAAGATGTCTCAAAAAAACTCATAGTCTCAAAAATCTGAGTATATAATATCCCTCATAATAAGCTAGTACATAGAAAAAGCTAAAACTAGAATAAAAGAAATACATGGTAGAAACCTTCTCCAAGAAGCCTCTGAGCAACTGCAACTTACTGCCCTCTCTCTTGATTGCCTATGGGGGGAAAGGGGAAAATAGAGGAGTGAGTCAGACTAAAAGTCCGGTGAATGATAGTAACTACTAAAATCTTTAAGCAAAGTAAAAGTAATAGACTCTTCAATAGTTCTAGTATATATAAAAGGAAACAAAGGAAATAGGAGAGATAAAGTTGGAAATGAATACGAATTAACTAGTACTCAATTAATAAGATAGGTTAACTTTGATTGTTTGCGCTTATCCTTGATAGCTGCTTTGATTAGGCTGAAGTCCTAATCCTACCCTTTGATCGGTCTGCTACTCTATAGAATCTATTGTGGACCGGACAATCCCTACATAGTATACTTTGGTGTCTACGAAAGACACACTTACTAAGCGCTTGGAACTCATAACGATTTATGAACTATAACTGAAAGCCGCACGCGTGACCACCACTAAGTTCACATTCCTGTTGTTCCCTCTTTTGACCTTTTATTTACCCTACACAGCATAAGCGTGCCCCTCGCCTCACTTCAGGATTAGGTGAAGCACATCGTCTCACTTTAGGGTTATGTGAAACACCGTGTCCATAGAAAAATAAGGGAAATGCTGTTGATACTGGTCCCTAACAAATAAAAATCTGGTTGTGCCCCTTGTTCAAATCCCCTTGATTTGAACCACCATAGATTGACTGTATACTACCACTATAAGCATAAGCGTATCCCTCGCCCCACTTCAGGGTTATGTGAAGCACCCCGTCTCACTTCTGGATTATGTGAAACACCGTTACCATAGAAATATTAGGGGAATGCTATTTGGTACATGTCTTACTCTTATCTTTGCTTATTAACTTAGATAAATTATCTAAATAAGCCTTTATTTTTTTGTCAATTACTATTATCGCTTATTAATTTATCCTAAGTTTTAAAATAAGCACCATAGTTTCCATAATTTGCCATAGTTTCCATAGTTTATCAATTCATAACTTACGTTATAATCATGCTTATTACTTAACCCAAGGTCTAAGTGTGAAAATAAGCTTCTTTCTTCTTTTATTCTTTTTAGTTATAATTCTAGGTTATAACTAGTCCAATCTTCTTAATTCAATCCAATTAATATAATAATTAGGCATAATTTCAGTCCAATTCCATTTATATTGCAGTTTTTGTAATTTACATCTTATGTTCCATTATTTCAGATTTCTTATAATTTAATCCAATTTCGCGTTAATTCTATTCTAATCCATACGCGAAGAAGAAGGAGGAATAAAAGAAAACTGAAACTAGAAGGAAATCCAAGGCGTAGGAAGAAGATGTAAATAACGCATAAATAACAGTAGATAAATTAAAATACTGTAAATAAACTGTAATTAAATGGGAAAAGCTATAATTAATAGAAATAAACTAAAATTAGCTCAAAAGAATAGCTAGAAGGAATAGACTGAAAATAATTCTAAAAACTGTAAATAAATTACTAAAAAGGTTACTCCAAAAATCGTAGTTAAACTACAACTATTGGAAACCCTATTTTAAATTACTTAAAAATCTAAATAATTACAATCACTCACCTTTGGTCCTTAGGTTTTCCCTTTAGGTCTTCCCGGATCCACTTGAGGGTCTTAAAATATTTTTTATTAATAACGATTTCCTCCTTGGAAAATTATTCCGCTTAGGGTCCTTCCTAAATAGGTGAACCCAATTGGAGAAAATCTTAGAATGAGAAAAAGTGCTAGGCCTAGGGTTCTATTTATAGGGGTAGTAGTGGATATCAGACCATTGGATTTGGGGATTGAATAGGATGCAACCACGTCATAGGCTGAATAGGGGCCATCAGATGCTTGAATGGAAGAACCAGATCAGTTTAAACAATGCAAAATACATGTAAAGTTGACTAAATATTCGAACGAACGTTCGTTCGTTCGCCCCAATAGGCAGGCGGGTCGACCGGGCGGTCGACCGCCTTTGTGCCCAGGTCGACCGGCCGGTCGACCTGGCCTATTAAATTTTTTTATTTTTTATTTTTGTTTACTCCGTTTCTTGCCCATATTAATCCGGATTATGATGTTCTATATATGGAAATTGATCAGAAAATTACCATGGACACAATGGTGCAACTCTCGTGGCTCAATTCTGATAATTTCACAAAGGCATTTTACTATTTAATTAATTAACGAATTAATTATTACGGGTTAAATTTCGGGTTGTTACATTCCCCCCTCCTTAAGAAATTTCGTCCCCGAAATCTCTAAGGATAAAAGAATGTATTAAATGTTTTCATGCAATTCTACAACCAACTACTCAATCATCAACCTTCATCCATTGTCCTTAAGTTTTTCTAATGCAATTTATGATACTTATGCAATTAGTGTAATGTAAATGTCCCTAAGTAATGCAAAAGATTAGGCAGTCCACTGATTCAGTTGACCTCCTTTTATGCATTCATGTCTGTGCCATGTATCCAAATGAATGCAAAAATTCCCTAATGATAACTGATAGTTCTATATGTGTGCTACAAACAGCATTCAAATGCAACAACCATGTTATAATCATCCATTTATAGCAACCATAGAAATAAATTAAAAATGCACACACATCTATATACATATGTTCTACTATCCTAGTTAGGCAGATCCCTAAAGAATAATAGTGTCAAGTGTACCTGTATGCGTCCATTAGCATCCACTAGCAAACACTTGCAATCACTAACATACATCATTCATAACATGTTCTATTAACATGTTTACATCAAATCCTACCATCCATAGGTTAAATCCTAAGTTCTACCCGCCCAAAGAATAATAAAGGAAAGAACCTATTCAAAACTAAAGATGGAAATAAGAAATTCTAAAAACTTATTATCAAAGGAATGTGGATACGAAATACGAATTTTCTCCCAATCAAACCAATCCTTCCCAAAGTCTTCTTAATTATGTCGGAACCAAGGCAATCCATCTATAGACCCTATCCAATGCGAAGGCGACTTGCGCGGTCTTTCATAAAGAGCTTCGAAAGGTGCATCTCTACTACTAGCTTGAGAATATCTTATGTGAATTCCACTAAAGAAAAATGCTTTTCCCAAGTTCCTCCAAAATCAAGAATAACCATTCTCAACCATGCGTGCCTTACTACCTTACTCATTTCACTTTACTGTCTTCTTTAGTCTGCACACATGAATCAACATTCCTAGGTTCTTACTAGTGTCCTATACATTCCACGGGAACTTCTATCATTACTTCCAAAAGTAATCACTGCTATCCCCTACATGGTCTTGCATTTTTTCCGTTACACCTAGGAAATGATTTCTCTATACTCCATATTTATAAGAGTTTGGTTAGGAATTTATCGTTTCAAAAACTAAGACTTCTAAATTTTCAAAACATCAAATCCCAAAATCTTTGTCTTTACAAAGTGTTATTTTTGAGTTTCTATTAAATTCAAAAATACTTGGTTACTTAACATTATTTCCCAACCTAAAGGGAAATACTTTCAAATTCTAAGTCAAAAACTTATTCCTCGTTTTATTTTAAAGACCTTTTCAGTTTTCTATAAAAATTTGAATTTTCAAATTCTACTTTTATTAAGTTTTTCATTTCCAAAAACTTACTTACTTTTTCACCAAACCATTTTCTTTTAAAATATCTTTAAGCTGTTTTTATTTTTTTCGAAACATCCTCTTATTATACCTCACGGTCTCATACCTTAATGTATTGGAACTACTTTCTCAAGTGAGAAATTATTAACGCTAAAATCTTCTATGAACCTTTTAAAAAAAGAATTTCATGTTTATATGAAATTACAAGGAACTTATTTTATATTTTTCGAAATAGGCTATACAAAATATGGTGCTTTTCATACCTTGTATATCCTTTCATGTATTCCTTGTAACTTGCACAAAACATTTTTATTGGTTTCATAGAAAATCATACCATTATTCTTTTCATTCCTATAGATTAAAGTATGTTTAATTTATATTCTTCCATGATAAATATTTTCTAATACCTAACTTACACATTTTCCTTTCAGAAAAACTCATCTTCAAAACTGTTTTAATATTTCCATAACTGCAAAAACACTTCCTTATAGTTATTAAAAATTATAAGTGTACTTTACAAACCATTTTATTTCTATACTTAGAAATTATCCTTTAAAATACATTTTTATTTGGGTTAAAACGGATGTTGTGTAAAACACCGTTACTACAACCCAAAAATACTAGTGTATGGATTCAATTAAATAAATACCAATAAATCTCATATACCTATGTAAAAATATTTCTCTTGGGAGTCACTTACTGTAACAATAGTGTTATAGCCTACGCTCCACTTATTTTTCTCGAAAACATTTATTACAACAATAAAAGTTGTAATTTACGTTTTCGATACTTGATACACTCTAGGTTTTCATATTTAAAATCTTTGTTTACTTACAAAGAAACTAGTGAATATATATATATACATTCCATAATTCTTCAAAAAGAATTCCAATTTTTCATTATATAAAAACCAACTTAAATTTCATACCATTCTTCAAAAACCCCATATTCTTCTAAAAGAAAATATTAACAATGAAAGTTTTCAATTCTAACAATTAAAATTTTTGTTTCTAAATTTCAAAATTTTCATTTTATCGGGCTTGGCATAAAGTGGATTTTGTCCTTACTAACCTAGGAGTACTTTTCTTAAACCTTGGAAATCCTATTTCCTTACTAAAGTCTTTCGTTAGATTTATTTCAAGGTACTACCGTTAAATCCACTTATATGAAACAATTATAATTTCTGTAATTATATACACATGGGTTTTCATCTTTTCTTATCAACTGAACCTATTGTACAACCCCCAATCTTTGCCTACCTCTCTTTGGATTTCCACAGTCTGATCCTAAATGTACAAAACCGTTTCTTAAATCCCTACCATGTGTAGACATTCTCTATGCCCCGATAAATGCACTTCAAAAGTGATACTTCAAGAACTCTGTCTTCGGCTGATGAACATGAAGCATACGCAGAACCTCCTTTAGATGAATAACATGCTCTTCCATACTTCTTAGAAAACACCAAAATGTCGACCATGAATACCACCACGAACTTTATTTAAGGACATCTCTAAAAACATGGTTCATCAAATCTATAGAATAGGCTGGGACATTGGTTAGCCCAAAAGACATAACCAACCACTCAAAGAATCCGTCGGGTGTCCTAAATGCGATCTTAGCAATGTTGTCATCGGCTACCCTAAGTTAATGAAATCCAATGGCCAGACCAAGCTGAGAAAATACTGAAGAGCCAACTAACTGGTCGAAAAGATCATCTAATTTAGGGAGTGGATAATGGTTCTTCTTTGTGAGCTTAGTCAATTCTCTATAGTTAATGCAAAGTCAAAGAGAACCACCTGCTTTGGTAGCGAAGATGACTGGCGCTCCCTATTCTAATATGTTTCTTCTTATGAAACCTTTCTCAAAAGCTCACAGATCTGCTTGCTCAATCCCTTCCTTTCTCTAGGATCCATATGCCCTACGGGTAATGCCACTGGCTAGCAAAATAAATTCTGAAGTCAATATCTCTCTTAGGGGGGTAGTCCCCTAAACTCCTCAAAGATGTCTAGAAAATCTTTGATGACATGAACCAAATCTAACTCTAATGATGATGAATCGAGGGAATAAAGGAAGCTCAACATAATTGACCCTTGCGAGTCGCAAGAAATCTCGAGAGTCCTACTGATGCATGTCTCTAATCTAACGACTCTCCTCTCGCAGTCTAATATAGCTCCATATGTGGATAGCCCATCCATACCCAAGATCATCCTATACCCCGAGAATCCCAAAACATAAGTGTCGTAGTAGAATTCTACGCCTAGGTTATAAATTTTCAAACCCCTACCAACCATAGACAAGGGTGTCGATCCTCCTATGGGGTTTGAAACAAAGATGGGGTCTACTACTAAAGAAATGTCCAAGTGCAAACAATCCACATGAGAACTAGAGATAAAAGAGTGTGATGCTCTAGAATCGAAAAGAGTCCCAATGAGAAAATCAAAAATAGAAATCAAATTTTCCTACCTAAATTTAGTCTACTGTTGGAAGGCGTTGTATCCAAGGTCTGGATCAGTGCTACCGGTACACCCGCACCCTGCCCCGTCTACTGGGGGTAACTCCTTCTCCAATGACCAGGTTGCCTGCAACTATAACACCTTCCCCTCATCTTCTCTTTCTTGTAGTCTCTTGCGTAATGACCAATTATTCTGCAACTATGGCACTTTACTTTTTTTCTTGATTCGCTTCTGAAGGTCTTCCCTTTTCCTCTTATCCTTCTTGCCCTTCCACCATGGCTTCTTAGAGCTTGTAGGAACCCCCTTAAGCTCTTCTTCTAGCTGCCAAGATATAGGTTGAACACTTTGTCGGACCTCCAAACCTAACCGCCTAAACCTTTGCTCCATATTCTCAAAACTAACCCATGTCTCCTTGGAATCCTTCATGCCAGAAAACGTTCTGCCTCCTATACTAGTGAAGTCCTTGCATATCTCAGAAAAGGAAGCTGATGTGGGTGGATTAAAAGGATTTCCACCTACTGGTGTTGTATTGGGCACTTGCCCTTGCACCTCTGGTACCGTAGCTCTACGGAACCAGTTAGCCATTCTATGCAAAGAAAAGAAAATTTAGGCTCGAAAGAAGATTGCACTGGACCTGGAGGGGATTTTTATAAAAACTCTTTTATTCTTAAAAACATTTCTAAGAGTTTTTTTCTGAAAAATACTTTTTAAAACAAGTTATTTCAAAAATTCTTTATTTTTAAAATAAATTTTTAGGAATCCTGTAACCTTAGGCTCTGATACCAAGTGAAACACCCCACACCCCTTAATATACCCAAAAGGACACATTAAAAGGTGTGGTGCGTTGTAGGTATAACTAAAACTAACAGAGACTAAGATTCACAAGACAAATATAGGTAAAAATAGCGGAAGTTAAAATAATAACTTATTCAAAACAAAAACTTCATAATTGTTTCATAAATCAAATAAGTCAAATACCGAATACACATATATGTCTCAAAATCCAAGATGTCTTATAAAAACTCATAGTCTCAAAAATCAAAGTACATAATATCCCTCATAATAAGCTAGTACACAGTAAAAGCTAAAGCTAGAATAAAAGAAATACATGGTAGAAATCTTCTACAAGAAGCCTCTGAGCAACTGCAACTTACCGCCCTCTCCCTTGATTGGCTATGGGGGAAAAAAGGGAAAATAGAGGAGTGGGTCAGACTAAAAGTCTAGTGAATGATAGTAACTACTAAAATCAGTAAGCAAAGTAAAAGTAATAGAATCTTTAATAGTTCTAGTATATATAAAAGGAAACAAAGGAAATAGGAGAGATAAAGCAGGGAATAAGTATGAATTAACTAGTACTCAATTAATAAGATAGGTTAACTTTGATTATTTGCACTTGTCCTTGATAGCTGCTTTGATTAGGCTGAAGTCCTAATCCTACCCTTTGATCGGCCTGCTACTCCATAGAATCTACTGTGAACCGGACGCTCCCTACACAGTATACTTTGGTGTCTACGAAAGACACACTTACTAAGCGCTTGGAACTCATAACGATTTATGAGCCATAACTAGAAGCCACACGCGTGACCACCACTAAGCTCGCGTTCCTGTTGTTCCCTCTTTTGACCTTTTATTTACCCTAGACAGCATAAGCGTGTCCCTCGCTTCACTTCAGGATTATGTGAAGCACCTCGTCTCACTTCAGAGTTATGTGAAACACCGTGTCCATAGAAAAATAGGGGAAATGCTGTTGGTACTGTCCCTATCAAACAAAAATCTAGTTGCACCCCTTGTTCAAATCCCCTTGATTTGAACTACCATAGATTGACCGTTTACTACCACTATAAGCATAAGCGTACCTCTCGCCTCACTCCAGGGTTATGTGAAATACCTCGTCTCACTTCAGGACTGTGCAGTTAATGCCCCGCTATTACCCCGCTATAACCCTGCTATATCTCATAGCGGATTTCTACCGCTACGATTTTTCCATATAGCCTCAAATATAGCCTTTCCACTTTAAGCCCCGCTATTTCCGCTATATCTCGGTATTCCCGCTATATTCCGTTATTTCAGCTATATCTTCTTTAAAAGAAATGAATTAGAAAATGACATTTATACATCATAAAAATTATGAAATTAATTTATTTAATTGAATTTTTAATATATTTTCAAAAATGAAAATACTATAATATTCTACTAAATTCAATTATGTTATATAATAGTTTTACATTTATTTACAGTATATTCGCACATGTTTTTATTTAAAATTATTTATGTATAAATTATAATTCAATTGAATGTTAGTTTTTTTTATTTAATTAACATTTATATACTTGTAAAAACATTAAGTATGAGTTTTATATGCTATTTTAGATTCATCTGCTATATCCCACTATATCCTCGCTGTATCCCTGCTATGACTTTTTGCACCTCCGCCGCAATGCATCTGCCGAGCACTTTAACTACACAGCTTCAGGATTATGTGAAACACCGTAACCATAGAAATATTAGGGGAATGCTATTTGGTATAGGTCCTACTCTTATCTTTGCTTATTAACTTAGATAAGTTATCTAAATAAGCCTTTATTTTTTTGTCAATTACTATTATTGCTTATTAATTTATCATAAGTCTTAAAATAAGCACCATAATTTCCATAGTTTACCATAGTTTCCATAGTTATCAATTCATAACTTACGTTATAATCATGCTTATTACTTAACCCAAGGTCTAAGTGTGAAATAAGCTTCTTTCTTCTTTTATTCTTTTTAGTTATAATTCTAGGTTATAACTAGGCCAAACTTCTTATTTCAGTCCAATTATTATCATAATTAGTTCAGTCCAATTATTATCATAATTAGGCATAATTTCAGTCCAATTCCATTTATATTACAGTTTTTATAATTTACATCTTATGTTCCATTATTTCAGATTTCTTATAATTTAATCAAATTTTGCGTTAATTCCATTCTAATCCATACGCGAAGAAGAAGGAGGAATAAAAGAAAACTGAAAATAGAAGGAAATCCAAAGCGTAGGAAGAAGATGTAAATAACGCATAAATAACAGTAAATAAATTAAAATACTGTAAATAAACTGTAATTAAATTAAAAAAGCTATAATTAATAGAAATAAATTAAAATTATTTGAAAAGAATAGCTAGAAGGAATAGACTGAAAATAATTCTAAAAACTATAAATAAATTACTAAAAAGGTTACTCCAAAAATCATAGTTAAACTACAACTATAGGAAACCCTATTATTTTAAATTACTTAAAAATATAAATAATTACAATCACTCACCCCTGGTCTTTAGCTCTTCCCTTTAGGTCTTTCCGGATCCACTTAAGGGTATTAAAATATTTTTATTAATAACGATTTCCTCTTAGGGTCCTTCCTGAATAGGTGAACCCAATTAGAGAAAATCTTAGAATGAGAAAAAGTGTTAGGCCTAGGGTTCTATTTATAAGGGTAGAAGTGGATCTCAGACCATCGGATTTGGGGATTGAATAGGATGCAACCACGTCATAGGCTGAATAGGGGCCATCGAATGCATGAATGGAAGGACCAGATCAGTTTAAACAATGCAAAATACGTGTAAAGTCGGCTAAATATTCGAACGAACGAACATTCGTTTGTTCGCCCAAATGGGCAGGCGGGTCGACCGAGCGGTCGACCGCCTTTGTGCCCTGGTCGACCGGCCGGTCGACTTGGCCTATTATTATTATTGGTATTTTTTTATTTTTGTTTACTCCGTTTCTTGCTCATATTAATCCGGATTCTGACGTTCTATATATGGAAATTGATCATAAAATTACCACGGACACAATGGTGCAACTTCCGTGACTCAATTCCGATAATTTCACAAAGGTATTTTATTATTTAATTAATTAACGAATTAATTATTATGGGTTAAATTTTGGGTTGTTACAGTAATGAACTCCCATGACAACTATTGAAAAATTTAATAAAGAAGAAAATTCAAAAGACGTAGATCAAAAATTATATAGGGGAATGATTGGATCACTATAACTGCTAGTAGACCTGATATATTGTATAGTGTTTGTCTCTATGCAAGATATCAATCTTAGCTTAAAGAAACTCATTTAAAATCCGTAAAATGAATTTTGACATATGTAAACAAAACATTAGACTATGGACTCTTTTATCCAAAAGAAGACTCCTTTGAATTAATTTCATATAGTGGTGCTGACTATGCTAATTGCAAATCAGATCAAAAAAGTACAAGCGGAACTTGTCACTTTTTTTGATACTCTCCGGTTTCTGGTTTAGTAAGAAGCAAACTCTGTTTCTCTATCTACGACAGAAGCAGAATATATTTCAGCAGCATTAGCATGTTCACAGGTTATCTATATGCAATAAACATTAAAAGATTTTAGTTTAAATTTACTAAATCACCAATATAATGTGATAATATAAGTGCGATCAATCTATATAAAAATCTAACTCATCATGCTAGAACTAAACATACTGATATAAGACACCATTTTCTAAGAGATAATGTAAACAAAGAAATAATATCACTTGAATTTATAAACATTGAAAATCAAATAGTTGATATATTAACAAAACCATTGAATCAAACATCTTTTACTAAGTTGAGAAGAGAGTTAGGAATTTGTTCTCTATCAAAAATATAAAAATAATGAAGTAAAAATTACAAAATATAAAGAAAAACAAAATAATCAAAATTATAACATATATGTCGACATATCCCATCCCCCTATGTTGACATATAACGGTATTTTTTTGTTTTTTAAATTTCCCTCTAAAATTCAAATTGATGGTTATATAATAATCAAATGTCGACTTTCTTCTTCATTTCTCTGTTTTCTCTCTGTTTTAATCTTTTGAAACAAATAAACCATGGCCTCCTCTAATCCCAAACATTCTAGAGAAGAGAATTCATCGTCTTCCTTCCCTTCTTCTACCAAAAGTCCCTTCCAGAACACTAATATGGCCAAAGTTATTAAATTGGAGGAGTAATGAAGAATGTTCTGAAGACGTTGACTAAAATACAAGCTGTATAAGTTTATATATCCAAAGAACAAGAGAAACAATGTAGAATTCTTCGTAATTTGCAAAAATATATATTGGATAATTCTACGAATCCAATAGTTATTGAAGATGATTCTGCAAAATTAGCCATTCATAACCCCATTCAAGGCAGCGATGATGAGAAAGAAGAGGAATAAGAAGAAGAGGAAGAAAACATAAAGAAAGACGATGAAGTCCGATGCGTCAGAGAAGTATGTTTCGATCGAGAGGAAACCTTGTCAAACAAAAGGGGAACTTTTGCCTTCATTATCCTCATTGTCCTATTCACAAATCCCCGATCACTAGGAAATCACGCTAGGATGGTACCTATCTTTGTTAATTTGATTGTGCGATGTGTATATTTAATTTAACGTTTGTTATACTTACTTATATGTACATTTTAAGATGTGATTGGGTTATAGTGTGGTATTGAATGAATATATAGATTGGTTTGGTTACTATTAATGATTTGTCTTATCACTTATCATTTCTTATATATCATTCTTATCATTATTTCCATCTCACAATTATCTCATTTTAAATATCACTCATTATTCTTATATAAATCATTCTCATCATCGTTATATGTCATTAGTCTATAATATTTTATTTAGAGGGAGTTAGAGTTAGAATAAGAGTTAGTGTTAGAGTTATAGTTTTATATGGTTATTTTTGTTGATGACAAAAGGGGAGAAATATATAAAATCTAGGCATAGATTAAGAGTGAGTTTTGTAACCCCGAGGGAGTTATATTATATTTTATATACAGAGTTTCCATTGTCAAAAGGTGGGAGATTCTTAGTACCTTAAGTATTAGTTTTAATGATAACTACTATAGAAATTATATAAAATACAAATACTAATTATTTATCAAGTTATATATAATATATAGTGCAGGATATTAGACATATGTTGATTAAGAAGACTGTACAATATCAAGAGTAGATTCAAGATGCTGATATAGAATTTCAAGAGTTAGAGAATGAAGACTCATGAGTATTGGAGAGTTCAAGATTTTAAGATATTCTAGATATGTTATAAAGTCATAGAATTTATGCTAAAACCTTGATAGCACTTTCCTGATCTCTCTCTCCTTCTCTTATTTTGTTTTAAATTGTTTTTCAAATATCCTGGTTTTAAAATAATCTTTCTAAAATATTTCTCAAAATTATTTTCAATCTCTTATACTTATAAAGATATTATTTTAGTGTTTTTAATTTATATATATATATATCAAATTTTTGTTTATACTTTAATAAGTTATAATTATATTGATTTTATATATATATTATTTACATTATGTTAAAATTTTCAAAATTATTATATAAAGTTTTATTATTATTAAAATATGTATAAACTATGCTTAAATGATTTTACAAAGTATCAAACTATTTTACAAAATAACGAGTTTTCAAAGTAA
The DNA here is from genome assembly GCA_030737815.1 of Allium fistulosum. Taxonomy (NCBI): domain Eukaryota; kingdom Viridiplantae; phylum Streptophyta; class Magnoliopsida; order Asparagales; family Amaryllidaceae; genus Allium; species Allium fistulosum. The sequence goes on along the minus strand of CM060903.1, from coordinate 1,397,274,265 downwards.
TGTTTTAAAGTATTTTAAATTTTAAAAAGAGTATGTTGACATACTCTATGTATGTATGTCGACATAGTGGTCGATTTTTTTTTAAATTCGAATTTCAAAAGAATTGTTTTTTCATCGTATCTCTTCACGAATATGACCATTGTTCCTCTATAAATACCAGACTTCCAAATGAATTTTTGAATCATAATTTTCTTATTCATCTCTCCTCCTTCCACTCTCTCATGTTCTAAATCAAAATATACCCAAACTCCACCAAAATTCAACCAGAATCAAATTCAATCATCATTAGTCTGATTCTCCTTCATCCACTCTCTGATTTCCCTCATCTCTCTCACTCAAACCAAAATCAAAGTGATATTCATGAGTTATAGGATCAATTGTAATCAAGATCGAAGATATAAGTCAGTAAAACTCTATCAAATCATATTGTTATACTTGTGGGTGTGATTGTAGCCCGTAAAATCAATTGGGTGTGCTTAGTAGCTCATAAACGTATTGGGTGTGCTTGTAGCCCAGAAATCAAGTAACTCTACCCAGATGTTATAATTTTGGAGGGTGTGCCTCATAGCTTTGAAATCGAGATTGCATTTGTATTTACTTATTGAAAATAAATTCGTATAAGGAATTGTAAGAGACTGGATGTTTGGTAACTCCGAACCAGTATAAAATCCTAGTGTGTTCTTTCCCTTTTACTTTTACTTCATTTACTTTTATCTGCATTTTGACTCTTTGATTGTTTCTGTGATTGTTAATTCATCATTCCAAATGGAATCTTAAAAAATTTAAAAAATATTCATATAATCCATTAAACTCTATTCACCCTCCCCTTTAGTGTTAGTTTAGCCATAAGATCCCAATTCCGATGATTCACACAAACTCTCTTGATTTACCAGGCAACAAGATCACCCATTAGATTTACCGGGCTACTAAGCACACCCATACAAATAAGAGCAAAGTTGGTGTTTTTCCAAAGACAAACAAGTGTACTTTGGATAAAACGGATCCTATAGCCTCTTCGATAGCACTTTAATCTTTGAAGTAAGAGAGATGCTTGCAAAACAGTAACTAAGTAGTAATGAATCAATACAATGGAGTATGAATTAATTTTATATGATTTTGAAGAGTATAGAGTATATTTTTCAAGAGAGTAAGGAGTGAGAAGAAAGTAAGTTATTAATTGATTAAAAGTTCATTTATACTTTCCTTTATATAGTGAATGAATAGATGTATCCATTCACGAAGGATTATGTCCAAAAGACATTTCTATTCAAAATTTAAAAAACAAACCAACGGCTTATATGTCGACATATTTCCATATGTCGACATATGTTAGTGATTTTGAAGAATGTTTTGAAAATTTTATACTTATAAATTATTTCGAACAAAGTTTTTAAATATTTTTCAACCCATAAAAAACTTTTGTGAAATATTTAAAAATATATTTTGAAACTAAAATAATTTATTTTTGCTTAAGATAACAAAGATCAGAAATTGGAGATAAACATCAGAAATTGCTATTAAGGACTTTAATAATATATTCTAATGACTCCAAATGCTAAATTATAATCTTGAGCTCTTTATATCTTTGTCTTTGAACTCATGAGTCTTCAAATCTTTATCTTAAGTCTTTATACTATATAGTCTTCTATTCAACACCTGTGTAATATTCTGCACTATATATATACTATATAATTTGATAAAATATTAGCATCTACATTTTATATGGTTATTGTCATTAATATTAATAATCGAGGTATTAACATGTTCATATAAGAAAGAATTTTTTGGTCTAAAATTTATGTGTAGACTTTTATGAACATTATAAATATTTAGTCTCCTTTTCTAAACTTATTGTTTTTATTAAAAAAGCTAAACTCTAGCTTCATTTCTAAATTAAAACTTATCCTAGATTGTTTTCTTTTAAATCCAACTTATTTAAATATATACATGTATATAGTATAAATACAATTTTCGTAAATATATGTTATTTTAAACCTAAAATGTTAAATTGCAAATGTACTTATATACATGGAATTATACATATGTTGTTTTATTTCAAATTTATAAATAATATCCTATATAATTCTATAACCTTCTATGTCATACCTTTCTTTAATTGAAAACAAATTAATTGATGTTAGTTTTGGATTTTAATTACAAAAGTTATCTAATGTGATTTTAGAGAGAGTGTGTGTGTATGTGTAAATGTATTTTAAACCAATCACCTGGACGAAAAAAGGCATATGTAAAGAGGGAATGAGTCTATTGTGGTGTAAATCATAGCACTTACATACGTATCCATTAACTATGTACACTTCTTATACGTAGCACGTGCACTTCACACATACTAGTATATTTGTTATACTTGTAAATTAAAAAAAACTTTTAAACATGATTGAATAAAATAAAAGATTTTATGTACAACAAATTTTAAATTGGATCTAAAATATCTTTAGACTTCATAGGCTTAACTAAGATCTAAAATGATTTTTTAAAATTCACTCATTTAACCCGCTCTCGACTGACCCGGTTACATCATTTATGCCTTTGACATCTTAGATATTGCCGTCCATTGTATATCATTATTTATTGCTGGATTATGCATATAGTATTATGTTCTAATGTTTGTGGTTTCAAGATGGTGGCATGAGCATAGTGCAATAAGCCTGTTACATGGGTCAGTCTAGCAGGTTTAGGTATGGGTTCTTGTACTCATATTGTTTACACATATATAGTTTATATGTATTATTTTCGGTAGTAAAATCACTCACACCTTACTTTGTATGACCAAAGTTTTTTTTGTCTATAGTAAGAACTATGAGATTCTCCTTGTGTATAAGATTAGTCTAAGAGTTAGGTTTCATGTAGTCATGCATGGTAAGTATTCGACGAGACGGGTATGAGACTGACAATTCATTAGCAAGCGGTTTATTGTGCTTCCGCCATACAATATTATTGGATATTAATAGTAGGTTTACTTATGTATTAAGAGACAAGGAATAAGATCGTATATGTGCTTACGATATATGTAACTCTTGTGACTTATCCATGTATGATCAATGATGGGATACTCTAATGCTACTTAGATGCACAATAGTTTGTTCTCATCATGCGCTGTCTCGCATGTTTTATGCAATTCTGTTCTAATTATATATCACATGTGCGCCATGAAATATATTACAAGTTTGGATAATGATCATTAGAAAGTGATCTCCAGATACCCTCCATTAGACTGGTGTCCTCTTAGCACAGGTTTATAGGTTACTTCTAGGCCATCAAGACCAAAAGTTTGTCTCACATATTAGCGACATGATCGTAATCCTCATAAACATATATAATATAGCTAACCTAATTGGAGTAAATATATAGAGCAAACTAAATAAAAATATAAACAATGATGTAACTGGTACAAGAGTGGGGTAGGCAGTCGCCCTACCTAAAAAAATAAAAAGATAGCTTCATCCAAAGGCCCTATATTATGTTCCATCTCTTATTTCAATCTCATTTTGTTTCCAACTTCTCATCATTTTGGTCTCAATCAAAACCCAAGCAGTTATTATCGGAATCTCAATCAAGCCTGTTGTAGCAGCAGATAAATGTCAAGCATTTTCTTTCAAGTACATGTGTTGTTTAAAAAGAAAAAAATGATTACTCTTTAGTATCTTTTTGTGAAAGAGCGGTCCTCTAATGAGGAGAGTGTTGGGGAAAATCTCTTCAGATGATCAGTCTAAGGGAATAAAAAACTCAACGCAGCGGAAAGCAACTAAATCGTGATTGTAGTGAGATGATACAAACAGAGATAAACACCAGAACAGATAGTCATAGATCAAAGCAATGCAGAAAAATAAATAACACCAGTATTTATAGTGGTTTCACTACCATGAGGCAGTGTGCGTCCACTTGGGGAGAGGAGATTTTATTAATCACTAAAAGATTAGAGTTACGAGATTGATTCACTTTTGGAGGCTATACATAAGAAGAACTTACTATACAGACAAAATTCCGTAGAGTTTCAGCTCTCTGGGATGGCTACCATTGTTGTCCAGAAGCTCCACTATTTATAGAGTGAAGAAGTGAGGAGGGGTAGCTGCTATATAGCAGTCCTGGGGTTTGGTTCGGCATAATTTGGTTTGGCAAAACGCCAAGCGAAATTTGATTGGACCGGTATCTCCAAAATACCGAACGAAATATTTCGTTCGGCAAATCACCGAACGAAATATTTCTTTTGGCAATTTTCTTTTCTCTCCGCTCCTTTATTTTACTGAATGAAGAATTTGGTTCGGCAATCTTCATTTCACCTTCACCAAATCACCGTACAACTTCCCCACCAAATCACCGAACAACTTCCCCTTCACAGCCTAGGGCTTCTTATGGCTTCTTCTTCCTCCATTCGACAAATCTTTGGAGCTAGGTTTCGCTTCTTCCTTCGAGTTGAATTCAGGTATCAAATTCAATAATCTCTACCTTGATACTGAAGCCTTCCAACTTCATCTACACCTTCATGCTCCAAGCAATGGATACTTACCCAATGAGCTTCGGCAATGGCATCACCCATTACACTCTGTCAACAAACTTCGGCAAGGTCACCGCCCGTCAACAAAGTGTTCGAAGTACTCATTCCATGTAGAACCAGTCAATCTCCACCATGAAAACAAACGTCTCCATAAACCATCTTAACTCGCCCCCCCCCCATTGCCACCCTGTGGCATCTAGCACTTTATTAAGCGAATCAAATCCGAGCAATGCTCGAACTTAGCAACATGCAACGACTTGGTAAACATGTCTGCTGCATTCTCCTTTGTGTGAACTTTCTGAAGACAAACTAGCTTCTCTTCACTCATCGAGATAAGGAATGACTCTCTCACCTCAATATGCTTCATCCTCGAGCTGAATGCCAGATTTTCAGCTAAGTGAATTGCACTCTAATTGTCACAGTACACATCCACTCCTTCGTATACGAAGCCCAAATCACACAACAATCGTCTTAAGTAAAGCGCCTCCTTAGCTGCTTCAACTGCAGCTATGAGCTCTGCCTCTGTAGTGGACAAAGCCACAATCGTCTGCAACCTCGCTCTCTAATCGATCGCTATCCCACCAATGGTGAACTCATATCCGTAGGTTGACTTCCTTCGATCTCTATCACCGGCATAGTCGAAATCACAAAATCCAACCAAGCTGAAATCTCTTCCCCTGCCGCCAAAGACAAGCCCATGGTTTGGAGTTCCTCTAAGGTATTTGAAGATACACTTCACTGCTTCCCAATGCGTCTTTCCTGGATTTGCCATGAACCTACTCACTAATCCAACCACCTGTGCAATGTCAGTTCTAGTGCAGACCATGACATACATCAAGCTGCCAACTGCACTTGCATATGGGACCTTTATCATATAAGTCTTGTCCTTTTCCAAGATCAGAGAGCCTTTACTAGAAAGCTGTATGTGCAAAGGAATGGGTGTGCTGATTGCCTTTGCCTCTTCCCTGCTAAACCGAGCAAGCACCTTTCGAATGTATTCCTTTTGAGTGAGGCTCAAAAGTCCTAGCTTTTTATCCCTTTGGATTTCCATACCCAAAATTTTCGTTGCTTCTCCAAGGTCTTTCATTTCGAATTCCGCTTTTAGCTTTTGCTTTAAACTATTGATTTCAGCTTTATCCTTGAAGCAATCAACATATCATCTACGTACAATAGTAGGTACACCCATCTACCATTCTTTAAATGCTTGAAGTACACACAAGCGTCTTTGATGCTACGATCAAAACCAAGTGAAAGCATAAAAGAGTCAAACCTCCTGTACCATTGTCTAGGCGACTGCTTAAGTCCATACAATGACTTCTTCGGTTTGTAAACCAATTTTCTTTCTCAACTACAACAAATCCTTCTGCCTGCTTCATGTAGATGGTCTCATCTAAGTCTCCATGCAAGAAAGCGGTTTTCACGTCCAGTTGCTCCAGCTCCTAGTCACGAGCTACGATGGTAGCAAGCAAAATGCGGATGGACGTATGACTCAGTAGTGGAGAGAATATCTCATCAAACTCCAATCCCTTTCTTTGTGAAACCCCATTAGCAATTAGTCTAGCCTTATATCTCCCATCATCCTTCACCTTAAACACCCACTTGCAACCTATTGCTCGGCTTCCTTGAGGAGGTGGTATCAAATCCCAAGTCTTGTTCTTCTTCAATGACTCTAACTCCTCTTCCATAGCACACGTCCACTTTGAACTGTCACATGACTTCAAAGCTTCGTCAAGGTTAAGTGGCTCCTCAACAACCACATGTAGGGCATAGTCAAACTGATCAACAAGGCTAAGGTTTGCAAACTGCCAATCACCATACCTTTCGGGCAACCTAATAGTCCTACGAATGACCCGAGTAGGTACTGCTACGCCTAAACTCCTTTCAGCTCCACCTTGAACTGAACTTCCTTTAGATTCATGCACATCACCAACAATATTAGAAGGTACCTATGGACTATCCTGTGATGTTTCATCAACTGCATTTTCCTCGACAGCATCAACAACAACTCTACTATTTGGCTGAAACACGAGAACTTCTTCCATCTCCTTAGGCCTATCAGAATCTTCTGATGTGGTAGGTAGCTTCTCCTTCGGATTGAACATAGCAAACTCATTAAAGGTAAAATGTCTGGAATGAACAATCTTCCGATCAACAGGGTTCCAAATTCGATACCCTTTGATACCATCGGTGTATCCCATTAGTATGCTCTAGCCTCCAACTTATCATCACCTGTATGGTGAATGTACACAGGACAACCAAAAATTCAGAAATAACCAAGATACACTGCTTTGCCTCTCCACTTCTCCTCTGGAATATTCCCATCTACGGCTGAGCATGCAATTTGATTTATGATATGCGTCGCAGTTGATAATGCCTCAGCCCAAAAGCCTCTAGACAAGCCCGCCGTCAATCTCAAGCAACGAGCCTTCTCCAATAGAGTCATGTTCATCCTTTATGCAACCCTATTGGATTGGGGATCTCCGGATGTAGTGAAATGTCTCTGAATGCCATGCTGTCTACAAAAGTCGAGGAACTCCCTAGAGACAAATTCACCACCATTATCAGATCTCAGCACCTTCAACCTAGAACCAGATTGGTTCTCAACAAGCGCTTTCCAGTCTTTGAACTTCTCAAAACTCTCTGATTTGGCCTTCATCACATACACCCAGACTTTTCGAGAAAAGTCATCAATGAAAGAGATAAAATACTTTGCTCCTCCAAGAGAAGTAGTAGCAACCGGTCCCCAAACGTCTGTATGCACGTACTCAAGTACTCGCCTCGATCTATGGAGTCCAACTACAAAAGATGCTTTAGTTTGCTTGCCTAACACACACTCCTGACAAAAGTCCATCTTGCCGAGGCTTTGTCGTTTGATCATCTTCCATCTTCGAAGCAACTCTAAGCCCTTCTCTGAAATATGACCAAACCTAAGATGCCAAAGTTTGTGGCATCCAATGCATGAGAACTATCTACTCCAACACACGACTCTCCAAGAACTGTGGTTCCTTTCAGCAAATACAGATTTTGAAACACATCTCCTTTCATAAGAACTAGTGCACCTCTCAGAACCTTCAGACTATCCTTCTCGATAGTTACTTTGCGTCTCAAAGATGTCAATTGTCCTAAAGAAATTAAGGACTTCCGAAGACCTGGAACATACCGGAAACCTGTCAAAATGCGTATCACTCCGTCAAACATCCTGATTCTCACTGTACCTTCACCCATTGCTCTACAGCTAGCATCATTACCCATAAGAATAGAGCTTTCCTCTCGTCCAACGAAAGAACTGAAGTAATCCTTATTAGACGTCATATGAAAGGACGCCCCGAGTCTAGCACCCAATGGTCTAAGACATCCGATACTGCTGTAGACAACACATCGTCAGATACAGTCTTCTCCACTGCAAATAATGAAGATCCATCTTCTTCCTTCTTCTTAAAATCTAGACATTCCTTTTTCCAATGACCAGGTTTCTTGAAGATAAAGCACTTCCCATCCTTAGACTTTCCTCTCCTGCCATTACCGGGCTTACTGGACTTGGAACGACCTCTAGAGTTCCAATTCTTCTTATCTTCTCTACCTCTTTCAACAAACAGACCATGACTAATACTTCCACCTCTACTTCCTTCACTTATCTCCTTCATCTGATCTCTCAAGCCCTTAGATAGAAGGCCTGACTTCACATGTTCCACTGTCAATGTGTCTCTAGCGAAGATAAGGCTATTAGCGAAACCTGTGTATCACTCTGGAAAAGAACACAAAGGAATCATTGTCATTTGCTCCTTATCCATCTTCAAGTCAATAGTCCTCATCTTCATCACGAGATCATTAAAGAAATTAAGAAGTTCCTTCATTGAAGTACCCTCTCTCATTCGCATGGTGAAAAATGTCTTTAGTTTTTTAGACGGTTACTCAGAGATTTCTTCAAGTAGAGATTATCTAGCTTGGTCCAAATGCCTCTAGCAGTGGTCTCACTACTAATCTCTGAGATAACATTCTCTACCATAACTAGCTATAAAGTAGTAAACGCCCATTTCTCCATCTCCTTCTTTTTCGCGACTGAGATGTCAACCGTCAACTCATCAAGGGTAAACACTACTGGATGGACTTCATTCCTCATTAGAACAGCCTTCATCCTCCATTGCCACTTCTCGAAGCCTTTATCCCCATTCCATTTCTCAATTGCCAACTATGATCCTAACGCGATATACATCCCTCTAGTATAGGGTCTTGTAACAACTGGAGTCGCTTCATCTCCTGGCATAGCGTTTAACACTCCTCAATCAACCTTTGCAGCTCTGATACCAAACTATTGGGGAAAATCCCTTCAGATGATAAAAAACCCAATGCAGCGGAAAACAACTGGATTGTGATTATAGTGAGACGATACAAACGGAGATAAACACCAGAACAGATAGTCACAGATCAATTCAATGCAGAAAAATAAATAACACTAGTATTTATAGTGGTTCCACTACCGCGAGGCAGTGTACATCCATTTTGGGAGAGGAGATTTTATTAAGTACTGAAAGATTAGAGTTACAAGATTGATTCACTTTTGGAGGCTATACATAAGAAGAATTTACTATACAGATAAAATTCTGCAGAGTTTCAGCTCTCTAGGATGGCTGCCATTGTTGTCTAGAAGTTCCACTATTTATAGAGTGAAGAAGTGGGGAGGGGTAGCTGCTATATAGCAGCCCTGGGGTTTGGTTCGGCATTTATGGTCTGGCATAATTTGGTTCGGCGAAACGTCGAGCGAATTTTTTTTGGACCGGCATCTCCAAAATACCCCGAACGAAATATTTCGTTCGGCAAATCACCGAACAAAATATTTCGTTCGGCAATTTTCTTTTCTCTCCACTCCTTTATTTTACCGAACGAAGAATTTGGTTCGGCAATCTTCATTTCACCTTCACTATATCACCGAACAACTTCCCCTTCCTAGCCTAGGGCTTCTCATGGCTTCTTCTTCCTCCATTCGGCAAATCGTTGGAGCTAGGGTTTCGCCTCTTCCTTCGAATTGAATTCAGGTATCAAATTCAACAGAGAGCACTTGTGTTTAGCTAAAATATTATCATACCATTACAAAACAACACTCATATCCAAAAAGATCATCACATAGATGTCGGCAAAGAGAAGAGCATACACAAAAGAGATAGTATATACAAAATATTATGAAGATAAACAAATGCAGTAGTGAATTATAAAACAGCGCATTGACAGGCTGCATGATTTGAATTGGGCAAGTGTTGGTGAGAACTACCAGCTACAATGTGAGGGAGAGATTGTATGAACGTTGATAAAGGTCGAGGCGACACACCAACAGTTGTTGTGGGAAATACTTACTTGGAAATTGCTACTTGCTGAAGTAATACATTGAAAAGGAGTGATTACTCTTTGGTATTGAATTAAGAAATTTAAATTAGTTTCAATTAATTTTTAATTTTTTGTTCAATTAAATATAGATTAGCAAAACAATCGAGGAAATAACAAACTAAAATTATTGTTAAAATTATCATTGAATATAATTTACACTTCATTATTAATTTAACATAAGTGTTAAATAATTTATTATTATTGTTTGAAGCTGTGTCCAAAAGGGCAATAAATCTTTTTTCATTCTACACAAAGCTAAATCAAATATTAGTGGGATGTTTTCTCTAACTCCTTTGAATTTGGGTTTGAATAACTCGGATTCAACAAATGAAGTGCACAATCCAACAAAATTTCAAAAAGATAACGATGTGAAGCAAGACCTAGAATTAAATTGATTTGAACGAATGTTTTGTTATAACGATTATTAAATGTAACTCACCATTGTTATATCAAAATGGGACTGTATTGACCTGATTTAAAGATAATGAATAGAAATGGGGATGGGCATTGCGTGTAACTTGAATGATTGTTTATATCGATGTGATTAGATCAACTATTTACTTATTTTAAAGTGCATAAAATCGACAAGGTTTATATTGCTAAAGTAGCTCGATTAAAACATTTTCTTTTCCATCTAATGTTCATAATCCGCCCACCACAAACTTAAATTCTGGTCATGTCTCCCTGAACATAGACCAGTCCTTGAACATAAACAAGCATAAGGAAGCTAACATCCTTGCATAACAGGTATATGACAACCAACATTTTACATAGTCATCATCTTACTCATAAACATACAAAAATAGAAAACATAATGGCATCATAAAATACATAAGATAGAGAACATACATAACAAAGGAATATAATAGAATTATAGAAACCCACCACCATCACACTCATCATCAATTCTAGGATATGTCTACACCAATCCTAAACCATAGTAGTAAACTTCTATATTCGAGAGGTAAAGTCTCGAATATGCCGTTAATAGCAATTCGCACTTTACTCATGCTAGTCCACAATGTATATTTTTTTTGAATGTACTCAGAAGAACCCGATAGATTGGTAAACTGCTGAGGGGAATTAAATTGTGCTTGTCAAGCATCAATTCATGACACCTATAACCTCCGGATTCTATTTTTTACGAGCAAGACAGAGCTCGAACTTGAGTCTATTAACAAACCTTTATGGTACATCTATTCTCATTTCATGGACATCAGAGGTTGTCAAGGTTGTGTATATGCTTGATATACCAGATGTAATAAGTACCAATCGAGAACTAAAACATTTACTATACTGGGCGATGAGACACGATATTGTGGAATGACATATTGAGGAACATCTAAATGACAATTGCCTCTCTGTAAAACAGAAAATGAAACTGTCCAATCAAGTAGAACATCATAAAATATCTTTGGCTCAATGTATCATATCTTTGACTCATAGCCATGTATCTTTGAGCTGGTTGCGATCAAGGTTCTATAGATTAATAGCCAAACGTTGGACGATGGATTTGGACTAGAGATTAATCTAAATAGGGATTAATTGAAGTTAGCATTTTTGATTAACTCATATGTTTTAAATAAATTTTTAGATACTTTACAGAAGAAAATTAATATTGTACAAATATATCAATATCTAACAATTAAAAATCAGTTTTCAATTCTAAACATAAGGTAAAGACAATATTCTATTTTCAGTTGATAACTTCTTATTATTTAACTTTACTTGGTGCATAAGCTGCCTAAACAACTATCTATGCCTAGGTGAGGTGTTGAGTCTCGCCTGGCTCCTAAACGCGCCCAAGCGAACACCTAGACGGTATGCTTCGCTTATTTCCTAAGCGGGGCCTCAAATGATTTTTACTGGAAGTTTAGATAAATACATTACATAGGTAAAGTAATTTTTCATCTACCTTCTCATTTCGTTATGGCGTTAGGAATAATTTTTCCAATGTTATTGCAATGTCAAATGGTTTGATGAAAAACTAGGTGTTGGTAAATTTTTACATATGTCATCGCGTGCTCCTCGTTGGGTGGTTCCTGGAGTCAATACTATGTCAAGATTTACGACGTCTTTTCTACACATAGATTATCGATGTCATTCCTATACCTTGCTGACAAATGTTTTCCTAAGTTCCACATCATCTTATGACACCATACCAATGCTAATTTACCAACTTCATTGCTACATCAAATATGCATCTAATGCCTTAACGACGTCATTTTCAATTTTTTGAAGTTAAAAATGGACTTTATCGACGCGATGCCAAGCTGCAATAGAAATTAGTAGATTTTTATTGCATTTGCCTCCATCCAAGACAGTTCATAACATAATTCATGCAAAGCCAAACCGGTTTTGTCGACCATGCAATATTTTCAATAAGATAAGAGTCACAGGTCCATATTTTGGATGTTGTTATAAGAAAAGTCCCTGCAGAAATGAATATATAAATTTGGTCCTTATTTTTGAAAAATAAAAAACGCAAAGTGCCTTGCACTTTTCTGAATTAAAATGCAAGATAATTTGCACTTTTCTGATTTTGGAATTTTTTTCGAAATTTTTAAAAAAATTTAGAAATTTTCAAAATTTTGAAAAGTGCAAGTTAACTTGCATTTCTATCAAAAAAACGCAAGTTAGTTTGCGCTTTCTGATTTTAAAATTTTTAAAAAGTGCAAGCTAACTTAAAAAGCACAAGCTAGTTTGCGTTTTCTGATATTGAAATATTTTTAAAAATTTTGAAATTTTCAAAAAATAAATTTAACTTTTAAAAAGCGAAAGCTAACACTTTCATTTCTATAGGGACTTTTCTTATAGCAACAGAAATAGAGACATTTCGTGAAAAGCCCATATTTTCCATATATAACATCACATGCAATAATATACCACCATAGGCAAGTAACAACAAACATAAATATCGCATATCTAACGTACCAACAAACATAATTGTATCCCGCATAAACCATGTCAACTCCTTCATCACATATCACGTATTCACAAGCCCAAAATCACTAGGCCCTTAATATACAAATACATACATATCCAAACATAACAGTGCAGTAAATCAAACAAATAATAACGCCATGTTCAAAGCAACACATAATGAAAATAAATCATGTATCTTGCTGCGACAAAGACCCAGTACCGTCAGAACATTGATATCGATGCTTCATCTGTTATCGAACAAACTCTCTCTTCGACCACATCTCATCGTCTAGAACCTTGCACCTTTCATTTCTCTAGTACCTATTGTTGAAGTCTCTCTCTGTCATCAGATAATCTGTACCTCACATTATACGTTGTTTTTGTATATGGTTACATTTAAACTATAATATCGAATTAGTTTTACCTGAAATCATAAAATTGTTTTTATTTATTACTTTCTTCTTAGATAAATAGTTATTACCTAGTTTGTTCATTTAAAGCTATATGACAACTAGTATTAACAGGTTCACATGATGATTTTTTATTTACGGTAAATTTATAAATGATGGTTATTTATTTGTATAAAGCATGTAACTATTATTATCCTCCATTTTTTTCTACATTTGGCAAGAATGATAATTTCTAGTTTATTTCACCTAAAGTCATAATTTTCTAAGAAACATTGTATATATAAATCTAATAAAAATATAATTAACTAAGTTAGTAATTATTGTCTAGCGTTGCCGATACCCAGCCTCCGCGCGTGTCTCGAGCACGAGGTCATCTCTTCTTGGGTGAATTGTGCAAAAAACACAATCCATCTCCTCATGTGAGATCTCGAGGGCATCACTCTGTAGCTTGGTCAGTCTATTTTCGTACCTTTTATGTAAAATATTTTTAATATTTAGTATCATATACATTATACGTGTTTGAATATTTTTAAATCTGCAGATGACTTGCAATTAAATCGATCCAGTACCTACAATCCAGCAGCTTGCGCGACCATCCACTGGACCGACCTGGTGCATTCAAATGTCCATCTCCGTGAATGAGTGGTCAAACTAGCTCATCCTCAAGAAAAAAGATCCATGAAATATGTTGCATTTTTTCACGGATTGTATATTATATTCTTCAATAATTTAGACGGTAACTAAATCATCCCTAATAAACGATTAGTTATACCATTTTATAATATTATCTCAACTCATTTTTTAGTACTTGTGAGTATAACTATAACGTTCTTTTATTTTAAATATATTTTGAAAGTTTAACGTCTTTTTAATCAGTTCTTCAATCTACTTTCCACTCCACTACAAATAGAACGATATTTTCTAAATTTTACATATTATTTCATGTCAAAAGATTCAACAAGTATCGTACCCAGGTACACGGCTTTTCAACAATTACAAAAAATAAAGTACTTTTCAACGATTAAAATCCTGGGCTATGATTCTCACTAAATCTTAAACCTGAAATTGCTTATGATAAGGCGATAGCGGTGAACTACCAATAACGATCCTTGGACAGAAAAATAAGTGGAGTAATTTCCAACTCTCCAAAGGAGAAATGAAACGTAAGCCGAAAACCAAAAGTTTGGCATACTACATGCTCACACAAATACATTACACTATTCACATTTAATTCAAGCAACGAATTTTTGGTGAACTAAAAGCGTAATGACGCAATGTCTCTTAAGAACCTCCATATAGTGTAGTTATTGTCTAAATTTATGATCTTGTTGTACATCTGAAATACACTAACAGTCTATCCTCTAAAACAGCCTATCCTGGCCTAATTGTTAGCACAAAATTTAAATTTATTTGCGAGGTAATTAAAAATGCATTATTTATTTTTATTTAGGTGTCGATATATTTTCGTCTTTTACTTTGAGTGTATCAGGATTTCTATTCTAACCTTCCTTTTGATAACTTTAGCGATGGATCGTAAAAATTACAATCAGATTTGCTTGTGTGCCAACACACACTTCATTTTCTGCATGTGTTTGGAAGTCCCATCATTGTCTCTTCCCCAACCACCGTCCCACTAGCTATATAGTTTATGCCCCTCATCAATCTTCTAATTGCTCTCATTTCGGATTAATAATAGTGAAAACATGAAGAAGAAAAATGAATATGCATGCAAAACGTAAATTAAGTTAGGTATTTATCTGGCTTTCAGAATAGCCCATAGTCGCTTCTATGGTTGGCACTTCCATAGTTCAGAATCAAGTAATCTTTCACACATTTTAAAACTTAATGTATTTATAATCAGGTTCAGAATCAGCATAACTGATTCAAACATAAAAGATTGGGAAAAAGGTGAATGTACCATCTAACATTCATAGTCTGATTTTAAACAAATACCTTTCTTTACATATAAAAGGGTGATTTACCAGTTACTTATTTACATATGTTTTTCTTTTCAGCCGAATCTTCTTGTTTTCTTCTGATTCACAGCACTCCTAAAACTGCGTCCGCTCTTTGGCTTTCGACCTCTCTTTTTACCAGTATAACTGCGTTTGACACTAGTTTCTAATACATGATCTTTGGAAGAAGGCGTTGCTTCTTCAGAGCAAGATGTATCTTCTTCTTCTTTACACATCCTGTTCGATCCTGCTATATCTCCATGGCTAATTCTTTCAGTTACCTCAGCTTTCACCTGAACAAAATCAAATATATATAATATTACTTCCCTTTATGTACACTAATCAAATTCAATGAATGTTTTGCAGCACATCAGCATAGAAAGAAAAAGGCACAATGACAAGGGAAAAATAAGCAAGAGAAATGAAATCATACAGCAACTAAACGAGATAGAGCACCGTTTGTTGCAACCTCTGCAGCATCTGCATTGCTTGAAACTGCACTTCCAGGAACTTCCAGCTCATTGTCAGAGGCAGCCTGAGCTGGTTTTGCATCTCCATTACTCCTGGTCGATAAATTTATGCTTCTTGTAAAGCTTTTAGTAGCAACATCTGAAGAAGGCGTGTTTCTAGGATTTTTGGACATAACGTCGCCAAGTTGAGTTTTAAGACCAACAATTCTGGACTGAAGATTGTCAAGATCGAGAATCATTTCCTCTAAAGAATCATCATCGCTTCTTAAACTTTGTAATAATCTTTCATACACTTGGGTATTATCAACATCTTCATCCACACGAACTAGAATTAAAATTAAGAATAAAATCATGAGTATCATCAGTACAAACGGCATATCTTGATTATTTCAAACATATAGGAGAAACCACTAGCACAATCAGTAAAGTCGTCTTATATGTAGATTTCCCAGTCATACCTTGATCTTCAGCATTACCGTGAACCGTCTGGCAATCAGTTTCAGGCCTCTTTTTTTCTACATAGGGTTTAAGAAAGTAAGTCACAATAAATTCCACCCAAGGCAAAATGATCAATAGCCTAATTAAGAACCATCAAGTAACTAAACATACCCCCTTCAAGCTTTTCCAAACTCACAGTTAAAAGTTACTTAACCTTAAAACAATTTATTAGTGCAAACTATAGTTTAACCACTCAATCGTTACGTTTATTTAGGGGAGTTCAATGTTATGATACATCACGTTCATAAAGCTGACAACAAAAAACATATGGTTACCATAATAAGAAAATATGGTGTGGCTTGACTTATAGGAAGATACATCTACTTCATCTTCCAATGTTTTCCGCTTTTTTCTTTTCATGGCACTTCTCTTGTGCTTTTGCCAAACGAGAGGTATCGCCCTTGAAACAGAATCATGCAACTCTATCGTTTTTTGATGAAATTGTTTCTTCCGCCTATATGCTGCAAGTTCCTTCCTGTAGACTAAGGTTTGTGAACGTAATTCATTCATATGCAGTTCTAACCACTGACATCTCCACATTAAAGGGCTAATGTATGCTCTCCAATGGTCTGTCACCCTTCTTCTCCTAAACTCCAGCAGCAGAAATAATGAAATTGCATAAGTTGACAGCTTTAGTGGTCAAGAAAACTAAATGATGCACGATTGAACTATCAAGTGAACCATTCAAAGGAATTATTAATCCATCACTGCTATTCATTATGCATTATGTAGGCTAAAACAAATATAAAATACAGTCTAATCCTACAAGCCTATGACTTTATCTTTACAATCTAAATAGAGAAAAGTACACTTGATTAGGAAACAATGCACACTATAGAACAGTAGAAGGCAGTGTGGAATGGTTTCTAACACCCAATATCAAACTTAGTAAGTTCCCCGAGGAATAGCAATTTGCTAATATGAAAATCTAAGAAACGATGCAATACAGATATGCATAGATTTCACCAATCCTTCTAATCACTACCAAGTTGTCATTTTGATCCCCTGTATTTAGCGTCACACGTGCACAGAAAAGAACGCAAAATTTACGGTTTTCTTACTCTATCAGAGAATAAAAGTTGAAACCATTCCAGTTATATATATATCCAATATAAAATTTTAGTGAGCTGTTACCTAAGCATTATTTTCTACTAGCTCTTCCGAAAATCTACATATTTACAACACACTTTCAAATCTTCAAGATTATTATTGGAAAAAAATTGTTACTTAGGTGTGTGCCTCTGCTGTCTTTGTTAAATTTCGACAATCCACATATCACCACAGCTGGATACATTTCAAGCTCCCACCATTTTGTTCTACTCATGTGAGTTGGAAAACACTATTCTAGCAAAATAAAATCTCTAGTGTTAAATGCTATGAAACTCATATATATACATATATATACATACATGTGTGTGTGTGTCACATCCCTCAAATTATAGCTGAAGTGGAACAATTCCAATTTTCAGATAGCTTCCCATTAATACATGAGGGTCAACCCCTAACAGCCCTTGATGAGAAATTTCACATAACTTCTTATTAAATCATTCAACCACTTAAATTTCCTGATGCTAACTACTGTTGAACAAATTGTGTTCACGAACCTTGGTAAAAATGGCATCAACAAACAATAACAAATATCAAAAGCTACGTGATACAACTAACATACTTGAAAAGTTTACCCAATCCATGGGACATTGCTTGCTCACCATTCTCCGCAGATAATCGTGACTCAACCTCCATATCAATAGAACCAGTGACCGATTCTTCCTCCGACCCAGAAAAAGTATTCCCAAACGAACTTGATTCTTCTGTCTCATCAGGATCATCCGTAACCTTCTTTGAAGAAACACGTCCATTTCCACCTATCCCAACAACATCAACTTCTTGATCAAGTACAGTATCTATCGCCTTACGTCTAATATTTGAAGAATCGACATGGAAGCCATTGTCCTCAAATCTTTCATCGCAACCCAACCTTAACCCTTCCTTTTCCTTCTTCACGTCAGAGCTCGTCATCATTTTGGATTTCAGTACAGCACTAAGAAGTTCATAAGTTGGGCATGTTTCACATCAAGCAATAGGCTGCAAGTTTTGATCAAAACCCAAGTTAAAACTTCAGAAATTGATCGTTATGCGATTATCACCAAATTAAGCACTAAATTTGCAGGGACACCGCAAAGCTTCAATTTTATGGATACTCAATCATAACAACCTCAAAAAAATCGATACAAAAGTATAAAATAGTCGAGGACAACCCCTAAGGCTACAATTTATCGCTGAACACAAGATCCAGTGAACGAGGAGATGGTATGGCCCAATTTACTCTATATCTAAGAGGAGAGGAGAAACAATTTGGGGAGACCAAGAAAAATAATGGGTAGAACAATTCAGACGGACTGAAATATCAATTATTTACAACCTTTCCAATAATCGGATAGTTTTATTTGGAAATTTGGATGTGCCCCCTTCTTTTCAAACCTAGGGTCATCCGCAGCTTTTTTTTTTTTTCCCTCTCGCTATTGACCTGTTTTTCCTATTATTATCTACTTTTTCTCCCAATTTTCCTATTTTTTTCAATTTTTCTTTAGCACTACCCATCCCATCGTAGATTGGATAGAGAAAAGAACATCGAGCTTTATAGATATTTGCTACGAACACATCGCAACTCGAAAATGTCAGATTGGCTATTGGTATTCCGATATTGTCTTTAATGTACGAATCAGTGTCGATTACAACGATAGTAGGATGAAAAATAAGTTAACAACCTCCAACGTGAATGGAATCCGTGAAACAAGCTGCTGCAGATTAATGGTGGATTATAAAATATGGAGAAGACACCGTTGGAAGATCCGATGAGTGGTGGGACTTGGTGACTACTAGGTACAAGAAATTCAAAGTGGGCTCACCTTCGAAATTCAAGAAGCTGATTGTGGTATTTGAAGGTTGCATTGGAACTCTAGCGTGTAAGTTCGAAATTCCGAAGGCTCCATATGCCAATGTCCCGTTCGACACCTAAATGTATGCCGAGTTTCTCATGGGCGATGCTGTAGAGATTAATTAGCACTCCTCGATCAGCTTTTGCACATCCACATCGTTCAGTTGGTACTCCTCTCGTAAACGTCATCCGAGTGGAGCTTCATCTCGTGAGATTGAGATGAAAGAGACCATTGACGGAATAGTGAATGTGTGACAAGAGACTGACCCATTTTCCGAACGGAAAATCATATATATTCTCGCAAATAGCGAGTCACACTATACAGTCGTCTGTTTGCCAATGAACAAGCCCGACGAGCTTAGACGACTTGTTGGCTATCTAGTACCGAGATTTATGAAAGAAATGTATATTTTTATATGTATTTCCAATTACCGATATGTAATAAAAATTGTCTTCTTTTTTTATTGCATTTTTTTAGCATTTCATAATTTATAAATAATATAAATTCATTTAACTGTATTAGTTAAAAAAATTAAAACAAAATAAAATAATAACAAAAATAAATATTTATAACAATGCGATTAAATGCTCTTTCAGAATGCCCATTTTATACACAAAAACACGTTCCTCTTCCGCTAACAATTCTTCTTTCGTGCACCTTTGAAATGCCTATTTCATGTCGTCCAAGAACGTACTCTTAGTATGTGACATACCACTCCCAAACAAACTTCCTAAATTACACCGAATATTATTTTGGATAAAATTTCTTTTTCTTTTCACAATAGAAACTTGCACAATGACAATTATACATGGATATATATAAAAAAATTCAGAAATAATTTTACTGATAATTTGCATGCATTATTGCAAATAATAACAAAAAAGGTATAATACTTACAAGAAACCAAATTGAAAGTTTTTTCATCAGTTTAATCTTTTGTCTTATTTTCCCCATATTTTAGTTGAAATGTATAAGAGGAGAAAAACAAATTGAAAATTTTGATGGTAGCATGTTGATTTTCCATGTTTTTCATGATTTACACGAGTTTAAAAATAATACTAAGTTTTATTAAAAGCCGATTTTACCTGTTTTGAAACTTTTTAAACGTTTGCCAAAATTCTCTTTGCTTTATGTCAAATTCTATTCCCACAACATTTTTTAACACCCCAATAATTTTTTTTACAACATACTATTTGTTTACAACAGTCTACCTTTCTCACCTTCTTTTTACCAACAATACTTTATCTTATTTTTATTTCGTGTCCACGTTTGAATATAGAGTGATTTGGAAAGCACAAATTTTAGCCTATGTGCATGATGCTTATCATTCCTTGAGTGTAGTACACTAGGTTTTTATTAATTCTTGGAGCGAGGTCGTAACTTGCATCACATTAGGTTTCTATCAACCGATGTTTGTTCGAAACTATATTCTCATCAACTTTTGGTACTAAGTGTAGTGATTTTAATGAAATCTAGGACATGAGATTAAGTTTTAGTCTAGTTAGAGATTTACATTACAAATAAATGGTCCGACTACTAGGGAAAAAACATTCATATTTTCGAGAGTCTTATGAATTCTGTTGACACTAAGGGTTTGATTGATAAAGGATGGACAAGTAAATTTCCGTCAATCTTTACCGAGAGGTCATATAACCTAAGGATAAGCTATGTTGAAGAAAATTCAAAAGGGATGATCTCTGATTACAATCTTGAATATATCTAGCATATTAACTATTGTAACTTCGATTGTAGATATGAAGCCAAAAGTAATCTTATGGCACAGAAGGTCCTTGACCGAAAGCATGATGAGTACCAAAGAATATGGGTCCAAACCGAGGATTAGTTGCTGAAACAACACATAGGATATATGAAGAAGTATACATCAGAAAGCTAGAATATATTGGTTGTTTATAGCTCTTATACATACGTAATTAAATGAGATTAATGTTAACAAACCATGTTTCAAAATATTTTTACATACGTATGTAATAAGATTAGAGTCAATAATATGAACGAAAAATATATTATCGATAACCAAATTTAAGTACGATAGAAGTTGTTAACGATTAACGAACAAAAATATATGATTAGTGTATAATACTAGTGTGTTCATTCATTTAAAACGAGTATGAAAGTAGCTAGGAATGTAGATGTATGATTTTGGTGAAGACAAGAGAGAAGACTTTGGTGATGGTAAGGGATGAAGAATAGGGGATAAAGGGGAAAGGAGGCAAGGGGGTAGATGATGACTCTTTTCTCTTTTATCATTCTATATATGCACATGCATACCTCTCTTGTTTACAAACAATTTATTTAAGTAAATCGAACTAGTTCGAATTTCTTATCTCTTCAAAACTCTCTTCAACCAATAAGAAAATCAAACTTAAACGTTTTCAAATCAACATAAATTCACATATAGTTCTTATATTTCATTCTTAAAGCACTAGAGAGTATTTTTAAACTAGAAAACAAGATGAGAAACTTGGGTAAATAAGCAAAAGTAGGTGATTTGGCTTGAACTTTGGGGAAACTAGGAAAAGCAAGGAGTGATCTTAAGGAGCTAGCTCAGGTTATAAGTAAGTTTACTCACTTAATCACACTATATAACACTTTTTATGTGTATACTATGAGATGCACACATTTTACCGTAATATATTTGAAATGAATTGAACTTATGTGTTCACATGACATTTTATCTTGTTTTTTCCTTTCAAAAAGATGCTATTTAAAAACGAGTTGTTAACATATACTTTTACTATTAAACTTGTTAAATTTCTTTCACTATATGTTTATATGTGTTAGTATTATAGAATAATTGAATATGGACATTTGGTTGATCATATAAAGTTAAAACAATATTTTTGACAAAATGAACGAGTTGAAAATTATATGTTTAAAAGAGAAGTTTTTAACAAAAGTTTATAGTTCAAAAGTGATTTAAATGAAGTAAATTTGATATGATGTTTTGTATATATACTCTTAGTTATAATAAAGTATAAATACATGAGGAGCTATGTCATATATGTCATACTTTTGAGAAATTAAGTAACATGAAGTTAAATATATTTTTACAGAAATTTGTAATATTGTTTCCTCTTTAAGAAGTAAGGTGTTATAATGAAATTAACTACTTGAAATGATATAAACACACACACTCTCTTTGGTCAAGATGGAATATGTTACATAGTAAAATGAGTTGTATATGTAAATGGTTTGAAAAGTTAAGTAACACAGAATGAAAGAGGAGCCATAAAACTTTTATCGTTTTTTGTCTCTTCAACTAATTTCAAAAAAGATAACTTGAACTTAAAGACAATATATAATAAATCATTAGAAGTTGGTTTATAGTGTTTCGAAAAGGTAATAATCATTTTATGGTTAAATGGAAAGCGTAACAAGCAAAGTGAAGACAATTTGGCTCAATCAAAGCCAGCCTAATTGATCTTCCTCTGTCCCGCAAAGGCCAGCCCGAGCCCATGTTGGTCTGAAACCAACCTTTCAACATAGCAAAGCGCCAATATGAGGCACGGCCGTCTCATCCCGAAGCAACATTCGCACTTAGACAAGATCTGGACTAGGTCCGGCTTGGTCCGGACCGATTCCTCTATATCGACCTACTTCCAACAACAGTCAAAAGCCAATACCATTTGCTCGACATCACATCAACCGACAACTAGCTCCTATCTAAGCACACTCCAGTAGACAACACACTAGGCAAGAATGGTCCTATCATGTCCTATCTTTAGTGTGGCTTCAGTACAGCCAACTCTAATCGGCATCAGGCCTCCCTCTCGTCTCCCTCACACTTGATCATTAACTGTCTTCCCCACATGGTCCACTACAAGATTCCAAGTCTCTTCCGTATTGCCGATAGCCGGTCGGCCAGCTCGACCATGTGAACACTCAACTGAACGACAAAGCCATCTATCCATCCACCCTAAATACCGTAGTTTTACGGCTGAACTGATGTGGCTTACCAGCAGTATTAAATGCACATTTAATGCAAGCCCACACCTAGACAGAATAGTAATGAGTACATTTTCATCCACCACACATTTTCTGGCACACTTTACAGTTGTCGACCATCCATCTCTATAATCAGATCAACTGTCAATCACTTTTCCCGCCAACTCTACAACGCGATCACAACCGTCCATCATCCACTTCGGCTACTATAAATACCCCTTCTTTGCAACTTCAAAGGGGCTAAATTCTAGTTGAAGCATTCAAGAATCTTGAATACTATGCATAATTTAGCTCTCTTAATACCGCACAAGTCCTTAAGACTCATTGATTTTTTAGTCATGAGTGCCCCGTATTCATATTATTCTCTTGTAATTCTTTGTAGTGTAACAGAAATATATAGCGAGAACTTCACAGTGGACATAGGAAGCTTTGTTGAACCACTCTATATCTTATTTTATTTACCTTTCAGACATGTATTTAACTCCTCATTTTCTCTTTTTTTAAGCATAGTGATTAGCAACCAACCTTTGCTCTTCTAAATGCACTCATATCATTTCGATGTTAGCTAGAAAACTAGTTAACATTTTAGTGCTAGAAGGAGGACCTTCCCCTAAAAGCTCTCCCTTTTCCACACCTCTCTACTCCGCAAGAACCGATCTAACTTGTTACCATGGAAAATCCTCCACCGTTCGAAGGTAACAACTCTAACTAGCACCAAACCAACATCAGCACTCTCTAGTGTTGCCCAGCCCAATCTTGGCCCCAACGAAGAAATAATGCATATCGTACTGCTATACACTATACCAAACAGTCCATTTTGCAACATTTTTCCTGCACCAATTTGTAACGGTTATTTCCATTACAAATTACCAAAAGTTATTACTGTGCCAACATATAACAACGCTTAATACTGTTACAACAGCTGGTAATATCGTAAATAAATCTAACAGTGCCATATTGCTTAGTAATTTTATCTTTTACGACTATATTTTGACCGAAGCTTCTCAATTTTTTTAATAAACAATGAAACCCTCGAATTAGGAATTATAGCCGCCACCTAAATTCTTCTTCAATGCTCGTCCCTACTTCGCCCTTTCTTCTCCGTTCTCATCTATTCCTTCTCACCCCACCTTCCACGTTATTTTTCTCCATTTACCATCACTGATTTGGCTTATTTGGTCAACAGCCACTATCTTGAAACTAGGGTTTATCCTTAAACGCGCAGCTACAATCAAACCTTCTATCACCAGATCTAGGAAAATCAGGATTAAACCACCCATTTCTCTTCCTGATGCGATTTCTGACCCTGTCGAGCTCCAAACAGAAAGTAGCCAAGTTCTCTTCTCTGTACAATTTTCCAATCTCTAAGGACCTACAAGACTGGGAACTAACATTTTCACCTCTAGGGTTACTGTTGCTGCCGCCATCGATTCAGGTATTTTTTAATCGCAATATGCGTTTTCCATCTCCAATTTTGCCACGAAATTAAAGTTTTCCTTGAATTGAAATTGGAAGTTTGATTGAAAATTCGATATTTGATTTAGAAAATAGAGGTCGTCATTATTATAATTGTTCCCCTTCACCTTGATCTTAAAGTTATTTACATAAACAGATTTGAAGGCAATCAATTAGAATAACAAAAACGACAATTGTTTTGTTTATATAATTTGTTGGCATTCTTATTGGAAATATTCATCCATGTGGTATAAACGTTATATAATGTCGCATGAAACATTATTTTAATTAATTATCACATTATAGTTTGCATCCTAATCCTTAAAATGCATTATTTTACTTATATACAATAATAAAAGTATAAGGATGGTCGTTTAATCTATAGCCATTTATGAAAAATACACCTAATTGGCTACTATATTAATTGTTTGAAAACAATTAATATTTATTTGCTAGTACCATTTTGTATTTAATCCTTTATATGCTTGAAAGGAGTAGAAATCTAATAAGTATGGACCAAAGATGAATTCAGTTTGTCAAAAGCATGGATGAATATAGAAGCAACATAACGTTTATTAGGAACCAAGTAAAAAGTAAACAAGCAGGTTTAGATATAAACAATTTTTACCTTGTGTCTGGAACATGGCAGCTGAGCTGCTTACCAGTGCTTTGAGTAATGAATAAATATTTATTTGTTTCTGACTTGTTTTGGAACAAGGTGTATTAGGCTCCTCGTTAAATGAGACAAGAAAAGTGTTGCTTGAAATCATTAATGCTTAATTTTACAAATATATGTGCATTTCTTTACAATTAGACTGAATTTTCACCACTTTTTTTTTCAATTTGACTGATAGCTCTCCTTTATCTTCTGCTTGAAATATTTTATTTTGTTATACTTTCAACATCAATCATAATCTTTTTATTTTCATATAATTCAAAACATTATCTTGCCTTCATTTTTCATAGAAAGCAATGTAATGTAATTGGGGTTTTTGGGTGCAAAAGGCAAAGCTAGATGAAAGTAGGCTTTGTAGTGAAAAAGTTGAGTGTAATTCTCCGGCTTTGTTTTATGGAATCATAAGTAAATTGCATGTTGGTAATTGATATGGTTTTGCTTTGAAATTTATTGTGATGGTTGAAATGTTGGAAATTATAGGGGAGGTTATGCGAATTTTCCCTGCGAAATTTGTATATTTTACTGCGATATTGGAGTGTAGCGTCGAACTAGAGTGTTGCCGGACAAGGAAGGTGAGGAGCATTGATGGGCGGGGTTGCACTCATCCCGGTATCAAATGAGGCACTACTACCATTAGGCAGTAGTGAACTCATCTGCACACAGGTGAGAAATTTTTCTCAACTGTTGTGCGCAGGTGAGTAACTCACCTGCATATGCATGTGAGAAATTATTCTCACCCGCCTTATGCAGGTGAGTGATTATCACCTACATGTGCAGGTGAGAATATATCTCACCTACGCATGTAGGTGTTGCATGTGCAGTTTCTCACCTGCACATGTAGGTGAGGAGTCCCCACCTGCGTAAGCAGGTGAGGAAAAATCTCACCTGCTTGCGCAGGCGAGATGTAGGCTGAGGCCAAAGTAGGCTTGCAGCCCACTACCCTTTTATGGTTTGGGTCTATTTTGGCCCAACAACCAGAAACAAGATTTTTATTAAGTTGAATTTTAGAATGAATAAAAAAAAGTTTCTTTGTTTCAATATTATAAATTAAAAAATAAAACTGTATGGAAATAACGATATTAAGGTTTAAACGTAAGAGTTAATCTACGTTGATAGTTGTATAATTTTAGGTGTTATGCTTGTATGTGAATGAAGGTGATGATGTGTTGAAATTTGTTATGTATTTCTTTTAAATGCTTTTGCTCACTCATATCAAATCAGTCATTGTATGTGTAAGTTAGAAACATTAAATGCACTGAATAATTTTTTTTTGGTCATTAACTTATTTGTTTGTCCTAGAAAGACTTTATTTCCAAATCATCCTGAAGGATGCCTTAGAAATTAGGTGTTATTTTGGAATATATAGTAAACGTTGGTTGCAAAAAGAACGATATAAATGACAAGAATGCAACCCAATCCAATAGTCCAATGTGACCACACCAGCGGATAATAATGGAGCATAATGCAGTGAAGAAAAAAAAGTTTATCTTATGAAACTAAAACATACTACTAAATTTGGGCATGATCGATTATTACTCTAAAAATTTGCTATATTAAAAAGTTTGAGTTGATAATTTTGTATCAATTTAACGGGGATCAGTATAGGTTTTTTTTTAAGTTAGCCAACATTTGTTTATTCGTAAATACAACCATAAGGATTTATGCAGTTGTCAAGCTGCCTAGAGCATGTGATTTTGAACACAAAGTGTGCATCTTCGCATTTAAGTTGGTTGATTTTTAGCAGTCAACTAACTTCCATGCCTGATGCATCAACTATAACAAATGAAGACAATATCCAAAATTAATATAACCAAGTACTCTTTATTTGGGCCAGGCACCTTTGTAGACAATCCACGTCCGACAAATTTGAATTTTAATGAGCCTAATTGTATTCAAAACATTCATAACTTAGAAACCCGATGTCATGTATATCTTGAAAATATATGTAGATACTAGATACAGTTTAGAATATCTTGATAAATCTGCCTTATATATTGCAGGGCCTGGTTGTTCTTTAATTGGATATGGAGAGGCAGAGGAGCTTGGGCCAATTTTGATAGAGAGGTGTTCCAGAACTCAAGTTTAACAAAAATTCATGGAATAAATGTAAATAAAAAAATGTAAATAAAATGTTTTCAGTTAAACCAAGTTAAACTTCATTGAAGAAATTGATTTCGTACAGTGTGATCAATAGAAATTAGGTTGTTAACTAAATATTCGCCACGTGACGCATAAAGCCAAATGTCGTCCATGTTTAAGAATCTGATTCTTTGCTTAACCCTCAACCTCAAATAATGTACATGTTAACTTTTGCTACTTTAATAAATAAACGTTTTGCTTTCCCATGTCGTGCGTTGGAACAAACTTTTCATTATATGTTATATGTATATGTTGGCAATTTGTCACATTTAAGTTCTGACTTTTGTACTTCTTTGTATTTATATTCTTTTTTTATCTTTACTACCATCGAAATTTAGTAGTGGGATCGGTGGGTAACTTGACAACACATTTGAATTGAATTTATAAACTAAATATTATAATCCATTTTATGAATCATGTTATGTTAACCACTAACTTCAATCCGTAATCAACTATCTTTATTTTTGGTTAATCTATCCATACTGAAACTAAGGATGGCAATACTCATAGTAGAAGTGGAAAATCACTCTCTTTGAACAAATAGGTGTATGCAGTTGATGTCCGTTAAAACGTCCAATTCCTCTAAATGTTATTTTAAAATTAGTAATTTCAAATGGAGATTGGACTGAAGTAATACTGTTTATCACTAAATCTACTGAATTTTTTTCCAAATTTAATGTAAAATATTGAATCTATTTACTTCATGATTTAGATGCACAACGTATATTAGATCAATACGCTTAATTATGTTTAATTAGATTATATGCTTAATTTTGATTAACATTAAGTGGCATTTGATCATCATCATAATAATTAATATTAATTGAAATTTCAAGGGTTTGCTACCTTTGTAGAATAATCTGTTCCTTGATACCAAAACATTCATGCCAACCAACATCCAGTAGGCAAAAACAAACTTGGTCTGACCGAAATTATATCCATTTATGTATTGTCTTTCATTTTGGCTATAAATATGGTACAGTGGCCTATCTCATACATCAAAGCTTGCCAACGTTCACTTCTACTACTATATATTTTAATTGTAACTAAATACACGTGTGTATAGCGTGGGTCTAAGTAACACCTAAATATATGGATTAGACAAATTATATTTTGTTCAGTTTACTTATGTCTAGTCGGTTATTGAGTGAGCCTCATCACAACAAATTAGAGCTTTCGACATGGTTATGTTTTATTCACACATTCGTGTGCATGCACACACAAACTTAAGCTTTAAAAATTATTTAGTTTTCTTTCATTTTTGAATGAAAGAATATGACTTGCATTTTAATATATGTCCAGTCGGAAAAGGGTTGTATTCCTTGATTTTATGTGCGTTATTTATATTTTAGTTCGTCCAATCAATTCAAAACTTATTAATTATAGTATGCAATGAATACAGAAAAGAAGTTAACATTTAACAAAAGATGGGTGGGACATACGAAAACCAGTGAAAAGTAATTTAATTTATTTTACTTCTGATATGGCCAAACAAACAATGTATTGAATAAGGTCGTTATTGAAGAAGATAGAAGCCAAAAAAGACATGCATATTAAGTTATTAACTTGCATGCTTAAAATTTCATTTCGCTTTCAACACATGAGACAAATCTGTCAACAAGTGTAACGAATAAAAATGCTTAAAAATGACCTACGGTTTACAAGTTGGGTTGTCATGGTAAGTAGTACATTGTTGGTAGAAACTTTTAGCACATACGTACACCTATCAAAGACACAAATGAGATTAAGTGTAAGAATTGTAAATACGTTGACTTATACTTGGCCACCTGTGGAAGCATATTTATTGCTCAAACACGCAAGTCCCATATATAAGTATATGAACTGAAAGACTATTGAGTGTAGAAGCAAGTCATTAATTACACACTATGTAGTAAATGTCTGAACGCAGCATGAAGTTTGAAAACAAAGAGATGCAAACAAAACAATGTATTTATTGATTGGGAATCAGACCGAGTGATGTCTTCCACTCTTCAACTACCCAATTTAAACACTTCATCCAACTCAACTCTTTTCTTCTATCTCATCACCGTCAGCTTACTTTGTTCTACTAGCTCCTCCGATAGTCGACCTAGTCGACCTACCTGCTTGCAGGCCAATGCCTCCTAATAATTACGATCTCCGGAACACTGTCAAGGCTTAGGAGAGGGGGGTGCCAGAACTCTACTGATGGACATCCCCATCCATCATAGAAGGTATATCACGTGCATGTCTAGCCGTACTGATCTCGTCCTAGATATGGCTTTGCATGTGAGGCCAACCCATTATGGTTCCCCTTCAAGAGAACCGCCGCCAACTCCTAATCTTCTGTGAACTTTTGCATTTGACCATCTAAACAGCGGTCCCCTTACCATTAGCAAGGCGCACATGGCTCTCTCGGTGCACTCCCAATCACATAGAGATGTGGCCAAGAAGAGGCAAAGAGGAGAGCGAGACTTACACTCTAGATCCCCCTCGGTGCATGGGGGAGATCTCCAGCTCATCCTCATTGTTCTCCACCTCGTCACTGATCTCATACTCCACCCCGGCGTAGGCTGAGCCCTTGGGATGTGGTTGGCCAGGGAAGAAGTACACATCCTCCTCCAATGGCTCAACAAATGCAAGCCCACAACACTGAGGGCGAGGCATTCTTAGATGACAAGAACAACGAACCGTCCTTCAATGGATGTTGGACACTTACATCCATTGGCAGTATGCCTTATCGCCAATTGACAACTATGATAGGAGTGCATATCCATCTAACCATATCACTGCATTCAACTCCATCACTCGTGTTGGATAGCTCTTCGTCTTAGCAAAGTGCTTGCTCTTCCCCTTCACCCTTGCAGGACCAACCTCCTGCTGGTTCTTGCACCTACGATCGGGAAGTATCCATACTGGGCCCAACCATGCATGGACTTCAAGACTTGTTTCTTCATGAACTCATGTAATGTTGGCCAGCGAACTGGGAAATATCAAGTAGGGTCCTTCTGGAAGCTTACGATCGTATATTATTCGCTTTTACAGAGAGTCCACCGGGGCTAGGGGTGCAGACGTGAGCAGCTTGGTCATGACCATATGGTCAGGGGTTAATACAAGTCCAAGATGTCGAGAGAGCTCTAGAAATAGCCAGCTTCGTCCCCAACTGACTTCTATCAACAAGCGAACAACATATTGAGGGTGGAAGATGCAGAACTTTCAAACAGCAATAGCAAAGCAAAACTCCCCACCCAAACCGACACCTGTAAAAACAACGATCACCGCAACAACGGTCATCAAGCCAGTTTGAAGGTATCCAAAGGCCAACCCTCCCTACAGGCTCAGGAATTATAATTATCCATACTTGAACATGGACATCGCTGCCATATACCAAGCCACTAGGAACGAAGTGCATTATCAAAGGCCCGTCACCATTAGAAACAGATAGCATAAGGAACCTCGTCGCAACGCCAAGTACTATGATGTAATGAATCGTATTTTACATTTCAAAAGATCGTAAAATATTAATATTATTTTTATTTAGGGTTGTACAATTCTATAACTTTGGGAAATGACTACCAGAGGCATTTTTCATTCTTATCACTTTTATCGAATGATTTTAACTCTGAAAATTTTATATGGCCTATAATTTTTGATAGGAGTCTAATCGGGGTCTGAAACCACTTCTATTGGATCAAGATGATGGTTTCTCCTTTAGTAAAGTGGTCATAATAGAAAAACAGACTTACCGTTTAAATGTTATGGATGTTTGAAGTTTCACTTGATTTTGATCATCTTAACGGGTAATAGTGAGTTAACAGTTAGGCCCAAAAATCCATTTTGGGATTAGCATCATGATGGGGTTGATGGGACTTTCCCTATCATGTCACACTTCTTAAAGATAGAGAGAAACCTCCATTAACCACTTTTAAGCCAAAAGGTTATCATATCCCTTACTTTAATTAGTCAAATCTTGTCATTCAAAGGAGATCAGCGTAATTAGCACTTGGATTGAAGATTTGCTGCTGGAGATCGCTTGGAGCCACTGTTCATCTCGAATTTCATGCGTTTTTGGATTACTTTGAATTTAGGTGAGTGGTTAGGACCTCCCACTTACTACTTACTCATTATACACTTTAAAATGATGTTTAGATCCTAAAATGTGCTTTAAACTTTAACTAATCATATAAGTTAATTTCAAATGATTTGCAAAAGATTTGTGAAATTCATGTTCTTATGGATCTCCCTTGTTCTTATTTTTATACCTTTAGATTTACGCTTCACTTTGATATGGATGGATGTATGCTTGTTAGGATATATTATATATGATGAATGCTTGAATGTATGATGTTTGTTTGGTTGAAAACGCCAATTAAATGGCGATTTAGTTCTAGGAATAAGTCTTGGATTGGTGATGATCCATAAAGATCAACTCATCCAAATGACTTGCAATCCATAGGGTAGGTTAAGGAGGTACCCTAAAGCTACAGTTTTAAGTCGTTTGGAGTTCGTTTGCTCGAGTTATGGACACAAGAAGATGGTTTGGAGTTGATGGATTGGTGGAGATTGGCTTCGAGGCATGCTCGTATCTTGGGATGGTTTGCTTCGAGTTGCATGATGGAGTACTTTGGGTCTCTAGTGTGTATGCATGGGTCGCATGAGAAAGCTGGAAAAATTGCATGTGGGATCAGTTGCAACTTGTGCTTCATGCTTCAGAGTAAATTGCTTTAGGAGAAGCTAATGGGAAGGCATGGGTCGTTTGGGAGAAAATTTAACAAATTTTTTCCTAAGTCTTAGATTGGTACACTTCGAATCAGTATGAATATGAGAAAGTGGATGGTTCGGTTCATGCCAATGTGGGTAATTCAGATGAATGGCTTTGGATAGTTGACGGCATCATAGATTGATGGTGTACAAGCTTGGATCGATGATGGGTCTCAAGTCGGGGGTGCTACAATTCAGTGATAAGGAGTTGAAGTCGCCTTAAGTATCCATGAAATAACTTTAGGACTTGCTTTGGGCTAATAAAGTAGGAACTCCGGGATGTGCTTCGAGCGGTAGGCGGATGACTTAGGATGTGAAGTATGCTTCGAGTCATACTCCTACATTTTCGAGCTAAGGCTCGGGTCGGCACCAAACCATGGTGCTTAGTGAAGATTTTCGACGACGACAGTGCATGATTCGATGATGATGATTATGTAATGGGAAGTGATGGCTTTGACGATAGATAGCTATACTTCAAGACGTAGAGTATGTGACTATGAGTCAGATTGAAGGAACTATTGGAGAAAGGTTACAGAACGAATTATGATATTCTATGACTAATGATGACTATCTTGAATAGTTCCCAACCACGATGACTTCAGACATGAGTTGTAAGGACAGTTCCAGAATATGTTCTACTATGGATGACGTATGCAAAGGGATCGTTGATATTCGTAGGTTTCAAAGTGCACTTGTAAAGCAGGGGTATGTGAGGATGCTCACTTGAGAGTGCAATGTGCCCAGGATCATAGGATGTTTCAATCCATTTTACCCTGGATTGAGTGCGATAGCAGTCTAATTCCTTGCCTACTGACTGGCATGGATTCGACAATCGAGAAACTGAGACGTTGAGTATTCCTTACTATGCGATGGGGTTATATTAGTATCATATATCCAACGCACTAAGTGAGTGAATGTGAGGATGGATGATGGATGCTATGTTTACTTGATTTCTTATCACCCTAGGGATGTCACACGATGTAGATATTATCGATGTAGATATCTAGACACCCTTAGTAATTTGATGTATAGTACACCATGACGATCACGATATAGAGTAGCATATATTTCATGTTATGTGCTAAATCTATGGATGTAGGGATAAGTCAGGTATGATTTTCCATGACCCTCACACTAGATTTAGGATATCGGGTCTGGTGAGCACTTGGAGCTGGACATAGTACGGCCAGGAGGTCATACTCTTGTATTACTACATTTACTTATTATGATTTGCTATTCTGCTATACAACACTATGGAGCTTGCTAGTGCTTTTATTATATGAAGACAGTTTATTTATGAGTTTACTTGATGTATAACTCTATCACTTAGTTGTATATTATATTGATCTGTGTCCACTGATTTCTGTGGTTCATTCAGCTATTACTGTCTCGCTTGTTTTATTTCTGAGATGTTTACTATTATCTTTTTTTCGATGCGTTGTGAGATATACAACATGTACTGTGATTTTTTTTATTACGTTACAACCTTGATGATCATTCTGTATCGACTAGGCACCGACTACAGCGCACTCTACCAGTTATTATCATTATTGGGTGCCAGTGGTGCAGGGCGGTCGTCACATTTGGTATCTGAGCTTAGGTTGCGCGGTTTAACCCAAGGGATACCCGTGGTCTAGTAAAGATAAGGTAAGAGTTTTCATCTTAGACTAGATCGAGTGTGTGTGTGTGTGCATACACACACACACAAAAGAGCACATACTTGTTATATATTTTGGTTTTCAAAACTATATAGTAGTATAGTTATGGCATATAAGTCGCACTGCACACACGAGTACTACTTAAGCAAAATTCCCTATAGATACACAGATTATCCTTATTTTAGATTGAAGGATGCGTCGTCAAACAAGGAATGCTGATAGGAACTCCGTCTCTGGAGTTAAAGAAGGAGCTGGTTCTAGAGCTGCTAATCCTGACATGCATAACATGTTCAATACCATGATGTGGAACATGCTGCAAAATGCTCAAGTAGCTGCTTCAAATGTTTCTATTGATGGTGGTGCTCCAATGTAGGCGTCCAAAGTCGATTTTGCTAAGCTTAACAAAGAGTTTGCTAGCCTAAATACCAGATCATTCCAAGGAATGAAGTCGATGATGGAAGCGCGGGATTGGTTTGATACATGCAAAATGATTTTCGGTGACTTAGAGCTGATTGATGCTATGAAAAGGCGATTGACTTCCCAAAAGCTTCAAGGGAAAGCCATGAACTGGTGGAATGCAGTAAGGGCTTCTACTCTCAAGGATCGGTTTACTTGGGACCAATTCAAAGCCAAATTCAAGGAGAAGTTTATTCCAACAGCTTAGAAGTCAGTCTTGTTATGTAAGTTTGCGGATCTAAAACAAGGGGATATGACTATCTCCGAGTACGTTGCTAAATTCGATGCTCTATCAAAATATGGGATGTCCTTCATCGACACTCCGTTAAAGAAGAATGAAAAGTTCATCATTGGCTTGGATGACTACTTAGTGTGAAACTCATGAGCCACATTGATGAGACTTTTGAGATGATAGTTAAGAAGGCCCCGAGACATGAGAGTCTATATCCGAAACCAAAAGCCTTTGTTCATAAAGAAGAGCCAAAGCCGCAATCGGTGGAGAAGGCAAGAAGAAATGGAATTAAAATTAGAGGAAGCAGTTTCAGAACAAAGAAGGCTAAAAGAAGAAGTTCAAAAGTGAGCCAATTTACTATAACTGCTTGGAAAAGGGTCACTTTAGTAGAGACTGCAAAGTCGAGGGAAAGAAATGTTTTGTCTGCAATAATTTTGGGCATATCAAGAAGGATTGTCCAAAGCTACATAAGCAGATGATGAAAGCATATGCTCTCAATGCTGTCACGACTTCATCGAGTGCTCCATCGGCAAAAGAGAAGGGGAAGAGCATCATTAGTTAAGTTTGCTTTCCATTTACGATGTTCCCATACATGTTTTATTTGATGCAATCCAGTGATTTGGTAGATAGATTGGGATTGAGACCCAAATTATTAACCGACTTTTTATTATGACAAACCCTATTAGAGGCTCCGCTAGTAGGGGTGTAAATCGGTCGGACCGGACCGGACGGAGGTGTGTTCAGTTTCTGTCCTAAATGAAATCGGACCGGACACGGACCGAACGAGATTTATGATCGGACAAATTTTGTTGTCCTAATTCATGCCCTAAATAAAATCGGACGGACACAGACGGACGTTTTTCGATTATGGACTCGGACGGACACGGACGAACATTGCTATTTACTTCATATTTTATATTTTTAATATAGTTTCTATCAATTATATTATTTTTATCAGTATATATACTGAAGAAAAAGCATTTTAATGATCTTTACTTAATCAACCAACCAAACAGTTGTCATAAATATTTTGAAGAACATAATGGATATACCGACTTATAAGAAATTCGAACGAATTCGGACGAATTCGAACGAACATCGGTCGAACAAGGTTTTTTCTCGTACAAATTTTATTGTCCTAATTCATGTCCTAAATGAAAATCGAACGAACTCGGACGGACGTATTTCGGCCACGGACGCGAACGGACATCGGACAGTCGAACAAAATTTACAGCGCTAGCCTTTGTCTTGTTTATCGAGGTTTGGTCTTATCGAGTCATGGATGTTCTTTTGATTGTAATTGCTTTGTTTTAGGTTTTGTTGGGTTTGTTATTATTCTGGGTATGGACTAGCTTCATAGATATAATGTAATGGTGAATTGCTAGAAGTCATTGGTGATGATAGGGGTAGAAGATGGACGGATGGTAGTGTTAGGCTACCTACTGAATGATGAGGTGATTGTTAGCTTTCTATATTTACTTGATATCCCACACATGAGTTGTCATTGGTGCCTATTGTTAGGGAGTATCCAACGTATTTTAGGAGGTGACCGAAATTTCGCCACACAGAGAGATCGAGTTCCGTATTGACTTAGTAAAAGATGTCAGACCAATAATGATGCTTTTTAGGAGGATAGCATCTAGAGAGCTCGAGGTGCAAGCGAATGACCTATTACGATAAGAGTTCATTAACACTAGTATTTCTGAGTAGGGAGCACCCATAGTATTCATGTAGCAAGCCTACTTTCTATGTCATAATAAAAAAAAAAAATTTAATCAAACTAAAATAAATTGTTCGAATTAGAGTTTAAGTAATTATGATTTTTGAAAAATAAATTTTTACATAATTAAATTCTATTTAATAGAAGAGTTTGTTTTAATAAATTGAATTAATAAATAAATTCTTTTCGAAAAATATATTGAATTCTAATAAAATATTTACAATGAATATAAAATAATTTTCATTGCTTAAACGACTTTAGTGCAATCAAAATAGGGGAAAATAAGTTTTATTCTAGAGTAACAAAATTGAAATATCAGCAAAGATGGGTAATTGATTTTTAATATTTTGGAAAGTTTATCGAAATATAGTTGAACAACATAGAATAAATTCAAATGGGAAATATATATATAAATATTTAAAAGAATATTTATTTGTGAGTAAAGCTATTATGGTTTGTAATTAAAAAAGAATAAATATAAATTTACTTTGCATAAGAACTTAATTGTAAAACTTAGGAAGAAATAAAAATAATAATAAGAATGTCCACTTATCTCTCCTTCATTCTAGAAATCTCCTTGCTCCAATATCTAAGCCCAAACCCGATTCCCTCCTTTATCATTTCTGCCTTAAAAAAATTCCTTTACAATAAAATCATGTTTTAAAAAAATATACGAGCACGGACAAGCTCGTTATGGCATTGACAATTGTTATCGACAAGGGTAGAGACCGCATGATCGTGGCAGTAAAGTGCATAATGCTTGGTGGCGATGGAGGCTGGCGTCAATCCCAGGGTAGAGTCGCAACCTGGCGCATGAACTCGGAGTGGTGTTGGCGCCTTTGAAGTAGCAGAGGATGGCTGAAGCGACCTGCGACCTTGATTAGCGGTTAAAGGAGCGACTGGGTTTGGCTATTGGTGGATGGTTGCTACGATAATTAGCGGCAATTGGCGATGCATTAGAGAGAGGAGCATCGATGTCTAGCTGCTAGTTTCGGCTGAAGGTGGAACAACGACGATAATGCAGTATAGGACTTCGTTCGGTAAATTCCATGAGCGTCTAAACTCACATCTATATCAATAGCATATGATTATCCCGAATAACGATTAAATTGCATAGTTGAATTGTTTGTTGGTATATTGATTTGAAATTGGATGAAGTTGTGATAGTGGTTGATTGTGTCAGTTGGAAGTGTTAATTAACAAATAGAACTCTGTCCGTTTGCGAATCGAACTAAATGTATATTTGTATGTCGATGTGTAAATTTAATGGATGTCCGGAGTTTGATGAAACTTCACTCGGGTCGATATTTATTGATATGTTTGTGGAGTAATTTTACTCCATAAAAATCTTATTAAGAATTTTTTATAAATATTTTACTAAATTTTATTCAATCTAGCTAGTTTCAAATTTGCAAACATATTTTTAATTATAAATATAAATATAATTTTTTTTTGGTTATAAAACCCTTTTTAAAATTAATAGTATATATATTTTAGTTTGGAATTGTTTCAAAGGAAAAATAAAAGATATTGCTATTTTATAAAATATATTATTAGGATAATAATATTATTTTAAGTGATTTTTGTTATAAAGGTTATTTAGGTATTTTTGAAAGAGTTTCAAACATAGGAAAAATATATAATTTTTTATGAGATAATTAGATTGATTTTGGATATGTTTTAAATAATATTTTATATTTATTTGTGGAAGTTTATAAATTTATTTTAAAATAGAATTCCCATATGGTAACCTTTATAAGTAACATTTAATTGTTAAAGCGATTACGAATGTTATATATGTATATAAACAAGGATTTGAAAGTAAATTATAATGTTTAAATTATTTATTTATGATATTATATAAATGAGGTGAAATTACTTAATATAAATAAATGTTTTACTAGTTTTATTAGTTTTAGAATATAAAATTTATTGAAAAAAAGATTTACTTAATTATTCATTTATTGAAAAGAATGTTTAAATTTGGTTTTAGTTAATTGTTTAAAGGATTATAAAACTAGGGAAAACATGAAATATTTTCTAATTAATATTGTAGTAATTTTAAAGTGTATTTTATTAATAATATGATTATTTATGAATTATTAAAGTGTGCTATATATATATATATTTGAATATTCGATTTAACTGTTTGAAGAAAGGTTTTGTTGAACTTTATTATTATCATTTCATTTCTGAATTAAAATTAGGATTTTATGTATGATTTCTATGCCTTTTGATTTCTCATTTTCCTATATTGACTTTGATATCATGAATGATTCACCATTGATATTGATTTGATTTATGATTTTGATATGATATAGTGGTAACATCCTTCCATTTGATTTTGGGATATTTCATTCTATATGACGAGAAATCTGAATAAACAGAGTTATATATAATACCG
Source organism: Allium fistulosum (assembly GCA_030737815.1). Taxonomy (NCBI): domain Eukaryota; kingdom Viridiplantae; phylum Streptophyta; class Magnoliopsida; order Asparagales; family Amaryllidaceae; genus Allium; species Allium fistulosum. The sequence goes on along the minus strand of CM060903.1, from coordinate 1,397,235,730 downwards.
TTTGGGATAGAGCATTCGGTAATATTTCTCCGATTATTCTTTAGTCTTATTATATAGAATATCATGATGATTGATTGTAGTTTATAAGCGATGAATAAACGTTTGAGTATCATACAATGGTATGGGACGCCATTGTGATATTTATTTGGTTATTTACTGTAAGTAGATAGCATTCAAGTGACGGGAACTGGGGTTATACTTATGTGAGATGATGTTAGATGCAAAGCAAGTTTATATGCTTCGTGTAGAGCAAGTATATGTGCTCGAGGTAGGGCATTATTGATGACTAAATTATGGGGGTGTACCCATATGTATGTTGTCTATCATGAAGTGCTCCTGGGATATGATTTGGAGTTAGTGGGAACAAAATGTCCAATGTCTACCCTAGTGGCCTGATCGTGGGGTCGTACTCCAAATCCATGACACATTTATTATATATTAGATGTGCATCACAAGATTTTGGAGAAAGGCGGAGTAGCCTTTATAGTGGTGTAGCCCTAGCCCCTACAGTCACGAAGGCTTGCAGTATGTTACCATAGGGGCATGTTCCGTGTCATGACTAAGAGTCCTCACGTTGACGAGCACATTAAGTGGATATAGTCACGATACCAGTGAGGTAACTAAAGACTATAGGAGCGGATTCGGGTGGAGTAGGTCTGGGCTCCTGGATCAGGCAGGGTAGCTGTCAGTCTCCCTTCTAGTTCTATACTAAATGGTAGATAAGTACATATTATTCATACACCTCACCTAAGTATAAGAGCAGATCCAGGTGAAAAACCCAGGTGCTCTTGGAGATGGCGGATAGCCATGTTGTGGTTTGGCTGGGTGGAGTAACCCAGACATTATGAGATTATTGGATGGTGTAACCTATACAGTACGATTGATTCCCGTCATTATTTATTTATACATGAGGAGATGAGATTTGTCCAAAGTATAGTGGCTTCTCATGTCTTTTACTGTACATGATTTTACTGATAGGTAGCCTATAGTTTATATTGATGATGATACTTATTATTTGAAATTAAGAGATATATTCGGGCAATGTCTTGTTATAGCCTGACTATACTTGGTGATATCTCACTTATTATTGATTTCTAGGTTTTGATTAGATTTCTGGATATGGATGATTCACCCACTAGATGTTATTTTGTGATTTCGGATTTGATAAGCTTATATATGGGTGGTGACATCTTTATACTTGATTTCAAGATTATTGATGTTTGTTATACTATTGTCTTGTATATCATCACTATTATACTATACATATTTTATATTTATATATGTTTCGACCTCTATATTTAGATGTACTTTGACCTATGTGTTATTTATATAATACTCGAGTCAGTCCAAGATATTTCATGTACCGGGATGATGAGACCATCCTGTTTTATCTCAGCATAGAGGAGACTAGGATGTAGTATTATTGTATATCATCCGAGTTTTATATAATTTTATGTACGTATATTCTGGTGTTGTATATTGGATATACCATGTATATTTATGTATCATATATTATCGTTGTGATTATGACTTTGTTCTCTGTTTATATATTGCAACTATATACTATTCTATCCTAGAGGCACACGTATTTATTGCTTTGTGCCGATACTGTGTACGCATATGTTAGTTATTTATTTGATGTTTAAATATGTACAGGTGTTAGCATAATGGAATATTCATGTGTGTATAACATATCGCCTCATTCTTCGTATTATCCGATAATATTACTTTGTGGTACTCTTGGATAATATGGGTATATAGGTGAGGGTCTGCAATTTGGTAGCAGAGCAAGGTTCAGTACAATACATCATATATAAGAGACATGAGTCTTGACTTTAGAGAAACTTAGTGCCCTTGTCCCCTTGGGCGTGTTGGGTAGTTACCCAATATTAAAGGAATAGGCGTATACGATGATTACTGGGGTAATCATCCAGGGACATACTTATTATTTTTCCTACTATATTTATTATTTTATCCCTATCACTTTTGTATGTTAATCTCCTTGTGGAATTTAAATTATTGATGGAGGGAGTAAAGTAAAGAGTTGTTAGTTAGACTAGTAGTGTCGGCATTGGTGTTGTTGAATAGATCACTTTGTGGCTATGAATAGAGTAGCATAATCCAGTAGTGCTCAGAATGCACGACGAATGCTGATAGCTAGCTTTCTGCTAAATGCGTTTATTTGTTTATTTTCTTGATGTGTGTTTGGTTGTAGTAATTTTTGTTTTCGTTTGGCCCAGTATAGAATGTGGAAATTGAGAAGGAGTTATCGCTCTAATATTTCTAAACCCATTTGAATCTGGATGGAGTTAAATATTAATAGAAGGCAACAGTTTCTTCTATAAATGAAAACCGCAAAGGGATATATATTTTATAAAAGGGAAATAATATATTTTATATACAATTGAAATATGGAATGAAAAATAATAATAATAAAATATAATATAATTAATCGAAGACTTGCTTCTTTTGCGAATAGTTGTTTTGGTTGATGAATTGATAATACGTGCAAATTTTAAAAGTAAATATTTTCATATAAGAAAAGATATGTTTTAATAAAATATGAATATTATTTTGTAAAGTGACTGAAAATATTTTAGTAGTTTATTTTGATGTTAGTTTGTCCGTAGAGCTGTTTAATATTTCTGATCGATACGTCTGATCATCATTATCGATAGGGATTCCTAAACACTTATACGAGGCAATTCGATAAAATATCCTGGAAATGTTATAACAAATATTTTAATTAGAATTGTGTATCCTTTTATAAAGTATTATATTATTTTAGAAAAATGGAAAATATTACTTTTTTATATTTAAATATTTTTGAACAACGTATGCAGCCATTGGATATTAGTGTGAAGTTGAAATCACTGGCGAGGTAATATTAATATGTTATCATAGATAGTCAATATTGCAGCCAATTGATGAAATGAATCACTAAATTTTAGGGCATAACAATGTTCTATATTTTAATAAAAAGCAGTTTATGAATTATAGTATGTAGAGAATTATATATTTGTTTTAAGATTGAATTAGAAGAATTATCTAATGAAATATACATATATGGATAGATAATAAATTTGTTTTGAGTTGAAAATAAATTTTCAAAGGAAAAAATAAAATGAAAATAAATAAATTATCTATTTTGTTAATAAATAATTATCAAGAATATATGCGAAAATGTCGAGTATTAAAAAAATGTGTTTTGAAAAATATATAATGTGAAATGTATATATGAGTTAGAAAACGATAATTTACGTAAGTATTGATAAAAATGAACTTAAAGTGTAAACTTTTTTAATTATAAAGTGATAATGGAAGTAATAATAATAATAAAATCCTTCTTCAATGAGGAGTATTTTGCAGTAAACACTAAATGAATCTTAATTTTGATGTTTCTTTTTAAAATAGAAGTTTAATAGTTTGTTATTGTCGAAAATTGCTTTCAATAAATGAAGAATTTTTATTAAAGTATAGGAAGCTTTTGTGCTAAAACAGTGATTTGTTTAAAACATAAATCTCAAACCATTGATCGATTTTTGACGATTTTAAATTTGTTAGAAAACTAAGTCTTTGGAGTGCAATTTTCTTTTTAGTGCAGAGCAAAATAATGTGGTTTGAAAATGTTATAATATGAATTAAGAATGAAGTTCATTATGGTCTTGAATGCAAATTCCATAAAAGCATAGCTGTATTCATTTGCTTATATCTTTCAAATAGATTATCCGATTATGATGATCGTGCACTTTCTGGAAAGCTAAGAACTTAAGAAACAACTTTTGTTTTAAGCATTTCACAAAATTTTGTCGTTTTCTAGCTTAAATATGCATGTTTGTGAAGTGGGCTTGTGTATATATTAAAAATCTGCTATGCCTACTTTTAGTAAATCCCCCGTAACTCAAGTTGTAGTATATATTTTTGCAAACTGAATGATCTTTTGGAAAGCTAATGCACTATATAAAAATTTACTTTTAGAAACCATAACTTGATTTAATGGTTTCAAAGCCTTTGAAAGTTAGTTGGAAAGTAGGTTAAATATGAACATTATATTGCTTTTATAATAGATGATTGCACACTTACCATACTTCCTGTTATATGCGAATAATGTTCAAATTGAGTTAAGTACAGGTACCTTTGGAGCTTATTTGGATTAGTTTGCAATGATATCTCGCTTTTCCCCACATAAAAGTGAAATTGCTTGCTTAAACACTAATAAAAAGGTACGTTTTTACGCGATATTAATATATAGTGTGATATTATATTGTTGCCCCCTGTTGGAATGTATATATATTGTTTTGATTTTTTGGAACGCTCTCTGTATAAAGAAGAGGCTGCCGGAATTTTTCGAAAAATCTGACACTTTCAGAAAATTTTCATAAATTTTTTATCATATGCGAAAATAGGAAGTCGTTGAATTGAGTCTATTTAAATTGTAATATACGGTAAGAGAAACTGGGAAAAGAGCCGCATTTATGATTGATTAGTTAAGTTTGATAGAAAATCATAGATACAAAGAAAGTTAGGGTATGAGTTGTTTGACGTCTCCTTATAAGAAATTGCGAGGATGCAATTTTTATAAAGGGGAGTCTGTAATAACCTTACTTTCTATGCCGCAATAATAAATATACGTTTAATTAAAATAAAATAAAATGTTTGAATTTGATTTTTAGTAACTATTATTTCTGAAAAATAAATTTTTACTTAATTAAATTATTCTTAATTAAAGATTTAGTTTTAATAAATTGAATTAATATACAAATTCTTTTTAGAAAATATATTGGATTCAAATAAGATATTTACAATAAATATAAAATAATTTTCATTGCCTAAATGACTTTTGTGTAATCGAAGTAGGTGAAAATAAGTTCTATTCGAGAGTAATAAAATTGATATATCTACAAAGATGGACTATTATTAATTTTTAATATTTTGGAAAGTTTATCGAAATATACTTTGAGTAACATAGAAAATCATTGGGAATTATATATATAAATATTTGATAGAATATTTATATGTGAGTAAAGCTGTTATAGTTTGTAATTAAAAGAGAATAAATATAAATTTACTTTGCATAAGAACTTAATTGTAAAATTTAGGAAGAAAATAATAATAATAAGAATGTCCACTTACCTCTCCTTTATTCTAGAAATCTCCTTGCTCCAATATCCAAACCCAATTCCCTCATTTATCATTTCTACCCTAAAAAATTCCTCTAAAAGAAAATCGCGTCTAAGAAATTTTTTAAATACGAGCATGGATGAGATCTTTCTGGCATAATCAGCAATCGTTGCCGATGGGGGAGGAAGCCATGCAATTGTGGTAGTGTAGGGCACGATGCTTCGTCACGGTGGAGGTTAGTGTCGATCCCAGGGTAGAGTTCCGACCTGGCACATGAACTCGGAGTGCGGCTATGGAAGTAGTGTGGCGGAGGATGGTTGAAGCAACATGCAATCTTGATTGGCGGTCAGAGGAGTGATTGGGTTTAGATGTTGATGGATGGTTGCTGCGATAATTGGTGGCAATTGGCAATGCATTGGAGAGAGGAGCGTCGATATCTAGCTGCTAGTTTCGGCTGAAGGTGGAACAAATAATGCAATACAGGACTTCTTTCGGTAAATTCGATGAGTGTCTAAACTCACATATATATCAATAACATATTGTCATCTATATGATTATCCCGAATAATGATTAAATTGCAGCAACGACCCAACTTTTCGACCCTCAAATGTAGACACTAAAAACATCCACGTTATTCGTGTGCCATACACCCAAGTGTCGGAAAGACAGAAAGTTAGGGTAAAAAAAGAGTAGAATGGGAAAGGAAGAACACAACATTAAAATCTCACAACGAAATATTAATATATAGTATCAAAACCACTAAGGTACGTTTTCATAATGGATTCTTCCATGAAGATCTCTTCGGCCGACGCCGAATCCAATCTCCTGCACAAGGGTCAGAAACTACCTCCGAGCTATGTATATCTCTAGGTAAAATATACCTTTAGGTAAGCATAGCTGGTTTACGCCGGAACACATAATCCCAAACATCATCAACTCCCGCTAGCAACATTGATAAGCATACTCTAGATATGGAGTTGATATATCCTATCGTGGGTTACCCAAACCCCAAGTTATGAGCCCTACTCTGTTTTATGTCATTTTCGATGTTGATGTTACGTTCTACGACTTTCATACGAGTCTTCATCACTCGAATAGAACATGAATCTCCAAATGGATTTCAGTATCTTGAACAGATCACAAATCACCACATTGATTCGAGCATCTCGAACAGATCTGTAATCTCCACATAGATTCTCTTTTGCAACGCTTCCAAAACATAGAACTAGTATACTAGTTTTGAAGTGGATTTCAATAAGTAAAACACTTGCCAATCCTATACTCTTCAAAACCAATCGATGAATTTTCGGTTAACTCAATTCCGGTTCTTTCAGAAGTAAGTAAAAGCTAGAGACATTTTGTACTAATACTCTACCCCGAGGGTTCTCATTGGTATGAAATCGTAAAGCCATTTAATTACCTTTTATGTTATATTTGGTTAAGTTTGATAGTCGACTAGTCGACCGTCTATTCAAACAATTGCGTTATGCAAAATAATATTTGTGTACCTAACTCATTTCCAACATTCCAACTTAACTATTCCTCATCCAAGAGTGAAGCCAGGTAAGTTAGAGCACCGGCTGCGTATCAAAGCCTTACCTATGCACTTCATTCTTGAATATCCTAAATAGATAAGTCTACCTCATCGGCTTTTAGTGTTAAGTATAGTGTCAATGAATTCCATAAATAAGTAAGTGATCAACACAATTAACATGTTTTCGACATTTCTAACTTAACTATTCCTCCATCAAGAGGGAAGCCGATAGGTTGGAGTTCTATTGCTCATATCCTTACTCAAACATCAATCTTAACTCTTACAAATAGATAAGCCTACTTCATTGGCTTTTAGTGTTAAGCATAGTTAATTACTTTTCTAACAAGTAATTTAAACAATAAAACCATTTAGCCACTAAGCAATTCTTACCCTTTTTTGAAAACATTTATTTATACTTTTAAAATACCTAAAAATACTTATAACAGGTTTTAAAACATTTATCCAAAATATTCCTTCAAAATGACAAATTATAAAATCTTTAAAACTTGGAAAAATAAGTTTTCCTTATAAAAACATCTTCTTTAAAATTCATAACTAATTCTTTAAAATCCATAAAAATCTCAAACCATTTTTAAAATACTCTAATATGAGTTAGCTAACACTTACAAAAAGAATGAAACAAATTACTTAAGTTAAAAGTCCTTTCCAAAAATTTGAAGTTCAAAAATCAAGGCTAAACGGGGCAGTTTGCACAAGTGAAGTTTTGATCGCTTTTCGAGATGTTACTTAACTTTTTACTATTCAGCCTTTTTATGACGACATACACACATATAAAAAATTATAAATTTGTTGAGAAATACCTAAGGATCTCTCTAGAATGTTCCATGGAAATCACCAAAAACAAGGCTTTTCCAAAGTGCACCCACAACGACTATTGCTATAAGTGCACTTTCAAATTCGAGTTCAATCTAATCCAAAGTTCAACTACAACCTATGTGCTTTATTTCATGGTTATATACCACATGTTATACAAGTCCATTTAAGTCCTTTTAAGTCCATTTAAATCCATACACATGTCACTTTCTTTCAAAGCAAGAATCAAAACCAAAGTTTCAATAAATGTCAACATCAATTCAAACCATTTAAAAAAATCAAACACAAATAAAAATGGGTTATATTTTCAATCAAAGTGGTGAGTTAGCTCACTTTTAACCTAACAAAAAACCAAGCCCAAGCTAACCAAGTCCAGCCTCTCCTTTGCAACCATGTTTCCTTTCCTTCCTTTCCTTGCCTCACTTTGCTTTTGCCTTCTTCTCTCATAAATTACTCATGGCCTATGGATGTGGGTGGAGCTGTGCTTCACTTTTTCACAATATAACTTGGTAGAAGGTGTTATAATATTACAGTAAGAATCTTTTCAAAATTTGAGTTGAATTGGACCAGATTTGCGATAATTCTCTTTAGGAATTTTAAGTGGAGAAAGAGATGAAAAGAGTGATAATTTTGAGTAGAAATTTTGATATGAATTCAAAGGAGTATGCCCTCATTATGTAGACTTCAAATGGTGCTTTTTAAACTTGCACACACCCCCACCATGCCATGGAAGGCTCACCACTCCACATGCCCATCACTTCTCCTTTACATCACTTCCATTAGCAAAGTATACTTATACCCTTAACTTTATGAAATATCTCTTATCCAAAAGGAAGGTTCTAGAAAGTTCCTTTTTCTTTATGAAGAGATGTATTAATTAGCTGTTAATGTGTTCATTTGGTTATTGGACAAGTGCAAAAGAGTTCGAATAACTTATATCGATCTAAAAGCTCTTTACCGATAAACCGATTTTCGGTCGCATGCATTATCGATTTTTCTTCGAAGAATATATTTTTGTAAATAAATTTCAAAAACAAATTTATTATTTTCATTCACTAATTAAATGATGTCTAACAAGGTTATAAAATCATATTTATAACAATTAATTATATTTCAAAATGTTTCGATATTCAAAGACGAAGTGTTTGAATTTCAGGACCACTACATTCTCCCATGCTTAGAATATTTCATCCTCGAAATTCAAACAAGAATGAAAATCGAAGAAGATGGAAGAACAAGATATGTATATATAGTACTACTGAAACTATATACAAATTAAACTGCAACCCAAATGCATATTAAGATAAGAAAACTCTAGTCTAAGAACAAATCCAGATAGGACTCCCTCAAACTATCATCTGTTTCCCATGTACAATCCCAAGCATCCTCGCTCCATTGTACCTTGACTAACTTTACAACCTTAGTCCTCAATCATTTCGTATCCCTATCAATGATATCAATAGGCTATCTCAATATCGTCAAATTTAGCTTAATCTTCAAGTCCTACCAATGTGATACTTCCACTATCGTCGAAGGATCATGTACAAACTTACGCAAATGAGACACATGAAATACATTGTGCATACCTAATAGCATAATCGGTAACTCGACTCTGTATGTGAGTGTACCAATCCTCTCTAGAATCGTGAATGGTCCTATATATCGGGAGCCAACTTTCTATCTCTTCCAAACCGAACTACACTTCTCATCGAAGAAACCTTTACAAACAAAAATTCTCCAACTGAGAACTCCAAGTCTCTACCCCTCTCATCTACATAGCCCTTCTGTCGATTCTGCACTTCCTTGATTCGCTTTCGAATCTCTATGACCTTATCTGATGCCTCTTAAATCATATCCGGACCAAGCATAAGACGATCACTGGTTCTACCCAACCCAATTTTATTGACCCATATTTTACGCATTGAAGGATCGCAAAATATTTTTATTTTATTCATATGAAGTCGTATGACTCTATAATTTTGGGATATGACTCTTAGGGACATTTTACACACTTATGATTTTCCTGAATTTCTATATGACAATTGTGACCCTGAAAACCTTGTTTGGGCTATAACTTTTGATAGAAGTCGAAATAGGGTCTCAAACCAGTTCCATTGCTTCAGGATGATGGTTTTCAATTCCGTAGAGTGGTCATATAAAAAAAATAGACATATTGTTAGAAAGTTATGTCTGTTTTAAGTTTAAACAGCTTGCTGGCTAGTAGTGTGTAACTAATTAAACCCATGGGTAGGCCCATTAGTTTAATTTCGAGGGTTGTAGAAGTCAAATTAAAACTTTTTCCTCTTTCCCAAATCAGATCTAAACCCCCATTAACCGTAGATTCATCCAAAATCACACGAATTACTCTCTTAATCTAGCTAAATCATTAATTGGAGAGTAGATCATTAATTAGAAGATACAGATCATCATTTTAGTCTATTTGCATTGCTTTCCACATTGGATCTTGGCAAGAATTGTTTTATTTCGGCAATTGGCAAAATGGTTTATTCCTTCTCACTATCCTATGCATGTTTATATGATAGAAGTACATGTTTTAATATGATTTTTGACCTTAAAACCTTACTTGTTATCATATGCTTATGACCTAAATTTGTGAATCTTTGAAATGGTTTTCAAAAATAATTTAATAATTCTCCTTATCTATATTCATATATGCATGTAATATGTAGATTTAGATTAAAATTGGCTTGTTTATCACATTCTTGTGTATTACTTGTATGAATGGATATATGCAAGTTTTTCTATGCTTATATTTTGTGCTTTGATGTTGTTTGCTAGTGTTTTGGATGCTTAGGAAGATAGGTCGGATAATTTGACAAACCAAAGGTAAAGTTGGTCGAAATTGGAAGAAACTTGAAGATATGGCTTTGGAGCATGGGAATAGCTTGCAAAATAAGTCACACCTCAAAATTACTAAAGGTTTCAACTTGGGGCCGAGTTGAAAGGTCGGGGCTAAGTCATTTTGGTTGGCCAAATGGGTCGGTGGGTGGCATGTATCTCCAGAGCTTGGCTAGGAAAGGTGGTCCATATCAAGATGCAGGAGATTGGCTAAGTGTTAGGTATTATGCCGAGTTGTTTCTAGAACTTGGAGTTGAATGCTTTGGATTAGGGGCCAAGTTGTTTTGATGAATAGGTTGGGGTCTAAAGCAATTGAGAAGGAAGCACTAGAGGTAGAGTGATTTACTTAGCCAAAATTAGCTAAGTAAATGACTCGGTGCCGAGTCATTTTGACTCAGTATCGAGTTATTTTGGTGAGAGCTACGAGGTCAAGCTTGTATAAGGAGGAAGCGGAGGGCTTTGTAGATCATGCTAAAGTGTTGGCTCATTCGGTTAAGGATTGGATGGTGATGTAACATCATGATAAAAGCTTTGCATCTTTGGTTGGTGACTCGTGATGGGAGTAGGTACCAAAGATAACGGCTCGATAAAGGAGGGAGCCATGGAATGGGGAACGTGTAAAGGTTCTTGGATAATGGAAATTAGATTGAGCAGAAAGGAGGGCTCAGATGTATGTGCTAGGGAATCGTTGACACTTTCTGTTATACTTGGAGCAGGGGTATTATAAGTGGGGATGTCCATGGATCAATAGGGTTGAGCTGAACACCCTGGACCGGTGGCTTTGGGTATAGTGTCTAGCTTTAGACTACAAGACACGTATCTAGCTTGGGGCTACGTGATACGAGAGTACACTGAAAACTGGGATTTCCATTAGTCCCTGGCAGTGAGGAAGCCATACGAGTTATCATATATTCGAGGCACATAGAGTGATAGTGGGGATTGCTTGAGGGATGCTATGGTTGCTTTAGTTACTTTCTAGGCTATCACTTGGTGATATCATTGGGAGTTGGTATTGGAGATAGGAATCTTATTTTGAGTAGAGTACCCTTTTGTTATATGTAGAGTAGCATATTATGATGATATGTGCTACTCTCTAGTTGTAGGGACAGGTCAGGTATGAATCATGTACCTCTGTTCCTTACCATATTTACCTGTATAGTATTTTGAGATTCATTTACCGCTCACACCAGACTGTTGTATGACCCAATGTTTTATGCTTTGTTTCTTATTATCTTGGGTACTCTTAAATGAGTAGACTAGATAACAGGTCTAGGTAACACAGTGGCTGTGCAGAGGACAAGTTGGATGGAGCTATCTCGTATTATATACTTATATAGATTTATACACTTATTCCGTTGTGCAGCACTATGGAGCCTTAGCAGTGACTGCTTATTTTCTTGTTATGAGATGGTTGTCTAGTTTATTTCTATAGTATAAACTCTACTACATTTGTATATAACTATGTGGATCTGTGTTCTGGTGATTTGTTCACATAGTTTTTACTGTCTCTCCTGTTATATCTATGATATTTTATTTAATCCATACGCTGTGAGATATTTGACGAGTTATATGCTGTATTTGTTTCATTTTCAACCCTGATGATGGTCCTATATTGACCAAGCATAGTTGTAGCGCACTATTTTGATATTATTGGTGTTGGTAGTATAGGGAAGTTGTCACATTTGGTGTCAGAGCTTTGGTTACACGATTAAACTAAGTTGGTGCCGCGATCCAGTAGAGGTAAGGAAGGAGTTATCACCTTAGATTTGATCAAGAGTATATATGTGCATGATAGAGTGCGTACTTGTTATATATTTTTGTTTTCAAAGTATATAGTAATATATTATATAGTATAAGTCGCATGCACATGGGCACCCTAGACACAATTTTCTTTATGAGAGACTGAACATTCTTGTTACAAATTAAGAATGAGCCGACATATAAGAAATACTGTAAGGAATTCTGCTTCAAGAGTTAAGGAAGGAGCAGGGTCAAGAGCTGCTATACTTGACTTTCAAGTAATGTCGAATGCTATAATGGAAGCTATGATGAGGAATGTTTGGGCTACTACTCTTGGTGTGGTTATTGGAGGAGGTACTCCCATGCAAGCGCCTAAGGCTAATTTTGCCAAGTTGAGCAAGGACTATTTTACTCTAGGAGGAAAACCTTTCCATGGAACGGATTCAGCCATAGAAGTGTAGGATTGGTTGGATACCTGTGAATGCATCATTAGTGATACGAAAGTGGATAATGCTATGAAGAGGAAGCTGGCCTCTAAACAACTTCAAGGGTGAGCTATGAACTGGTGGAACGTCATTCCCATTGCTACCCCAGAAGATCGGTTTACTTGGGATCAGTTCAAAGTAAGGTTTAAAGAGAAGTTCATTCTAGCTACTAAGAAGTTGGTACTATTTAGGAAGTTTGCTGTTCTTAAGTAAGGAGAGATGTAAGTTTCTAAGAATGTTGTAGAATTTGATGATTTATCGAAACATGGGATGTCATTCACCGACACTCCATTGAGAAAGAATGAAAAGTTCATCATTGGTCTGGATGACTATCTTGGAGAGAAGTTGGTAGACCACATAGATGAGCCATTTGAGAAGCTTGTTAAGAAAGCTCTTTGTTATAAGAATATGTATCCTAAGTCTAAGATAGCAGTTGTTGTATCTACTAAGAAGAAAGAGCCAAAACTGTAGCAATATGGTAGAGTTAAGAAAAACTAGAATGGACAGAGGAAGCCGTCTCAAGGGAAAAATGGCCAGAAGAAAGCTAAGTGGGAACCTATTTGCTATGGGTGCAAGGAGAATGGTCACTTGATTAAGGATTGCAAAGTGAGCGAGAAGAAGTGCTATAACTTTCACAAGCCCGGGCATTTGAAGAAGATTGTACGAAATCGGTGAAGTATAAGCAGGTTGTGAAAGCATACGCCTTGGATGTTGTTTCAACTTCATCGACTGCTCCCTCGATAAAGGAGAAGGGAAAGAGGGTCGTTATTCAAGGTATGATTTCCATTAAAGATGTTTCCATTCGTGTTTTTTTATACTGAGGCTTCACATTCATTTACATCTAGCGTCCTAGTGGACAGACTGGGATTGAGACCTAAGATAGCATACCAACCTTTGATTGTGACAAACCCTGTTGGAGGCCCTACTAGCCTTTGCATAGTTTGTCGTGGCCTAGTGTTATCAAGCCATGGATGCTCTTTTGTTTGCGATTAATTTTGTCTTGAACTTTTTTAGGTTTGGGATTATCTTGGGAATGAACTGGCTTAAGAAGTATGCTGCAATAGTAGATTGCGAGAAGCTATTAGTGACAATCGGAGATGTAACAAGGTGGACGATAGTGATTGGCTGCCTACCAAAGGGTATGGCGATGCTTAGCTTTATATATTCGCTTAAAGTTCCCTATATGGGGTTGTCATCTGTGCCTATCGCTATAGAGTATCCGGATGTATTTAAGGAAGTGACCGGATTGTCGTTGCATAGAGAGATTGAGTTTCAGATAGACATAGTGAAGGATGCTAGACCGATAGTTATGCCTTTGAGGCATATGGCTCCCAGAGAGCAGAAGAAATTAGAGGTGCAAGTGAACGAACTATTAAGGAGAGGGTTCATTTGGAGGAGTATATCTGAGTGAGGTGCATCGTTCGTATTCACAACTAAGGCGGATGGCTCTCTAAGGTTGTGTGTGGATTATCGTGAGCTGAATAAAGTGACGAAGAAGAACAAGTATCCACTCCCACGCATTGATGACTTATTTGATCTCTTAAATGGATTTAGCAATGGGATTTCACCAGTTGAGGATAGCGAAGGAGAGTGTGCATACTACTGCATTTCATACACCATCGAGTTTTTTTAAGTGGTTGGTAATACTATTTAGGTTGACCAACGCTCTGGCATACTTTGCAGATCTCATGAATTGGGTTTTCAGAGACCAGCTGAACATGTTTATGCTTATGTTCGTGGATAATATTCTACTCTATTCAATAATAGAAGAGGAGCAGAAGACACACTTGAGGATTGTGCCAAAGGTGTTGAGAAAGCATAAGTAAAGAGCGAAGTTCTCTAAGTGTCACTTTTGGAGGAAAGAAGTGAGGTTCTTGGTCATATCTTTTCTGGACAGGGTATAACGGTGGTTCCTACGAAGGTGCTAGCGGTTTCAAAATTGGAACCACCCCAAGAATGCTACGGATGCGAGGAGTTTCTTAAGATTGGCAGGATACTATTGGCATTTTATCAAGGACTTCTCAAAGATAGCACATCGACCAATTTGACGAAGAAGAATCAGACTTTCATCTGGGATACGAAGTGTGAGCATGTGTTTATAAGTCTGAAAGAGAGGTTGACGAGTGCAACGGTATTGAACATTCTAAGTAGGAATAAGGAGTTGACGGTATATGCAGATGCCTATGGTACTGGATTTAGTACAGTATTGATGTAGAAGGGAAAAGTTATTGTCTATGCTAGTCGACAACTAAAGCCGCACGAGAGAAATTATCCAACTCATGATTTGGAAGTGGCGGCGATAGTTTTTTCTTTAAAGATGTAGAGGCATTATCTATTAGGAGAAAGGTTTGAGCTATTTACGGACTACAAATCCTTGAAGTACTTTTTCCTTCAGAAGATCTCAACCTTCATCAATAAAGGTAGTTAGAATTCTTAGCCTTCTATGATTTTAGAATTTCTTATACACCAAGAAAAGGGAATGCAGTCCCCGATGCATTGAGTAGAAGACATGCTGGTTTGCGAGCAATGTTCTTGGATGGAAGCTGGTTGAGTATATTGCACGATATGATTTTAGGCCTCATTGTGAGCTGGAACCAGAGGTGTTGGCAAGTTTGTCGATCAGATTACTCTAATAGAAAGGATTGGTGCTAGTCAGAAGCGAGATGCTAGGCTGGTGAAGATCATAATGAAGATATTAGAAAGAGTAGAGTCTAAGGATATGAAGCAATACAGACTCGCCTGAGAAGGTTGGCTCCGTAAGGATGGAAGATCGTTTGTTCTCGATATTGATGAATTGCGAGATGAAGTGCTACGAGAATGCCATCATTCTATGTTGACAATACATCCTAGAGGTAATAAGATGTACCGAAATACGAAATTGACCTATTATTGGAAAGGTATAAAGAAGGATATCGAGATATTCACCTCTAAGTGTATGAACTGCCAATTGGTAAAGGCAGAGCAGAAGAAACCCGGTGGATTGTTGCAACCGCTAGACATTCATGAATAGAAATGGGAGCAAGTACCGATGGATTTTATTGATGGACTATCCAGGACTGGAGTAGGGTACGATAGCATTTGGGTCGTGGTTGATCGGTTGACCAAGAGCGCTAGACTTATACTTGTGAAGTCAAGTAGAACGTCATCTAAGCTGGCAGAGTTGTATGTAAAGTGGATAGTACGATTTCATGGTGTACCAAAGAGCATTGTGAGTGACTAAGATCCGTTGTTCACCAATGGATTTTGGAAGATCTTACAAGAGACGTTTGGGATTGAGTTGCATCTTATTATAGCTTACCATTCACAAACTAATGGGCAAACCAAAAGAGTAAATCATATATTGAAAGATCTCTTGCGAGCATGCATTGTAGATTTTGGAGGATCATGGGATGACCATCTACATCTGGTAGAGTTTGAATACAATAATAGTTATTAGTTAACTATTGGTATGGCTCCTTATGGAGCATTATATGACCGACCGTGTAACACTCCTTCATGTTGGTTGTAAGCGTGCGAGAAACAGATACTTGGGCAGATATGATTAGAGAAACTTCAGAAAAGATTGAGATCATTCAACAATGAATGAAAGCCGCTCAGGATCGACAGAACAACTAAGCAGATAAAAGACGTAGAGATTTGGAATTTTCTATTGGGGATATGGTTTCTATGAAGGTATCTACTTTGATGAATGTTGTTCGATTCAGTAATAAGGAGAAGTTGGCATCAATAGGTTCTTTTTCGATAATAGAAAGGATTGGGAAGTTAGCGTATAGGATCGACTTACTTCAGAAGATGGCCGGCGTGCATAATGTCTTTTATGTCTCCTATTTATGGAAATTTGTGCATGACTCAGACTTGACGATTACACCGGATTAACTTGAAGATGTTTAGTATTAGAACCAGAAGTTTCAAGATCTCATAGGCTGGTTTGTATTGTTGGACACGATACAAAACAACTTAGGAGAAAGTCAGTGAAGTTAGTAAGTGTACAATGGAGCGGAAGTGATGACGATTGTACGTGGGAAACCGAGGAGAGCATGAGGACTACGCATATGGAGCACTTTGAATGGTAAGATCTATCGTTGATTGTATCTACTTTCACCATTGTATATCGCATTTGATATGTTAGTATTTTGCATGCTAGGGTAGGTTTACTATTGATTACATGATTGCTTGTTTGATATGGTTGATGACTGTATATGGTTTTTAAGTATGCGGAGTAACTATGGTTGCTTATTCTTGACTTATTTGGGGATTTTGGGGGCGAAATTCCTTAAGGGTGGAGAATGTAACGACCTGTATTTTACATATTGGAGGATCGTAAAATATTTTTGTTTTATTCATATGAGGTCGTACGACTCTATAATTTTGGGATACGGCTCATAGGGACTTTTTACATACCTTTGATTTTTCCTGAATTTCTATGTGACTATTTTGACCCTGAAAACCTTGTTTAGGATATAACTTTTGATAGGAGACGACTTAGGGTCTCGAACTAGTTCCATTGCTTCAGGATGATGGTTTTCCATTCCATGGAGTAGTTCTAATAGGAAAACGTACTTATGGTAATGAGGTTGTGCCTGTTTTAATTTTAAACAACTACTAGTCAGTATTAGTGTGCATTTAATTAAGCCCATAAGTAGGCCCATTAGTCTAATTCGAGAATAGTGTAAGCATTGGGCTACAGGAGTCAAATGAAAAAATTCCTCTTTCCCAAATCAGCTCCAAACCCTCATTAACCCTAGATTCATCCAAAATCAGACAAATTACTCTCTAAATCTAGCTAAATTATTAGTTAGAGAGAAGATCATCAATTAGAAGATATAGATCACCATTTTTGTTGATTTGCATTGCTTCCTATTGTTGTCCATATTGGAACTAGGCGAGAGTTGGTTGATTTTGGTAATTGGTGAGTGGTTTATGCCTTCTCACTATCCCATGCATGTTTATATGTTAGAATTACATGTTTTAATGTGATTTTTGGCCTTAAACTAATTACATGTTATTGTTACACCCATTCTTACTACGAACTGCAACAAAGGACAAATATTGCATACATAAGGAAATAGAGGCAGGCTACAGTAGCCATATCCAAAACCAAATACATAAAGTAAACAAAGGTGTAGAAAGCAATACCAGATGTACTAAGGTAATCAAACTTCTAAAGCTCACACTATGCCTATAAGAATAGGTCTGCTTTAGCACATATCGAGGGCTACCTAGATAGACCCGCACAAAGCCAAAAAACACTCCAAAGGGGCTGTATATAGGGCAATGCAGAACATGCTTCAATGCAGAACCAAGTTTACAGGCAAACGATAAGTGTGAAGTTCTATCTCCCTCATCAGCAGCCAAGGCATACCGATACAAAGGGCAAACCAACTCACGAATAGCCTTAGACACATTCCAAGCATATGCTATGTCAACTCTCAAAATAGAATGAGGGAACGCCACTCCATTCCTACCCGACATCTTATTAAGTCAAACAAGGGTAGCAAAGATATTAGTGGAGCAATGCGGTCTGAATACCAAGTAATGTTCACCACTACACTTCTACATATGCTTCAAAAAAAGCTTCAGAGCGGTCCTCTACTGTTCCTCCTAAGATGTTTTGCCATTTCAAGAGAAAGGGGACCGACCCATACTGAATTGGACTTCCCACCCAATTTTTTAGGCATCCCACTTTGAATTTCCAAGATCCTACAATATCACACTTTCCCGCCAAAAATCCGTCACTAATCCAGGTACAATGAATAAGAGTCGTATATAGATGAAAAGTGACAAAATTGGAAATTGGAGATTGAGGAGAAAAGATCAAAAGCGCTTGAAACAACCATCAATGCACTTTTCATACTATAAAAGGAAAAATTAGAGGACGAGGAGAGGGATCTTCTTTTTCAACTTCTTCTCCTTTCATAAACAAAAATCAGATATTGTATGCCCGTGAAGCCATTATAACCATTTTTATACAAAAATAACTACCAGTAAATAGGGGAATATCCTGTGGACATACAATTAACAATAATTCGAACCACATAAAATTTTCTATATCCTTTACTTTTATCGTTCTATTATCCAATTTCGCTTTCTTGAGTGACTGCAAACCATTTTGACAAATAGTTGAAGTGTGACTACTCGGCTGTGTAAGCATTCTGTAACACAGTCGCTTTTTAAAGGTGAATTTAGCATAAAATAAATTTGCCGATTCCAATTCGTGAAAGCAATTAGTCATTGGGTTGCTCAACGATCGTGTTGAGTGTGGTGAACCTGAAAAACTTCACCAACATTTTTGGCGCTAGAAGGAGGGCTCGAACCTCCGTTCCTCTTTCCTTATCTCCAGGAAGCTTCGAATTCCATCTTCCATTTCTTTATCACCCACGGCACACTGCCCTTGCTTGTCTGCTACATATTTCATGCAGCAGACATGTAACATCCCGATATTTTCAACCATTCGCATCCGCACATGTCAGACTTGAATTGCTTAAAATATCAGATTGTTAATTTATATTTGGCAATACTCAGCATATACAGTAAATAAATAAATCACAGAATCACAGACACAGAGTAATATAACAATAAGTAGTGGAAACAAATGAATAGTAGTTCATGAAGCTACTATATATATAACAGAGTTAAAACAAGATACAACGGAAGTCTCGAATACATAGAAGTCTCAATACAATAGTAAAATAACAAAATCTAAATATATCATCGGAGTCAACTGAACAACTGGAAGCTGAATTGATATAGATGGATCTCCAAGCGAAGCTCCAACTCCAAAAGTGAGTCTAATGCTGAGACACTCAGTCTGACCAGAGCGTAAAGCAAAACACAAAACACTCGAGTCAGGATTAACATTCTTATATCAATAAATCCAACTCAATTGAAATATCAACTGAAATACAAGTAACTCAAAGGATGTTTGGGATAACCATCTTCTAAGGATCCGTGGAACTATCTACTATGTAGTAATATACGCTATTATAATAATGTTATAGTAAAGTAAACTATGAAAATAGCGTTAAGGCGTTACCCATATCCCCTTTAACACATTTTATATATTCCCATAGTCTATACAGTACCGTAATCTCCCCCGTACTGGGCGTCGTCAGAGGGCACTCCATAGGTATGGTACAAAACAAACTCGTAGTGGGCTCGATATGGTAATGCCAGGGTAGATATACCAATTACACTTCCGGGCTGGTGGTAACGCATAGCCGCAGCTACCTCCCACCTCGATCCACACTCCCAAATCAAAATCAAGGGTGGCCACCAAATCAATCACAAAGTCAGAATATAGTATCGAAGGAGTGTGTCCGATCGGAGGAGCTACCTCACTTGGCCCGTCGATTGCTCCTGTTTTAGCCACCTTAAGCTAACTCACGGGAGTCAGGTCCACGTATATACCTCATAAAGGATCGTCGCCACCATCCTACTTCATTCTGGAATCTCTACCGCGTACACAGTTGTTAAAGTGGTTTTTGGTATTGGCAGAGAGTATGACAATAACCAATCCCGGTCTCTTTAACAACCAATCGTTATTATAACACCATGGTCATTTCAAAATACCATACTTCAAAACCAAAATATCATATCCATTTCAAAACCATATCAATACAAGATCATTATTCACTTAAAATATATCCATTTCCAAATCATAGCACTTTCAAAGTGATAACACTTTCGAAATTATAACACTTTGGAAATCATAATACTTTGAAATCATAATACTTTGAAAACATAACTTTTGAAATCATAATACTTTGAAATTCATAACACTTTGAAATCATAATACTTTCCACCCAAACAATTTAAATATAGAAAAATAGTATATATATAATAAAATAGTTTATAAAATAAAATAGTTAGTGTATTAAAAATAGTTGTTAGTTAAAATAGTTTATATTAAAATAATTAGTATATTAAAAATAGTTTATAAGCTAAAATAGTTTTATATTAAAATAGTTATATTAAAATGATTTTATATTAAAAATAGTTTATATTAAAATAATCTATATAATAAAATATTTTTATATATATTAAAATACTTATATAATAAAACAATTTCCCAAATTTCACATATCAATTCAAATCAACTCAAATTCCAAAACCCCATTTAAATCAAATCTCAGTTCTTCCATTTCAATTCAATTCAAATCTCAATAAACCATTTTATATCGATTTCAAATATAGATTTGAACTACAAAATAACCATTTCGATTTCAATAGATTTCAAAGCTTTAAATATACAAACATTTATAATAACTCAATTTTGATAAACTCATTTATATTTCAAAATTCAACTTTACCATTATTAAATATTGAAATATTCACTTAATCAATCCAATATCATTTAGATAAACCAAATTTAAATAAACTAAATATCCTATTTTGAAAATATTTATTTAATCTCCTTTATTCAAAAATCAAGTCATAAAATCATATCCTTAAAATCTCAAATATAATAAGTTTCAAATCAATCTTATTTAAATATAATTCTTAAAAGAATACGATTTCAAATCAATCTCAAATTTATCTTCCCAACCTTAACTTATAAAAATTATTATAAAATCTATTTTAAAAAATATAATTTCAAATAAATACTTAAACATAATATATATTAATTTAATCAAACTTTATTAAATTAAATCTTATTATTAAACTTAATTTATATTAAAACTTAATTTATATTTTAAAAATAGTAAAATTATAAGTAAATTCTTAAAATTTATAATTTCAAAACTAACTTATAATTATAAAATTTTCAAAACATATAATTTTAAAAATCTAAAATTTTAAAACTTTATAGAAACAATATATATATATATATAATATCTTAAAATCATAAAACTATATTTTTTTCTTTTCAAAACCTTGGAAATCATTTTCAAAATATATATATATATATATATATATAGACCAACGGTGTCTGTATATAATTCTCTATCCTATGGTCAAGTGATACAGTTATTTATCATTTCAATCCGTAATTTAAATATCTACGGGTATATATCATTTCAACCCGCAATCCCAAATTCAATTCAATGAAAATCGCTTGGGTTTATCATTTCAACCCATAACGATTTCCTCCTATTCTACAGATCGTTCGGGTATGTATCATTTCAACCCATAGGGAATTCTATACTAACAGGGAACTTGCAGAGTGATAACAGATATGATAATATTATAACAGGCATATATCATCAATATAAATAACAGATAATGGTGTCAGATGTCACAGGTGAACAGATACAGATAATATCATATATATAGCAATGTAAATAGCTAGTAGCAGCATATTTCAATTGTCGTTTCAATTGAAATCAAATTTAATAAATATAAGAACATTAATCGTGAGTGATTGCTCACCTTTCGAGGCTAGAGATGGACGAGAATGAGATGAGTTACGAATCCAAGCACGAATTCCAAATCAAAGCTATATTGGCACGAATTCGACGAACAAAGCTGATATATAGGAATTGATGAAAACAAATCAAATCAGTTTTGATGTAACCGAAAAGTATATATATTATTATGTTATTATTTTTCCCTAAAACCAATTTTTAATTATATATATATAATAAAATATATATACATAACAGATTATACAAACTTATAGTCTAACAACATATATATATATAACATATATATATATATATAACATATATATTATATACTGACCATATATTAACAAATATACAAATGCAGACACTACATAATGTATGCAGGCAAAATGTATATGCGAACAACTAAATGTGTATAAACAAATATGCAGATTTGACTTTATATAATATATATACTAACTAAAGCAGATCATGTATGAAATAAACTAACATATATAATATACTTTATAAAAATCTAACATGTATATAGTCTAATATATATGAACCTATATACATGAGCTACATGAAATACTAACAACATCCCAATTTGGAAAAAAACCTATGTATATTAAATTTATATATAAACTAACTGTATATAATATACTATATATAGAACTTACATTATTATTTCACAAATGATATCAATACTTTGAAATAATATATAACTAACATTAACAACCTGAAACATATTATACTCAACACATAATAAAATTACAGTGCAACTTATATACATATACATATATATAGAAGCTAGGATTTAAAAATCAAAATATATGCAAAAATATAGTAACACATATTTAATAAAGTAACAAATATAATAGACTATGTAATATAATATAACTTATATATATATACAAATACATAAATCGCCACCAACAACATACTTACATATTGTTATCCCGCCTTTTGGCAAGGCCGTGACACCAAGAACTTGACTAGAAATCAATGACAGTTCGTCTTGGAGATCGGTTATACATAGGTTCACTATGGATACTGGTAAATTTTGCCCGAGTCCAGATCGAGCTAAAATTGATATGACACGACAAGCAAAGTTATGAAAGCCAACGTTCCAAATTTCAAGTCAATCGGAGTTCGTATGCTCAAGGTATGATCGATGCAAGTTTGAATTTGTTAAAGGCTGTCAAATTCGCATCGATCCTGTTCGCATCGATCCTGTTCGCATCGATCATGTTCACATCAATCCTGTTCACATTGCTTCTGTTCGCATCGATCCTGTTCGCATCGCTTCTGTTCGCATCGATCCTGTTCGCATCACTTCACTATTAACATTGATGGATACGAATTGTAGCTGTTTTCCTTAACTTGCATCGATTATAACTCAAAATCTACAAGTCCAAATGTCACCAAATTTTCACAGGAGCTTGCGTACCACCTTGGAAATGTTCATGATCGATCTCGACTCGATCATACAAAATTTTGATCGATGCGAATTTGGATCGTATCGATCACCGATCGAGTGCAAACAACATGGGATCGATCGCATAGGCCCACCCACATGGGAGAAGAGGTCTTCCGAGATTTGAGCGAGATATTTGCTGTCTACGCCTATAAATAGTGACCCTGGACCTACAAAGAATGGACTTTTGGCCTCTCTACGCCAATATTCTACCGAAATCATTATTAATCTTCAGTTGTACTGTTGTAATCTCTTGTAAACAGCGAGTGAAATTCAATAAACATAAGTCACTTCATAGTGGACGTAGGCAATACGCCGAACCGCTCTAAATTCGTGTGTTTCTGTGCATTTTCTTATCTATTTATTGGTGTGTTTGTTAGATCTGCTTCATTTTACATTTATTTTCTTCATTTTATCTCTTCAATCACATCCGAAGAGTGTTGTGCCCAATTTTGGTATAAACACTTTGGTGCTTTCACTGGGAAAACCCAGCTTTTCTCCTGCTCTGCGGATCTACTACCGTCGTTGGATTGCAAAAATATAAGGAGGAGATCCAGACCTACCGTCAAGTGGTTCCTTCTATTCTATTCAGATTGCTCCAGATCTAAGAGGTACTGCATTCATGAAGATTTTCGTATCCATGCTTTCGTATCCATGAAAATATGGTGATTTTCGTATCCATATTTTCGTATCCATGAAAATATGAAGATTTTCGTATCCATGTTTTCACATCTAGAAAATATGACAACATTCGTATCGTCCAATTCGTATCGATCCTTTGATACACTTCGTATCGATCCAGACGCATCCAATTCGTATCCATCCTCAGATACGCTTCGTATCGATCCAGGCGCGTCCAATTCGTATCGATCCTCAGATACACTTCGTATCGATCTAGACGCGTCCAATTCGTATCGATCCTTAGATACGCTTCGTATCGATCCAGCTGTGTGCTTTTCGTATCGATCCAAGTGTCCATTTTTCGGATCGTTCAATTTCACTAGCATTTGTATCGTTCAAACATTGCTAATGAACGATACAAAACTTCAAAAAAAAAAATCGGGTACGACCCAAATTTCCTAAAAAGAGCACCCGAACCCTAGCCGCAGCATAGAGCACCCGAATAGTGAATTCAAAGCTCAACTTAATGAAGGAACATTCCATCCACGCTTCTGGTTGTTCTATAACTGAACAAGACATAGGGGATTACAACAACAAATGCTGAATTGCAATCAAGGAATAGGTAAAGAAATACTACTCAACCGGTGCTCCCAGAGGTTGGAGAACCTAACTAATACACCAAGAGCTAGAGTTGGTTAATATATCATGCTTCTAAGGTGGACTGCAACTTCCCCCAATTGACCATCTTTTAAACTCCTGAATTGACAACTATGGTAAGATGGCTAATATGATGACTGCCCTACACTATCTACTCTGCCAACTCAAAATATAGCTGGTCACCGCTGAACCATCTTCAAATGCCTGCATCTTAATCATACCGTGTCCATATGACTAGAAACATGATATACAACCTTGAGGGGACTTCCTTACTACCTTATATGGGCCTCTTACCTGGGTGAAAATTAGAAATAATCACCAATCTATGAGCCCATCTTAACCAACTCACCATCCAATCGGCATTACCAACCACTCGAGCATTGGGCAATCGTGCATACATCATTCACAAGTATTACAAGACCCCATAGCCATAAAATGGACCTGATGATGTTGATAGAAGTATCTTTCCCACTCAAGACCTATTTATTGAAACCATCCTACATGCAGATTTTCCAGCGAAAATTCAACATGTTGACTACGTCAGTGTACTTTGGAAATATAACCCCCGACACTACCTCATGAAGTGAGAATTGCGCATGGCTTCCACTAAGAGTGATGACTGCCATAAAATGCAGATGTCTTCCCCCATTCCTCGAAGAATACTGTCAATCGTGGTTAGACATACTAGTTCTACTTCTCATATTGTTAAAGGGAATGAACCAGCTGGCAGCCAACGAATTTATCCAAAGCCCACAACCAGTTGCTGCCAATACCCATAAATGAATTCATCACCAGAGCTTATTTCCAGACTTTGATAAGAGAACTGGTGGGTAGCCGCCGACGACTACACCAACATGTCCAGGCCAATATTAAGTTGATGGATCAGATGAAGGATCAACATGGCGAGATAAGGAGGGAACCTACTCCATACTCTAGATCAGAAAACTCCTCTTCTTTAGACGGCTACCATGGACGCCAACGCCGTAAGGCTGCTCCAAAAAGGATAGCTCCGACAATATATGAAAGCCCCAAAAAACGAAGGACCGGGAACACCCGACCTCTATCGATCAAGAACTTTGATCAAATTGAACCATTTGCGTTAGACTTCCAACCGTGAAGGGTTGGACCGAAGTGCAATAGCGAGCATACGACGTCGCTTCACTTATCAATGAGATTTAATCCGATCTCTTTTGAATTATTTCTTTTTCAATTTCGTTTATGTTACGAAATATGACCGACTTGAATTAAACTACTTGCAAATGATGCAGGTAACCGAGTACTTAAGGTTGGGTGCAAAACAACCTCCGCGGACTATGGTCAAATCATTGAGGTATCATCATGACAAGCATGATTCAACCACTCATCGGCTACTATATGCCCCTGACTGGGGCCAAGGCATCAATGCGGAAGAGACCGTCAAGGCCAGGACTCTAGTACAAAGTGGATGCAACCAACCATCCACTCATCCGCCTATGCAATTTAATTGGAGATCTAGGAAAGACTTGGAGTGATATGTCCCAACAATGTACTCTCTATCTTGTACTTGAAGCTCGCCAAAATACTTATGCTTCCTCTGATGCCCAGTAAAATTGGAATCACACCATGGGTGGATGTGACATGACCGTCTATGCATCCAATCCTACATTAGAACTTGGGGTAATTGAGAACATATGTTTAAAGTGGATATGATTTGACCATTCACTCTCCAGCTTGCGTCTGTGATTCGACAAAAACAATCATGCCTTAAACCAACTTCGTCAGGGCCTAAGCCTCAACTTAAAGTCATCAACGACTAATTGCCTACTCACGAACCATCATGAGCCATCATTTCGACTCTCTTTCTCAACTCGACCGGAAGAGTGCAAAGTATAAAGTGGATGTGACTCGACCGTCTGCTCTCTAACTCTTGCCCCTGACTTAAGGGAAAATACACAGCTCAATGTGGATGTAGTTCGACCATCCTCTCCTCTGCTCGAGCTCAAATCTTGCCAGAACACTAATTTTACTCCTTAGGCTTAGCAAAGGTGGAATCCAAACGAACATGGATGTGATTCGACTGTCCATCAACTAAATCTTATCCTTTGTTGAGGGCGGATAAGTAGAAAGTGATCGAGATCCGACCAATCACTTATTAAGTGAAATCCGAGCTCGGGGGACGACACACTTAAATCAAAAGGGA
This sequence comes from Allium fistulosum, assembly GCA_030737815.1. Taxonomy (NCBI): domain Eukaryota; kingdom Viridiplantae; phylum Streptophyta; class Magnoliopsida; order Asparagales; family Amaryllidaceae; genus Allium; species Allium fistulosum. The sequence continues at coordinate 1,397,208,900 of CM060903.1, read as the reverse complement.
TTGAAACACGACAATCCTCGAACAAACCCCAGTTCCCAGAGTGCGAGATGGAGTACAAAATTCCAAATCCAAACTCGAGGGGGATGGACCCGTCCATCTAGGACCTCGCTTGCCAAATCAAGGTGGATGTGATCCGACCATCCACAACCTTAATCGACCTCCTGTTCCCAGAGTGCGAACGGGATCCAAATGCCTAAACAGATGTGACTGACCATCTATTGGCCAACTCCGGATTCCCAGAGTGCGAATTGGAGAATATATATTAAATAACTCTAAGTCCCTAGAGCACGGACTGGAGTATAAACACTGAAATGAGTGTGACTGACCACCCATCAACTAACTCCAGATTCCCAGAGTGCGAACTGGAGTATAAACATCAACTAACTCTAAGTCCCCAGAACGCGGACTAGAGTATAAACACTGAAATGGGTGTGACTAACCACCCATCAACTAACTCCGGATTCCTAGAGTGCGAACTGGAGTATAAACATTAAGTAACTCTAAGTCCCCAAAGCGCGGACTGGAGTATAAACATAAATGGGTGTGACTGACCACCCATCAACCAAGTCCAGATTCCCAGAATGCGAACTGGAGTATAAACATCAACTAACTCCAGATTCCCAGAGTGTGAACTGGAGTATAAACATCAACCAACTTTAAGTCCCCAGAGTGCGGACTGGAGTATAAACACCAACTGGGTGCGACTGACCACCCATCAACTAACTCTGGTCCCGAGAGCGCATACTGGAGTATAAAGACCAAATGGGTGTGACAGACCACCCATCAACCAACTCCAGTCCTCAAAGCTAGGATTGGAATATAAATACCAGAAGGGATGCGATTCGACTGTCCATCTATCAACTCTGATTCCTCGGCAAGTCCTGTAGTATAAAAAGTGGATGTGGTTCAACCATCCGCTTTCCAACTCTACCCTCACTTGGAGGCACACTTATCACACAAAATCGGATGCGATCTGATCATCCAGCACTAAGCGGGCATGGCACGACCATCCATGCATCAACTCTTGTCCTCAGCATGGAACCCATAACATAAATTTATAGGGATGCACCCCAACCCTACAAGACAAAATTTCTTTCTTGATTCGACAAGGAGATGCAGATTTGCAAAACATACCTAGCTGGATGTCCTATTCTTAATTGATATTACTACCATCCAACCGCAAATGAACGTGGCATGACTGTTCATCTACTAACTCTCGCCTGTGATCTGACGGATTATGCGCGCAACATGGACGGGTGTGACCCAACCACCCACCAATCAATTCCTTCCTACAATTTAGTAGGAGAAACATCAAATTAAAGTTGTCGTAGTGTGACCGACCTCACTTCGACTTTCGCCATTGGCTGGTGCCAGAGGAATTAATCGTGGAAAATGCGATCCGACCATTATCTGCTAAAATCTTAGTCCCTAGAGTGCGGACAGGGGTATAAACATCAAATAGGTGTGATGAATGGCCCTTCAGCTGACTCTGATCCCCAAAGTGCGACTATGAGCATAGATAGACGAATGAATGTGATTCGACCATTCATTCGCCAACTCTGACCTAAACTCGACAGGAGGAGTATAAACTCATTACAGATGCAATTAAACCATCCACAAACTCACTCCGCTAACCCAAGACTGAGGGCAGAGGCACAAATCGCTAAAAGAAGAGAAAGGTGACTCGCTACATCTCCAGCTTAGCGTCCTTTACAACTTAAGGCAATGACTACAAGGAGGCCTTAATGCTAACCAATCAGAATGATGTCCGAAGTTACGGGCAACCAATTATATCGTACCGCCGTATCGACGGGCAATATCGATCTGCGCCTTTCATATCATACCATTGGATCGACAGGAAATGAGGTCCGAGCATTCTACGTCGTTCCGTTGAATCGACGGTCAATATCGATCCTCTTCAACTACAAATTGATGCGACCTGAACGTCCATCGAATACCTTTGACCAACAGAGCATGTGTAACGGCCCATAAATTTTAATAATTTTATTTATTTTATTAATATATTTAATTGAAATTTTGTGAAATTTTAAATAATAAAATTTTGAATTGAAAATTTAATATTTGGAATACATCCATTTTAACATAGCAAACGGTAAATTTTCATTTGAAAATATGGAAGTTCATTTTATTGTGTGAATTTATTTCAATTCAAATCAGTTAAAAAAATTGATGATAATAAAATGTTTTCCAAACCTGAATATTTTTATACAATAAATTTGCAAATCATCTTCTGAGTGAGACGCCATATTTCGTTTCCCCAAATTTGGACTGTTATTGCTCCATTTATCTTATTTTCGACAAAATAGCAGCATTTTCGGTACCGATTATCGACTTTCGATCGGATGATCGTATCACTGATATCTGTATACTATTTTGATCCGCTCGCCGTGCTGATCTCTACGGTATATTCAATTCTGTGTTTTGAAGTCTGGTACATAGCGGAATCCACGACACTGGTAACCGTATCAGTACCCGATTTTCACCCTTTTGGTTTTCTTGTCCATTTGTTTGCTTCGTGAGTTAACCAACGGCCACTAGCTCTTTGGAATTCCCAGAACTTAATTACTGACTTTTGGCTATCCACTACTTCATTTCCTACGGTTCATTTCTATGCCAATTCTATTCATTCTTCTTCTTTAAGCTAAAAAAAACAAAAAAACAAAATGAAAACCCTGCAGCACTCGTATTTGCATCGATCACCGACCTCTGCCCACTCTATCTCCTTCCCCTTCTCGTCAGCCCGAGACTTCCCACAACCCACATCTCCTCGGCCACCAGAAACCGATCCCGCACGCATGCAGCTACCCTGAACCCCACCGCTTTCTTTTCCTTTACCGAGCATCCTTTTCTGTAAGGTAGATATATATGCTCTGTTATGTATATTCTATACATATGTTTGGTTTCGGTTTATATATATAAAAGTTTTAAATAATTTATATATTTATAATCGGCCCTTTTATATGTTAGAATATTTGTTTTTCTGAATTTGTCATATGCAAAGCTATTTTGTTCTTTTGTTTTTATTTTACGGTTTGTTATATATATATTAGTATATATATATATATTCATATAAAGCTACAGTACAGTATAGATTAGCTGTTGACAAATTTATAAGTTACATATGTTACATTTTATATATGTGTTACAGTAATACGATAGATTGGTTTTGTTTAATATGTAATTTTTTTGTTGGTTGTTAGAGGCTAAGAACCTGCTTTTGTATATTAGTGTCAGTTATATGCATATATATATTAATATATAAGTATTGTTTGCTGTTATATTTAGTCATTTACAAGCCTTTGCATGTATAAAGTGCATAGATGTTGAAGGCCGAATATGATTGTATATATTATTAAGTGCATATATAATATTTGTTATTATTTTAAAAGGTATGTGAGTTATATACTGCTATATATATGTTACAGTTTTGGTTTGTATATATAAGTTTACACAAATTACGTATATATATGTTTGTATATATATAAGTCTGTATATATATAGTTTTAAGACTATAGTCTATAGTCAATATATGTAAATTTATACAAGTTTTGAGTATTGTCAAGGTACACATGTTATATAAATTATATACTGTGTCTGTTATATAGATGTCCAGATGTTTATTTATACAAGTTATACTATATATGTTTTATATATATAACTTTATGTAAGTTAAGATATGTTAATTCTTATATATATTATGCAAGTCATGAGAATCTGTTGATATTATCTTAAATATGTCTTTATAATAAAGGATGTTTATGTCAACGATTTGAAATATTGGTTTTGTAATGTCTTTAAATATACAATATCGAAAGCATCTATATATTAGTTTGCAATTTCTATAACTGTGTAAACATATACCGTGAAGTTGGTTACATTGATCTTTTTATTGATTTTTATAATGACACAAATAGTTCTATTTTTGTATATGTGTTTGTAAATTCTTTTGGATCTGTTGTTTAGATATGTTTACACATTAATTTATATATGAGTATACATTTATTGGTTTTCAAAATTATATATATATGTGTGAATTTGGTTTTCAATTTTATATATATATATATATATTGTATGTGTTGGGATTTAATATCGATTTTTATTTATTTATTTATTTATTATTATTATTCTTATTATTTTGAAATACATATATATTTTATTTAATATGTGTTTGAATTTAGAATACGATTTTATATATATATATATATAATTTTATACAAGTTCACTAATACCAATTATCTTCATCGATCCGAATCTGATTTGATTTCGTCTATTCCTATTTATCAGCTTTGTTCATCGAATTCGCGTTCAATCGTGCTTCGTTTTGGAATTCATGCTTGGGTTGTAACTACTCTCATTGTTGAATCTCTCTAGCCTCGAAAGGTGAGCAATCACTCACGATTAATGTTCTTATATTTAATAAATTTGATTTCAATTGAAACGACTATTGAAATATGCTGCTGTTAGTTATTTACATTGCTATATATATGCCATTTCTGTATCTGTTCACCTGTGACATCTGACACCATTATCTGTTATTTATATTGATGATATATGCATGTTATGTTATTATCGTATCTGTTATCACTCTGCAAGTTCCTTGTTAGTATAGAATTCCCTATGGGTTGAAATGATACATACCCGAACGATCTGTAGAATAGGAGAAAATCGTTATGGGTTGAAATGATAAACCCAAGCGATTTTCATTGAATTGAATTTAGGAGTGCGGGTTGAAATGATATATACCCGTATATATTTAAATTTCGGATTGAAATGATAAATATCCGTATCACTTGACCATTGGATAGAAAATTATATACAGACACCGTTGGTCTATATATAAATAGTTTGGAAATGATTTCTATGGTTTTGAAAAGAAATATATGGTTTTAATAAATATTGATTTTAAAAGATTTATTAAGGTTGATTTAATAAAGTTGATATATAATATGTTTAAGTATTTATTTAATATATATATCTTTTCAAATATAGAGTTTGTAATGATTCAGGTTGGAAAGAAAAATTTGAAATCGATTTGAAATTTTATTTATTTAAGAATTTTACTTAAATAAGTTTGATTTGAAATTTATTAAATTTGAAATTTTAAAGATATGTTTTATAACTTGAATTTGATTAAAAGTGACTTAAATGAATATTTCAAACTTACATAAATTTAAATGGGATATTTTGTTTATTTAAATTTGTAAATTGAAGTTGTATTTAGAAGTTATTGAAATGATTAAGTAAATATTTCAAAACTAAATAATAGTAAAGTGAATTTGATATATATATGAAATTATCGAATTTAGTTTTGAAATGTTGAATATTTAAAGCTTTGAAATATATAGAAATTGAAATGGCTTATTTTATGGTTCAAATATGTATTTGAAATCGATAATTTGAAATGGTTTATTGAGAAACTGAATTGAGTTGAAATTTATGAATTTAGATTGAATTAAGTTGAATTTGGAATTCAAGTTGATTTGAATCGATTTGTAAAATTTGAGGAAACTATTTTATTATATAAAGTATTTTTAAATTTCATTTAAAACTATTTTATATTTTACTTTATAAATTATTTTATATAAACTATTTTAATATAAATCATTTTAATATGAACTATTTTAATATATACTATTTTAATATGCTAATTATTTTAATATAAACTATTTTAACTTAAAACTATTTTATATAAATTATTTTATTTTATAAACTATTTTATTATATATACTATTATTAATACCTAAACGGTTTAAAGGAAATGTTATGATTTCAAAGTGTTATGATTTCCAAAGTGCTATGATTTCAAAATGTTGTGATTTCCAAAGTGTTATAAATTTAAGTGTTTGGTTTCGAAAGTGTTATAACTTTGAAAGTACTATGATTTTGGAAATGAATATATTTGAAGTGAAAAATGATATCATATTGATTTGGTTTTTGAAATGAAATGATATTTTAATTTTGAAGTATAAACTATTTTGAAATGACCGCGGTGTTATAATAACGTTTGGTTGTTAAAGAGACCGGGATCGGATATGGGCATACTCTCTGTCGATACCGAAAACCACTTTAACAACTGTGTACGCGGTGGAGATTCCAGAATGAAGTAGGATGGTGGTGACGATCCTATATGAGGTATATACGTGGACCCGACTCCCGTGAGTTGGCATAAAGTGGCTAAAACAGGACCAATCGATGGGCTAATGAGGTAGCACCTCTGATCGGACACACTCCATCGTATGCTATTCTATTACTTTGTGATTGATTTGGTGCGCACCATTGATTCGGGAGTGTGGCTCGAGGTGGGCGATTGCTGCGGCTCTGCGTTACCACCGGCCCGGAAGTGTAATTGGTATATCTACCCTGGCATTGCCTAGTTGTGCCGTGTCACCTACCCTAGCGTGCTTTACTACGAGTTTGATTTGTGTCGTACCTATGGAGTATTCTCTAGTAGCCCCAGTTTACGGGGTATTACGGTACTGTATAGACTATTGGCACTATAAAATGTGTTAAGGGGCATATGGGTAACGCCTTAACGCTATTTTTAAATAGTTTATTTTACTATAGACATTATTATAATAGCGTATATTACTACATAGTAGATAATTTAACGGATCCTTAGAGGATGGTTATCCCAAACATCCTTTGAGTTACTTGTATTTCAGTTGATATTTCACTTGAGTTGGATTTATTGATATAAGAATGTTAATCCTGACTCGAGTGTTTTGTGTTTTGCTTTACGCTCGGGTCTGACTGAGTGGCTCAGTGTTCGAGACTCACCTTTGGAGTTGGAGCTTCGCTTGGAGATCCAGCTATCTATCCAGCTTTCAGTTATTCAGTTGATTCCAGTGATGTATTCTGATCTTGTATTTGATTTTTGTATTGAGACATCTTTGTATTCGTGACTTCTGTTGTATCTTGTTTAACTCTGTTATATATATGGTAGCTTCATGAACTACTATTCTTTTGTTTCCACGGCATTATTTTTATATTACTCTGTGTCTGTGATTCTGTGATTATTTATTTACTGTATATGTTGAGTTTTGCCAAATTTAAATTAACAATCTAATATTTTGAGCAATTCAAATCCGACATGTATGGATGCGAATGATTGAAAATTTCAGGATGTTACATGTGGTATTAGAGCTCCGGTTTTAGGCATAACTTAGCATATAGAGTAAATTTAATTACGGAATCACTTTCGTTCGAGCTTGAATCCCTTCCTCTTTGACTCAAGTTCCTTTGAATTTTGGAACGTTCTCCTCGGTTTCAAAATCCATGTTTGTCTCTCCCATTCGTTCTAAAATCCATTCTTGTCTCGACCAAGTCGTGTTTTCTTGATTCCGGAGCATCCCATAGCTCCACTGAATGATTTGTAAAAGAGTGAAACTCCTTTACAATAGGCATTGATTCACCGGAGATTTTTACATCGTCGGTTTAGATGCTGCTATCTCTTGCTATGCCCGAATTCTATCGATCAGATGTTGAGTTGCCTCTGGATTCTGCATCGATCTTATTTTGAAGTCACGGTTGACCCGGTTAAGGTTGTCCGCGATTTATATAAGTCTATCCATCTTCCTTATTTGAAATTCAATCATCTTATCTCCCTATTGAGCCGACCTTCTAGTTGAATTCTTTTGGTTAGGATCCCTTTATATTTGGATCTCTATCCTTGTTTGAAATCCATTCTGGAATCATCGAGTGAGGGAGTGTATTTGTAATTAATATTAAAAATGTTTTATAGTGTGTTGTTTGAGTTGTTAATGTTGATTAGGATTTTCGATCAATTTGATTGATCAACACTATCGATAGGAATTCCAAAACACTTGAATAGAGCAAACTAACATAATATTATTTTCAAATTTGGTAAATGAAATAATTTTGTATGATTATATTATAAATATACAAGTAAATTTTCTAGAATTTAATAAGTTAATTAAATTGGTTGTTTGAAATGATAATATTTGATTATCATTTATTGTTCTATAGATGAATTTATAAACACGGATTATAAATTGATTTGGAATTTAAACGAATTTAAATCAGGAATTTTAGAATTTAACTTCTAGTGATTTCAAACTTTGGTTTTAAAGTGTATTTATTTAAAGTAATTTCAAATTGAAATCGTTTCAAAGAATTTTAAAAGTTTTAAATCAGTACTCTTCTCTTTGTCATTGGAAAATAATGTCGATGATGACTGCAGCATCATCGATATTCATTTTCGAGTTTCGAAGACGAGAGGCCACTCAGTAGCTTTGCTACACTTTTGTTTTGGAAATTGAATTTGATTTGAATTTCTGGGGTATGATTTGATTTATAATGTATATATAGGTATACGTTTATAAATTTGATTTGAAAATATAATATACTTATATCTAGATGATTTGAATTAAAAATTGGAAATTTAACTCTTAGATTCTTGTATAAATATTTAAGACCTGAAATAATTGAATTGGAGAATTTTATTTGTATAATACCCAATTTCATTCTAAAATAACTTACCTAAATTATTCAGAAGTTGAATATGTAATTGGATAATATTCAATATAAGATGATTTTATAAATAAAATTTGAGTGGTTATAATAAATGTTATACACTTAAATTTTAATTATAAAATGTTAATAGAAATAAATAGAATGATAAGTTAATTGAATAATAAAGGAGATAATTTTGTTTTGGATGAATCCATTTTGTAACAAACATTAATAAATTCAAATTAACTGAATGAAATACCTTGAATTTAAAATCAATTATTGAATACTAATTAATTTAAATTAAAATTTATATAGTTTGAACTAATTGTTATATATTTTTTTCAACCTATTTTCTTTCTGGTTGTTTCTATTCTCCTATCTCGTTCCTTTTCAGGGACGAGAAGTTTTGAGTGGGGGAGAGTGTAACGACCCGTAAATTTTAATAATTTTATTTGTTTTATTAATATATTTAATTGAAATTTTGTGAAATTTTAAATAATAAAATTTTGAATTGAAAATTTAATATTTGGAATACGTCCATTTTAACATAGCAAACGGTAAATTTTCATCTGAAAATATGGAAGTTCATTTTATTGTGTGAATTTATTTCAATTCAAATCAGTTAAAAAAATTGATGATAATAAAATGTTTTCCAAACCTGAATATTTTTATACAATAAATTTGCAAATCATCTTCTGAGTGAGACGTCATATTTCGTTTCTCCAAATTTGGACTATTATTGCTCCGTTTATCTTATTTTCGACAAAATAGCAGCATTTTCGGTACTGATTATCGACTTTCGATCGGATGATCGTACCACTGATATCTGTATACTGTTTTGATCTGCTCGTCGTGCTGATCTTTACGGTATATTCAATTCTATGTTTTGAAGTCCGGTACACAGCGGAATCCGCGAAACCGGTAACCGTATCGGTACCCGATTTTCACCCTTTTGGTTTTCTTCTCCATTTGTTTACTTCGTGAGTTAACCAACGACCACTATCTCTTTGGAATTCCCAGAACTTAATTACTGACGTTTGGCTATCCACTACTTCATTTCCTCTGGTTCATTTCTATGCCAATTCTATTCGTTCTTCTTCTTTAAGCTAAAAAAAAAATGAAAACCCTGCAGCACTCGTATTTGCATCGATCACCGACCTCTGCCCACTCTTTCTCCTTCCCCTTCTCGTCAACCCGAGACTTCCCACAAACCACATCTCCTCGGCCACCAGAATCCGATCCCGCACGCATGCAGCTACCCTGAACCCCACCGCTTTCTTTCCCTTTGCCGAGCATCCTTTTCTGTAAGGTAGATATATATGCTCTGTTATGTATATTCTATACATATGTTTGGTTTCGGTTTATATATATAAAAGTTTTAAATAATTTATATATTTATAATCGGCCCTTTTATATGTTAGAATATTTGTTTTTCTGAATTTGTCATATGCAAAGCTATTTTGTTCTTTTGTTTTTATTTTACGGTTTGTTATATATATTAGTATATATATATATATATTCATATAAAGCTACAGTACAGTATAGATTAGCTGTTGACAAATTTATAAGTTACATATGTTTCATTTTATATATGTGTTACAGTAATACGATGAATTGGTTTTATTTAATATGTAATATATATTTTGTTTTGTTGGTTGTTAGAGGCTGAGAACCTGCTTTTGTATATTAGTGTCAGTTATATGCGCACACACACACACACACATATATATATATATAAGTATTGTTTGCCGTTATATTTAGTCATTTACAAGCCTTCGCATGTATAAAGTGCATAGATGTTGAAGGCCGAATATGATTGTATATATTTTTAAGTGCATATATAATATTTGTTATTATTTTAAAAGGTATGTGAGTTTATATACTGGTATATATATGTTATAGTGTTGGTTTGTATATATAAGTTTACACAAATTACGTATATATATGTTTGTATATATATATAAGTCTGTATATATATATATATATATATATATATGTAACAACCCAGTGTTTTATAGCCGTTGAATATCGTCAAGTGGTGATTTAAATCGTTTATCAATTGCAATTGAAATTTTATTCGAGTTAAAATTCGTGCATAAAATTGTTAAGTACTTTTGTCAGTGTAAATTCATTTATAAAACGATTAACGTTGACAAATAATTGCTGTCAGGAGTTTCGATACTAGTAGACATCCGTTTAAAAATCTGTGATGGTTAGTTCAACAACATAATTTAACATAAACAAAACAAATTTGTTTTTAAAAGAAAAGAAAAAAAAATTGATTTAACATCCCTCCATACCTCCGGTACCCCACCCCATACCCCTCCAAAGACACGCCCCCTCTCTTTTCAAATCAGAACAGAAGAAAGAAAACGAACGAAATAAAATGGCGGCATCATCTTCGCCCTCGTCTTCCCAAATTAAGGCTTGAAGCTGTAATGCGATTTTTCGTTCGTATTCAAGGAATTAGGGCTTCGACTCGTTCCCTCTGAGAGATGGTGGCTGCGTGTTCCCCTTCGTTCAAAAAGCTAGGGCATTGAAACCGCTGATTTTATTGATCGAATTCGCCTTCTTTCCAGGTTCGCTTCTTTTGGCTACGCTCTCGAATAAGGTGAGTAAATTCCCTTACTCACATCTAATTCGAATTACGTGGGTTTTTGTTCGCATTAAAATGTTTAATCGGCTGCTTTATATATTGATGCTTGCGATTTTGGATCTCTGGTATTTTCAATTTCATGAATTTCTGGATTTTGGGTTTTGTTGGCTTCGGCCATTCGATTTTGGTGGGATGCTGGTCATTGATCTTTAACCTCGCAAATTTCGTATGTGTGTGGCTGTGTACTTTCTTGTTGGACTGTTAGGATGCACTTGTTATTAGTACATTGTCCCTTGGCATATTTGAGCCATTTCATCTGATCCTAGCTACTGAATTGGTCCACTTGTATATGCCATATATACACATATACTTATGTGTGTATATGTGTGTTTAGTGGTTACCCTTGCTCCTTTTGCTTGCCAGTTCTGTTTTGTGCCAATATTTGTGTTCACTGCACTTTGCTTTTAGGTGTATTTGCTGTAGAATTCCTGTATGTACTTTGAGTTATGGCAACAGTGACCTGAACTGTTAGCCTTTGGTTAGTATTTTCTCGGCTTTAGATTGTTTGGACCTTCTGTTTGGTGATGATCACCTGCCTTTGGCTTCTCTGTGAGCTGTAGTCTGCATTCATGTGTATAATCCTCTGACTTTGTAGTATCTTTGGCCTTGAATTCGATATCACTGACTTTGGGCATTTAATGATTTGGAATTGCAGTTGTCTTAGGCCTTGATGATGTTTTGCCTTGGTTTATTTGTTTGCCCTGTTACTTCAACCACTGTCTAGTTTTACAAGTACACTGCATATACATGTTTCTTTTCTTTGCTTACCTCTGCACATTCCTGGCATACTTGTTGTCACTTTAGTAGCACCTATTTGCATGTGCAATCGCACAAAAGCCCTTGTTGTCTGGTCATCTTGTAGTATGCATTGTCCATATTATTTCTCTGATGCAGTTTATTTTGCATCTCCATTTGTACTCGAGTTATTCTATTGCATTGAGAAATGAGTTGCATTCATTTGCTAGACCCTTACATTTGCGCCTCTCCACTGTTGCATCTTGTGTACTGGTTGGTCAGGTAACTCCATATAAGTGTGATTTACTTCATGTTGCCTGGACTCTGCATAAACTCTCTGAGTTGCTCCGGCCATGTTGCATACGTGTTGTCTGATATGTTGGTTCTATCTCGTATTCTGTTATTTACTGGGCCTTGCTCTGTTATCTTTAGTGCACTGTCCAGATCATGTTGTTGGCATGGGGTTGTGTCATATAATTCACTTCCACTTGAAGTTGTAGCCTTTATGCTCGAGTCTGGTACTTGCATGATCCAATTTCACAGTTGTATAATACATGTCGCCATTCCGGCTGTTGCAGTCCCATTTTGCAGTGTTGTTCCAATTAGTCATGATTCCTGTAAGGTCGTAGTTGGATTGAGTGTTTGGATCCAGTTTGGTCGACCTTGCATTCACTTGCTTAGGTTGGTTCATATATTTCATTTTGTCATACCTATATTGTTGTGTGTTGCCATTCAGTTCTGTTGTTCCATGTTGCTTTTGCACAGGCCGTGCCTTATATTGGTGTATATCTGATTTTGGCGAGGCAGCGCACGCGTGCGTGCGCTGCAGCCAAACAGAATTGAGGTTTAAATCGATGATTTCAATTGTCGTAATAGTTTCGTGTTGCAAAGTTCAATATATTTTGAAGTTTTATTTTGATCAGAATTATTCAGATGATTATGTTGACATCTAATTATCTCGTAGATAAGTTAGACTGTGTGTTTTCTAATTATCATATTGATAAGCAGATATTTGCTGTTTATGCTATTTTGATGGTTTGGGTTTCACGTTGACCTCTGCAGTTTGATTGCTGTCAGTATTCTTTGTTGAGCTGATTTCACAAACTGTGTGGCGAGGCAGTGCACGCATGCGTGTACTGCAGCCACACAGAAATTTGATCGTTGTATTCATCTTGATGATGTTTTGGGATTTCTGATTTGTCGTTTAACACTGTTTAGTGTTATATCTGCCGTTATCAAATTCTCGTATCGAGAGTTGGATATACGAGATTCTGTGACTGTCGTCTAATTGATATTTAATTATTACTGCCTATATGCACTAATAAACTGGTTTGAATTAGACTGACCTGGGTATTATTTTCTTTTGAATGTAATACTCGGGTCAGACCCGAGTTATTTCAGGTAGTAGATTTCCTTCTTTGAGTTGCTGTTCGGGATTTGAAGACTTTTCATATCTTCTGAAGTTGTCAGTGTCATTTTGTAGTAGTCGTGTCATTGTATAGAACGATATGTATTCATGTATATTAGTCGATAATGTACTTGATTATATAACTTCTAGAGTCGACAGTTGTAGTTGTATCATATGTATTGTGTCAACTATGTATTAACTGACATCAGTTATATATATATGAGACTTTTGTTTTTATCTGTGTTCCGCATTTATATTATCCATGTTATTGTTATATCTAATGTCCTAAACTATTACGAACTATCGTAGTTTGTTTTATACTGATAATTGGATATGTCGATGGGAGTAAATAAATAATAGATGAAAAATAAAAAGTATATACCACTCCTACCGAGATAACCAATATTAGTGTAAGGCCAATTACGGATGGTCGCTCCTATCCAGCCTTATTCTTCGTAATAATAGATAGTATTTCTTTTAATACTCTTTGTTATTATGAGCATAGAGGTGGGGCGTCACAGTTGGTATCAGAGCTTGGGGTTTATGGACATAATATAAAACTTAACTCGGAAGGAACATATGTTACAACTATTGGTCGATGTTTTATTTGTGCTTGAGTCAAAACTAAAGTTTTGAAATTTGGATGAAATTTTTAAATAACTTTATTTAAAAATAATAGTGAAATTGTGTTCTGTTTATCAGAGTGCGCAGCGGAAACAGTGAAACTGTCTTCGCTGAGTACAACTGATAATCTTTTTGATCTAAAAATCAAAATACGAAATTGATATGAATTTCATTTGTTGTTTACATAGCTGTAATTATTTTATTTCTTTGAGAACTTCGAATCCGAATTGAGGATTCGAAGAAATTGCAGATATGTGATTTTGTTTGAAATTTCCGCTGGCTTTCTTTTGTACTAATCATCTATTGATTAGATTTTTGCTGTTTTAAATTATCTTCATTGAAGATACATTTGAATGATTCCTTGTCCATTTTATAGTACGTGCAAAAATTTAAATTGCACGTCATTGCATTTATATTACGTTGAACCGATGCTTGGTTATGAAACGTATTTTGTTGCCGTTATTTTTACAACGGAATTTTACACCGATGCTATATTTTGAAGTACGGTGTTTTATGGCATTTTGATGAATGAAAATTCTCTGATATTACATTTTGATGTAAATTGTTTTGATGTGATTTTGACGTTTTAAAATTACTGTCGCTTTGGCTTCAGTAACCGTCAAATTTTAAAAGTGGATTTTCAAGCGGTTATTCCGCAATATTGATTTGTGACCGTTTTTACGGTATTTTGAGAAGTACAATTTCCTTATCGAAATTGTTACTAATATTGCTGCTTTAATCACGTGATTGGAAACTCGTTTTAAAAATGAAAATTGTTTTATAAATTTTTAACGGTTTGCGTTTTCAAAAGGATGAGAAAGCGACTTAAACGATTCAGCAAAATCGAGGATTATGACCCCTTTCTTTTACTGTTTCGCTTAACTCCGGACTTGTCCAGTTGAGAAGGTGAATTGTTATTTTTATAAAATAAATAAAAATTGTTTTCAGAAATTTAACAGTTTACGCTTTCAAAAGAATGAGGAAGCGATTTAAACGTTTCAGCAAAATCGAGGACTATGACCCCTTTCTTTTACTGATTCGCTTAATTCCGGACTTGTCCGTTTGAGAATGTAAAGTGTATTTTTACAAAATACACAATTTTGCACTTTCAAGGAAACGATGAAGTGATTTAAACGATTTAGCAAAAGTGCGGAGTATGGAACCACACTTTTACTATTTCGGTTAATTCCGGACTCGTTAATTGAATATCTGTTGTTTTGATGATTCTACACTTTTAAGGAAACGATGAAGAGAATTAAACAATTTAGTAAAACTCGTGGTTATGGGACATGTGCGTTTGCTATTTTGGTTAATTCCGGACTCGTTAATTGAAACATTTTGTTGCTTTCGTGTGCTTTCGAGCCACTATGAGGACCTTCGGGTCATTTGTTGGACCTTCGGGTCATTTGTTGGGCTTTCGGGCCACTCTGCGGACCTTCGGGTCAAATACCAGTACTAGACCTTCGGGTCACTCTGCGGACCTTCGGGTCAATCTGATGGGCGCCAAAATTATGTTGAGTACTTGGTAGGCTTCGGCCACTCTGAGATGCACGTGCGGCGAATTAAAAACTCGCCATCTGATGGGATCGATCCAAGCTTTTATGTTGATTTTCTAGTCTTCTTAATTGATTTCTAGATATTTGTTGCTTCCAATTATCTGCAGGTAATTGGATATTTGTCGATATGAGTTCTGATTATCGTTTTTGATAATCAGATATTTGTTGTTTCTAATTATCGCTTGTGATAATTAGATATTTGTTGATATGAGTTCTGATTATCGTTTTTGATAATCGGATATTTGTTGCTTTTAATTATCACTTTAGATAATTAAATAATTGTTGATTTGTTGTTTTAATTATCGCTTTAGATAATTAAATATTTGTGCTTTGAGATTTAATTATCGCTTTAGATAATTAAATATTTGCTGATTTCGAATTTAATTATCGCTTTAAATAATTAAATATTTGTTGATATGAGATTTAATTATCGCTTTTGATAATTAAATATTTGCTGATTTCGAATTTAATTATCGCTTTAGATAATTAAATATTTGTTGAATTGAGATTTAATTATCGCTTTAAATAATTAAATATTTGTTGAATTGAGATTTAATTATCGCTTTAGATAATTAAATATTTGTTGAATTGAGATTTAATTATCGCTTTAGATAATTAAATATTTGTTGCTTTGAGATTTAATTATCGCTTTAGATAATTAAATATTTGCTGATTTCGAATTTAATTATCGCTTTAAATAATTAAATATTTGTTAATTTGAGATTTAATTATCGCTTTAGATAATTAAATATTTGTTGATTTGAGATTTAATTATCGCTTTAGATAATTAAATATTTGTTGATTTGAGATTTAATTATCGCTTGAGGTAATTAAATATTTGCTGAATTTGAAATTTGATTATCGTTTGTGATAATCGAATATATGTTGATTTGAGAAATTTGATTATCGCTTTTTGATAATTGAATATTTATTTTCTGACTATCGTTTGAGATAATCAGATATTTGATTTATCTTCTGATTATCGTTTGAGATAAGTAAATAATTGAGATTTTTGAGATTTGAGCTTCGTTTTTCTCTGGCGATTCAGGTGAGTAATTTGATTTACTCACATTCAATTCGTGCTCTGTATGGGATTTCTGCTCTGTTTTTCCTTCTCTTTAGTTGCTGGAACTCGATTGTTCTTGCTTTTGTTAGTCGTTTGATTTTGATCCCTGATTCCCACGAGGTTGATTCTTTTGATTTGAAGCAGTCGAACCTTTCGATTTCTTATCTAATACTTCCCCGCTGACACTTGCTTTGCTTATACATTCGACATTGCCATGCTCTTTTGGTTGTTACCTTTTATTTATTTATTCCCTAAGATTGCGTGGACGCAATTTTTATAAGGAAGGAAGTCTGTAACAACCCAGTGTTTTATAGCCGTTGAATATCGTCAAGTGGTGATTTAAATCGTTTATCAATTGCAATTGAAATTTTATTCGAGTTAAAATTCGGGCATAAAATTGTTAAGTACTTTTGTCAGTGTAAATTCATTTATAAAACGATTAACGTTGACAAATAATTGCTGTCAGGAGTTTCGATACTAGTAGACATCCGTTTAAAAATCTGTGATGGTTAGTTCAACAACATAATTTAACATAAACAAAACAAATTTGTTTTTAAAAGAAAAGAAAAAAAAATTGATTTAACATCCCTCCATACCTCCGGTACCCCACCCCATACCCCTCCAAAGACACGCCCCCTCTCTTTTCAAATCAGAACAGAAGAAAGAAAACGAACGAAATAAAATGGCGGCATCATCTTCGCCCTCGTCTTCCCAAATTAAGGCTTGAAGCTGTAATGCGATTTTTCGTTCGTCTTCAAGGAATTAGGGCTTCGACTCGTTCCCTCTGAGAGATGGTGGCTGCGTGTTCCCCTTCGTTCAAAAAGCTAGGGCATTGAAACCGCTGATTTTATTGATCGAATTCGCCTTCTCTCCGGGTTCGCTTCTTTTGGCTACGCTCTCGAATAAGGTGAGTAAATTCCCTTACTCACATCTAATTCGAATTACGTGGGTTTTTGTTCGCATTAAAATGTTTAATCGGCTGCTTTATATATTGATGCTTGCGATTTTGGATCTCTGGTATTTTCAATTTCATGAATTTCTGGATTTTGGGTTTTGTTGGCTTCGGCCATTCGATTTTGGTGGGATGCTGGTCATTGATCTTTAACCTCGCAAATTTCGTATGTGTGTGGCTGTGTACTTTCTTGTTGGACTGTTAGGATGCACTTGTTATTAGTACATTGTCCCTTGGCATATTTGAGCCATTTCATCTGATCCTAGCTACTGAATTGGTCCACTTGTATATGCCATATATACACATATACTTATGTGTGTATATGTGTGTTTAGTGGTTACCCTTGCTCCTTTTGCTTGCCAGTTCTGTTTTGTGCCAATATTTGTGTTCACTGCACTTTGCTTTTAGGTGTATTTGCTGTAGAATTCCTGTATGTACTTTGAGTTATGGCAACAGTGACCTGAACTGTTAGCCTTTGGTTAGTATTTTCTCGGCTTTAGATTGTTTGGACCTTCTGTTTGGTGATGATCACCTGCCTTTGGCTTCTCTGTGAGCTGTAGTCTGCATTCATGTGTATAATCCTCTGACTTTGTAGTATCTTTGGCCTTGAATTCGATATCACTGACTTTGGGCATTTAATGATTTGGAATTGCAGTTGTCTTAGGCCTTGACGATGTTTTGCCTTGGTTTATTTGTTTGCCCTGTTACTTCAACCACTGTCTAGTTTTACAAGTACACTGCATATACATGTTTCTTTTCTTTGCTTACCTCTGCACATTCCTGGCATACTTGTTGTCACTTTAGTAGCACCTATTTGCATGTGCAATCGCACAAAAGCCCTTGTTGTCTGGTCATCTTGTAGTATGCATTGTCCATATTATTTCTCTGATGCAGTTTATTTTGCATCTCCATTTGTACTCGAGTTATTCTATTGCATTGAGAAATGAGTTGCATTCATTTGCTAGACCCTTACATTTGCGCCTCTCCACTGTTGCATCTTGTGTACTGGTTGGTCAGGTAACTCCATATAAGTGTGATTTACTTCATGTTGCCTGGACTCTGCATAAACTCTCTGAGTTGCTCCGGCCATGTTGCATACGTGTTGTCTGATATGTTGGTTCTATCTCGTATTCTGTTATTTACTGGGCCTTGCTCTGTTATCTTTAGTGCACTGTCCAGATCATGTTGTTGGCATGGGGTTGTGTCATATAATTCACTTCCACTTGAAGTTGTAGCCTTTATGCTCGAGTCTGGTACTTGCATGATCCAATTTCACAGTTGTATAATACATGTCGCCATTCCGGCTGTTGCAGTCCCATTTTGCAGTGTTGTTCCAATTAGTCATGATTCCTGTAAGGTCGTAGTTGGATTGAGTGTTTGGATCCAGTTTGGTCGACCTTGCATTCACTTGCTTAGGTTGGTTCATATATTTCATTTTGTCATACCTATATTGTTGTGTGTTGCCATTCAGTTCTGTTGTTCCATGTTGCTTTTGCACAGGCCGTGCCTTATATTGGTGTATATCTGATTTTGGCGAGGCAGCGCACGCGTGCGTGCGCTGCAGCCAAACAGAATTGAGGTTTAAATCGATGATTTCAATTGTCGTAATAGTTTCGTGTTGCAAAGTTCAATATATTTTGAAGTTTTATTTTGATCAGAATTATTCAGATGATTATGTTGACATCTAATTATCTCGTAGATAAGTTAGACTGTGTGTTTTCTAATTATCATATTGATAAGCAGATATTTGCTGTTTATGCTATTTTGATGGTTTGGGTTTCACGTTGACCTCTGCAGTTTGATTGCTGTCAGTATTCTTTGTTGAGCTGATTTCACAAACTGTGTGGCGAGGCAGTGCACGCATGCGTGTACTGCAGCCACACAGAAATTTGATCGTTGTATTCATCTTGATGATGTTTTGGGATTTCTGATTTGTCGTTTAACACTGTTTAGTGTTATATCTGCCGTTATCAAATTCTCGTATCGAGAGTTGGATATACGAGATTCTGTGACTGTCGTCTAATTGATATTTAATTATTACTGCCTATATGAACTAATAAACTGGTTTGAATTAGACTGACCTGGGTATTATTTTCTTTTGAATGTAATACTCGGGTCAGACCCGAGTTATTTCAGGTAGTAGATTTCCTTCTTTGAGTTGCTGTTCGGGATTTGAATACTTTTCATATCTTCTGAAGTTGTCAGTGTCATTTTGTAGTAGTCATGTCATTGTATAGAACGATATGTATTCATGTATATTAGTCGATAATGTACTTGTATATATAACTTCTAGAGTCGACAGTTGTAGTTGTATCATATGTATTGTGTCAACTATGTATTAACTGACATCAGTTATATATATATGAGACTTTTGTTTTTATCTGTGTTCCGCATTTATATTATCCATGTTATTGTTATATCTAATGTCCTAAACTATTACGAACTATCGTAGTTTGTTTTATACTGATAATTGGATATGTCGATGGGAGTAAATAAATAATAGATGAAAAATAAAAAGTATATACCACTCCTACCGAGATAACCAATATTAGTGTAAGGCCAATTACGGATGGTCGCTCCTATCCAGCCTTATTCTTCGTAATAATAGACAGTATTTCTTTTAATACTCTTTGTTATTATGAGCATAGAGGTGGGGCGTCACAATATATATATATATATAGTTTTAAGACTATAGTCTGTAGTCAATATATGTAAATTTATACAAGTTTTGAGTATTGTCAAGGTACACATGTTATACAAATTATATACTGTGTCTGTTATATAGATGTCCAGATGTTTATTTATACAAGTTATACTATATGTTTTATATATATAACTTTATGTAAGTTAAGATATGTTAATTCTTATATATATTATGCAAGTCATGAGAATCTGTTGATATTATCTTAAATATGTCTTTATAATAAAGGATGTTTATGTCAACGATTTGAAATATTGATTATGTAATGTCTTTAAATATACAATATCGAAAGTATCTATATATATTAGTTTGCAATTTCTATAACTGTGTAAACATATACAGTGAAGTTGGTTACATTGATCTTTTTATTGATTTTTATAATGACACAAATAGTTTGATTTTTGTATATGTGTTTGTAAATTCTTTTAGATCTGTTGTTTAGATATGTTACACATTAGTTTATATATGAGTATACATTTATTGGTTTTCAAATTTATATATATATATATATATGTGTGTGTGAATTTGGTTTTCAATTATATATATATATATATATTGTATGTGTTGGGATTTAATATCGATTTTTATTTATTATTATTATTATTATTTTGAAATACATATATATTTTATTTAATATGTGTTTGAATTTAGAATACGATTTTATATATATATAATTTTATACAATTTCACTAATACTAATTATCTTCATCTATCCGGTTCTGATTTGATTTCGTCTATTCCTATTTATCAGCTTTGTTCATCGAATTCGCGTTCAATCGTGCTTCGTTTTGGAATTCGTGCTTAGGTTGTAACTACTCTCATTGTCGAATCTCTCTAGCCTCGAAAGGTGAGCAATCACTCACGATTAATGTTCTTATATTTATTAATTTGATTTCAATTGAAACGACAATTGAAATATGCTGCTGTTAGTTATTTACATTGCTATATATATGCTATTTCTGTATCTGTTCACCTGTGACATCTGACACCATTATCTATTATTTATATTGATGATATATGCCTGTTATGTTATTATCATATTTATTATCACTCTGCAAGTTCCTTGTTAGTATAGAATTCCCTATGGGTTGAAATGATACATACCCGAACGATCTGTAGAATATGAGAATACCGTTATGGGTTGAAATGATAAACCCAAGCGATTTTCATTGAATTGAATTTGGGAGTAAGGGTTGAAATGATATATACCCGTATATATTTAAATTGCGGATAGAAATGATAAATATCCGTATCACTTGACCATAGGATAGAAAATTATATACAGACACCGTTGGTCTATATATAAATATTTTGGAAATGATTTCTATGGTTTTGAAAAAAAATATGGTTTTAATAAATATTGATTTTAAAAGATTATTTAGGTTGATTTAATAAAGTTGATATATAATATGTTTAAGTATTTATTTAATATATATATATATATATTCAAATATAGAGTTTATAATGATTCAGGTTGGAAGGATAAATTTGAAATCGATTTGAAATTTTATTTATTTAAGAATTTTACTTAAATAAGTTTGATTTGAAATTTATTAAATTTGAAATTTTAAAGATATGTTTTATAACTTGAATTTGATTAAAAGTGACTTAAATGAATATTTCAAACTTATAAAAATTTAAATGGGATATTTTGTTTATTTAAATTTGTGAATTGAAGTTGTATTTAGAAGTTATTGAAATGTTTAAGTAAATATTTCAAAACTAAATAATAGTAAAGTGAATTTGATATATATATGAAATTATCGAATTTAGTTTTGAAATGTTGAATATTTAAAACTTTGAAATATATTGAAATTGAAATGGCTTATTTTATGGTTCAATAATGTATTTGAAATTGATAATTTGAAATGGTTTATTGAGAAACTGAATTGAGTTGAAATTTATGAATTTAGATTGAATTAAGTTGAATTTGGAATTCGAGTTGATTTGAATCGATTTGTAAAATTTGAGGAAACTATTTTATTATATAAAGTATTTTTAAATTTTATTTAAAACTATTTTATATTTTACTTTATAAATTATTTTATATAAACTATTTTAATATAAATCATTTTAATATGAACTATTTTAATATATACTATTTTAATATGCTAATTATTTTAATATAAACTATTTTAACTTAAAACTATTTTATATAAACTATTTTATTTTATAAACTATTTTATTTTATAAACTATTTTTATTATATATACTATTATTAATACCTAAACGGTTTAAAGGAAATGTTATGATTTCAAAGTGTTATGATTTCCAAAGTGCTATGATTTCAAAATGTTGTGATTTCCAAAGTGTTATAAATTTAAGTGTTTGGTTTCGAAAGTGTTATAACTTTGAAAGTACTATGATTTTGGAAATGAATATATTTGAAGTGAAAATGATATCGTATTGATTTGGTTTTTGAAATGAAATGATATTTTGATTTTGAAGTATAAACTATTTTGAAATGACCGCGGTGTTATAATAACGTTTGGTTGTTAAAGAGACCGGGATCAGATATGGGCATACTCTCTGGCGATACCGAAAACCACTTTAACAACTGTGTACGCGGTGGAGATTCCAGAATAAAGTAGGTTGGTGGCGACGATCCTATATGAGGTATATACATGGACCCGACTCCCGTGAGTTGGCATAAAGTGGCTAAAACAAGACCAATCGATGGGCTAATGAGGTAGCACCTCTGATCGGACACACTCCATCGTATGCTATTCTATTACTTTGTGATTGATTTGGTGCGCACCCTTGATTCGGGAGTGTGGCTCGAGGTGGGCGATTGCTGCGGCTCTGCGTTACCACCGGCCCGGAAGTGTAATTGGTATATCTACCCTGGCATTGCCTAGTTGTGCCGTGTCACCTACCCTAGCGTGCTTTACTACGAGTTTGATTTGTGTCGTACCTATGGAGTATCCTCTAGTAGCCCCAGTTTACGAGGTATTACGGTACTGTATAGACTATTGGCACTATAAAATGTGTTGAGGGGGATATGGGTAACGCCTTAACGCTATTTTTAAATAGTTTATTTTACTATAAACATTATTATAATAGCGTATATTACTACATAGTAGATAATTTAACGGATCCTTAGAGGATGGTTATCCCAAACATCCTTTGAGTTACTTGTATTTCAGTTGATATTTCACTTGAGTTGGATTTATTGATATAAGAATGTTAATCCTGACTCGAGTGTTTTGTGTTTTGCTTTACGCTCGGGTCTGACTGAGTGGCTCAGTGTTCGAGACTCACCTTTGGAGTTGGAGCTTCGCTTGGAGATCCAGCTATCTATCCAGCTTTCAGTTATTCAGTTGATTCCAGTGATGTATTCTGATCTTGTATTTGATTTTTGTATTGAGACATCTTTGTATTCGTGACTTCTGTTGTATCTTGTTTAACTCTGTTATATATATGGTAGCTTCATGAACTACTATTCTTTTGTTTTCGCTGCATTATTTTTATATTACTCTGTGTCTGTGATTCTGTGATTATTTATTTACTGTATATGTTGAGTTTTGCCAAATTTAAATTAACAATTTGATATTTTGAGCAATTCAAATTCGACATGTATGGATGCGAATGGTTGAAAATTTCAGGATGTTACATGTGGTATCAGAGCTCTGGTTTTAGGCAAAACTTAGCATATAGAGTAAATTTAATTACGGAATCACTTTCATTCGAGCTTGAATCCCTTCCTCTTTGACTCGGGTTCCTTTGAATTTTGGAACGTTCTCCTCGGTTTCAAAATCCATGTTTGTCTCTCCCATTCATTCTAAAATCCATTCTTGTCTCGACCTAGTCATGTTTTCTTGATTCCGGAGCATCCCATAGCTCCACTGAATGATTTGTAAAAGAGTGAAACTCCTTTACAATAGGCATTGATTCACCGGAGATTTTTACATCGTCGGTTTAGATGCTGCTATCTCTTGCTATGCCCGAATTCTATCAATCAGATGTTGAGTTGCCTCTGGAATGAAAAATTGAAACATGAGAATTCTCTCTAGGGATATGTATATAAAAGAGAGACCCGTCTCGGTATTTGGGTAACAATTTGTGTTTTGGGGCCCCTGATAATTGCATCGTTGTGCCTGGGCTGTGAGGGCTCTCAGCCACATGGATAGTTCAATGTGCTCATCAGCGCCTGACCCGGAGATGTGGATCATCCAAGGCACATTAGCATGGCGTACTCCTCCTATTCGAATTGGAGTTTGAAACCAAACTTCTCCTCAGGAGGATAGATGGGGCGATTCAGGTGAGATCCAATGTAGATCTAACTTTCTATTCACTCGTGGGATCCGGGCGGTCCGGGGGGACCACCGCGGCTCCTCTTTTGCATCGATCTTATTTTGAAGTCATGGTTGACCCGGTTAAGGTTGTCCACGATTTATATAAGTCTATCCATCTTCCTTATTTGAAATTCAATCATCTTATCTCCCTATCGAGCCTACCTTCTAGTTGAATTCTTTTGGTTAGGATCCCTTTATATTTGGATCTCTATCCTTGTTTGAAATCCATTCTGGAATCATCGAGTGAGGGAGTGTATTTGTAATTAATATTCAAAATGTTTTATAGCGTGTTGTTTGAGTTGTTAATGTTGATTTGGATTTTCGATTGATTCGTCTGATCAACACTATCGATAGGAATTCCAAAACACTTGAACAGAGCAAACTCTTGTTAATGTTTATATTACTCTGTGTCTGTGATTCTGTGATTATTTATTTATGGGTACTTTTGGCACAAGTCCTTATTAAGTTTCAAAATTCACGAAAAGTCCTTCACTAAATTTCAGTGTAAATTAGGTCCCTGTTTTTTATTCACGATTATTGCAAAGCATGATGCAACATTTCATAAAAGTTGCTGAGATTTCCGCAACATTTCTGTACACTGTGAACGTAGTGTATGAAAGGTGCTGAAATATCAACACTTATTTATAAAAGTTGCTGATATTTCAGCAACATTTATGTACACTGTGAACACAGTTTATGAAAGTTGCTGAAATATCAGCACTTATTTATAAAAGTTGCTGACATTTCAGCAATAATTTTTCTTTGTTTTTACAATAAAACTTTGACACAGATAGTTGCTGAAATATCAGCACTTATTTATAAAAGTTGCTGACATTTCTGCAATAATTTTTCTTCGTTTCCAGAAAACAGGGACCCGCTTTACAATGAAACTTTGACAGGGACCCGCTTTACAATATGAAAGTATGATAGGGATGCCTCCCTAATTTCCACTTTATTTATTGTATATGTTGATTTTTGCAAAATTTAAATTAACAATCTGATATTTTGAGCAATTCAAATCCGACATGTATGGATGTGAATGGTTGAAAATATTAGGATGTTACAGCATGGATAGAAGGATAAACCATGAATGAGTGTGACTTGACCATTCGTCCTCCATCGCCTTCCTTCGACTCGTTCGGAAAAGCATGAAACCGGATAGGCATGACCCGACTGCATTTGAGCTAACATTATCCCTAGTTCCGATGGGAGAATGTAAACCGAAATGGATGTAGTTAATTGCCTAAATCCAAATGAATGCAATGTGACCATTCATTCTTTGACTTTTACCATGATTTGATTAAAAGAGCAATTCAAAACAAGTGCAACCTAAACATCTGCACACCAATTCTTGCCCTAGATTTGGCAAAGGAAGCATCAATCCCGCATTGGATCTGACTGGACGATTCACTCTTCAGTTTCTGCCCAGAGTATGGTGACATAAGCAGCGAAGTCAATGTCATTGACTGTCCAGAACTTAACTCATGTTTGAATGTCGACGAGGCAACAAAGTATTCTGCCTAGAGGAAAGAACTAGGGCAGAATGCAAGATAAGACATAACTCAGCCTTCCTTCGGTTAACTCGATCCCATGGTTCAACGGGATAGAATGCGAAATTGAAGTGGACATTATCTACCTTGCCACTTATCGAGATATTCCCCAGACTTAGGGGCACACACGAGAAATAAGATGAATGTAATTTGATCATTCATCAAACAACTCTGGCTCTTAGAGCTTGGACTACAGTATAAACACAGCAGAAGCTAGGCTCGATCATTCACATAATACGTCCATCAACCTAAGACTGGGGGCACGAGTCTGATCATCCAAGAGCTGGATACGACTACTCAATCCTATAGCTCTAGCCTAGTATTTATAACAACTTGAAGTTACGACTGAGAAGATGCTTAGAGATAGAATCATTAGATCGACGCCCAGACTTATGGGCAACTGATCATCATTCTGACCCTTCCGATGAGCAATGGACCGCGAGTACATTGAATGGAAAGCGCATTGCTCGGAAAAACAAGTAGATTCAAACTCATAACTGGAGCTAGCTATGCTGCAGCACGCTATACAAGGCTAAACTCTACTAAGCCTTTGATTCAACGTCCCTACAAGCCTGATCATTTACCATTGCAAATAAGCACATAAAGCGCCTACAACCCATCATGAGTACTAAAGATTAGATCACAACTCAGCGCAATGATGACGAAAGAGTAAACTGCATTGCTTCGGCTGAATCTTGATGTGTTACTTGGACTCAACCTCATATATACATATGGACTCTCACCAGCTATGGAGAACCCTGCGTTAAATGTCGACCTGAGGCATGTCTCGGTGAACAAAAACGATACGATGTGGATCCGAAGAGATCTGCTGCACTTAAAGAGGAGGTGAATTTACTCAAAACTGATGGGTTCCTCTACCCAAAATGAGTATCCAATCCTTTACTTATAAGAAAAAGGAATGGAGAGTGGTGGACGTACGCCGACTACTCAGATTTGCACAAGGCATGACAAAGCACAACCTTCCACTTCCAAGGATCAACCAACTGGTCGACTCGACCATCAGACATGAATTGCTCACTTCCATGGACACAAAACTCCAGATACAATCAGATACTGAAGCATGTCCCAGACCAGGAATACAACAGTTTCGTTACTGAACCGGGCCTATAGTGCTATGTTGCACCCCCGGATTCAAACTTGAGAACGCTTATGCTACATACCAAAGGACGATTAATAGATCATTCAAAAATCAGATCGGCCGATCGATGAAAGTAGATGTGGTTAATATGCTCGTGAGATCACGACTATCAAACGACCACATCGATGACTTGGCATAGATATTCAGTGCTCTCCAAAAAATGCAGGATGAAACTCGATCCTTTGAAATGCTCTTTCACCATTACATCCGAAAGATTCTTTGTTTTCATCATCAATTCTCGTGGAATCAAGGCTAATTTCTAGAAAATTCTGACAATTAGAGACACCCATGTATCGAAGACAACCAAGCAGGTACGGAGCCCAAGTCGGAAGATTACCTCCTAAGTTGATTCAACTCTAGGACCATCTACAAGTGAATTCTCTTCTTCAAACTGACCAAGAGAGGGAAGAGAACTTTTGAATGAACTAACAACTACGTTGATGCAATTCCAGCTCTGATAAATCGCTTAAAGAGATCTCCCATTTTACCCAAACCTTTGGATCGTGAAGATTTACACATCAATTGGGCCGTGTCAACACACGCCATAAGCATCGTAATGCTATATAAAGAGAAACGAATCCAAAGATCAGAATATAATGAAAGCTAGCTATTGACAGGCTCACCCCGTTAGGTCTATATCGACAGTCTTGATAGGTCCTATAGCAACCTTAAATGTTTGGAAGGTTACCCAATTAGAATATCAAGCTAAGCCAATTTGATATCACTTATTTCCCTCAGAGAGCTATCCATGGTCAATCATTAGCATACTTCATATCCGAAGAGCAGTAGAGAACCGTCCAACCGATGGAGAACCTATACAGATGGAACTTCGAATAATCGGCTTTCTAACATCGAAGTTGCATTAATGACTCTAGAAGAGCGATCGACCTGCTACGCCTTGGAACTCAACTTCACTACAACAAATAACGAAGCTAAGTATGAAGCCTTAGTCGCCACGCTCAAACTTGCAAGAAAACTAGGAGTGGAAACTTTGCATGTCTTATGTGATTACTGGTTAGTAGTATGCCAAGTCAGGGAAGATTATCTGACTAGGGGGTAACATCTTGCTCCTTATCTCAGCTGGGTCCAAGAGCTACTAGCCGATTTTGAGTATTACACCATTACACACATCCTCGGAGAACAAAATGAAAAAGCTGAGTCACTGGCCAAGCTAGCCAGTTCTGGGGATGTGCAACAAATAGACTTTGTCCCGGTTGAAATACTTATTATTCCAAGCATTGACAGATGAAGATCGACTGGATCTTAGAGATGGAACCAGGAAAGGGGTCATGGATGACTCCTATCAAAGATTATCCATAATCGAGGATTCTTCTTGAATAAAGGAATGAGAAATGGCATATCCTCTGTGAAACATCAATGCATGATTATGTCTAGATCGTTCAACTACCGTCGACACAAAGCATTACTCCTGTATCCATCAATCCGAGATCCAATATTACGTATCCATCGATACGAAGCATACATTCCAACATCTCAGATCGATCCAGGAGAGAATCGATATAAAGGAAGGACTTAAAACAACCATCAAACGTTGTTACAACTCGAATTTCACTTCGATCCAGGAGAGGATCGATATGAAACTCAATCCAAACAAAAACTAAAGAACTTGAAAATGACTCGTGAACGTGCAAACGTTAACGGGAGTCAGTTAACATACGTACGCGTATGACGAACTAATATTCAAATTTCAAAATTGACAGGAGTTGGATGCTCACCAAGTGACAATTACAATAGTGAACAACAAATCGCTAGCACTCAACACTCAGTTACAACAAAACACTGCATGATCATTGACAATCAACAGTTCGACATCTACATCACTGTCGTTTCAATTAAAGGTTACATCTTTTGACGAAAAGATAGCAACTACTCAGCGAATCAGATAGAACTTTTTCAGAATGAAGGATGCAGCTTTTCAATGCACGTCATGTTCACACAAGACGTACTTTGGGGGGCAAATGTTATTCCGCCTTTTGGCAAGGCCGTGACACCAAGAACTTGACTAGAAATCAATGACGGTTCGTCTTGGAGATCGGTTATACATAGGATCACTATGGATGCTGGTAAATTTTTCCCGAGTCCGGATCGAGCTAAAATTGATATGACATGACAAGAAAAGCTATGAAAGCCGACGTTCCAAATTTCAAGTCAATCGGAGTTCGTATGCTCAAGATATGATCGATGCAAGTTTGTATTTGTTGAAGGCTGTCAAATTCGCACCGATCATGTTCGCATCGATCCTATTCACATCGATCCTGTTTGCATCGATCCTGTTTGCATCGCTTTTATTCGCATCGATCCTGTTCGCATCGATCCTGTTCGCATCGATCCTGTTCGCATCGCTTCCGTTCGCATCACTTCACTATTTACGTTGATGGATACGAATTGTAGCTGTTTTCCTTAACTTGCATCGATCATAACTCAAAATATACAAGTCCAAATGCCACCAAATTTTCATAGGAGTTTGCGTACCACCTTGGGAATGTTCATGATCGATCTCGACTCGATCGGACAAAATCTCGATCGATGCGAATTTGGTTCGTATCGATCATAGATCGAGTGCAAACAGCATGAGATCAATCGCGTGGGCCCACCCACGTGGGAGAAGAGGTCTTCCGAGATTTGAGCGAGATATTTGCTGCCTACACTATAAATAGTGACCCTGGACCTATAGAAAATGGACTTTTGGCCTCTCTACGCCGATATTCTGCCGAAATCATTATTAATCTTCAGTTGTACTGTTGTAATCTCTTGTAAACAGCAAGTGAAATTCAATAAACATAAGTCACTTCATAGTGGACGTAGGCAGTACGCCGAACCACTCTAAATTCATGTGTTTCTGTGCATTTTCTTATATGTTTATTGGTGTGTTTGTTAGATCTGCTTCATTTTACATTTATTTTCTTCATTTTATCTCTTCAAACACATCCGAAGAGTGTTGTGCCCACTTTTGATACAAACACATATATAAATTAAACAAAATAAGTGCAAGTCCTATCTATAAACAAATAGATGCGAATAAAATTATAGTGTAAATAGAATATATGCAAAACAGTATGTATATAAATCAGATTGTAACCAAATATATGTAGACCATATATTTATAAGTAACAAAGTATATATGAGCTATGCATACAATATATATATAAATCTGGATACTCAATATACTTACATAAACTTAGGTTTTTACAAAACATAAATATACTGTAACCTTTAACATAGTATACTGTAAACATATATATAACTCAATATGTGATTATGTAACTAACAATCCTTAAAACTGTAAACACACACATATATATATACAATTTATATAAACTAACCTATATATAAACTTATATTATATAACACACGAGTATATACATATATACCTTCGAAAGAGACAGGGACAGGAGATGATCGGCAAAAGGAGGGGATGGTGGCCGAGCATGGTTAGGCAAAATGAGGTTCGACCATTGGAATCTTGGTGAGGAGGAGTGAAGATGACATGAAGGTTTCGGCCTAGCATTTTGGTGAGGAGGTGGACGATCATGAGATGATGGTAGGCAAGGAGAAGAGGTCGGCTATTGGAGAGGAGAAGGTGGTGGCAAGCAAGCTATGGGAGAAGGGGAAAAACAGAAGGCGAAAATTGAAATGTACAGCCGAAAAAAAAATTAACAGAAGATAGAAAAATGGAGGAAACAAATTAAATGAATAGGTGGGAAGAGTGACAGACAAAAATATTTAATTTCTGGAAATTTTAAAAGCCCACTGGCTTTTGGTTTACAAGGTATAAAAATGAAAGGTCATGGAATATCAAAAGGTTTTAAAAACAAAACCGATACGGAAATCGGTTTACAGATTTCGCTGTCCATCGGACGCCGAAACACACATACGAATATACTGCGAAGATCAGCACGACGAGATGATAAAAACGGTATACAGATATCAGTGGTACGATCATCCTATCAAAAGTCGATAATTGGTACCGAAAATGATGCTAAAACACCGGAATTAAGATAAACGGAGCAATAACAGTTCAAATTTGGAGAAACGAAATATGACGTCTCACTCAGAAGATGATTTACAAATTTATTATATAAAAATATTCAGGTTTGGAAAACATTTTATAATCATCAAATATTAACTGATTTGAATTGAAATAAAATTACACAATAAAATAAACTTCCATATTATCAGATGAAAATTAACCATTTGCTATGTTTAAGTAGGCGCATTCCAAATATCAAAATTTTATTTTCAAATTCAATTATTTAAAATTTCACAAAATTTTAGTTAATTACGTTATTAAAACCAATAAAATTTACAGGTCGTTACACTCTCCCCCACTCAAAACTTTTCGTCCTCGAAAAGGAAGGAGGTAGGAGAATAGAACAACCAGAAAGAAAAATAGATTTGAAATATAAAATAAAACAACTAATTTAAACCATATAAATTTTAAATTTTAAATTAATTAATATTCAACAATTGATTTTAATTCATTTATTTCACTTAAGTTAATTTCACTTATAATTCAATTTTAACTATTTCTAAATTCATTATCTTACAATTTCTAAAATCATAAATTTGAATAGTCATTTATTATAATCATATTTTATTCAACAAATTTAATTCTTCTCTATTCCAAATTATTATTAAATTTATTCCACTTAATATATCTTATCACATATATTAAGTAGATTGAAATTTATTATAACCACTCAACTTTTATTTATGAAATCATTTTATATTGTATATTATTCAATTACATATCCACTTCAGAAAAATTTTGGTAAGTTATATATGTTGGAATGCAATTGAGTATTATACAAGTAAAATTTTCCCAACTTAATTATTTCAAGTTTAAATATTTATTCAAGAATTTAAGAGTTAAATTTTCAATTTACTTTAAACCATTTAGATAAATATATATATATATATATATTCTGTATTAAATCAAATCTATAACATATACCTATATATATTATACATCAAATCATACTTAAGAAATTCAAATCAAATTTATTTTCCAAAACAACAGTGTAGCAAAGCTACTAATGGTCTCTCCACTCTGAAACTCGAAAATGAATGTCGATGCTGTTGCAGTCATCACCGAAATTATTTTCCAACGATAAAAGAGAAGAGTACTGATTTAAAACTTTTAAAATCCTTTGGAATCGATTCTATTTGAAAATACTTTAAATAATATACTCTAAAAAATTTAAAACCAAATTTTCTAAAATATCGGAAATTTAATTCTCAGATTATTAATTTAAATTCATTTAAAATCCCAAATCAGTTTATAAACCATGCCTATAATTTCATTTATTTATTCCATGTTGCAATAGTCAATGGCTTATAAAACAATAAATGATAATCAAATATTATCATTTCTAACAACCAATTCAGTTAACTTTTTAATTTCAGAAAAAGTTATACTTATATATATAATATAATCATATAAAATTTATTCCATTTACCAAATTTGAAATAATATGGTGTCAGTTTGCTATGTTTAAGTGTTTTGGAATTTATATCGATAGTGTTGATCAGACGAATCGATTGAAACCCCAAATCAACATTAACAACTCAAACAACACGATATATAAAACATTTTAGTATTAATTTCAAATACAAAATACACTCCCTCACTCGATTATTCAATGATGTATTTCAAAGCAAGGATAGAGATCCAAATCTATGGGAACCCTAATCAAAGAGAATTCTAGCTAGAAGATAGTCTTGAATGGGAGATAAAATAATTAAATTCCAAAAGAGAAAAGATGGATATACTAATGTTAATCGCGGGTGACCTTAACCAGGTCAACCGTGATTTAAAGAATGGGATCGATGCAGAATTCTGAGGCAATTCGGCATCAGATCATAAGAGATAGGATTCAGGCATAGCAAGAGTTGGCATCATCGTAAAACCGAGAATACAGAAATCTTCGGTGAATCAATGCCTGTTGTAAAGGAGTTTCACCCCTTTACAAATCATACAGTGGAGCTATGGGATGTTCCAGAATCAAGAAGAATACGAATAGGGAGAGACAAGAATAGATTTCAGAACGAAGGGAAAAGTTCCAAAATTCAAAGGAAATCGAATCAAAAAGGAAGAACTCAAGCTCGAACGAAGGTGATTCTGTAATTAAATTCTACTACATATGCTAAGTTTTGCCTAAAACCAAAGCTCTGATACCATATGCAACATCCCGATATTTTCAACCATTCGCATCCGCACATGTCGGACTTGAATTGCTCAAAATATCAGATTGTTAATTTATATTTGGCAATACTCAGCATATACAGTAAATAAATAAATCACAGAATCACAGACACAAAGTAATATAACAATAAGCAGCGGAAATAAATGAATAGTAGTCCATGAAGCTACTATATATATATAGCAGAGTTAAAACAAGATACAACAAAAGTCTCGAATACATAGAAGTCTCAATATAATAGTAAAATAACAAAATCTGAATATATCACCTGAGTCAACTGAACAACTGGAAGCTGAATAGATATAGATGGATCTCCAAGTGAAGCTCCAACTCCAAAGGCGAGTCTAATGCTGAGACGCTCAGTCTGACCCGAGCGTAAAGCAAATCACAAAACACAAAACACTCGAGTCAGGATTAACATTCTTATATCAATAAATCCAACTCAATTGAAATATCAACTGAAATACAAGTAACTCAAAGGATGTTTGGGATAACCATCTTCTAAGGATCCGTGGAACTATCTACTATGTAGTAATATACGCTATTATAATAATGTCTATTGTAAAGTAAACTATTAAATTAGCGTTAAGGCGTTACCCATATCCCCCTTAACACATTTTATATATTCCCATAGTATATACTATACCGTAATCTCCTCCGTACTGGGCGTCGTCAGAGGGCACTCCATAGGTATGGTACAAAACAAACTCGTAGTGGGCTCAATATGGTAGGTGACACGACACAACTAGGCAATGACAGGGTAGATATACCAATTACTCTTCCGAGCTGGTGGTAACGCATAGCCGCAGCTACCACCCACCTCGATCCACACTCCCAAATCAAAATCAAGGGTGGCCACCAAATCAATCACAAAGTCAGAATATAGTATCGAAGGAGTGTGTCCGATCGGAGGAGCTACCTCACTTGGCCCGTCGATTGCTCCTGTTTTAGCCACCTTAAGCTAACTCACAGGAGTCAGGTCCACGTATATACCTCATATAGGATCGTCGCCACCATCCTACTTCAATCTGGAATCTCCACCTCGTACACAGTTGTTAAAGTGATTTTCGGTATTGGCAGAGAGTACGACAATAACCGATCCCGGTCTCTTTAACAACCAATCGTTATTATAACATCGTGGTCGTTTCAAAATACCATACTTCAAACCAAAATATCATATCCATTTCAAAACCATATCAATACGAGATCATTATTCCTTAAAATATATCCATTTCCAAATCATAGCACTTTCAAAGTGATAACACTTTCGAAATTATAAAACTTAGAAATTATAACACTTTGGAAATCATAATACTTTGAAATCATAATACTTTGAAAACATAACTTTTGAAATCATAATACTTTGAAATTCATAACACTTTGAAATCATAATACTTTCCACCCAAACAGTTTAAATATAGAAAAATAGTATATATAATAAAATAGTTTATAAAATAAATTAGTTAGTGTATTAAAAATAGTTGTTAGTTAAAATAGTTTATATTAGAATAATTAGTATATTAAAAATAGTTTATAAGCTAAAATAGTTTTATATTAAAATAGTTATATTAAAATGATTTTATATTAAAAATAGTTTATATTAAAATATATATTAAAATAATATATATAATAAAATATTTTTATATATATTAAAATACTTATATAATAAAACAGTTTCCCAAATTTCACATATCAATTCAAATCAACTCAAATTCCAAAATCCCATTTAAATCAAATCTCAGTTCTTCCATTTCAATTCAATTCAAATCTCAATAAACCATTTTATATCGATTTCAAATATAGATTTGAACTACAAAATAATCATCGATTTCAATAGATTTCAAAGCTTTAAATATACAAACATTTATAATAACTCAATTTTGATAAACTCATTTATCTTTCAAAATTCAACTTTACCATTATTAAATATTGAAATATTCACTTAATCAATCCAATATCATTTAGATAAACCAAATTTAAATAAACTAAATATCCCATTTTGAAAATATTCATTTAATCTCCTTTATTCAAAAATCAAGTTATAAAATCATATCCTTAAAATCTCAAATATAATAAGTTTCAAATCAATCTTATTTAAATATAATTCTTAAAAGAATACGATTTCAAATCAATCTCAAATTTGTCTTCCCATCCTTAACTTATAAAAATTATTATAAAATTTATTTTAAAAAATATAATTTCAAATAAATACTAAAACATAATATATATTAATTTAATCAAACTTTATTAAACCCTTTTATTAAACTTAATTTATATTAAAACTTAATTTATATTAAAACTTAATTTATGTTTTAAAAATAGTAAAATCATAAGTAAATTCTTAAAATTTATAATTTCAAAACTAACTTATAATTATAAAATTTTCAAAACATATAATTTTAAAAATCTAAAATTTTAAAACTTTATAAAAACAACATTATATATATAATATCTTAAAATCAATATTTATTAAAACTATATTTTTTTTCTTTTCAGAACCTTGGAAATCATTTTCAAAAAATATATATAGACCAACGGTGTCTGTATATAATTCTCTATCCTATGGTCAAGTGATACAGATATTTATCATTTCAATCCGCAATTTAAATATCTACGAGTATATATCATTTCAACCCGCAATCCCAAATTCAATTCAATGAAAATCGCTTGGGTTAATCATTTCAACCCATAATGATTTCCTCCTATTCTACAGATCATTCGGGTATGTATCATTTCAACCCATAGGGAATTCTATACTAACAGGGAACTTGTAGAGTGATAACAGATATGATAATAATATAACAGGCATATATCATCAATATAAATAACAGATAATGGTGTCAGATGTCACATGTGAACAGATTCAGATAATAGCATATATATAGCAATGTAAATAACTAGTAGGAGCATATTTCAATGTCGTTTCAATTGAAATCAAATTTAATAAATATAAGAACGTTAATCGTGAGTGATTGCTCACCTTTTGAGGTTAGAGATGGACAAGAATGAGACGATTTACGAATCCAAGCACGAATTCCAAATCAAAGCTAGATTGGCACGAATTCGACGAACAAAGCTGATATATAGGAATTGATGAAAACAAATCAAATCATTTTTTATGTAACCGAAAAGTATATATATTATTATGTTATTATTTTTCACTAAAACCAATTTTTGAATATATATAATAAAATCTATATACATAACAGATTATACAAACTTATAGTCTAACAACATATATATAACATATATATTATATACAGACCATATATTAACAAATATACAAATGCAGACACTACATAATGCATGCAGGCAAAATGTATATGCGAACAACTAAATGTGTATAAACAAATATGCAGATTGGACTTTATATAATATATATACTAACTAAAGCAGATCATGTATGAAATAAACTAACATATATAATATACTTTATAAAAATCTAACATGTATATAGTCTAATATATATGAACCTATATACATGAGCTACATGAAATACCAACAACATCCCAATTTGGAAAAAAACCTATGTATATTAAATTGAGGTAGTTAGTTTAAAGGAAAAACTTTAAACTAATTTTTAAACCAAAGACGCAACATTTAGAATTTCGGCAGAAGGACAGTAGCACGTTTTTTCAATTTTCCAACTTCAACAGTTTCATCCGCTTTCGTCCAAGCTTGTCCTAGCCGTCGTCTACCTTCAGCTACTACTTTCCCTAGCCGTCGTCGTCCAAACAGTCGTCGTCGT
Organism: Allium fistulosum; assembly: GCA_030737815.1. Taxonomy (NCBI): domain Eukaryota; kingdom Viridiplantae; phylum Streptophyta; class Magnoliopsida; order Asparagales; family Amaryllidaceae; genus Allium; species Allium fistulosum. Next base: position 1,397,171,733 of record CM060903.1, on the reverse strand, counting down.
CCAAGCCGCCGCCGTCTAAGCCTCTCTTGTCGATGTTCGAATCGAATTGAGTCTTCCATTGTCGACGTCAATTTCTCCAAAACCGAGAAAGCTTAACTTGACGCCTCAATCCAAACCTATATCAGAAATTACTCGACCTTTGAATTCAAGAGCTGCAAATTCAATATCTAAGAAACGAATGGAAAAGCAGAATCTAGAAGAAGAAGAAAAAAGTCCAAAATGTACCATGAATTTCGATTGATATTTAGAGATAACATTTCTATATTTGAAACACAGTAAATTTAGTTTGTGTTTGATATGCTAAATGATAGACTAATATAGCATTTATATTTTTAAATATAGTATCATTATCTGACTATGCAAAATGATAGTTGAATATAGCATAAGCATATTTCAATTGAACAAGGATGAAAAAATATGCAACATGATACTTGAATTTAGCATAAGTATATTTAAAGTGAACTAGCATGAATAGAATATACAAAATGAAATAAGTATTCCTAAAGAAAACTACCATGAATAGAATATGCAAAATGATAACTACATATAGCATATGTATTTTTTAATGTAACATTTTAATCACAAAGTTCACTACCATATTTATGATATGCAAAATGATAGTTTAATGTAGCATTTGAGTTATGTAGTTCACTAACATGTTTAAAACAGCCAAAATGATAGTTTAATGTAGCATTTTAATTATAAAGTCCAATATTATGATTACAATATGCAAAATGGGATTTAATATAACATTTTAATCACAAAGTCCACTACCATATTTATGATATGCAAAATGATAGTTTAATGTAGCATTTAAGTTATGAAGTTCACTATCATGTTTAAAATATGCAAAATGTTAGTTTGATATAACATTTTACTTATGAAGTCCAATAACAAAGTTACAATATGCAAAATGGTATTTAATATAACATTTTAATCACAAAGTCCACTAGCATATTTAAGGTATACAAAATGATAGTCTAATGTAGCATTTGAGTTATGAAGTCCAATGTCATGTTTACAATATGCAAAATGATACTTTAATATACCATTATACTTATGAAGTCCAATATCATGATTATGCAAAATGAGATTTAATGTATCATTTTAATTATAAAGTCCACTAGCATATTCAAGGTATGCAAAATGATAGTTTAACATAGCATTTGAGTTATGAAGTTCACTATCATGTTTGCAATATGCAAAATGATATATTAAAATAGCATTTCAATTAAAAAGTCCACAAACATGTTCAATTATATTGAAATGCTATATACAACTAGCATAATGCAAAAACTTGATGTTCAATATTTGTACTGTGAAAATCATAAACAACGTTTGAGTACTTAGAAATGTTCAAAAATATTAAATACACCTGTAAATTCCACAATATTTATGAATAATGTAAATAGTTAACTATTAACATAAAATGCTATATACATATAGCATTACACTTTAACAAATTTAACAGCAGCATGAAGCTTACCAGAAATACAATCAACATCAAATACACCATCTAAAAAGTAACAAGAGCAACATTCAACATCAGATACACAATAATAAAACAATAAAAGGCAAAATTGCATAATATACACAGGAATGCTAGTTTCATATATCATAATAATATGAAAGATACAATAATCAGATGCAAAAACAAAAAACTGATCAAAAAACATTACAAATCATCAATCATTCCAGTACATGTCAAACCTTCAATTAAGATCAACATCGTGTTAGAACTCCATAGCGTTCACAAGCAGGTGACGACGCACTCAAATTCAAAGCGCTCACGGCAGCATATCCTATTCTTGACATCACAAAGCACAGCGAGGACGGCGAACTCGACTCAAGCAATCTAGAATGGAGGAGCAACGATCTCGATCTTCATCTGAGAGAAATGGTGAAGTGAGATGCATCTTCGAGTCGGCATCTTCAAGCGAATAACAACAGGGAGTTTGGGAAGACGGAGAGGCGAAGTTTATTCAAGGAGAAGCAAAGATCAATTTAATTTTTGGTAGTTTGCATGATTTGAGATCAAGATTGAAGAGGAACGAGATTGAATGAAGATGCATGATTTAATTTTTTGTAAAGATTTTCCTTCAGCCTAAATTATACAACCCGCGTCCTTAAAAAAGAAAAAAAAAATATGCGCGTCTCTTAGGCAAAAAAACGTGATATGTTTTTCCTTCAGCCAATTTTCCTGTATTAAATTTATATATAAACTAACTATATATAATATACTTATATATAGAACTTACATTATTATTTCACAAATGATATCAATACTTTGAAATAATATATAACTAACATTAACAACCTGAAACGTATTATACTCAACACATAATAAAATTACAGTGCAACTTATATACATATATACATACATACATATATACATACATACATACATACATACATATATATATATAGAAGCTCGGATTTAAAAAAATCAAAATATATGCAAAAATACAGTAACACATATTTAATAAAGTAACATATATAATAGACTATGCAATATAATATAACTTATATATATATACAAATACATAAATCGCCACCAACAACATACTTACATATATAAATTAAACAAAATAAGTGCAAGTCCTATCTATCAACAAATATATGCGAATAAAATTATACTGTAAATAGAATATATGCAAAACAATATGTATATAAATCAGGTTGTAACCAAATATATGCAGACCTTATATTTATAAGTAACAGAGTATATATGAGCTATGCATACAATATATATATAAATCTGGATACTCAATATACTTACATAAACTTAGGTTTTTACAAAACATAAATATACTGTAACCTTTAACATAGTATACTGTAAACATATATATAACTCAATATGTGATTATGTAACTAACAATCCTTAAAACTGTAAACACACACATATATATATACAATTTATATAAACTAACCTATATATAAACTTATATTATATAACACACGAGTATATACATATATACCTTCGAAAGAGACAGGGACAGGAGATGATCGGCAAAAGGAGGGGATGGTAGCCGAGCATGGTTAGGCAAAAGGAGGTTCGGCCATTGGAATCTTGATGAGGAGGAGTGGAGATGACATGAAGGTTTCGGCCTAGGGTTTTGGTGAGGAGGTGGACGATCATGAAATGATGGTAGGCAAGGAGAAGAGGTCGGCTATTGGAGAGGAGAAGGTGGTGGCCAGCAAGCTATGGGAGAAGGAGAAAAACAGCAGGCGAAAAATGAAATGTACAGCCGAAAAAAAATTTAACAGAAGATAGAAAAATGGACGAAACAAATTAAATGAATAAGTAGGAAGAGTGATGGACAAAAATATTTAATTTCTGGAAATTTTAAAAGCCCATTGGCTTTTGGTTTACACGGTATAAAAATGAAAGGTCACGGAATATCAAAAGGTTTTAAAAACGGAACCGATACGGAAATCGGTTTACAGATTTCGCCGTCCATCGGACGCAGAAACACACATACGAATATACTGCAGAGATCAGCACGATGAGATGATCAAAATGGTATACAGATATCAGTGGTACTATCATCCTATCAAAAGTCGATAATCAGTACCGAAAATGCTGCTAAAACGCCGAATTAAGATAAACGGAGCAATAGCTGTTCAAATTTGGAGAAACGAAATATGACGTCTCACTCAGAAGATGATTTACAAATTTATTACATAAAAATATTCAGGTTTGGAAAACATTTTATCAAATATTAACTGATTTGAATTGAAATAAAATTACACAATAAAATAAACTTCCATATTATCAGATGAAAATTTACCATTTGCTATGTTTAAGTAGATGTATTCCAAATATCAAATTTTATTTTCAAATTCAATTATTTAAAATTTCACAAAATTTCAGTTAATTACGTTATTAAAACCAATAAAATTTACGGGTCGTTACAAGACAAGCGGCCATGACATTCTCAAGTATGAGAATGGTGAGACCGACCACAACTACTTGCTAGACTGACTCAATCACTCTTCGACCGTGAGGAAGGGTTATCCTTGGTTGCATTGGGGATCTGGAGCGTTTAAGTTTTTCATTTTCCTTAATCGTCGCCTCTACCTCCTCCAGCCCTTCTACATTACTGAACAGTGACCGCTCAGACACTCAGAGATGTATTAATACTTTCTGCTTCCTGCTAGAAGAATAAAAGACTCATTTTCCAGGACGTCAACGTCAATTATCTTCATGCCCGAAAGGTATGCGAAGATGACTGAGTTGTAAATGGAGTCGAAAATTCTTAAAGAGAATTGCGCCAAGGACGCCATAACCCACCCAGAGCAGCCTTTCAGAAAAATGTATATTTATCAATGTACTAAACTGGTCGTAGGGATACTAGATATCCCGAACCAATATAAAATCTTTGTATTATTACTCTGTAAAAAAAAGATATATACACCTTCATAGTTCATCGCCAATATTTGATGATTAAGCTTAATGCAAGGTCGGTAGTAAAAATGGCACTCTCAACACTGAGAACGGTTGGCCCTACACACTTGAACTTGCATCAATGTGAATCCGACTTTTTAACCATGTGCTAAACCGGATGAAAAACTACCCTGATTCAGTATGAATATTTCTATGATTAACAATTGTAGAATGACTGGTCGTAGGGACATTGGACTGCCTGAACCAGTACAAAAACCATATGTTAGTTAATTCGACATACTACATTAGATGTATGGATATTAGATGGCCCGAACCAATGTAAAAAACCATGCACATGCGATACTAGGTTGTATATACATGAGTTGACTTCTCAGTCAAATCTTATATTACTCTTCATAGCTTACCACCGTCGTTCAGAGGTAAAATTCCACCTGTGAGCAACAAACAGTAATCTCAGAAAATTAGAACGGCGATACTAGAGGAGAATCCGGCCATGCATACAGGTAAGGACATTACACCCCCAAACAAGGAGTAGGTCATAAAAAATATAAGGCCAAGCATACGGCTAAGTAAATCACGGCCCCAACCAGGGGCCAGGTCATAACAAATATACGACCAAGCATACGGGTAAGGACATTATGCCCCTAAACAAGGGGTAGGTCATAACAAATATAGGCCAAGCATACGGCTAAGGACATTATGCCCTTAAACATGGGGCATGTCATAACAAATATAGGGCCAAACACATGGTTAGGAACATTACACCCCCAAATAGAGGGCATGTCATGTTCAGCTCATAGTCAGACCATAACGCTACGCCCTCAAACAAAGGGGCTAGGTCACATCGCATATGCGGTCAGGCTAACACTGGATATTACACCCAGGTAAATGGGTTGAGTTCCGGCAATGCATAAGAAAACACTACGACCAACAAAGGTCACGATCACGGGGCATATGCTATTTCAGGAGCTCATCCTAGACTTGGCAGTAGAGCACAATACACAGAATGGACTAAAAGGCTATCAGTCGAGTACAAATCTAGTCACTGCTCAAAGCTTATCGGGTATATATCAACTGTAACAACCCGGGGTTTTGCACAGATTTATTATCGTCATTAGACGATTAAAATCACTAGCTAATTGCTGTTGGAGTTTATAAATCTTGTTGAAATTCTTTTTAAAAAGTTTTGTTAAGGATGGGTGGGCTTTAATTTGTATCTTGGCCCACGTATCTTTTGTTAAGGGCTGTGATGTTTTTGAAAAGCAACCGTTCCTTCACTCATTCTCGCAAGCCCTAGCAAAAATAAACGAAGAAAAAAATGGTGGCGGCTCATTCGTTCCTCTTCGTCCCTGGAAAACTAGGACTTCGGCTTCGTCTTTCTTTTGAGATTAGTGCTGGCAAATCTGGAATTGGAGCTTCGGCTTGATCTCGTTCCTCTGTTGCTCTGATTTAGGGCTTCTGCTCGATTCTAGAATTTGGGCTTTTGTTACAGTCGACTTTGTTGCTTTGAGATGCTTTGTCGATCGACGACTTCTTTGTAGCTTGGCTTCGACTGCTCCAATTCGTGGCGAAGGTGAGTAAACCTATACTCACATCTAATTCAATTTTTCAGTGCGTATTTTTGGTTTGAAACCCCTTGATTCTCGTTCGTATTTCATATACGACTTCGTCTGATAATTGTAAGCTTGGTCGTTGATTTTGATTGAATGCTTCATGATGATTTCTGATCTTTGACTTTGAGCTTTGTCTCCTGATTTTACTTCTCTGTTGGCATTTGCTTTGCTTCGACACAAATGCTTCACTTGTTCCTGCATTCGACATTGCCATGCTATTCACTGTTTGCATTACTGGACTTTGAGATTTGTTTAGTTGCCATTTTCTTCTATGCTGCACTGACTTGTTTGTTGTGTATATTTATGTCTGCTTTGTTTAGTGTCTGCATTCCATCATACTTTAATCACGGCTTTGAGTTTATGTGATATTTGACTACGGTTTTGGCTCTGATCTTTTTGTTGACTTGATTCAAAATCCTTCGATGTTGATTAATCTTCTTTGACTTCGGCCAATATTTTTGATACATTATTCCTCAGCCTTTTACTGATGCTTTCAGGCTTTGACCGGGTTTTTGTTTTCTTAACTCAGACTTTTAGTTACATACGGCTATGAATATTGATGCTTTTGACTTTGGCCATTTCTGTTCCTCCCTGTAGGAGCTTTGTACTCTCTGACTATCTCTGTGATATTCTTGTTTTTGCACTTGTACCCAGACTTTGATCTTCACTGACTTGCTGCCCCATTTACAATCTGCACTTGTACTTGATCATGGTTTTGGTTGCTTGTGTTTCCCTATGCATTCTGACTTGTAGTGTTTGTCATGTATACAGTTGCTTTGTGATGTTGAATCTATACTTTGAATCTGCATGGTGCTGCTGACCTGTAGCTTGTAGTTATGTTGCTAGTTCCTTGGTCATTTCTAGTTGCTTGTAGTCTGGTATTTGATCATTTGTATCATTGTTGTTTTTATTGCTGTTGCATTTCTTTCCTTGTTGTCCAGTTGCACTTCTTTGACTTCACTGCATATTGTTGCAGTTGCCACTGTCTTCACTTGAACTTGTATATGCCCTGTTGTATATTCTAGTCTGCATTTGCATTTGTCTCCAACATGCCATGTCTCTGATCAGTTGACTACATACTCCAAGTAGTCTTCACTTTGGTATTGTTGCAGACCTGATCTCATGATGCATGTGTGCACTGTGATGTGTATTTCTTTGTGCTTCATGATCTTGGTTGAGTCTGCACATTCACTTTGACTTGGTCTGATTTGATATTACTGAGTTTAGATTTGCTGTGACTTGATCATCTTCTGGCCATCTGACTTTGGCTTCCTGTTGCATACATGTATGACCTGTAACTTCTTGAAGCAGTTAACTTCACTTTGGCATTCGAACTTTGTATTGTTTTTGTTCTGTTATCTCTTTGCCTCTGCATACCCATACATCTCTGACCATCTTTTCTGGTTGATTTGTACAGTTTCACTGGTACATGTTTTCTGGCCACTGTGTACTTCACTGTTGCCTTATTGTTGCAGTGATACTTTTGGATTTTGGTCTATGCCATTTGATTCTTCCAATTACATCTGAGTTGAATCTGATTTCGATTTGACCTTGTGAACATTTGTGAATTTTCAATGTGTACATGTGTGCACATTGTCCATGTCTGCCTGCTTTGAAATTTGAGGCCGTGGCGTTGAGATTTGAATCTTCATTTGATTTTGGTTCGTTGATCTTTTGTGTATTTCAGGTTGTAGTGGCGAGGCAATATACGCGTGCGTATACTGCAGCCCTACCAGAGTTGATATTTTAAATTGATTATTTGGTTGTTGTCTAATTATCTTCTAGATAATTAGATTATGGGTTTCTAGTTATTTATTTAATAATTAGATTTTGTCGTTAATTGTCGTTTAGACAATTCTGATGTTTTATAAATTATCTTCATTGATGTTCTTTTCACTTACCTTTGTTGATGATTTAAATCTGCTGATTTGTTGTTTAACACAGTTTAGTGTTATATCTGCCGTTATCCGATTCTCTTATTGAAGAGTTGGATATACGAGATTTCTGTGACTGTCGTCTATCTGATATTTGATTATTATTGCTTCTGTGCATTAATAACTGAGTTTGAATTAAACTGACCCGTGTATTATTTTCTTTTGAATTTAATACTCGGGTCAGACCCGAGTTATTTCAGGTTGTAGATTTACTGCTTTGAGTTGCTGTTTGAGCTATGAAGACTTTTCACATCTTTTGGAGTAGTCGTGTCATAGTATAGGTTGATATGTATTCATGTATATTAATTGATAGTGTACGTGTATATATAACTTCCAGAGTCGACAGTTGTAGTTGTATCATATGTATTGTGTCAACTGTATCGTAACTGACATCAGTTATTATATATACGAGACTTTTTGTTATCTGTGTTCCTCATTCTTTTGTATCTGTGTTATTATTATATATATTGTCCTAAACTATTATGAACCATCGTAGTTCGTTTTATACTGGTAATTGGGTATGTCGATGGGAGTAAATAAAGAAACGATGGAAAAAAAGAAAAATATATACCACTCCTATCGAGGTAACCAATACTAGTGTAAGGCCAACTATGGATGGCCGCTCCTATCCAGCCTTATTCTTCATGATAACAGACAGTATTTTCCTTTAATACTCTTTGTTATTGTGAGTATAAAGGTGGGGCGTCACATCAACAGACTGGGTTGTCAATGCTTAGTTATGAATCTTACATGTCTACCAGAAATAACGTTATCTATTTATACATACCCTCACGCAATTAACAATCTGGGTCATATTACAAACAAAAATTAAACAATGACTCTAGTCCAGACTCGGAAAACAAATTAGGCACAACCGCACTATGCCGTTACGATCTACTGAAATGCAATGTTGCGGGTTGAAGTATCTGCTAAACGAAAAGCAAAAGTTAGTTTTCCAGCTCAGTAATCACGATCGATGATCGGGAACGAGAAACCCCACTATGAGCAGTGTTGCGGTAGGTAACGCGGGGATCATAGTGAGCACTAGTCCCGACATCTTCATAGCCTGAGGACTTATACTAATAGTCGGATCGATTATATAAGGATAAATTAAGTCCAGGATAGAAACATCTAAAAACGTCGATTACACGCTGTCGGCCAATTTATGCTATTTTTGTTTTTACTTTCTCTTTAAGAAGCTCTTCCAAAAGTGATGCCATATCCATCCTACCTCAAGAAACTGTGATGGAATCTAATCGGGCCTCACATTCTAAGTTATATATTTTGTCCACTAAGGCATTTACTCGTCTCATAGCCACTTTCCTAATTCTTATCATTTCGACCAAGAGGTGCTCCCTTGACTTTTTGAAATTCCTAGAAATTGGACCAAAGAATTCGTCTTCAGTGAATCTAGATTGTGTAACCCGAGTATCTGGCATCCCTAACTCTTTCTTAAAGAAGTTCTCTAACTCTTTAATTTTGGTCTCATAATAATTCCTCACATCATTCTTCTATTTAATAATCTCATTCGGGTCTGCTCCAAATGGAGGCATAGGAACCACATCCGACCTTAGAGGGACGCGCTTAGACTGGATTCATTGGAGAATTTTCTTCTGTGCTCATGCGCACCACCGTATCTCTGTCCATCTCTATGATCCTTTTCCTTAGCCTTTTGATATCATCCTTATATACGGCCCCATATATGCTCTTAGCATTCTTTAATAAGCCTTCTAATTCTGCTACTCTAAGCAAAGTGGAATCTAACTTCTTCTGGAGAACGGCTATCTCTGAACCCTAATCGAGAAAAGCCAACCAAAAGAAAAATTAATATATCCACACATATCAGAATCAAATAAATGAGCAAATGAGACAATAAAGATTTATAAATTTTGTAAAGAAATATTAGAATTTCTTAATCGTGTCAAACACTACAGAAAATGTTTTCCTTATCCTAAAGTCTTTATAATAGAATACTAAGATAATCTCTAAGGGATGCTAGGAAGAGGTGGAGCCGTACTGGCAATAAAAGTCTGACGAGGGTCATAACGCGCTCTTGCCCAAGGATCCATCCCCTAATCGACTATTACTTCAAAGTCTTATTTGTCGTTCAGAAAACTTTGATCCAATGTAGGGTAGAAGAAATTAAGGACATGTCAAGGCCGTGGTAGTAATGCCTCATTCCTCTTGCTTTTAGTTTTCTCTTTCTCAAGCTTACTCGAGAAAGAAGCGACTCTACTTTAAGAAACCTACAATGAGGCCTCAAGCTCACACACCTTTAGTACCGTCCTTTTTCTGGTATCACTTAGGATTTCAATTAACCGAGACTTTTCTTCCTACTTGAGCCTAAAAAATCATCAAACATCCTGTTAACAATAATCTCGCATCCATTGTCACGAAGATGTCAAAGTCAGGAACCCATGTCACTAAGAAACCTGGCAATCTCTATAGACATGTCCTCAACTTGTTTCTTATATTGTGTAATCTCTTCTCTATAAACAATACTATAGAGTTCTTCACCCACATTTACGGTCTGCTTTATCCCTTTCAGCTCTAATGTAGTGTCCCCCGACCACACGTGCAATATCCTCTGACAATAATACCTACGTTTAAGCATGCTCTTGGCATTTTCAAGCTCTACACGATTAAGCTTCAGCTCTATTTCGAGCCTCTCTATTCCATATCTGAGTTAAGAAACTTCATCCTTAAAAGTGTCCTAATGGCAAACGTAGTTCGTGTCGTCACAGAGCTTGAAAAGAACTAACTTAAGTCATAATTGAAATAAAACTTAGTTACATAATCAAAACATAACAGATCAAGTTTGGCACTAAAACATTCATTACTTATTACATCATCTCTACTTGTCTGCATGGTTGAAAGTCATATTTAACTTAACAAAGATACGAAAGGGTCATTTATTCGTCATGTAACTAAACTTAAGCCTAAACCACTGTAGATCAGGGCTATCAGGTGGAAAAGAACTACTCTCTAATGTGTATAACCATCAATGCAACATGAAATCATAAAGTGCTTTTTACCCCCAAACAACTTGATCTATTTGGGCTAATAACTCCTCAGTCCCCCTCTTATGATCCACATAATTCTTGTCTAATTCTTTTTCGCATCGAGCTATAGTCGCGACGCTCAACCTAGAATGATCCAAAGTTTGTTTTTCAAGCCTAGCCTTGGTCTCTCTCAACAGTTTTGTGAACACATTCTCTTCTAAATACTAAACAAAACAATGAGGAAAGCATGATCATTTGCAAGAAAACTATAACAAACACTATGTTTCATCACAAATATTGAAACAAACTTTGAAGCCTTAAGTGCGACAAGATACAAAAAATGTTTGGGACTAATCATATAAGTCTATCAGAGGATTTCAGTTAACTTTGTTTGCAGTTTGTCTTGTCCCTCAAATTGCAGGTGCCCCTGATCACCATCAGCCTCTACCTTCTAATCCCCAGATGATGCCCAGAACAGTTCGGGTCAACATTTTTCTCTTCATCCTCTTCCTCATTCCACTTGTTCTGGAAATATGAAAAGATCGAATCAACCATAGACATTTTTGTCAAAAAATCAGGCTGGACTTCTACATTAAAGTTGCCCTTGGCTGAAGTATAAAAATCATAAGTCACATCAAAAGTGACATTATTAAGTTCCTTCTTCGATTGGGCCAACCCTTCCTCCACCGCCCCCAGTTTTGTCTTAACCATGGTCAACACTTCACCCTTCTCCTTCAATTCATGCTCCTTTGAAGCCCGAGCATTCCTAGCAACTACAATTTCCCTCTTAGCTCTTTCAATCTTCTCACTAAGTAATCTAACCTCTTCCTCAGCATTGATCCTAACATTAGCCTGTACCACTTACTCAGAATTAGCTAAAGCAAGGTCAGCTTCAAGTTTAGCCACTTGGTTTGAAAGCGAGGCCTGTGCACTTCCTGATTCCCACGCCTTCATTATCAAGGCCATCGACTACAAGAAATGTGAAATTCGAACAATATATGTAGCACAGTAGAAACAAAAGGAAAATAGAAAACAGAGGAGGTCACTCACATGAGGCCAAAACTTCACAAATTTAGACTGATTACAAAAGGAGACATCTTAGAAGCCAGATCAAAAAGGAGAGTAGGAACTTGGGCGGCTTTCCAACTTTTTCTACTAAAGAGGACATAGCAACTTCAGTCATGGTCAATCTACTCAAATAGGGGGCATGATCACTCTACAAAGAAGAAACAACTAACAAAGCTGGTGTAGAGGATGATGGAGGAAAAATACCTGCATCAGAAGGAAGTGAGATATCCGAGGGAGGAGGAATATGCGATCATTTGGAAGAAGTGGAGGAACCATCAGACCCTCCACATGGTCTCTTTAAAGCTTGCTTACTTTTCTTCTCCTCTAGAGCTCTACGAATCTCAATAGCAGCGTCACCATTCATATTATCTATGAAGGAAGAAATAAGACAAAATTAGAATCACAGGTATGACAATTCCTAAAACCTATTACAAGCAACTTATACCTCCAGATCCAATTGGGGAAGGAGTAGACTTGAATATGCTATGGAAAAGTATATGATCAGGATGCAATAAACTATAATCCTTCAACTTTGACTTAATAAACAACTCCTTTATTTTTCTGACCTCTGTTTGCAATTTCAAAACCTGATGCCTATGAGACCCATACAATCGCTCATTCTCCTCTAAAGAGATGGTATAGACAGAATAATGGCGAGAGAAAGAAGGAAATTTATCAAAGTTCGAAATAAATAAATGAAATTTAGCCCATTTTTGGGTTCTACTTGGGACATCCGGAAAAACTGATTCCCTAGCTCAAATGTAAAAGAAGCCATCGCCTCCATTTCTAGGATTCTTTCTAACCTCAAAAAGAAACAGAAGTTCCTCACCGGTAATATTGATACCATTGTCAGCACAAAGAATGAAGGGGCCAACACAAGGGTATACAGATGAGGGGAAAGTTGAACTAGAGCAACACCGTGGGTCATAAGCCATTGACAGATAGTCGGATGCATAGGAAGAAACAAACCACACTGAATATGTTCAGGAGTAATAGCAGTATATCCCTACGGTGGTGTATTAATGCATTCATGAGATTCCGAAACCTTAACTGCATAGCCATGAAACCAAAATTGCCTAAGGATGTCAATGGCCTCTTCCAAGCAAGTGATTTTAGAAGGAGGAAGCATAGAGGAAGACAAATAAGAAGTCATATTAAAGTCCTAAAAGTTACTTTAAAGAAAGATCAAGAATCAAATGATTTTTCCAACTTTCAATCTGCCAAATTACCCCCAAATTTAGGAATTAATCCGATAAGCATTTCTTCATGAGCAAAAAGGATAAAAGAAAATTTGGGGAAGATGAAGAAGGAAGATACATACCTTAGTTTGAATAATGACCGCACGATTAAAGTGATCAAAGATTTTGTGAAACGTGGATTTGATGCAGAAATAATGAGTGTAAAGATTTATAAAAATCCAATTTGAAAAGAGAAAAGCCAAAATAAACAGCTGTTTGAAGAAGGTCCAGTAAGAAACTAATGTGTGTACAAGAGCATTTGCAAGGATAGATGAAAAAACTTTTCCCCATGCTGAAAAGATAGATTAGACAAAACTGATTAGACATGCAGACCGGGTGTTTAAGACACTAAGTCTACTACGACCTATATTCGCCGCAGACTTGGAAGGCAAGTGTTACACCGTTCTTACCACGAACTACAATAAAGGATAAATATTGCACTCATCAGAAACAAGGGCAGGCCACGGTAGCCATATCCAAAATCAAACACATAAAGTGAACAAAGGCATAAAAAGTAGTACCAGATGTACTAAGGTAATCAAACTTCTAAAGCTCACACTTTGATGCCTACAGAAACAAGTCTGCTCCAGCACATACCGAGGTCAACCTAGACAGACCTGCATGGAGCCAAGAAGCACTCCAAAGCGGCCGTATACAGGGCTACTCAGAACTTGCTTCAATGTAGAACCAAGTTTACAAGCAAACAACAAGTGTAAAGTTCTATCTCCCTCATCAACAACTAAGACATACTAATACAGAGGGCAAACCAACTCATGAATAGCCTCAGACACATTCCAAGCATATGCTAAGTCAACTCGCAAAACAAAATGAGGGAATACTACTCCATTTCGACCCGATATCTTATTAAGTCAAACTAGGGTAGCAAAGATATTAGCGGGGCAATGCGGTCTGAATACGAAGCAATATTCACCATTGCACTTCTACATATGCTTCAATAAAAGCTTCAGAGTGGTCCCTTACTATTCCTCTTAAGACATTTTACCGTTCCAAGAGAGAGGGGACCGACCCATACAGGCTTGGACTTCCCGCCCAAATTTTCAAGCATCCCGCTTTAGATTTCCAAAATCCCACCAATATCATGGTTTTCCACCAAAAACCCACCATCAATCCAGGCACAACGAATGAGCATCGTAGATGGACGACAAGTGGAAAAATTGGAAGGCGGAGATTGAAGAGAAAGGATCAAAGGCGATTGCAACAACCAATAATGCACATTTCATACTATAAAAGGAAAAAATTAAAGGATGAGGAGAGGGATCTTCTTTTTTAACTTCTTCTCCTTTCATAAATAAAAATCAAAATACTGTATGCCTGCGAGGACATAATAATCATTTTTGTACCAAAAAAACAACTAGTATATAGTGGAATACTCGGGAAGTACGATTAACAATAATTCGAAACACGTAAAAATCTCTATGCCCTTTACTTTTATTGTTCTATTATCCAAATTCATTTTCTTATGTGATTGAAAACCATTTTGACATTTCAACAAATAGTTGAAGTGTGACTACTTGACCATATAAGTATTCAGCAACACAATCGCTTCTCAAAGGTGAATTTAACATAGATTAAATTCACTGATTCCAATTCGTGGAAGCAATCAGTCACTGGGTTGTTCCATGATCCTGTTGAATGTGGTGAAGCCAAAAAATTTCACCAGCAATTATCATATGCTTGTGACCTAAATTTGTGAATCTTTAAATAATATTAAAAATGATTTTGTAATTCTCCTTATTCATGTTCATATGTGCATGTAGTATTTGATTTAGAGTAGAATTGGCTTGTTTATCACTCTTGTGTATTGCTTGTATGAATAGATATATATGCATGTTATTTTATGCTTGTATGTTGTACTTTGATGTTTTTTACTAGCGTTTTGGATGCTTAGAAAGATATATTGGAGAATTTGGCAAATTGGAGGTAAAGTTGGTCAGAATCGAACGACTTAAAGGGAAGGCTCTAAAGCATGAGAGGAGCTTGCAAAATAAGTCGTGCCTCAGAATTGCTTGAGGGTTCAACTAAAGGCCGAGTTAAAAGGTCGGGGCCGAGTCATTTTGGTTGGCCAGACAGGTCGGTGGATGGCATGGATCTCTATAGCTTGGCTAAGGAAGGTGGCCATAAAAAGATGTAGAAGGTTGGCTAAGTGTTGGGTATTATGCCGAGTTATTTCTAGAACTTGGAGTTGAATGCTTTTGATTGAAAGCCGATTTGTTTTGATGAATGGGTCATGTCTAAAGCACTTGAGAAGAAAGTACTAGAGGCGAAGTGATTTAGTTAGCTAAAATTGGCTAAGTAAATGACTCGATGTCGAGTCATTTTGACTCAGTACCTAGTTATTTTGGTGAGAGCTACGGGGTTAGCTTTTACAAGGAGGAAGTAGAGGACTCTGTAGAACATGTTGGATGTGTTGGATCATTCGCTTGAGGATTGGATGGCAATGTAATAACATGATAAAAGCTTGGTATCTTCGGTTGGTGACTCGTGAAGGGAGTAGGTACCGAAGATAGCAGCTTGATAGAGGAGGGAGTAGTGGAATGGGAAATGTGTAAGGGTTCCTGGATAATGGAAACTGGATCGAGCAGAAAGGAGGGCTCAGATGTATGTGCTAAGGAATTATTGATACTCGGAGTGTTATCTATTGTACTCAAAGCTGAGGTATTATAAGTGGGGACATCCATGGATCAATGGAGTGGATCTGAGTACCTAGGACTAGTGGCTTTGGATATAGTGTCTAGCTTTAGGCTACGTGATATGGGAGTACACTAAATACAGGTATTTCCCTTAGTCCCTAGCCAGTAAGGAGGCCATACGAGTTATTATATATTCAGGGCACATTGAGTGATAGTGGGGATTGCTTCATGGATATCATGGTTGTTGTGGTTGCTTTCTAGGCTATCACTTGGAGATATCATTGGGAGTTGGTTTGGAGATAGGAATATCTGGAGAGCTGATATCCTTATTTTAGGTAGAGTACACTTATGTTATTTGTAAAGTAGCATATTATGATTTTATGTGCTAACTCTTTGGTTGCGGGGACGAGTCATGTATGATTCATCTACCTCTGCTCCTTACCATATTTACCTGCATAGTAATTTAAATTCATTTACCGCTTGCACTAGACTTTTGTCTGATCCATGGTTTTATGCTTTGTTTCTTATTATCTTGGGTACTCTCAAATGAGTAGACCAGGTAATAGGTTAAGGTGACGCCGTAGCTGTGTGGAGGATGATCTGGATGGAGCTATCTTGTATTATATACTTATATGGATTTCTACGGTTATTTCGTTGTGTAGTGCTAGGGAGCCTTAGCAGCTACTGCTTATTTTCTTGTTATGAGATAGTTGTCGAGTTTATTACCATTGTATAAACTGTTAGAACCTCAATTGTTGGATTTTAATGACAACAACTATACAATTATGCCAAAGAATCTCTAAGCTAATTTGCAGGTGCATGAGCATCAAAAAGAGACAAACAAATACTATATGGAGATACAAGAAGAGATATACATGATAGAGACAAGACGAAGGTGACAAACAAAGTATTATTAGTCATGGAATGTCATGTCTAGAGTTTACAAATATTAAAATCTTCTCCAAATGGCATACACACATATACATTCATATTTTAAGTAAAAAATCAAGTTTTCAAAAATTGCACGAAGCGGGACTCGAACCCGGGTCACTAGTTCAGAAGGCAAATGCTCTAACCATTTGAGCTATGGTAATCTTTTGTTACAGGCTAAATTCAGACGTCTGAATAACTTCATTCAGACGTCTGAATGCTGAAACATGAATATTGTTTCACAATATTCAAACGTCTGAATGAAAATATTCAAATGTCTGAATCAGGTCAAAAATGACCTATTTGCTTTCTGATTTGCACGTGAACGATTTCAGAAGTCTGAATTCTATTTTTCAGACGTCTGAATATCTCCAACTGCTATTTTCTTGAAAAGTCACTTCTCTTCACCGAACAGAAACTCTTTCAAAAATCAATGGTTGCACTTGTTCTTTTCAATATAACTTTTCATCTATAGTTGCAACTCTTTATACACTATAAATAGATTACAGAATTCAACAAACAATTAATCGAATCTAATTTTAATATTCTTGAATTCTTATATATTCTCTATTTTCAAACTGCACTCAAACTGCTTACATTCTCTTATCGTTGATCACTCTTTCTTCCACTATTCTTCACATACACACATATATATCAAAAGGAGAAGATTATAGGAAGGTTGTACTTTCAAGAGACTAATTCGTGTTATCAAGAACACACTGTGTCAAATACTCTATGTATAAGTTGAAGTCCTGTTCTGCTGTTCAGGCAAGTGAAGTCCTCTTCGGCTGTTGAGGCGAAATCCTGTTCTGTTGCTCAGGTCCCTGTTCGACTGCTCAGGGGTTGTATAAACCTGTTCCTCTGGGTTAAGTGAGGGTTGTTGTTTTAGTGAAATTCCAGAAGGAGTCTGGGACTGGACGTAGAACAGGAAGTTCGAACCAGTATAAAAATTCCTGGTGTGCTTGTTTTATTTTAATTATTCACATTGCTATAGTATCTTAGTTTAATTCCGCACTAGTATAGTATAATTCCATATAGCACGATCCGCACCGTATTTTCATTTGGTATCAGAGCCTGGAATTCTATCGATCGTCACAACATCATAGAATAATGGCTAGAAAATGATCCAGTCAAAATACAATAGGCAAAATCCTTGTCAAAGACACCAGTGAAGACTACAAAAAGGTACTTTCTGATTTACAAATTTCAGTAAAAGATAATAATGAATTAGTTAGTGTAAGTAATAAAATTTCAAAGCTTAATTTTATTATTTTAGAAAAGATGAAATATGTTGAACTTGAAAATGAGAAATTGAAAAATGAGAAGTTAGATTTAGAAAATCAACTTGGTGTTTTAAAAAATAATTTTGAGGCTCTTACAGATTTTCTAGATGAATAAAACACCATATTTGAGAAAGAGAGAGAAAAATTTTCAAAAGAAATTTTTGATTTGAAAAGACAAAATGATTTATTACAATCCTCTTTAGATAATTCAGAATCTCAAAATTTCATTCTCAAAAATGAAAACTGTACGTTAAAAAACGAGAATACTGAATTAAATGAGAAAATTGATATTTTAAATAATAGTAATATTTCTTTTGAAAATAATAATTGTGACTTTAAAGCTAAATTTGATAAACTTAACACTGAAGTTACAAAATTTAGTAAAGGTCAATACGATTTAAACATGATTTTATCCAGTTCTAGACCGTTACATGATAAAAGTGGTTTAGGATATAATAAAATTGATCGTAGAAATAGCACTAGATATGCTTTCATGTATAGTAAAAATGTTAGTGCTAGTACTAAATTTCGAGTAAAGTCTAAATCCAATTTTTATAGAAATTCAAATACTGCTATGACCAATAATGTTTATAATTTCTCTACAAGTACAAAATCATTGACCAGAAATATGAATAAAAATTATCTAAGTATTTGGGTTCCTATTAATTGGAAAAATAGAGAAAAATACATTGATGATTATTTTGATATGGTAGTTAATAATGGAAATTATATTTATAAAGGTTCAACCACACCCAAATGGGTATGGTTTCCTAAGACCTAACCCCCCGGACCCTAACATAATAAGTGGGTACCAAAAATGATTTTTTTTTGCAGGTACTCGGAGAAACAAAAGGAAAAGGATAGATTTTGGAATTTTAAAGAATGTTCCATACGTTTAATAGAATTACGTGCTTACAATGAAATATGAACTTCAGCAAATATGGTAAAATCTATTTTATTTTTCCTTCATAATTAATAATGAGTTTATCTCGTTATTTACAAGATATTTTATATAATTTATTATATTCCCTCATTCTTTTTTATAATGACAAAGGGGGAGAAATTCATATGCATATTAATAGAGGGAGATGTTATACTTAGAGGGAGATGTTATACTTAGGGGGAGCTTTAAACATATTAATGTTATTTTTTATATAGAATGAATATTTTTTAACATTGTATAGTTGTCATCATAAAAAAGGGGGAGAATGTTAGAACCTCAATTGTTGGATTTTAATGATAACAACTATACAATTATGCCAAAGAATCTCTAAGCTAATTTGCAGGTGCATGAGCATCAAAAAGAGACAAACAAATACTATATGGAGATACAAGAAGAGATATACATGATAGAGACAAGACGATGGTGACAAACAAAGTATTATTAGTCATGGAATGTCGTGTCTAGAGTTTACAAATGTTAAAATCTTCTCCAAATGGTATACACACATATACATTCATATTTTAAGTAAAAAAATCAAGTTTTCAAAAATTGCACGAAGCGGGACTCGAACCCGGGTCACTAGTTCAGAAGGCAAATGCTCTAAGCATTTGAGCTATGGTAATCTTTTGTTACAGGCTAAATTCAGACGTCTGAATAACTTCATTCAGACGTCTGAATGCTGAAATATGAATATTGTTTCACAATATTCAGACGCCTGAATGAAAATATTCATACGTCTGAATCAGGTCAAAAATGACCTATTTGCTTTTTGATTTGCACGTGAACGATTTCAGAAGTCTGAATTCTATTTTTCAGACGTCTGAATATCTCCAACTGCTATTTTCTTGAAAAGTCACTTCTCTTCACCGAACAGAAACTCTTTCAAAAATCAATGGTTGCACTTGTTCTTTTCAATATAACTTTTCATCTATAGTTACAACTCTTTATACACTATAAATAGATTACAGAATTCAACAAACAATTAATCGAATCTAATTTTAATATTCTTGAATTCTTATCTATTCTCTATTTTCAAACTGCACTCAAACTGCTTACATTCTCTGATCGTTGATCACTCTTTCTTCCACTATTCTTCACATGCACACATATATATCAAAAGGAGAATATTATAGGAAGGTTGTACTATCAAGAGACAAATTCGTGTTATCAAGAACACACTGTGTCAAATACTCTCTGTATAAGTTGAAGTCCTGTTCTGCTGTTCAGGCAAGTGAAGTCCTCTTCGGCTGTTGAGGCGAAATCCTGTTCTGTTGCTCAGGTCCCTGTTCGGCTGCTCAGGGGTTGTATAGACCTGTTCTTCCGGGTTAAGTGAGGGTTGTTGTTTTAGTGAAATTCCAGAAGGAGTCTGGGACTGGACATAGAACGGGAAGTTCGAACCAGTATAAAAATTCCTGGTGTGCTTGTTTTATTTTAATTATTCACATTGCTATAGTATCTTAGTTTATTTCCGCACTAGTATAGTATAAATCCATATAGCACGATCCGCACCGTATTTTCATAAACTCTACCACATTTGTATATAACTCTATGGATATGTGTACTAATAATTTGTTTACATAGTTATTACCGTCTCTCCTGTTATATCTTGATATTATATTTTATCCATGCATCGTGAGATATTTGACAGGTTATATGATTTATTTGTTTCATTTTTAAAACTGATGATTGTCCTATATTTACCAGGCATGGCTGTAGTGCACTATTTTGATATTATTGGTTCCGTGGTATAGGACGGTCATCACAAAGGTGGAGATTTGCAAGGCCTTTCATACAATGCTTCAAGTGGTGTTATTCCGATACCGCCCTGATAACTATTGTTGTATGAAAACTCAACAAGTGGTAAGTACTCTTCCTATAAACCCCTAAAATATAAAATGCATCTCAAAGCAAGTCGCCCAACACTTGGTTCCCCCTTTTTGTTTGCCCATCAGTTTACGGATGGTAAGCGATACTCAAACTAAGCTCGGTCCCTAATGCTTCATGCAAACCCTTTCAGAACTGGCTTGTGAATATTGGATCTCTATCACTCACGGTATCATAAGGAACACCATGCAACCTGATGATCTTCTTAATATATAACTTAGCCAAACTAGAAGTTGTCCTTGTAATCTTAACAAGTACGAAGTGCACGCTCTTGGTCAATCGATCCATAGTAACCCACACACCTTCCTTACTCCTCCTCGACCTAGGAAATCCATGATGAAGTCCATGGAAATCTGTTCCTATTTCTACTTTGGGATCTCAAGTGGCTGAAGCAGTCCAACCGTCTCCATGGAAATCCATGATGAATCTCTCTTCATGCTCTTCCACCAGAACGTCCTCTTCATGTCTTGATACATCTCAGTAACTCCTGGATGTATCGTTAACCATGAGTGATGACTCTTAGTAACTTCCTGCCTAATACTATCAACATTTAGGACACATAACCTACCGTTCATTCTCAGAATGTCATGGCTATCCACCTCAAATCCTGAACATCTCTTCGATGCCTCATTCACGCTTACATTCTTAGCTATCCTAGCAAAATGAAGATCTCTAAGCTGATTCCCTTCGATACGGCAGATCAAAGTCGGACTTACCTCAACATTTTCCATAACTTCATACCTCCTACTAAGCGCATCAACTGCGACATTCACTTTTCCCTCCTATACAAAACATTCAGATCATAGGCCGTTACCAACTCCAACCACTTTTGTTGCCTCATGTTTATGTCCCTCTATGTAAAAGTTACTTCAAAGATTTATGTTCTCTGTATTCTTGAACCTTTCACCTAGCAAATGATGCCTCCACATCTTTAACACAAATACCATCGCTAACAACTCCAAGTCACGAGTCGCGTATCTTGCTTCATGCGGTTTGAGCTGTCGACTCGCATAAGCGATAACCCTCTCATGCTACCTTAACGCAGCACCTAAACCTGTTCCACACGCATTAGTGTAAACAGTCAAACCCTCACTTCAATTTGGCACAGTATGAATAAGAGCACTAGTCAACTTTTCCTTTAGCTCTAAGAATGCTTGCTTACACTTATCCATCTATAAAAATTTGACATCTTTCTTCGTCAAATTCATTAAATGAGAAGCAATCTTTGAGAAATCCTGTATGAATCTCTTATGATAACCTGGTAGACCCAAAAGGCTTCTAATATCAGTTACGCTCTCTGGCCTCTTCCATCCTGAATGACCACAATCATAGCGGGATTAATGGAAATACCCTTCGTCGAAACAACATGACCTAAGAATCTAACTTACGAATGCCAAAAATGACAGTTCTAGAACTTAGCTTCCAACACATGCTCTTTTAACGTTTCTAATACAATCCTTATGAGATTGTTCCTCCTCAGCCTTGGAATAAACCAAAATATCATCGATAAATACAAGGACAAACTCATTCAACACATCTTGGAAAACCCGATTCATTAGGTCCACGAAATACGCTGAAGCATTAGTTAGGCCGAACGACATAACTAACCAATCATAAAATTGGTCGGATCTAGAAACGGTTAAGGTATACACTTTTCTGCCACCCTCAACTGATGGAACCATATAGCGAGATCAAGTTGAGAAAATACTCGAGCTCCATGAAGTTGATCAAACAAGTCATCTATCCTAGGCAATGGATACTTGTTCCTAACAGTTTGCAAATTGAGCTCACGATAATCAACACACAATCTTAGGGAACTGTTTGCCTTCGTAGCAAAGACGATGGGTGCTACACAACTCGAACGAATCGGTTGGATCAAAGCCTTCTACAACAAATCAATAACCTGATTTAATAGCTCCAATCCTCTACTTCGGGGAAAGTCTACGAACATGCAACTCAATAGGTTTTGCATCTTTAACCAAATCAATGCAAAATTCTATCTCATGGTGAGGTGGTAAACCCGACACTTCTTCAAAGACATCCTTAAACTCCTGAACAACCATAACTGAACCCAACTCCTCTTCCTCCACATCAAAAGAATAAAGAAAACTAGTCATAAGTAAGCTAAGCCCTTCACAAGACACCACCATCACCTTTCTTCCATTCCTCACTAATGACACGGTTCGTTTAACACAATCTAGGATAGCATTATTCTACGACAACCAATCCTTCTTGAGCAGAACATCAAAACTCATAACGCCCAGAATATACATATCGATAGAGAAGAGTTGGTCAAAGAAAGAAATTGAAACTCCTAAACAAACCATACTAAGATTAGTCGAGCCCTCAACAACATTTGACACACGAATAGAATCTAAAATCATAAGTGGCTCAAGTTTCAGTCTATCAACAAGAGTACGAGAAATGAAACTAAGAGAAGCACCAATATACAATAAAACATGAATAGGTTTTCCAAAAATGATAGAATACCTTCCTGAACCGGCTTCCCATTTGCCGCTGCATAAGTGGAAGGTGCTAAAGTTAGTGCAAAAGCTCGAGGTTGTTACCTCTTTTGGAGCATCGGGCACTACCTAACAAAATGGCCCAGTTGATGGTAGTTGCAGCAGGCCCTTGATGCAAACTCTGCCTTGGCCGCCTGTGGCTCTAGCTTAGGTACCTTTGCAATCAGTGCCTTCACTAACGGTGCTTTCACCACTTGGTTTTCCCTAACCGATGTATAGCTCCTAGCTAAATGCCCTTTCTTTCCACACTTGTGACAAGCTAAACCAAAGATATTTCTAGGCGACTGAAACTTCTGCTTGTTATCCCCAGTTGTGCAGCAATAGTGGGCTTTGGTGCCAAGCTCTCAAACCTTAAACCCATATTTACTAGATCCACATAATACCTCATGATGTGATTCGTCATATTACCCTTGAATTTCGTACGCATTCCTGCAATGAACATCTCATTTCTCTTCAATGGTGTATCTACCAAACTAGGCTTAAACTGAGATAAGGCAGTGAATCTTTTATCATACTCCACCACTGTCATAGCTCCCTACTTCAAGTCAAGGAAGCTCCTAAATAAAAAAGTCTTCCTGGCTTCCAAAACAAACTTCATATCAAATCCCTCCTTGAATTGGGTCCAAGGGAAGTCGTTCTCTTGGCATCAGCAGTGATAAAACTCTACCAATCCTCGACTACGTCTGTCAGATGTCGTGACGCCAACCGAGACTATATTGCATCATATAACTACATATCCCCAAATATTCAATCATACAATTTGATCCAAACCTCTCATAATCTTGGTAGAGTGAAGTAAAATTCACTTGAGGCCTGACCTACACAACCTCTTCTACAAAATTAACCCTTGGTTTCTTGATCGGAGCAACATTCCTTGGTGCTCGATTTCCACCGTTAGTGACGGTGCTACCCCGACCATCTCTACCTCTACCTCTTCGAGAACTGGCAGCTCTAGTACTCATGATGTACTACCTGAACATAGCAAAATATATTTAAGATATGAAAGGCTAGAGTTATTTCAGAGAAAAAGATTATTCCTAAGGAAAAGCAAAGAAGAGAGGTATAGGTTTATAGAAAAATAAAAATATGCTTTCTCGTATATATAACACTCTCGACTCATTCTATGGTGTCACTTACCCTATCTCTAATGAGCCATACCCAACCAAAGGCAAGGTTTTCGCTTAACTTGGCTCTAATACCAAACGTAATGACCCGACTTTTCAACCCTTAAATATCAACACTAAATACATCCACGCTATTCATGTACCGAATGTCCAAGTGCCAGAAAGAAAGAAAGTTAGGGTAAAAAATAATAGAATAGGAAAGGAAGAACACAACATCATAATCTCATAGCAGAACAATAATATATAATAGTAAAAGAATAGTACAAAGGGTTACTCTAAATACATGAATTTCAGAGTTACAAAACCTAGGTACTATTATCAGCCGTGACAGTTATAACTGCCTATCTTCAATGCTAATATATACATAGCTAATATAGAATAATAGAATTAGAAATAGATAGATAAAGGAAGCCTTCAGCTTGTCTTCTAAACTCTAAAGCATTCAAGATAAAACCCGTTATAGTCTGCCTACTCAAAAAAGCATGCTAGGAATTTAGAAAAAACAAAAACCAAGCATCAGACATAAGTCTAGTATGAGAGAACTCAAGATACATGCAACATGTAACATTAACTATTGAGACCGTACAGATTCCCACAATGGTTTTCCACTCAAAAGAAACTAATCATTCGTTAAGTTTAATATAGTTATATAATAGTAATGTCTAGAGTGTAGAATATAAATCA
Source organism: Allium fistulosum (assembly GCA_030737815.1). Taxonomy (NCBI): domain Eukaryota; kingdom Viridiplantae; phylum Streptophyta; class Magnoliopsida; order Asparagales; family Amaryllidaceae; genus Allium; species Allium fistulosum. The sequence goes on along the minus strand of CM060903.1, from coordinate 1,397,146,449 downwards.
TATCAAATGGCTATGATGCTTACATTGGTCACACCATAACATATTTATATTACATTCAAAATTGCTAAGGTATGTTCGCGTAATGGATTTTTTCATGGAGATCTCTTCGATCAACGTTGAATTCAATCTCCTGCACAAGGGTCAGAAACTGCCTCTGAGCAACGTATATCTCCGGATAAAATATACCTTTAGGTAAACATAGCTATTAATGCCCGAACATGTGATCCCAAATACCATCAACTCTCACCAGCAACATTGATAAGCATACTCTAGATATGGAGTTGGTATATCCTATCGTGGGTTAACCAAACCCCAAGCTATGCAGCCTTCTTTTTTTATCATTTCCGATGTCGAGGTTACGTTTGGAAAACTTCATATGAATCTTCATCACATGAATAGAAAAAAAATCCCCGAATAGATTTCAGTATCTCAAACAGATCACAAATCACTACATCGATTCGAGCATCTTGAACAGATCTTGAATCTCCACATAGATTCTCTTTTGCAACTATTTTCAAAACATGGGTCTCGTATACTAGTTTTAAAGTAGTATCCGGTAAGTAAAACACTTACCAATTTCTGACTCTTCAAAACCAATCGATGATTTTCTGGTTAACTTAATTCCAGTTCTTTCATAAGTGTGTGAAAGCTAGAGATGTTTTGTACCAAAACTCCTCCCTGAGGGTTCTTATTGGTATGAAATCGCGAAACCTTTCGATGACTTCTTTAGTTATATTTGTTCAAGTTTGATAGTCAACTAGTCGACTATCTAGTCAAAATAATTGCTTGTATAAATCAATATTCATTTACTTAACTCATTTTCGACATTCCAACTTAACCATTCCTCGTCTAAGAGTGAAATCAAGTAGTTAGAGCACTAGTTTCATGTCAAAGCCCTACCTAGGCCCTTCATTCTTGAATCTCACTAATAGATAAGTCTACCTCATCGGCTTTTAGTGTTAAGTATAGTGTCAAAGATTTCCATAAACAAGTAAGTAATCAACACGATTAACATGTTTTCGACATTCCCGACTTAAATATTCCTCAGTCAAGAGGGAAGCTGGTAGGTTAGAGCTCTATTGCTTATATCCCTACTCGAACATCAATCTTAACTCTCATAAATAGATAATCCAACTTCGTCGGCTTTTAATGTTAAGCATAATTAAGTACTTTTCAAACAAGTAATTTAAACAATAAAACCATTTAGCCACCAAGCAATTCTTACACCTTTTTGAAAAAAAAAATTATACTTTTAAAATACCTAAAATACTTATATTAGCTTTTAAAACATTTCATCCAAAATATTACTTTAAAATGACAAGTTTATAAAATTTTAAAACTTAGAAAAACAAGTTTTCCTTTTAAAAATCTCTTCTTTGAAAATTCGCAACTAATTCTTTAAAATATATAAAAATTTCAAATTTTTTTTAAAATACTATAATAACAGTTAGCTAACACTTGTAAAAAGAATGAAATAAATTACTTAAGTTAAAAGTCCTTTCTAAAGATTTGAAGTTCAAAAATCAAGACTAAACTAGACAGTTTTGCACAAGTGAAGTTTTGGTCACTTTTCAAGATGTTACTTAACCTTTTAATATCCAACCTTTTTATGGCAACAAACATGCATATAAAATATTATAAATATGGTGAGAAATCCCTAAAGATCTCTCTATAAAGTTCCATAGAAATCGCCAAAAATAAGGCAATTCCAAAGTGCATCCGCAACGACTATCGCTATAAGTGCACTTTCAAATCCGAGTTCAATCTAACCCAAAGTTCAACTACAACTTATGTACTTTATTCCAAGATTATATCACATGTTATACAAGTCCATTCAAGTCCGTTTAAGTCTATTCAAGTCTGTTTAAGTCCATACATATGTCACTTGCTTTCAAAGCAAGAATCAAGGCCAAAGTTTCAATAAATGTCAACATCAATTCAAACCACTTAAACAAAATCAAACACAAACAAATACGGGTTATATTTTCAATAAAAATGGCTCTAACCTAACATACAACCATGCCCAAGCTAATCAAGTCCAACCTCTCCTTTGCAACCACCTTTCCTTTGTTTCCTTGCTTCACTTTGCTTTTGCCTTCTCCTTTCACAAATTACTCACGATCTATGAATGTGGTTAGATAGGTGCTTCAATTTTTCACAATCTAACTTGGTAGAAGGTGCTGTAATATTATAGTAAGGCTCTATTCTAAATTTGAGTTGATTTGGACAAGATTTGCAACAATTTTCTTTAGGAATTTGAAGTGGAGAAAGAGATGAAAGAGCGATAATTTTGATATGAATTCAAAGGAATATCCCCCTCCTTATATAGGCTTCAAATGGTGCTCTTTAAGCTTGAACTCACCCCTACCCCCTCCTAACAGTTCCATGGAAGGCTCACCGCTCCACATGTCCATCACTTTTCCTTTACATCACTTCCATTAGCAAAATACACTTATACCCTTAACTTTATGAAATATCTCTTGTCCAAAAGGAAGATTCTAGAAAGATCTTTTTGCTTTATAAAGAGAAGTGTTAGTGTTTATTTGATTATTAGACAAGTGCAAAAGAGTTCGAACAACTTATATCGATCGAAAAGCCGTTTAACGATAAACCGATTTTCGGTCATATTATCGATTTTTCTTCAAAGAATATACTTTTTTAAACAAATTTCGACAACAAGTTTGCTATCATTATTCATTAATTAAATGATGTCTAACAAGGTTATAAATCATATTTATAACACTTAATTATATTTCAGAAAATATTTGAAGACGAAGTGTTCGAATTTCAAGGCCGCTACAATTGCATGGTTGAATTGTTTGTTGGTATATTGATTGGAATTGGATGATGTTGTGATTGTGGTTGATTATGTTAGTTGGAAGTATCAATTTACAAACGGAACTATATCCGTTTGCGAATTGAACTAAATATTTGTTTGTATATCGATATGTGAATTTTATGGATGACTAGAGTTCGATAGAACTCGACTCGGGTCACGCAATATTTATAGTTATATTTGTTGATATGTTTATGGAGTAATTTTACTCCATAATTTTATATATAAATATTTATTTCTTGTTTTAAAGAATATTTGAAAAGCTTTGAAATATTATTTAGTGGTTTTAAAATCTTATTAATAGTATTTTATAAATATTTTACTAAATTTTACTCAATTTAGTTATTTTCAAATTTATTTTTAATTATAAATATAAATATAGTTTTCTTTTGGTTATGACACCCTTTTTAAAATTAATATTGTATATACATACATTATAATTTGGATTTTTTTAAAGGAAAAATATAATATATTGCTATTTTAAGAAATATATTATTAAAATAATAATATTATTTTAAGTGATTTTTATTATAAAGGTTATTTAGGTATTTTTGAAAGAGTTTCAAATAATGGGAAAAAATAGGATTATTTTTATGAGATAATTGAATTGATTTCGGATATGTTTTGAATAATATTTTATATTTATTTTTGGAAATTTATAAATTTATTTTAAAATAGAATTTCCATATAGTAACTCTATAAGTTACATTTAACTGTTAAAGTGATCACGAATGTTTTATATGTTTATAGACAAGGATTTGAAAATTAATTATAATGTTTAAAATCTTTATTTATGATATTATATAAATGAGGTGAAATTATTTAATATATGTAAATGTTTTACTAGGTTTATTAGTTTTTGAATATAAAATTTATTGAAAAAAAGTTTTACTTAAAATCATTCATTTATTGAAAAGAAAGTTTAAATTTTGTTTTAGTTAATTATTTAAAAGATTATAAAAATAGGGAAAACATAAAATATTTTCTAATTAATATTGTAGATATTTAAAGTGTATTTTATTAATAATATGATTATTTATGAATTATTAAAGTGTGCTATATATATATTTGAATATTGGATTTAATTGTTTAAAGAAAGATTTTGTTGAACTTTATTATTTTTTCATTTTTGAATTAAAATTGGGATTTTATGTATGATTTCTATGCCTTTTGATTTCTCATTTTCCTACAATAACTTTGATCATGAATGATTCACCGTTGATATCGGTCTGATTTGTTATTTTGGTATGATATGGTGATGACATCCTTCTGTTTGACTTTGGGATATGTCATTCTATGTGATGAAAAACATGAATAAATGAAGTTATAATATCATTTGGGATGGGGCATCTGGTAATATTTCTTTAGTTATTCTATAGACTCGTTATATCTCCCTATTCCAACTCCATAAACTTCCCGAGCAGAGTAGACTTAGCAATTTCGGACATAAACCTCTCCTTAAACCTTCTCCTGAACTCATCCCAAGTCATGGCCTCCCCATTGACTCCCACAGTAACACTGTTCCACCAAACTAATGCTGCTCCTTGTAGTTGCCTAGAAGCGAGTCTCCTCTTCTGCTCATCATTGAGCCCCAAATCAGAAAAATCCTCTCGCAATGAAGTAACCAATTCTCCACTTCCACTGCGTCCTCATTCCCGATAAACGGTTTTCCTCCCACCCTGGCATAATCTTTACTCAATATAGCATAGTTATTGACCACTGGAGCTACCTGATTTCTTCCTTCAGCATTTCCTCTAACTAAGCACGTAGCAACTCCTGCCTACATCATATTGACAAAGAACTGGTACATAGCTCACATATCTACTTACGGCACTCGAGCACCCACATTAGCAACTTGTGCCTGACTTGGATTTCTTCTAGTGTTTGGCCTCGAATTTCCATTTGTTTTGGTGCTTCCTCCACAATGTTAACTCTTCCTCCTCTAGCATCCATATCTTACATCCGTAAAATATGCATTCGAGTCTTTGTAAGATATGGGAGAATAGCCTAAGAAAGAGGGAGAATAGAGATAAAATGTATACTTATATATAGCAAATACTAGTACGTTACTATAGCGTTATCCCATACCCCAATCTTTTCTCTAATTCCTCAGGATATGTTTTCAAAATCATTTTAAATTTAAAATTTCTTTTGAGATTTCATAAACCTATGCTCTGGTACCAAGTTGTAACATCCCTTATCTTGAGGCCCGAAGCTAAGCGCTATAGATGTTGTAGTCATCTATAGTATTAACTTCTGGTGACAAAATACAGTAATGTTAATGGTATCCATAATATCAGAAGCACACGAATATGAAATAAAATCGACACAGAATTAAAACAACTTTTTTTACTACATTTCAAATCGATATTTCATATTCAGATACATAATCCCAAAACGATTCCCAAGTTTTGATCAAATATAATTATTACAAATTATGCCAAGAGCGACATATGAAGACGCACCCTTGGATGATCAGAGTACTTAATAGACATATCAGTCTTTATACATTATAGTGGAAATAAAACTAAATAGGTCTTATAAAGCTTGCTTTTCCTCCTGCACATCTTCGGAAGCTTTATTCATCCAACCTGCTAAACCTGAAAATCCTCAACTCTCAATCTACTCAAATTAAATTTTGAGCACCAGAGAATTTAAGGGGGAAAAATAAACTTCGAGTTAGACATAAAACCTGGTGTGAATAACACTTTACATATCGGTTATCTGATATTAAGTGTGACCACGCCGTTTAGCGGAACGGGTTTCCCCTCACTAGCATCCTATTTCAAAACACATCTTTTGCAAATCAAAATCTTGCAATCAAACTGATTAAAGCAGTAATAGAAATATCATATTATATATACATATAAATCAGGTAACATGGACTATCTGTCCCAAAAATATAGTTTTATTTGGCTAACTATTAACCAGTGACTAACTCGGGCCTACCAGACACAATCAATTATTTAACATATGTTAGACAAACTTCTGGCCTGACTGCCCTCTACTATCTTCTTCTAGGTTCAACTGAACCTAATAGTTTTGCAAGCTCACCAATAACCTACCTTCCCTTTGTATATTCCTTTCTGTGTGTTACCTCATTTTAGCCTTGCCTATGACAAAGCCCTACACACTGGAATTTTGGACTTATATTAGCTAGGGGCTTATTAGCTAAAGTATAGGCGCAACCCTATACCAATCCCATTTGGTATTCTAATATCTGATTCATTTACTTAGGGTTAACTACCCATCAAATTTTCCTTAAAAACCTTTCTTTCAAATTGATTTAACCCTTTAAATCATACTTAAATAAGGAAAATGTACTTTTGCTTTAATCAAATCTATTTGCCATGGTATATGCTTTACACAAAACATTGCTGATGAAAACCCTCAAAACCCTTGTTTAAATGCTTTAAATAATCTCTTTCGAAACCTTTGAAATTACCCCTTTCGAAACAAGTTAACTATTTTACCTTAAAACTCTAGGCCGAAAGGCCAAAACATACGTTTTGAAATCATTTAAAATAGATCTTCCGAAACTATTGAAAGTGTCCTTTCAAAAGCTTATAGAACCTTAGACATCCTCTTTTCAAAAAACTTCAAACTTGTCTTTCAAAAGCATTGGAAACCTTCCATTCAATTACTAAAAGTAAACCTTATGAAAACATTGGGGAACCTCCCCTTAGAAACCTTCATTAGACAACTTTCGAAAGCATTAAAGTCCTTTACTTAAACAAACCTTTCGAAAGCATTAGGTTTAAGTAAAAGTTTGTGGAACATAGTTTCGAAACTATTTAAAATCATTCCTTTCGAAACCTTTGGGTTTAACTTTCAATATATCAAAGGGTCTTAAAAGAACTGGGACGAAAGCATTATTCCTAAAGACAAGAGAGTGAATGGTGTCGAAACCAACCCCTTCGAAAGCATGGAGAAGCGACTTAAGAACCCTTTCAAAAGCATTGCTTCAAAGGTTGAATGCGACAACATAGGTTTTGACCCCTTCGAAAGCTTTATTTAAAAACAAAAGGCGACAACCCCTTTCAAAAGCCTTTTTTCAAAAACAATTGACCAAATCGAAAGCTGGTTCTCTCGAAAGCTAAATTTATAACCAAAATAGTTCTAAGTTTTAAAGAGCTACTTCTACCCTCTTCGAAAGCCTGTTTCGACTCCATACCTTTCGCCTAATCCAATCCACCACATACCGAAGCTAATATTTGTTTGATGTGTGTTTAGTGTTTGATAATAACAAAATATATATATCAAATTATAGATGTGTTTGCAGATTTTATTTTACACATACAGAAATAAATATAAATATTGAATAATAATGCTATTGCACAGAATTTAACAAATTCAAACAGTAATTTTATTCAATATAATATTTTATTCAGTACAATGTTTACAATACACTGATTTCATATTTATAGCTCACTCTCACTCATACACTTTCATTATTACAATGATTTCCTCACCACAACACTCAACACTCAGTTATTTCACTGTGTCTTCACGTCTGCATCTATCTGCATTGTCCAGCTCCAGTTCTTGTCCTGTCTTCTGTGTACCTGTATAATTTGCAACTACATCAGTAATCTGAAAATAAACAAATTTAAGTTTGCAAAAATATAAATTTGTTTTTATTGGTGCCTCAGATATATGGGTTATCGTCATCATCTTTGATTGTGTAATATCTGTGCATATCAGTATTTATTTCAGGGACAGGTAATTACGAGTGGCTGTAGTACACACGTATACACATGTGCACTGCCTCGCCAACTTGAGTACACAAGGTCAAATCAATATCAGATTCAACACAAGTGAAAATGATCTCGACAAAAATATCACTGCAACAAATCAAACAGTCAAGTACAAACTGGACAACAACCACAAAGACCACATCTGAAAACAGTGCAACTACACGTGCAATGTATCGACAAGGTCAGAGAACAATATACACGCACACAGTGCAGTCATCAGAATATCGAATGAACACATACAATGGCAACTGACTCAACAAGGCAAAGAAATGAACAATCAAAGTCAAGACATACATAGCGACTCTAAGAAATGCTACCAAGTGAACCAACAGCAAATGCCAAGGCAACATGAAGCAATACACACTCAGTGACATTCAAGCTCAAACAAGCTGAAACATAATGCTCAAGTGAAGGATGAAATACAACATGAAGCAGTGCAAATTCAAACAAGTCAAAAACCAGAACACAAGCAACTACAAAGACTCGAAACTACAAATTAAGTTCAAGTGATCGAAGACATGAAATCACAATGTAACTGTCAACTTCAGTTTAAAAATGAGACGGGTCAAGGAATGAAGTATACCAAATGAAACAGGGTGAGATCATACATACAGTTCAATATCCAATCAGGTAAAGTGCAAATTGCAAGACAAGTAACGAGATGCAGACACAACCACCACTCAATACAATTCAGTTCAAAATCTCCAGTTAATCAACACATTCAATGCCGAAGACAAAATGGAATCAGAAAGTAAAGATTATGCAATGTTTGAAAAATCAAGTATCAGAGACAAGGCCGTGAATGAACAAGTCATCTTTCATCTCAAAGTCAAAGGAATTCAAAACCATGTTTTTAATCAAAGTTGAACAAGTCAGTAGAAAGGTATATTCACGGAGATAAACAGGCCGATAATTACAAACCAAGTCAAGAAACCCAAGCCGTGACTATCACGTAGTATATACAAAAATAAACGCAGTTGAATCAGTCAAGAGAAAATCGTAATATCTATACAATATTGAATATACGCGCATTTGAATCAGTCAAAGCCGTGATAATCAAGTTATCACTATATCAGGAAAGTTCGAACCCATATAAAAGCAATCGAAGGTATCATCATCGACTATGAGCTTCAACGTTAAATCATTCGAACAAAAAAAAACCCTAAATCATCACAGGCAGTGGATCAAAAAAATCGACATCAAGAAATCGCGAGTACCAACATTCCTTAAGTCGAATCTCAGAAACCCTAAGGAGCGCGCAAGGCCGAAGCAAAGCATGGATCTCATTCTCAAGCAAAGCCGAGCTCACAAGGGTTAAAATCCCCAAATTCAACAGTCTGGAGAAATAGGGAACGAAGCCCTAATTTGCACAACGCCAAAGCTCTCGAAAATTTCAAAGAAGCAAGGCCGAAGCCCTAGTAAGCATCGAAAGAACGAACAAGACAAAAGCCCTAATCTTTCCAGATCGAAGCCGCCATTCTCAAGAAAGAATTCAAAGGGGATCGGGCTAGTACAAAATAAAAGATCGGGCCGATAATAATCAGGGGTGGTCGAAGAATAAAAGCGGGCCGGGCTTTTATGATTTAAAAGAGGGTTTTAAATTTTAAAATCAAGTCTAGGGTTTAATTTAGTTTTTAAATTAGGCCAGGTATTATTGAACTAGTTTTTAGGCCAAATTAATTCTGAGGGCAAAAGTATTTTTAAACTGTCAAGCTATTTTTTGCCCTGGGGTTCAAACTGTATTCTGTATTTTCAGTTTTCTCAAAGTCCAGTCAGAGTGAATCACCACCTAGGGTTTAGGTGTTGTCAGATTGTCTAGTTAGAATTAGTTCAGTGAGCAGGGGGAGCTGCGAGTTTGCAAAGCTTTACAGGCGGGAGCAGAGTTTGCAAGTAAGCGAAGCTCTATAGGCGGGAGCAGAGTTCGCGAGTAAGCGAAGCTCTATAGGCGGGAGCAGGGGTTGCGAGTCTATTAGAGTGTTTGTGAGCGGGAGCGAGTGTCTGCGAGTCTAGTAGAGTGTTTGTGAGCGGAGCGAGTGTCTGCGAGTCTGTGAGAGTGTTTGTAAACGGGAGACTGTTTAATTCTAATAGAAATCTGGGAATGCAGCAGTAGGCAGGGGTTGCCGAAGCTGGGTAAATTTTGTGTGTGATTTACTTTACTGCATATTTATTTATCTGTTGTTTGCTTCCGCGTTTAATTTGAGAAAATTTGCGATAACCCTATTCACCCCCCCTCTAGGGTTAATCTAGATCTTACAAGTGGTATCAGAGCGAGGTAATTTTTTTTTAACTCTAGAGTCATGAATCTATCAAATAATGCTTTTTCTGAGGGGCAATCTATTGTTAGGCCACCAATGTTTAATGGGAGTGATTATACGTATTGGAAGGTTAGGATGGGTATTTATCTTAGTTCTGTTGATTATGATGTTTGGGATATTATTAAAACTGGCTATACACCTCCCACTATAACTATTGGTGATACTGAGATTCCTAAACCAAGAGATAGGCGGGATGCTAACGATAAGAAGTTAAAAACTACTAATGCTAAAGCCATGAATGCTCTGATCTGTGCTCTTGATAAAACTGAATTTAATAGAATTTCTCATTGTAAAACAGCACAGGAAATTTGGCATACTTTGGAGGTGACACACGAAGGAACTTCTCAAGTCAAAGACTCTCGTCTAGCCCTGTTCAGCAATGAATACGAGAACTTTATGGTGGACAAAGGTGAGAGCATAAATGATATGTTTGGACGCTTCTCAACCTTGGTGTACAATGCTAGAGCGCTTGGAAAGGTATTCTCTGAAGTAGAGCTGGTGAGGAAGATTCTACGAGTCTTACCAATGAACTTTGAGGCAAAAGTCACGGTAATACAAGAATCAAAAGATTTGAGTAAACTACGCATGGAGGATTTGATCGGAAATCTGATGACGTATGAGCTTGAGTTGAAAGCAAAGGAGGAACGCATCAATTCCGAACCAAAGAAGAAGACGATTGCCTTAAAGAGCAGAGAAGAGAGCGATGAAGAAGAAGTTGATCCAATTGAAGGACTTGCAGTGGCTGTCAATAATTTCAGAAGGTGGTCGAAATACAAGCCACGAAAGAAGAAGACCAATAGTAATAGATCTAAAGATTCTGACAACTCTGAAATCGAACTAATCTGTTATAACTGCAACAAGCCTGGTCACTTCAAACAAAACTGTCCACTTCTCAAAAACAACAAGGGAAAGAAAAAGAAGAAAAAGGCCTTCGCAGCAACTTGGGATGATGAGGAAGGAGAGGAAGTTTCAACTGATAGCTCAGAGGAGGCTAACCTGTGTCTTACGGTAAGATCAGATTCAGAAGCAAGCTCAGAGGAATCAAGATCGGATTCAGAAGCAAGCTCAAAGGAATATAATGAGGTAAAAAACTATTCTTATAAAGATCTTGTTTATTTGTGCCTCGATCTTACTAAAACTGTTGAAGCTCTTGATTCTAAAAATGAAAAACTGAAATCTGATAGGAAAGAACTTGCCCGTGAAAATTTTAGGTTAGAATCTGAACTTGAAAAAATTCAAAACCTAGAATGTAAAAACTGTAAAGCTTTAGATTCAGAATTATCTAAACTGAAAAATAGCGTCGAGGATCTTAAAAAAGAAAATTTGAATCTAAAGGAAATTATTGAGACTAGGAAAAAGGATTTTATAAATAGATGCACTACACTTGTGTCTGAAAACTCAACACTGAAAACCAAAGTCCTAGATCTTGAGAAATCACTGAATAACTTTTCTAAAGGAGAAAAATCATTCAATATGTTATTAGGCAATCAACTGTTTGCTAACAACCGAAAAGGGCTAGGTTTTGGTAAATCACAGGTTGACGATAGTGCAAAAGGAAAGGGCATCTTTACTGAATGTGAAATAGTTGGACATCATATTGAAAATTGTAGTCATAGGAACAAGAACACGAGATTTATACAAGTTTGGGTTCCTAAGAATTCTACAAACAAATTTCATGTCTATTGGAACAAAAATGAAAAGACAAAACAAGTTTGGGTACCAAAAGGATTATTTATTCACAGTTATTCTGCCACTAACAATCATGGACCTATAAAAACAAATAGGTCACATACATCTTTAACCGTGTAGGTGTGGTGGCAGGCTGAGGAACAACATTGGTGTTATCTGGATTCTGGCTGTTCCAGATATACAACGGGTGTCAAATCAACGTTCCTTAGCCTAGTATAAAGGTGACAGATTCACTATGAGCAAACAACGAAAGATTATCGTACAGGTAAAACAGGTAGTTGTTTTTTAAACGATAGATAACCGGTAAGAATCTGCATTTGAATTAAATCAGCCAGTTATGATTGATGATGTTAATTCTGATTTGTTAATCATCTTTTACTCGAAGTAATCATGATGGTTGACCGATTCTGATTTGCTTGATATAATCTTATATGACTTGACTTTAATTTGTGCTTAAAAATTGATCAACCATTTTTCATGAACTGAAATCTGTTTGGTCAAACTATGAGGATTGATTGATTGCTCATGCTCTAAAAGGTAGTTTTGAGAAACTGTTGAAACTACTGATTCACTGGTGAAAACTTCAAATTGCTTTTGCGATAATAGTAATGCTTTAACTGTAATTCTACGGAAGGTATACACACTCGCTCTTCATTTGATAAAAAGTTGTGTTCGTTTTGTTAACACCGTAGTTTTATTTCTGAAGATGAATCTGATACTGTTGAAATGGTTCTTAACTGCTTCTAGACCCTATATTATGTTTTCTGTGTGTTTGTGTGCACGTTTTCACTTTAATTCTAAAGAATCACATTTGAATACCACTAAACGAAATTTTGAGATATTTTTCACACACACACAAATTTGGACTATGATATATTTCGTGTGAAAACTTTAATTTAGTTGGTTATTCTAATGTTGATTATACGGGTTCACTGGTTGACAGGAAAAGTACTAGTAGGACATGCTTCATGCTAGGACACTCACTAATTTCATTGTCTAATAATCTTGTTCATCATTCACTCACGAAACACGTTGATGTGAACAAGGTTTCAAATCTCGGATTTTGGCCAATATCTCGGCTGTCTCGGGCGATATTTAAAAGACTTATAACTAACCAAGCTGCCAAACTCGGATTTTGGCTAATATCTCGAATTTTCATCTCGGCTGATCTCGGGGAGATTTAAAACCTTGGATGTGAAACACCATTTCTTTTGAAATCACATTGCTAGGAAAAACATTTGCATTGGATTCATTTCAACTGAGAATCAACTTACTGATATTTTCACAAAACCCCTCCCCGAAGACAGATTTTCCAGATTACGTTTGGATTTGGGGATTATGGAAATTGACTAATCATTTTTCAATTTTTGGTTGAAATACTCTTGGATATTTATTTTCAACTTCAATTTCTAGAATTCAAACCTGTTTTGGATATCATTCAAAGATTGATTCGAATATGGTATTCAGTAGTGGAAATACGTTTGGTTTATGAAATTTCATAATATGGTTAATTTGGTAACTTATTCCACGACCATTTCTATTTCTACCATCTTTCTATCATTCATAATGGTTTTGAAAAATGAGTAGAGTGAATTGTTTTTTAAATTAAAAAGGAAAAATCAAAGAAAATTTTAAAATATTCCTCATGTATCCATTCTCATTTAAAAGTCCTTATGGTTATGCATGGATGGATCATGAGAGGTTATCATCACTCCATTCTCATTTAAAAGTCCTTATGGTTATGCATGGATGGAGCTTGATAACTAATAAGTAACTGCTAATCCCATTTAAAAGTCCTTATGGTTATGCGTGATTAGTAAGTGCTTATTTTTTTGTGCTTAAATGACAAATCTTTTTAATATTATAATAAATAGAAGAAAACATCTCTCTTCTCATTATAAAAACCAAATCATCGATCCATTCTCTAAAATGTGGAAATTGTTATCTTGTTATGATATATTATGGTTTTTCCCTATTTTTTCCATTTGTTTTCCCCTACTGTTTCATTATTTTTTGTCGGTCTTTTGATGATAACAAAAGGGGGATAAGGAAGAGATTTTGATAAGAAAATAAGTATTTCTGGAATATTTATTTACCAAATTTGTTAAATGTTGTTAGTTATTTTCTATAGTTCTTTTATTCGTCTGTAATTTCCTAAATCTTCTAAATAGGAAGTGGTCTCAGTTGTAGGGGGAGTATTCATGTAGGGGGAGCATACATGTAGGGGGAGCTAAATATCTCATGTTTAGACACATCTACTGGAAATTCAAAATCTTTAATATATGTTTGTCATCATAAAAAGGGGGAGATTGTTTGATGTGTGTTTAGTGTTTGATGATAACAAAATATATATATCAAATTATAGATGTGTTTGCAGATTTTATTTTACACATACAGAAATAAATATAAATATTGAATAATAATGCTATTGCACAGAATTTAACAAATTCAAACAGTAATTTTATTCAATATAATTTTTTATTCAGTACAATGTTTACAATACACTGATTTCATATTTATAGCTCACTCTCACTCATACACTTTCATTATTACAATGATTTCCTCACTACAACACTCAACACTCAGTTATTTCACTGTGTCTTCACGTCTGCATCTATCTGCATTGTCCAGCTCCAGTTCTTGTCCTGTCTTCTGTGTACCTGTATAATTTGCAACTACAACAGTAATCTGAAAATAAACAAATTTAAGTTTGCAAAAATATAAATTTGTTTTTATTGGTGCCTCAGATATATGGGTTATCGTCATCATCTTTGATTGTGTAATATCTGTGCATATCAGTATTTATTTCAGGGACAGGTATTTACAAGTGGCTGTAGTACACACGTATACACATGTGCACTGCCTCGCCAACTCGAGTACACAAGGTCAAATCAATATCAGATTCAACACAAGTGAAAATGATCTCGACAAAAATATCACTGCAACAAATCAAACAGTAAAGTACAAACTGGACAACAACCACAAAGACCACATCTGAAAACAGTGCAACTACACGTGCAATGTATCGACAAGGTCAGAGAACAATATACATGCACACAGTGCAGTCATCAGAATATCGAATGAACACATACAATGGCAACTGACTCAACAAGGCAAAGAAATGAACAATCAAAGTCAAGACATACATAGTGACTCTAAGAAATGCTACCAAGTGAACCAACAGCAAATGCCAAGGCAACATGAAGCAATACACACTCAGTGACATTCAAGCTCAAACAAGCTGAAACATAATGCTCAAGTGAAGGATGAAATACAACATGAAGCAGTGCAAATTCAAACAAGTCAAAAACCAGAACACAAGCAACTACAAAGACTCGAAACTACAAATTAATTTCAAGTGATCGAAGACATGAAATCACAATGTAACTGTCAACTTCAGTTTAAAAATGAGATGGGTCAAGGAATGAAGTATACCAAATGAAACAGGGTGAGATCATACATACAGTTCAATATCCAATCAGGTAAAGTGCAAATTGCAAGACAAGTAACGAGATGCAGACACAACCACCACTCAATACAATTCAGTTCAAAATCTCCAGTTAATCAACACATTCAATGCCGAAGACAAAATGGAATCAGAAAGTAAAGATTATGCAATGTTTGAAAAATCAAGTATCAGAGACAAAGCCGTGAATGAACAAGTCATCTTTCATCTCAAAGTCAAAGGAATTCAAAACCATGTTTTTAATCAAAGTTGAACAAGTCAATAGAAAGGTATATTCACGGAGATAAATAGGCCGATAATTACAAACCAAGTCAAGAAACCCAAGCCGTGACTATCACGTAGTATATACGAAAATAAACGCAGTTGAATCAATCAAGAGAAAATCGTAATATCTATACAATATCGAATATACGCGCATTTGAATCAGTCAAAGCCGTGATAATCAAGTTATCACTATATCAGGAAAGTTCGAACCCATATAAAAGCAACCGAAGGTATCATCATCGACTATGAGCTTCAACGTCAAATCATTCGAACAAAAAAAAAACCCTAAATCATCACAGGCGGTGGATCAAAAAAATCAACATCAAGAAATCGCGAGTACCAACATACCTTAAGTCGAATCTCAGAAACCCTAAGGAGCGCGCAAGGCCGAAGCAAAGCACGAATCTCATTCTCAAGCAAAGCCGAGCTCACAAGGGTTAATATCCCCAAATTCAACAGTCTGGAGAAATAGGGAACGAAGCCCTAATTTGCACAACGCCAAAGCTCTCGAAAATTTCAAAGAAGCAAGGCCGAAGCCCTAGTAAGCATCGAAAGAACGAACAAGACAAAAGCCCTAATCTTTCCAGATCGAAGCCGCCATTCTCAAGAAAGAATTCAAAGGGGATCGGGCGAGTACAAAATAAAAGATCGGGCCGATAATAATCAGGGGTGGTCGAAGACTAAAAGCGGGCCGGGCTTTTATGATTTAAAAGAGGGTTTTAAATTTTAAAATCAAGTCTAGGGTTTAATTTAGTTTTTAAATTAGGCCAGGTATTATTGAACTAGTTTTTAGGCCAAATTAATTCTGAGGGCAAAAGTATTTTTAAACTGTCAAGCTATTTTTTGCCCTGGGGTTCAAACTGTATTCTGTATTTTCAGTTTTCTCAAAGTCCAGTCAGAGTGAATCACCACCTAGGGTTTAGGTGTTGTCATATTGTCTAGTTAGAATTAGTTCAGTGAGCAGGGGGAGCTGCGAGTTTGCAAAGCTTTACAGGCGGGAGCAGAGTTTGCAAGTAAGCGAAGCTCTATAGGCGGGAGCAGAGTTCGCGAGTAAGCGAAGCTCTATAGGCGGGAGCAGGGGTTGCGAGTCTATTAGAGTGTTTGTGAGCGGGAGCGAGTGTCTGCGAGTCTAGTAGAGTGTTTGTGAGCGGAGCGAGTGTCTGCGAGTCTGTGAGAGTGTTTGTAAGCGGGAGACTGTTTAATTCTAATAGAAATCTGGGAATGCAGCAGTAGGCAGGGGTTGCCGAAGCTGGGTAAATTTTGTGTGTGATTTACTTTACTGCATATTTATTTATCTGTTGTTTGCTTCCGCGTTTAATTTGAGAAAATTTGCGATAACCCTATTCACCCCCCGCTCTAGGGTTAATCTAGATCCTACAATATTATGTATATTGGTTTTGACCTGGTTGGAGGCGGTGGTATGGGGTCGAAAGGTGGATGCTATAAGTGACGAAACAGTAAATCTTTATAAAACTAAATTTTAACTTTTTAAAGCAATTTCTTTCCAACTAATTTGCCTTATTTGTGAACTTATAATTGGTTACCAATACTTTTACAAAATCTTTTCTAAGTTAAACCCCGAATTTTAGGGGAAATAATCAATTAAGGAAAATACAGTCCAACTATTTTCCAAAATAACTTGAAGCCCAGAGTGCAGACTGATTATAAACGCAGGTTGGGCGTGATTCGACTACTCGTCGACTAACTCTTATCCCCAGAGTGTGGATATGAGTATAAACAGATAGATGAGTGCGGTTCGACCACTCACTATTCCATAAACTCTGACTTGAAACCAATAGGAGGAGTATAAACTTTTTAAGGATGGAGTTCGACCATCCATTACCTAACTCCGCTAAACCGAGATTGAGGGCAGGAATATAATCATTCAAACCGCTGAATCTGACATCGTAACATTAGGGCTTAAGCCTTGTGTTTGGTATGACTTAGGGCCACGACCACATGGAGGCCATGGGATAGAATTAATGGATTATCATCTGAATCAACAGGCAACAAATAACAACTACATTGAATGGAAAAGTAATAGCTCGGCTACTTAGACAAGATTCACATAAGAGTTAGACAAAAAAGAACTTTTATTTGCATACTAAACTTCAAAATTGTGGTACAAAGTTTATTCAAAAGCGAGGGCCGTACCCACACAATAATGGTCAACAAAAAGAGAAAAAACAGCTATACAAGTTATATACAAACTAAGTTGAGCAACGACTATTTCTTCTACCCTTTCTTCCTTCTGGATCTCTTGGGAGTGGCACCACCTAAACTTCCACTTGTCCTTTTCCTGTATCCTTTGCCACCCTTGGCAAGGGGGCTTTCAAAATTAGGAGGGAGTTCTTCGGGAACTGACCTGCTCAGTAGAATGACTTGTAGTGAGATGAAACTTGGATCGTCGATGTCCACATCAGTGGGTTCAGCCTTAGCATTTTTCTTCAACAACTCCTCTCTCTGGATGCGCTCTTTTAAGCTAAGCTCATCGGTATGTTCAATGGCACCAGTAATCACAACATCATCTGATTCATCTGGAAGCGATGGGTCATCAGCTTTTTCATCATCAAGCGCTCTGATAATTTGAGCGTTGGGCCCTGAAATGTCGGTGGCCGCTGGAATTTCAATAGATGTCGAGTGTTGCTCCACGACGGCACCGCTTCCTACAGTTCAGCTAAGACCCGGAAGACCTGCAGATTCATGAAAACAAGAAGATAAGCCCATGTCTATTGGGCATGAGGAACAAAATGTCTCGAATAATGGAGAACAAAGCGGGATACCTGTATTCGGTTGACTTTCAGTTGTCGTCGGAGTACTCCCTCTAGAATAGGAGTCAACACCTTTGATTGATAGCCGGGTCTATCCTGATCATAGCTCAGATCCTGTCCTGGGCAAAGAAAAACTGATGCTCCAGCTATTTGAAAAGAAGGGGGACCTTTGTGATCGAACTCCGAAGACTAAGCATTTTTCCCCTTTGCCGGAGGGTACTAGAATATTGAAGTATCGGAGTCTCGCAGTAGCAAGGTTTA
This sequence comes from Allium fistulosum, assembly GCA_030737815.1. NCBI lineage: Eukaryota > Viridiplantae > Streptophyta > Magnoliopsida > Asparagales > Amaryllidaceae > Allium > Allium fistulosum. The sequence goes on along the minus strand of CM060903.1, from coordinate 1,397,128,090 downwards.
AAGGTTCATCCCCACAAAGAATCTCCCACACCCGTTTCTCTTCATCTAAATTAGCTTCACCAAGGGCTTTTTTTCATTTCAATAATGTGTTCCTAGGCCCTGGCAAGTGATTCAAGATAGTCCTCTCTAAGGAAACTCAGATCGCGATGAATTAAGACTTTAGCATTATATTCAACGTCAGAGGATTGAACATTTCCTTACACTACGCCATAAATGACCTTCTGCAACACTTTTGCAAGGTGTTGCCAGCTAAAATGTTGCGACAGCTATAAAATTTTGGTCCTACTGCAACGTTGCATTTTTGGTGTTACCTTAGCCATAAAAATGTGTTGCTCTAGCTAAACAAGTGTAACACGATGCAACATTTTTATATAGTGTTGCAATAGATGTATTCAGATTAAAAAATTAATAAAATTAGCAATCCGCGTGAATACGATCCAACGATCTACAATTAATCTGGTTGTTAAAATGGATCACCACTGCAATTTGGCCCAAAATTTCGTTTTCCCGCCTAAACTAGTTCAGATCCCCTTTTGGTTTTCATTTCAATTCGTCTCCTCCAATTCGCCTCCTCCCAGTCGCTCCCATTCGCCTCCTCCCAGTCTCCTCGCCTCCTCCCATTCGCCTCCTCCCAGTCGCCTCCTCCCAGTCGCCTCCTCCCATTCGCCTCCTCCCATAACCGAGCCCAAAGGCGTAAATCTGAATTATGAGGAGCTTTGAAAGAAATTTCCCTTTTACCTTTTTAACGCTTCATTGACCAGTCAAAATAAATTTCCTCCCAAATGGAACAGCTCATGTCTTCACCAATTAATCACCATTCAAAAATAAAACAGGTCAAAAGAAATTGCTCTGCCGCCTAGATCTGCCGCCGCTTGAAGATATCGCAATCACGCTAGGGCTGTTGCAAATTCGCCTAGCTAATATGCTACCTGCAAATGCTCGCTTGGAGATTCAAAACACCACCATGAGTTTGAAATTCTTCGCTGTTTGAAAATCTGGTAATGAAGATTCTCGATCGAAACACAGCCTTATCGAAAGCCTCGAGTTGCTATGTTGGTTGAACTTGTGATACGATCTTATAGTCGAGTTAGAGATGACTTTAGATTTGAATCGTGACTGCAACTTTGAATTAGTCTCTGTGGAAATGAAATTGTTGCCCCGTAATCACTTAGAGATGTTGTAAAATCTGGTTGATGCTAGACGTCAAAAAGGAGCAGCCTGCTAGGAACGATGATGTTGGAGTTAGTGCAATCGATAATTGAATAATCCGAGATGCAACTGTGAAATGATCATGGATGAGTATGAAGCCTGTTGATGTTCTTCCCCTATGATTGCGGTTGCTTCACTTGGTACTGGTAATTTCAATAAGATAGTATGCCCCCCATATGTTTGTGCAAATGCTCCTTTAACACTTGTTAATGTTTCAGAATCTGGCTGGGTATGTACTGCTTCTGGATGCCCTGTGCCTCCATCGCAAGTCCATCGCAAGTTCATAATCTAGTTGGTTGGTTCACCATTGAATCTGGATGTAGTTGTATTGGTTGAAGGTTGGTTAGTTGGTTTGGTAAGTTATGGAAGTGATGGTGGAAGTTGGTGATGCAGAGGAGTTTTAGTTGGCAGTGTGATGCCTGAATGTTGGCAGAGAGATGTAGACGGAGTTTGGAGTTTGACAATGGTAGAGTGCTGTTGTGTATTGGTTACGGAGAGAAGCTAATGTGGTGATTGGAAATTGAAGAGTTTGCAGTAGAGTTTTGGTGTTTGGCCGTAGGGGATTCAAGCAGATTTAGGCGAGGAGATGGAGGATAGGAATTAAGCTCAGTCTTCATTTGTGCATCATTTTACGTCATTTCAAAGAAGGCTCGATCTTCCGAAATCGGATGAATCGGGCGGTGCCCACTTGTTCGACCTAACCGCCGGGACTGCGGTGCCCCGGACCCCCGCCGGATGAATCGGGCGGTGCCCACTAGGTCGATCCCCGCCGGGACTGCGGTGCCCCGGACCCCCGCCGGCGCTGCGCCCGGACCCGCTTCTCGGCTCGCCTTCGGCTCGGCACTCGGCTCGCCTTCGGCTCGGCATATATTTGTCAGTGTCGGTGTATGTATAAATTGAAACTGCATATGTAATGAGTGAACTGAGTGATGTAGTGAGGAATATCTGTATATGTGAATATCAGTGTTATATATCATTGTATTGTAAAATAGTGGAGTCAGGAATTTGTACAATTTCAAATGTTGAAATAAAATATTTATTTAAATAAATTACTGTTTAAATATCAAATTCTGTGTAATAGCATTTTATTAAATAAATATTTATTTTTATTAAAAAATCAAATATGCTCTACATTGTGGGCCCCACAAATTCAAAAAGTTCATATCTATAGCAACATTTTGGAATGTTGCTACAGATACCTATGGTTGTTGCCATAGACCCAAATAGGGTTCTATTGCAACAATATTACTTATGTTGCCTTAGATAGTCAAAATGTTGCCTTTGAGGTCTAAGGCAACGGCAAAAATTGCATCACCCTAAAAGTGTTGCCATAGACCTATGGCAACATTTTTCGGGCCTGAGCCAACATTTTTTTTGTGTTGCAGTAGGCCATTTATGGCGTAGTGTTAATTTCATTTCAACCAGCTTCTTTGGCATCTTCTAACTAGACCTCAATCTACTCTCTAATATCATTGCGGTCCGCTTCCCTTGCTTCTCCCTTGAGGACTTCAATTTGAGCGAGTTACTTATCAAGCTTAATTTTCCGTCCTTGTACTTCGACGGTCTCTTCGCAATATCTTTGCGACTCCTCCTGAGCTTCGAGCTTCTCTTCCTTCTCTTTTTTAAGGAGTTCCTCAAGTTCCACAAAGTGGCGAGCCAGAATATTTTTCTCCTTTTGCAGTTTATCTTTTTCCAAAACAAGCACACCACTGTGATTGAGGGCAACATCCAGCTCCTTTTTGTGAGCTGCTTTTAGAACGACCAACCACCTCGGATGTTTCTTTGGCACTTTTTTCCACCATAATTAGCTTTTCCATCAACTCCAAGATCTCATTGTCTTGTTGTTTAATTATGTCTTTGTCATGGATCACCTCAAGCTTGAGACGATCAATTTCGTGTTTTTCTCGATAGATACCTCAGAGATTTTTTCGACCAAATGCTAGAATGTTTCATGCTGCACAAAAACATCATTAAAGCATCCGAGGGAACTCACTTTAGCGCTCCCTGGAATTGTATAAATGGAAGGAAGGAACTTAAGCCGGTCGAAACTAATTTTTAGAAAATTGACCTTAAGTTTGGCCAATTTTTCTATAGTGGAATCCTTAGGAGCAGCAGTAGGCAATGCAGAATCGAAAGTGACAAGTGGGCGTTTGCTCAACCTACGAGCATGGGACTGTCTTGAACCAGATGAACCAGAATACTGCTCAAGCGACACGGGGATTTGAGGAGCATGGAAAGAAGTCTCATCGTCACTATGTATAGGAAGATTAGACTGAGCTTCCTGATGAGACATTTGAGATTGGGACTTATGTTTGGAAGATGAAGACCCCCTCAAGCGATGACCTCTTTCCCGGCCGTCATCTCTCTCTCCATGCCTACCCGATTCTGGACCACGAATGGATCCGTACTGTGTTGACGAGCTCCTTAAGTGATCGAAGGCACATGATTGAGAAATAGCACTTGCAAACCAAACAAAAGTGTATAAGTAACCATTGAACAAAAGATAAATGAAAATTGTGCAGTGAAGTGTGCGTGATTGTGAGTGTCCTAGTGTCCCCCCGATGGACCAGTTGCTGCAACCTTGCTCATAGGTGTTTTCTTCCCTTTGCTAGTAGGAGGAATGTCGTCACTACTCCTAATGGGAGAATTAATCCCTCCAATACTGATGTTGGGGAAGTCATAAGTTATGATATCATCAGGGATCGAGAGATTCGAAAACCCTTTCATCCAACTTTCTATAATTGGGAAGAAGACTCTTCATCAACCGAGGCGATGACAAACTATGGCTCTTTGGCAGTTTATCTTCTGTGGGGTTTATAAGTGAGCCTTTTTCCTCTTCTGGTGGGCATGTGAGATTGCATGCCTTGTGATGGTTCGACCATAGGTGCATCGCCTAGACCTGCATCAGCCCTGCCAGACTTGTCGGTTTCGACACCTCTAATTTCACCCTCTTCGGCGTCGTCCTGAGTCCCCTCGATTGGGGGCACGACAGGGCCATTAGCACCGCCTTCTTCTTCCAACACATTTCTTAGTGGTGCAGCGCTTCCTGGAAGCTTAATGCTGCGACTTTCTTATAGCAACCCAAACAGAGTAACCATTCATCAATTATAAGGAATTTGATGTCTCTTTCTTCAACTGGGGTGGCACGAATTGCAGAAACCACCCTTGAGAAGCTATTACCTTCTGGACGTGGATGGACACCTATAAATTTTCAAAGTATTAGTTAGTTTAGGATACAACTTGGACTAAATAATTTGAGAATAAACTGAAGATGACACTTACATCCTTCCAACCATCGCCTCACAAACCCAAACGAACAACGAATGAAAAACCATTCATGTTTGAAGATGCTGAGCTTGTTCCAAGCACCAGTTAGAACTTGATAATTGGGCGAAGGCTCGAGGAAAGTGTAAGAAAGGTTTCCCGTCCATCGTTTGTAATTGTAAATGAACCCAATGTCCTCAGGAGATGGCAGGCGGAACATAACATCCATAAATAGCAAGAAAGTGCCAAGAAGAAAAGCATAGCTGTTTCGATGCAGCTGAGCAGGAGCTATTCCTAGATAATTTAGCATTTCTCGGATGAAAGAATAGAAAGGCGACATGCATCTAATGCAGCATGTGAATTCATTGCATGTTTTAAATCCCTCTAGGGACAAATGAGCCCTATCATTTACTGAGGGGACCAGAACATCTCCCAGTGGAATCCCATGTTTAGAGCATAGTCTGCGAAGAGCGGCCTCGATAATTCTGGAGGCTTAGGAATCCTTCGGGTTGTCTAAAAATATAGAACCTTTTACAGTCAGGGGAAGGACTTATATCTTTCCTCGGAAGGATGGGCACATCAGAAAAAAGGTTGGTCAATGGGCCAGAAACCTCTAGTTGCTCAAATTGACGATCAGGAGAAAGTCTGCCAGAAACCGTTGCAGAATTCGACCGATCTTTGGGATTGCTAAGTCGTGAAGGTTGTCTAGAAGGCATTGCAGCTAAATGCTCTGAACGTCTGAAGTCCATATCAACTAAATCCAGTAGATAACTGAGATAAGAAGAATTTACCTGTCCCTCCGTGTTAAGTGTAAACTAGTGCGGTGCAGTGTTGTGCAGTGCAGAGATAAACAGTTAGAAATTAAAAGCAAAAAAAGTGACAAGCCTTTGGATTCCGACCAGAGCGGCCGTTATCACGAACGGTCGCAACTGGCGTTTAGATTGATCGGTTGTGTAAGCTTTGGGATCGACCATCGACATATCGAAGTGTGAAGTCCGTTATTAAAGTCCATATGTTAAGTTTTAGTTCATGTTCTAAGTCCAAGGAGTTTGGTCGTTTGATTTCAAGTTCGACATTGGATATACAAGTCATGTTGTTCGTTATTATCATATGTTCAAGATCATTGGGATGAGATTGGTTTTAATTGTTCAACAAGTGAATATGGATTAGTTTTCAAGTTCAATTCAAAGTTTAAAATCAGCCATAGCTGATCCCTATGTATGTCGATCCCTCCACCCACTTAACCAAATAATCGATCCCTCTTATGAAGCGAATAGCGGATCCCTAGATGTACCGATCCCTCTATCTCATCACAACCGACCCTCTTGAAGAACTAATAATTGATCCCTCCTCATACACTCAACATCTAATCCCTCATCCAGGTGATACTTCAACCGAACCCTACTTCACATTAGTAACCAACCGACCGCTATGCCTAACCCAACATAACCGATCCCTCTTTGAACTTCAACTACCGATCCCTCTACTTCAACTTTTTCACACTTCCATCAAGCATCCACTCCGACCCCTTTCCTTTATCAACACATGACCAATCCCACCACTCCTTCGTGCTTCGTTTTTTTCTTTCTCTTCCTCTCCTACTTTGCCAAACTTTGATTCACCATCATCAATCTCATCTCTTCCTTAACCTACAATTAACACAAATAGAACCCATCATATCATCATAAATTAATGGTTAGAGACAAGAAAACCTACCTAAGTGTATAAAGAATGAGTTGCTCGAGGGGATATGTTGAATTTCAATTCAAATTAAAGATGATGTATGAGAGGATCGCGAGTTTAAGGATGAAAGCAGTATGTGATTGTAAGGAGAGGGATCAGGTTTAAATTGAATGAGAGGGTTTGGAGGCGAGGTCGAAGGCAATAGGAAGATAGTTTCGAATGAAGAAATAAGCTAAAGTAAAAAATGGAAGGGTAAACATTGGCTTATATACGAGACTAGAGGGATCGGTCCACTTTTCCATTCTCCACAAAGCTATAGGAATCGACCCATTTGAGCTTCACTCTGAAACCCTAACAAAAAGGAGGGGGATCGACTAAAAGAATGCCGATTTATACATACATAAAAAAAGAAAAAAGAAGGGATCGGCCATGACTCTATGTGCATGCAAACATGGACATGAAAATTATGTAAAGTACATATATATAAAATGCAATGAAGTTGCATCTAACTCAACGAAAATTATGATGACCCATGAGCATACAAACGCGTCTGGAAGCCAATGACAAGAACGTGTACCTGAACATGCATGTGTATAGTCTAAAGGTTCAAATTTTGAAATCAACAGAAAATAAATTCAAACCTGAAGCTTACAAGGTCAAGGCTAGATCAGATAGTCCAAGCTTATTAGCCTCATAGAATTAGACATAGATATCAGTTGGTGGAACATAATCCTGAATTTATATCATTGGAAATCGACTAAGCGTCATGACGATCAAAAAGATATACAACACTTTGGGAAAATAATTTTAGGGAAGGATAGTGACTATTCTGAAAACTTGATGGATTTCTTTCAGACAACTCTAACTTGCTTCGATTCAAAGCACGTCATGTTCAATACAAGACGTATTTTGGAGGGCAAGTGTTATCCGGCATTTTGACCCGGTTATATTCGAACTAATTGGAAAAGTTAGATTCAACTATCGTCAAAGCTAGTAAGTCCAAAGCGATAATTGTAGGGTCTAGAAGTCAAGTACAGATGGTAATATAAAGCCATAATCGAACGAAATTGAGATATATGCAATGCAGAATGTTCGAAGTATGGAATATAGTTCAACAAAGAGGAGGGATCGGCTATAACCATTCTCCAACATAGGGATCGACATGTTTTAGGAAGCAAGTGCAATTCAATAGAAAACAATCAATATCTCAAGATCCATAAGTCCAATGCATATGAAATTGTGAGCAAGATATGGGGATCCTAAGTAGCCTAACCTAGGGATTGCACCTCAAAAGGATATAATAAGAGGGATCGGCCCACTTCCCTTAATAGGGATTGATTGAAATCAGAAGACAACTCACATTAAAGCAAAGATCGAGCAATAACTTAAGTTCTACTAATCCAATTGGCATGAAACTTTGAAGCTAAGCACATTACAATATGGGAAAGCTACTATAGGGATTGCACCCCCAAATTCCTTCAAAATAGGGATCAAAACCGATCCCTATTCCTTGGGATTTGGGCCATGAGATCCCTCTAATGGGTCCATATGGTTTTGGAGATCCTTTTGTCGAATTTTCAGGGAGATATTTTTACGTCTATAAATACAGGCTTGGTTGTTTATTTTCAGGACTTTACGCTGCTAGTTGCTTTGTACTCTAACTAAGGATTTTCATCTGATCCTTATTGTACTCAGTTTACAAAGTGATTAATAAAGCAATCAATTCAAAATGGACGTAGGCTAACAAAGCCGAACCACTATAAATCATTACGTTCGTATTATTTCTTTGATTTACTGCTATTTTATTACTATTTTCCTCTGTTTTCAGTTTATATTCTTCATTTATTTCTCTTTAAAATTTCTATTAGGTGTTTGTGCCAACTTTTGGTGCAAACAGTTCGGTCTTCATGGATCGGTACCTATCCATGGGTTTTATTCTAATCTTGGTGCTATCGATATGGGCTAACAAGGAAGGCCCCATAAGGCTAAGTTTCGAGTCTCAGATACTTTGGATTTTGTGTACTCGAGTTATAGTCATTTGATGATGGATAGCTATACTTCGAGAGGCAGAGTAGGTGATGATGAGTTAGATTGAGGACACTTTCGGAGGCGGGTTATAGGACGCGTGATGACACTCTATGACTTATGATGGTTGTTTAGAGTAGTTCCCAGCATGATGACTTCAGACAAGAGTTGTATGGACAGTTCCGAGATGAGCTCTACTATGGATGATGTGTGTAAAGGAATCATTGATATTCGTTTGTTTCGTGTGTACTCGTAAAGCAGGAGTACATGAGGATGCTCACTTGGGCATATGAGCAGCCCCGGATCACATGATGTTTCGATCTGAGTACTTTGGGTTGTATTTGGGGGTGAATTCTAGATCCTGGCCTATTGAGTGGCATGGATTCGAGTATCGAGAAACTAGGACGTTGAGTGGTCCTTGGCTCTATGAGGGTGGTTATACGAGTATCATATATCCAACGCACTAAGTGAGTGAATGTGAGGATGGATGATGGATTCCATGTCTATTTGACTCTTTATCATCTTAGCAATGTCACATGATGTAGATATTACCGATGCCGATATCTAGATACTCTTAGTACTTTGATATATATTACATCCATAGTGACTGTCATAGAGTAGCATATATCCTTTATATGTGCTAACTTGGTGGATGCAGAGATAGGTCAGATATGGTTTTCCGTACCATTTATCCTAGTTTATTTACCTTCATAGTATTTGATATTTCTACCGGTCACACTAGATTGTTGTCTGACCTAGGGTTTTATACTTGCTTCCTATTACTATGGCTACTCTTAAATGAGTAGATTAGGGATATCAGGTCTAGTGAGCACGTAGAGCTGGATAGGGGGGCGAGCAGGAGGCTATTCTCATAATATTATATGTACTAATTTGCTATTCTACTGCACAGCACTATGGAGCTTGCTAGTGCCTAACTATTAAGAGAAAGTTTTTATGAGTTATTATTTAATGTATAACTCCATCACTTATGCTATTTACTGTATGGATCTATATACTCTGATGATGTGATTCATTCAGTTATTTACTATCTCACTTGTTTTATATTTAAGATGTTTACTATTATATTTTATTCGATGTGCTGTGAGATATATGATAGGTTCTGTGTTACTTATTTACTTTATAACCTTGATGATCGCCCCACATCGGCCGAGCATCGCTAGAGCGCACTATACAGGTTCAGTGGGTGTTGGCGGTGGAGGGTGGTCATTATAGGGACGATTGATTTATCCATGGAGTTAGGAAACAAAGACCACAAGGTGGTGCAGATTCAAAGTTTGTTATAGTTGATGAATAATTGGCATTCAATGCCTTTTTATGTCAACTGGCCTTGGCTAGTTTTAGAATAGCATTGGCTCCTTGGTGCTTAATGATGAAGTTCCCCATAGAGAATAGGGCCAATCAGTAAGGGGAGACTAGAGTGCGGGTAGTGATTGTTATGTTACTAAGCTGTGAGAGATGAAGCGACGGGAAAATGGCAAGAAGTTGAAAAAGACTCCATGCATTAAAAACTTGGAAGCATAGCAATTAAAGTCCAAGCCCTGAATCGAGAACCATAGTAGGTTTGATAAGTCCATGGATCCTTGGAAGAAGTCAAAGGAAGTGTAGGCAACATCGACTGAGCTAACGGTCAATGTTCCAATCAATATGGATGATCCTACTTGGGCTCTTAAGATCGGATCTCAACACAGCGCATGATTGAGGAAGGAGTTAACTAGTTTTATACAAGAAAATTGGGATGTGTTTGCTTGGACACATTCAGATATGTGTGAGATATCGTCAGAGATAGTGTGCCACGCATTGAATGTGGACCCAAAATTTCCACCCATGTAGTAAAAAAGGCACATATTGGGTCTGGAGTGAATGCTACGTTGAAAGAAGAAGTAGATGTGATAAAAGTGAACGGTTTTATTCATGATGCTATATACCAAAAATGGGTATCAAACTCCGTGTTGGTCAAGAAATCAAACTGAAAATGGGGGACGTGTATTGATTATTCTAACCTAAATAGAGCTTGCCCGAAGGATAGGTTTCCTTTACCTAGGAATGACAGTTGGTAAACGGGAACATAGGACATGAGTTTCTCTCTTTCATGAATACTTATTCTGGTTATAACCAGATACCGATGCACATGCCGGATCAGGAACACACAAGTTCCATAACGGATTTAGGATTGTATTGTTACCAAGTAATGTCGATCGGTTTAAAGAACGCAGGTGCTACATATAGGAGGTTGGTGGATTCCATGTTTAGGAAACAAATCGAACGAATGATGGAGGTAGTGGATAATATGCTTGTGAATTCACGACTACCAAGGAATCACATTGATGACCTCTAAGAGATGTTCGAGGTATTTTGGAAGTACGGAATAAAGTCGAATCCGTGAAAAGCTTTATTGGAGTTGTATCGGGTAAATTTTTGGGATTTATCATGAATTCAAGAGGTATTGAGGCTAATCCAAAGCAGATTAACGTCTAGAGGAATGTGAGCACCTTGACTATGAAGGAGTTGCAGAGCTTGAACGGGAAGGTTTTCACATTGAGTCGGTTTATCTCAAAGGCAACAGAAAAATGCATACTATTCTTTGACGCTCCCAGAAAGGGAAAGAAGAAATTCGAATGGACGGTGAAATGATAGAATGCCTTCAAGGAGTTACCAAGGCATATAGAGATGCCATCAACTTTATGCAAACCATTAGAGGGAGAGGACTTGTTTGTTTATTTAGCAACGTCTGCTCATGCACTGAGCATGACATTAGTATGTTAGGAAGCGAGGATTCAGAGGCTGGTTTATTATATCTACAAGTGGTTCACTAGAGCTGAAAAGAATTACCTAAGGTTGGAAAAACTCACATATTGCTTGTTGATTGCATCGAGGAAGCTGTGACCTATTTTTAGGCTCGTTCGATTAAGGTGCTAACGGATTAGCCCTTAAAACAGGTGTTGTATTGATCCATGACCTTGGGGAGATTGCTTTAATGAATATTGAACTAAGTTATTATGGTATTACTTACCATCCTAGGAGAGTGATAAATGGACAGGTGTTGACAGACTTCATCGCTGAGTTTACCACATAAGATGGTGAAGAGGAAGACGATACGGTCACACTTCCTCATTGGAAAGTGTTTGTGGATGGAGCTTCAAATGAACGTAATTCAGATGCAAGAGTAGTGCTTGTAACTTCGGAAGGAAAGTCAATTTTTTGTGCATTGAAGTTATAATTTCCCATGACTAACAACAAGGATGAATACGAGGCATTGATAGCGGGGCTAAGGATAGCAAAGGAGGTGGGAATAAGGACGTTACATATATTCAATGATTCCTAGTTGGTGGTTTGTCAAGTAAAGAAGGAATATTAGGCTAAGGATGCAAGGCTTGTCCCTTAGCTGACGAAGGCTCTAGAACTATTGGATGACATAGAACACTATATATTTATGCACATCCTTAGAGGGGAGAATGCGAAGCTGATTCATGGGCCAAGCTAGCTAGTTCTAGTGATGGGCAGCTATTGCGATTGGTTCCAGTTGAGGTACTATCGACTCCAAGCATCGATAGATGGATGTCGACTGTATTTTGGAGGTCGAAGAAGAGGAGTCATAAATGACTCCAATCAAGGATTATTTACTCTAGGAATTCTCTCGAGAGACATGAATAAATAGAAAAAACTTCTTCGAAAAGCACCACGGTTCATGATGCGAGAAGGAGTACTGTACAGAAGAGGATTCTTTACCCCTTTGTTGTGTGTAACCAAGGATGAGGCTAGGAAAATCCTCGTGGAAATCCATGAGGGTAGCTATGGTACCCACACCAGGATGTAGACTTTGGTGAAAAGGTACCTCACTAGATATTTCTGGCTAATGATAAATCGAGATTCATCCGATTACACCAAGCGATGCAGCTGTTGCTAGAGATTTGCGAAGATCTCGAGAGCCCCATCGATAGTTATAATGTAAATGGTTAGCCCATGACCATTCGTGGTTTGGGGAATTAACATAATTGGTGTGCTACCAATAGCAAAAGAGGGGCCAAACACGCAATAGTTGTGGTGGATTATTTCATGAAGTGGGCTAAAGCGAAACTACTTGCCATGATCACAACAAAAAAGGTGATCAACTTCATGATGAAATGTATAATCTGCTGGTTCAGAGTACCCTAGAAGATCATAATGGATAATGGAACTCAGTTTGAAAGTACAAAGTTTAAGAATTTTTTGCAGTTGGTACAAAATTAAGAAAAGCTTTCAGTGGCAGCACATCCACAAGCAAACGGACAAGTGGAGGTGGTGAATAAAATCATCAAGTTCATCTTAAAGAAACGGTTAACTAAAGCTAAGGGAAATTGGGTCAATGGGCTTCCACTAGCGTTGTGGGCTTATAGGATGACTCATAAGTCCGCAACTGGACATATGCAGTTCACTTTGGCCACGGATTAGAGGCTATTATCCCGATAAAATTGTAAGACCCTTCTCGTCGTAAAAGGAATTACGATCCAAAGGTAAACGAGGAACTCTTGCTTGAGTCCCTCTATTCAATTGATGAGAAAAGGGAGGAAGCGAAATTGAGGGTTGCTGCTCACCAGAATAGAGTAACACGACACTTTAACACCAAGTTCTGGATTCGTACCTTTTAGATAGAGGATCTCGTTTTGAAATGAGTTCTTCCAGGTATGGGGAACTTGGTCCGAAATGGGAAGGTCCTTATGGAATTGAACAAAAGCTTGGAGATGGAACGTTTAAGCTAGCCAATGTTGATCGAATCCTAATTCTAGTGGCATGAAATAACGACTTGCTATGGCACTATTTTTCTTAGTTTTATTTATTTTACATTCTACGAACAAGCCACCAAAGGATTCTGGGGGCAATGTAATAAGGCAGGATTGCCACATTTTATGTTTATAAATAAAAGTTAGCTTCTTGAACCAACAGAACCATGTTGTTGTAAGCAAAATCTTATACTGCACGATTAGCAGTGCAATTTGGTCCTGATTCCTTTAGTCCAAGATTCAGACAAACGAATCTAGCCGTAAGGGTCTATTGGATAATTCGACCATGTTTCTCCGATATTGACTATTGCCCGGAAATAAGGAAGGTCAACAAGGGATATCTGATGGCAGGTAGCAAAAAGCGTCGATTTTTGAAGATAGAAACTGGCGTGCGTATAGAAATTTCTTGACTATGCTGGTGGCCTATAGGATATGTTAGGTCATGGATAAGCGAGGATGGTCAACAGATACTCTCGATCAACACTCGAAGATAGATGGATAGAGAGTGGATGTCCATAAATGAATTCCAAAGGCATAGGTTCTCAGATATACGGACCTGTCTACAGTTAGGATATTCACGACTACGCTTGTGGCATAGCAAGACATGCTAGGCTGAGGATAAGCAAGGATAGTCATTGAAAAATGAATACAAGAACTACCAAATTCTTCCCGTCTTGGATCAGGACCAGAAGAGTCAATCAAATTGGGGGCAATTGGATAATTTGCCCCACATGGTTAAAATCTAACCAAGTACTGGATATAGGCAAGGTCAGAGGATGATGCTACGTTTCTGGCTTTTTTGGACAAGTTCTGAAAATAGGACTCGCTGTGTGATAGAATTACATCAAGGTTATGGCTTCACTCATGGCTTAGCAAGATACGCTTTGCCAAGATTTAACAGTGTAAACTTGTAGGTAATATCAATCACACCCGGTTGTTGGCTAGATTAAGCACTTTAGGAGATAAACGTTCAAACTGTTGTTTCCTAAAGATAGGAATAATATTATAACAGCTCGCTCTGAAATTGACCTAGTTTTTGATACAATAAAAGCCCATTGAACCTTAGGCCCATCTTAAAACGAGCTGTTGGGTTGATAAAGTTGAAACAATACATAGTACACAGAGCTATCTATCAATACGATAAAATATAATATCAGAAACATGTACCCATTTCATAGAAAGAAAATCAGTTCAGTAACATACAACTTATCACAGAATTCCATAACGTGTCAACATAAAACCACCATAGTAAAATATTTTGAATTACACATTTGTTTGAAATTGGGCACATAAAATACTAGAAAGAAAAACCTAAATAAATAAACAACCACCACAAGTTTTCTTATCCATTTTCATCTCTTAAATTAGCATGGTTCCCCCTAACCTGCGTGTTATAATATGGAGGGAGTCAGAACAACAAATGTCTGGTAAAGGAAAATCTCAAGCTTTACCATAATTGTATTTGGGCAGTATCATCAAGATAAGTAACATGTCATGCATTTTAAATAATAATACAAAATATTTCAATTGCAGGATTAATGGGCTTTCCAGTCCAATTCCAAATTCTCACGCAACTATAGTTAACAATGTAAGAGAAAGCACCCGAACCACATAATACATTTTGATGGGAATTAGGCAAACTCTAACCATTTAGTACCAATAAAATAGGCAGGTCCCTGTCATTTAATACCTAACCCAAGGTAGGTCCCTCTGTGGTTCTTCCTAGTTGACATCGTAAGAAATCCCATAGGTCACTTAATACTTCTTATACAGAAAAGAGGCGGACCCTAAAATAGTCACTTAATACCCCAAAGCTAGAAGTGGACCCTTCCAATTATCTCCAACCTACCGTATCCAAAACGTATTTATGAACCATAACCTAACTTTGACAACTTAGATTAGTTTGACCATTTGTAGGTACCAGTAGACGGATCACTGGGCAGACTTACCGTATAGAATTGGGACTAACTCGCGTCCACCAAGGTTATTTATTATAGGCAATGTCTCACATTAGTCTCCAAAGTAACATTGCTGGTAGCCAGATTTAACTGGGCAAACTTCTATGTGCCCTAGACTGACTTCGTATCCCTACAACTTAGTCATACTTCATATGCATATTATTTGTATACATACTTTCTCACACCATCAATACACAAGGCTATATAAAGTAAAACTCCTTATTTCACCTTTAATTATGAATTAATTTCCATAATCATTAATTACAACCTTCCTAAGAAATTGAACATTATTAACTACCCTATTAGTAATATTTAATATGATCAATATGTTATAGCCAATACGTTACTATTACATATATAGACACACACATGCACACACCCACATGCAAGAGATCTAAGGTACAAATAAATATTCCTAATCTCATGCAAAGGAATCGCTTACTAAATTAATTAAAATGTCGAACTCACACAATTCCCATGCTCCAAACAAAAATAGCTAATATCCTTAGCCAACACAACTAGACTTGTATAAAAATGGAATGTTACCAAACTTACCTCATATTAATGTAATAGAATTAACTCCTCTATTTCAAGAAACACTTCTTCCAATTTAAACATTTTATATTCTATTCAACTTTTGCAATTGCCATCTTAGAGTGAAAGAGGGATTCATACTTATTAAATTTACAGAAATAAGTAGTGCAAACTACAGATATTCAAATTCATACCGTGCACATCATTTATAACTTTATTTATTTTTAGAATCCTTTAACACTATAAGAAATCAAAAGAGATGAAGTGAAATAGATTATAAATAGCTTAAATCTCAAACACAGATCTGATTCTACTATATTAGTACAAGACAATTGAAATTTCAACATATCATAGAATAACATTTGCTTGGGGAAATTTTGGGGTTTTAGTGTTATTTTTTGTTTACTAAAATTTTCCAAGGCATATATCAAATCCCACAAATACTATAAAATGACTAAAATGGGAAAAATTGAAATTTTCATTCATAGATAATTGTCTACTTCTTAATTGGTTGATTCACACCACTCCTATTTTCTCTTTCAGACCCCCATCTTTTGGAATATACAACAACTGGATTTTATATATATTAGATTAGATTTAAAATCAAAACTAGGGAGGAATAGAATTAGAATCCAAAAAATTGAAGGTCTAAACCTCTTACTTGAAAATCCTAACTAATTCTGAAATCTAAAGAAGGAACCCGATAGAGCTTCGTTGTTGTCACCAAAATTTTATGAAGAAAAGTGAGGGGGCTAGGCCTCTATTTATAGAGGTTAGAAAGCATCAGAACTATCGATCAAAATAATTCAATCTGGGCCATTCATGGCCAAAGAAAACCTAGTCATCAACTCTTTGACCGGTCGACCGCTGCCCTTGGGCGGTCGATCGGTCCCCCTTATGATCGTGTATTTTATTTGTTTCCATTTTTATTTTATATATTAACTTATTAAACTCATATGTTTAAATGATATCACTAACATTTACTTAAATGCTAAGTATCCCTCAACGTTAAATATTAAATTTCAAATTTTAAACTTTTAAATTTAAACTAGTTTGAATTAATGTTAATTCGAAAACTTTAAGCGTCCATAACTTCTCCGTTTGAACACTTATTACAAAACTTTATATATGAAAATTGATCAAAAAATTGCCACGAATGCAATTGCGCAACTTTCATAGCCAAATTCCGATATTTACAATATTTTCATTTTTAGTCTTATTTTAATTAATTTTTTTATTAAATTTTGCGGGGTGTTGCACTCTACCCCTCTAAAATGGATTTCGCCTCCGAAATCCCTAAGGGAAAATAGTTTAACATGCACTCAACAGCAGTGTTGTACAACCAAGTTATCTATACAAAATACAAACATCTACTCAACCAAAAATGCAGTGTGATCATGTATACAACATACTATAGGTGAGCTTAATCCTAGCATGAATTCAAAATCATGACATATAAGCATGTATGCAAGCATCCTAAATATTCATGAAATTCTATATGAGTGCATAAATAATAGTAAAAAGTGTGGCAACCACTCCTATCATCCAATATAGCAACCACGATGCAACCAAATATTAAATTTTGGAGAGAAAGGTTTACCGGAGAAAAGCTCAGGATGAGAACTCATCTTTTCATCGGTTTCCAATGTGCTTTCTGCTGGATTATCTCCTCATTGTACTTGGACCAACCTAATTTCTCTGTTATGAAGCTTCTTACTTCCATGCTCCACTATGTAAGTGAGAGCACGGGGGGCTAAAGGCTCCGTCTCAACATCTTTTAACTGACCAGGCTTTACTATAGTGGTAGTGTCATGCAGACATTTACTCAAGTGTGAAACATGAAAGACATCATGGGCTCCCACTAATTTATCCAAAAGCTTCACCTCATAAGAAAGTTTACCCACCCTCTCTAAAATCAGGAAAGGTCCAATAAACCTTAGTGCCAACTTCCTAGATGCACCAAACCTTATAACCTTCCTAAGCGGGAAAATTTGATAAACACCATGTCCCTAACCGAAAACTCTAGATCCTTCTTTCGCCTATCAACATAGGACTTCTAACGGTCCTTTGTGGCCTTCATTCGTCGCATAACATTTTTACCTTCTCTGAGGTCTTGCGGATTAAATCTGTTTCCAGTAGGATTTTGTCGGTAGTTTCCCACCAACAATTAGACAATTTAAATGGTCTACCATTAAGGCTTTAAAGGGTGGCATACCTGTTAACCCTAAAGCTCATTTAAGGACAAAGACATGAAAGATGGCCCATAAAAGTGTTAAATAAGCTTCACAAAATTTGAAAAGAAGGGTTTCGAAGGCATTGAAGTAGTTTTCGAAGAAGTAAGGCTGGTGCCGCAAGCACCTGAGGCACCTACAAGTATTAGTGAAATAAGAGCTTCCGAAGGAGTCAAAAGGGAGGCAATGCCACTCTTCCTCCTCCGTTAATCCTTTCGACGCAGTTGATTCCACATACATAATGGAGTCTTAAATAAGTTCTAAGCACCTTTCGAAAGTATCAAGTAACATGCTCGCGCACACGAACCAAACCCTTCAGAATGGTTGGTTTTGCCATTGTTAATTTTCCACAATGGGACATTTTACCAATGTGTACCTTTCGAAAGCAAAGATAAGCCTTCTGAAACGATTGGACCCTTTTGCAAGCATAAAGAAAGATTCACATGATACCAAGTGACCTTTTGCAATGATCCTCCAGTTACCTACTAGTTCCTTTCAAAACCATTCGAAAGCACTTCCTCATTCACTCAAGTAATCACACATCGTGATTAGCACCAGACCAAAGCAACCAAGGAGAAGAAAGAATCGTAAGTGCTTTCGCTTACCAAATAACGCAATAGGAAACCTTGCCCCTTTCTCTACTAAAATAGGCTTACCTTTCGAAGGTGTCGAAAGGTTCCAGAGGTACATGAAAGCAGTGTTGAGGAATGTTTGAACAATGTCCGATGTTAATGTACTTTTGATGGAGGCAAAATAAACTGTGACGCCCCACCCCGAGACCCACATTAACAAAGAGAATTACTAGGTAATTCTGTCTGCTAATATGGAGAATAGAGCTGGTTAGGAGCGACTATCTATAGTCATGTCTTAAGTATCTATTGAATACGTCGACAAATGTTGTATATAATTTTTTTCCTACCTCAAGTAGATCGACATATCCAATAAATACTTAATACAAAACTATAGGTGGCTAACGGATCTATCAAAACAAAATACAATAACTAAATGAACATCGCATCGCAGAACAGTGAACAGATATACATAAACACATATGCAATTATACATCTTAAAACAATACAAATGATACATCAAAGTGGTATGATGACCACTCTATATACACAAGTTAAATGAATGTACAACTCAATATACAACTCCAAAAAGACTAAAGTCACAAATAGTGTTAAGAAGAAGTCATGTGGAAGCTTCAAGCCATACTTTACCCTTCCTTATGCTTCACCTTATCTATTATCCTTATTAAATTGATGTTTTAGCTAGACCGGCCCGTGTATTTTATACTCGGGTCAGACCGATTTTGTTTGAGGTTAAGCTTTTACTGGACCAATTCAACTGCAATAAGAGACCAGATATCTGCCTTCGAAGCTATGGAAGCGAAAGGATGAAGGCGAAAGGATGGGTGCAAAAGGTTGGAAGAGAGATCTTTCTATAGCTTCGAAAGGATGTGAGCGAAAGGGGTCAATCCACATCTATAAATATGTCCCTAGAAGTGCAAGTTAGGGACCGAATTTTGAATTATGGAATTTCTTTCTTACTTGAGAGAAAAAACAAATTCTTGTAACCCTAGATCAATTTGGGAAAATAGTCTCTTATTTGTAATCTAATTTAGATAAGTAAAAAGAGTGGTTGCATGGATCCAATATCGATTTCGAATATGAGGAAAATCATTTTGGCCATTAGCACGAGTAATGTCCAATTACACATGAAGCTCACTTATTTTCATAGCCCCTATTTGACCTATGCAATGCTTTGGAGTCTACTTGGATATGTTGATTTCAAATCATATTATCTTCACGTTTCGTGATATGAAATATCAAATTGACATGAAGATGATAATCCAATATTGAAAAGTCAATTAAGTTTGTATCATCTGTCCAAGATAAGGTTCCATTGCATATCGAGTTTAAATCTTATTTGTTATATGAGTCGTACATTAAGTCCCTTCGAGAGAATAAAGGTCCTCTCTTCTCCTTCGAAAGGAGTTTCGAAAGGACTAATTGTATGATTATTGAAATTATATTTGCTGGGAAGGACTCCTTCGATAGGCGTCTGGATACTCCAAAAAAAACAACCCCTTTCGAGGGAACCTTCACGATTGACAGAAGAAACTATACTTTCGAAAGGATTCTTCCTTTAAAGGTGTAATGACCCTTTCGATTCATTTGAAAAAGGTTTCAAATGAGTTGTTTCTTTCTTAAACTTTGCTTCAAAATGTTGACTAGATTTCTTGTTAATAACTAACATCTTCAAAGGGGCGCCTTTCAAAGACATGCAGTCCCTATCCTCATTCGAAAGGGGTTTCGAAGGGTTTGGTCATTCTTTAAGTTTGGCTTTGAGGTGCTAACAAAATTTCTTGTTAACATTTTTAGCGCTAAAAGGAGGGCCTGAACCTCCGTCCCTGTTGTTTCTTTATAGACTAATTATGGAACTTTTAACTTTTGTAGGAAAATGAAATCAAAAAGGCTTAGTCGAATGGATGAAGAAGTAGTACACACGACAAATTTGGAGGAAAATATTACTCCAACTTTTAACTTAGAGGGAGTTATGCAAGGACTGCCATCGACCCCAGCACAACCATTCAATAATGCAGTCAAGATAAGATATTTGGAACAACAATTACTGGAAATGCAAGAGCTCTTGAAAGCGGCTCTATCTAAGAAATCTTCCAAAACTGCAAAACTTACAACTGGAGACAACGTGGTCTCCCCAAGGAGAAACTTAAAAGCTCATACCTACAAAGGCAAGAGCAAGGTCGACCTAACATTTTCAAAGAAAAAAGAACGACATGAAATTAAAGTTGATCATCCTGGAAGAATACAGGATAAATCTCTCGAGCAATCTGGAAGATCGACGTCAAAGGAGTACAACCTAAATCGAAAAAGTTTTCATGACACTGAAGCTTATTTGAAAGATGTAGCAGAGAAGGCTATCAAAGATATGCTAAACACAAAGGGGAAAAGAACTCTAGATGAGCAAGTAAATGACAATGAACGAGAAGCTCCGTTCATAGATGAAATCATGTCAGCGGTCATTCCATCTTATGTCAAGACCCCAACCATGAAATATCATGATACTACCGATCTCGATGATCACGTGATGGCTTTCGATAGCCAAAAGGATCTATATAATACCTTTGGAGCAGTGCGGTGTAGGTTATTCCCAGTAACTTTCAAGGAGCCAGCGCAAAATGATACCGTCAATATCGAGAGAAGATTATTTACTCGTGGAAACAATTTTCCTATGAATTCTCTGCTCAATTCTGCATATGCAAAAATCCCAAAGTTGATTATACTATTCTAGCAAACATCAAACAAAGGCAGGGGAATCACTGGGAGACTACCTTAGAAGGTTCAATATGAAGGCACTAAGAGCCAAAGATATGAATGATAGGGATAAGCTGATTGTAATGCATCCAGGACTGATAGAAAATACACCATTTTAAAAAGAGCTCTTTGTTCACGGATGTAAAGATTTACAAGGCTTCCACTTCCAAGCTGATAAATTCATTCGAATGGATGAATTGTACTATGCCAAGAAGAAAGCTAACCTTAAGAAAGAGAGTGGAAGATTTGGGTTTGACTGAGTTTACAAAAGGCCGAGGTGGGAGGATCCCAATACTAATTCAATCGCTTTGAACAAGCCATTGTCTTATATCTATGTTATAAAAAAAGGGAAAGTTAACTTCCCAACCTCATTCAAGGCTTGAAATTACCCTAAGAAAAGGAAGTGAGAGAATTATTGTGCTTACCATAAAGAAAATGGCCATAAAATTGATGAATGCCGAGTGCTAGTTGGAAACATTCAAAAGTTAATTCGTGAAGGACACCTGAAAGAATTCATCCAAGACTAACAGAAAGCACCCCGAACCAGCGATGGACCGCGAAAGTTCCATTATACTGCTATTGTGAATAATTTAGAAGATGAAGATCCATTAAATCTGAGTCCACCCTTAAATAGAATTGATGTGATTCATGAGGGACCACATCCAACAGGAACTAGTAAGGGGGCCCGAAGCAGATGTATCAAAGAAGCTAAAGAAGGAGTATTTTCTATCCAAGAAGAGCCCCCACTTAAAAATCCACGGCTGAATATGCAGATGCCGAATCTTGTATACCCCCTAAGAAACCAAAAAGGGAATCCATCACCCTCATAATGACCCTCTTATGATATCTGTTCAAATCGGGCTCTCTATAGTGTCCACGATTCTAGTTGACACTGGAAGCGCAGTCAATGTCACCTTCAAGCATAGCTTTGATCAAATGGGCATTTTTGAAGATAAGCTAGAGCCTAGTCTTGAACCTATTTTGGGTTCAGTAACAAAGGGTCAACTTCGGTGGGGCTAGTACAAATGGAATGCCGCCATGCTATAGAATTTTTGAAACTGTTTTTGTGATCATAAACCAGCCATCATACTATAATGCATTTTTTGGCCACCCCACGCTAGATGAGGTGGATGCATTCGTCTCGCCAAATTATTTGATGGTGAAATTCTTAACTAAAAGAGGTTGGGGTACCATTCGGGGAGAACAATTTAGCTCCCGCAAAATGTATTTTGCCACTCTTGATCAATATAAAAGGAAGTATTGTTCTTATTATGATTCATTTACTGTTTTGCGACCTTTAGATGATGGATTTTTACATCCAACATTTGAAACAAAAATTAAATCTAATAAAATAAAAAAATGTGTGTTTGGAAGGTACTTCTCATCTGGGGGCAAAAGAAGAGGACTGATGCCAAATCAATAGAGGAAAGCGAAATCGTTACAGAGTTAGATTTCCAAGGGGAAACGGAAAGGATAAAGCCTACAGAGACCTCGAGGAAATATGTATAGATCCAGCTGATTTGACCAAGATCATTAGAGTGGGAAAGAAATTGAAGGATAAATTGAAAGCAGATTTAACTCAATTCCTTAAAGGTGACAAAGATGTATTTGCGTGGACTCATTCGGATATGATCGGGATCAATCCATTAGTTATGTGCCATGCATTAAATATTGATTCAAATGTGACCCTCGTTCGACAAAAGAAAAGGCAATTTGATAAGGTTCGATCCAATGCTCTAAAAAAAGAGGTCAAAAGGCTACTTGAAAATGGATTTATACGAGAAGTTTTTTATCTAATATGGCTAGTAAATCCAGCGTTGGTAAAAAAGGCAAATGGCAAATGGAGAACATGTGCCGGTCATATAGATCTGAACAAAGCATGCCCAAAAGAATGTTATCCGTTACCCAGAATAGATCAGTTAGTTGGTGCAACTAGTGGTCATAAGCTATTGCCCCTCATGGATGCTTATTTAGATATAATAAAATACCCATGTTCAAATAGGACGAAGAGCAAACAAGCTTCATTACCGATTGGGGAATTTTCTGTTATAAAGCAATGCCTTCCGGGTTGAAGAATGCAGGAGCTACTTATCAGAGATTAGTCAACAAAATGTTCAAAGAGCATATTGGAAGAAATATGGAAGTTTACATGGATGACATGCTGGTAAAGTCTCATGAAGCTGAGAATCACCTTAAGGATCTTGAAGAAATGTTCAAAGTATTATGAAGGTATCAAATGAGACTGAATCCTCAGAAATGTTCTTTTGGAGTTCATTTTGAAAAATTCTTAGGTTACATCGTTAGCATAAGGAATCGAAGCCAGTCCTGACCAGATTCAGGCTATCAAAGACATGGCAGAACCTAAAACCAGCAAAGATGTAATAAGCTTGAATGGTAGAGTTGCAACCCTAAGCACATTTATCTCCAAGGCAACCGATAAATGCATCCCCTTCTTCAATATGATTAAGAAAAGAAATAATTTTGAATGGGGAGAGGATTGTAAGAAAGCCTTCTAAGAATTAAAAATTCATCTAGAAAGTCCCCCTATATTATCCAGCCCTGTGGATGGAGAAAGCCTATATTTATATATGGCAGTTTCATAACACACGGTTAGTTCACTACTAACTAGAGAGGAGAATGGAAATCAACTTCCAATTTTTTATGTAAGTAGACGATTGAAAGATGTCAAGGTTCGATATTCAATCATAGAAAAGTTAGCTTATTGTTTGATACCGAAGGCACTAAACTCAGAGCGTACTTTCAAGCGCGTCCAATCAAAGTATTGACCAACTTTCCACTCAAACAAGTATTCAGTATACCTGAGACTTAAGGAAGGCTGGTTGTTATCTTGCCTTTTGGCAAGGCCGTGACACCAAGGAATTGACTGGAAACCAAGGACAGTTCGTTCGAAGATTGGTTATACATAGGTCTACTATGGATACTGGTGAAATTCTGTCCGAGTTCGGATCGAGCTACAATCGATGTAATACGACAAGCAAAGCTATGAAAGCCAACGTTTTAAATTTCAAGTCAATCAGAGTTCGTAGGCTTAAGATATGGATCGATCAAAATCAAGAGTGAAGGCATCGGTTCGTATCCATCATGACAACACTATTTTGTATCCATCATGCTCACTCTACTTCGTATCAATCATGATCGCTTCACTTTGTATCCATCAGCAAGCAACGCTTCGTATCGATCTCGTCCATACATACTTCGTATCGGTCTCCTTATTAACTTGATTCGTATCGATCGACCAATGATCGATATGAAGCGTGCCATTAAAACAATCGATACAAACGGTGTGTGGGGTGATCGATACGAAATGGCATTTGAATTATCGATGCGAAAAGCATGAGTTCGTATCAATACGAAGCGACTTCAACCATCGATATGAAAGGAATGGTGCATGATGGATACGAAAAGCATGATCAGACAAAAGAAGCAGTCAACGAGCGTGAAAAGTGGATCTCCCTTGGATTCTCGAGCCACTTCATCGATGCACGTTCAATCGATACGAATGGTACATGATGGATACGAAGGGATCGATACGAGGCTGTCGATACGAACATGACGGCCTACCTGCTATATCAATCTTGGATCGATCATAACTCGAGATCTACAAGTCTAAATGCCACCAAATTTTCATAGGAGCTTGCTTACTACATCTACTTTGTCTCTGATCGATCTCATCCCAAATAGAGTTCTTTTTTTATCGATACAATGGTATATATATCGATCATGGATTGATCCCAAATCACCTCGGATCTCACACGTGGGCCCACCACGTGTGAGAAGGAGTATTCCGAGATCTATGTTATATTTTTCAAGCCTACGCCTACAAATAACAGCCCTAGGCCTTCGGAAAAGTGACTGGTGACTCTCTTACGCCGATATTCTGCTAGCAACTCCATTGTATCTCGAGTGCTTGAGAGTGTACTATTGTAATCAGTTGTAACCAGTTAGCAAAATCAATAAAACAACAAACTTTCCATAGTGGACGTAGGCTACAACGTCGAACCACTCTAAATTCTCGTATTTTTACATTTTTGTTTGTCTGTTCTGGCGTGTTTGTTAGATTACCTTATTTTCCATTTATATTCGTCACTTTAATCTCTTCAAATACGTCTGAAGAGTATTGTGCCCAATTTTGGTACAAACACTGGTAAAATAGGGAATTGAACTTAGTCAGTATGACATTGAATTTCAGTCATGAGCATCAATTAAAGGGCGGGCTTTAGCAGACTTTATCAATGAATGTACAAGCTTCGTTAAGGAACAATCAGAGAAAGAGAAGGACCAAAAACCCGCATGGCAACTATTTGTGGATGGGGCATCAAAGCAGGTAGCTAGAGCAAGGTATGTTATAATCACACCCGATGGGCATCACTTACATTAGGCAATGAAGCTAGGGTTTGCCGCAACAAATAATGTAGCTGAATATGAATCGATGGTGGCAGGATTGACTTTGGCCTTGCAACTTCAAATCCCACGGATTCAAATCTGTAGCAACTCTCAACTAACGGTGAATTAAATAAAACAGCTATATCAGGCTAAAGATGCCAAATTAGCCATATATGTTAAAAAGGTGCTAAAAATGCTTGCC
The DNA here is from genome assembly GCA_030737815.1 of Allium fistulosum. Lineage (NCBI taxonomy): Eukaryota > Viridiplantae > Streptophyta > Magnoliopsida > Asparagales > Amaryllidaceae > Allium > Allium fistulosum. Next base: position 1,397,102,464 of record CM060903.1, on the reverse strand, counting down.
TTATTTGAAGATCGTTCTATACATCAAGTTCCAAGGGAAGATAACTCTCAAGCGGATTCATTAGCAAAATTGGCTAGCTCAAGGGGAGCTCCAGAAACCCGCATCGTACCAGTAGGATATCAAACAGATCCCAACATTAAAGAGGAAACGCCTAAACCAAGAAAGGAACTACTGGTTTTAAATAGATCCCAAGCCAGGACGTAAGAGAGAAAACGAAGAGAAACTAGTGAAGAAATTCCATATGAGAAGCCCAATTTTCCAAAGACGGATAATAGTTATAATAACACTTGGATGACACCTATTGTAGAATATCTTACTAGTGGGATATTACTGTCTAACAAAATAGAAGTGAGGAAAATCAGGCGACAGGCTCCAACTTTCACGATGATGGATGAAATTTTTTATAAGAAAGGATATGCCCTTCCTTACTTAAGATGTGTGGGTTTGGAGGATGGGATGAAATTGTTGGTGGAAGCGCATAAAGGATTTTGTGGAGACCATTCCAATGGGGTAAAGTTGGCTAAGAAAATAATGAGACAAGTTTTTTATTGGCCTCGAATGGCATGTCAAGCTATTGAGTATGTAAAGAAATGTGAAAGATGGCAGAAATACTTAAAGATTCCCCGTTTACCACCAAGTCAATTAACTCTGATCTCTAGTCCATGGCCCTTCGATATATGGGGAATCGACTTAATCGGTCATTGCCAATTTCTAAAGGAGGATCAAAGTATGCTGTAGTGGCCATTGATTACTTTACTAAGTAGGTAGAAGTGGAACCATACCCCAAAATCACTTCTGGGAAAGTGCTTAGATTCCCTATTAGATACATCATTACCAGATTCGGGATCCCTAATAAGATTATATCTGATAATGGAACACAACTTTAAAGTGAAGAGTTTTCTCGATTTTGCTATAAGAACTGGAGTATCAAAAGATTTCCTTCCTTGGCATATGTAAAGATTAATGGAGCCGTTGAGGCGGAAAATAAGACTATTAAGACTATCTTGAGAAAGCGATTGAATAAGCCCAAGGAAATTGGGTAGAAGAATTGCCACATGTACTCTGGGCCTATTGTACATCCATTAAAACTGCAATGGGTGATACTGCTTGTTCTCTTACATATGGGTGTGGAGCAATATTGCCAACTGATATTGAGATACCCTCACATCGAAGGATCACATATGCATTTGATCCAAACCATGAATTGAAGAAAGATTCATTGGATTTAATACATGAGCTAAGAGATGAAGCAGCTATTCGGACTGTAGAATATCAGAGGAGAATCTTGAAATACTTTGAGAGGGAGATTTAGTACTCCGAAGGGTGATGGAAAACACAAGAAATCCTACGGATGGACCACTAGGAACAAACTGGGAGGGTCCCCTAATTATATGCAAAGTAATTCCTCCTGGAGCTTACAAGTTATGTCGACCAAATGGCAATATGGTTCTTAGAATGTGGAATGCGGAACATTTGCTATCATATTTTCTCACAATGAACAATTAAAGCACCTCTTCCTTAAGAAAAGTCTACATGGTTGGGAGTAAAATTCTCCTTGAATTTGGAAACTACCTTAAATGGTTAAAAGCCTTTGTCCACGGCAAGATAGCCAGGTCAAAGCGCCTCCAAGAGGGAGGTTAGAGTAAGCCTTTATCCACGCCATGTTATGGCCAGATTAAAGCATCAACAAGCCCTTGATTACACCACGCTATGGGCCGATCAAGGCACCCCCTAGAGGGGGGACGGAGTAAGCCTTGGTCCCGCCACGCTAAGGCTTAGCCAAGGTACCGAACAAGCCTTCAGTCCTGCCACACTATGGACTGGCTGGAGCACCTCCTTGAGGGAGGACGAATAAGCCCTTGGTTCCGCCATGCTATGGCTAGGCCAATGCACCGAACAAGCTTTTAGTCCCACCTATAAGGCCTGGCAGGAGCGTCTCCTGGAGGGAGGTTGGGTAAGTCCTTGGGTCCTGCTTGTGGATAAGCTAACCAAGCGCTCCAAACAATAATGGACTAAGACATCCAAGCCTGAGAAGCAGCGCATCAAAAAAAGATAGCATACAGAGCCTAAACAATGGCACATGTCAAAGTAATCAAAACCCAAAGAGTGGTGCAAAACAAAAGGCTTAAATAAGAATCTACAGCCTTCGATTGATTTCCACAAGAGGATTTCTGGAATTCATTTATTAATTCTCGAATCTGAGTTTCGAGTCTCCTACTATTGATTTCTTGTTTTCACTTGTACCCAAATATGGGTTTTGGGTCTCTTATCATTGATATATAGACTTCATTCATTAATGCATGAATCTGGGCTTTGGGACCTCTATTATTAAAAAGACCTCTATTATGAATTTCTGGTCTTCTATTAGTTCCTGGCTCTATCTTACTAATACCCGAATCTGGGTTTTGGACCTTACTATTATTTCCAGATAAGGATTTTTGGACTCAAATTATTTGTTCCTAAAAGGGGATTCCTAGTCTTCTATGACTTATTTCTAGATAATGATCTCAGGACTTTTCTTATCAAACAATTATTCTTGGTCTTCGATCAGTTATTTTCAGAAGAGGATTTTTGAACTTCTATTATTTATCTCCAAATGAGGATTCCTGGTTTTTTTATGACTTATTTCTAGACGATAATTTTTGGACTTTTATTACCAGACAATTTTTATCACCAGAAGAAGGCTTCTGAACTTCAACTAATGATGCTAGATATAAACTATATGCCTGATCTTCTATTAATATCACAAGGGTTTAATTTTTAGACTTCTTTCATTATTACCAAAATTAGATGTTGGGACTCCTACTATTATTTTCAGACAAGAATTTTTGATCTTCAATCATTCCTAACCGTGGATATCTTATAACTTGTTAACTTCAGATGATGGTCTATATTTATCTCCGTTATTTCTAGATTTAGGATTCAGAAATTCTATTGTTAAAAATGCTAATATTGTCTTCAATCATATTATGGACAAATCACTGAACATATTTTTATATGAATTTTGAACTAACAATAAAGAAAGTTACTTACCTTAAACTTTCCAGGGAAATAAGGTCATTCATGATGGAATAGTGCAAAAGGAAAGTTATTAGATTTTTTCCTAAAGAACAAAATCTTCTTACATACGGGTGAGGGGGAAAAAATGTTAACCATAAAGCTCACTTAAGGACAAAGGCATGGAAGATGGCCCATGAAAGTGTTGAAAATGCTTCGCAAAAATTGAAAAGAAGGGTTTCGAAGGCATTGAAGTAGCTTTCGAAGAAGTTAGATTAGTGCCGCAAGCACCTGATGCATCTACAAGTATTGAGTCAAATAAGAGCTTTCGAAGGAGCCAAAAGAATGGCAAGGCTATACTTCCTCCTCAGTTAATCCTTTCGACACAATTGATTCTACATACATAAAGGAGTCTTATATAAGTTCGAAACACCTTTCGAAACTATCAAGTAACAGGCTCGCGCACAAGAACCAAACCCTTCGAAATGGTTGGTTTTGCCATTGTTAATTTTCCATGAAGGGACATTTTACCAATGTGTACCTTTCGAAAGCAAAGATAAGCCTTTCGAAATGGTTAGACCCTTCCGCAAGCATAAAGAAAGTTTCACATGATACCAAGTCACATTTTGCAATAATCCTCTCGTCGCCTACTAGTTCCTTTCAAAACCATTCGTAAACTCTTCCTCATTCACTCATCACACATCATGATTAGCACCAGACCAAAGCGACAAAAGAGAGGTTTCGAAGGAGAAAAAGGAATTGGGAGTGCTTCCGCATACATCCGAATAACGCGATAAGGAACCTTGCCCCTTTGGCTACAAAAAGAGGCATACCTTTCGAAGGTGTTGAAAGGTTCCAGAGGTACATGAAAGCAGTGTTGAGAAATGTTGGAACAATATATGTTGTTAACGTACTTTTGATGAAGGAAAAAGGACCAACTCAAGCGCAATAAGAGACCAAATATCTGCCTTCGAAGTTATGGAAACGAAAGGACCAAGGCGAAAGGATGGGCATGAAAGATTGGGAGAGGGACCTTTCGACGGCTTCGAAAGGATAGGAGTGGAAGGGGTCAATACGCATCTATAAATACGACCCTAAGGGTCCAAGTTGGGATCGAATTTTGAATTTTGGAATTTCTTTCTTGCTTGAGATCAAAATCAAATTCTTGTAACCCCAGATCAATTTGGGGAAATAGTCTCTTACTTGTAATCCAATTTAGATAAATAAAAAGAGTGGTTGCATGGATCCAATATCGATTTTGAACATGAGGAAAATCATTTCAGCCGTTAGCACGACTAATGTCAATTGCACATGATGCTCACTTATTTTCCTAACCCATATTTGACTTATGCAATGCTTTGGAGTCTACTTGGATATGTTGATTTTGAATCATATTATCTTCACGTTTCATGATATGAAATATCAAATTGACGTGAATATGATAATCCAATATTGACAAGTCAATTAAGTTTGTATCATCTATCCAAGATAAGATTCCATTGCATATCGAGTTTAAATCTTATTTGTTATATGAGTTATACAATAAGTCCCTTCGAGAGAATAAAGGTCCTTTCTACTCCTTTGAAAAGGGTTTCGAAGGGACTCATTGTATGTATTTGTTAGGAGGACTCCTTCGAAAGGTGCTTGGATACTCTAAAACAAATAACTCCTTTCGAGGGAACCTTCACCATGACAGAAGAACCTGTGCTTTCGAAAGGGTTCTTCCTTTAAAGGTGAAATGACCCTTTCGATTCATTTAAAAAGGGTTTCGAATGAGTTGTTTCTTTCTTAAACTTTGCTTCGAAATGTTGATTAGATTTCTTATTAACAACTAACAACTTCGAAGGGGCGCCTTTCGAAGACACATAATCCATATCGATTCATTTGAAAGGAGTTTCGAAGGGGTTGGTCGTTCTTTAAGTTTGGCTTTGAGGTGTTAACAAAATTTCTTATTAACAATACCAATCATGCTTGGTAACTTTTATTGTATGCGAACTCTAGCAAGGGTAAGTGTTGCTCCCAAGGTTCTCCAAAATCCATGTTGTAAGCTCTCAACAAATCTACAAGAATTCTGTTCACCCTTTCTGTCTGACCGTCGATCTGTCGATGATAAGCGGTGCTAAGATTCAAAGTCGTTCCTAAAGCAGATTGTAAACCCCTCCAAAATTCACTAGTGAATAAGGGGTCCCTATCACTAACAATGCTGATCGGAACTCCATGCAGTCACATTAATTCCTTGACATAAATCTATGCTAGAGATGTTGCGGTCCTATTACTCTTAACGGGAATAAAGTGGGTGATCCTAGTGAGCCTCTCCACTATAACCCAAATAGCTTCATTGTCTCTTTGACTTCGAGGTAGCTCATCTACAAAGTCCATAGATATATGTTCCCGCTTCCAAATTGGCACCTCTAATGGTAACAGCAGTCCTCCAGGCTTCCCTTGCTCTGCCTTACTCTTTTGGCATGTTAAACACCTAAAGACATACTCCGCAACTCTTCTCTTTATCCTAGGCAATAGAAAATCATTTTCATATCCCTATACATTTTATCTCCTTTGGGGTGAATAGTCATCTTAGAATGGTGACACTCAGCTAGAACTTACTCCAAAACATCTTCTAATTAGGGACACATAAGCATCCATCTCTTTTCAACCATCTGCTTGTGCCTATTACATATCTAATGACATGGGGGAATGTTCTCCTGTACTTAGCTTATCAAAAATTTCTGCTTGTGCCATATCTTCCTTCTGTCTTTACCCGATGCGATCCATTAATGCTGGTCTAACCTCCATTGCTGCCAAATATCCTTGAGTGAGTACTATTGATGGTTGGAAATTAAAATTCGAGAGGAACTCCAATTGCCTCCGCTTATATATAGCACTAAGGGTGTCGGCAACGACATTCACTTTTCCAGGAGTATATTGAATCTCAAAGTCATATGATGCTATAAACTCCATCCATCTTTTCTATCTAAGATAAAGTCACTTTGGGAAAAAAGGTATCTAAGAGATTTGTGGTCAGTGAATAATTCCAACCTATCTTCCAAAAGATAGTGCCTCCATATCTTCAAATAAAAAACAATAGCTGCCAATTCTAAATCATGAATAAGATACCTTTTCTCATGGCCTTTCAGTTGTCTACTGGCATACGCTACTACCTTCCCTTATTGCGTGAGGATAGCTCCTAGCCCTGTCCAATAAGCATCAGTGTATATAGTGGAAGGCTTCGATCCATCGAGGATTGTTAGTACGGGTGCGCTAGTTAGTAGCCCCATTAATGTCTCAAAAGAATTCACACATCTTTCATCTTATGCAAAGGCTAAGTTCTTCTTAGTTAGGCGAGTTAATGGTACCGCTATCTTGCGAAGTCTTTAGTATCCCCCCAAACCAAGAAAACTCCTAACTTCTCGAAATCTTCCAATCTTGAATAGCTTTAACCTTAGTAGGATCAACATACAAACCCTTCTCAGAAATAATATGACCTATAAATTTCACCTCCTTTCACCAAAAATGGCACTTGGACAATTTGGTTTTTATTTGGTGTCTTCTCAAGGTTTCTATTAGTTGTTTCTCATGCTCACCTTATTTTTGGAGAACACTAGAATGCCATATACAAACACTACAACAAACTTGTTTACCTTCCCTTTAAAAATTCTACTCATCAAATCCACAATGCTAAGAGAGGGCGTTTGTCAAACCAAAATGCATCACCTACCATTCATATAGTCCATCAAGTGTGCAAAACGCAGTCCTTGCCTTACTATCTTCAGCTACCCTCAACCGATGAAATTCGGTGGCCAAGTCTAATTAGGAAAAGACTTTTGCACCAACGAGCTGATCGAACAAATCATATATCCTAGGTAGAGCATACATATTCTTCTTTGTTAACTTGTTCAGCTCTTGGTAATCGACGTATAGACTTAATAAACCGTCTACCTTAGTAGCAAAAACAACCGGTACTCCCCATTCTGAAATAATACAGTAAACACACCCTTTCTGCAAAAGCTCTGAAATTTGCTTGTCCATCTCTCGCCTTTCTTTAGGAGCCATATACCTCAATGGCAGTGTGATAGGTCTAGCATCCTTCTCTAAATCAATTCTGAACTCGATCTCTCGACGGGGTGGAAGACCGGAGACTTCTTCAAAAACCAATTGTGCACAGCTATTGCTTTACGGTGGTATAAAACCACTCACACGTTCTACTTTCCTTGCACTGAGCTAGGAATTACACCGCTTGATTTCTCTATACTTACAGGCATTAGCATTGGAGTGGCCGCTTTTCCATCGCTTCCATACGATGATACTCGATGGCTTGATCTGGTACTTGTTCATGATCTTCTACAATACTTTGATGCTTCCGCTGCATCATATCAGGCCAAAGGCGCAATTAGAGTCAGCGCTATTCGTGCTACCATGGACATCATACTCAGTCATTACTCTCCTAATGATGATCTGGAGCTTGCGAGATTATTTATTCTATACCTCATGGGTAACTTGTTTTTTAGCACCTCGAGCAGTAGTTTAGCGGTCAGGTTTATTGAGGTTGCATCTCATTTGGATTTCAGTGGTGCTGTTTTATATGACTGAGGTATGCCTATTCTTGCGTACTTGTACAGATGTCTCGATGTACAGTGCACCATTATGGATGCACAGGTTTCATTGTTTGGCTTATAGGAGTTACTATAGTACTGGTATTTTGAGTATTTCAGGAATTTTCATTTCGTCACTTTGACTTCAGACGCGTCTACTTTTTTCCCTCGTTTGTCATTTTGGTGTGCGGACAACACGGAGCCCAGGGATAATGAATCCTGTCGTGTTTATTCGGTTTCCCACAACCAAATCGATTTTAGGATGTATAGACATTAGATTATATGGCATCCATTTCATGATAGTGTATCGATCGACCTTGATTTTATAGAGATTGCTAGGATGCTTGTCGGGCGGAGATTTCCACTCTTATCTTATCCCTTGATGTTTGGTGCATATTGGTATCTTGGTGAGAGGTGTTGGAGACAGTTGTATGACTTTGATGCTATTCCCGATGATCCACACCCTCATACCTATTGCTGTATGATTTATCCTTCAGAGTAGCTAGACCTGGCGAGAGCAGGAGGTTGGTGGCTGGTCGAGACCTTTGTTATTACTAGTCCATCATACGTTGACTTCTGACGTAGATTTTATAGTGGGTCCGGTGATACCATTACCCATGCAGCAGCAGTAGATTTAGTCGGTCCATCTGCTATATGCCACGGCATGCATCCCCCGGTTGTCGAGGATCTTATCCAGCCCAGTAAGGTGTACCATACACCCAATCATGTGTCGGCTGCTTCTCACTTCGGATGGACCATGGCAGTTCCTACTATTGGACTAGGCTGTTATGTTGATGTGTTTCATCCTCCAGCCCACGATCAGTACCCGAATCCGACCCAGATATCTTACGCTGATCTATATGATATGCAAATGAGGATCAGACATACAGGATATGTAGTGCATAGACGTAGCCTAGACTACTATGATAGCGAGCTACGTCGGCAGGCAGAGGCAACATTACGACTGCAGGAACAGCTGGAGGACGAGCATAAGAGATTTGCTAGCAAGCAGATGTACTACGAGCATTTAGCTGGCCTGAGCGGTGGTGGAGATGATGATGATGAGGCACGTCGTCGTCGTAATACACGTCCACGTACGGATGGGTAATCTTATTTATTGTATTTCATTTGTGTTTCTATGTTGTTTGTGTTCTTATTCTTTTGTTCTGATGTATGATATATCTATTGTATTCGGTTTATGTATCGATGTCGTTATCATTTATGTTGTTGTGTCGTTGGTGTTATTATTCATGTGCTGTGATGTATGATATATCTATTGTATTCAGTTTATGCATCGATGTCATTATTTTTCATGTTTCCGTGTTGTTGGCAACTATACAGATATTTTTCCAAAAGCATAGATTATCATAACCTAATAGTACAGACAGTTACAATCATTGGAAACAAACATACCACTTCCTTATCTACAGCTAACTTGAAGATTGAGGTAACATAAATTCCAACTAACTAGTGGTACACCATTTACTACGAAAATACAGATTAAAATCTCCCACAGTTACAAAAGAACCTACATAATTTACAACAGAGATTCAAAACAACTAGTATAGGTAAGATGAATGAGAATAAGGTTTGGATATTTCCCTTGCTCTCTTCTTCTTATAATTACCAGTTTGGCATTTTCCGCTTCACTTCTATATATACATATACCAGTTTACTTCTTCACAATCATATACTCCTTCTTCACTTCTATCTACATTTTCCTCACATTCATTTACACCTCACACTGATGCCATCCTGGCCTTCTTCTATTGACTCTGATATAAGAGGCTACGTGCCTTCGGAAAGTCCATGCACCGATGAGGATTGGCTTATCGAGTATCAAGAGCAGCACTATGAGGACATCCACCGTGAGTTCCCAGATCTTAGCCAACTAAGACTCCAGGAGGACGTTCAAGCTCCATATGAACAATAGGTTGTACAACATCCATATGAACAAGAGATAAGACTTCCAACAAACACACAAGAATGCTGGGAAGTCCGTAATGAACGGATTCAGATGGAGCAGGAAGTTAACTCTCCTCCATTACTATATTGTTTTTGCGGAGCATCAGTTACATATTCCGTCATGCGAAGCGAAAATGTCATTGGACGACGTCATTATAGATTCCATAACTTTCCAATTGGTTGTGGTTTATGGGAATAGATTGATGATCCATTCCCTTGTCAAGCAGTGGAATATGCAAACGAACTAGAACAAGAACTAGTCGTGCTTCGTAACAGGCTGAGTGCACTAGAATTTCAGCGTGGTGGTGGGCATAACTAACATGTTGAAGTATGTAGTATGTTGAAGTATGTCGTATATTGTGGTATGTTCGAGTCTGTCGTATGTTGAAGTATGTTTTTTGTTGTATGTTTAAGTATGTTGTGGTATGTTGTAGCATGTTGAAGTATGTCATATGTTGTGGTATGTTCGAGTCTGTCGTATGTTTAAGTATGTCTTTTGTTGTATGTTTAAGTATGTTGTGGCGTGTTGTAGTATGTGGAAGTATGTCGTATGTTATGGTATGTTTAAGTACATAGTTTAGTCTCAAAATTACATCGAACATACACACCTCATATTACTACAGGTGGACATGCATTAAACTAATACAACTCATAGAATACAATTTACCCAAACTAATACACATGGACATAAACCGGCCTAAGACACTTGGACAAACACATGGACATACATCGTACGTTGACATGGTACTCACTCAAATTGTATAATATAATTCACCCACAAATCGTATGCAGCATGACCAACAAAATGTGTTTGATGATCCATAAAATACAGGGAGCCAAAAGTTGATCGGGTCATTTGAAAAACATTATCATGTTCTACCTCGGTTATAATTCTTTGATACCTCCTGCAAGCACTAGTAAATGTAACAAATGTACTTCTAGTACCTAAATTTCATCTTCTCAGCCTACATTCTAGATGGTTGTGTAAGCTTTGTTGACGGTGGCCCAAAACTCTTCATCGACCTCCTCTTTCATGTGTCTTGTATCAACCTGTATATATGCTTTAATCAACACCAAATAATCATGGGGAGTCCATGTCTGATTTGCTATTTGGAATCCTATGAACCTCTCATGCCAATACTTAGTGTATAAATAGTAATCATGGGGATTGCAATTGTATCGATGTGGAGCTAACCGAAACCAATCAATGACCTCTGCAAACATACACTGTAGCCATTATTGCCTTGTCATTTCCAACACTGTAGCTACACCGTGGATCCGTAACTCAATCAACGACCTCTGCAAACGTACACTATAGCCATCATTGTCACGTCCTTCTCAACACTGTAGCTACACTGTGCATCCATAACTCAATCAATGACCTCTGCAAACGTATGCTATAACCATTATTGTCATGCTATTTCCAACACTATAGCTACACTATGCATCCGTAACTCAATCAATGACTTCTGCAAACGTACGCTGTAGCAATTATTGCCTTGTCATTTCCAACACTGTAGCTACACTATAGCCATTATGGCCTCTGCAAACGTACACTGCAGCTTTATCAAGTACTACCGACGTGGAGCAAACCATAACCATTCAACATTGTGTGATTCATTGTCTTTTGTATTCCATATCCTTTTACCTCCTACACTATATATACTTGCATTCCGATCCACTTCAACACAAAATTGCAAAAAAACTAAAACAAACCAATAAATCAAATTACTTACTACTCAACAACCATGGATCCTAACCTATACTACCAGTACAAACAAAACATGAACCAAAGCTACGATAATGAATAAGAAATAGACGATGAAATGGCAGAGTTTCAAATTCAACAAGCATCAGTAGGATATTCTTACTATGAAGGAAGTACGAGCAACCATCGTGGTAGTATACCCGGACAGATTGACAGACGATATAAGAGGGACTATACGGATGGACATGAAAGGCACATGAAGGACTACTTCATTGACAATCCAACCTACGATATAAATTTGTTCTGCCGTCGATTTCGGATGGGCCCAGATGTTTTCTTTAAAATTTATCTCAAACTTCATGAAAACAACCCATATTTCACTTATAGGTTAAATGGAGCACTAGAACCTAGGCATTCTCCCCACATCAAAATCTCGGCTGTTTTACGTATGTTAAGCTATGGAATAGCTGGTGATCAGATTGATGAATATTTTAGAATTGCATCATTAACAGGAATAGAGTGCATGAATGAATTTTGTAAAACAGTGATCGAACAGTTTGGCGAGGAATACTTACGAACGCTAGGACCGAATGATGTAAACAGAATACTAGCCAGAGGAGAAGCTAGAGGTTTTCCAAGTATGCTTGGAAATTTGGATTGCATGCATTGGGAATGAAAAAACTGTCCAACAAGTTGGAAAGGAATGTTCACAAGACACAAAAAGGTGCCAACAATGATCCTAGAAGCGGTTGCGACCGATGATTTATGGGTTTGGCATGCTTTCTTTATAGTACCAGGTTCGTTAAATGACATAAATAATTTAGAATAGGCATACCTATTCTCTGAACTGTCTAATGGACTTTCAGCGGACCTTACATATAAAGTTGGTAATGTCGAGCATCAAACTGGATATTACCTAGTCGATGGAATTTAGCCAAAGTGGAAACTTTAATGCAAGGCTTTAGGATTCCAACAAATGACAAAGAGAGCTATTTCAATGAAAAAGTGGCAAGCTATATGTTGGGTCGGTTTTCTGACAAGCAAGGAAAGAAGACAGGAAAGGTAGACAATGGTATAGGAAACAGAATTACCGGACCAGATGCTTGGTTCGACATTTGCCAAAATGCCGAACCAAACAAATGGACCGGCATGCCGACCAGATATTTGGTCCGGCATCCTATGGTATACCGGACCAAATATCTGGTCTGGTATCCTTAGAGATGCCGAACCAAACATTTGGTCTGGCATTCTCTGATATGCCGGACCAAGTATTTGGTCCGGCACAACACATCAATTGCCGGACCAAACTTTTGGTCTGGTATGAAAAACATGTCGAATCAAATGTCTGGACCAGTAAGTAAGAATCTCCGAACCAAAGCAAAATGCCGATCCAACTGTCCCTGACCCAAATGCCGAACAAAACTCGGGAAGCTATAACTCCTCCTCCACACTTCACAACTCCACTCTATTAATATCGGAGCTTCTTAACAACAATGGGGAGAGGTTTTTGGAGAAAAAGAGAAAACTCTACTGAAAATCCATCACTTTGGCTACTTAAAGTTTCTACTCTTTCCGAATATATTTTGTACTTGTAATCAAATCAAAGAGAGAGTAATAAGATGGAAAGTGGATGTAGGCACATTCGAGCTGAACCACTATAAAAACTCTACGTTATTTACTTTCCTTATTTTCTTTCCAAACTTTTGACTTGTGAACTGTCTTTGCACTTGCTGAAATTCATTCCATTACATGTTGGAACATTTAAAAACCCCAAATCAATCAAATCAAACGAAACTTAACTAAAAAACAGATTTAGAGGTGTTTGTCCAACTTTTGAGCAAACACTATAGAAAGGACATCATACGTACGTTCGCTATCTTACAAGCAAGGTTTCAGATTTTACGAAATCCGGCTCGATTTCATGATGCAAGAGTTCTATCTGAAATTATGCATGCTTGTATAATAATTCATAATATGATTGTAGAGTCCGAAAGAGGTGGGTATAAAAACCAAAGGACTACTTACCCGGACATGTTTAAGGGTTCTAACAAAAGACCTAAGAGAAACATTAATTCAATGGAGGAATATGTTGTCGTGGTATAACATATTGAAGATCAAGCTGCACACCTTCAATTGTGTGACCAGTTAGTGGACCATTTGTGGGCACATAGAGGAAGGAATAGTGGGAATCCATAGTCATGCTTATAGCAGCTGTTTATGGAATTGTTGATGAAGTTGTATGTTTTCTAGTGTGTTTACTGTATTATGTTTTAAGGTTTGTATGTTGACCATTTTGTAATATTATTATGGAACTTGTTTAATAAAATGTTGTACGACCTTAGTTCAAAATACAAAGTGGTATAATAATATTATAACAAGTACAACACAAATACACACATAAACCAAACGATGCATAGAGATACTACAAAGATACAACACAAATACACACCTAAAACAGACGACACAAAGTAACACCAACAAAGTACAATGCAACCGCACATCTAAAATCCATCCATATACGTGCCGCTTCCGCTTCCACTATCTCTAACTTTCTTATAAGTTTCCAACTTCTTGGTTACTAGTTCTTGCTGTAAAGGAGAAAGCCTACTGAAATTACAAGTCATTAGTTTGATATAGTTCTTCTCTCGCATCAAAGCTTTCTTCTCCTCATGGGCTCGTCTTTTGAACTCTCGATCTTCCATGATAGCCTTCTGAAACTCCATTTCATTGCGAGTTCTTTGTGCTGAAAAGTTGGCTCTATGCTCTCTTGTTTCTCTAACAGACTTCTCTAAAGTTCCTACAAATCTTGAAAATTCCGCACTGCGCTGCTCTAACTGAATTGACTTATTTCTACCAAGAGGACGTCCGTCAATGTTTCCAAATAGTGGAGATATTTCCTGAGAACTTGGATCACTTCCTAGACTTGAATAAGAGTAGTTCATTCTTCTGCCTTTATTTTGTTGCTCGAACATGAAGTTGTTAGGATTCTTTCATTTCGGTAAACTGGAGAGAAGCTCAAAGCACTCTTGGAATTTGAATGGTTGACCATATTACAGCTGATAAGCCCTATGCGATTCTTCAATCTGTAGAACAAATCCAAAAGTGTATGAATATACAAAACTAGTCAAACACATTGTCATTTCAAAGAAATGTAAAACAATATTTTATTTACAATGTCATAAGGAGTGGCACCGCTTTACTGTCTAGTCTGAAATTTGATAAGTATTGTCAAATAGTTTTGGCATGCGGAGTTCATAACTCAATATCCTCCTCTGAGCGATCCCCATGTGCTCTTCAACGGTTCCAAGGTGTTGTAAAAATCCGCAACTCTTTCCCAAAATTTATGGTCTTTCATATTATTGCAAGAAATATTATCTTATGAAATGCGTATCAATGATTTAGCAAGTGAAATATATTGTTCAGAAGTAAACTTAACTTGCTTTTTTCTGCCGTCAACTGCTACTCCTTCCTCTTCGACATTTTCCACATCAATATCTTATATGCCAACGTCTGTCTCCGCTGCAACTGAATCTCTACGCCGTTTGTCAAAAATGCCACTTAAGGATTTCCACTTCTTCTTGTTATATTCCGGGCTCGGGGACGCAAGCATCTCTGCAGCTGCTTCTTCATTGCATTCTTTCGTATTTATTGCATCGTCTTCTTGGTTTTCGTCTTCTTCCTTCTCCTCCTCCTCCGAACTACTAATGGTTTCTACATTAGCAGGAGCCTTGCGTGCATAAGAATATTGTCTTTGGAGATTTTGCATTGCTTCACGGTCACGAATCTCTGGCTGTTGCGCATTAAGATGATGATGTTGTAGTTGATCATTTTGCATCATCAAAGACATGTACGACAAATGATCGTCGTATGCGCCTAAAAGAGGACGTTGTTCGTAATATGATTGCGGAGCAGTAGATTGAATGGGAGTAAAGTTAGGAGGAGCGAACGGTTAGTAAGGTTGGCTATAAGAGAAGTTCGAATACGGCGAATAGCCGTACTCATGTGATGGACGAAGTGTTTGCTGTTAGTGTGGCGGGCGTTGATTGGAAAATCCGGTGGAAGAGTATGTGGATATGAGTTTCTTGCTAACAACTTTTTTGGTGGAACGTTTGGATGAAGAAAACATTTTCAGAATTAGAGGAGGAAGAAGTGAAGATGAGGTGGTGTGAAATGAGGAGAAGGGTGGTGGAATATATATGGGGATAAAGTGAAACGCTGAAACATAGCCGTTGGGTGGACAATGGCTATGTTTTGTAACCGCGAAGACTTCGCTCTTATAATCTTATATAACGGCGAAGACTCCGCCGTTATACTCACTAGCCTTTGCCCAGTTCACTAACCACAAGATCAGTTCAAACTAGCTACCGAGAAGTAAACAAGCCACACTTGGTTGTTCCGTGGCATATTTAGCAACTGAACAAGTCATTGTTGGTTATTTCCTGAGTGAAGATTCTGGAATCCTTTGTAAAGACTGTTTGCTGTTTCGTGTTTGTATATCTTTCGGTTCACTATTCCGTTATCTCGGATGTATAAATAAAAGTCTTTCGAAGAACAAAAATGCTACAAGGCCAGGCTTTTTGGTCAGGGAATTTGACAAAAAACAATCCAATGACCCTCCTGAATTCAACAAGTTAAATCCAATGGCTATATCAATTCCCTAACTTCCCGGGCCCCTCTATTTTCGGGCTCTCTAGCACAGCCGTTCGAAGAATCATAAATCCTTGTTTTTCTGTTCTTTTTTCCTGCAATCCAAGGAAGACAAGAAAAATATAGGATTAGTTGTTTCACAAAATAAGTAGTAAACAGATAAGCAAGAAAAAAAGCCATTCCAACCACGTAGTTGAAAACGGAGAGTTGGATGAATGTATGCTTGATTGAGAAAATGGCCACGATTTTGTTGTTAATTATACTTCTAGTATGCAAGTTTGCATCATGCAAATTAAATAACTTTAGGATAGCTTGCGCATAAGCAAAGGAAGGAACCCTTATGATGTTGAGTTGAGCATCATAAATGAGTTGAGCATCATAAATGAGTTGAGCACCGGCATTTGCACCACAGTGATAATGGAGAGATGGGTGAAGCCTTATGATGTTCAGGGTGAGGGGAGCTTAAGGAAACCCTTTGTTCAGATGCTTAAGGAAACCCTTAGTTCATCAACCATTGTCACCAGCTGCGTAAATTGAGCTGTGGTATTTGCACTACAACGGAAATGGTGAAATGGGTGATATCTTTGGATGTTTGGGTGGAGGCTCCAGGTACCAAGGACACTCTTAGAGCTTAGATAGACTGTAAATAGATGACTTCGTCTAAATCGGCGTGAGCTGATCATTTATTTTTTCATATGCTACAAACTTTGTTATAAGATTAATTTTAATACTCAAATCTTAATTCTAATCTCAGCCATTTTGTGTATTAAAATATTATTGTTAGATGCAAATGTTGAAATTAATAAATCATTAGCATTGGTTCTGTACTGTTTATATATTACACGTGCATGTTGTCATATATTGTTTGAAATATTGATATCTCTCCATATATGCTATAAACCTTAATATTTTCATAAAATTGCACTAGAGATGTGTACAGTTATTGATTATTAAAGCCCAAGTTGCAAGAGTACACAAAATTCAAATTTAGTAGTTGCTGATGTTATTGCAAAATGTGACGTCTTTGCAGAAAGAGAGAACTTTGCTTGTATATACCTCCGAATGAGAGTTGGGAAGTTAACCTACCTGCTGAAGAGTACCCCTTATTAGTTTCCTGAGCCATCATTAGGTATCAATTTTGCTCGAGATGGCATGGATGAGAAAGATTGGTCATCACTGTTGCTATTCACATCCGTTGCTTTTTTTATTGGTGCTCGTTTTGGCTTGGACGATGATTCCCGGTATTGATGGATTTTTATGTACATATGCATTTATATGTAAAAAGAAAAGGAAAAAAAGAAAGAAAAAATAAATCTGTGTTATAAAATAGTGAATTAGCTATGTTCTAACATAATTTTTTCCAATTATACCACTATGTTACTTGAATTTCAAAATATGACGAACAAGCAAAAAAAATTTATAACATGCTAACATAGATTCATATCTCTTATACATCTTGACACGTGTAAAGCATGTGCATACAAATTTAAATGTCAATATTACAAAATAAAATATAATTTTAAATGAGAAACATTTTATGATTTTAGTATTTTAGTTTTTATTGGATATGAATACAATGTCAAATGAGAATGAATGAAAATAAAGTTCCACCAAGGCGAACTATTTGCTTTGTATAGTCAGATGGATATGATATACACAACGCTGAAGGCATTCTTGTTCGTATTGGCATATTTGTTCATAGTAGATCTTATACCGTAAGTTTTACTAAGTAATTATATGCATTATCGTATGTGCATACAATATGGAAAAAAAAACTTATTCATAATATTTTAAGGACAATGCTTCTTGGGAACAATGAACAGTCCATATCTACGATATTGTCTTATGAACTTTAGACTACAGTATGAGTGCCGAACGAATATCTCCCACTTCAATGCAGGATGACTTCTTTCTTTCTTTTCTTTCTTTATTTTTATTTTTTTATTATTTTTAACTTTTAAATGGTAAAAATTATGGCCCAAGGCCTACAACCCGCAAACATAGGAGTAAAGCTACAAAACTTGCCCGCTTACAAAAGCTCACGAGCTTATTATATATCAACTCTAGCCGCAATTATTATCTTATTACTATTCTTAGAAACAAACCCTAAAAAAATAGGGTAGTTTCGATTTGGTATTATTCTCGATTTATGTTAAAAATTCTTCGATAAATCTAATCTTCTTCCAGCATCAATGCATGATGTTCATATCAGTGTTTACAAAGAAAGGAGAAGCTTTTATGTCGAGCTAGTACGCACTTGTCCGTTGACCTACTATTTCAAGGTCATTGTCATTGCGCTTCAAAGTTAGGCTTCGAATACGAATGTAGTAAAGTATATAGCTCAAGCAATACCGAAGGGTTTAGATCACTCAAACTCAAACATGCATGCCACATGGTGCCCATCCAAGCTATGACAACTCTACTCAAATACAACTCTCGTGTCAACCCGCACCTCCGGACACACCGATTCAAAGTCTAAAATTTACTTTCTAACAAGCGTTGTGTCAAGAAGTGCGAGTCATCGGGGTTTCAGAACATAACATAATACAGAGACTAATATAAGATTCAAAAATTCAACACTTTCAGATCTCACGGTAGATGGAAATAAAATATAAATATTAAAAATAAGTATATCGGGTAATAGTCTCAATAATATGTAGTCCATACAATAACCGACATAATAAAGTTCCTAAATAACAACATGATGTCTGACTAATAATATAATATAATAAATAGCACACGAAGAGAGTAGCTGTAAATAATATAATCCGGTCGTCTAGTTTCCTCCTTCACGCGCTATGTCTGGATCAAATCACATGTTGGTATGTCCTTCTATAGTCGGTATAAAAAGGGAAAAAAGGAGTGGATTAGACAAAGTCCGAAGAATAACTTGTATTACTAGTGTATGGTGTTCATAAACAATTAACTTCATCTATATTCTACATAATTTAGGATGTCTACTTGTGTTCGTGTATTTACTTATACATGATGGTTATTTACAAATCGAGAGTATAATTATAATTACACTTATACACATAAACAACTTGCAAAGGTTTCCAACCGAGGGTTGAACAACTAATATCTAACAACTCTAGGTCAATTCCTAGTACATGATTTCGATAAATAATTTCCTAACCAGCATTGAGTTAACATTCACAATGAAGAACGACGTATCGCACTTACACACTGAGCGAACATCGCAATACCTGGGCTCACGTCGAGCATACTGCATCGACGATTTATGGCTTACCTAAGCATTCATGTCACATTCTCAATGTTAAATGTGTTCTATGCTCTTTATCATTCAACCTAAAGCTAAATAAATCACTATTGTGATGCCCTTGTAGGTCCAGCCGTTGTCCAGCCGTATAACCCTACCATTGCGGATGCTTCCGTCTCCCTTTCTCGATTCCTACATGTTTAGCATGTGACCTTCACTATAAGAATAAGGGCAATTTTCGACGGCTCGCAGCCGTCGGCGACCATCGTGAGCCGTCGGAAATGTCGTTGGATTATGGACCACACATTTCGCCCACTTCCGACGGCTTCGACGAAGGGATTGCGACGGCTGTTCCGACGGCGCTTCCAACGGCCTTTCCGACAGTAGAGGCGACCACGTGGCATGGAAATTTTCAATTAAGTCATCGCAAGCCGTCACAATTTTTGACTAGATAACCGTCGCACGCTGTCGAAAATATTGGCCAATAGTCCACTGGAAGCTATCGGAAGTCGTTGAAAATTTGGGTAAATTTTTTTTTCTACAGCATAGCATCTCTTCCATACCAATATATAACACAACTCATCAAAATCAATATATAAGTCGGATATATAAGCTGAAATCAATATCAATATCAATATAAAACTCAAACATCATCATATCAAACGCAAACATATTCAATCAATACAAAACAAACCTTCCATCATTAGTTTCACCCATCCAACTCCAATATTTACATCCAACACCAATGTACAATATATACATCCAACATTCAACATCAAACTCCACATATCAACTCCACAAATCAACCACTAAATCAACCATACAAAGCAATGTCAAACACCACATGTCCATAAATTAACCTCACCATCACTCAATGTTTATATACACCAGTTTAAAAAAAAGCTGCAAATCGTACCTCAAGACCCATCATCGACTCCGGAACCATCGGACGAAGAGAATGCTCCATGACGCTCTGCATACTCGGCAAAACGCTGGTTGAGTTGCTCCATTTGCACTTCTCGGAGGCGGTCTTTCTCCTGCAGTTGTGCAATCTACTGTCGAAGCTCATTTATCTCTGCGTTGTCCTGAGCCCATCGGTAAGCCGTTTGTGATGTCCGAGCCTACAAAACATGTCAAAATATATTTAAGTTATTACGTAAATTTTATAAAAGTTAAGAAAATTTTACAACGTGGTTATTTTTTATAAATTACCGATTGATTGTCGTAGCCGTAGCGCCTTTTTCTCTGGGTTGGGTTCATAATAGAGTCAAAGATCGCGTCCTCCTTGACGGTGGTCAACTGCTCCCGTCCGAAATTCTCAAGCATCTGCGCACGTGCCTGCATAAATTTTTCCTGCAACGCAAAATTAAATAATATTACATGACATTATTATAATATTTTATAACTAATTAATTAAAATTATCGTTATTAATAACTTATAACTTAAAATATACTTAAATGTGCGGCGTATGCTCTATCATCCTCATGCCAGACATACGACACTGATCCCTCATTTTTTGTCTACCTAACGGCATGGGTATGCTTAAACACGTCCATATACGAGACGGGACCCCCACGTGCTCTTTCCTGCAATAATTGATGTATATTATTGTTGTTCGTACAAATTTATACTAAAAATTATAATAACTATTTGTAATTGAAATTAATTAATCTATCAGGTCCTCGCGATGGTGCTGGAATAATTTTGAGTCACCACGGTGCGTGACTGGCTTTTTTGCCTGTTCGCAGAGTTCCTATCCAACTCCGCCTGCAAATTAAAAATTAAGATTATATTTTACAGGTATAAATTATGTATTCTGTACTGAATAAATTATGGGTATATCTGATAGACTTACCTTGAATTCGTCGCTACCCCACCATGCGACCCAAGCATCCCAGATGCTGGCGCCCATCCATTGTAGCTTCTTCCCAGATTTTCTTATGATAGACATCGTGTCCCTATAATTCTTTGCCACTTTTGAGTTTCAGTGGCGATGGCAAAGAGATATGTCCTCCTCTTGTAAGTCTACTGCCTCCTGTATATATGTTGAAAAAATATAAGTTATACATTTATAATTAGTCAGTAAATTGTAAAGTGATTATATATAATGGTATATAATTTTACACTTACTAGGAAATCCTGCCATATGCTCTCCCGTACATGGTCCGGGATCCTGCTCCACTTCGGCCATCATGTAGTCATACGGCTCATGTATGCCTGCTTCGATATGTTGAGCACAATGTTAGAAGGCTCAAGCTCAAACCTTGTGCATTAAATATGATACAGACAAATCATAACTAATATATCATACAAAATATTTACAATGCTGAAGTAAATTTAATACTTACGAGCCATCAGCTTTCGGTAGCAATTTAACTACAATCGCGGCGCCCCCTACGAAGGGCCGCTGCCATCACCACCACTACGACCTGTCCCTCTCTGCGACCCAGAGGGGGAACCAGACTGTGAATAACTCCGCCGCCTAAAGAAGGACATTTGTAATACCTATCACATACATATTATTTTATTATGGTAGAATATATCATTCAATTATGAGTAAACACATCAAGATTTAACATCAATAATCGCATGTAACATACAAAAAAAGTGTAACATCAATACTCCCGTAAATTGCCTTTTTTCAACATGTATACTATTAAATTAGTCCTCATCGTTTTCTGATCCAGACTCTGTCTCGTACTCTATATTGTTTTCCTCTATGGTCTCAAATGCTTCTACTAATACATTTGATTCATCATTTAGAGGTCCTAAATCGGTTTGATCATCTGTTATTGCAAATTCACCATTTTCCTCGATATCCGCTTGGTACGCTTGTTCGTCCGGAATATTCTTTCCATCAAACATAAATCTTGCCTTCGTTTTAAAAATTACCGACCAATCTATTTTATCTCTTTTTATAGATGGATAAGAGCATAATAAACTTGTAGGGCCTGTTTTGCTGGTATAAACGGATCGTACTTATGATAACGTGATGTATGCTTTATTTCGATAATATTATATTTTTGGTGCACGTTGATTCCAGAACCTGGAACATTACTGAACCAGTTGCATTTAAACAAATAAACTTCTTCCGCAGGTCTGGTGAAATATGTTAATTGAAAAACCTGAGTTAACACGCCGTAAAAATCATCTATGTGATCATTTGGATTATCACTACCTTTAACATATACACCGGTATTGTTAGTTAATTTTTCAGCCCCATATTCTTTGGTGTTGAATTTGTATCCAGTGACAAAGAACATTGGATTTGTCTTGACTTTTCTTTTTGGTCCCATCGCAAGATGTTCCAACCCTTCGTCGACCACATAATCTATCGGATCATATACGTGGTTCGAAACCGAGTAACAAAATTTTTGCTGATATCCCCGCTTGGATGCTGTGATTCATAAATACTGCATATACTTGCATTATAATTAATACACACATGTATTATTCAAGTAAATAATTTTAGATGTGTTATTCATTAGTACCTAACAAATGGCGCAACTTCTGCACAGTTAAGAAGAACATATGTGTGAACTACATGGTAATCTCTGTCGTCTAACCATATTTTCACACATTTTCCAACAGGTTGTCCCTGCTGTTTAAAAATAGATAACATTGATTCAGAAGAATCTTGTTCAATGCCCCCATCATTTCGCGTAGCACTTTCAAAAGATAAGTTCACATGGTCACTGAAATAAGGAGAGAAAAAGAACGAAGCTTCTTCTTCGATATATAATTTGCATATCGAGCCTTCAACTCGTGCATTTTGTCTCATTTTTTTCTTTAGGTGATTTAAGTACTTGTTAAGAATAGTTATAATTAAATTTTATTACATGTGGTTAAACTAAAATTTAACAACTCAATATTAATACCTTTCAAATGGATACATCCATCCATATTGCACATGACCTCGAAGACGTGCTTCAAACGGAAGATGGACAGGTAAATACTCCATTACATTAAAGAAACCAGGAGGAAATATTTTCTCCAATTTGCAGAGCAGTATAGTAATTTTTTCCTCAAGTTTATGTAGATGATCAACTTTTAAGGTAGTTGAACAAAGCTCCTTATAAAACAAACTAAGTTCTGTTACAACCGTCCAAACTTTTCTGGGCAACAATTCTATGAAAACGACGGGTAACAAATGTTCCGCTATTACATGACAATCATGACTTTTCATCCCACTCAGTTTATCGTTCTTATAGTCGACGCATTTACGAAGATTAGAGGAAATCCCATCATGAAATCTTAATCCTTCCACCACTTTAATAGTACTTTGACTTGGTTACTGTCTAGCCCGTAGCATGCTTTGGGTTTTTTGTGTCATTTGGCTTCATATGAAGTTCAGGATAATTGCATATTGCTTCTATATCACTTCTTGATTTCAAATCGCCTTTAGCCTTTCCTTTAACATTCAAAACTGTGTTAAATACATTATCGAATACGTTTTTCTCGTTGTGCATCACGTCGATATTATGACGAATTAGGAGATTTTTTCTATAAGGCAACTCCCAAAATATATTTTGTTTGCACCAATTATGAATCGTCGATTTACCTTGAATTTCAATTTTTTCGCCGGTTTCATGTATCTTTGGATAATCCTTTACAAGGTCATAAATATTTTCGCTTGACCAAATCGTTGGTGGTCACAAGGTCTCAACTCTATTGCTTGTAAAGTTTTTTTAATCTTTTCTGAAATGATGACTAATATGGAGAAAACACCAATGGCAGTCAAACCACGAAATTTTCTTCCCATGAGGTAAAGAAAATGCTCGTGTTTCTTCCATGCAATAAGGGCAAGCTAGACGACCAGCCGCACTCCAACCCGATAGCATTGCATACGCAGGAAAATCGCTTATAGTCCACAGTAGAGAAGCGAACGTATGATTTTTTTTGAAATATCGTATCTTTCAACACCTTCATACCATAGTGTTTTCAACTCTTCAATCAACGGTTGTAAATATACGTCGATTCCTTATGTCAGATCATCATGGTCGGGGATGATAATAGTGAGAAACATATACGGAGTTTTCATATACATCCACGAAGGTAAATTGTAAGGTGTAACGATTATAGGCCAAGATGAATATTTTGAACTAAATTGTGAGAACGGTGAAAATCCATCTGTACATAAACCAAGTCTAACATTACGGCTCTCCACTGCGAAAGCGGGGTATGTCTTATCAAATGCTTCTATGCTTCTCCATAAGCTGGGTGTGTTAACGTACCTTCTTTATGTGATCTCACACATTGCGTCATCTCATATGATGCGCGGTTACAAAAGATGCATATAACCTTTGAAGCCTAGGAGTGATGGGTAAATAATGCGTACGCTTGTACAGAACTTTTTTTCCTTTTTTTTCTTGGTTTGTGTCTTTCCTGATTACATATTTTACAATTCCTAAAGCTGATGTCTTCTTTCCAAAACAACATGCAACTATTTAGACATGTATCTAATTTTTGATACGGAAAACCAAAAGCAGAATAAGTTTTTTCACTTCATAATGATTTTTGCACAATAAATTATCGAGTGGCATATGTCGTTTTGCAGCTTGTACTATAGCTGTAAACCCAACTTCTGTGAAGTTATATTTTGATTTCATCGCAATGTATTCTGCAGATACTGATAGTTGAGTACCGCTTGTATAACCATCTCAAAGGGGTTTCTTAGCGGCCTCCAATAAATCATAAAAAAAATTCTCCAATACTTGGTTCTTCTTCGACATTAACATTGTTACCATCAACTTCAACGGTAGGTAACATTGAACGTGTTGCATCTTCAACCGTATCTTCTATGAGATTCGTCGGAACAAGTTCATTATCCACCTCCTCCTCCGAATGTACGGGATTAGGTATTATATGTTCTCCATGACGATCCTACACCAAATAATTCGGTACGAAACCATATTGGCGCAAATGAACTATTACCATATCCGGTATCAAATACTTCAATAGTTTGCACCTACTACATGGACAACGAATTTCTTTGTCATTTCCATTATTACGTAAAGTTAATTAAATAAAGACGTGTACACCATTTTGAAAATGCTCGCTTATTGATCCTCCAATTTCTCTTCTTTATGGTACATCCAGCTCCGATCGATAAAATAATTGACCATTTTTCCTACTTTAAAACATAAAAATGCATTAATCATTTACGTGTTGACATTTTTCCCCCAAATAAATCATACATTTAAATATTCGTAAATATATAATATTATTCTATTTAATTTTATATTCAAACGGATTTACACAAATTATTATATGAATATAATTTACAATTTTTAGGTTATTGTTTTACAATTTGATGGTTGGTCATCCTACTTCCCATTATAAACAATAGTAATTATATTTTGCAAATCATTTTATTTTAAACGCTTCAACAAAATTTCAACAGCAGTTCCCCTTTGTTCCATGTATCGTACACATATGTGTGTACACAAGGAACAAAAAGAAAGTGTTGTCGAAATTTTGTGAACCGTTTAAAATAAAATAATTTGAAAAATATAATTATTACTGTGTTTGCAACTTGTCCAATACATGGACAAATCCGACAAATATTGTATCGGATGAATATAAATGTTCGTTCTATGATAAAAACGAATATCCATACAACGATCATATACAATATTTGTCAGACGGGGCCAAAAACTCTCTAAGGGATTTACAAAAAGTAAAGCGTATTATACAACAATTTTTACAATAATTTATTTACATTCTAAGAAAGGCATAAACTAAATCGTCTTTTTCGTCATCTAGAAAACGCATACACCAAATTCTGAGTATCGACTCTAATCAATCCAAAGTAGCCCTAATGCGCGTATGCACTAATTAATCAACACATATACACTAGTTAACGCACATATGCACTAAACAAATTTTCTCTCTCAACATTTCAATGATAAACAATTATAATAACAACCTAATTAGCATTCAATAGGGTATACCAAACAATCAATGGGGTATTATACAACTATAACAACAAATTAACCCTAATTTAACAAATCAAAATTAATTAGGATTTAGGAATAAAACCTGATTGGAGATTGATGAAGGGGCTAGACTTGTTGAGAGTGGAGAACGATGAAGTTGGAGAAGCTTGGGGTGGCACGACGGCTGGCTGACGACGGGGAGGAGATAGGGTTTTTGTTGAAATTGGGGAAGATTGAAAATGAAGCAGCAGCTCTCGACCGTGAGGCCTGTATGCAAGATAATTTTCAACGGCTAAGGTCGGCCTCTGACGGCATCGTTGTTTCGGCTTTCGACAGCTAGCAACGGCTATTATATATTATTTATGAAAACACCACGAAGTTCGACAACCATCGCTAGCCATCGGAAACTGCCGTTGGAAGCCTCCGTCGCTATTTACTGTTGTTCTAGTAGTGCTGGCATATGCCCAGTAATAATAAGAGTTTCTAATTGTGCTGCTTCTATATGCCTTGTCGAGTTCCACGTTACGTCTGTTGTGAAGTATGAGCCTAGGGAAGTCATTCTATGTAGAATTGATACTGCCCGTTGCACCACCTCCATGCATTTATATGAATTCCTAACGGTCGAGAAAGTGGGAAGGAGTCTCGTTATTCATCCTACTTGGCCTACACAAGGTCTAGGTTCAATTTGAGATTGCTGAAACAATTCAAACGTCTAAAAATCTACTTCAAACGTCCGTACCGAGTAGAATTTGAACTAGTTGCTCTCGAATTGAGATTATTTGAAATCCAAACATCTAACCCCTAATTCCGACGTATAGTTAGGGTTTTTCAGATTTATGTAATTTGTTTTTTTTTGTTCGTCGATTGTAGACTTAAGGGGTTATCTTAAAAGTGTTTTGGTGGAGATTCCTACTTTTGTTTACAGGCAACTTCATTTAAAACTTTCCAATAAAATACTTATGTATTTGTATCAATATCTATTTATATTTCAAATTATATAATCAATTCAAGGTGAAATTAAAGGGTATTCGATTCTCTTTCATTTATTCAAATCGCAGCAACTTTATCACATAAAGGTTTAACTCTATAGAATTAAAGTGAATTACACTTGTCTATCTTTCCCATTTTCTATAATTATTTCTATTGAATTAATACCTAGGATCTTCTCATCATTACCATTCATTTTAATTGATAGGGGAAATTATAATTTAAATAAAATCTAGGTTAAAACTACTGTTCCAATTCAACAATTATATTTTTATATTAGGTAAAATTATAAAGGAATTTAATTAATTACTTATGAATCATCGTAACGTCATAACCAATTCACTAGCATTTCAAAGTTGTCCTCATTCTAGGCTTAATTGAAATCTTCTCTCCTAGACCTCCAAACTCAATTGATTCACTTTTCCTTTCTCCTATTCTTCTAATCTCGATTTCCTCATTTTATTTTGTTTTTATTTGTTTTTATTTTTGTTTTTGGTGTTAATTTTTTTGAAGAGAATAGAAATTTTGTTTTAGAATCGAGAAGTTTCTGTAGGGGAAGATGAAGAATTATACATATAAAATTGAGAAGTGGCGGCTAGGGTTTTGAGTGAAAAGATATGAAGGATATGGTCTAATTAATAGTTGAAAATTAGGGTTATTTGGTCTAAAAACAAAATTAATAATTACAAAAATATCATTAATTATAGTTTTAGCTAATTTTGAAATGTTTTATCAAATTTAACAAGTTATATATGTTTCTTGACTATAACGGTGTTCTGGACGCAATGGAAAAGGTTCTGATGCCTAATTTAACGTTTATGAAAATGTAATATTTTGTCCTTTTATGTAAAAATCACCAACTTGCCAAGTCATTGGTCAGTGTCAGCTTCAAATTGCCTAAGTCATGACCTGCATCACTGCATAGAGAAAAAAGATGACCACATATAAGTAGCAAAGCTGGAAGTTCCGATGTAATGAGGTTTACTTTTTCATGTTATACTTTCTTGTTTAGAGCACCACTAAAACTTGTTAATGATCGCTCACATTTTATTTCATTGTACTGTCGAAAAAATGCTCCTAAATAAGAAAATTACCAAAAGTGGATGTAGGGACTTCATGAATCGCTACATGCCCTTAGTGTTCTTATTTTTAGCACTCAACTTCTATTATTTTCATCGAACTAAACCACTTGGTACCTCACTTAGAAATCGAGTGCTTCATGAACCTACTTTCAATGTTGTGTTGGTGTATCTAAAAAAATACACGAATAGTTTGGTGCTAGAAGAAGCTCCTTCAACCTTCGACATCTCATTCAATTTTTCTTGTTTTCATTTACCATAAATTTTGTCACAAAGGTTAGCTACTATAATGCAATGACAAAGTCATCCTAAAAAAAGAAGGATGAATAAGTTTGTCAAGAAGTTTCACAAGAGAAAATTATTTAAGAAGACAACAAGACTGTTGAATGTTATATAAACGCCTGCCTAAGGAGGATAGTCTTCCCGAAAGCTATCATTTCTAGAATTCAAGAGTTTACTGTTTGCATTCATGGAAAGTACTCAGAAGCGTCTCGACACTATTCAAGCAGTTGTTAATCTAATGAGAGTTACCTTGAAAGAAACCGAGAAAGTGACACCAACAAATCAATATGTTGCACCCAAGGATTTTCACCTTAGCAACAAAATGGATCTTGGAAAACAAGAGACAACAAAAGATCAAGAATACTACGAGTCTCAGAAGTATATGATAATGCATGCTCGAGGTTTGCCAAGAGAAAATTTTAAACCGGATGATGAGAATGCTAATGTGAATTGCCTTCTGCATCACTACTTCGACCATAGTTTTCATGACCGTGTCGTGCCTCGAACCGTTATGACTGAAGGTTTAAGGTTTTGATGGTTCAACCGATCGAACCGTCGGAATCATGATTTCTTTTTTTGAAAAATTTGCACATTTAACTACAAACTATATGCAAAATTGTTAAAATAATAATGCTATTTACACAAGCTTTAGATGGTCTTCAAGATCTGCAACCGAAGTTGTGTGTTGTTGCAGTGCACAACTACAACTGTATATACAATAGAGTAGTGCACTACAATAGAAGTTTAATAACGACAAACTTGACGAATCTTGTAGTGGTATTAGAGGAGTTTGCAGCAGTGAAGAACGAAGTGATAGAGTTTGTGGTTTAGATTTTGGAACGATTATGATTTTTGGAATATATATTTACTTGTTTTCTTCAAAGCAATACAAAAGATGAAAATGAGAGAGAATTACACGATGAGAAAGTAGGAAAAAACAAAAGAATCATGGTTCAACCAGGTAAAATTAACGGTTGGACCGCTGATTTGAAGGTCCGACCAGGGTTCATAGATGACTGAGGTTTGATTGAGTTCCGGACCGTGGTGATCCAAGATTCAGGGTTATTTGAGGTCGGACCGAGGCAGGGTAGGGTCATGACTTCGACGCCCATGTGACTTCAAAAGTGAAAATGGGAGACTGAATCTACAGAAACGAAAGGTTGAATCTAGGTAGGAATGAAAGGTTGAATCTATGAGGAAATGTGATAGTAAATCTTGGTAAAAATGAAAGGTTAGAATAGTTGATCTACATCCTTATTGATCAAGTGAAACAGATGAAAGAAAGAAGTATGAGACCCTGTCTAGAAACAAAGATTAGGGCTATTAATCCTTTTTTGGCAAAATAATGGCGGTGCTATTAGCACAATACTTAAAGTCTCGTAGATTACCTACGATGGGACAAAAGACTTAGAGGATTTCTTGAGGTACAACCTATGGATGAAATTAATGATTTAGATGCAATCGAGTGTATGTTTCTACATGCAATGTTTATGGAAGTTGTGAGTAAATGATATCTACAATACACTGCATGATTTATTCACTCTTGGTATGAGCTTTACTATTGATTTTATTAGTCAGTTCTTTGGTTCTCGTGACTTAGTGTCATACTTCAATATCTTTTTTGATATAAAGCACAATAAGGTATGGTTGTTAAAGAAGTATTGGAGATGATTTAAAAAGTTGGTTGTTGAGGATAGATTTCATCCGAGTCTGAGCTATAATGGCTATTATTTCGGTTTATGGAAACATAACATTTTAGAATGATCAAATGAGAAATGAAAGCATGAGTCTGATAGAGTTCTTTTGCAAAATCCAGTGATATGTTCGTGTTGATGAGGCATCCCAAAACAAAGGAAATTATAATAATGCATTTGTATGAGGTTGGAACTATCAAAAATGGTCTAATGAGAAGAAGCCAAAGTGTGAATTTCGAACGTTGGATTCAACTCCACTGACACTGTTATCACCCATATGTACGTAGTGACTATGGTAAAATCAGATACATTGAACCAAACAAAGGGGTAGACCTATCGTCGGAAATGCACCGCCATAACTTTTTCAACTCAAGTCAACCATCTTGAACAGCTTTGCCCCCACTCAAAAATTTAATTGCTGTGATTTATGGTGGTCCCCATGTTGCTAGATCAAGTAATAAAAAATGAGCACAGTTTATAGAAGAATCAAATGAGCCTAGGGATTTTGTGTTTGCCATTGATAGTGAAAACTTAGGAAGCTAAACATGAAGCTATCGAGTATTATTTTGGCGAGTTGAAATACTGGGTTTGATCCATGCCATAATGGTCCATTAGCAGTTACTATTCAAATTGGATTGTCTGAATTCTCGAAGATCATGGTGATAGAGTTAGGGGTATGCCCTAGGGGCAATCATGTAATTTGTTACATATATCTAATTCGATAACCAATCTTGTTCGAAATAAAATGTGTTTCTTTCTATTATATACTTGATATAATGTATTATATTAATTAATTAATTTAATTAAAAGTATATTTAATAGAAAAATCCATAAATGGTATGTTTTGTGATATTAGTTACAAACTGTTCTAACTATGAGTAAATTATCACAGTGAAAGCAAATAAACTATTTTAAATGTTCTTAGTCAAGATGCATCGAGAATGGATATCGATGTATCTGTTGAGACAAGAGTACGTAACGCTCTCTAAATGTTAGGCAATGCATTACTCATAACGGTTGGAGGCACCTATGGGTTACATACTGATAATTATTGGATAGTTATAAAACGACTCACTCGATAGTTTTCTATTGGTTAAATAACTAAGGTCAAATAGAAAATATCGATGTGACTGATTTATATAGTTCCCTCGACTTAAGAATACCGTAGATTTTCAATATGAAAGCTCAGCTTTGAATATAGTCAAATCATAGGACGGCGTCCATCAAGTGAATAGTTGGATCGATTGGAAGTGAAGCACTTTTCAAGAGAGGATTCGTCTCCTCGGTTATATGGGGTTAGTATCATGGTAAATTTAGGTCAACTCAAAGTCAAAGTCTCTGGTCACAGCATTTCGGTTAATAATAACTGATATTATTGAACCAAGGACTTTGTGTTTGGACTATATAATTGAATATGGACGATATTGAAATTTTGACCATTACCAAATTTCATAAGTCCAAAGTGATATAGTTTTGACGAGGAGAATTAGTGTAAATAAATGTCACAATCGGGTAATGTTTAATAAAGTAAAATTAGATTTTACTAAAACTAAGTAAGCAATAAATTTGACCAAAATGTCACACCACCTGCTAAGTGACATGTGAATGTTAACATTCGAATAGATCGATGTTAATCGCTCACCAAATTTACACTTGACGAGTCACACAACCAAAATGATGAGGCCCAAAGATTTAATTAGTTTATAATTGTTATAAATTAATTAAATTAATTAATATTTATGAAATAATAATTATAAAATTTTGAATTTGATTTCAGGATTAGATATTATTGTATATATTTATAATAGTTATAAATATATCGATCAATATGCGATATCGACAAGCAGTTAAATCAGATTTAATTAATATTATTTATTTGGGCTTAAATGAGCTATTAGCTTATGATATTATGGTGTTAATTTGGCACCAACATAGACTATAAGGGGCGGCTAAAAGGCTAGAGGCATATTTGATATGGTTGGCTTAGATCTAGTGAGACTTAGTATGAGATGTGATCCATATTTGTCTCTATTTCATTCATTATATAAAGGCCTCTAACCCTAATTATTTGGGACTTTTTGGCTGCCCCTCTTCTCCCATTGCTAGTCGAATTCTCCATTTAGAAGATCCAACAAATTCAACTCAAATCAATTCAAAATGCAACAGCTATTGGATAGTTAAAAGTCTACGGTTCAAGGATTAGTAGTCTGCCAAATCGAGAAGATTTCTAAGGAAGGAGAATTCATCATTATAAGGCGTGCTTAAAGGCATTAGTATTAGGTATGTATTAACTATACTATATGATTTGTAATTTCTAAATAATAGTATATCAAGTACATAATTAAAAATATTATTGCTCCTTTTGTTTCGAAACATATATTATTTATAAAATTATCGGGTATACTCATATAAAATAATATATGTTTCGAAAATTAATTTTTAAAATTTTTAAAATTATTTTATTATCATATAAATTCTCGGCCAAAAAAACAGAATTTAAAATCAAATTTTATATTTTAAAAAAATCATGTTAATATTCAGCTGAAAATATTTAATTAATTAGAAATGGTATTTTTACTGAGAAATTTTGGAAAAAAAATTTCTAACCTTCAAATATCATGCTTGATTTTCTAAAAATTTAAAATTTGAATAATATAGCATGAAAATATTTATTATTATTATTTTATTATATTTTAACTAATTAATATATATATATGTATATATATATATATATATGTATATGTATATATATATATATGTATATGTATATATATATATGTACATATATATTAATGCAATAAAATTATAAATAAATTTTTGTTGTGTCGTGCATTCGATTTAGAAAATTTTAAAATACTAATAATAATAAATATTATTTTTATTTTCATAATTAATGGATATATATATATCTTAATACAAATACTTATTTAAATATTATTAATATACCTATATTTATACATATATATTTGAAAGAAATTAATAGTAATTTTGTTACTATAATACATACATACATATGACATGCATGCATGCATGCATACATACATACATACATACATACATACATATATATATATATATATGCAAAATGACTTTAATAAAACTTTTATATATTATGTATATGTATATTATTTGAAATTTTAATACTATAATATATATATGTGTATATAAATCATTAATATATATATATATATATATATTATTTTACATAGTTTTTAATATTTAAATAAATAACAAGTTTATATACATACATATATTTGGACAACATTTAATACATATACATGATGAGTTTTCGATCTAAATCACGATATTTATTTACGGGCATGTTATACCTTGCACAGATTATTAATTATGTTCCATATGCACACACTTACATATATGTATATCATATATATGTATGTGCTATTATATTTAATTAATTATAAATTAAATAAATTCTATCTATAATTTGTAAATTTAAATGAAATAAGAGATTTTATTTATATTAAATTTAGAAATGTTCTAAATAAATTAGACTTCATAGGCCCAATAAAAATCCAATAGGGTAAAAAATTTTGGAATTCACTCATAACTTCCATTACAGACTGGCCTAGTTCTAACTATGGTATCAGAGCCCAATAGCCTATGCGGTCTAAATTAGTCATGTTAGGGTTAACTATTAAGCTCGTAGCCCAAAAGTTGTCCCTAACAAAAAGGACCCAAATTTGAATTGGGCCTTGGACTAATTTTCAAAATTGTTTGAAAACTAAAATATAAGATTTTAAATTTAAGAGTTAAATTTAAAATAACGTATACAAATATTATAAAAGTTATAATATAATAAAAATTCTCAAATGCTCGAAAATAAAATTTAATTTAAAATTTTATAATTTATTAATAAGTTTAATAAAATATATTTATTAATAAGATTAATAAAATAAATTAATTAAATAAGTTAATTAATTAATAAACGTATGCATGTATTATATATTATGATATATGTTATGTTGTTTTAAATTGTTTAAAATAACATAAGTATACATGTATGTATATGAATTGAATTTTGAAATTAATATAATTTAATTAAAATTATTTAATTAAATAAATTAATTAAAGGTTAATTAATTAAATGAATATGCACATATATAAGATATATGCGTAATACTATAAAGTTTTTGTATGTAATATAAATATTATACTAAATTATATAAAATTAATTAAAATGTTAATTAATTAAATAATGTTTAATTAATATAGTATTATACATAAGACTATTATATAAGTAGTATGAAACATAAAAGTTATATAATAATGAAACTTGTATAATATGAATGTATAAACTAAATGTGGAGAGTGAACACTCACTTCTGCTTCATAAAGAAAGATTGGAAACGAGAATTGTAATAATAATAATTGATACTTAGCATTAGAATGAGAAATACAATTTCTATTCCAAAAATGTATTTTCATATAGAAATTTATTTTCTATAAGATTTATTTCTCCGAGTTTAAGATATTTAATCAAAGAACACTCTGCTGTAAACTACTTGTGGTGTATGAAATAAATAATTTATATTAAGTGAGTAGTGGACCTTCGAATTTTGTACGTTATTATAGTAATGGCGAAAATAGTAGGAGCATGCCATATAGCACTTATTGATTGCATCGAGTTACGAAAATAGTTTTCGTAAAACTTACCTAACATTATTTATAAAATAATGATTATTTTTCAGTGTCGACTAAAAAATAAATATAGTTATATTTCAATGTGAATATTATGAATATTCGCTATGAAATAAAACTATAACATGTTATTCGTTTTCATGAAAAAATGAAGCATTGAAAAATACTGAAGTATCTAAAATTATTTACATTTATTTTGGAAATATAGACTAAGCCGTAATTTTGAAAAATAATTATTACTATATGATTATGAACCATATGATACTGGTTAATTATATCTTAAACAATTATGGGCTATGCACCCATCTAGTGGGAGCGTCATAAAAGTTGATGCACTCTTAGGATTGATACATATAAATATATGCACCTCCAAGTCTATGAATACCAAAACAGTTCCATATAATTCGTCATATTCACTGATGATTTATCACAGATGTGGACATGTGTATTTGATATGCATGTATAAGTCTATGATAAGCTCAAAGAATATAAAATGGAAGTAAATAAAGTAATAAGTGATGGATATGATTTGATTGGATCGTGTGAGTATATTGGAAGGAGTTCCAAATGTACCTAAAAAAGAATAATGGATTCAACTTCAAAAGTCACTCCTTCCTATAATACATAATGATATATTGATGAGGAGTAGTCAAACTGTATTAGACAAAGCATGATTAATGATGAGTGAACCAGAGTTAAATACTTTTTGTAAGGTGTGTACTTAATAGTAGTACACAATGTTAAATTAATATCATTCAAAGAATAGTTTACAAAACCATATGAGATATGGGTTTATAAGAAGCTTCTACATATCCTGGGCCAAGGAGTTAGGAGGTTGTGCGAGACAAAAGACTGCACGTAATAATTGTAAGTAAGGATCTTGTATGAATCATCCCAAGAGAATTTTGGAAACGATGGTCAGTAGATGACTAAATTATGTTGTGTGCATAAATATATTGTAAACTAATGCAAAGTCAATTTTATATAAGTCAAATCATAAAATGTGTATGTATGTCTGTTCCATTGCACTATGAATAACTTTTGTTTAAAGAAATACCAACTTCACAGCGAAAGAATTTCTTTAAGAATTTATTGGTATAAAATAAATTTGGATACGATCCAATGATAAAACTGATTACAAGAGATGAAATGAAATAAATCGCGATATAGTCATAATAGAACTTGGAGCTCACTAGAACTCCAAAGACATACTCCGAATTATTTCACATGATAAATGTAGTTTATTAGCGTCGGAGAGAGTTGATTGATAGAGTAGATAACTGAAACATAATAGCATACTCATTCATTGAGGGACTGACCTATTTGTTTTTAAGGAAACCGATTGAAGAAGTTGGAATAAGATTATAATCGACCCCAAGTGCAAGTGAGAGATTGATAGTGTTTGGGGTATCCCTAGGGGCAATTATGTAATTTGTTACATATAGCTAACTCGATAACCAATCTTGTTCGAAATAATAAGTGTTTTCTTTCTATTATATACTTGATATAATATGTTGCATTAATTAATTAATTAAAAGTGTATTTAATAGAAAAATCCATAAATGGTATGTTTTGTGATAGTAATTATAAAGTGTTGTAACCGTGAGTAATTTATCACAGCAAAAACAAATATACCATTTTAATATTCCTAGTCAAGATACATTGAGATTGGATATCGATGTATCCATTAAGGCTAGAGTACGTAATGCTCTTCAAATGTTGGGCAGTGTATTACTCACGACTGCTGGGGGCATGTAGAGGTTACGTACTAATAGTTATTGGATAACTATGGAATGACTCACTCGATAGTTTTCCGTTGGTTAATATAACTAAGGTTAAACATAAAATATCGATGTGATTGATTGACACAGTTCTCTCGACTTGAGAATACAGTGGATCTTCAATATGAAAGCTCCACTTTGATTATAGGGAAATAATGGCACGACATCCATCGAGCGACTATAGTTGGATCGAGTGAAAGTATTAGAAGTGAAGCACTATTCAAGAGAGGATTCGTCTTCTCGGTTATATGGGATTAGTATCATGGTCGACACAAGTCAACTCAATGTCAAAGTCTATGGCCAGAGCATTTTTTTAATAATAATAGTTATTATCGAACCAAGGGCTTTGTATTTGGATTATAAAGTGTAATATGGATGATATTGGAATTTTGACTATTACCAAATTTCATAAGTCCAAAGTGATATAGTTTTGAGGAAGAGAATTGGTATAAATAAATGTCACAACCGGGTAACACTTAATAAAGTAAAATTGGATTTTACTAAAACTAAGTAAGCGATGAATTTGGCTAAAATGTCATATCACCTGCTAATTGACATGTGAATGTTAACATTTGAATAGTTCGATGTTAATCGCTGACCAAATTTACACCCGACGAATCACACAACCAAAATGATTTATTCTCTTTAGACCAAACAATTTAATTAGTTTATGATTGTTAGAAATTAATTAAATTAATTAATATTTATGAAATATTAATGATAAAATTTTAAATATGATTTGAGGAATAAATATTATTGTATATATTTATAATAGTTATAAATATATCGATCGATATGCGATATCGACAAACGGTTAAATCAGATTTAATTAATAATATTTGTTTGGGCTTAAATGAGCTATTAGCCCATGATATTATGGCGTTAGTTCAGCAATAATATAGACTATAAGGGGAGGCTAAAAGGCTAGAGGCATATTTGAGATAGATGGCTTAGATTTAGTGAGACTTAGTATGAGATGTGATCCATATTTGTCTCTATTTCATCCATTATATATAGGCGCTAACCCTAATTGTTTTAGGACTTATTGGCTGCCTCTCTTCTCCCATTGCTAGCTGATTTCTCCATCTAGAAGCTCCAACTAATTCTACTCAAATCAATTCAAAAGGCAACAATTATAGATAGTCAAAGGCCTACGGTTTAAGGATTAACAGTCTGTCGAATCGAGATGGTTTCAAAGAAGGGAGAATTCATCATTACAAAGTATGCTTAAAGACATTAGTATTGGGTATGTATTTACTATACTATATAATTTATAATTTCTGAATAACAGTATATTATTCATATATGTATGTATGTATCTCAGTGTGTGTGTTGATAGTTAGTTGACGATTCTTATATGTATCAATGTTGTCGCATACTAGATTGGTTATATGTATGTGTTTACTAAAAAAACATATTTTTTTGTAGATCTGAAGTGCACAACCACATATATTTTATTTTTGATTATTATCATTTTATCAATTAATATATGTATATACATTAATATGTCATTTAATTTTAATTATATGACTTGAATCTATCTATGTCATCATATCATGTAAATAATTGATCTATATCTTATAAATGCATAATTACAACAATTATAATTTTTTGTGACTGCAAATTATTTTTAACAATTATAGACTATTATTTATTATTTTTAAATCGATATACGAATTAAATAATTCATATAAAATAATATATGTTTTGAAAATTAAATTGTAAATTTTATAAAATTATATTATCCTGGTATAAACTCTCGGCAAAAAAATCAGAATTTTAAAATCAATTTTTATATTTTTAAAAAATCATTTTAATATTCAATAAAATATATTTATTAATTAAAAATAATATTTTGACTAAGAAAATTTGGAAAAAAATTTCAAACCTTAAAACATCATTCATGATTTTCTAAAAATTTAAAATTTGAATAATATAATACGAAAATAATTATTATTATTTATTGTTCGGCTAATTAATATATATATATATATACAGAGTTTAATACAATAAAATTATAAATAAATTTTTGTTGTGATGTTCATTCGATATGCAAAAGTTTGAATACTAATAATAATAGCGGTGGTGGTAAATATAATTTTTATTTTCATAATTAATGGATATATATATATATACAAAGACAAATACTTATTTAAATATTATTAATAAACCTATATATATTTAAAATAATAATAGTAATTTTGTTACTGTAATATATACATATATATACAAAAAATGATTTTGGAAAAAACTTTTATAGATTATGCATATATGTGTATGTATATATTATTTAAAATTTTAATACTATAATATATGTGTATATAAATCATTAATATTTCATATGTAAGTAATATATAAATATATATAATTTTACATAGGTTTTAATATTTAAATAAATAACAAGTTTACATAAATATATTTGGACAACATCTAATATATATAGGATGAGCTAACATGTCTATTGCGATGTAAATCATAACATTTATATTCGGCATGTTATACCTTACACGAATTATTATGTTACATAAGCCATACAAACGTGTACTATTATATTTAACTGAATATAAATTAAATAAAATTATATCTATAATTTGTAAATTTAAATGAAATAAGAGATTTTATTTAAATTAAATTTAGAAATGTTCTAGATAAATTAGACTTCATATACCCAATAAAGATCCAATTGGTAAAAAAATTGAAATTCACTCATAACTTCCGCTGCGGATTGGCACAATTACAATATATTGTGGATATTTGGAGCTACCGCTAACAACATTTCAACACACTTTTGATAGTTGAAGATATTTATGAGTTGCTTGGCCCCTAGCTTAGAACCAATTTTTGACTTTAACGATGAAGGAGCTTTACCTTTGGGAGAATGTAAGTTGCTTAAAAGGCAAGACATCCCTATTTGAAAAGACACTTGAAAATGTTTTTGTTGGTATGAATTAATCCTCACGCTACAATGAGTTCTCCGACTATTTGATCCTTGACGCAATGGAGGGTTACGTGTCAACCAAGTTTTTTGTCTCAAGTTCCCTAAAAAATTGGAGAAGAGTTTGCAAAGGGAGACTGGTCCATGTCTAAAAAATTGTGCTTTGCTACTACTAATTTTTTTTTTGAAATGGTACTTTATATGCAACATGTCACTTGGACAACATATCACATGTCAATAAACATTCGAATCATACTACGCAAGTTCGAACTTGTGACCTCTCGCACCAAATCTGAATCACTTAACCACTTAGACAATGATGGTTGTTGCTACTACTGATTTGTTGAATAAGGGGATGTATTATGTGTATCATTTTAGTATGCAGACATATGATCATATTAAACCTTGCCAAATGGGAACATCTGGGAACCAACAACTGTATGATATGGTTAACAATCATGTCGAGATAGCAACATCCATGTTTATGGACTCTTTATAATCA
Source organism: Allium fistulosum (assembly GCA_030737815.1). Lineage (NCBI taxonomy): Eukaryota > Viridiplantae > Streptophyta > Magnoliopsida > Asparagales > Amaryllidaceae > Allium > Allium fistulosum. The sequence continues at coordinate 1,397,062,480 of CM060903.1, read as the reverse complement.
TCTAGGAATGATACTGGTATCAAGTATGGATCTCTTGATGTTCCCACACTCTATGACAAAATTGATATTGTTACTATGTTTTGGATATATTCCATTGAGATCGAGCAAGATTCACATTCAGGGGCATCACATGTGAATGATTTGTTGGAAAGATTGCAAGAATGTTGTATATTTAGACTTCTTTAACTTCAGTGCAACCAAGAGAATACAGCTAGAAACAATTACGAAAATAGGTATACTTTCACATGAATGAGGATATTCCAAATACCAAAAGATATATAGAGATTGAGTCAGATCCTCAAATGGTTATTGAAAAGGCATAAACCATAGCACTGCTTGGAAACATCAACCCAAAAAAGCCTTTGAAGATAGTGAAAACTGGCACTTGTTTAGATGAAAGAGTTCGTATGGAGTCGGTTGGCTTTTTGTGTTCAATATGGATGTTTTTACTTGGTTTTATGATGAGATATTGGGATAGACCCCTTGGTGATATGTCGCACTTTCAGTGTTGATCCTAAGTTTACCCTTATTAAAAGAAAAGAAGACTACTTGATAAGGCTTGGTACACTATATTGCAAGAAGTAGAATGAATATTGAAGGAGTTTATTTGAAACTGAGAAGTGCAATATCCAAGTTGGATTGCAAGTTCATTGTTGGTGCGAAAATCAAACGAAATATATAGAACGTGTACAAATTTTATGGATTTGAACAAAGTTGTCATAAGAGTCATCTCCCCTCGCTTGAATTGATCAATTTGTAGACGCAACTAGTGGACATCAAATGCTATGTTTTATGGATGCATATTTAGACTACAATTAGATTCTATTGTTTAGGCTATATGAAGAAATACAACCATTATAATCAACATTAAACCATTTTGTTTCAAGGTAATACCTTTTAGGTTAAAGAATACTAGAGCCACATATTAGAGTTTGGTCGATAGAATATTTGTAAAATAGATTAGTAGAAATATGAAAGTATACATGTTAGTGAATTCAAAGCAAGCCGTCAATCATGTTGATGTCATTGACAAAATGTTCGGTATTTTATGGAAGTATAACAAAAAATTAAACCTGTTAGCACAAAATTTACGTTAAGGCAATTTGAGATACTTGAGTGGAATTACGCTCCTAGCCAGATATGTTAGTCATGAATCCTTAAGAAATAGCCTTGCATTCATGAGAGGTCATTATGAAATTTATTGATTGTCCAAGCACTACAAGAAAAAACCCATATAACAACTAATAAAATCATTGTTAAAATACTTTAACAATCTTTTTCATTACGTTGTCATATCCATAGTCGTAAAAGAATTTTTTTTACAATATTTGTGAAAGTTGTTAAAAATATTGTAAAAGTATTTTCTACCATACTGTATGAACATCATGAAAATTTGTAAAATAACTACTAAAGTCACCATAATATACTTTAAGTGTTGCAATATATGGATTTGACTGCATTTCTTTTTTGTTGTTACGCTAATATTTACAACGTCAAGTAGATATTATATATCATAGTTAGACTATAATTTAAAGTTATTGTTGATAACCTTTGTATTACATTTTTAAAACATTGTAACCTTCAACTTAACGATGTTTGCATAACATTATTAATATCATTATTCGCAACATTTTGTGTAAATTGTTAATGTGGTAATGATAATGATTTGCAAATATAGTAAATATAATTTAGAAATCATCTTACAAAAGGTGTAAACTGTATTTTTATCAACACTTATATGTTGTCAATATAACATCATCAATGTATTACAAAGAACAAAAGTAAAGCTGTGAACTATAAATTATCATATATACATATACTCAATATTGTTACAAAAATTATCAACAATGCATTTAAGAACAATTTTACTTCATAAAAATATGTAATTATCGCCTGAAAATGGTAATAAACTATTACATCAAACATTATCTTCTTCCATGCCGATGCCATATGCTTCCTCCAGGCCTACCACAATCTCAACCTACACAAACATACATAAATGATTTGTATGACATGTTATAAGAAAGATGGCTAACATAATAAAACTGTACATTTTTGCTGCTAGTAAATAATAAGGTTGCAACAGATTGCAACAACAGTAAATAATAAGATTGCAACAGATTGCAAAAATACAAAAATGCTCATGGAATGAGCTTATACAATGAAGCTGCACAGTTGCATCTTTATAACTAGAAGTTCAATATTTTACCATCGAAGATAAGTTAAGTGTCAAGACTTAAGACACCAGATGAACAATTCAACAAAATCAAGAACATATTCATTGGTATGGTTATTTCAAAATTTCTGAAACAATTTTTTTTTCCAACCATGACGTAGCATAGCTTCACTTTGCAATTAGGTGTCAAGTGACATAGCATTGTATTTTTATGCAAAAAGTACAGTGAGCTGAAAAAATTATGAAGTTAGGGAAACTAAATAATACCATATCAAGTGAATCAGTCCCCAAATCAAAGAATTTTGACTCCCCAGTGACGATGTTTTAATCATCAAGCGCAGGTGCGTCTCCACGATTTCACTAAGCTTTTCTATGGTATCTGGTTTGGTAGCGTAAGAAATCATGAGACATGATGCCCTTCTGTGCTGCACCACCAATCAAGGCGAAGTTGCTCCAAATTTAATCTAAAATAAATATAGAGGCGGAAGTTGGAGCAAGAAAAAGGGAGGAGAAATATGAGTATTTGATACGCAATTAATATCATGTACAATGATGGAAATCGATTGTTAATGGATTTAATATGCAATTTAACTGATCAAAAGAGAAAAAGAAAATATGTTTAAAAGAGTAAAAGCTAATAAAACAGAAACTACGATCAAATAAAAGCTAGAAACTACTAAACCGATGAACATAATTAAATAAAAAAAGTAAAAATACATACTTTTCTCTTTAATGTCTACAACATCACCGCATCCCTCTTTTTCAACAACTACCTACAAAGAAATACTAATGAAATAAAGTGAATTTATGAATTTCGAATATTAAATATAAAAATAAGCTAGCTCGAACCTATATAACACATCGTGATTAAAACATTATTTGCAGGAATTTTCATTAATAATAACCAAGATTAAACCCATGTTACACACATGATGATCATGATTAAAACATGAGTTACAAGAATTTTCATTTTTTATTTTCATAAAAGGAGAGCACAATAGAACTAGTTTGTGGATTGGTTATAATACGTTGCTCTGATATTTTAAATACATGGAATAATCACATCTTCTCTTTCACAGATTTTGGAAGCTAATGTCACAAAAGTACAAAAAAATTAGTGTTAGTGCAAACGGTTCAATTTTTTCGGATAAAATTATTTTACTTTAGTTCATTATGCTCTTTATATTCGTTTAGATACTGAAAGCTTGAAGGTACGAATCTAATTCATACCAATTACAGTTTGAGAAAATAAAAAAATGTAACATAGGCTTATCATGTCAGAAATTCTTTACTGTTCGATCTTTCATGATTAATGATGAACAATTCAAGTAATAGCCCAAGGATCACCAATACCGAATATTTCACAAACAAAACTTAATATGATTTTGTTTTGTTTAAGATGACGTACCTTGATTAACAGCGGAAGATATAATGGCTGTCATCTTCTTCTTCTGACTTCTAATAATTACTCTTCTTCTCAGAATTTGGTTTCTCTCTCTAACCCTATTTCTTTATGTGTTTCTTGAAGGAGAAGAATACATCTGTTCGCTGGGAGAGAGAGGACCCAATCCTTTATATAACATTTAACTCTAAATCTGGTACGTCCATCATATACCAATTCAATGCTTAAGATTAATCACAGACCTAATGTTCTAATTATAGAACGGTCTATTTATGACTTAATTAATCGGGTCACATTAAGATTAGAAACTGCATAACGTTAAACGTAAATGAAACGTTCTATTTATGACCTAATTAATAGGGTCACATTAAGATTAGAAACTGCATAACATTAAAGGTAAATGAAACATTCTATTTATGACCTAATTAATAGGGTCACATTAAGATTAGAAACTGCATAACATTAAAAGTAAATGAAACGATTGCAGTTTCTAATAGCAGATTTCTAACATTCTCCCACTTGACCCGATTATTCATAATATCAAGTGTTGAACATCATACTATGATAAATTGCTGAGAGTTATGGCGGTTGTGCATTATTAATTCAATGCATTCCCTTCCATATACTACAATACCAGCAATCCATCATTTTATACTCATAATTTATATAAAACGGCATAATGGTCCACATAATGTCTTATATCATAATGATTAAACATAATATCTTTATAGGACTCTTTCTTGTTTAAAATTACATAAAGTACGTACTACCACATTAAAACAAGAGACACATAATTGTATATCAGAAACACACAAAGGTGCTCAGAATGTCACACATCAATTATTATTAATACAACCAAGACCCATTCTTTGAACATGTTCCTTAAATTGTCTTGGTTGTAACCCTTTCGTCAAAGGGTCTGCAATCATAAGTTCTGTCCTGATGTGCATGATTGACACTCTTTGTTTCTGAACCTCATCTTTCACAACAAGATACTTCGGTTCCATATGTTTGGCACCTTTAGAGTACTTGTCGTTTTTTGAGAAAAACACTGCTGCAGAGCTATCACAATAAATTTTCAGCGGCTTGCTAATGGTGTCGACAGCCGCAAGTCCTGAAATAAAGTTCTACAACCATAATGCATGAATTGTGGCTTCATAACATGCCACAATTTCTGCCTCCATAGTAGATGAAGCAACGATAGTTTGTTTCGCACTTTTCCATGATATGGCTCCTAGAGCAAACATAAACAGGTAACAAAAAGTCGATTTTCTAGTATCGATGCATCCAGCAAAATCTGAATCGCTATATCCAATCACCTCCAATTCATTGGATCTACTATACATGAGCATGTAATCTTTCGTGCCTTGTAAGTACCTCAACACTTTCTTTGCAGCTTGCCAATGTTCCCTTCCTGGATTACTTTGATACCTCCCTAACATACCGACTGCAAAACTGATATCCGGTCTAGTACAGGTTTGAGCATACATTAGGCTACCAACTACAGATGCATATGGAATTGATTTCATTTCCTTTTGTTCAACATCATTCTTAGGACATTGCATGAGATTGAATTTATCACCTTTCTGTACGGGAACTTTCCCAGGTGAACACTTACTCATTCCAAATCTCTCTAGAATCCTTTCGATATATCCTTTCTGAGACAATCCCAATATTCCTTGTGATCGATCACGAAATATTTCTATTCCAATCACATAGGATGCCTCTCCCATATCTTTCATTTCAAAGTTCGTTGAGAGAAATTCCTTAGTCTCATGCAATATGCTTAAATTATTTGCAGCAAGCAAGATGTCATCAACATAAAGGACTAGATAAATAAACTTGCTCCCACTGATCTTTTGGTATAAACAGCGATCAACCGTATTTTCCTTAAAACCAAAAGATGTAATAATGGTATTGAACTTAATATACCATTGTCAGGATGCTTGTTTAAGCCCATATATTGACTTATTAAGTTTACACACCAATTGGTCTTTACCTTTTACAGAAAAACCCTCAGGTTGATCCATATAAACATCCTCATCAAGATCTCCATTCAGAAAGGCTGTTTTCACATCCATTTGATGCAATTCCAAATCATAATGTGCTACTAATGCCATTATTATTCTTAGTGAGTCCTTTTTCGAAACAGTAGAAAATGTCTCCTTGTAATCAACACCATCTTTCTGAGTGTAACCCTTAGCAACAAGTCTAGCTTTATACCGTTCGATATTACCACTAGAGTCGTGTTTGGTTTTAAAAACCCATTTGCATCCGACTCTTTTACAGCCATGTGGTAACTCAACGAGATCCCAAACTTCATTTTGTTGCATGGATTTTAGTTCTTCTTTCATGGCATTAATCCATTCCTTTGACTCTTTACTTTCTACAGCATGTGAAAACGAAACTGGGTCCTTATTGAATCCTATATCATAATCTGATTCTTGCATATAAACCATATAATCATTAGAAATAGCTGACCTACGATCTCTTTGAGATCTTCTTAATGCTACTTGTTGTGGTTCATGCATATCAGCATTATGTAAGTCATTTCCTTCAGGAAATACTTCTTCATTTATATGTTGTTCATCAGCATGCTGTTCTCCAACAGTTGGAACAACATTTGGAGTAATAGTAGATGGAGGAACTATTCTAGGCAATGTAACATTTACCCTTGTTTCCTTTATTTCCACTATTTCTCTTCTAGTACTCCCACTGACTTCACCAATCTCGATGAATCTTGCATTACCAGTTTCTACAATTCTTGGACTATGATTAGGATAGTAAAACACATATCCTTTAGATTTTTCAGGGTAACCTAAAAATTACCCACCAATCGTTCGAGAATCTAATTTCTTTTCATGTGGATTATAAATTCTCGCTTCCGCTGGACAACCCCAAATATGCAGTTGTCTTAAGCTAAGTTTCCTGTTAGTCCATAATTCAAAAGGAGTCTTTTGAACAGCTTTACTAGGAACCCTATTCAACAAATAATTAGCGGTTTTGAGAGCATACGACCACAAATTCTTAGGTAGTGTAGAATCTGACATCATACTCCTAATCGTATCTATTAACGTCCTATTGCGCCTTTCTGCTACACCATTTTGCTATGGTGTACCTGGCATTGTGTATTGCGCACATATGCCATGACTTTTGAGGAATTTTGCAAATGGACCTGGACACTGGCCCGACTCATTATATTTGCCATAATATTCACCACCTCTATCAGACCTTATGATTTTCACCTTTTTATCTAATTGCCTCTCAACTTCCTTTACAAATGTCTCAAGGACATTCACAGATTGAGATTTTTCATGAATCAAATAGACATAACCATAGCGGGAAAAATCGTCAATAAAAGTGACGAAATACTTTTCTCCATTAAAGGCTGGAGTGTCCATAGGTCCGCAAATATCAGTGTGTATTATTTCAAGAAGCTGGCTGCTTCTAGTGGCTCCTTTCTTATTATGTTTGGTTTGTTTACCTTTAATACAATCCACACATAATTCTAGATCACTAAACTTCAAATTTGACAAAATTTCATTACTTACTAATCTCATCATTCTTTCTTTGGATATGTGACCTAGTCTTTTATGCCATAAGAAAGCAGAATTTTCATTCAACATGCTATGTTTTCATCCAACATTATTTATTACATTCAGCAAGGAATTCGTCATTCAGTTTCAATTTATATAAACCATCAATTAGAATACCAGAACCAACATTATCAGTATTCTTATATAAATCAAAACAACCAGATCCAAACGTACATCTAAAACTAGAAATATCCAACTTACTTACGGAAATAAGGTTTCTAGATAATGAAGGTACATAAAGGGTACTATATAAGTCTAATACATGTTCACTTTCTAGAATTAGACGATAAGTCTCAATGCCTTCTATTGTGGATTTCATTCCGTTTCCCATAAAGAAAAAACGATATTCATTTGGATTTATGGTTTGGATCATAAGAAATCCCTTTCTTTTTGAACCAAGCTATCCTTTTCGGATAGTCATTTTGATAATGTCCTTTCCTTTTACAGAAATGACATCGAACATCCTTTAGTTCCTTCTTTTCCTTATCCTGCCCATTCTTAGCAGGTGCCTTTTTCTTCTTGAAATGAATTGATTTTCCATTTTTTCTTTACCAGCTTTATTACTCACAAAACTTACTGAGTGATTCACTTGATTTTTCAAACATCCTTCTTCCTGAACAAGTCTACTGGCCAATTCATTAACATTCCACTTATCCTTTATAGTGTTATAGTTAATTTGAAAAGGTCCATATTCAGAAGGTAGCGAGTTCAGGATAAACTGGACAAGAAAAGAATCCTCTACTGTAAGTCCAAGAGAGTTTAACCTTGCTGCAAGATTAGTCATCTCTATAATGTGCTCTTGCATAGTTCGTGACCCATCGAACTTCATGGCCGTGAGTTCTGCCATAAGAATACCAGCGAGTGACTTACCAGCTGAACGAAAACGCTCTTCCACAAACTGCATATATTCCTTAGCACTTTCTGTTTGCGGAATTGTTGACTTGATGTTGTTAGCAACAGTCATCTTAATAAACATAAGGCTCAATTTTTTACTGCGTTCCCATGCTTTATGGTGTGATTTTTTTTGTCTCAGTACTAGCTGTTGTAAGAGCAACATGTTTATCCTCAAGGAGTGTCAAGTCAAGATCCTGAACACCTAAATGGAAATTGACTTGTTCTCTCCATTCAGAAAAATTAACACCAATGAACAATGTAACAGATGAAGCATGTGTATTCATGGAAACTACTGCAAATTGAATAAAAAATTGAAATAACTATAAGCTCATAGCTAACGCGATTCAGATATGTACATAATAGTATAATATAGCACTCCTTTGGGTAGATACTATCTTATACTTAACATGATTAAATACCAAAACATAAGTAAGTAATAAATATATTCAATTAAATAGAACTGACATCTTTGGATGATCAATATTTATTTAATCAAGATATCTATTAAACCTCATCATGTCAACTAGTTATAGAACAAGACTTTTCTTTGGGTAAGTTCTCAGGTTCTATCATTAGTGACGCTAGTTTTTAATTGGTATTATTATAATTGGCAATTTCTATCAATAATCATTATGTCACTTATGCACTAAATGATTATTCTGATTTTGACCACTTTGGTGATTAACAAAATCATAAATCTCATGTGCATAAATGACTTATAACACATACTTGATTAAACATCATGAGTAAAGCATAGAACAGATCAATTGCAATCATAGGAAATATTCAGTTATTGATTGGTGGCTCTGATACCAAATGTCAGAAATTCTTTATTGTTCGATCTTTCATGATTAATGATGAACAATTCAAGTAATAGCCCAAGGATCACCAATACCGAATATTTCACAAACAAAACTTAATATGATTTTTTTTGTTTAAGATGACGTACCTTGATTAACAGCGAAAGATGTAATGACTGTCATCTTCTTCTTTTGACTTCTAATAATTACTCTTCTTCTCAGAATTCGGTTTCTCTCTCTAACCCTATTTCTTTATGTGTTTCTTGATGGAGAAGAATACATCTGTTCGCTGGGAGAGAGAGGACCCAATCCTTTATATAACATTTAACTCTAAATCTGGTACGTCCATCATATACCAATTCAACGCTTAAGATTAATCACAGACCTAATGTTCTAATTATAAAATGGTCTATTTATGACTTAATTAATCGGGTCACATTAAGATTAGAAACTGCATAACGTTAAAGGTAAATGAAACGTTCTATTTATGACCTAATTAATAGGGTCACATTAATATTAGAAACTGCATAACGTTAAAGGTAAATGAAACGTTCTATTTATGACCTAATTAATATGGTTACATTAAGATTAGAAACTGCATAACGTTAAAAGTAAATGAAACGATTGCAGTTTCTAATAGCAGATTTCTAACATATCAGAGTTGTTTATTGATGTTATCAACATATGCTAATCGAGACAGACTTGGGAATTTATATGCCATAGGCATATTACTAAACTGTCTGCCCATTATTGTTGAATGCTTTAAACAAATAAAATAAAATAAAGTAGCTTGTATATCCACATATGTAATCATTTATTGTTTTCACTTTTTTTATCAATTAAAAGTCAGAACTAGTGAATTCAACAAACTTATCTAAAATAACTGAATCATTTGTATGGATGTTCATGTTTGGCTAGACAGATACCTTGTCGAGATCGGTGTCTCCTAAAGTGAAACTGATGTTCTTTGTTTCTAATGCTAAATACCGCATAAAGTAGTTACAACCTAGCATAAAGGATATCAATTTAATCATAATTGAAATAGATAAAAATTATGTTCTTATTATAAGTGTATAATCAGTCACAATTGATGTTCTCTCATCCTTTTTCTTTCTGAACATGGAAATTTTGGAGAAACAAATAAATATAATATCATTGTTGTTCGGGAAATAAACAAAGGTAACATGTTCTTAACATAGCTGTGCATAAATTAGATGTTGTTCATACAACATGGGGATTGTTTCATAGATAGCTTAAACTCCATTTCTTATAGTATTCAACCTAATCATGTATAAGTATCTCAAAGAGTTCATTAGTACCGGGTTAGAAAATTTTAAGTAATTTAAACCAAGGTTGTAAGAATCGGCCTAGGCAACATCACTTAGGCACTAGGCGAGATCTTCCACTTAGCCTAAGAGGCTAAGAACCTATTCTAGGCGATTTAATCACCTAACTAGTTATGGATCAACCTAGACTGACTTACAGTTGATTTCAAAGCATTTCAGTATTATTATTATGTCAAAATATTTTATTACTAACCAATTTTAAAAATGCTAATATGTATGCAGGTCAATTAAAATTATTTAAATTTTCAACCTGATATTTTTCACTTCTGGCTCACTAAGAAAAGAAAAGAGATGGAGCTGTGAATAAGTTGGCAAGCTGGTGTTGTTTATGTAGGTAGTGGGACATAATTTTTTACAACAAAGCACCTAAATTCGAACTACTAATCAGTATAAGTGCTCTAATTTCCTACTATTTGATCATGCAAAGAGAGAGTGTTTATTTTAATTTGCTTCCACAATTCAACTCATCATAGGCAATGAAAACAGTTACATAAAAAAATAAACATTGAAAGAAAAAAATATAGTATATCTTGATCTTCAATCATATAAACTATGTGCTTATATATTATAAAGTTTGCATAATTAGTTATGAGTTCACCTGCTTTAAAAAAAATCTAAAGTGTATAAAATAAGGATAACAATTTTTTATTTATCTATTTATTACTTTATGACCAAAATTTTGATTATTAAGGTTGCTAAAAATGCTTAATGACGAAGAAATAAGTGACCACCCTATAACAAAACCACTGTACTCCATGACCGTACTAGTCAGCCTTGTATAGACTTGACTTTTGATATCAATAGCGTCAGACATGCTTTGGCATCCATCTTGCTTTATCTCAATACATAAGCATAGATCTTCACACTTTTCAGTACTCGTTTTATTTAAATGATTTAGTGTGATATTATTCATTATAATTGCAGGTAATTCACAGCCGAATGTTGGTCCTGTAATGGTATAAAATATATTTGTTTTTTTTTAAAAAAAGAAATGTATAAATAACAAAAGGAGGAGAATGCCTTCCTCCAGAGGCTCACAACAGTAGGCGAAGTTTGTGGAACACAAAACCTCCCTAGAAAAAACCATGAAAAGAAAGTAATCGAACAAATAAAACAACTCAAAGTCACCGGGCAGCCAAGAGGCTAAGACGAAGTCCAAAGAGCAGAAATAATCCAGAAACCCGCTCACCCACTCTCCCGCCTCAACCAGAAGGTGAGGTCCAGTCCACCCAACAAACCACCACCATCCAACAAGCCCAACGAGCTGCCAGGCAGTAACCGCAAATCAAAGAAAGACAGATCCTAGGCATCCGCCCTCCCATCCACACCATCGAGCTCCGGCAAGGCCACCGCCCAATGGTGTAGACAAAAAAAAGTGATAGTAGATCACCGTAGAGGGAGCAATAGTCCAGAACCACAAAAGCCGACGAAGGAGAACCAAACGCTCAAGCTAGTAGAAACCAGAAACTCAGAAGCGAATCCGTCCTAAGCAAAAACGCAACAGGGAGACAGCAGAAGCACCTGAAACTAAAAACAAGCAGCCGAATTAAACATAAAAAAGGGGGGAGGGAGAGGAGTGGAGCGGGGAGGGCACCTCCCCAAGGCAGAGGCCTAGCCAACGCCTAGTCTAGTGGCAGTAGGAGAGCAAGAAATTGATAGAATTCCAACAAGCCGCCTAGAGCGATGACTTATAGTGCCCCTGAATGGTCTACCCCGGAAAGCCAGGAATACGTCATTCCTCACCCAATGGATAATAGACTGAGGATCCATTGAAATGCTGTCGAAAGTAGCCTTATTCCGCGCACACCAGACGTGCCAGCAGATGAGACTAGGAATTAACCGGAAAACGATAGACCGAAGGGATTTCCCAGTGTTCCCATTCCACCACGAATTGAGGAGTTGAAGAGGAGAAATGGCCGGACAGCAAACACCGACAAGGTTGCCAAAATAATTCCAGCAAGCTCTGGCAGTGAAACCGGCAAAAAACAAAGACTCCGAATCCCCGTTTCCGCAGTATCTACAGCGGGAAACAGAAGGAATGCCAATCTTCTGCAGATTCTCGTCCAACGGTAACCCATCATGTAGCAAGCGCCACATTAATAGGGATACCTTGGGTGGAATGCGAGAATCCCAAATGAAGGAGAATTCAGTGCGAATGGGAAAAGGAGCACTGATGGAGGACCAGGCTTTCTGAATGGAAAACGAAGCACCATCCCATCCTGACAACCCACCATGAGAATCAGCTAAAAGCTTCACTGACTGCATGTGCTTTCAGGTCTCGCTAGCATAAGAAGGAGTGCCCGAAAAATTCGAGCTCGCAAGTCTGTGGTACTTAGCATGGAGGAAAGACGCCCACAAGGAGTTGTTGGCGCCGAACCTGTTCCACAACTTACAAGCAAAAGCCGCACAAAGGTCTCTGGGATTACGAAGACCCAAGCCGCCTTCAGTTTTGGGCCGACAAATCGAATCCCAAAATACCCAGTGGTGACGAAGGCTATTGTCCTTGTTTCCCCAGAAGAAAGACGAGGCCAAAGACCGGTAAGATCGGAAAAAAGAAGAGGTAGGTGTCATAGTCGCGAAAATATGAGTTCCCATCGAATCTAATACGGATTTGATAAGAACAAGTCTGCCGGCTTGGGATAGAATAGACGAGTTCCATCTTAAAATCTTCCCCCGAACTTTGTCTGTCAAGGGGTCGAAAACTGCGTTAAGTTTCCTACCCCGGTACAGGATAATCCCAAGATAGGGAAGAGGAAGGGAAGTTTTCTTGAACCCGGAGGTAGTCTCGATCCAGCAGGCACGAGAAGGAGACATGTCCTTCGAGTGGACAAAGCAACACTTGGAGGGATTAACGAGTTGGCCCGAAGACCTCTCGTATTGATGGAGGAACCTGAGAAGCCGCCTAACAGAGAAACGACTGCCGTCGGAGAAAATGACAATGTCGTCTGCAAAAGATAAAGAGGAAATGAGGGGACAACCCATAGGAATCCCGAATCATTAGATTTGACCGTAAACGGTTAATGATTGGAGACCGCGAATAAAGGTCTCGGCAGCAATAACAAAAAGAGAAGGCGAAAGGGGGTCGCCCTGACGTAAGCCTCTCCCAGCCTTGAAATACCCATGAGCCGAGCCGTTAATGAGGACAGAGAACCAGCAGTTGGAGATGAGCCTCCATACCAGATCAATAAGGGTCTCCGGAAAACCGAAAGTTCTCAGCACCTTGATAACGAAGAACCAGGACATGCGGTCGTAGGCCTTAGCCATATCCAGTTTGAAGACAACATTAGAGCCCCAAACTTTCATAAAATATATTTGTTATTCGCAAATATATGTTGATGAATAAATAACAATCAATCTTTCAATTGGTATTATAATTAGATTTATCATATATCATATGCAAAGTTGTGTACAGTCGTTAACTTGGGCCATAAACTTTCAGCTATATATTTTGTTTTGTAAAATAATTTTAAGGAATTTGCTGTTGGCAAAGCCAAATATGCTTTCATTACTATATTCTAGCATTTGCTTCTCTTGCTGCGTCGTATTCTAATCGATGCAATGGAGTAATTCTAGCAATCAATCTTATAATTTTTAGATCATAGACAATTGACGAACCTTTTAGTTAAGTTTAAAGGCAAACATGTGACAAATGGATACATAAGAATACCTACATCAAAGAGGATCCCTTAAGAGAATACAATGTTTAGTCTTTACTGAGAAGATATATATACGGCTTGTGCTAATTGTCAGATGGTGGTACTTTGTCATAGATAGCATGATAAATCTCTAATTTCAAAGCATATATAGAAGGCATGTGATTCATTTCTAGTGGCTCAAAGTACAGTTTAATAACACTCTTCACATTAGCGAAAAATTCCTAGCTTACTACGTAGCGGGTCATGCATGAAAATACCGTATACTTATTGTGGATTGTACACCAACTTTTGAGATATTTTCGAAATCATCAGTTAAAATAATATGAAACAACATACACCATCCGAGTTTTGTATTTTTTTTCTCATATGAAAGCATATGTCAAAAACAGCAAAATAAAAATGAAGAGATGACCAAAATTTTGTCTAGTGCAATTGAAATATCAACTAACATTCTAGGATGCATAACATTTTATGTCAAGAAACAACTCGAAAAGAGAGAGTGCTTTAGGTATGAATAAAACTGAATAAGTAACACGCTCATCAAAAACAACTTACAGGGTAACATCCACATGGATGCCTAGTTTAAACAAATTTACACTATAATATTTGTTTCTTAGAAGTTACCTTTGACTAAAACTACTATTGATCTCATTCATTAAACTACTTCATAAATCTTGAATTTGCTTGAAAGCAGTAACAAATCTATGGGATTTCCAGTAAATAATAAAATCCAAGAATTTAGAATGAATTTTCGTGCATCAAAGTTTAAAGTATAATAGTAGTCAAGTTCCTATTTTTCTACCCAATGTTAAAGTTATGTTTCATCATCTCATCTTGTTTCATTAGAAGCCAATTGTTGACATAATCACTCAGATCAATACCGACACATCTTGACCGATAAAAAAAAATTGATACTAAATTAAATATCTAGACAACTCGTATCATATATTAAAAAGTATATTTATTAAATGTCTCTAGGTAAATTCATATGAGTTCAACATACACTGCGATGTTGGCTAACTTTCTTCTCATGATATGCATATGTTTAAATTTGCCAACTAATCTATTATAGTCCAATAATTTATGGTTTCAATGACTGATCAATAAAATTCATATGTACCTTAAAAGTTATTTATTCATTATACAACCTCTTAACATTATAAAACATTACGATAAAAAGAAGTTTATTAATAAGACCACTTGGATTCACAAGTCAAATATAATCATGAATTAATTATAACCATGCACTTTAATATGTAGATTTGCATGAAACATACTCTCCATATAATGAAGATTTGACTTGTGTCAAGCATATAATTTAAACAATGGAATATAGGCATATGATATATTAAGTAATTAAAATATTGATCTGCAAGTGTTAATCGACTAAATTAAAGTATGAAGTGTGCAACTTAGCAAACTATAAAATGATGTTTACCAATGGTAGAAGCTAAAATAGAAATGGTTCTTGTTTGACAACAAACCGTTCATACAATTTGTCAACCGATTCTGAAATATTAAAAAAATAGCAACTAACATAAAATTGATACTAATTCAAAACATGTATTATACCTGATTTGCAACATTCTTATCAACATTCTTCTCTGAAAGAATCATATATATATATATATGTATGTATGTATGTATGTATGGTGTTTCGATGATAACAACCATATAACAATGCTACTAATATGTTTATTGAGTTATTTCAGGTCAATACGATGATAGAAAAGGTGTAAAATAAAATTGCTAAAAATATGCAAAGATATGACTCAAACCGAAGTGGGCTGAGAGATGAGCACATGCCCTTACCACACCACATGGTACTATGATTCAGTCGATTGAAAGCCTTGTCCAGTGAACTGAATATGAGTAACTTGTCTACTATTTTTGGCTATGTTCTCGGACTTGAATTTTACACTTAGCCAGCCGATTAAAGCCTTCTTTCAGTTAACTGACCTAGTATAAAATGACTAGTTTTTTAAAGTGATATCTTCGTGTCTCTTCGCTCCAAAAATTGCATCTCTCCACTTTTGCAGCCACTTCTCTTCATCAATGGAGAAATTGGAAGGTTTCATCCTTACTTTAGCATCCCTACAACATATATGTACACCCATAATCATCCCCGAATCACAACACAACTCTATGATTTGATTTACACTCCTAAACTCTCAATTCCTAAAACAATTCTCCGAGTTCCAAGAAATTCATCTGATTCAGAGATTTCGACTAGTTTGCTTCATCTCCACATCCCATACTATAGTCGAATAAACTCTTTTGCTTCTACATCTCCACTCAATATCATTTGGTCTGGTAATAAGAGTCAATGTACATCAGATTGACATTCTGTATATCAAGATACGTTGTGTCAGAGAGTAACGTTTTTGTTATACTGCTTGTAATTGTTGTTGAAGTCATGTTCGGTTGTTTAGGCAGAGTCTATAAAACTGTTCCTCCGGGTGAAGTGAGGGCGTTGATGGTGAAATAACGAAGGGGAGCTTCAGGACTGGACGTAGGATGGAAGGTCTGAACCAGTATAAAATCGACTGTGTGATCTAATGTTATATTATTCCACTGCATTTACATTGTTTATTACTGTTAGCCATCTTCGATCCTGTTCATAGCAACTAACAAGTGGTATCGGAGCCTAGAATTCTATCGATCGTCCAACATCATAGAATAATGGCCAAAAAGAGAAGATCCAGTCAGAGCTCAAAGACAGTCGAGAAAAAGTAAATTTCTAAAGGCGAGCAACAATCTATAAAATCAAGTTACATATGTCGTGTAGCTAATCTCAGGTCAAAATCGATATGCTTAGATTCTAGAAACAATGTCCTTTTACAAACGCATGAGAAGTTATTAAAAAAATTTAAAACATCACAAAAGGTCAATTCTATTGCTTTAGCTAAATTAGATGGTTGTGAGCATAAAATTAGTATTTTAACGGAAGAAAATAAGTTTTTAGTAAAACAAACTGAAATTTTTGAAAATACATTGGAAAAACTTATTTTACAAAAAGATTTTCTATTAAAAGATAACGAGCGCTTAAACGATAAAAACACTGATCTTTTAAAGGAAATCAAAGTTTTGCAAAATAAAAATATATTTTTGAAAAATTCTTTAAATGATTCTGATTCTAAATTATTGTCCCTTGAAAAAGAGAATAGGGCTTTAAATGATAAGAATCTAGAACTAATTAAAGAATGTGAATTTTTAAAAGATAATAGTATTATATTGCAAAAAGAAATTTGTGATTCCAAAGCTGTTTCTGATAAATTAAATGAGAAAATCATAAATTTTAATAAAGAAAAAGATGATATATCTTCCTTAACTACTAATAGCAAAACTCACAATAATAGAACCAGCCTAGACTATAAATAAGATAATTGTAGAAAAAGTACTAGATATGCATTCATGTATACATATTTTAATGCTAGTACTAAAAGTAGAGATAGTTCTAAAACAAATCCACGTCATAATATTATTATGCTTAGAAATAGAAAAAAATCCTTTAAATACTAAATCAATGACAATTAATGTTAATATATGGGTTCCTGCTAATCTAACTGATTATGGTAGACAATCATACTTTAGCAATTATTACGACGCTATGATTAATAGTGGAAATTATATTTTTAAGAGATCAACCACATCCAACTAGATATGGTTTCCAAAGTCATAAACCCTATATCTATTGTAAAATGAGTATCGTTTTTCTTCATATCTATTGGATACTCATCGCTTTGCATTAATGTTAAAATTATTTATTTTTGACTTTTCTATGATATTCTCCATTTATTTTTAATTTTCTCATACTTTTTGTAAATTACAAAAGGGTGAGAAATAATGAGCATATTGATAGGGGGAGTACATAGTTAAAAGTTAAAGAGAAAGATTATACTCGGGGGAAGTTTTTATCATATAATACGCAAATGCTCTTATTTGTTTTTTTGATGACAAAGGGGGAGAAGAATGTGTGTTTTACATATTTTATATTGGCATTTATACGAAGTTGAGGGAAATAAACTTACATAACATATATCTAGGGAAGCTTTTATTTTATATTAAAGTTGTGTGGTCATCATCATCAAAATGGGGAGAATGAAAGAACCATATATATGGTGTTTTGATGATAATAACCATACAACAATGCTATTAATATGTTTACGGGGTTGTTTTAGGCCAAAAAGATGATGGAAAAGGTGTAAAATAAAATGACTAAAAATATACAAAGCTAGGATTCGAACCTGAGTGGGCGAAGAGATGAGCACATGCCCTTAGCACTGCACCACACAAGCTTTTGGAAAAATACTATGATTCAGTCGACTGAAAGCCTTATCCAGTCGACTAAACCCGGTCGATTGAATATGAACAACTTGTCTACTATTTTTGTCTATACTTTCGGGCTTGAATTTTGCACTAAGCTAGTCGATTGAAACCTTCTTTCAGTCGACTGACCTAGTTATAAACGGCTAGTTTTTTGAAGTGATATCTTCGTGTCTCTTTGCTCCAGAAGTTGCATCTCTCCGTTTCTGCAGCCATCATCAATGCGAAATTGGAAGGTTCCACCCTTATTTTAGCATCCCTACAGCATCCATATAAACCCCTAACCATTCCTGAATCACAACACAACTCTATGCTTTGATTTACACTCTTAAACTCTCAATTCCTAAAGCAATTCTCCAAGTTTCAAGAAATTCATCTGATTTAGAGATTTCGCCTAGTTTGCTTCATTTTCACATCCCATACTCTAGTCGAATAAACTCCTTAGCCTCTACACCCCCACTCAATACCATTTGGTTTGGTTATAGGAGTCATTGTACATCAAACTGACATTCCGTATATCAAGATACGCTGTGTCAAAGAGTAACGTTTTTGTTACACTACTTGTAATTATTGTTGAAAACCTTTTCGATTGTTCAGGAAGAAACTGTAAACCTCTTCCTCCAGGTGAAGTGAGGGTGTTGATGGTGAAATACCGAAGGGGAGCTTGGGACTGGACGTAGGACCGGTGGTCCGAACCAGCATAAAATCGATTGTGCGATCTATTGTTATACTATTCCGTTGCATTTACATTGTTTATTACTGTTGGCCATCTTCGATCCTGTTCATAGTGACTAACATTCTCTATCCAACTCCATGGTAGCTTATTTACCAATAAAATCAGAGCCGCCTCGCTCGTTTAGCCTAAAAAATCTATAACAGTTACAAACTTCTTCGGCGATTACATTCAGGCCAAGTAGTAGATTCCAGTCCTTTGTCACCAGGAAGTTCATCAGAGCATGCTATAGATGATGAGGTCAGATAGTGAAGCAACGGTGCAATTTGGTTCCAACAGTGTTGAGTTTGCATTGTGATGTTGAGTGTATCTATTGTGCATGTGCACAGTGTGCACGTGTACACAATTAGGGTTTGATATATAACTGAAAATAAACTTATGTGATTAAAGGATGAGTTGGCAAATGAGATTATCGGGTCAAGTTTGCTATATATATTGTGTGGGTTGTAACTTTCTTCTTGTTGATGAATATACTTGTTTCAGTTTATTGAAAATGTGCGTTCAAACTTAGTTTTTTTTAATTTATATTTCCCTTTCAATCACAACACCAGAAAGGCAATTTCCTCACGGTTATAAGCGTGACAAAACTAATTTGTCACGGTTATAACCGTGAAAATAGGTACCGTGGGCAAATTCAGTCACACTTTTGCTCACGGTTATAACCGTGATAAAAATAGTAATTTCTCACGCTTATAACCGTGACAGAATACTATTTACTCACGGTTATAACCGTGACAAAATAGTAATTTCTAACACTTATAACCGTGACAGAATAGTATTTACTCACAGTTATAACCGTGACAAAATAGTAATTTCTCAAACTTATAACCGTGATAGAATAGTATTTACTCACGGTTATAACCATGACAAAATAGTAATTTCTCACACTTATAACCGTGATAGAACAATAGTATCAAACAAACTATATAGCACCAATATTTTATTACAGCTACAAACAATCTATACAAAAAATATATTGTTACACATGCATTCTCGAACAATAGTATCAAACCTTACTACTATTACACATGCATTGTCATCACAGTTTGCTACATCATCACACTGCTACATCATCCCTTTTTCCTCCTTGTCTTCCTCTACAAACAGCCTCTCCTAACATTTACCCAGTCATCACATTAAGCTAACATTTCACATAATCTTCCCACTTGAACAACAAACTTCTACTGCTTAGCAACCAAAAACAACACCCCACTCCACTACCAAAAAAAAAACCACAATCATTGCCTGCCTCGACATCCTGCTGTGAACAGCACTTCACAACAACCCAACAACAAAATCGAAAAAAATTCCAGCGTTTTACCTGAACCTCTACATCTTTTTCTACCCGCGACCTCCATATAAAGGCAAAAATAATCATATAATGTTATATTTGTATATGAAGTTGCATTGCATAGCAAGTAAATAATCATATAATGTGTAAATTGATTAACTCACCCTCCATATAAATATTGAAAAAACATGGATTGTCGGGGCTGTTTATCATTTGTATATGCATATCAGTGCTTCAGTACATATACCTACCACAAGGTTATTATATAAAGCTTTTAACTAAACTATAAATATATGAAATTTGGTTCCGTCTCTTGTTTTCAGAAAATACAAACAATTTGCACATCAACATATCAAAGGCAGCAAATCCTACAGTGATCTTTACATGTACAAATGGTGCCAGTACCATTTGTTTCCCATTCTTGTATAAGTATCATTTTCTACATCAGTATGATTAATGCCTGACTAATTGGGTGTATGCATTATGCACAGTACATTAAAAATGAAACATATGTGACATGAACACAAACATACATGATCTTCCAATTGAAATTGCAATATTGAACATTGCCATGGTCTGATTTTACAAATGAGCAAAATAACAGCTATTTGAAGACAGGTTTACCAGAAAAGCTCGAAAAGCAGCCTGAATTTTGAGAGCAGCGAAATGGCTTAGGCTCCCCTTGCTGTAAGAAGAAGATCTACCATGGCTGGTCAATCTAAGAACGGCAGCAGCAGCCTGAGCAGCTGTAACAGCAGCATCTACAGCTGCTGCAGTTGCTACTGCAACTGCAATAGCGTGTTTTCTCTGTTCATTATCGCTTTCAGAAGATTCATTACATGCTGCATTGATTATGAAATCACTTGATATATGTACTTTTCTTATTGAATAGATATGATCCTTACTCTCTGATTGTGCTAATATTTAAGTCATCAACGTAACCTGTTTGCAAAGTATGTTCAAAAAAACTGCTTCAGTCATATCTCGGCTTTATAGCTAGAGATCTGAACTTTCGGCAACATGTTTAAAGTGGTTTAATGGTTGCATTTATATCATAAATACATTGGCAGTTGTGGTTGAAAACCGAATGCAAGGTACACATGTTGACCCTAACTGTCACTAAATTTGATATGGCCACATGAAAGAATAGAGTTATATGCCTCGCTATAGTGATGCTGTTTCAACTATCAATTGCTTTTGAGTCTAAGGATGGTATAATACTCATGATATGATTTGTTCCACTACTTATATTAACTGTATTAATAATTAATGTTGATTAAACGTGGACATTCTTGCATCATTTTGAACGGAACCAGGTTTGGTGTTTCTTCTGTAATCATATGCACATTTGGGACATGATAGAATGTTATACATGGTTAAATCATGAAAGCATGCCTTAAGTAGATTGTCAGATCATATTAGAGAAGGATGTCTTCCCTCTCAAGTACATGTGGAAGTTAAATCTGAAAAGCGATGTGTGTGTTGTAGTGTTACCAAATACGGTGCCCAAGGGAAGTTCTAGTTTGGAGCTAACAAATTTTTAAAAACAACTAAACTCTGAATTGATCAGTTAGAACTAAAAATAAACAATGCCAACAGTGCCCAAGGGAAGTTCTAGTTTGCATCATTTCGATGACGATGACAATATCTTTTTTTGTAGAGATAGATTTATATGTGATATATTGTTGCAAAATATCAGGTGGAAAATCTCAAACGGTCTAGTTCATCAAACAGCGATCTAATGATAAATAACTAAAATAGCACAAAACTCAAAATAAAATACCGTGCAAGATCCACCATAAAACTGCAATACCATCCATCTTTCACAAACATCACCGTCAACTTCCCTACGCCATCTTATTGCCTACATATCTCCACCATCCTCCCACTGCTACACAAAGCAACTTCACACACTTCAGTTCACAAACCAGTTACCATCACCTTATCATCTACAACCTTCACATAAGCCACCATACCAACAACCACCTCTCTTACAAACATACAAACAGACATCCCATCAACATTTACTTCACTTGCCCCATCATTTACCACTGCACCGTGCAACTTCTGCCTGACAAACAGTCCAACCACCTTCTACTACCACAAACCACAGCCTTGCCCCCCTCCCTTGACATTCATCCACTGAATTGTCACTACTCCACTTACTGTCAGACTGCATACTCCTCTCCAAAACCATCAGAACTTGCCTGCACAAAAACCACCTTCTTGTCTGCAAAAAAAACAGTGCAAACCCAAAAACCACAGCCAAAACCGCGACAATCGAGATAACTGCCTTACCCTCACCCATATACAATCCATCAACACAGACCTCGGTTGCCAATCACCCCATACAACAACCACCCCATTTTCATTTTTTTTCACTACTTTTGCCTGCTGCAACCAACTGCTTCAACTTCCAATCAACAGTAATTCACAAACACTTACTGCTTATCGTTTCCTCGACCACTGTCGAACAACTTACTACCGGCAACTCATTATCACTTGCAATAGCCACCATATTAAAAAAACCTCCCCCTTTGCCAACCAAATATCGAGAACAAACTGCTGCTGTCGGTGATCACCACTTTATCACAAACCTCCCTGACTGTCATCTACGTGCACATCACACTCCACACCGCGACCATCTTCTAGCAACATCGAGTCGCAACAACCATTCAATCAAGACATTCTAACAACCACCACAATCGAACCAAACTCCCAAACTCCTCTAATTAGTCGCGACACTCTCAATCGTCTCTCGAACCAAATCACTGAACTATGCCTTCTCAGCTAATTTCGACATCACTTACTACTTCATCAATGGCCTAACAATGGCCTGCAAATCGCCGAAATCAATTTGTGCTTTTCTTCAATTCCAGTTCGCATTTTACTTAAAAAAAAGAGGATCAATTTGGCAAAAGAAATGGATGGAGGATTTGAAATAGAAAAGCGTTAGGCGAAAGAGAAGGGCAACACGTTGGATCGAAGGGAGCCTGGCAGCGAGAACTTAAACCTAATTTGATTTAGGGAAGAATGATAGAAGCCAGAAGCGTGACAAACAAATGAAATAACAATAGAAACATAAATTACGATTCTTTCCAACGTCTTTGAGTTATTTACAAAAAGCCCACATTTTGTCACGGAAATAACCGTGATAATACAATGTAACAATAATAACCGTTATAAATTTCCAACAGTAATAACCGTGACAAAATGAAACAAAAAAAGTGTGACAAAATGGTCTGTTTGGTGTAGTGAATTTCTTGTTCTCTCTCCATCTTTCTCTAAACAACCTTTCTGCATTTCCAAACTATTCTCAAACCAAACCCACCCATTAACACACCATGGTTGGACCCAAAAATGCACCAAAGAAGAAAGATCATGTCAAAGTGGTATCAGAGTAAATTGATGAGCCAATTACACCTCCTCATCATCCTAACGATCTTGAAAATGATAATCAAGATGAGGGCCATCTTTCTATGCCCGATCTGGATGATGAAGGTGAGTTATGGCAGAGACAGGAGCACATTAATGAGAGAGCCAATTAAACCCTAACCCAGCTTTAAGAAACCCAACAAGAATTGCACAATTCTCATTAAGAACTTCACCAAAGCTTGCAAGAGACATCCATGAATTAAACCTCAAAATGAATCAAATTACTGAAACACTAAATGCAATTTTACAAGGAATGAAGAGCAATCAAAAATTATCTCCCCATCACTAACACCAATCAAAAACCAACATTACATACCACCATTTCAGATAAATACTCTAAGAACCTCCTCTGATTTAAACTTGAATCTTGATCAAACCTTAAGCATACAGCCTACCCGCAAGCTTCTGCAACACACCATCATTAAACTTGAGTTCCCTACCTATTCTGGAGATGAGATAGTGATGGAATGGTTAGAGCAAGTAGAACAACTTTTCAGATACTACCAATCCCTAGAAACTAAGTGGGTTCCATTATGTTCATTTCACCTCAAACAAGATGCACAAGAGTGGTTTAAATGGTTGTAAAAGAATGTTATGAACCATATGTGGTGGAAGATTTTTAGAGAAAAGATTATTATAAGATGTGCAACCCCTAAATTGAGGAAATCCTTTGGTATTGTTAACCCGCCTTTTGGCCAGGAAATGTATAGGCAGATTTCACCCAATAGACTTCATGGTTATCGAGGCTAGAATACTATGGGTTTTATTCGAATGGATGAATAGACAATCAATTGTGAATAGTAAACATGAATACGAAGTCAGGATTTAGCACCGTCGATGGACAAACAATGCAGGGTACTTGGAGTATGGATTTTCAACAAGAGACGAGTTGCTTGGGGTCTACTTCGAGTTGCTGGAGGGATTACTCGGGTCAAAAAGGCATTTACTTCGGGTCGTAGGATGGTTCACTTGGGGTCAGCTATAGAAACAGTATGGGGTCGGCATATTTCACTGGGATCGGCAATGACTTCGGGTCGACATTGGTTCGTCTTCGGGTCTGCAAATCTTTGGGATCGGCATAGCATCAGGTCGGCAAATGAAGGCATTTCGGGTCAAGTCAGCACTTTCTCCGGGTCGGCATAGCCTCATCTTCGGGTCGGCTATAGGAGCATGGGGTAGGCATTGGAGATGAAGTCGTATCACATGGGGTCGGCATCGAGAAGAAGCACTCCGGGTTGGCATAGCCTCGTCTTCGGGTTGGCTATAGGAGCATGGGGTCGGCATAAGAGATAAAGTCATTTCACATGGGGTCGGCATCTAGGAGAAGCACTCCGAGTCGGCATAGCCTCGTCTTTGGGTCGGTTATAGGAGCATAGGGTCGGCATAAGGACTTCACGATGGGATCGGCTACAGGAGGTGACTTCGGGTCGGCGTGGCTTTAGCTTCGGGTCGGCATGAGCTCCACTTTGGTCGGCAAAGGGGATTTGGAGTCAGGTCGACATAAATCAAGCTGGGGTCGGCATCTATATTGCTTCGGGTCAGCATCCAGGATGCCTCAGGTCACCATCAAGCTTACTTTGGATCAGCACACGAACTACCTCAGGTTGGCATGGATTGACGATATGGGCTCGACTATGGTTATGGTAGGGCCTATGTAGGTGAGGAGGCCCTGTAGCCGGGGTTTTGCCTATAAATACAGCAGGCGTGGCTTCAGAAAAGAGGATTCTCATTCTGTTTCTCTTCGTCTTCTTCTACAAAAGCTACTCTGCCATTTTTGTTTCAAAAACTTCGGATTGTAACTATAATCAGATTTCAATATAATAAAAAGGAAATTTCTGGAGTGGACGTAGGCCGGAGTTAGCCGAACCACTATAAATCTTGTCTTTTTTACTGCTTTCATTTTAATTTTGATTGTTCTTCATATTTATATCCTCTTCATATATTCTATCTGTGATCTATGACTGGATATTGGTGCTTTCGCTTGCAATTGGGTGTTTGTGACCAATTTTGGTGCAAACATTTTGGTGCTTTCACTGAGAGAGCTAGCACTTAAGGATTTGAAAGCTTGGATCTTGGATTTGAAAGCTTAGGAACTCAGATTTGGGAAGATATGGTTAGGCAATCAACAAGGAGGCATATGACAGAGAGGAGTCAGCATGAAGGAAGTTAGGAGGCCTCCTCAGGAGCTAATCAGACCTCAGTTTATATAACTAGAGATGAGATGGAAACGATGCTGAAAAGGCAGGAGGATATGATACAGAGCCTACTCCAACAGGTTAGACAAGTTGGAGTGCAAAACCAAAGGAATGGAGTGGTATGAGATACTAGAAATGTGGATCGCGAAGTCGAAACAGCAGGAGTAGAGGAAGCCCAGAATCAGAATCAGGGAAATGGAGCATCTAGGTTACGGGATGGAGTGGGACCATCAGGAACAGCCCCTGAGCTAGGGGGCATGCCCCCGATCATGTTGCCTCAATTCCAGGCAGGATACCAGGCGGTGCTATGCAATTTGGCGTTGATAGGAAAATGAATGCTCGTCCAAAAGAGCAGATTTTAGGATTCCCCCTCGAACTCGGAGGGCAGGTCGGAGGCAACGGGCAAAGACTACTACTTGGTGACAAGGAACGATTGGCAGGAATGGTCAGACGGGCCATGAGAGGAGGATTGGTGAATAAAGGTTTGGAGGATGTGAGCAGGAGCTTCTTTGCTCCTATAATTAGACAAGATAGGAATCCGCCGAAATTCAAACTACCAACGCTGGAGACATATGATGGGAGGACGGATCCTGCTGTTCATCTGAGAAGGTATATGAGGCACATGGAAGTACTGGGGGCATCGGAGGAGGTCATGGCACGGTGTTTTCCTTTGTATTTGACGTATATAACAGCACTGTGGTTTAGGCAATTGGAAAGCGGCTTTATTGGAACATGGACCGAATTGATCGAAAGGTTTATGAGACAGTTTAGAGTTCACATCTCGAGATCCAAGAATGTGATGAGTTTGAAAACACTGAAACAGAGGACAGAAGAGTCTCTAAGGAGTTTTCTAATGCGATTTAATGCTGTGGCAGCCTCGGTGGATCGCCCAGATCCGTCCATGGTTTTGATGGCAGCTATATCTGGCATTGCTGATGGCACGGAATTCAAGAATTCACTAACACGATCCACCTATAGATTTAGGAGAGTTTTACCATGAGGCAGAAAGGTTTCTGCGATAGGAAGACGCGAAAGCTGAAAGAGAGGAAGGAGAGGAAGTTGAAATTTATGCAGTCAAAGGTAGAGATCCGCCAGGGAAAGATTCAAACAAGGATAAAGGAAAACGAAGAGCGGAGAATGGCTTTGATGAACCGAGGCGGCCACGAAAGGAACCGAGATTCACCTCTTACACAGAGTTGAGTGAGACCTTAAAACGAATATACCATGACACCAGGAGGCAGATTCCCTACCAAAGGCCAATCAGGAAGGAGCCCACCAATAATGAAAAGAAATTAGACAGATACTGCCTGTTCCACGAGCTAGGAGGCCATAGTACAAACGATTGCAGGCACTTGAAGGATGAGATCGAAGGACATATCCGGAACGGCATGCTGTTACAATACGTGAATTGACGAGCAACGGTGGTGGAACAGGGGCGACCGCCATCCGCATCAAACGAAAATGGCCCCGGATCAAGGCGTCAAATTATCATCAATTGATCTAAATGGTGAAGAATAAGTAATAAACTCCACAATAAAACGGTTAATTCACTTACACATGTATGGGATCACGAACTGTCATCAGACATGCTATGAGATGACAATGAACCGTCACATTGGAGATGCATGCACTTTGATGTTTTTGTTTTGCTTTTGTTTCCCTTCTTTGTATCCAGACTTGATTTTGTTAGTTGGATATTTCAATTATAAGACTCACTTGAATGTGAAAGCTGATATTTATAATTCCAAGTCCTGTCGGGACACTCACATTTCGCCTCGTACGGCACCCGACCTCGAACGGTCACATTTCACCTCGTACGGCACCCGACCTCGAACGGTCACATTTCACCTCGTACGGCACCCGACCTCGAACGGTCACGTTTCGCCTCGAACGGTACCCGACCATGAACGGTCACATTTCGCCTCGAACGGCACCCGACCTCGAAAGGTCACATCTCACCTCGAACGGCACCCGACCTCGAATGGTCACATCTCGCCTCAAACGGCACCCGACCTTGAACGGTCACATCTCGTCTCGAATGGCACCCGACCACGAATAGTCACATCTCTCCACGAACGACACCGGACCTCGAACGGCATACGATCCCGAACGATCGCTATTCACAATCAGGTAAGATCATTGATCTATTCATAGGTCATCAACAGGTTCCGAACATCAGGCTTATGCAAATACAAAACACACCTTCCTATCTCAAGGCATGTTTTGGGGGGCAAAGTCTTAACCCGCCTTTTGGCCAGGCAGCGTACAACCGGATTTAACCCAATAGACTTTACGGTTATCGAGGCTACAATACTATGGGTTTGATTCAAATGGATGGATAGATAATCGATTGTGGATAGTAAACATGAATACGAAGTTAGGATTCAACACCGTCGATGGATAAACAACGTAGGGTACTTGGAGTATGGATTTTCAACAAGAGACGAGTTGCTTGGGGTCTACTTCGAGTTGTTGGAGGGATTACTTCAGGTCAAAAAGGCATTTACTTCGGGTCATAGGATGGTTTACTTGGGGTCGGCTATAGAAACAGTATAGGGTCGGCATATTTGCCTGGGATCGACAATGACTTCGGGTCGGCATTGATTTATCATCGGGTCGGCAAAGCTTTGGGGTCGGCATAGCATCATGTCGGCATATGAAGGCGCTTCGGGTCAGGTCAGCACTTTCTTCGGGTTGGCATAGCCTTGTCTTTGGGTTGGCTAAGGAACATGGGGTCAGCATTGGAGATGAAGTCGTATCACATGAGGTCGGCATCGAGGAGAAGCACTCCAGGTCAACATAGCCTCGTCTTCGCGTCGGCAATAGGAGCATGGGGTTGGCATTGGAGATGAAGTAGTATCACATGGGGTAGGCATCGAGGAGAAGCACTCTGGTCGGCATAGCCTCGTCTTCGGGTCGGTTATAGGAGAATGGGGTTGGCATAAGGACTTCACAATGGGATCGGCTATAGGAGGTGACTTGGGTCGGCGTGGCTTCAGCTCCAGGTCGGCATGAGCTCCACTTCGGGTTGGCAATGGGGATTTGGAGTCAGGTCGGCATCTATATTGCTTCGAGTCAGCATCCAGGATGCCTCGGGTCACCATCAAGCTTACTTCGGGTCAGCACACGAACTGCCTCAGGTCGGTATAGATTGACGATATGGGCTCGACTATGGTTATGGTAGGGCCTATGTAGGTGAGGAGGCCCTGTAGCCGGGGTTTTGCCTATAAATACAGCAGGCGTGGCTTCAGAAAAGAGGATTCTCATTCTGTTTCTCTTCGTCTTCTTCTACAAAAGCTACTCTGCCATTTTTGTTTCAAAAACTTCGGATTGTAACTGTAATCAGATTTCAATATAATAAAAAGGAAATTTCTGGAGTGGACGTAGGCCGGAGTTAGCCAAACCACTATAAATCTTGTCTTTTTTACTGCTTTCATTTTAATTTTGATTGTTCTTCATATTTATATCCTCTTCATATATTCTATCTGTGATCTATGACTGGATATTAGTGCTTTCGCTTGCAATTGGGTGTTTGTGACCAATTTTGGTGCAAACATTTTGGTGCTTTCACTAAGAGAGCTAGCACTTAGGGATTTGAAAGCTTGGATCTTGGATTTGAAAGCTTAGGAACTCAGATTTGGAAAGCTATGGTTAGGCAATCAACATGGAGGCATATGACAGAGAGGAGTCAGCATGAAGGAAGTTAGGAGGCCTCCTCAGGAGCTAATCAGACCTCAGTTTACAAAACTAGAGACAAGATGGAAACGATGCTGAAAAGGCAGGTGGATATGATACAGAGCCTACTCCAACAGGTTAGACAAGCTGGAGTGCAAAACCAAAGGAATGGAGTGGCAGGAGATACTAGAAATGTGGATCGTGAAGTCGAAACAGCAGGAGTAGAGGAAGCCTAGAATCAAAATCAGGGAAATGGAGCATCTAGGTTACGGGATGGAGTGGGACCATCAGGAACAGCCCCTGAGCTAGGTGCATGCCCTCGGATCATGTTGGCTCAATTCCAGGCAGGATACCAGGCGGTGCTATGCAATTTGGCGTTGATAGGGAAATGAATGCTCGTCCAGAAGAGCAGATTTCAGGATTCCCCCGTGAACTCGGAGGGCAGGTCGGAGGCAACGGGCAAAGACTACTACTTGGTGATAATGACAGATTGGCAGGAATGGTCAGACGGGCCATGAGAGGAGGATTGGTGAATAAAGATTTGGAGGATGTGAACAGGAGCCCCTTTGCTCCTACAATTAGACAAGATAGGAATCCGCCGGAATTCAAACTACCAACGCTGGAGATATATGATGGGAGGACGGATCCTACTGTTCATCTGACAAGGTATATGAGGCACATGGAAGTACTGGGGGCATCAGAGGAGGTCATGGCACGGTGTTTTCCTTTGTATTTGACAGATATAGCAGCACTGTGGTTTGGCCAATTAGAAAGCGGCTTTATTGGAACATGGACCGAATTGATTGAAAGGTTTATGAGACAGTTTAGAGTTCACATCTCGAGATCCAAGAATGTGATGAGTTTGACAACACTGAAACAGAGGATAGGAGAGTCTCTAAGGAGTTTTCTAATGCGATTTAATGCTGCGGCAGCCTCGGTGGATCGCCCAGATCCGTCCATGGTTTTGATGGCAGCTATATCTGGCATTGCTGATGGCACAGAATTCAAGAATTCACTAACACGATCCACCTATAGATTTAGGAGAGTTTTACCATGAGACAGAAAGGTTTCTGCGATAGGAAGACGCGAAAGCTGAAAGAGAGGAAGGAGAGGAAGTTGAAGTTTATGCAGTCAAAGGTAGAGATCCGCCAGGGGAATATTCAAACAAGGATAAAGGAAAACGAAGAGCGGAGAATGGCTTTGATGAACCGAGACGGCCACGAAAGGAACCGAGATTCACCTCTTACACAGAGTTGAGTGGGACCTTAAAACGAATATACCATGACACCAGGAGGCAGATTCCCTACCAAAGGCCAATCAGGAGGGAGCCCACCAATAATGAAAAGAAATTAGACAAATACTGCCTGTTCCACGAGCTAGGAGGCCATAGTACAAACGATTGCGGGCACTTGAAGGATGAGATCGAAGGACATATCCGAAACGGCATGCTGTTATAATACATGAATAGACGAGCAGCGGTGGTGGAATAGGGGCGACCGCCATTCGCATCAAACGAAAATGGCCTCGGATCAAGGCGTCAAATTATCATCAATTGATCTAAATGGTGAAGAATAAGTAATAAACTCCACAATAAAACGGTTAAGTCACTTACACATGTATGGGATCACGAACTGTCATCAGGTATGCTCTGAGATGACAATGAACCGTCACATTGGAGATGCATGCACTTTGATGTTTTTGTTTTGCTTTTGTTTCCCTTCTTTGTATCTGGACTTGATTTTGGTAGTTGGATATTTCAATTATAAGACTCACTTGAATGTGAAATCTGATATTTATAATTCCAAGTCCCGTCGGGACACTCACATTTCGCCTCGTACGACACCCGGCCTCGAACGGTCACATTTCACCTCGTACGGCACCTGTAACGACCCGCTATTTCGGACCATTCGCATCCATTATAAGTGTATAGGTAGACACTCATGCCGAAATTGAATTGGTCAAAATACCACGTTGTTAATTTAAATTTGGCAAAACTGAACATATACAGTAAATAAATATAATCACAGATCACAGACACAGAGTAATAAATGCAGCGGAAATAAAAGAGATAGTAGTTCATGAAGCTATTATATAAATGTATAAGTTACATCAGAGTTAAACCAGATACAACAGAAGAGTAATACGATAAATCAGATACAAATCAGAATACATCACTGGAATCATCGAATACTGAAAGTAGAATAGATGGCTGGATCTTTAAGCAAAGCTCCAACTTCAAAGGTGAGTCTCGAATACTGGTACACTCAGTCTGACCCGAGCGTAAAGAAAAAACACAAGACACTCGAGTCAGGATTAACATTCTTATATTAATAAATCCAACTCAAGTGAAATAGCAATTGAAATACAAGTAACTCAAAGGATGTTGGAATAACCATCCTTTAAGGATCCGTTAAACTATCTACTATGTAGTAGTGTACGATAAGTAGATAATGCCTATCAGTAATATAAAATATCAAAATAGTGTTAAGTCATGGCCCATTCCACCCTTAACACATTTTTTTATTCCTAAGAGCATATACAAGACCATAGTTTCCCCAAAACCGGAAGTCACCAGAGGGCAATCCATATACTAAAGGTACAAAACAAATCGTAGTGGTCGCATATAGGGATACAAGTATGACAAGGCACATGAGGCAATACCCAAGGTAGTGAAACTACCGTTTGCCTGATCCGGACTGGTGAGAACGCATCGCCGCAGCGACCGCAACACCGCGAAACAACACTCCCAAAATCAAGGGTGCACCAATCGACAACAAGTAATGAGTAGTTCGAAGAAGTGTGTTCGCTTGAGGTAGCTGACCTCCATTGGCCCGGCACGGCTCCTGTTTTAGTCATTTCCAATTTGACACAAGTGTCAAGGCTATCCATTATCGTTCTCTTTCTTCAGTCATCACGTACATCATCCAACCACTTCATTCTGGATCACACTCCATGTATAGTTATTAAAGTGGTTTTCGGTTTAGACAGAGAGTATATCCATAAACGATTCCGGTCTCTTTAATAACTTTCGTGATTGTTACACCGATTGGTCGTTTAATATATTTCAAAACAGAATCAATTTCAATTTCAATTAGAATTTATAAATCAGCATTTCATTTGTCTTTCTAAACCAATTTCCAAAATTTACGTTTCAAAACTTCCAAATTACCATTTCAAAATCTTATAATTCAATTTCAATCTTTATTTAAAACAATTCAAATATCGATTTAAATTCGTATATAAGTTTCATTCCGAAATCATTTAAATTAATTTAATTTAACATTTAAATCAATTTAAATTCATTTATCGATTTCATTCAATATTCATTAAGTAAATTTGCCATTCAAAACAATTCCTATTAAATATCCAATTCATTTAATCCATTATTTAAATTCAACTTCATTATATCTAAACTTACAAATTGAATTAAATTAAATTCATCAAACCAAATTCTTTAAATTTCAAGTCTTATATTAATTTCAATAAATCAAATTTTATTTCTTGTTAAAGAAATTCAATTTCACTTATTTACTTACTTAAATAAATTTCCAAAACTTAATTAATAAAGAAACTCAATTTCAATTATTTACGAAGTAAAATTCACTTATTCAAAAATTCAATTTCACTTATTAAAGAATTCAAATCAATTTAATCATTAAATAATTCGATCTTATTTAATTATTAAATAATTCAAAACTTAATTATTAAATAATTTCAAAGTTTAATAATTCCAAACTTAATTATAATTTCAAACTTGATTATTAAATCATTTCAAACTTAATTCAATCATTTCTCAAATTAAACAACATTCTTCCATCAATTACATTGTTAACATTTTGTTTCAGATTATTAAATATTAACATTTTCCTTTCATTAAAATTCAAATTTCAACTTCATTTCAAAACCATATTATTTATTCAAATAAAATCTTCATTTTATTTTTTAATCAAATTATTGACCAATCGGGTTTTATTTAATTCTCTATCCTAGATCAAAGTTCAATTTGGGTATTTATCAT
Organism: Allium fistulosum; assembly: GCA_030737815.1. Taxonomy (NCBI): domain Eukaryota; kingdom Viridiplantae; phylum Streptophyta; class Magnoliopsida; order Asparagales; family Amaryllidaceae; genus Allium; species Allium fistulosum. The sequence goes on along the minus strand of CM060903.1, from coordinate 1,397,028,937 downwards.
TTCAACCCGATTCCAATTCAATTCAAAATCAAAACATAGCAAAGGGAACTTGCAGTGTGATAACTGGGATGGTGTCAAAGTAAATAAACAAGCAATAACAACAACCAATATCAATACAATAATCAATTCAAATAATCCTGAAATAATCATATCAATTCACATTGTTGTTTGTGCAAATTAATATAATTATTTCTAGAATCTACACTATCATTTCATGTAGATTAAAGATTATTACACTAATATTTATACGGTTCTTCAATTGTCATTCGATTTCAATTTTAACACTACAACAATTAATCAAATATACATTCAATGGTTCAAAGTGTAATTATCACTATTCTACATGTCAATTAATTTAACAATTAAAAGGGGTCATATTTAATTATCCTACGTCAAATTTATTTGCATAATATTTATCACTTTATCCATTACAATTTAACATCCAATATAAACAACAAACAATCGATCATTTAACAATCAAACTGGATTATCATTGCATATATAATAGATAATGGTGTTAGATGTCACAGGTGAACTGATCCAGGTAATAACAGTGTAAATATCTAACAGCAGCCTATTTTAATTGTCGTTTCAATTGAAATCAAATTTAATAAATAAAAGAATATTAATCGTGAGTGATTGCTCACCTTTCGAGGTTTAGAGAATACAGAAGATGACACGGATATACACACTGAAATTTGAATGACGAATCGAAACAGAGCAGAATCCGCACGAATTCAACGATCAAATCTGATAATAAGAATAGATGGAACAAATCAAAACAGGTTCGATGAAGAAATTTGGAATGAGCGAATATATATATATATATATATATATATATATAAATATATACATAAAGAAAAAAATTGTATTCTAAATTCAACCTTTAAATATATATGTATTTTAAAATCCATTGCTTCAAATTAACATACATTAAAATCAACATATAAACATTATATTATATTTTATTTTATTTATTTTACCAATACTTATACAACGAATAGATATATAGGCAAATATATATAAACATATGCGTAACTTATATACAAGTTGTATCTTTAGAAATTAATATTTAAACTAAAGTCAATATAACTTGCTTTATCAATACAACCAAAGGCCCAAACCAAACTTATAAAATAACACTTAAACATATGTAAAAAAATAACCTTGCCTATACCATACCTAAAACAACAACTATATAGCCTATATGTGAGTAACTAACAGACTATAATAACCAATACGATACATATTATAATATACAGTTTCTGACGAATATACATATAGCTAAAATATGAATGCAGACTGAAGCTTACAACATATATGCGCAAATTTTCAAAACAAAATATATTTACCGCAACACGAATAACCTATGCTTTGCTAACAGCACATACCACCATAGTTTTTTTTTACTAAAATAGCTGATTATTTACGTGAACAGAAATATCATGACTATTTATAACACAGTATAAAACATGAATGTTAAACCTCTGCCTAATTTTGTAACCTGAAAATTCTATCTAAACTGCAAGTGTAATCAAATAGAGATTATAAATCTATTTTATTTAGAAAACAAACTAGCTCTACAACTTCATGCTGCTGTCTTCTTGTCCTCCCCATAATCTCACTCGTTCTAATGCTTATGGATGAAATCAAATATCAAATTATATGTATACTAGACTTATGTAAAACTAACATATAAATAAACTATCGTATCAAATATATTTAAACACATATATCACCCTGCTTACATAACATAATATATAATATATAAGTAAAATACCTTTGATATATAAAATACAAACATATATGCATGGCGAAGGAGGTTGAGGCCGGCTCGGCAAAAGCTGGTGGCGCTGATATGGTCGGTGAAGGGACATGCGACGTGGATGAGGATGGGACGGTGGCTCTGTCGTGCTCAGTAGTGATGCATTCACGTGAAATCTAGAGGAGCGTGGCCGAGTATGATACTGGCACAGGGAACCTATGCAAGGAGACAGGCTAGGAGCTAGACTGGGGTTGTCATGACATGAAGGAGAAAGGGTGGAGATGAAGGTGGACGCGGAGGAAGGTGGGTCGGTTGGGTAGTTTGGCCGAGCTAGGGTGATGTGGAGGGGAGCTGACGTGTGTCGCGGACAGGAGGGAAGTGAGGTCGGTCAAAGGAAAGTGGTTGTCGTGGGGATGCCGATGGTTGCGTGGGTAGAAGGGTAGGCTGCGTGCAGTTGCTCTAGCCGAAGAGGCAGGGAGATGCAAGCAAGAGGGGAAAGGAAGAAGAAGTGGAGATGGGTTCAGAGTTCTCTGATAATACACTTTGATCATTTATTTGTATTGGGAAGAGAAGAAAAGCAATAAAGGCAAGGTGGCTATTCACCATCAACACGTGATGAACAAGTAATACCAAATTGGAATAGTAATAGTCAGAATTTGAATCAGAAGTCAAAAGATGCATATTGGAAATATTAACTATACAGTTTCTCAATACCAATGGTCACAAAAAAAAAGGGTAAGGAATCGGTATTAAGTTAACAAAGTGGAAAAACAAAAGTCACAAGGTGAATTTAAAATTTTAAAGCAAGCGACTGCTGGGTTAATACGGTGGGATATAGAAGGGCACGGAAAGCCAAAAGATCAAAATGCAGAACCAATATGACCGTCGTCTTGCAGAATTCATGGTCTTTCGGACTTCGAAATAAACAAACAAATATACTGCGGCGAACAGCACGACGAGGCGATCAAAACGGTATACAGATATTGGTGGTACGATTGAATTATAAAAATTCGAATTTTCTACTATCGAAAAATGCAAGAAAAACGCTGAAAAATAAGATCGACGGAGCCAAAGATGTCCGAATTTGGAAAAACGACAAACTGACATCTTGCTCATAAGATGGTTTAGAATTTTTCTATGTAAAAATATTTAGGATTAGGAAACATTTTATTTTCATCGCTTTTTAACTGATTAAATTGAAGTAAATTTACGCACGAAATAAACTTTCGTATTTTTGGACGAAAATTTACCAGTTGCTATGTTTAACTAGACGCATTCCAAATATCAAATTTTTATTTCAATCATTTATTTTTAAAATTCCACAAATTTTCAATTAATAACGTTATTAAAACCAGTTAAAATTTACGGGTCGTTACAGCACCCGACCTAGAACGGTCACATTTCGCCGCGAACGGCACCCGACAACGAACGTTCACATTTCGCCTCGAATGGCACCCGACCTCGAAAGGTCACATCTCACCTCGAATGGCACCCGACCTCGAATGGTCACATCTCGCCTCGAACGGCACCCGACCTCGAACGACACTCGACCACGAATAGTCACATTTTGCCACGAATGACACCGGATCTCAAATGGCATACGATCCCGAACGATCGCTATTCACAATCAGGTAAGATCATTGATCCATTCACAGGTCATCAACAGGTTTCAAACATCAGGCTTATGGCAATACAAAACACACCTTCCTATCTCAAGGTATGTTTTGGGGGGAAAGTCTTAACCCGCCTTTTGGCCAGGCAGCGTATAGCCGGATTTAACCCAATAGACTTTACGGTTATCAAGGCTGTAATACTGTGGGTGTGATTCGAATGGATGGATAGACAATCAATTGTGGATAGTAAACATGAATACGAAGTCAGGATTCAACACCGTCGATGGATAAACAACGCAGGGTACTTGGAGTATGGATTTTCGACAAGAGACAAGTTGCTGGAGGGATTAATTCAGGTCAAAAAGGCATTTACTTTGGGTCAGAGGATGGTTCACTTGGGGTCGGCTATAGAAACAGTATAGGGTCGGCATATTTGCCTGGGATCGACAATGACTTCGGGTCGGCATTGATTCATCTTCGGGTCGACAAAGCATTAGGGTCGGCATAGCATCAGGTCGGCATATGAAGGCGCTTCGGGTCAGGTCAGCACTTTCTTCGGGTTGGCATAGCCTTGTCTTCGGGTCGGCTATAGGAACATGAGGTCAGCATTAGAGATGAAGTCGTATCACATAAGGTCGGCATCGAGGAGAAGCACTCCAGGTTGACATAGCCTCGTCTTTGGGTCAACTATAGGAGCATGAGGTTGTCATTGGAGATGAAGTAGTATCACATGGGGTTGGCATCGAGGAGAAGCACTTTGGGTTGGCATAGCCTCGTCTTCGGGTCTGTTATAGGAGCATGGGATTGGCATAAGGACTTCACAATGGGATCGCCTACAGGAGGTGACTACGGGTCGGCGTGGCTTCAGCTCCAAGTCAGCATAAGCTCCACTTCGGGTTGGCAAAGGGGATTTGAAGTCAGGTCGGCATAAATCCAGCTGGGGTCGGCATCTATATTGCTTCGGGTCAGCATCCAGGATGCCTCGGGTCACCATCAAGCTTACTTCGGGTCAGCACACGAATTGCCTCAGGTCGGTATGGATTGACAATATGGGCTCGACTATGGTTATGGTAGGGCCTATGTAGGTAAGGAGGCCCTGTAGCCGGGGTATTGCCTAGAAATACAACATGCGTGGCTTCAGAAAAGGGGTTTCTCATTCTGTTTCTCTTCATCTTCTTCTACAAAGCTACTCTGCCATTTTTGTTTCAAAAACTCTGGATTGTAGATGTAATCAGATTTCAGTATAATAAAAAGGAAATTTCTGGAGTGGACGTAGGCCGGAGTTAGCCGAACCACTATAAATCTTGTCTTTTTTACCGCTTTCATTTTAATTTTGATTGTTCTTCATATTTATATCCTCTTCATATATTCTATCTATGATCTGTGATTGGATATTGGTGTTTTCACTTGCAATTGTGTGTTTGTGACCAATTTTGGCACAAATAGGTGCATTTGCAAATTTGAAACAATTAATAACAATGCAAGCTTACCTTACCAAGTTCGAGCAACTCCAAGGCTTACTTGATCATTTATACCCCAATTATGTTTTGACAAGTTTATGGATGGTTTTAAAGATGAAATAAGATTTGATGTTGAGGCTTCAAGGCCAACTTATTTCAGGGAAGCTATGAAATTAGCCAAAATTTTTGAAGGAAAATACAACCGTACCAAGAAACCCATAAAAGCCCTAACTTATTCCTACCCCAATTCCTATGCCAAAAGCAATCCACCAAGAATCACCTTAAATCCTACTCCCACTTACTAAAATCCAGTTAAAAGGAATACCTTAAATGATCTTGCCAAAAGCAAGGGCTTGACTCCTAAAGAAATACTTCAAAAAAGAAGGAAGAATTTGTATTATGGGTGTGATAAGAAGTGGCATACATGCCACCAATGTAAGAACAAGTAGGTGTATATTCTTGAAGGGGTTATGGACTTAGATAGTGAAGGACAAGTTGAGGAAAACATGGAGACCAGTTCTGAAGAAATATAAGAACTTGATGAAAATGAAGAAAACCCAGCCATCACATTCCATGCTATGTGTGGAATTCCTACTTCACATACTATTAGAGTTACTGGGGTGATTCAAGGTAAATAGGTGCAGATCTTAATCGACTTAGGGTCTACTCACAGTTTTATTGATGGAGCATTGGCCAAGAAACTAAAGTTGACAATAGATGATTCAAGAATGTATGATGTGGTGATAGCTAATGGAGATAAGATGCAAGGAGCAGGAATTCTAAGCAATTCGTTTTCAAATGCCAAGGCTGTAGCATGCCAATTGATTTGTTACTACTACCACTAGATGGATGTCGGATTGGATTGGGTGCACGATGGATGAAAACTTTGGGTGAGATCACTTTGAATTTCAACAAGTTGTAGGTCAAGTTTACTTAGATGGGCAAAAGGTATGTGTGGAAGGGAATTCAACCTAGTGAAGTGCAGATAGTTACTCAGAAGAGATTTAATAAAGAAAGCACTAAGGGACAATTAACCATGATCCTATATGCCAGTGAAGTGATACATGAAACCTTATAACCCCCTTCCCTACCACTGATTGTTGCTACTGTTCTCCACCAATACCCAGAAGTTACTAGCCCACTCAAACATTTACCACCTAAAAGACCCCAAGAGAATAAAATCCTTCTTTTACAAAATTCCAAACCCATTTGTCTCAAACCCTACAGACATTCCTTCTACATTAAAAGTGAGATTGAGAAAATTATACAAGAAATGTTGGATTCAGGGGTGATCGGGCCTAGTTGCAGTGCTTATTCCTCTACAGTGGTCATGGTTAGAAAGAAGGATAGTTCGTGGAGGTTGTGTGTGGATTGTAGGAGCTTGAATATCATAACAATTAAAGATAAGTTTCTCATGTGGATGATTTATTTGATGAGATGCATAGCTCAAAATATTTTTCAAAGCTGGATTTATGATTTGGGTATTACCAAATCAGGATGAATGAAGATGATATACACAAGACAGCCTTCAAAACCTATGAAGTCCACTATGAATTCACTGCCATGCCATTTGGATTATTAAATGCACCCTCCACCTTCCAATCTCTGATGAACACCATATTTAAACGTTACTTGAGGAAATTTGTGCTTGTGTTTTTTGATGATATCTTAGTTTATAGTCACACAATTACTGATCACTTGAATCATCTCAAGATGACTTTACAGGTGCTGAAAGATATTTCACTGGTTATTAAATTAACAAAGTGTGCATTTTCCAAGAAGTCAATTGATTACTTAGGGCATGATATCAAGCCAAGGTGTAGCAGCAGATCCCAATAAAGTTGAAGCTATTAGACAATGGTCACTCCCTACCAATCTTAAGGCACTCAGAGGATTTCTAGGACTTATAGGGTATTACAAGGAGTTTAAAAAAATTATGGAGTGATTGCTAAGCCCCTTACTGATTTACTCAAGAAGGATGCTTTCAAATGGAGTTATAAAGCCACAGAAGCTATGAAGCAATTGAAACAGTGTCTCACCAATCCTCCAGTACTATGCATGCTAGATTTTACACTACACTAGAAAATGCTTTTCGTAAATTCATAAAAACGCTACCAAAACTTTTAGTAGCGTTTCGGTAAACGCTCGATACGACATGCAACTAAAAGTCCGAAACTTTAGGTAGAATTATAGTAAATGCTACTAAAACTTGACATATTGAAGCATTTTAGAAATGCTACAAGTTTATTTCTGTAGCGTTTGGCAATTGCTACCAAAGTTAACAATTTTAAGTAGCCTCTTCACATGAATTCCTCTTTGTCTTTCTGTAGCAGTTTTTTTCTGCTATTATACATTTTTCATAGTGTGTACCTTGCTGCAATATATTTTTACGGTTTATATTTATTTCCGTAGCATTTTTATAAGGCTACCAAAAGTAATTGACTGTTTTGCAGCATACTCTGCATGCTACCATTTTCTATAAATGGCTTGCATCATTTCCAACCATCACTTGCATAATAATCATGTTAAAACCATCAATAAATCAAATAACCGTCGTATTTAAACCACCAATCAATCACATAATCATCATATTCAATCAATAAAAAACACGTTAATCACATAATCAAATACAATATCCATAACCATTTCGATAATAGTTTTTTGACAAAATGAGCAGATTCACATAAAATCCATAACCATTCATAAAGAAGTTTACAAAACTAGTACAAACGAAATGTTATCATATATATAATAATTAGAACCATGTTCGTTACATGATTACCTACAATTCTTTCCTACCGCTGGCCTTTACTTCGAAAATGCTAATTACCTGTAGACAAGTTTAACAATCAACAAATGATTACGAAAATGTTAAACATCCTTAGTTAAACTTTTATTAAATTTAAATAATTTTTATAAAACTTAGTTAACGTAGTTAAATTTTTATTGAACTTGGTTAATTTTTATACTAAACTTATTTAATTTTTATAAAACTTAGTTAACTTAGTTAAATTTTCATAAAACTTAACAAATTTGTATAAATTTATTTAATTTTTATAAAACGTAGTTAGACCATATAAAACTTAGTTAATTTTTGAAAAATTGGTTAATTTTTTATAAAAATTAGTTAATTTTTTATAAAGCTCGGTTAACTTATTTATAAATGTATTTATATTAACTCAAACTTATAAATTATCTCAATAAAATGTCGTAACTTATATTTTACTTAACTTAAACTTGTAAATTATCTCAAACTTAAACTTTATTAACTTAGTTAAATTTTACAAATTATCTCGAACTTATAAAAAAATCATAAACTTATTTAATTCATCATCATCATCATTGTTGTTGTTGTTATTATTATTATTATAAACTTGGTTAACTTTTATAAACTTATTTAATTTTTATAAAACTTAGTTAATTTTTATAAACTTAGTTTTTGTTGTTATTATTATTATTAATTATAAAAGTTAGTCAACTTAGTTAATTTATTATTATTATAAACTTATTTAATTTTTATCAAACTATAGCCTATTATTATCATAGGAAAATAGGCACAAGGACAAACTTAGAAAAAAAATTTAGGCTGAAGGACAACAAGTTTGTTTTTTAGGCTGAAGGACAATGCTAGTTATAAATAGTATTTTGTATAGTGTAAAACTAAATATAATGCTAGATATATCAAGCATTTTGTATAGTGTAAAAGTTGAATATAATGCTAATTATAACTAGCATTTGTCCTTCAGCCTAACAATGAAACTTGATGTCCTTCAGCCTAATTTTTTTTCAAAGTTTGTCCTTTTTCCTAATTCCCTCTTATTATTATTATTATTATTATTATAAACTTAGTTAATTTTTTATCAAACTTAGTTATTATTATTATTATAAACTTGTTAATTTTTATAATACTTATTTAATTTTTATAAACGTGTTTAATTTTTATAAACTTAGTTAATTTTTTCAAACTATTGTTCATTATTATCATTATTATTATATTATTATTATATTTTTTTCCTTTAAAGATTCTCATTAGGAAAGTAAACATATCGTGCTCAGTTTTTTGAATATGCACCAACAAGTAACAAGGGAGAAAGAAGACAACAAAGCAAATTGTAATCTAATCAAGAGCTTCAACCTTTAAACTGAAATTTAAACAATGATCTGCTTAAGCATAAAATTATACAATAATACAAGTGGGAGCCAGAAATTGGACTACTAGCTTACTCATAGAGCCTCCAATTTTGGTTCATCCATGCCATTAGTTTAGTCATACGTGCCCTGCACATAAAATCAGGTCAATACAGGTTTTGCATTCCCTCTTCTAAATACACAGAGATAAAAAGAATGTTATTCCGCCTTTTGGCAAGGCCGAGATACAAGGCATTGACTGAAAACCAAGGATCGCTCATCTTGGATATCGAGTACGCTCAGGTTCATCATGGATATCGACGAATTTTGTCGAAGTCCGGATCAGACTAAAATTGACAGGACATGACAAGCGAAGCCATGAAAGCCAACATTCCAAATTTCAAGTCAATCCGCTCAAGTTATGATCGATGCAAATCAAGGAGTTCAATCTGTTCATATCCATCATTTCGAATCGATCGAAGACACAACCCATCATTTGCATCGGTCAACTTCGTACCCATCGGCAGATAGTCTCACTTCGTATCGATCAGATTTTGACTACTTCGCATCCATCGACGAACATCTGTTCGTATCCATCAGGTGGCCTCAATTCGTATCCAGCAGATAGCCTTAGTTCGTATCCACCAGATAACGTTTGTTCGAATCCATCATGGAAATAGCCTTAGTTCGTATCCACCAGATAACGTTTGTTTGAATCCATCATGGAAATAGCCTTAGTTCGTATCCATCAGATAACGTTTGTTCGAATCCATCATGGAACTGCAATTCGTATCCATCAAGGCATCATTCATTCGCATCCGTCGATGCAAACAAGCCAGCACAATCGATGCAAACAGAGCACACTGCTGATTGATACGAAGAGCATGCTATTGATCGATTCGAACAAGACGACTACATCGATATGAACGAGGCGAGAATCTTAGGACGACTCGGTCAACTCGGCGAAAAATTTAGATCGATCCGAAGAGTGCGCACCACGTCATCACCTGAGCACGTGCAACCATCGATTCGAACCGATTGATTCGAAACCATCGAGTCGAACCAGACAGCCTGCCGAAGAACATCAATTCGTATCGATCATATCTCATGAGCCACAAGTTCAAATGCTATGAAATTTTCACAGGAGCTTATGCGCAAGATAAAGAATGTTCACACCAAGTTTCGACTCCATTGGACGAAATCTTGATCGATACGAAATTCATTCGTATCGATCACGGATCGAGCCGAAACTTCATGGGCTCGGTCGCGTGGGCCCATTCACATGCCAGAAGAAGTCTCCCGAGACTCGAGCGAAATATCGGTCTCCTACACCTATAAATAGTGCCCCTGGGCCTACAGAGAAGGGACTGGGGGACGCTCCAATGCCGAGACTCTGCCGGATTCAATTCTAAACTCCATTACTGATGTTGTACTCGAATTTCATAACTTTGATTCGCTGTAATCTGCTGCAATCAATTGTAATCATAAAAGAAGCATCAATAAAGTGATCAACTTCATAGTGGACGTAGGCAACACGCCGAACCACTCTAAATTCTTGTGTTTCTGTGCATCTTTATTATTTGTTTTTGAAGTGTTTGTTAGATAATCCTCTTTTTACATTTAATTTCTTCATTTTTATCTCTTCAAACTCTTCCGAAGAGTGTTGTGCCCAATTTTGGTACAAACACTTTTGGTGCTTTCACTGAGGAAAAACCCAATTTTTCTCCGGCTCTTTGGATCTGCTATCGATACCGGATTGCATAAATCCAAGAAGAAGATCCAGATATCAAGCCTAAAAGCCCTTCCATCCTATTCAGATTTGCATCAGATCTAGGAAAGGACTTCGTCAATTAATCATGGTAAGCACACGAACTGCTTCTATAGCTGCTGATCAGGAAGGACGGGATAGACAAAATCCCGTACAATTGCCTCCATCCAACCAAGATGCTATCGGACCTTCAGATCCATCAGTCCCGGTCACCAGACAAGAGTTCCAGATGTTGCTTCAAGAGTTGACCCAGAGTCGGCAACAGCTTACTGAACAACTGCGCGCCAACACAGAGTTGACCAACCAGCTGAATCGCCAAAGGCGCAGAAGATCTAGAAGAGATCAAGCTTCTTATTCTTCCATGGAGAGTTCAGCCTCATCTGATGATCATCACCAATCCACACGCCCACGACTGGATGTAAGCTACACCCAGGCCACAGGACACCAACCTGCCTTAAATCTTGGACAACCCAGGAATGGACCATCCACCAGTCATCAGACCAGACCCTCATCCCAAGGAGGTGCCACTCCTTACCATGTCACATGCAACCTCGCTACCACCACCACTACCGAACAAGGAGTTGATGCTAGAAATCAAGCTGACCCGCATCGTCACCGACGAGAACATACTCCAGAACCTTATGTCCCTGAAAATTTTGAACCAAGGAGGCGAGGCACGGACCGTCGACCACATCCGGTCCAAGCTCGCGCTGTGGAACCTGACCACACCTTGGCACTGCATGCTCCAAATATCCAGATGCCGGATATACCGACGATGATTCGTCAGATGATCCGTGAAAGTCAGGGTCTCACTAATGACGACTGGGGGATTTCCCGGAGTCATACCCCTTTCACTGATGACATATTATATGTTGAACCACCTCGGCGATTCAGAATGCCAACTTTGCCAGTCTATGAAGGAAGTTCTGATCCCAACCAACATATCCTGAAGTATGAATGGTTGATGAATGCTGCGAGGGCTGATGATACAGTTAAATGCCGTAGTTTCCCCATTTCCCTAGGGGGCATTGCAACTATGTGGTTTAATCATTTGCCACCACGATCCATTTCTAATTTCGACCAGATGGCCACCAAGTTTAATGAATAGTCCCGTATGCACGTAGCGAGACCTAAAGATGTTAATACTCCGTCTAGTGTCACTCAAGCTCCCGGAGAGACACTCAGACGTTACTTGGAGCGATTTCATGCTGCGTGTGCAGAAATAAGCAATCCCAATGACAACTCTACCGTGATGGCATTGACTAAGGGGATTGATCCTGATTTCGAGTTCATAAATTGGTTAGTTGGGAAGCCGCCTGCGTCATTGGACCGTTTCTATTCTAAGGCAGCCCAATTCTTGAGAAGGGAGGATGCGAAACAGTCTAGGAAGCAGGATGACGCAGGGTCCAGCATGGAAGGAATTCAAAGTAACATCGCAGTTAAACAATCCGGGTAGAGTTCTGGAAAAGTTCAGTTGAATATACAAAACAAACAGAACCAGCAGAGGGACAGTGGAAATCAAGGTAAAAAACGAGATCAAAATCGTGGTCCACGACGCAGAGCTCCCATGTTCGACAATTATACTCCATTGAATACGTCGTTGGAAAATGTGTATTTGCAGACCTGTAATACCATGCAATACAAGAAACCTGCCCCGAAGCCGTCAACGGAAAGATAAGTCCAAACCGGGAAGTTTTGCAGATTCCATAAAAGTTATGGCCATAATACAAATGAGTGCCGTCGTTTACAAGATCTCATTGAAAAGCTGATACATGAGCGAAAGTTGGATCAGTATGTGTGGGCACCGCAGTCAGGAGGTGCAGGCCCATCAAATCAGAATCGTGCACCAAACCAGGAAAGGCAGGAGGAACCCGCTCGTACTGGCGGGAGATTGGTTATTAATACAATAAGTGGTGGTCCCCATTCAGCAGACCGAAGCTGGAAGGAAATGGAGTCGTATGTCAGCTCTATCAGGCATGCGGACTTCGAGTGTTATAGTAGTTTTGATGAAGGGGCTCCGGCTAAGCAACAAAAGACGATGACATATGGCATCGTATTCAGAAACAGAGATGCTGATAAAGTCGAAGCCCCCACTATCGATCCACTGGTCATCTCAGCTCAAGTAGGTCCTGCTTGGATGAAGAGGATCTTAGTTGATAGTGGAAGCTCTGTGAATATTTTGTTTAAACGAGCTTACGACCAAATGAAAATGGAAGCCAAAGATTTAAAGCCTTGCCAATCTCGAATCCATGGTTTCAATGGGAGCGCTACTATACCCACTGGAGTAGTGGAACTACCAGTGGAGTTGGGAGTTGGAGAACGCCGGAGAGTCCGGATATTACAATTCGTTGTGTTGGACATAGACTCCCCTTATAATGCTTTCTTGGGCCGACCAGCCCTCGCTGAATTCAGGGCAGCTATTGCCCCGTGGTGTTTGACTCTGAAGTTTCCCACTGATCATGGAGTGGGAGTCATTTAAGGAGATCAGGCTGCTGGGAGAGCCTGTTACGTTATCGAGCTGCGGGAGGCGCAGTGAAAGGAGAAAGGAAAGGGCGTAGAAGAGCCTCTCTGCGTCCCCTTTGCTGATAATTGACAATTAATGCCTGGGCCTAGGCCCGGGCACCCCAGCCAATTCCAAAGGGATCTTGACTCAAGAGAAACTGAAGATGAAGGAGAATCTAAAGAAAGTCAAGCTTTCCTGGCTGAACTGACGATCGATGTCCCAATTGACGATGATGATGATTCAAAGATGATAAAGATTGGATCTCAGTTAAGCCAGCAGACTCAAGAGGAATTGGTTGAATTTCTACGGGCGAATCTTGACGTATTCGCCTGGACGCATTCTGATATGTGTGGGATCTCGCCGGACATCGCGAGCCACACTTTGAATATTGACCCGCGGCATGTCCCGGTCAAAAAGAAAAGGCGTGGTATGGATCCGGAGAGATCCGCCACCCTTAAAGAAGAGGTAGAAAGGCTTAAAACGAATGGGTTCATTCGAGATGTGCTATATCCCGAATGGGTGTCGAATCCCGTGCTTGTCCGAAAATCAAACAGAAAATGGAGAACATGTGTCGATTACTCCGATCTGAACAAAGCTTGTCCTAAAGACAGTTTCCCGCTTCCTAGAATCGATCAGCTCGTAGACTCAACAGTTGGACATGAACTCTTATCCTTCATGGATGCGTACTCTGGCTACAATCAGATACCAATGCATTTACCTGATCAAGAACATACCAGCTTTGTAACCAATCCGGGACTTTATTGTTACAAGTTATGCCATTCGGACTCAAGAATGTTGGGGCTACTTATCAACGATTTGTCAATCAGATGTTTGCCAATCAAATCGGGAAAACCATGGAAGTATATGTAGATGACATGCTTGTGAAGTCACGATTTTCCACCGACCATATTAAAGACCTGGAAACAATGTTCAACATACTTCGAGAATACCGAATGAAGCTCAACCCACTGAAATGTCATTTCAGAGTTGCATCCGGAAAATTCCTTGGGTTTATCGTCAATGCTCGTGGAATCGAGGCTAATCCTGAAAAGATCTGGACAATCAGAAATCTTGAAACTCCGAAAACTATAAAGCTAGTCCAGAGTCTCAATGGGAAAGTAGCAGCATTGAGCAGGTTCATCTCAAAGTCCACTGACAAATGCATTCCCTTCGTCGATCTGATTCGAAAAGGAAAACGAAACTTTGAATGGACCACGGAGTGTGAGGGCGCTTTCCAAGCACTAACTCAGCATCTATCCACACCACATATCCTGTCAAAGCCTATTGATCATGAGAAGTTGTACGTTTACTTGGCGATATCAGAAAACGCTATCAGCGCTGCCTTAATTCGAGAAGAAGACAGGATACAGAAGCCAGTATACTACATTAGCAAACGATTGACTGGAGCTGAAAGGAATTATCCGAAACTAGAGAAGTTGGCTTATTGCCTTGTTATTGCATCAAGGAAGCTCCGTCCATATTTCCAGGCACATCCTATTATTGTTTATACCGACCAGCCGTTATGACAGGTCCTTACGCGGCCTGAGACGTCTGGTAGGTTACTCAAGTGGAACATTGAACTGAGCCAGTTTGATATTACTTATACTCCAAGACGAGCCATTCAAGGACAAGTCCTAGCCGATTTCATAGCTGAATTTACCATTCCAGAGGACTTGCCCGAAACCAGTGAATCTCCCGAATATGTCTGGAAGCTGTACACTGATGGTGTATCAAATGACCGGTGCTCGGGCACTGGGGTTGTACTTGAAACCCCCGAAGGCCGATCTATATGTTATGCGTTAAAGTTCGATTTTCATGCAACCAATAATGAAGCTGAGTATGAAGCCCTCTTAGCTGGATTGAAACTTGCTAGAGATTTGAGAATTATTGCTGTGGAAATTTATTGTGATTCACAATTAGTTGTGTGTCAAGTTCGGGGAGAATATCAAGCGAGAGATCGAAGGCTGGCTGCTTACTTAGCTCGGGTTCAGGAAATACTGAATCAGTTTGATTATTATGCCATTTATTGTATACCTCGAGAATGCAATCAGAAAGCCGATTCATTGGCGAAGTCAGCCAGCACAGGTGAAGCTCGGCAAATGGGACTCGTTCCCATAGAGATGTTATCTTCTCCAAGTATTGACCGGGCAGAAACAGATTGGGTATGTGAAACCGTTCCCGATAAGGACTCATGGATGACTCCATTCAGAAATTACCTTGAGCACAGAATCCTGCCGGAGCGCAGGAGTGAAAAAAGACAAGTCCTTCGGAAGGCCTCACGATTCACCATCCAGAATGGAGTCATGTACAGAAGAGGGTACTCTGTTCCTCTACTCTGGTGTATCGCTCACGATGAAATTAAACGAGTAATACACGGTGTACACGAGGGAGAATGTGGCGATCACACTGGGGGCAAGCACTTGCCAAGAAAATACTTCGATACGAATATTATTGGACGACTGTGAATAGTGATGCATCGGATTATGAAAAGAAATGTGATAAATGTCAAAAGCATGCTCGAATTCCTAGAGCCCCACCTACCGAGATAACTCAAATGGTCAGCCCATGGCCGTTTGCAGTATGGGGCACTGACATCATTGGTACTCTGCCCCTGGCACAAGGTGGTGCGAAGTATGCCATTGTCGCAATTGATTACTTTACAAAGTGGGCTGAAGCTGAACCTCTTGCTACCATAACGACGAAGAAAGTGATCAACTTTGTAGTCCACAACATTATCTGTCGATTCGGTCTCCCACACACCATTATCACTGATAACGGAACCCAATTCGACAGTGTTGAATTTAAAGATTTCTCCTAACGGTTTCGCATTCAAAAGAAATTCTCTGCAATTGCACACCCTTAAGCAAACGGACAGGTCGAAGCAGTCAATAAGGTTATAAAGTCCATTCTGAAAAAACGACTGGAAAAGGTCTGGGGCAAATGGATCGATGAACTTCCCATGGCTTTATGGGCTTACCGAACAACCCATAAGTCCGCGACCGGTCACACTCCATTCTCTCTCTCTTATGGTTCAGAAGCTGTTATTCCAGTCGAGCTAGACGTACCTTCTCATCGTGTGACATACTATGATCCGAAGACAAATGCTATATTACTTGCTGAATCTCTTGATTTATTGGATGAGAAGCGTGAAGAGGCTGATTGGAGGGAAGCCGCGTATCAAAGTCGAGTCGCCCGATTGTACAACGCCAAGGTCCGCCCGCGAACCTTTGAACTCGACGATCTCGTCCTGAAAAGAATCTATCTGGTTCCTTCGCATATGAAGCCAACATGGGAAGGACCGTATGTAATTGAACGAAGGATCGGAGATGGCACATTCAAATTATCGATCGTCGACGGTCTTACTCTACCGAGAGCCTGGAACAGCGAGAGTCTTCGTCGCTACTACACATAACAAGCTATGTTTATTCATTTAGTTTATTTTCCATTTGCAATTTGTTTCTGCATTTCGAAATTAGAATTTGTAATAAGGCAACTGACTTTGCCATATTTTCTTATTTCAGCAATAAAATGCAATCTCTTCGAGCCAGAGCCGTGATTTACTTGAAATACTTCATATGATCATCACCATGCACGGAGAGCTAAGTTCCACCATACAGTGGGATTTATTCAAATAGGGAGTGACTGTGATGTAACCGGTCACTCGCTAAGTGAAACCCAAGCTCGGGGGCAAGCCATCACACCAAAGTCAAAAAAGGATTGATACACGACAATCCTTCACTTAACTCCAGATTCCCAGAGTGCGAACTGGATTATAAATTTACAAATACGAGGAGGGTGGATCCGTCCACCTAACGACCTCATGCATATATGAACCAAGTTTGAGGAGGATGGACCCGTCCATCTAACGACCTCACTTGTTAACTCGTGGTGGATGTGATCCGACCATCCACGATCCTGACACACCTTTCGCTCCCAGAGTGCGAGCGAAATCCAAAAACATGCAACAGATGTGACTGACCGTCTATTTACCAACTACAAATTCCCAGAGTGCGAATTGGAGTATATACACCAACTCCGAATTCTCAGAGTGCGAAACGGAGTATAAACATCAACTCCAGATTCCCAGAGTGCGAATTGGAGTATAAACACCAACTCTGAATTCCCAGAGTGCGAAACGGAGTATAAACATCAACTCCGGATTCCCAGAGTGCGAAACGGAGTATAAACATCAACTCCAAATTCCCAGAGCACGAATTGGAGTATAAACACCAACTCCGAACTGCCAGAGTGCGAGTCGAAATCTAAATGTCGACTCTGAGTCCCCAGAGCATGGACATATAATTAAAACTTAAACCGGCATAACCAACCGCCAGTAAACAAATGAAAATCCCCGAAGTGTGGATATGATCATCGATAATCAAGCAAGTGTGGTTGAACCACTCAATCTCCGCTTGTCTCAAACATTCATTCAGCGGCATTAAACTCAGCATGTTATAAGTGAGACGCAATCGCTGGTTGATGCTCTACAACTCATCCCCAAGACTGGAGGGCAGAACTTAAGTGTCGACCATTGACTGAAGCAGTGCGAAGTCAAAATTCAATTCACTTCCCAGTCATGAACCGTGTCCACAGTTTCCAGACCTGGCGCATAAAAACAAACTTGACACGGAAGCTGAAATTTCACAAGTGCATTTCAAACATTGAAACACTTAAGCAAATACACAATGACTGAGATGAAGCCAAAAAAGGAGAGTTTCATTTCTACTATTTGTGAAGAAATTCATGTACAAGTTTGTTCCAAAAAATTCCTACTAGCAGGGGCTGAACCCGCATCTATGCATGGCCTACAAAAGGAAAACCAAAAAAACAAATCCCTATCTGCTTAGAGCAAACTAAAGAGGCCTATCTATTTCTTCTTATCTCCCGGCTTCTTCCTCGGTGTAAACCCGCTGGAGCCGCCACTAACTTTCCTCTTTGAGCCTTTACTTTTTGGTGGTACGTCTCCAGGTGGGGGTATGATCTCGACGTCCTCCTCCAAGCTCGAATGAATAGGGATACTTCCTACGAGCGGAGTCAGAGGAATGGGATCAACTGTAGGAGGCGGGATGAACACACTAATGTCAGTGACTGTACCACCAGGTGATACCATTCTAAGCGGAGCTGGACCAGGTGCCACCATTCCACCTCCAAAACTACCACCACGAGCCGATGCTTCCATCTCGGCGTCAATTTCGGCCAATATTTCCTCTTCATTGATCGCTTGGGCCTCGCTAGGAGCATCGGTGGTTGGCATTGAAGAGCCTGTAGAAGGGGTGCTTCCGCCCATAAAAAATGGCAGGTCTGCAAAAGGATCGCTATGACGACCAAGAAGTTCCTCCATCATCTGCTCATCAAAAATAAGCGTGCTTCCCTGCTTTTCATCAAGTGGCGCAGTTGTAGTTATAGTGGTCGCTTCGGTGATGATAGCCTCCTGCATGTGATGTGATTGTTGAGTGACAGGAGGCACGACCAGTGCAGCATCAATCACTGGACAGAAATAAGAGGACTGTTAGTACTTAATTCGAGTGACGATTCCAACTTAAGACAGACATATAGGATGTTTAGAGTACCTTCCTCAGTTTGACTTGTGGATGCCTAAAAAGCTTCGGCAATTTGCTCTATAGCCGGAGACATTTGCGGCTGATCCGGATTGTAGGCAGGAACATCTTGGGGACCGACCGCAGACAAGGGTTCAGGCTGAGTTGACGCTGGAATTTCAAGACTTGGGTCGTAGTGTTCAACCCCTGAGCTTTCTCCTACTTCCAAGTGCTGGGTGACGAGTCTCTCCTTTTCATAAGAAATCATTGACTCGTGGAGAATCTTCCTTTCATCTTCATTCAGCAGACAATTCTTGAGCTCAAACTCGTCGATTGACTCACCCAGATGCACCGCCTTCTCCTCCTCAACCAATCGGCCCCAGGCGTTGTACAAATGTGCTGGGTAATCATCGAGCCAGGCTAAACCTCTATGCCTCAACACGTTAGCGTTGTAAACGACAAGAAGATCTTCAATATCGGCTTCTAGCCTGGACTCGACCAATTTCACCTCCTCCTCAACCTTGGTCTCCGCCTCGCGGACCTTAGCCACGGCCGCATCCCGTTTACCCCGAAGCAAGACAGCCTGTTCGCACGCCTCCTGGGCTACGTTGTTCGCATCGTCCCTTTCCTTGGCAATGTCAGAAAATTTAGCTTTAAGCTCATTGAGTTCCTTAACCGCCGCATCCCGTTCGACGGTGACTGTAGTATTTCGGTGGCCCATCTCCTCCACCAAGGCAACGTGTGTTTGCCACAATCTCTCCATCGCCACATTCACTTCATCAGCTTTTTTGGTGGCCTCAATTTCAGATTTCCGAGAAGACTCGGCCTCGGTGTTGAGCACTTGGATGATTCGGTCCTTTTGAGCGAATTCAAACTCCATCTTTTCAATCGCTTTGGCTCGCTCAAAGGCCACTTTGGAAGCTTTTTCTGCAGCCTTCACCCACTCTCTATACTGGGCGTAGATATCATGAATGTATTCATGCATCGTGTTTTCCACCCTCGATGGAATTCTTTTTAAATGAGGTGGAAAGACGTAGCCGTCGAAGCATATGTTTGGGAACTCTTTCCTCAACTGAGCGATTTTAATAGCCCCTTCCCCCGTAGGCTCAGTTGTGACCTGCACTGCAATTATAGGGGCCATAGTTTCGACTCTCTGGAGATGAGTTTCAGGCCTAGAAGTGTGAAAAGATGGTCTGTGTCGCGGAGGCTCTGGTGGATGTGAAGTCTGAACAGGAGGTGGAGATGGAATTCTAAGAGGTGGAGAACGGGACCTAGATCGGTATCTATAGTCTCTATCCCTATCCCGCTCGTACCTCTCTTGGTTAGAGTACCCGCGATCGCGGTCTCTATCTGAATCTCTCCTGCAGGACTCATAGTAAGTAGAAGACTTTCGAGCCGAGCGGAGGCTCCCTAGCATCGATCCTCTCCCAGACATCGAATCTGTAAATAAGAAACGAAAGAAAAGTTAGTCATCTCTTGAATTGGACAATTTACGATTAGGAAATCGTGAGTGCCGATGTATGTGCAACCCCCCGACCAACCAGAAATGTCGGCTGCACTTATAGCAAGCGACTCGCTCAGATTAAGAGCACTGTCAAGCTCCTCTAACCTGGTGTCATGTTGAAGCGACACATAATCCGGGATCGGAATGTCAGCAAGCCCTCCGAAAGGATTCTCTACTTGCGGGGGAGGAGCCTTCGAAATTCTAATTCCAGGAACAAGCAAAGACACGACCAAATATTTCAATCTCATGGATTTAGAACGCTTATGAGCAACTGCTTTGCCTTTTCTCCTTCCTCCTGAATCCTGAAAACTGCAAGAAGGCCCAGCTATAAGTTCGTTATCAGTGGGTGTTCTCTCCGGATCAACCACTTCAGCTATTACGACACCGGGCGCTTTGCGTTTCATCCGCTTCTTCGAGACTGCCCTAAGTGTCCCTTCCAGCCTTATGCTTTGATTCCGTTCAAGCAGCCCGACGATTCTCAGATTTCTGTTGGTTAGAACCGAATCAATGTCCCTCATCTCGCTCGGAACTTCTTGAAAGACCCTTACTACCTCTCTGAAGTACCCGCCTTCAGGTCGTGAAATTACGGCTGTAAAAAGAAAAGAAGATGTCAATTTATATCAACTGCTATCATCTGGATAACTCTTGAAGAA
Organism: Allium fistulosum; assembly: GCA_030737815.1. Lineage (NCBI taxonomy): Eukaryota > Viridiplantae > Streptophyta > Magnoliopsida > Asparagales > Amaryllidaceae > Allium > Allium fistulosum. Next base: position 1,397,008,006 of record CM060903.1, on the reverse strand, counting down.
TACTGTAACACTTACGTCTGACTAGCCACCGTCTGGCAAATCCTGGGGGGCACCGGACATAGAACCATTCTGTTTTAAAGTAACTCAGCCTTCCCAGGAACTGGATACTACTTGGCAGTTCCTGACTGACTCCAGGAAAGTGAAATACGGGCTATCTCCCCTACTCTTGAAGTTAAAAAGGTATCTAATCTCAGTCAGCCTGGGAGGTCGGAAGAGATGATCCATGAACACAATATATAAGCTATTCAGTAAAGCATATCCATTGGGTGTAATTGAGACGGGGCAATTCCAAGGTAAGACAACACTTCCCTAATATATTTGTTGAACAGAGGGAGTGTTCCCGCTGTGCACGCATGTCTATTGAAAGCGGTAAACCCTTCTGGAGGAGCATGCGGTCTATCGCTTGGTCCCGGCAATAGTACGTCGTCCAATGACAAACCATGCCTTAGGCATATCTGCCCCAGCATGTCTTCAGAAACGTTAGAAGGCACAGAATCATGCGGATTCATAATAAACATGGCACTAGGTAGCTCGTCCAGAGCTGGGATTATAACTTCGGCTGCGATGGCCGGAATCTCTAGGATAGAAGAAGATGAATCCTGAACTTCTTGCTGTTGTGAGCTTGAAGGTTCCATAATTAACTAACTTATGAAAAATCATCATTAGACGACAATAACACTCGTGCTTCCCCCAGTGTAAAGTGTATGAATGTGTTGTGCGAGTGTAGTGCTGCAATACTTAAGAAATTATACAAGGTTAGAGAAAACGTCTGAACGACAAGACTTCGAAATTCAGCTGAAGTGACCGTCATCGCTGACCGTCACAACCGTGTCATCCAGATGTTAGCGAACGATCCAAGTTAAAATTTGTTATCATTTTGTTAAGTTACAGTTCCGTCGACAAGCTTCAAAAGGCAGTCAAGTATGCTGTTCTACAGTTAAGTCCAGATATGCAGGAACAAAGCTCGTCGGAGTCGAGTGTTTAAATATGCATGGAGTTTTATGTTTATCAAAGTCCAAACTTGGATCGTTCCTCGCGAAGGCCGCAATTTCGTATCGATCGAATCCACTGATTTCGTATCGATCGAGTCCATTGATTTCATATCGATCAGGCCAAGTTAACTTTGTATCGATCAGGTTACAACAGGATTCGAATCCATCACAACCACGTTTCGTACCCATATCGATTCGAAATGATGAAAATAAACACCAAGGATCAGCAATCGATACGAAATCAATGAGAGGTGACCGATACACAGTTCCTTGTTGGAGTTTGAGATGAAATCGAGTTTTCCTAACCCTTCATCGATATGAAGTTAGGGCCGAGCGTTTATCAACGACCACTTCCTTCGTATCTCTTCTTACTCCTTCTTCCCCAAGCAATTGACATGCCATTACTCCTTCTCGATTCAATTTCAACCAAATTCCGACATCGACAGTGATGGAATCGGCGACGGCATCGAACGAGCTAGCACTAAGATTCGAGTCTCGTCATTTTCAGAATGGATTCGTTATCAATTTACCTAAATTCAGGTGTTGTTGCGCTAGATTAAGGGATTAGTTGATTCGGGGACGAAGGCAGTCTTTCTTTCTCAAGTTCCTTATCGATACGAAGGCGAGGGTAAAAGATAGAATGAACAGATGAAAAAGTTTCTAAGGCCAAAAAGTATTTATATGGACTCGAGTGTGAAAGGGAAAAACGTTCGCCTCCAGGTAAACTCAACCGGTTACAACGGTTCCACCAGACCGATTCGAACAAGCTATTTGAATCCATAGAGCTTTTTATCAAGATGAAATTTGCAAACAGATATTTTTCTAAGACACAAGGTCCATCAATACGAAAATGTTGTTCGTATCCATTGATATAGACTCCAACCACATTTCATCGATGCAAACCCCCCTGTTCGAATCCTTCAAGCCGCTGCCTCCAAAGGCCTGTATCCATTGATTCGACTTGACTATCCATATCCAACAGCACGAGTTCATCGATACGAAGTGAAGTCCACTGCATTGGAGTCCATCGGAGCTCATACCTATTGATACGAAATGTTCATTTCGTATCCATCAATACGAAGTACGCAGTGAAGGCTTTTTCTGAAAGCGTTGAACTCAATCGATATGAAATGATTATTTCGTATCCATCAGCACTCAACCTGCAATAGCACAAGATCATCGATACGAAATTACAACTTAGTGCTCACGGCAATGGATTCCACCAAAACTCGTATCCAACGGTGCGAACGCTTATTTCGTATCCATCGTTGTGAATCACATCGATACGAAAACCACATTTCAACCTTTTACATCAATTCAGGAGAGGATCGATATGAAGGAACATTCAAAAACAACCGTCAAGCATTGTTACACTTCGAATTTCACATCGGTACAGGAGAGGATCGATACGGGATTCGATACGAGAGAACTGACAACGACTCATGAACGTGCAACGTCAGCAAGAGTTAGATTAACATATGTGCATATATGTCGGATTAATATTCAATTTTTAACATCCATAGGAATTGGATACTTATCTGATAACGATTGCGACGACAAATAGCTAATCACAATCATACAGCAATCAGTTACAACAATACAGGGTACAACAGTTAACAATCAACGGTTCACATTACTAAGGAAATCAGTCAAAGATTACAACTTTTAACGAAAAGGTGATAACTGTTCAAAGTGAAGGTTGCAGCTTTTCAAAGCACGTCATGTTTCCACAAGACGCACTTTGGGGGGGGGAAATGTTATCCCGCCTTTTGGCAAGGCCGATATATCAAGGCATTGATTGAAAACCAAGGATCGCTCATCTTGGATATCGAGTAAGCACATGTTCATCATGGATATCGACGAATTTTGTCGGAGTCCGAATCAGGCTAAAATTGACAGGACACGAGAAGCGAAGCCATTAAAGCCAACGTTCCAAATATCAAGTCAATCCGAGTTTGTATGCTCAAGTTATGATCGATGCAAATCAAGGAGTTCAATCCGTTCGTATCCATCATTTCGAATCGATCGAAGTCACAACCCATCATTTTGCATCGATCAACTTCATACCCATCGGCAGATAGTCTCACTTCGTATCGATCAGATTTTGACTACTTCGCATCCATTGACGAACATCTGTTCGTATCCATCAAGTGGCCTCAATTCGTATCCAGCAGATAGCCTTAGTTCGTATCCACCAGATAACGTTTGTTCGAATCCATCATGGAAATAGCCTTAGTTCGTATCCACCAGATAACGTTTGTTCGAATCCATCAGATAACGTTTGTTCGAATCCATCATGGAACTGCAATTCGTATCCATCAAGGCATCAGTCATTCGCATCCGTCAAGTTGGAACAACCTGGATCGATGCGAACAAGCCAGCACAATCGATGCAAACAGAGCACACTGCTGATCGATACGAAGATCACGCTATTGATCGATTCGAACAAGACGACTACATCGATATGAACGAGGCAAGAATCTTGGGACAACTCGGTCAACTCGGCCCAAAAGTTGGATCGATCCGAAGAGTGCGCACCACGTCATCACCTGAGCACGTGCAACCATCGATTCGAACCGATCGATTTGAAACCATCGAGTCGAACCAGACAGCCTACCGAAGAACATCAATTCGTATCGATCATATCTTGTGATCCACAAGTCCAAATGCTATGAAATTTTCACAGGAGCTTACGCGCAAGATAAAGAATGTTCACACCAAGTTTCGACTCCATTGGACGAAATCTTGATCGATACGAAAATTTGTTCGTATCGATCATGGATCTAGCCGAAACTTCATGGGCTCGGTCGCGTGGGCCCACTCACATGCCAGAAAATGTCTCTTGAGATCTGAGCGAAATATCATCCTCCTACGCCTATAAATAGAGCCCAGGGCCTACAGAGAAGGGACCGGGGGACGCTCCAACGCCGAGACTCTGCCGGATTCAATTCTAAACTCCATTACTGCTGTTGTACTCGAATTTCATAACTTTGATTCGCTATAATCCGCTGCAATCAATTGTAATCATAAAAGAAGCATCAATAAAGTGATCAACTTGATAGTGGACGTAGGCAACATGCCGAACCACTCTAAATTCTTGTGTTTCTATGCATCTTTATTAATTGTTTTTGAAGTGTTTGTTAGATAATCCTCTTTTTACATTTAATTTCTTCATTTTTATCTCTTCAAACTCTTCCTAAGAGTGTTGTGCCCAATTTTGGTACAAACAAAGAACAATGAGTTTAAAACAAATTATGTAATCAAAATCCGTTGAAACAGGTTTTAGTAGTAAAAATACTTTTTTTCAAACCGAATGGACATCACACTGCAGATGCAGTGCTCTTAGGCTTGAGCCAAGTGCGATCACGTTACAAAGTTAATGCATATACCATGCAAGTTATCGTGTTCATACTTTTCCCGATCCGTACAACAGAGATTCTTAATGTTTAACACATAAACTTAGTTCAATGTATAATTAGTTGTCTCATGAAATAGGTGCAGCCATATTCATCAAAAATTACTTCCAGATCAGCCTCTCTATGTATAATTAGTTTTATTAAATGTCACTAAAATGTAGCCACACATAGTGATAAAAGAAACATAGAATTTTATCATTTTATTCATTACATAAACACATAAGAAACAAATTTCCATGTGATTATTTTAACATTTTATGTGATCTGTTTTACTATAATATTTACTTGATCAACATACTGTGACATCAAGATTTACATCCAGAGTGCTGAGCTTTTAGACGAAATTCAAGATTGAAGAGCACAAAAACAATTGAAAAGTTGCATACCCTGAAAACGTACCTATGAACAAAATTTGTAATACGCCAATAGCAGCAAGTGAATATATTATGTCATAATACATAGTCATTTACTTATCATAAAAAACCATATAATTAACCGTGTGTCTTCAACCTTGAAAGATTCCAGTAAGGATGTCAAATATGTAAGAACACGAAGTTTTCAACTTACGGTATGGGCAAAAAGTAATTGGACTACAAGGAAAATATCATACAAAGTATGAGTGAATGATAAGGTTCACTAAAAACTCCAAATCTTATCCCTCTCTCACTCACCTTCTATCTTTTTTCCTATCAAAATATAAAGTGTAGGCAAAAAGCGTGAATATCCTATCAAATATTAAAATCAAGATTAGCTTTTGAAGTTTGTGCAAGGCAGATTGAGATTATCCCTTCACTATCTTAGCTTGCCTTTTGAAGTTCCTATTAGCATTAGAATAATAACCAAACTGATATATAGAATTTTTATTTTTATTTTAAATGATGATATGGTATATCACAATTTCAATTAAGGTACAGCAAAATACATAAATGCAAAACTTGTGTTAAATTCTAAACTACAAGTCGTACAACACATGTAGTCTGGATAATTGTTCAAAATCGACAAGCACCATTGTCCAAGTGGTTAAGTGATTCGGCTTTGGTGCGAGAGGTCACAAGTTCGAAACTTGCATAGCGTGATTCGAACGTTTATTGACATGTGATATGTTGTCCCAGTGACATGTTGTATATAAAGTACCATTTCACAAAAAAATTATTGTTCAGAATCATTAATTTTAATGACTTGTAGAAAATACTGCATATACGATAAATATTCATCTGCATTATGTACACTTTGTTCATAACTTGTATATTTGATGTGATGCTAAGCAAGTTTGGCAGTTTCTTGATGTACAACTCCTTAAAAGTATTTTTCAATGTTACCTCTAAGTAGTTTCAAATGAATGCTAATTTTTTTAAGTGTTTGAATATAATTAACTTTAAAGTTAATATTGGTGTTTGGTTATTATGACTTGTAAGGAATCATTTTTATACCAAATTATATAAGACATGCACCTAAATAGTGTTTAACCGACAACAAGGATATTTTAGTATTTACTATATCAAAACAACTTGTGTCTTCCATATGCTATAGTCTGAAAATGATTTATTGTCATATTTTAAATTCTAAGCAACTTATGTTCTATTCTTTTATATAGTTCAAGAACACCAAAATGCAAAATAAGTTACTTATAAGATTGCATGGCTACTTATAATATGTTTTGACTACTTATATGAGTAACTATCAAACATGCTCTAAGTTAAACATTAATGATCCATTAAAAGACATATCAGTAAAATAAATATACCTTAAAAATGTGCCGAGTAAGCTGTTTATCTGTAGTGAACATTAAAATCTCTTTCGCATCTCAGATTGACAGATAGTCATAAACTTTTTCACTACAACCAGCTATCTCATCTCTGTAAAGAAAATATGTGGTTTAAGTTATGCTTTTTAAAACTACTGTTGATTGCACAAACCTGCATGTGCTTTAGATTATGCTTCTTAAAACTCATGCATAGCAACAACTAAACACACCCAAAAAAACTAGGTGTCCAGAAACAACATTAAAAGAAGTTTTTTCTTTAAAAATGACACAATCAATAATTCTAGGGATAAATTGCACAATAAACATGGAAGAAATGTAAATAGCATGTTAAATGAATACCTCATTGTCTTTGCATGAAATCCATGAAATAAATGTATGTATCATGTGGAACAGTCTGTCTGGCACTCAAAACATGATTATAGGCACCTTCCATGAATGATTGTTCTAGTTCAACCGCATGTTGATGCATGGATTCTCAAAAGCATATGCTGATGGAAGCTCGAGTTCTGTATGGAGCTCAGCTATTCTTTTTTGCACAAGGAGTCTGAGAAGTTTTAGACCCAAAATTATGTATTCTTGAGGCGAAGGCGGAATTACACCGCTAATTGAGAAAGGTAAAAAAGGAAAGTAGTCGTAAAAAATAACTGACAGTGTGAGCGAGTGTGTACATGTGTGTGGATTGAACCTGCTACACTAACAACATCAAACTTGACAAATGAATGAAACTAACAATTTTGAAAAGATGCAAGGGAAGAAAACAAAATGAAATGCTTCATGTTTAGTGAAACATTTGATTATGTTGGCCTAGGTTGAATCAATAAGAATAGTACAATAAGTAAGACATGGATTAGATAGGTTGATGGCCAATTGATTGATAACTTAACTAAAATTTGGATCAACGTAAACAAAATGAAGAATACATATAACCATGAATACAAATATAACAACATTAGCCAGTGCATCTGGATAATGTAGCGCTCATTAAAGATATCAAAAAAGATAAAGGATAGGTGTTTTGTTACACGTGATTGGAGCAACATACAAGATCAACTTTACCATTATGGAAATTTTTTATTTAGTTTTCAAGCTTCAGCTCCAGTAATACTATGGGGAAGTAATATGTATAACAGCTCGTCATTTTTGTTATAAATACCACACCAGTAACTCTTACAAATATCACTAAGATAGCTGAACAGTATCCAACCATTGCAACATTAAAATCCCGAAATATTGTATAAAAAATGACAACATGGAATAAACGAAGGACCGTGTCAATGTGCATTATACTTCCAAATTTTTTAGTATACATTGTTATGAAAATCAAACTTCTATTAAATTCTTTAAGGTCATAAAATAAATCATGCTTGAACTGCATTATATGATCAAGGTCTACACCGTGTTTTCCGCCACTGACCTTAAACGAAGCACTTGTGATTATCATGTACTAGTAAGTGCTTGCACTTCGTTCATGAATTTGAATATTGTGTACTGAAATTTGAAACTAGAATATTAATTAGGTAAAATGTTTCAGGTTTTGGTACCACTTCCAATTGGCTTTGTTGTGTTCATGGTTCACTTGGCTGCCATTCCTATTACTGGAATTGGCATTAACCCAGCTAGAAGTTTCGGAGCCACTGTCATCTACAACAAAGACAAAGCTTGGGATGATCATTAGATCTTCTGGGTTGGTCCATTCATTTGTGTAGCGATTGTAGCAGTTATCATCAATATGTACTAAGGGCAGTTGCGATGAAGGCTTTCAAATCATTCAGGAGCAATGAATGATATTTATGATCGCACCATTGACTTTTTGGAATAAGAAGAATTGTAGATACCATGAAGAGTGAAAATGGAGGGGGATTTGTTTGCCATGTTTGTCGATTCTCCTAGTTGTTCATACCATCATTTCATTATCCTTCTTTCACTTTTGTATTTCAATCATTAAGTTCCATTTCATTTGACCTTATCTACATCCTATGTTTTTCTTTTTCCTTTGCTTCTAGCTTTTGTATTATTGTAGTTATCTGAAAGGTTCACATTGAAATTCATATCATTTGTCTACCGCTTTTTTAGTACCTCTCATTAGTTTCCATCTCCAAAAAAGAAACCGTGGTATTCTTTATGTTGTGTAAGAGTAAAAGTTGCATGCTTGCAAATTTCTTATTATAGTTATTGAAAAACATTGACCTTATTTTTACTAGATAAACTAACATAGCACATGATGGGCACATTCCATTCCTTAAGAATAAATTTATGAAGTCAACTAAAGTAAGAAGTTAATTAATTAGCCCATCATAATCTGATGTTGCAAATTGGATTAATAATTCTATTATTTTCTTACTTCAAAATAATAGCGGTGTTTGCGTGTAGTAGCTCGGTTTTTCTTTGAAAACAAATTTGTTGGTCATTACTGAGAGACTTGTTGAAGATTGATAAAGATTACCTAATGTACAAATGTTTTCTATACTCTCGCCGCCTTTTTATTCATGAATTATTATTATTGACATGGATAATGCACATGCTAAATAAAGGTCATCCACGCGTGATAAATTTTAATCCTCCAGTGCTCTGTTCACCTATTCTCTATTCTTTTTATGCATGTCCATGCATGTTTTTTGCCTTGCTCTTTTTTGTATAGTTAACATTTTTTGCCACTCATTATACCGATATAATTAATTGTATGCTATTCTTGTGATTCTATGATTCTAGAGCCAAATGGCACTATTCGCATCACATGAAAGTGTAAACATGCAATGAACGTATACAGCGGTGAAACACTACATGCGGCTCCACCAGATGGAACAGAGCCACTCAACTATTGATTATTAATGTACATATCGTATAAATATCCGTACAATAACCACCATATATATCACTACCATATTAACCATAAAATTATTATGAGTAGGGTATGTGCGAAATTGCTCTAACTATAACAATATCTCAATTTATCATTTATCTGATAAAATATATTGAAAATCATATACAGAATATACCAATAAGTATCATCCACGACATTAACAAAATCCTTTTAAGCTTTGAATGAATGTAATTAGCTAAGGCTGGTTTATTTCTATAGCGATATTAAATCAAAAAAATTTCAACATAAACTCATTTATATGAATAAAAAAGACAATTTATGGTATACAGCTACTTGAACTGAAATGAAATGCCATATGAATCTATTGCTCAGACCACAAACAAGGCTACAAGCAAATGCAATAGATTTATACAGAAATTGATTCATGCAAATTTTAGCTATAATGTTTAAAACACATACTACCCAAAATGCTAATACTAGGTTTACTTAGTTGGTGACAAGTAAGATGTAAACTACAGTACAAAATGAGAAAAGAATACCATCTATCATCATATCCAAATGCAACTGCAAGATTCCTCTAACCTCTAAGCACGAAGGCTAGGTACCTTTAAAAAATTACCCATTTTATAACTTTGATTTTTGAATAAACTAAATTCAATTCATGTGATGAATTCAAACAACAGCCCTCAAAAGCTATTACATAGACTCGTTTTAAAATACACACACAAAATAAAGTTAATTTTCAGATTACCTTTATTGATCTGAAGGTGAGAAGCAGAGGCTGGGGATTGGAATCATCGCTTGAGTGCAAGGTTTCTAAGGCGAATTGAGGTAGAACCGCGTGAGCTAAGCAATGATTGAAGGAGATTTAGGGTTTTCCTATGGCGGGAGGGAAAGAAGTTTAATAAAATTGTTTAAGTGGCAATGGAAGAAAAAGTAATTTAAGCGGGCAGAGAAAATGTTACCTAAATTTTAGTATGTATCGCTGGCGGGATAATAAAGTAGCGATTCTTTATTTAGGGTAAATTTTTATAAACGAGTAATGGTTGCACTTACCATGGAAACGCTACCAATAATTGCAACTAATAGCAAGTATTGTTGTAGTGTCAGCAAGAAATTTGTTGTTGAATGTGATGCGAGTGGAGTTAGAATTGGAGTAGTTCTACTTCAAGACAATAAACTTTTAGCATTTTAAAGCAAAGCCCTACATGGTAGATCCCTACACCGGTCCACATATGAAAAGGAGTTACTTTCCCTAATTCTAGCTATTAAGAAATGGTCACGGTACTTGCTTGGAAGGCAGTTCATTATTAGGACAGGATCATTAGAGCCTCAAGTATTTGTTGACATGGAAACTAAACACTGGAATTCAAGCTAAATGGTTGGCTAAGTTGCATGGATTCTATTATCTAGTTGAGTTCATAAGTGGTAAGGAAAATATTGTGGCTGATGCCTTGTCAATGAGAGATGAAAATATTAATGGCAACAACATAGAATGTAAGGCTCTTTCACATGTGCAACCTACTTGGTTACAAGAACTCAAGAATAGACTTGCCCAATCTTGCTTTTATGCAAAGGTCATTAAGCAAATAAAGGAGGGAACCAAGCCAGCCAACAAATATAAGATAGTTGATAATCTATTTTTTTACAAAGAAAGGATATTAATTGATCACCACCATGATGCTCTCATTCATATTTTGTTGAATGAATTCCACTCTACCCCACTGGGAGGTCATTCAGGAATGAAGGGAATATTAAAAAGAATTAAAGTAGAATTTTATTGGAAGAAGATAAAGAAACATGTTGAGCAGTATGTTAAAGAATGTGAAATTTGTCAATGGAATAAGGCAGAAAACATAAACATACCAGGGTTGTTGCAGCCTTTACCCATACCAGAGAAGATTTGGATAGATATAAGCATGGACTTAGTTACTAGCTTCCCAAAAGGTCAAAAATATACAGTTCTATATGTTGTGGTTGATAGATTATTCAGATATGCCCATTTCTTTCCATTATTCCACCCCTATACAGCCAAAGATGCAGCTCAAGTATTTTTTAATGGAGTATTTAAACTACGTGGACTTCCTATATTTATAGTTAGTGACAGAGATACCTTATTTACAAGCACATTCCGACAGGAGTTGTTCAAGTTACAAGGTTGTTCATTGAAACTCGGTTCTGCCTACCATCCTTAAACAAATGGGCAAATTGAGGTAATCAACAAAATAATGGAAGGGTATCTAAGGTGTTTTATATGTCATAAGCCACATGAATAGCTTAAATGGTTCACATTAGCTGAATATTGGTATAACACTACACAAAGAACATCCATAAATACTACTCCCTTCCAAGCTGTATATGGAGTGCCACCCCCTACACTGTTGAATTATGTTCCTAATTCTACTAAGGTACAACAAGTTGAAAAAGAATTATTTTCTAGGGATGTGGTCATACAAATGTTAAAGGACAGCCTGGTGCTTGCTGGAGGTAGGATAGAGAGGTATGCCGATTTAAGAAGGTCAGAAAGGAGTTTTCAAGTTGTTGACTGTGTGTATTTAAAATTGCAGCCTTACAGACAAATCACTACTGGAAATTACAAGACTCACAAGCTTTCTCCTAAATTCTATGGTCCCTATGAAGTTGAAGAGAAGATTGGGGAAGTTGCATATAAGTTGAAGTTGCCTACACATGCCATAATACGTCATGTTTCTAATGTGTCCCGATTAAAGAAAAAATGGGGGGGGGGGGTTTGGGTGTGGGTGATAATTCAGGAGGATCTGCCTTCTTTTATTGAGGAGATTGTTAAGTAACCAGAGAGGATCTTGAATAGGAGGATAGTGCTAAGAAATAATAAGCATGTGGTTCAAAATATTGGTGAAGTGGAGAGATTGGACTAAGGAGGATGCCACATAAGATGAATATTGGGAGATGGTCAGGAAATTCTCTGCTTTGGACCTTGAGACAAGGTCCATTTTTCAAGAGGAGGGGAGATGTAACAGTTACAAACTTCTTCAACCATTACATTAAGGCCAGGTAGCATATTCTTGTCCCTTGTCACCAGGAAGTTATTTAGAGCATGCCATAGATGATTACCAGAGGTTAGCCAGTGAAGCAGTGGTGCAAGTTGGTTCCAACAGTGTCGAGTTTGCATTATGATGTTGAGTATATCTATTGTGCACGTGCATAATGTGCATGTGTACACAATTAGGGTTTGATAATATAACTGAAAATATACTTATGTAATTAGAGGATGAGTTGGCAAATGAGATTACCGGGTCAAGTTTGTTATATATTGCATGGATTGTAACTTTCTTCTTGTTGATGAATATACATGTTTCAGTTTATTGAAATTGTGCATACATACTTAGTTCTCTAAATTTATATTTCCCTCTCAATCACTTGTTCTCTCTCCATCTTGCTCTAATAAACATCTTGCATTTCCAAACTACTCTCAAACCAAACCCATTCCCATTACCACACCATGGCTGGACCCAGAGCTACACCAAAGAAGAAAGATCGTGTCAAAATCCCTCCAACTTATCCATTGTTAGATCTAAAAACTACCCAAATCTGTACATCACACACCTATCCAACACTAGATGTAGATGAGACATAGAAAATTTGATGAAGAATTAATTAGATCGGAATAAACGAAATTATTCAAAAGTTAGTTGCTGGATTAGGGTTTTGAATAAGAAAATCTGGAGAAGAGGAGGAAAGCAAAATGGAAATGAGGAAGTGGTCATTGTCTCTCATGGGTTAATTTTTTCTGACAACTGATGTATACCGCTACATGACAACCAACGATTGGTATTCAGTAGTAGTGTTGTTTTAGTAGGAAATGAAAGATTACGTGGATCGCTGACTTATTTAATTAGTTTTGATCGTGGTTAAGGAAATTTAAGAATTAAATGTAAGACTTGGTTGCATAATTTCTAAAGTAGAGTGAATGTTGCAATCTTTTATTTATTTAAACTAAATACAAAACAGAAGGAAGCTTGAAATATTTTTATGTCCAATTATTGAAATTCAAATTTGAAACATACCAAAAAAATCAAAATTGAGTATTTGAATTTAATATCAAAAATTTTAAAATCAATTTTTTAAATTTGAATCTAAAATCTGAAAATTTACATTATAAAATTTGATTTTTTTATGACAAAGTTTGAAATTCATATTCTAAAATTTGATTTTTTTCCTTTCAAAATTTGAGTTTTTAAAAGTAAAATGTAAATTGTTAAATAATCTTAAAAAAAGAAAATAATTATACAAAACTAGAAATATTGATAATTTTGTCTTCGGGTTTCGAAAGTTTAAGTTTTGAAATTTAGAATTTGAGATTTTGAAAACCTGAACTTTTGGAAAAAAAATTGAATTTTAAGAGTGTGGATTTGAATTAGAAAAATTAAACTCCAAATTCGAAACTGCTAAATATAACATTTTGAATACTTTTAGTTTAAATTGGAAAAATTAAATCTTGGTTTTGCAATTAAAATTTAATAATTTGAAACTACAAATGTTTAAATTTGAAACTAAAAATTTGAGTTTTGAAAGTTTTAATTTTGAATTTGAATTTCGGACTCGAAATTTGTGGGTATGAGAATTTGGAGGTTTTTGAAAAAGGTCAACGCTTTTTGAAAAGAAAACATGTTATCATTAAATATTATAATAAAATTGATTTGAAATATTTATGGAGAGAAAAATAAATAACATTGAAGAGAATCAAGGAGAAAAACTAAAGTGAATATCTTTAATGTTCCTTTTTTTTGCTTCACACCTTTTGATTTTGCAAGCCTATAGTATATTAGTACAAAACCGCGTTAAGGTAGGGAAATAACCGTTCGATTCTAATTTAGCGATAGTTTGGCTAAAGTCTGTATTAAGTTTCAAAATATACCAAACATCCTTGCTAAAAAAGTATGTAAATTAGGTCTCTAGAATTAAGTTACTAAATAACTGAATACATTTATGCAATTATTCAGTGAATAATTGCATATATTTATGCAATTATGTCCAAAAATTGAAGACATTTCCGCAATTATTCACTAAAAAATTGTGGAAATTTCCGCAATTATTCACCCAAAAATTGCGAACATTTCTGCAATTATTCACTGAATAATTGCAGACATTTATGCCATTTTTGGATATAATTGCATAAATGTCTACAATTATTCATTGAATAATGGCATAAATATATGCAATTATTTAGTACTTTAATTCTAGTGGCCTAATTTACAATTTTTTTTCAGGAGGAGTTTTTGTGTATTAAGTTTGATTTTAAGGACATGAGCCTAATATTCACTTTTAAAAATATACTTCATATGATTTTTCATTTATTCTAGTTGAACATTAAATGATAATATGTTGGAAAAAATTAGAACGGCGGATATTTAATGAGACACTAGTGGATAGAAAGAAGTAAATAGGATTGGAGAGATTTAAGGATACACATGTTCCTTATTTTTTTGGCTTCATACAATTTTGGAATTTGAAATTTAAAATTTAAAAGTGTGGATTTTGAATTTGAAAATTTGAATTTTGAATTCGAAACCATTAAATACAAAATTTTGAAAATTTGAATTTATTCATTTAAGTTGAAAAAAATTAAATTTTGTTTTTGCAATTAAAATTTATTAAATTAAACCGAAAACATACAAATTGATTTGAGATACCGAACGAAGTATGAGCAAATCGATTTGAGATATTTAAGGAGATCGGCATAAGAAAACCCATTATGATTTATATCAGACCAAGTATAAGAAAATTGATTTGAGATATTTATGGAGAAAAAGTTAAATAAATTATAGATATTTAAGGATAAAAGCTAAAGTAAACATTTTTAACGTTCCTTGTTTTTTAGTTAAACATCAAATGGTAATATATTGAAGAAAAAAACTAAATCTAGAGAGATTTAAGGAAACATGTCAAAGGCATGCTCATGATTTTTTTTGAGTTCACATAATTTTTGAATCTGAAATTTGAATTTTAAAGGCACTGATTTTGAATTTGAAAATATGAATTTTGAATTTGAAATTTTTAAATACAAAATATTGAAAATTTGAATTTTTTGATTTGAATTGGAAATATTAAATTTTGATTTTATAATTGAAAATTGGTAATTTGGAATTGAAAATGTATAAATTCGAAACTAAAAACTGAATTTTAAAAGCCTTGATTTTGATTTTGAATTTTGAACTCGAAATCTATAATTATGAGAATTTGGAGGTTTATGTAAAAGGTCAGAACTTTTTGAAAGAAAATATGTTATCATTTCAATATCAGACTAAGTATAAGAAAATTGATTTGAGATATTTATGGAGAAAAAGTAAATAACATTGGAAGAGATTTAAGGAGAGAGGCTAAAGAGAATATATTTAATGTTCATTGTTTTTTACTTCACATTATTCGGTTTTGCAAGCCTACGGTAGATTGGTACAAAACCAAGTAACGGTGACAAACTATGTGTTCGATTGCCTAATTTTAAAAAACATTGAGTACAAATTTTCATTGATTTTAGTTAAACATCAAATGTTAATATGCTGAAGAAAAATAGAACTGGAGATATTTAACGTGATATTAGTGGAGAAAACAAAGTAAATGAGACTGAAGCAAAATGGGAAACTTTGATAAGAAGGCTGCGACAGCTATTTGGTGTTTTTTTTTTGGAGAATATGGTATTTTATATTGTTACTAATGAAGCATCAGCTTGTTCAATTTGGAATAAATTGGAAGGAATTTATGCAAAGAACTCTGCAACAAACAAGGCTTTTCTATTAAGAAGTTTAGTAAATTTGAAGTTTAATAAAGATGGATCAATTGGAGAGTATCTCAATGATTTTCAAGCAATGTAAATCAACTAGCGGCTTTGAATTACGAGGACAATGATGAGACACAAGCCTTAAAATCGATGAATTTTTTCTAAAAATTTGGGAAATACATGTGGTTACATTGAATAATTTTAATGCATGTGGTTGCCTTCTCCAAAACTCGTCTTTTTCTTCGAATTTGCATGTTGAGACGTAGTAAGAGTAAAGTGGGTCCAATATTAAGCTTCATGATCGATCGGTGCCCAATGATGTTGTTGATTCTATACTTGTGTTTTTTCCCATGGTACTCCATTGTTGACTTCTTCTAAGCTTAACCATTCCTTCATCATTTCATTGTCTAACTCCATTGAACTATCGCATGGTTCAAATATCGGATAACACTTGCACCCAAAGTATGCTTTTATAAATATAAAGCATGTTTTGGATCCAAAGCGACCGAATCTAGATCCACAAAGACACTTTTATCATTTGAGTCATTTTCGTGGAACACTGCATCTTTACTAAGAATCTACGTCGATAATATGAGCACTTTGTTTTAGACAACTATAAATGCTAAAGTCCATCGTTTGAAATCTCCGATCATTGCTCAGAATTCTTGAAAGTTATCCCATCCCTTGGTTAGGATAATTTCTTTCATTTATTTAAACCATACCGATCAATTTTTTCTTTACGTATATAATAGAAAATACTTGGTCCTGTTTTAATAGAACATTTAATCATTTTTAGCACCACTTTTTTCGAGCTCTCAAGAATAAAAGAATCGTCGTCTTCAGTTGTCTTCTTCAGATCCAAGCTCCAATCCACTTCCAAGTTCAGATCTAAAGTCGAATTTTTCATTATGCCCATCTTAAGAACTATGATCCGATCCATTTGAAATTTCATCAATCCATCCCGCTATCCTTTATCGAACTAGCATAGGTGGACGATGCCACCGTTTGACTTTGAGCGTCTCCGTCGCTTCTTTCAAGCTGCTGAAGCCACCACCAATCCGTCTCCTCACCGCCACCATCAGTTAACTCCGTCGATCCTAGATTCATACAAAGCCGTCGTTCTTCAAAAAAGGGAAGGGAGGTGGTGATGGGGAAGAGAGAAAATTCCATCATTCAACTTGGCGACAGTTTATGGTGTTCGGCTGAGTCGATTCATCGAATTTACTCGATGGGTATGTTCTATTTTCCAACGAACTTGAACGTCCATATGTCATAGGATGTTCGTTCCATCGATAATTGAATTCAACTGCTAAAGATCCTCTATCTTGCAAAAATAGAGCTCTATACCGCATTGGATTCCATCCGGTTCTATTAGCGTAAATCCTACGTTAACAAGCAATACCAGTCACACTGTTCCATTGTGTGTTGGGGATCGTTTGCTTGCACGAGCGAGCTTACTACACATAGTGCTTTCGTACATTATGCTAAAGACACATGATACACACTGCATATGGCATTACATGCCAGTCGGAGTACATAATCCGATTACTCAACACGTTGACATCCATTGGACATTATACATCGACCACACATGGGGAAACACGTATTTAAAGTAAACAATAGAATTTAAAATTACCCAATCATGCACATTCTCAAGCTTTCAGCAATACATGGAATCACACAGACGCTCCAAGTGCACTTCTGCCACTGTAAAGTGATGTCTAACCCGACTTCTACTTCCACTCCTACTTGAGTTCGACAATCTTACCGTTATTGAGAACTTCCAATAAGGTTGCTTCACTTATGGTAGTCGAGGAGCCACAAAGTAATGTCGCTCCCGACATATATTTCACTGGCATAATGGTCCTTGACAAACCGTTAGATTCTCCATCTACAAGGTTTACAGCCGTGGACCTTAGAAGAATCTGCACCTGATGTAGGTTTCTATAGGACGAGGTCTTGCTTCCCAAACTGCATCAATGAGCCCATAATTCAGCCAACGGTTACATAGCGTGGAACTATTACATGTGTTTATTTGAGGCGGTTAGCCCTTTTAACTCATTTTTTAGGCACATGCTGCAATCGATAAGGTGGGCTCCCTTGTAGTTTCACCCTGATGCATATGTTGTGCTCCAGTACATTATCTTCGCGAGACACTTGGGAAGATGACCTTCTTTCGTCGAGGTCAGATACCTTTACAACTTCAAAAGGAGATCACACAATCGTTCGCTTGTATTCTTCGAAGCATTCCATGGTTAGGGTAATAATATTCTATAACAAAACGCTACTTCAAGGATCAGGGCCGGCCCAAACACATTCAATGCCCTAGGCCAATAAAAAAAATTATGTTTTTGTTGCCCCAAAATTTAATAAACAACAATACACTTAAATGTATGAAACAAAATGTAAATTTTATGATAGAAAGTTAACATTGATTGCAAAATAGTAGACAAATCATTTAGATCACATACAAAAAAACTAAATGTCAACTTGATATGAAAATACATAAATAGACATTAACGGAAGCAACTTCTTCTTGCATTTTTAAGGCAAACTCATTTATTATCTCTTCATAGTTAAGCATATCCAAGTACTCATTTTCAATTGAAATCATAGCTAGTCCACTTAATCTCTCTTGCGACATGGTAGTTCGCAGATATGTTTTAATTAATTTCAATTTTGAAAAGCTTCTTTCCGCCGAAGCAACCATAACTGGAATAGTCAATAGGATTCGATAAGCAACCCAAACATTGAGAAATCCACTTACATCTCGATAAAACCTCAAGAAATTAAGAATACCAATTGATGTAGTAATTTCCGATGGTAGAATTTCTTTTAATTGTTGAAGCTCATAAAACAACTCATTACCACAAATATCTTTCTCTTCCTCATGTGTTAAAAAATCTTCCAAATTCATGCAATAGTCCTTCAATTTATCATCATCAACATTTTTGAATTTCAAGTTTAGCAAAAAGCCAAAAATTCCTTCATAATGTTTAAATTGCTCAAACTGATCTCTAAGCGAAGTTAAAGCTTGATCCATTATCTGTAGAAAATAAGTAACTCTAAAAATTTCCTTTGGAGATTGTCTATTATAATTCTCTACGATGTCTTCATCAAATTGCTTTTTCCTACGCACAATTCTCTTTTCAAAAAATTTAGGATCAATGCCAACGTCATTTGCAATTTCTTTAGCCTCCTCCATCATGGGTTCAAATCCATCTTCTCTAAATTTTTCAAAAAAAATTACCAGCTCTTTAATTTTGGAGATTGCATCTTCAATATGCATTTCCTCTCATTGAAGTATTTTACTTACTCGATTAATATTGTCTAATATCTTATACCAAATACACAAGCTAATTAGAAACTCGAAATTTTCCAAAGCATTTTGGCACAATCCTTTTGCCTCCATCATCACAACGTCCTCTTTAGAGTTATTTGCAATATCAATCAAAGCATCTCTTAGTTCCGATGATTGAAATCTTATTGCTTTAACACTTTCAATATGACTTTCCCAACGGGTTGCAGATAATGGTTTTGGAGTCAAACCTTTCACATGACTTCGGAGTATTTCCCACCGATGAGTTGAGCCAGAAAATAAAGTATAAATCTTTTGCACATACGCAAAAAAGTTTCTGGCTTTCATACATGATTTCGCCATATCACATAATGTAAGATTTAGACTATGACATCCACATGAAATGTAGAAAGCTCTAGGATTTACATCAAGTAGTCTTTTTTGCACCCCTTGATGTTTACCTATTACAAATTCAATAAAATTAGTTAACATAATAGTCAATAGTTTAAAATCAAGTTTAAGGGTATTATATTAAATTTAATAATTTACCTTTCATATTCGAACCATTATCATACCCTTGTCCTCTCACATCATTAATATCAAGTTTAAGATTATCCAAAACATTTTAAAGTTCTTTCAAAAGACCAAGTCCGGATGTATCGTCGACGGTTATGAATCCAAGAAAGTATTCTTCCACATTGATATCACTTGCATCGTCAACATTCACACATCTTATAATAATGAACATTTGCTCCTTATGACTTAAATCCGGAGTGCAATCAAGGACGATGGAGAAATATTTTGCTTTCCTTATTTTTGCAAGCATTGTTATTTTGATCTTGTTGGCCAACAAACTTATCAATTCATTTTGAATTTTATGGCTAAGATAATGATGATTTATTTCATTGTTTACCACATGTCTAAGATGGTCTTCCATAATTGGATCAAATTCGGCCACAAATTCTATAAGTTAACAGAAAAGCCCATTATTTTTCTCATAAATCTTCTCATTTGATCCACGAAATGACAAGTTATTTCTAGAAAGTGTTTTGACAACGCCAATTATACGCACAAGTACTTTTTTCCAACGTTGTCTCTCTTGGTCAATTTGAGCTTCCATTGCTTTATCAATTGTTTTCTTTTGTTGAAGTCCCTTATGCAAATCAACCCATTTTATAAGATTTGCATTGTGCGATGGATTACTTTCATGCTCTCTTAACTTTTTAGATAAATTATGCCAATCATTGCATCCTTCACCGGCCAATTGAGATACCTTTTGTGAATGCTTGAAAAGTTTGCAACAAAAACAATAAACTTTATCATATTCATTTGAATATACAAGCCATTTTCTTTCATGCTCTTCTCTACGTGGATAGCCTCCAATGTAATGTTTAGAAGAAAAATGTCTACCATCAATCTTGCTTCTTGGAAATATATCATTTTCTTTTAAAATCTTAATCGGACCATGTTGAATTAGCATAATTCTTTTGGTATCACTAATTATTCCCCATAATCCCGGATCATAACTAACATCAACGTCTTTTTCAAGATCAATTGTGGTTGTATCATTATCGTCTTCATCAAAAGAATTACCAACATCTTCATTATTTTCATCCTCCATAACTTCTACAATATGTTGATTATCAATTTCTACATCAACATTTCATTTATAGGCTTTTCATCATTGTCAATATTGATATTTATATTCTCATCCTCCTCCTAATTGGTTTCTTCAGTTTGACTTGAAGTTTGAATTTTTTTATTTCTTGCTTGAACTAAATTTGATATTGAGCCAACTAATGACTTTGTTTCTTCATCTCTCCGTTGTTGTTTTTTTCTATTTTGATATCCAGAATTTTGTCTTCGATTCCTATCTCAAATTGTGATATAACACAATATTAATATAACAAATTTCAATTGTGTATTATTTACGTTTTAATTGCATAACACAATAATTCAAATGTTTTGAATAAAAGTTTCATCAATTATTTTGAAAGAATTTTTTTTTCAAACAATCAATTGTTAACTAGGTAATTAGTAATTAACATCAAATAGCATAAAATAAATTCTTAAGTAGCTAACCTGAATGAGGGGGCCCTGCGTTGAGCCTCTATTTTTGTAATTTGGATCGTACCCGAAAAAAATATTTTTTGAAAATTTGTATTGTACCCGAATAAAGTTTAGTTAACATTTAACAGCCAATTCTTATGCAATTATATACAAATTAGTGAAATGACAAATCAAAAAATTAATTTAGGGATTAGGGCATTTGATTTCTCTTAAGTTAACTTAGTCTAGGATCTGGAAAAAAACAGCAAACTAACATAATCGGTATAAAAAATTCAATTATTTGCGACTTTCATTGTTATTCATATTTCAGAAACTAACAAAGTTATCAAAATCGGTATTCAATCAACAAACAATCAATACCCCATAAACTGATAATTGATAAACATAAACTCACATAATTTAGAAATTAGGATTTGGGAATTAGGGCAAGAGACAAATCGGCCTGACAAAATTGACGATGAGCCAGCGATGGACACCAGGACGAGGTAGCGAAGACGGACTTGTGGATTGAGGGCCTGAGGCGAAGCTGATTTGTCAGTTGAACGGAATTCGGTGTGGATAGCGGATTCGCGTTTTGCAGTATAGAATACGAAAATTGATTTTTTTTTCGGTTTGTTGCCCCTGCGTGAAGTGTTGCCCTAGGAAAATGTATCCCTTGCCTATGTCATGGGCCGGGCCTGTCAAGGATGAGTATTTTTATCCACTGCTCAAATGGCTTCGCACAGAGATGACTTTCTGGATGTAAGTTCTTCATTCTTATTCTGCCTTACTTGAATTCACTCCATTCAAATTGCTAACTAGATTTATATATTTTGTAGTTATACCCTAGAGAGTCGAGAACAATGCTCTAATCTGAATGATTCATGACCTTAAAGTCCTCCCAGCTAATAAATGGAAGGCCACTCTTCTCATCAATGATTTTAGATTAAGCCAGCACCGCTTCTTGTAGAATGGATGAAGAATCCACTTCGTATTGCCTTCTCCCAGCATTGCTTAGGACGCTTCATAAGCAGAGATGGCTCCCTTAGCTCTAGCCCATCACAGAGTAGTTATCGAGAAGGTTCTCTCTGACACAACTTCTAAAATTGAGGAAGAGGACGAAATGGTAGAGATTGAAGAAGAAGAAAATGAAGGCAAAGAAGAGGAAGGAGAAGAAAAATAGGAGGGAGAAGAAAAAATAGACCATAATCAACCCGGAAGACTGCCGAAGAGGAAGGGACCTCAACCTTCACTCCTCAGTGAAACATTCAAGAAGAGGATTCCCTAGGCTAGCACCTGAGCCCAAGCAGAGCCCAGTCAGAGGGTCTTTGATCCTGACACACGATGAAGTATATGGCTCGCCGCCTAACTTGTAGACAATACCTACAAATTTAATCTCGACACGCCAATATATCAGGACTTCTATAATGTCTTCTGTGATATGCCTTTTCTTCCTATCGAGGGCATGAATGCCTCCTCGGTCCTACCGACCAAACTTGGTCCATAGATTAAATAGGGCACGTTAGGACAACAAGAAACGTGCACTCTACACGTTCTTCCTTTCTGGTTCACGACTTGTAACCTTGTGCTCCTTTCTTTTAGGTATAATGGAAAGATCCAAAAGCTTTTATGGTCGTCTCTGCAAGAAGATCAACGGTAATCTTTCCATCCACCAATCTAGCTCCCAACCGCTCTGAACCTCCTAAAGAGATTGAGAGAGAGATGGAAGAAAAGGGAGAGACAGAGACAAAGAGAAAAAAGGAGGATATAAGACATTGATATGATTGTGGTAGAGACTCTAAGGAGTGCCTCATATCTTCGAGAGGCTCTGGCTGTTGTTAATCTTAGGCTGGTCTCTACTCTCTCTTTCCATGGATCCTTATCCTGAACGGACCCCATCTCCAAAGGGCAAACTCCGTCGTCGCCTTCCGTCTCTCGGGCTCCAAAAACTAACAAAATTCTAACTTCTCAAGTCTTAGCCCCTTCCCCTCATAGACTAAGGCCCTCTCGGTCTACATCTACCACTACTTCGATCCCTGATTTTATCCAAAGGTCGGGAAAGGAAATCTTACCACCACCATCACTTCAACTCCAATGGTTTCGACTCCTACTGCTCCGTTGGAGATGCAATGCAGACATCCTAACTTAGACTTGACCAGGGTCCACTTCAACTACAACGTGGTAAACCTCTGAGAAGAGGATCTAGAAGCTGGGATGTCACTACATAGAGCGGGGTGGATCAATACAAGCTTTGGAGGAAGTTAGATAGGAGCATAACTGATGTTTTTAAGAAAATTGACTCAACATCAAGGTGTTAAACAAGGAGACTTAGAAAGAATAACAAATCAACAATAATGCATTAGACCAATTAAAGAAGGCCGAGAAGGATCTGGCTGAAAATGAAAAGGCTTTTGAGGAAGAAATGAAAAAGCATGAGGCTGAAGTTCAAGTGTTGAAGAACAATATTGATTTGCTCAATGATCAACTCTGAATAACACATATCCGTAGTGGTGAGTTGGTTACAGAGGAAGAGGCTCTTCATGCCATCATTGACTCCAACACCCTGCAGCTTAATAATGTTAATGACGAGATCACCAGGCTTAAGCAAGTGATCTAAAAACATGAAGAGGAAGCCAAGAAGGCAATAGAAAAGATTGTTGAATCGGATGGAAAGAACCAAAATCTTAGGGACAAAGTTATTGAGCTTAAAGCTTGCCTCGTCCAAGCAGACAAGAAGCAGGAGGAATTCGAAGAGGAGATGGAAAAGACCATCTTTGGCTTTTACTGAATATTGTCAAAACAAAAAAATATTTGATGGCTTGACGAAACCTACCTAGAAATCCTCGTTGAAATTTATGAGGAGATAGTCCCCTAGAAGAAATAGAAGGTTGGAGATGAATTTAGCAAGGAGATGCTGAAGACTGTCCTGTTTGAAAAAGAAGATCTTAAGGCCTTAGATAAGGCTCAGGTAGAGCGGGACGGTAAAGATTTCACATAGTCATCCATTAGGGCTCCACCTAGTTTCAATGTGATGGAATCAATCGAAGACGTTCCTACTTCAAATCCCGAGGAGCCTTAGTTGGAGACTTTCACTTCTGTGATGACCAACTCTGAGGCTGTCGTAATTCCCACATATGTGGCTTCCACACCCACCACTGCCGATATATTTGAAGAGTATGATCCTGACATGCCTTAGTTTCAGATCCTCCCATTTTCCCCCGCTACTCCAACACTTACACTAACTCTTAAGGAGGAGCAGATTATGGTTGTCTCTTCTGAATTCACACCACCTTCCCGTACTTCAAAAGCTTTGGTTGTCTTCCGAAGATGCCTTTATCCTTTACCATCATATTTACTTTGTCACAAGTCAGCACCCCCAAATGAACAAAAATAAAAATAAAACGAAAGAGATAAGAAAGCAAAGAAATAATATAAGATTTTATAACGGTTTGGCAATATATGGCCTACGTCCACTTTCAAAGTGTTATTGATCGTTTTTCACTATTAAAACCGAATTACAATGTAATACCAGATTTCAAATCGCTTGATTTTGAATTAAACAGAGCCTCCACATAGAAAAAAAATCACAAATCAAAAGGTTAATAGATTTCGCCTAAAGTATTTTTCTATATGTTGTAGTTCGCTATTTATGGACGAAACCATGCATTAGAAACGTCGGATCTTCTATTTAATCAACAAATATACATGTATGAGAATATAGGACGAAGAACTAATCAAATTAGCTAAAAATTGTTGATCTAATCGATTGGTGCCGAACGATATACCAATTGATGCTGATTGATATTTTTAAATCCCCAGTCTTTTTCTTAGCGTAGCTTAAGCCTTCAAGTCTTAGATTTTCGAGGGCAAAATCGTCAACGACGATCGATCGATGTGCTTTCTTCAAAACTTGCATGTTCAACCATGATAGAAAAATGGGTCCCATACTAAGCTTCATGATCGATCGGTATAGATCGATGTTGTTGGTTTTATAATTAGTGTTTTTTCGTGGTATTCCATTGTTGACTTCTTCAAAGCATTTTGATCAATTACTTCATCAAACTGCCGTTTGGTTTAAATATCAGATAATAATTACTTAAGTAGTTTATGATATAACATATTCATTGAAGTTACTTGGCACTTAACCATACGAAATAAACTTAGGAGGACACGTGTTATACCATAAATTTTACTAAGCAGCCATGCACTATTGTATATGCATGCAATATGAAAAAAGCAAAAGAGATTCATAATATTGAAAGGATAAAACCTTCTCTTCAATATTTTCTTATGAACCCTGGAGTACAATGTGACAACCAAACTAATAGGTCCCACTTCTAGGCAGGATTTGAAACGAAATGACATTTTCGAGCTCTCATACTAAGCTAATACTTATTAGTTGACCAATTATGTCAAAGCTATTACACTTCAAAGTCTAGCTTCGAACGTCGAATACAGTAAACTTTATAGCTCAAATACTACCCAAGGATTCAGATCACTCAACAGGCCATGTGACACCTATCAAAGTTATGACAGCTCTCAAATATTACAACTCTACTAAAAGATCATTGACATTTACTTCTCAAATCGCATCAAATGTGCATCTGTATCAACCATCCATTTGGATACATATTATTCGAATCAAAGGTTCAAGCATCTCGATCGCCACCGTCGAAAACATGCACTTCACCTCATCAGTCCATGAGATTTACTTTAAAATTTTGCAGCTGTGTGACTATCTAGGTCCGTCATTCTGCCAAGTCACTAGTCAATGTCAACTTCAAATTGATATAAATAACGCATGCATCACTACACATATTGAAGAAAGATGGCCACATACAAGCAACTAAGGCGAAATTTTTGGCAAAATGAGTTTCACATTTTTAATTACTTTTTTTATTTACAGCACCATCAAAACTTGTTAGTTGCCGCTTGAATTTTATATCAGCTGCAAAGAAGTGCGAGCGGCCTAATTCAAGTGGTGTGAGCATTTTGTCTGAATTTAAGGTGACTTGACCAATACTCGTTATGGTGAAGATCTATTAGTTGTGGTTTATGTTGTATTCGTATGAGTTCGTAAACTGAATTGTGATTAGTCACACATACGCATTGTAAGGTTACCTAAAAGAAATTGAGTATATATATGAGATTAGCAGCATTGAACAATAAAAGAATCCTTTCGCTACAACAATTGTTACCATAATCATGATGTACCTTGAGAGAACGTCAGGATATTTAATCAGAGAGCTGTCTTCAGTGGTCTAACTTCACCACACTTGATGAAATGTCCGCATAGGTGGATGGAAGGGGATGCCAAAACATCAACAAAAACACATTCACTTCCTGAAATGGAATGTCAAACGATTAAACTTAATGAAAGTACTAATAAATTTGTTTTTCTTATCAGTCATACGTTAATTTTCATCGTGAACAATTTTATATATTTCATAATCACTGATATTGATTTTGTTCAACTAATAAATGAATAATAAATAACAAGAATAACATACCTCTCTCGTGATCGCAACAGCACATCCATGCTGGGAAAACAATCGTGTATGTGAACTTTTTTTCCAGTTTAAAATGCTTAAAAAAACTAATAAGGTAACCAGTAAACCAGGTGCTTCAGAACTTGGATCAATCGGTAATGCATAAAGGATCTAAAGCAATGTTTTTAAATACTTCGACGACAAAGCATTAGTTGTCATCAAACCTAATATATACCTATCAGTATCACATCAACACATACGTTAGCACACAACTAGCTATAATCAGACAATTTAACATACTTAAATGCGATAATTCATTCTATTGGAGATGCGTTAACGGGATATTCAAACGAGGTATTTAAGTTGTGATTTCTAATTTAATTTATTTGTAGTTAATTATTTATTTGTTTGTTTTTTAATAAATAATATGTGTCAATGTTTACAAAAATAAATAAATAAATTAATTAAAAATTTATAAATTACTCGGATTCAGTTCAAGCCAACTCCATATTGTAAACCACTTTGATACGATCGCAATTTACAAAACGGCGTCTCAAACGGACCTCATTTGTAACAAGCTATTAATTTTACAAATTTATAAAAATTTAGATTTATATCAAATATAATTATTAAAACAGGAAAATTATTGTGAAGGACAAAATTTCTCAGCGTTTTTGCCTCAAGGACGGGCCTTCAATATTTTATCCTGAAGAACAACTTTCTTTAGGTATCAGTTTTTAGTTATTGATAGCAGTTTTTATGTATCAGTTTGTAGTTACCGGTAGCAGTTTTTAGGTATCAGTTTTTAGCTTGGTAGCAGTTCTGTTGTCCTTATGAATAATTTTGAAAAATGTTTGTCCTTATAAATAATTTTTAAGAGAATGTTTGTCCTTGTGGTAAAAATATTGAGGGTGTGTCCTTGAGGCAAAAAATATACAAATCTTTGTCCTTTAAATTAATTCCCCCATATTAAAACTTATAATGTACCCCGTTCAAAATCTCAAACGTCCTTTTTAGCAACATTCAGTCCGGCGTACCTTTGTGTGGGGCAACCTCCATTGGAGCGTCCGACGCGAATGAGAACTATACTCTGTTCAAAATCTTACGACACCCTAAATCCTTAAGTTTCAACCGTGGAAATTTGGTTTTCTCGCGTCTATCTATTATCTATTATTAATCTATTCTATCTATTATTACGAATGCTACGGCACGCGCTTCGCGCGTGAATTGTTTTTCTTATAAATTGTATATGTTTAAATTAGTTAAAAAAATGATTTTATTTTATTTTCAAGTGATATTAAAATTTGTATATTTGTAAAGAAATATTCTGAATTTGTAAAAGAAGTTTAATTTTAGATTCTATTTTTAGAAGCATTTTAAATTTGTAAAGCATGTTTGATTGTTAGATCCTACTTTTAAGGACGTTTGAATTTGTAGTTCAATATTAGATTCTATTTTTAAGTGATTGATTTCATAATATATAGAGGGACATTTTTGGTAGTTTACGTTAATACCAAAAAAATATGACACCGAAGCTATTAAACTATGAATAAACGAGCGTTACGGCACGCGCTTTCCGCGTGCTAGTGGCACGTGCTTCGCATGAATTATTTTTCTGCAAATTATATATGATTAGCACATTCAAAAGAAAATGATTTATATAAATATTTGATCAAATTTTTGCGTTGAAATTATTTTTGTTAGTTTAAATTTTATTTCTAAGTTGCAACATCTATTTTTTTAAGTTTGAACTTTTATTTATATTATCCATTAATTATTTATTTGTTAGATCCTATTTTTAAGTGATATTAAAATTTGATAGTATTTATAGATGGATGTTTTAAATTTGTAAAAGAATTTTATTTGTTAGATCCTATTATTATGTGATATTAAGATTAAATAACATTTGTAGACGGACGTTTTGAATTTGTAAAAGAAATTTAATTGTTAAATCATATTTTCAAATGATATTAAGATTTGATATTATAACTATTATTAAAGATTAATAAAGAGTATTCATTTAGACATAAAACAGGACGTAAACGTTCTCACTTGTCATTATCATTTTTCACCATTTCAAAATAGGATAATCTGGTTTCATCGCTTAATTTTTTTTGTGTGCTGCTATTGGTATCCGATTTCTTCTTCCGGCCATTATAGTTTTAATAGAAATGAATTTTTTGTATGTGCTTCTGGGCACCAATATCATATCCCTTCACTCGGTTATAAACAGCTGTTTGTATCAGCAGTTTTTCGGTGGTTTAATGCCGCACGGCCGTTGGCAACCGAACCTTATACATGGAAAACGGCCGGAGGTGGCTGAACAGTATTTCGGTCCTTTGTAGCCGATCGGGATGCCGTTTGATTTAGAAAGAAAAATCAGAGCGGTGTTAGAAAAAGAAGTGCACATTATTTTGGGGTGACTCGGTCAATCCAAGGTATTTTGGACATAGGGTCAAAACATGAAAAGAAAATAAATAGGTTTAGGGTATCGATCTTGATTTTCAAATTTATAGTCATTCGTTGACATTCAGACTTAAACATTTCGTTCGAAGGTCAAACAATCTTTAAACAAGACGAAATTCGAACCATATATACTATATTATGTATTTATTCAATCCGTACGGTTGGATATAAGAAAAAACGGATAGAAAAAAAATTTAGACTTAAAACAGATCATTTTCATAGAGGCTGTCCTAAAAATATATACTAAGTGTTATACAACTCCTTAGAAAATGATATATTTTGAGTCTAATTTTTGTTCTTTCCGTTTTTTTCAATTATAGCCGTCCGGATTAGATAAATACATCATAACGCATATGTGGCACGAATTTCGTCTCGTTTGACCTTCGAAAGAAAGTATTTTAGTCCGATTGTCGACGAACGACTATAAATTTGAGATTCAAGTTCGACACCTTAAATTTATTTATCTTTTTATCATATTTTGGAAGTAAGTCAAAAATACTTTGGATCGACATAAGATTTAGAAAAATTATTATTCTACCGAATATTTTCTTTTACATGAATTTATAATGTTAAATATATTTAAAAATTCATGTTAAAAAATATATTTAAATTTATAAAACAGTTAAACATCGTAAATTTCATCAAAATTGTATAATGGATGGACTGAAAGTTGCATAGATTGATTGTTTGAATTCAATTTTCAATAAAGTTAAATATCAAATTATACAACAAAAGATATCGAAAATACTAATTTAATTAATCACAAACCGTCATAAAATTGAAGAATTGAATAAAAATATTTTTTAATTTTTAGGAATTAAATTAGTATTTTTAAACAAATTTCTAAAATGAATAAGTTATACTAATGTGATAAATTAAATTAATTAAAATAGCCAGCCGTTGAAAGCCGTCGAAAAATACTCGACAGAACCATCTGCGACCGTCGGAACTGTCCATTGCTACTTAGCTCTTTTCTAGTAGTGTTATTTAATAGTGAGTATGTTAGTTATAGCAGTCATACATTTTTCAAAGTTTTGCATGGTTTTCAAATATATTTAATTATTTATGTACCTAAATGAATCATAAGTTCCTAGAAGCTTTAAAGGGAGAATTGGTTTGTCTGTGAATTTATATAACAGATAAGGAGTTTTTTATACTCAAAGTAATAGGCAATTTTCTTCTGGTATATTTTGTACGAGTCTAACAACTCTGATGGTTGGAACTGAAATTGTTTCAGGTATATTTTACATGTTTATGCAGCTTATAAAGGAATAAAAATGCTATAGAAGTAGTGTCATCAATAAAAACATCTGCTGGAGGAGGAGAAGCTTCTACCAATAAAAATATACGTTATGTCACATGGATTAGTAGAACTACCATAATGAAAATGCATGTCATGGCAAGAATCATGAACCAAGTGAAGCAGCTTGTCTTGAAACTCTCTGAATACATTTGCATAGCCTGTGTGTTTGCATGACCAGTTCCATTCTCTGTGACTTCCTAATGAAGATCCTAACTAAACGCTGCAACACAACCACGGAGTATGAAATCATACATGACATCAAGGAGAAGCTCGTGTACATCGTGCTCCACTATGAACAGTAGCTCAAAACCGCTAATATATAGCTGCTCATCCGTCGAGATGAACTAGGAACTCCTTCATGGTCAGGTTGTAACCATCGGGGCTGAGAGATTCCGATATCCTGAAGTGCTCTTCCAGCCTTCAATGATCGGTATGGAACCGGCAGGTATACATGAGACGACGTACAACTCGATTATGAAGTGCGATGTGGATATTAGGAAGGATTTGTACGGTTACATTGTGCTTAGTGGTGGGACGGATATGTTCCTTGGTATTGCTGATAGGATGAGCAAGGAGATCACTGCTCTTGCTCCTCGCAGTATGAAAATTTGGTTGAGGTTGTGGCTTGGTTTACTGATGGCTACCATTGAATTTATTGCAACACGTTGTTTTATTTGAAAAAAACATAGTATTTGCATCCATACTTTCTCAAGCTTTAAGCTATCTGCACCTCGTGTCAACTATTTTTTGTCCTTTAAACATCTTCTATTTTTAATTTTCATGCTGATGTGTACGAGTAGAAATAACATCCGTATGTGAACATCTATTTTCCGATCAAGGAACTGAGTGTTGTATAGTATGTTATTAAACGATCTACATAACCATATTATCAAAGATTTTCTTTATGATAAGTACCATACCATATTTAAACATGCTGCCTTGCAAGTAAACATACAGTTTGTGGGCTACGGTAATGCTCATTGTTATGTAAACTTTATCTAACATGTGGAAAAATATTCATTTTTATTTTTTAGAGTCCACCTTAGCTACAAACGCCCATTATACATGTGTTTCAATCTCGACGCACATGAACTAGGAACTCCTTCATGTACCAAGGCATATGTTTCAATCTAGTATATTTTGAAGATGAAGATTATAAGAGGAAAAAACACTTAACACGGTTTAGCCTGAGAAGTCGATTAGCTTTTACTTTGATAGACCCTACATAATGTTACTTTGTTAACTGCATATTGTTGTAGATTAGATTCAGATAAACTAACACCTCTTTTGAAGTTGGAGATTCGTTTATTTATGCAATTGCTAATGGAAAACCTTTTGCTTAGTGCAATCTTATATTTGTTCTATAGCATAAGCACACTTTCCTTGCTTGCATAAATTTTCAACATTTTAAGCAGAAAGCGACTTTTTCAAATGATTAACGACCTCCCAACTATTTTCGAAGTCGTGAACGGGACCGCCAAGAAGCAAGCAACAGAGAGAACCCCCAACAGCAACAAGACCAACAAGCCAAACTTATAAAGGCAAGTAGTGTTAAGTTAGTTGTTAGTTCATTATTAATCACGAGCCTTAAAACCCAAGTACCGCGCCCCAAGTACCAAAAGTTAAAGTATTTCTTGGTAGGAGCAGGGGACTCCACTCAAAATTAATCTCCATCTCTGCTACTAACAGATTTCTACCGCGTGCTTTTCAAATTTCAAAAATACCACGTATAGCATTACTTCTTGATCATACATCAGTGGAGTCTTATTATTGATTTTCAACCTCCATCAATAGAATTAATTATTGATTTGCAGTCTTCACCATAAGAAGACTGTCGAAATAAAAACGCATACGACGAACGATATTTTTGCTATTATAATGCACGCATAATAAAAACAATATTATTGTAATAAAACAGTTTTCCTGCATTGTTAGACGCAGACGAGTACGTGGTTGTATACTAGTATTATATAACGGCTTTTAGTGTTATTAAATTTTGATTAATTTAATATTGAACGATATTAATATCACATTGATAACCATTCGCCCTTATTATGCACACAACCATTCTTCTTCCTTTTTTAAATCCTAACTTAAAAAG
This sequence comes from Allium fistulosum, assembly GCA_030737815.1. Taxonomy (NCBI): domain Eukaryota; kingdom Viridiplantae; phylum Streptophyta; class Magnoliopsida; order Asparagales; family Amaryllidaceae; genus Allium; species Allium fistulosum. Next base: position 1,396,975,549 of record CM060903.1, on the reverse strand, counting down.
TTTCAGCTATGTCATTCCTTAGATCGTTCAATTCATCATTATTTCATGAAAGCACGATATGGTGAGGATCTCCTAAGTTTTTCATCTTCACCCTCAGTTATACTTTGGCATCCATTACAACATCTCTGTAATTTATAAATATATGTTTGAAATAACCATAACTGGTATAAAATAATTTTACTGCTACAGGACCCTGTTGTACACAATAATTTGAAAATATACTTTACTGCTGTATCATCTCTATCTACAAGAATGCAGAAAATAATTTAAAAGGTGCAATCATAATGATTAATGACAGAGAAAAAACAAAAGAATACTGTCGCATGTAATATACTAAAATGGCAAGGGGATATCGCCCAAAGAGTATTACTGCTAGTCTGCTACAGGACCCTAGTGTTATATTTGCTAGGGCAGGACTATTATGGTTGAATCGCTCGATCGCTCAACGTACCAACCGTTCATGTGGTTACAATCTATAACGGTAACGGTTGAAGAATTTAAAAATCGCGGTTAAGCATACCAACTATACATGATTGTTTTGTGTAATGTTTAACGTTAAAGTATAAAAATTAGTAATTTAAGTTAAAAGAATAGCTTGTAAATTAATAATTCGTGTTTTAATGAACTAATAACATGTGCATGCATATTGGTCGTTTTATAAACAAATAAATAAATTTGCAAAAAACAGTTAGTGCTATATCAATTTATCATCAATAATACATATAATTAAAAATATATGTACCACATGATTCAAAATTGAAAATACGATGGTTAACCATTATAGACGGTTGCGATAACGGTTATAAGAATTTATAACCATCAACAACGGTTACGGTTACGGTTGGTGGTAATAACGATGGATACTGCAACCGTAACACCCCTAATATTTGCAGCTAAATTAAAACTAGGAATTAGAAAAATCGATAAAACCCATGCCGCGTGGTAAAAAAAAAATATCATCCTAATTTCTCTTGCTCGCGTAATTGTAATTATGAACAAAAACGAGGAACCTATTATTTTGTTCGACCGTGATTTCAAAAATACCCTTAAATACAAACAAGATGTCAGAAGTTTGAATCGTATAAAAAACAAATATTAACATCTTTTTTCAAACGAAAATTTTGAAATGTTAACAAGGTTACAAGTTCGAAACTCAGTTCCAACAAAAAAATCATAGTTTTTTTATTTATATTTTTTAATTTATTTGTATTAAAACTACGTATAAATTTTAAATTTTAAGATTTTATAAGATTATTTTATATACACGAGCGTTGCACGTGCCATAACATCTTGTTTGAAATACTTCCCATAACAAAAACAAAATTATTAGAAATTAGTACCCATGTTATCTTAATTGGAGTTTCTTTATCGGTCCCCTATTAAAAATGCTTCTATTATAAAAACTTAAAAAGACATACTAAAAAAGAAAAGAGTACCGACTTAAAAAAAGCAAGAAAACATGGAGTTGCATTTACTTATTGGCACAGATTTTCCAATTGGCAGATTCAATATCCCATGCATCCAAAGTTTCAGGTGGTGATAGATTTACCCTTTTTAGTTTTGGGTTTTCGTCTACATAAAAATACGTACAACTTATGTCAATTTAGAAAACAAAATTAACATACAAAACAGAAAACAACTTTTTTTATTTTTCATGTTTTGAGAAATATGTGAAGCACGAGAAACAATCAATCCTTCCATTGTTTCTTCATTTCCTCTGAGGTCCACTTCATCTTTCTTTCATCCTATCCGTCGTTCCTTCCACTTCTTTTATATTTTATAATTAATGCTGAAAACTCAAAACACAAAACTCATTTAAAACCAAACGCTACAAACCATTCATTTTTAAACAAAATAATAATAACAAAATCACTTTACAATTTTAGTCGAACCCTTTAGAAAGAGATTATTATTATTATTTCCCCAAATTCTCATATTTCCATGTCCCCAATAAATCACATCCGCTCATTCTACTTTGTCATCGTTACTTAATTAATCTGATTAATAAATTGACGGTTGTGATGTTATAACCACACGAAACACAATCATTTGGGAACATAGAAATGAAGTTTAAACCGGAAATTCCTAAATTTCACATCTTATAGTCAAAGCTTAAAAAACGAAAGAAAAATAAAACTTGTGAGAATTAAACAAAAGTTGCTCCTAAAAAGCATTCTAGACTGGTTTTCTTGCATTAGTTTAAAAATAAAGCAGGAAAGATTTAAAAGTTCATTCAGCACCACCTACTTTAATATCCTATACCGTTTTCATTTATCAATCATTTTTTACGTCCGTGATTTACGTCAGACATAAAAGCTAGGTAAGCTGTTCTTCTCTAACTGTTTTGTCACTTCAAAAGGGAGTATTTTTTCCGGACTTAATTTTTACGTCGACGTAAATCAATTAAGTCGAACGTAAAAAATTAATTCCGAAAATTCGCTATATAAACCTCTCTATCTAACTATTTTCAACACATTCTCATTCCTTTCTCACATTAATTCCAACAATATTCAGAGATTTTGCATATAATAATTCAGACAATGATTTGAAAAACTCGGATAACTCAATTAATATCGATGACCTATCTTATTTCGATGATGCAGATGAGTATGATGAGGATCTCTCTTATATTGCTGGAATGATAGTAAATCATGCTCAGTTAATACTTATTCAACATCATACCTCTTACACTAGACGAATGTGGGTTGATTATGTTCTTAACGGTCATGAAAACAAAAGTCAAGATCTTTTCCAAATGAAAAGTGCTGAAAGTATGCCTTCGTGATGTTCTAGTTAATAAGTTTGGCTTAATTTCAACTCAAAAAATAGACATTCCTGAAATGATTGGAATATTTTGTTACATGATAAGTCATGCATCATCACAAATGTTGTAAGTGAAAATTTAATCAATCCATTGGCACAGTTAGTTTACGTGTTTCTAAGGTTTTGCACACTATCTTACTTTTGACCGAAGATAATATTAAACCGGTAGATTTCAACGAGATTCCCGATGAAATTAAGTATGATACATGATACTGGTCTCTCTCTCAGTAACTAGAAAAGTGGGAAAACCCATCATTTTTTCCAAAATGTTGTTGGAGCTATAAACGAAACCCATGTTCCTACGAGAGTCAGTAAAGAAGAATTACCGACGTATATAGGCAGAAAAAAGTTTCCAACACAAAATATTTTTGCTGCTGTTAATTTTGATTTAACATTTAGTTTCATACTGTCCGATTGGGAAGTTTTTGCCCATGTAGTAGATTGTTAAATCATGTTATTGAATAAGTTGAACATTCTCACATCCACCACTGGTAAGTATTACCTTGTAGACTCAGGATACAAGCTTAGAAACGGTTATTTACCACCTTATCGTAATGAACGCTACCACGTTCCATAATTTCAACAAAGCCATAATATTTTGAAATTGCGTAATGAAAATTTGAAATTTTTATCATTCTAGTACGCATGGCTGTGGAAAGAACATTTGTTATTTGGAAAAAATTCAGTATTTTATGATATACGCCGACATATAGTTTCGTCAAACAAGCACAGTTTGTCATTTTAAGCTGTGCTATCCATAATTTAATTAGTAAATATAGCAATACAGATCCTGATTTTGAACATAATTTATTAGAAAATACAACGGTACAAATCCTGATTTTGAACATAATATTATTAAAAATACAATGGTACAGATCCTGTTAATTGGGTTTTTAACCAAGCAGAGATCAAAAAGTGTCAGAACGTTGAGACGAAGACGAAATGACTTGAAATTTTCCAGGCATGCTTAGAAAAGACAAAGAAGAGGTCCTAGAAAATCTCAACTCAAAGTAGGCTGGCTAAGGAAACAACTCGGCACCGAGTCATTTTAACTCGGTGCTGAGTCATTTTTCCACCACGAGTCAACTCACCAACTTCATACGACCTATCCTCTACCCCTCTAGTGTGTGCCCAAGTGTTTTCGTAAGGTTTTGACGAACCATCATTGAGTTTGAAGAGAAGACAACTCAAATCGCAAAACAATCCAAGTGATGAAGGAAATATCACTAACACCAACAAAACGACTAGAGAAAAGACATATGATGCATCAACTTGAAGATAGGAGGGCAATGCAAAAGGATTTGGGTCATTTCCATTAAAGGAAATCACTCGGCACCAAGTTATTTGACTTGGTACTGAGTTGTTTTCTCAACTCGTATGACTCTAGTTTCTTTTATGTAACTCTAGGTCGACTAACAGACTCTGTTATTAACATGCTTTTGATCCAACACCTCCCATACCCCTATAAATACAAACCTTAGAGTAGTTAAACGAAGATCCGATTTCTGCTATCACTACGCGGAAGCTCTGCCTCTTCTTCATCTTCCATCTCCATACAATAGTCACAAAGGCAACTACTTTGGGCAATTCTAGGACTTAGAATCCGTTTAACCCTAAGACTTAGAATCTGTCTAACATTTGTACTTGTGGCTTATTCTCTTTCAAATCTCTTGTATCTCAAACAAACTACGTCAAATCTATAAGCAACATTACTATATTTGGTCGTAGACCATAGATTGCTGAACCACTATAATATCTTGTGTCTCTCTACTTTATTTATGTTATTTTTGTTACAGAATAAAATAAGAACAAGTCATTAAAGAGAGAAGACATTTTATTTACTTCAGATACATTTATAATACAAATGAGCTCTATATTTATAGACTCCAAATCTAATGGAAATTACAATACTGTCCCTGACCATTTAGCATATTCACCTATATTATTTAAATATATTATAACACTCCCCTTTGAATATGCGTCCGATAATAACAATTGCCTCATTAAAATCTTATGGCATTATGAGGGTTGATGCTTCTGAATCAATATAATGCCTCATTAAAACCTTACTAACAAAAACCCAATGGAAAAAATATTAGTGAAGGAAAAAGAGTACATTATAGCATACTTTTGAATGCTCCCCCTGATTTATAGCGCATTATTTAGTTAGTTTGTGAATGCATCCGACGCATACCAAATTTATATACCATCTTCTGAAACGTTGATTTTGGAAGTGCTTTTGTGAACAGATCAGCCGGATTTTCTTGAGACTGGATTTGTTTCACCTCTATTTTGTTGTCCTTTTGTAGTTCGTGTGTGAAGAAAAACTTAGGAGAAATGTGTTTCGTCCTATCACCCTTAATGTAACCTGCTTGAATTTGAGCTACGCAAGCTATATTGTCTTCATAAATAATAGTTGATCCTTCTGTAGCTGAAGGGAGCTGACATGTATTTCGAATATGCTCAATTAATGATCTTAACCAAATACATTCTCGACTTGCTTCATATAGTGCTAGTATTTAAGAGTGATTGGATGATGTTGCTACCAACGTTTGCTTTGTAGATCGCCATGAAATAGCTACATTACTGTTACTAAACACATATCCACTTTGTGATCTTGCTTTATGTAGATCGGAAAGATAACCTGCATCAGCATAGCCAACTAGGTTTTAGTTATTACCTATGTCAGAATAAAATATGCCTAAATTTGTCGTTCCACGAAGATATCTCATGATATGTTTTATACCATTCCAGTGTCTTTTTGTTGGTGCTGAACTGTATCTTGCTAGAAGATTTACTGAGAATGCAATATCTGGTCTCGTGCATTGGGCTAAATATAATAATGCACCAATGGCACTGAGATATGGTACTTCTGGACCAAGCACATTTTCATCATCTTCTTTTGGGCGGTAAGGGTCCTTTTTAATATCCAAAGTTTTGACAGCCATATGCGTACTAAGTGGATATGCTTTATCCATTTGAAAACGCTTTAGAATTTTTTCAATATAGTTTGACTGATGAATTAGTATGCCATTAGTATTATGCTCGATTTGTAGACCGAGACAATATTTAGTTTTGCTAAGATCTTTCATTTCAAATTCTTTCTTTAAGTAATTTATTGTTTCATCAATCTCTTCTGGAGTTCCAATCAGATTTATATCATCAACATAAACTGCTAAAATAACAAATCCCTTTACCGATTTCTTTATAAAGACACAAGGACAAATGAGATTGTTATTATATCTAGCTTTTACCAAATATTCACTAAAACGATTATACCACATTCTTCCAGATTGTTTCAAACCATATAGTGATCGTCTCAGTTTTAATGAGTACATCGACTTTGATTTTTCTTCAGGCAACCCATATCCATTTGGGATCTTCATGTAAATACTTGTATCTAATTCACCGTAAAGATAACCTGTCACAACATCAGTTAATCTTATATCTATTTTTTCAGAAACTACAAGGCTTATCAAGTATCGAAATGTTATGACATCCATAACAGGAGAATATGTTTCTTTAAAATCAAAACTTGGTCTTTGTAGAAAACCTTGTGCGACAAGTCGTGCCTTGTATCTCACAACTTCATTTTTATCATTTCGTTTTTTGACGAATACCCATTTATAACCTACTGGTTTAACATTTTCTGGTGTTTTCTCTATTGGTCCAAACACACCATGTTTTTGAAGTGAATCTAGCTCAACTTGGATAGCATTGAAAGTGTACGTGCAGTACTAAGGATCGTGTAATATGGTATATTAATGCGGAAACTGGTAATAACAGTAAAGTAAAAATTAGAGTAAGCACACCAGGAATTTTTATACTGGTTCGAACTTCCCGTTCTACGTCCAGTCCCAGAATACCCTCTGGATTTAAACTAAACCCCTCACTTAACCCGAAGGAATAGGTATACGACACCTGAGCAGCCGAACAGGAATTTTTCCGCCTCAACAACCGAAGAGGACTTCAACTTAATACAAAATATTTGTTGACGAATGTGTTCTAAATAACACTGATTGTCTTTTGATAGTACAACTTTCCTATAATCAAATCCTCAAGAATATGTATGTGTGTGAAGATTTAGAAGGAAGATAATCACGTAGAATCGAAGTATATGAATAAATTCAAGGATTCTAGTGATATTGAATAAGAGTGAATGCTTTTATTTTCAGAAATGAGAAGAGATTAGATTTCAGAAATATAAACAAGAATCGGTGATTGTAGAAGTGAATTGAATATGTTTATATAGTTGTTGAAGAGTTGTAATCTTTCATGAATAGTTTTAGTCAACAGTAGTGTCCATACTTCTTGAAATAGAGGACATTACTCTTCATGAAAAGATCGCGTCTCTTCAGAAAACTAGCCGTTTTTCTCTGGTCGGTCGACCGGAAAAACTGGCCGGTCAGCTGAGTTGAAAAACGTATACAAAACAGAAAGTCACTGTGCATATGATACAGGGTCGGTCGACCGAGGATCCTGGTCGGTCGGCCGACCTGGTGTTATATGCACAGTGAACATATTTTTTGATATAAAATGTTTTGTGTGCGTGTGTGATTATTTGAGGAATGATTTTAACATTGTTCTAAGACTCAAATATAAAATAAAATATCCATACTAATCTCTGAATTGTAAGATTATCTTCTTTGTAGTGCATGGTATGCACTTATTCTCTTTTTGTCGCTTTCATATAGCATTCTCGTCGTATGATCTCTGAAGCTTGTGTCATGAATCAAAACTCATGAATCAACATTCTCCCCCTTTTTGATTGATGACAATACTTATGTGACGAAGTAATATTGACATATATATTATAGTTCTCCCCCTGAATATATGGCGACTTTTCTGCAAAAATTCGTTAATTTGAATACATTTCTCCCCCTTTGTCATCGACAAAAAGGAATACTTATAACAGACTGAAGTAATGCAAAAAACATTTAAATTTACATGGTACATTCCTTGAGCTTAATTAGAAATAATTTAAAGATGTTTGCTTAGAACATAACATAACAATTAATTAAGAAACAAAATAAACTACAAGAGATTGTTGAAAGTTAAAATAAATTAAAAAAAATCTACAATTACTCCTCATCATCGTCGGTATCCCACTGTGCTGGATGAAGGTTTTCATCGAGAGGAGCCGGTTCCTTACCCCGTCTGTGAGTGGTAGGTGCGGGAGTTGCCGATGTGCTGGAACTTGTGTTCTCGGATGTAGACCAAGAGAAATTTGGTGCGGGTCTTTTTCCAGGAGCAACAAATGAAGCACCGGCTTCAGAAGAACATGATAAGGCATCCCATAAATTGACGAAGAAGCCTTTGATCTTTTTGAAACGCCCATCAATTTTTCGAAGGCGAGAATCCAAAGCTAATTGATTTTGGGCTAAAATATCTATGGCAGCCGCTGTGCTAGTACCGGGAGGTGGTCTTTGGATAGAGGTTTGACGAGTTAAACGTTCTGTGGAATGAGTGGAGGGTTGAGGAGTAGAATAGCTACGACGTAGTTGTTCTCGTGGAATGGTACGCCATTGCTGAAAGGTTGTGATTTGGGATGGTGCATCGGGTAACTTCATCAATTTTATTGTTCGTGAGTCAAAGGTACGAACTTTGGATGTTTCGGATTCCGGTGCATGAGTGACAAAGTTGTTAATCAACCGCATTATGTATTCTCCATAGTAAATATGGAGCATTTTTCCTTGGTTGAATGTAAGGAATTCATCCATAAGTAGTTGTGTCCAATTTACCCGAATGATACACATAGCATATAACGCCTTGAAGTTTTCGGGATACACTAAGTGGTACGACCCTCCTCTTGGAACAATAGACTTCATCATGAATCGATGAAAAAGTCGTGCTTTAGGTCGGAGAGATGAAGTTTGCCTTAAGTCGGTAGCATCATCTTCAAAGAATAAGTGACTTAGGCGGTCACGAGTTGATGGATTACAATCTACATCATGTAATGAGATTCCACCCGGTCGAGCATTTAAAATATGATTCATTCGATCAATGGAGAGAAATATCGATGTGCCACATACCGAAGTCCAAACACAATTTTCAGTGTTTCTAGGTGGATTGACAAGATTGAGATTTGCTAAGAATAACTTGACCATTATATGATTAATCTTCAAGTTGTTTTTCCTATGGTCAAGAAAAGCATCAAGACCACTTTCAAGAGCGGCGTCTTCAACACCGTAGGCGGTAAAATCAGGATAACTTACAAACGACTCCTCAAAGATTTTTGCATCTTGAAGCTTTATCCATCTTTCTAAAGCTTTTTCACTTACTAACCAAGAAGCAATTTGAGAATCTACAGGAGTTGAGGAAGATTGGCCAGCGGTAGTCTTAGATTTCTTTTTGGGAGCCATTTTTCTTGAAGAATTTGAAGAAATTTTAGAAAGGTTGTAATGGGGGCTAGGGTTCAATTCTGTTGTGGAAGAGTAAAGTGAAGAGGTGAGATAAAAAGGTGAAGGGTTGGTTTAAAATATGAAGACAATTTGAGCAGAATAATACGTTAGGTCGACTGAAGGACCTGGTTCGGTCGACCGATTTTAGGTTCAGGACAGTGCTGAAACTTTCGGGAAAAGCTTCGGTCGACTGGTGCAGGGAATTCGGTTGACCGAGTTTAAAAAATATTCTACTGTCATTCGGGAAATACGTTCGGCTGACCGAGTCAGGTATTTCGGTCGACCGACTTGGAAGAAATCTGTTTTTAAAAACTTCTCGGGACAGCTTCGGTTGACCGGTTCAGGCATTTCGGTCGACCGAAAGCATGTCATGCTGTTGTTTGTTTTTTTTTTAAAATAAGAATTATAGAAATATAATCATGTTATTACATCATATTTATTTATACAGCTTATATAAAAAATAACAAATATATACTAAAATATAGCCATGATGAATTAGCATCGACGTTCCCATGAATTTGGAGATGGAACGTTTTCTACCGGTGACCATATTGGAGCTATTGGAGATTGAACATGGTTAGAGGGAGATGGAGTTCTATAAGAAGGTTCAGCAACATCATCCTTCTTAGATGAACAAAATTTCATGGCAATCTTTTCAAGGAAGCTTAAACGCCTTGCCGTGACTTTCTGTTCGTAATAAAGTTCCCTTTGCATATTCATCTGTTGTTGTTGGTAGTGATGAATTTCATCAATCTTTTGTTTGGTTGATGGAGTTACTACCATTTCCTTTTTCCCTTTCTTTTTATCAGGTGTATAACCTGTATGAGAGTCTTCCCAAGGTTTCCACCTGTGTCGGGGATCATTATCTGGAGAGGGAAAATCTAAAACACGATTTGGCATTGGAAATGTAGGATAAGGACCACCTTCGGGGATACGATCAGAATAGTCGTCGTCCGGGGAAGTATAAGAGAGATGAGAATTTTCAGAATTGTAGACATCATTATTAGAAGACATTTTTGTTTTAAGTTTTTGTTTTGTATTTGATGCTCTATTCAATAAGCATATGTATGTATATATATAACCATATTTTCTAAAAAAAATAGTGGTCTAAAATCAGATTTTAATTTTAATCACATAATTCTTTAAACAAAAACTGTTTACAAATGAATGACATACAACGCTTTAGAGTTAAAAAATAGTATATTCTGAAATCAAGTTTCAATGATGTAAATTAGAAACAGAGCTGGAACAAGAAACACCCATAGCCCAAGTGGCTATACTACAACATCTAACATACAAGTCAGAAGTCATGAGTTCGAGTACCGCTTTGGTCAGAAAAATAATTTTATATTTTTCATCATTTTATATTTATATATATATATATATATATATATTTTTATTCATAAGTCTTTAAATGACATTATACCTAAATCTCGTCTTAGTTTTATAAAAGAAATTTCATTTAGTGGTTTAGTAAAAATGTCAGCTATTTGATTTTCAGTATTGATAAATTCTAGATTTATTAATCCTTTTTCCAAACAATCACGAAGAAAATGATGACGAATATCTATGTGTTTTGTTCGGGAATGATTGACCGGATTTTTTGAAAGGTTTATTGCACTGGTATTATCACAATAAATTATTGATTTTTCAAGATGACAATTAAAATCTTGTAATGTCTGTTGCATATATACGACTTGTGCACATGCCAAAGCAGCAGATATATATTCTGCTTCACATGTTGATAAAGAAACACAATTTTGTTTCTTACTAAACCAAGAGACTAAGGAACGTCCAATGAAGTGACACGTTCCGCTCGTACTTTTTCGATCCGTCCGACTTCCTCCAAAATCAGCATCACTATAGGACACTAATTCAAAAGGACATTCTTTCGGATAAAATAGTCCAAAATCTTTGGTTTTAGTTAGATAACGAATAATGCGTTTAACTGCTCTCATATGTGATTCTTTGGGATTTGCTTGAAATCGAGCACATAAACAGACACTCATCATAATATCGGGGCGACTCGCTGTTAAATAAAGTAAAGAACCTATCATACTACGAAATAACTTTTGATCAACACTTTTGCCATCTTCATCTCTATCGAGATGAACCGTTGTACTCATAGGAGTTGGTTTGGCAGCAGTATTTTCAAGACCAAAACGTTTGATTAAATTATAACAATATTTTTCTTGATTAATAAAAATTCCATTTTCAATTTGTTTAATTTGTAATCCAAGAAAATATGACAATTCTCCCATATGAGACATTTCAAATTCATTTGTCATTATGGTTGAAAATTCTTGACATAATTTTTTATTTGTCGAGCCGAAAATAATATCGTCAACATATATTTGAATTATTAAAATATCTTTATTAGTTTTCTTAATAAAAAGTGTTTGATCTACTTTACCGATTTCAAAACCAGATTCTAATAAATAACTTTTAAGACGATCATACCAAGCACGTGGTGCTTGTTTTAAACCGTATAACGCCTTTTTAAGTTTATATACATGATCCGGAAATTTTTCATGATTAAACAAAGGTGGTTGTTCAACAAAAACATTTTCTTTTATGAATCCATTTAAAAATGCACTTTTAACATCCATTTGATATAGTTTAAAATTATGAAAACATGCATAAGCTAATAATATTCGTATTGCTTCAAGTCGGGCGACTGGAGCAAATGTCTCTTCGTAATCAATACCTTCTTCTTGATTATATCCTTGTGCAACTAATCTAGCTTTATTCCGTGTTATATTTCCTAGTTCATCTGCTTTATTTTTGAAAACCCATTTAGTACCGATGACTGATTGATCACTAGGTCTAGGAACGAGTTCCCAAACTTCGTTTCGTTCGAATTGATTTAATTCTTCTTGCATGGCAAGTATCCAGTAGTCATCAGTTGAAGCTTCTTTTATATTCTTAGGTTCTATGTTAGAAAGAAAAGCAACATGACCAGCTTGATTTAATTGATGTCTGGTTTTAACATTCGTATTAACTTCTCCAATTATATTTTGCACAGGATGATCTTTTAAAATTCTAGGTGGAGATTTTATTAAATTTGAAGTTACATTTGTATTGGTTTCATTAATATCAAGATTTTCATTTGTACTAATATTCTCATTCTGAGTAGATTCATCATCAGAATCAATATTAACACTCGGATTTATATTTTTAAAATTTTCGTTAAAAGAAACATGTAAACTTTCTTCAATAATTTGAGTTCGTTTATTATAAATTCGATAGGCCTTGCTTCGTTCCGAATATCCAACAAATATACCTTCATCGGATTTTGGATCGAATTTGCCTAGTTGATCTTTAGTATTTAAAATAAAACATTTGGAACCAAAAACTTTTAGATATGAAATATTTGGTTTTCTTCCATTTAGAAGTTCATATGGTGTATTTTTAGTTAATGGTCGAATAGAAACACGATTCAATACGTAACAAGCAGTAGCTACAGCTTCTGCCCAAAATTGTTTCGATAAAGTTGTTCCATTTAGTAAAGTTCTTGCACATTCTTGTAACGTTCTATTTTTCCTTTCTACAACTCCATTTTGTTGTGGTGTTCTAGGAAAAGAGAAATTATGGTTAATACCCTTTTTGTTACAAAATTGTTCAAAAACTTCATTTTCAAATTCGCCTCCATGATCACTTCTTATATTTTTAATTTTCCAAGTTTTAATATTTTGAATTCTTTTAACAAAAACTTTAAAATTATCAAAAGTATCACTTTTATTTTTCAAAAAGAAAATCCAAGTATATCTAGAGAAATCATCTACAATAACAAAAACATATCTATTATGATTAATAGATTGCACTTGAGTTGGACCAAAAAGATCCATGTGTAAAAGTTCAAGTGGTTGTTCTGTAGATATTACTTTCTTTGATTTAAAAGAAGATTTTGTTAATTTTCCTAATTTACATGCATCACAAAATATGTTAGTTTTGAATTTTATATCGGGTAACCCTTTAACTAATTTATTTTTAGCAAGTTTGTTGATGGTATTAAAATTTATGTGACAAAATCTTTTGTGCCAAAGGCAAGAATCATTCTCTTTAGCTACTAGACACAAATTTGAATCATTATTTTTTTTTTTTGGCAAAGCCAGCGGGGATTAATGGCCCCTACCATATATTTATACCATGTAAGAAGCTCTTACAGACATAACGAAAAACATAGAAACAGAGAGGAAGCAACAAAGAAAATGAAGAAAAAAGAAAAACAACAAAGTACAATAGGATGTAGCTAGGAAAAGTGCCAGGCATGAGTTGCAGCATTATCAACTCTTGCCCATTTCAAAGCTTCAGTAGACTTGAGAATTATTAATTGTAGGAGATCCTTCCTACTCTTTCTATCAGCAGTGAATATCCTTCTATTTCGCTCCTTCCATATTTCATATACAAATACTTTAATTAATATCAGCAGCATTTCAGCTTTTTCGGTTTTCCATCTTGTGGCCTTGTAGAGATTGGACCACTCTTCCTTGCTGTCCCATCTTGGTTGATCATAGTCTCCTTTTGTCTTTATTCTTTTCCATATATAGTACGCAAATGGGCAATTGAAGAAAAGATGCAGAGTGTCCTCTTTTCTGGCATTACATAGGACACATTGAGTGTTATTGACTAAACCTTTGTAGTTTAGATTTGAGAGAGTATGTATTGCATTCTTCATGACTTTCCAGAGCATGTGGTTTAATTTCTCATTTGTTCTTGTTCTCCATATTCTTTTATGCCAAGGGAAGGTTGGAAGGGAGGTGTTATCAGATATAACATTATAGGCCATCTTAGATGTGTGCGGTTTGTTCTCACCATTCAGTAAGTACACTTCAGTCTCTGCATAGGTGTATTGTCTCCCTGTGAGAGATCTCCAATATTCATTCAAAGAATTGCTTAGTTCTCTTGGCAGCGTTACCCTACCATTCCTTATATAACTTATTGCTCTGGCATTGACTGGTATCGTGCTGCTAGAGACTAGATCATAGGATAAGGCCTTATCGAGTATAAGACCCTGCTGGAGCCATGGTTCTCCCCAAAATTTTGCTGTGCTATTATTGCTAAGATGTAGAATGTAATGAGGTTTGAATATGTCTCTTATTTTCAGCACTAATTTCCACACCCAGCTGTTAGCTTGCCTCGGCTTGGTTTTCCATATATCTTCACCTTTTAGATTGTGTTTGTAACACCACTGCACCCATAGGTTATCTTTTTTATTTATGATATCATCAAAGTGCTGTGATAAGGCTGCATAGTTAGTATTTCTCAAGTTTTTGATTCCCAACCCTCCTTTTTTCCTAGGTAATTCAATTTTTTTTAAAGCAATAGGAGGCAAAGTTTTATCGTTCATGTTACCAGACCACAGAAATCTAGTTATAGCTGTTTTAATCATGGCTATCAGTTTAGATGGGAGGAGGAAAGTTCGGCTCCAATAGATCATCATAGAAATGACTAGCGAGTTGACAATTACTACTCTGCCAGGCTGAGATATGAATCTGTTTTCCCATCTAGACATAACCTTAGTTATCTTTTCATATAGTGGAAGACATTGATTATAGGAGATTTTCCTGGTAGCCATAGGAATTCCAAGGTATGTCATAGGAACTGAAGGAGGATTCATCTTGATTATGGCATAGCATAGTTGGGTTTGATTTTCAGGAAGGCCAGCTATTAGTATGTGCGACTTATCATAGTTCATCTCAAGGCCAGAGAAGGATTTAAAGGAGTTTAGAGTGCTCATTATGGAAAGCAAGGATTTTTTTGTTGGCTTTGTGAAAATCATGAGGTCGTCAGCAAAGGCCAGGCATGTGATAAGAGGAGAAAGACATTTCGGATGAGGAATGAAGTTCTTTTGGATCACTTGATATTTGAAAGATTGAGTGAGAGTTTCCATCATCATTATGAATAAGTATGCCGAGATTGGATCCCCCTGTCTTAGACCATTTTTTGCTTTAAAGTAGCCAACATTATGGGAGTTGATAACTATAGAGTATCTTACAGTAGATATGCATTGAAATACCCAGTTCCTGAATGTGAAAGGAAAGTTCATTTTGATCATTATATTCATCATGGCATCCCAGTTGATAGAGTCAAAGGCCTTTTTTAGGTCTATCTTAAGAGTGGCTCTGGGAGATATGTTTTTGTAAGAGTACCCATTCATTATCTCATGAGAAAGTAGGATGTTGTCTATTATGCTTCTGGAAGGGAGGAAGGCTGATTGGTTTGGAGAAATGATGTGAGGCAGAACAATTTTCATACGAGCAGCAATTATTCTAGATATGGATTTATAAATAACATTGCAGCATGCTATCGGTCTAAATTGTGCTACAGTGGTGGGGGATGGCACTTTAGGAATGAGGATTAGATTAGTTGAGTTTATGGAGGATAAGATCATACCATTGGTGAAGAAGTTGTGAACAGCTTTTTTAACATCTGTATGAACAATATCCCAGCATGAATTGTAGAAAGTGGAGTTGAATCCATCTGGGCCTGGAGAGGCAGACTTTCGCATTGTAAAGAATGATGCTTTGATTTCTTCATCCGTTACAGGAGCCTGTAACATCTCATGCATCTCTGAGGATATGGTCGGCAGGGAAATGTTGCTGAGAAAGGCAGGATCCATGGTTGGAGGGGAGGAGCCAAGCAGGTTGATGTAGTATTTCAAAAAGGCATTATCAATGGAGTCAGGCGTAGTAAAAGAGTTTCCTTTCATGTCATTTATAATGTGAATGTTTTCTCTCGTTTGCTTTATCTTCAAGGAGGTATGATAATATTTCGTGTTTCTGTCACTTAAGAGATTCCAGTCTTCTCTTAGTTTTTGCTTTGCCATATTTGTTTCAGTCATTATTGCTTTTTCCAGGAGAACTATCAGGTCTTGCTCCTTCTGTATCATGGTTGGATCCGAGTGTGAGTTGAATATTTCTGATTGTACCTGCTGAAGCTGATTGGCTATTCCAGTTGAGAGTTTGCTGCCTTGACCATAAACATCCTTTGCCCATGTCTTTAATACTGCTTTTGTGTGCTGAAGTTTTTTTTGTAGCTTGTGCATTGGGTTCCCATAGACTCTTGTATTCCAAGCTTTTTCTACTACCTGCATGAAGGAGTTATGCTCTGTCCATATATCAAAAAATTTAAAGTTAGATTTTTTATTTATGGCAGCAGTCCCCAAGTTAAGGATCAAGGGACAATGATCGGATAATAAGGGCATAGGAATGTCAAGGTGTAAGGAAGGCCAGGTTTGAAAGGCTTTGTAGTTGGAGAAGGCATGATCAATCTTAGAGAGAGTTCTAGGCCTTGTCTTAGATTTATTGGACCATGTGAAGAAAGCACCTGAAGCAGGGATGTCAAGAAGATTGCAGTTGTTAATGGTGTTTTGAAGCGGGATCAGATCAGTCATAGATAGGGGATTGCCACCTTGTCTTTGTGAGGATTGGAAGCAACAGTTGAAATCTCCAATGACAACCCAGGGATGGGTGTCTTGCCTCAGATGTGGGAGGTAATTATGGAGAGCAGTTCTTAGATGAGGGCTATTGTCTGCGTATATGAAGGTTATGTACATGGAGATGTTTGAGAGAGAAAGGGTCAGATGAGCATGTATGAATTGTCTATTGTAGATTATAGGGTGAAGTTGGATGTAAGAGGGATTATATAGTATTAGGAGTCTGCCATATGGAGCTTGAGAGAGATTAGTTATGTATTTCCAAGAGGGGCTTATCAACTTTGCAGCTCTTTGAGTCAAGGTATCATTGAGCTTGGTTTCAGAGATTGAGATTAGTGATAGGTTTCTTTCAGATATCATGTTTTTAATTTGATAGATTTTTTCATCTTTATGACCTCCCCTAATGTTCCATGCTCCTATATTGTACTGCATCATGTAAACTATTTGCAGGAGGTGGGTTTCCTTCTTGTTCTTCTAGCTGACGAGGTTGTTGCAATGGTTTCAGGGTGTAATGAGGGGTTGTCAGATTCATCAGAGGAGGAAGAGGAGAGAGGTGGGTTAGAAGGAATAGGTTTTGTTTTTATTTTGGGTTTCTTTTTGGTTATAGGTTTGGTTATCGTGGGTTTGATGGATGAATTCGAAGTGGAGGGTAACCTTTTGGTAGATATGACAGGAGTTGACGCATTGTCAAATAAGGAGGAATTGCCTATTTGAAGTAAGCATAACTCTGCGGAATATTGATTAGAGGACAAGGGAGGATCAGGAGGAGGAGTTGAGGCAGTGGTAGGTTGTGTAGCGATGTCAGATGGTGGTGATGAATCGATGGCTGAAGGTTTAGCGGAAGAAATGGGAGAAGTTGAAGATTTGGAGTTGTCAGTAGAAGTGTTTGCATGTTTGGTGTTCACGTCTGCATGTATTTGGGTGTGAGTTGTATGCACGTGGGTATTTGCATGGTTTTGGTGCACATGCACAGAGGATATCTGCTCTTTCGTGTTTAAATCTTGTTTCTTTTTTCCCTTTTTGTTGCTCATGTCTGTTTCATGTGTTTCTAACCTCTGGTTCATGCAGCTTGCAGTTTTCATTATAATTACTTCATTTTCAGAATCGTTTTGGTCATTATCACCTTCTAGATCCATGGTGCTCAGTATATGAAACTTGTTTTTTTGTCGGAGATTTTGTTGTTTGCTGAGGTTTTGTTTTTGCATATGATTTCCACTGTTTGCTTGGCTGTTCATGCTACAAGCTTGGACCTGGTTTGCTGTATTGAGAACTGCAGGGGAGATAGTATTTGAAATGTTTTTATTTGCTTCGCTCTCGTGTCTTGTATACTGAGCAATTGTGTATTGATCTTCTTCATTTTGTACTGCCATTTTTTTATTTTCATAATGTTGTCTGCTGGGTCCACCTACTTCATGGCTTCGGCGCTGTTGTTGCTGTTGCAATGTACTTGTTGCTGTTTTCATAGTCCTTGAGGCACCTTTTTCCTGTAGTTTTTCTCTATCACCATACTTTTCAATTACTGTTTCCTTGAGCTTGGAATTCCTAGTATTTCTCTGTACTTTTCGCCATATTTTATTAGTATTATTTTCTGAATTATCTCTGTTGCTCTCCAAAGCAACATTTGGACCTATGTTATTATCTTCCTTGCTTTTCATAGAGTTGCTTTGTTTCTCTGGCTGATTTGCTTTGATATTTCCATTGTTTTGACAGTCTTTCGTACAATGCCCAAATGCTTTGCAATAGACACAGATGTCTGGTTTCCACAGGTAGCTAACATGCACCATTTGCAAGGTTCCATCAGGGCATTGCACTAGAAAATGATCTAGAAGTTCTTCATTTGGGGATATGTCTATTAAGCATCTTGCATTATGCAATCTTTCAACTTTTTCAGTTGTTTCATGCAAGCAGATCAGCCTACCCATTCTACTCGCCAACCAGTTGATACCAGTAGGTGACCATGCGAAAATTGGAATATTATTCATTTGTATCCACACTGGCACCGATTTGATGAGGCCACAGACATTACTTATTGTGGGTTCCCATTCCTTTATTATAAATAGTTTGTTTCTCATAACTATAGGGTCTCCTCTTATTATTCTCTCTCTGTCAGATGCATCAGAGAAAAGGAACAGAAACAATATCCCATCAGATTTAACTTTTACATTACCTTTTAGTTTCCATCTTCTGAGTAGAAATTCAACCACAAAAGTGTATGAAAGTGGAGCATCCAGAAAGAAACCAACTAGGTAGTCGTGCCATACCTCTTTGCCAGCTGCTATCACATTTTCTGGAGGAACAATGGCATCACCAAGATATACCAGATCCATATGAACAGGTGTGTACTTCCCAGCAGATCGGGGGAGATTTTTGAATAAGGAAGTCCAAGCATGTTCAGAGGGTTGGGTGGGAACATTAGATGTTTTGTAGGTAGATGAGTTGGATTTTAAGATTGTTGAAGAGGGTGGTTGAGAAGTTTGGGTATGTGGATCCGAGTCAGGGATGGAGACAGGGAGCAGTTGTGGTGGGGGTGGTAGTGGATCAGGAGGGGGGTCAGGGTTGGAGTCAGGGAGCAGTTGTGGTGGGGATGGTATTGGATCAGGAGGGGGGTCAGGGAGCAGTTGGGATGGGGGAGGGTCAGGAAGCAGTTGGGGTGGGGGAGGGTCATTGGTTTGAGAGGAGTAGGCAGAAGGGTCAGGGAGAAGGAGGGGAACGGCTGCCATTAAAACATTTTTTTCAGAAGGGTCAGGGAGAAGGAGGGGAACGGCTGCCATGAAAACTTTGGGACCATGGATACTTTGTATTCCATAGCCTTTGGTTAAGCCGGTTTTATAAGTGGCCGTGCACTATGTCTCATTATTGTGGCCGCTGGGTATCGAACCGGTGCCACTACAACACAATGTAGCAACTCCACTATGCCTTAACCACTGGACCACTAGAACTTGACAAATTTGAGCAACCGCTATCTAAAATCCATTTTCCTCTCTTTTTATGTGGTACCTGCAAAAATTATAAAAAGTTGGTACCCAATCTTTTTAGGGTCCTAAGAGTTAGATCTTAGGAAGCCAAACCCATACGGGTTCAGAATTCCCTTTATAAACATAATTCTTGTTATTATGAACAGTTTCCATAAAACTTTTGATATGTTTATTCCTTATCAATATATTATTGGTTTTTGGAATCCATATCTTAATAGTTTTAGTATTTGAATAAACTGTTTTCCTAATATCTTTCTTAATTTTATTATTAATTTTACTTTTAGCATAATTATTTTGTTTCTTAAATCCTAGTCCAGATTTATTGTTGGAAGTTTGAGAGTTTTCTAGTATACTAGAAAGATTTTCTCTTCCTTTATTGAAATTAGAAACATTATTTTGAAATATCATCAAATTTTATTTTAAGACTAGATTTTTCTAACTCTAAATCCTTAATTTTAGATATTAAATCATTATTTTCAAAAAGTAAAACATCATTTTTATTTTTCTGAATTTCTAGTTCCTCAGATATTGACGTAATTTGAGAAGATAAGTTAGAATTCGATTGTTGAGTGATTTCGAGTTCTTCTTCCAATATTACCTTCTCATCTTTTAACATATCTACTTCTAAAACTGTTCTATCTAACTTTCTTTGCAACTCCTTATTTTTCTTTTTAAGTTGTTTTGTTAAATTTACTAATTCAGAATTTATTTCAATTAAATCTTCAAAAGTAAAATCACTTACATCGTCTGACGAAGCCATGAAGCATACATTTGCTTGTTCATTATCACTTTCACTCTCTGATGAGGATGACGAGTCAGTGTCGTCCCAAGTGACTGAAAAAGCTTTTCGTTTGTTTTTGTCCTTCTTGAAATTGTTCTTTTTACGATCTGGACAATCTTTCTTCATGTGTCCTTTCTTGTGACATTCATAACATTCCATTGTTGAAGATGATGGTTTGCTGCTATTAGAATTGTTGTTGGAATTATTTTTGTTTCCCTTGAATTTGTTTCTGTTGAATTTCAAAAACTTTTTGAAATTTTTAGCGATCATTGCCATATCTTCATTGTCTGAGTCGGAATCATCTTTTTCTGCTTGGAATGCTACATTTTTCTTTTCTTGTGCTCCATTTCGTTTTGCCTGCAAATTTACTTCGTAGGACATTAAATTACCTATCAATTCTTTTGGTTTTAATGTTGACAAATCAGTTGCTTCTTCAATAGCTAGGACTTTTCGTTCCCATTCGTCCGTTAAAGAATTCAAGATTTTTGTAACAACATCAAAATCAGTAAACTTTTGTTCTAGAGACAATAGAGCATGATAAATATCCTGAAATCTAGAGTACATGTCATTTATAGATTCATTTGGCCTCATTTTAAAGTTTTCAAATTGATGTTTCAGCATAGAAATTTTGCTCAATTTAACTTTGTTCGTTCCTTCATGTGAAACTTTAAGAGTTCTCCAAATTTCATAGCCGGAAGTACACATACTAACTCTATTGAATTCATTTCTATCTAATGCACAAAATAAAATATTCATAGCCTTAGCATTTGATGTAGCATCTAGTTTTTGTGTGTTACTCCAAGTCGAGTATTCTCCAGTAGGAATTATGTATTCCCTTTGTATAATATTCCAGATATCAAACCCACTTGATTGCATATAGATTCTCATTCTAGTTGACCAATAATTATAATTTATACCATTGAAAAGTGGAGGTCGTGAAGTCGATTGACCTTCTGTGAAACTAGAATTAGTGTGAGTGTTAACATCGTTAATTTGTGTGGTTGCCATATTACTAAAAATAAGTAAATATCAAATAACTTTGTGATGGTTATAAGATGACCTCGCTCTGATACCAAATGAAAGTGTACGTGCAGTACTAAGGATCGTGTAATATGGTATATTAATGCGGAAACTGGTAATAACAGTAAAGTAAAAATTAGAGTAAGCACACCAGGAATTTTTATACTGGTTCGAACTTCCCGTTCTACGTCCAGTCCCAGAATACCCTCTGGATTTAAACTAAACCCCTCACTTAACCCGGAGGAATAGGTATACGACACCTGAGCAGCCGAACAGGAATTTTTCCGCCTCAACAACCGAAGAGGACTTCAACTTAATACAAAATATTTGTTGACGAATGTGTTCTAAATAACACTGATTGTCTTTTGATAGTACAACTTTCCTATAATCAAATCCTCAAGAATATGTATGTGTGTGAAGATTTAGAAGGAAGATAATCACGTAGAATCGAAGTATATGAATAAATTCAAGGATTCTAGTGATATTGAATAAGAGTGAATGTGTTAGCACCAAAATTGGTCACTAATCTCGTTCAGAAAGATTGTGTAGAGATATAAGTGATGAAAGCAAATTAAACAGAGAAGACAATCCTAATTCAAGTGCAGAAAGTAAGAACACCAAATTTATAGTGGTTCGGCGTAATTGCCTACGTCCACTTTGCTCAACTTTATTGATTTCCTTTATGATTGATTACAAATACAATTCGTGAATCAAATGCTTGAATGAAGGTGTTTAAGTAGAGAAGATGAGTCTTGAAAATGGCAGAGTCTCCCCGTATTTTCTCTCCAAAAAAGGATCCCTTTCACTGTGACCCTGCCCCTCTATTTATAGGCAAAGATGGGCTGGACTTCCCAAGTGGGCTGATTGCCGAACGTTCCAGCCCGAGTACAGTGGTCGCCGTATGCCGAGCAAGGTTCGCCGAACGATCTGCGCCGAACCATTCCTTCTATGCCGAACGGTGTGCTGGTTAGTTGTGTTGAATGTCTCCTGGATGTCGAGTATTACGCCGAACACCATGAGATGCCGAGTACTCTTGTATGCCGAGCAGCCTCGATGCCGAGCGACCTTGTACGCCGGGCAGTCTTGATGCCGAACAGCCTTGATGCCAAGCACTCTGGTATGCCGAGTACTCTTGTATGCCGAGCAGCCTCGATGCCGAGCGACCTTGTACGCCGAGCAGCCTCGATGCCGAGCGACCTTGTACGCCGGGCAGTCTTGATGCCGAACAGCCTTGATGCCGAGCACTCTGGTATGCCGAGCAGTCTTGGTGCCGAGTACTTATGGGATGCCGAACACTAGTTGACGCTGAGCATAGGTTGTTGCCGAGTGCCAGTTGATGCCGAACACTACTTGGCGCCGAGTACCCTTGTTGCCGAGCACTACGCCGAGTAGTCTCGATGCCGAGTGCTTTTGATGTCGAGTGCTCTCGTATGCCGAACACTGCTGAGTATTACGCCGAACACTCCTGGACGCCGGACACTATGGACGCCGAGTACTCATGGATGACGGTTGCTTCGCCGAACATTCCTGGATGCCGGACACTCTCTGATGTCGAGCACTAGTTGCCTGGTCAAATCCCTAGGAAACACTTGCCCCCCAAAGTGTATCTCGTGGCCAAACGTGGTGCGCTTTGAATCTGGTACAATCCACCTCGGAGGTATCCTCTCGAGAATGCTAGCGAAGGGAGGTGCAAGACGAACGAGCTTGGGATGCCGAACGACATGTTCTGAGCCGAACGTTCCTAGCGTGCCAAACGTCATTCCACCTTAATGCCGAGCGCTCCGGTATTGACCGGTTCTACCGGGTATAGCCCCTTCGACTTCCTCCATTCCCCTCTATAAAACCAGTTCCTTCTCTTCTTCTCTCCTTTTACCTGCCTCATTTTACTTCTTATTTCCTCCGTTCTCACAATTCTGTTCAATCGTCCGAATTTGAGACTTAACTACACCATCTCAATCTTTGATCTGCAAACTTAGGTATTTTTCATCGTATATTCAAACGAGATGTTCGAACGAAGTCGTGTAGAGGGTTTTTGTATAGCTTGTCTGTATTGCCGAACGACATAGCGTGGAGGAGTTAGGAGTATGTCCGCGTATTGCCTTAGTTTCCTCGTGTTGGATCGAGGTCAAAAGGAAGAAAAAGAATGAAAGGTGTTGGAGGGGGTAATGGCGCCGTTCGCTGCTCCGGCGCATGTGGTCATGTGCCGGACGGTGTAATGGTTAGTTGCCGAACGGTACCTCAGCCGGACAATGCCAGGCCGAACGCTCACTAACAAGTCAAACTATAATTGAGCCGAACGAACTAAAGCCGAACAATGCCCAAATGCCGAACGACTGACACGCCGAACATTGACCTCAGACCGAACGTTGAATCCAGCCGACCAATCCTTAGGTCGAACCGTGACTTTAGCCGAACAATAAAATTGCCGAACACTTCACATGCCGAACAATACAATTGCCGAACACTTGACATGCCGAACAATATAATTGCCGAACAACTGACATGCCGAACAATACAATCACCGAACACTTTACATGCCGAACAATACAATTGCCGAACACCTTACATGCCGAACAATATAATTGCCGAACACCTTACATGCCGAACAATATAATTGCCGAACACTTTATATGCCGAACAATACAATTGCCGCACACTTTACTTAGGACGATGAACATTACTAAAATGCCGAACAGTATAAATGTTAAACTACACTTAGGCCGGTTACTCTAGAAATCATATGTCTTTTGAACCTGAGATTGTAATCACCTCAATGCGGGCTTTTGAGACGGTCAGCGATGACGGTCTTCGAAGGCGATGATCCGAAGCTAATTATTATATCTTTAAAACCTTCTTATTGTCTTTACACAATTGCTTGCACTAGTTCATACACCACGTGGGGGGAAAACTCGTGTTGCTGATTCTAACGCTCAACGTTTTTCAAGTATAGCTTTCTCAAGCATTTAGCCAGTTCATTATTTATTCGGGATGTCAGGAAAATCTAGTTCTGCCACCATATCTGACAGGCCTGGGCCGTCAGCAAAGCAAGGAGCCGCAGATGCTTCCAACCCGTCAATCTCTCCCGCTCATAATTTGGCGCCCGATGCTCTGGAGTCAACCATCTTGCTGGACAATCCGGTCGATTCTCAAGCCTCGAGGATCAATGAGGCCGCTCTGCGACGGGTATGTTCCATTCACGGAATTCCCTTTACTGACGTGTTAGTTCCTTCGAGACACGACCGTCCTCATTTGCCCCCAGTCGGGTACACGGCCTGCAACAAGTTCATGTGCTGGATGGGCAGCGTGCCTCCGTTTAACCTATTTCTCCGGGATGTGCTGCAGTATATAGACATCGCTCCGTCGCAGCTGCACCCGAATGGTCATGCGTTCCTATATGGGACTTATTTACTCTTCATGGCTGTCTTCTCCAGACCTCCAACCCCCGGTGATATCCGATACATTTATATGTTCAAGAGACGGAAAGATAGCCCTTCCTTCATATTCCTCGAGCCATATCACAAGTGCCAGATTTTGACAGGGGCCTGTAGCAAATTCGCCCTGTACAAACAGGAGTGGTTCTATGTGCGATGCCCGTCTGGTTTTGCTAGGAGATGGGTTGAAGGCAGTAAGTCTCTCTGCTGAACCGTTACTCGTACTTAATGGGAGTCATGTTTTTCTTAACTCTTCGTTTCATCTTTTCAGGTATTAACCCGCGCCCGGAAGGCCGAGGATATTCCGATGCTGTCGACGCGATTAGAGCTCTTCCGGCCGAGGACCGAGATATTCGAGCTATCATTTCAAATGAATCGCTGTCGGGGTTCGGCTTGCTAGCTCCTGATCGTCGGGTCAGCCTTCCAGAAGGCGTTACAATTCCCAAACCTCCATCCGGTAAAGGGAAAAACTTGCCGGCCCGTCGTCGCGTCGCGCTCCCGTCGCGCATAAAGAAGGCGAGCGTAGAGAGGATGATGCACCCGACACTCAGGGCGAGAACGTGGGTCCTGCTTGGAATCCGGCAATCGAAGTTCAGGACATTGAGACATCATCCTCCCCTTCGAAGGGAAAGAAAAAGCTGAAATATACGGTTCAGAAAGAGAAGGTTGGCGACACCTCAAAATCTACGCCTATCCCTCCTGAAAAAGAGGCTTCTTCGCAGCGTCTGGAGAGTTCTCTGAGAGGTCTCTCGAACCTCTCTATTCCCGAAGACATACTTAATTACGGGTTCGACGATCCTGAAGCTCTCAAATTCTCCTCGCCCGCTAGAGGCAATGTAGGAGTTCAACTACCGGCTCATAGAGACAATACACCGATTAGCAAAGACAAACGAACGGGTCCGTCGGGGGGAACACTTAGGACACACACGCACATGCGCATTCCATAACATACTTCAAGCCTTTTTAATTCGTGAATTCTCCTTAATTCGTTGTTATCTTCCTTCTTTGCAGGTGATATGGGCCGCTCCCACGGACTTGATCGCCTTCAGGGGTCTTCAATATTTCATCACTCCGGACGGGATTCCGGTTCAGGCAGACGCCGGGACCGAGGTGATTATGAGGATAGGGACAATCGTCCGCGCGAGTCGTCTCATCGCAAGAAAGCGCACTATCAATCTTCTCAGTCCCGTGATCTTCCTCCTACAACTGAGCCGGATAAAGAGAAGTCTCTGCAGAAGGGCTATCAGTCCGATGCTGCTCGAGAACAACATTCCAGTTCATCGAGTACGAGGCAAGTTCGAGAGCCGCGTAAAAGAACGGAATTCTATAAGCCTCCTCCTCCTGCTCCTGCCGTGGACCCAACCGTTGCGGAAAAGATGGTCGACCTTAAGGCCAAGTTTCCGAAGATTTGTTTTGACGGTTTGAAATTCCTCCCGGCCATCCATCACATTCCTGGGCACGTGAAGCAAAGTGCGATTGCCTGCAACAATGACGTCTATGTTCAACATGACGCATTCGTGCACTTGGTGGAGAAGATCTCAGAAGTATCCGTTGAGCGTCAACACGAGATTGACCGTCTGAATCTGGAGGCTGACA
Organism: Allium fistulosum; assembly: GCA_030737815.1. NCBI lineage: Eukaryota > Viridiplantae > Streptophyta > Magnoliopsida > Asparagales > Amaryllidaceae > Allium > Allium fistulosum. The sequence goes on along the minus strand of CM060903.1, from coordinate 1,396,949,084 downwards.
GCGACAAGAAAATCATCAAACTCCAAGACGAAGAGCTCGCCTCTTATAAGTTAAAGCTAGAAGCCGCTGAACAAGGCGCAAAATATACTGCCGAGGCAGTTACTCGCTTAGAGGTGGCACACAAAAAGGAGCTTGACGAAGCAGTTCAGCGCAGCGGCACCCTTGCCCTAGAAAAAGACTCTGTCCAAAAAGAAAGGGACGCGCTCGCTACTCAAGTCAAAGAGCTGAAAGAACAACTCTCCAAGGAGAAAGAAGACAAAATAGCCGCTCAGGAAGAATCACAACGGTATTGCGATGAGATTGTTGCTACCCGGCTTCTGAAGGCAAAGCTTGACGGTGAACTTGCCGGGGTCGAGAAAATGAAGGATGAGGCCCGTGAGGAGGGTAAAAGAATGGCTGAGGAGGAGCTTGATTCTCGCCTTGAGGCGGCCGCAGAGACTGGCAGGGAAGAGGTCAAAAGTATGTTTGACCCGTTGATCGCCGAGTACGGAGCCCGTGTCCTTATGCACCGCGACCTAACATTCTTGGGCGACGGCTACCATGAATCCCTTGCTGAGGCATGGGAGACTCTGGTAAAGATCAAGAAAGTCGAATCAGGCTCCGAAGAAATCGATGAGGATGCACTGGTGAAGGAGTTCCTGAGGGGGAATGAGCCATCGGATTTATCCGTGGCATTGGCTCTCTATGGCAAAGGCTCTTCCCCTTCGAAAGAGAAGAATAACGAGGCTGGCCCGTCAGAGGCCGACGCCACTACTCCTCACATTGCCGCTCCTTATGCTGCTCAATCGGCTGGTCGGTCGATGCTTGATCCATTTGAGCAACATGCCAGTTACGATCCCGAAGATCCCGGGCTTGGCGTTCATGTGCTGTCACCTATCCTGGAGGGTGAAACCCCGCGCGCCACCGACAGTCAACCTGATCCTGGTAGGAGATTCTTCTTTCTTTAGAAGTCGAAGTGATCCCGTCATTTTTTAGCAGTGGTTATTCGTTCTAATGCCCACTTCTTATATTTTTTCACAGGTTGTTCTGACACTGAGCCAACTCCGAGGAGCGATGACGCCAAGGAGGAAGCGGAGAAAACAAGCGACGTTGCTCACGCGGGGGTAACTCCCGGACCAGACGCTCAAGTGATTGGGGCGCTTGACGATGACAAACTTGATACTTCGTCTCCTGCCGAAGGAAGCGACGAAGTTAAAATCACCGGCGCCTCTGAACATACTTCAGAGATGAGCATGAAGGATCGTCTTGCCGACGAGGAGAAGAGAAAGGTCAAAGTTAAGGTTGAATCTGAAGTCCTGGAACTTACTGACCCGCGGAACAGACCTTTGAAAATCATTCTCCCGGGCAGGTCCAAACCACTAGATGTTCCGTCCCCTACTCCTGACTCCGTCTCTCTAGCAAGCAAAAAGTCCAAGAAGAAACGTGAGGGAGAGGAGTCGTCGGAAACACCAAAGGCAGACAAGAAGAAGAAGTCGAAGAAATGATCGATGCACTTGTTCAACAAGTTTTTGCTTAAGTTTGTAACAGTTTCTTTCTTCCATAACTTGTAGTTTGTATAGGCCCGAATTTTGTAGGAGTGATCTTGTATCCCCATTTTGGACTTATCGAATAAAATTTTAGTTTCTTCTTGTTTGAATGATTCTCTTGTCTTTATTTGGTTTGCTGACACTGTGCTCCGGGGACTTGGAGACTTGAGACTGTTCATACTCTAGTCCGCGCTCTGGAGACTTAGAGTACTCCGCTCCGCACTCTGGGGGTTCGGAGATTGGAAATTGTTTATACTCTAGTCCGCGCTCTGGGGACTTAGAGTACTCCGCTCCGCACTCTGGGGACTCGGAGATTGGAAATCGTTTATACTCTAGTCCGCGCTCTGGGGACTTAGAGTACTCCGCTCCGCACTCTGGGGATTCGGAGATTGGGAATCGTTTATACTCTAGTCCGCGCTCCGGGGACTTAGAGTACTCCGCTCCGCACTCTGGGGATTCGGAGATTGGGAATCGTTTATACTCTAGTCCGCGCTCCGGGGACTTAGAGTACTCCGCTCCGCACTCTGGGGACTCGGAGATTGGAAATCGTTTATACTCTAGTCCGCGCTCTGGGGACTTAGAGTACTCCGCTCCGCACTTTGGGGACTCGGAGATTGGAAATCGTTTATACTCTAGTCCGCGCTCTGGGGACTTAGAGTACTCCGCTCCGCACTCTGGGAATTCGGAGGTTGAAATCGTTCGTATGAGTCTGTACGCCGCACAGAATAATGTAATTTATCATTCAATTAAGAGATACAGAAACTTCATAGAAAATGTGGCTTCAAGCCTTTATTAATGAAAATCAACTAAATTGCTCGATTACAACTTCAAAAGGAAACTAAGTCATTATTGAATGGAAACATGCACAAAACAATAGTGCCTATAACAAGAAAGGGAAACATGCTAAATGTAATAGTGCCGCAAATGTTCACTGTTCCATGCTCGGGGGAGTGTCGCGCCATCAACGGTCGCTAGCTTGAATGTTCCTTCTCCAAGCTTCCGTTCAATGGCGTATGGACCTTCCCAGCTGGGATTCATGCGTGATGGTACTGGGAAGACTCGTTTCAGAACGAGATCACCCACATCAAAGATTCTTGGGCGGACCCTACCATCGTAGTAGCGCTTGACTCGATGTCTGTGCGCCGCCGCCCTTAACTCAGCTTCTTCACGCTTTTCGTCGATGCAGTCCAGTGATTCCAGCAAGAGGTTTTGGTTCGTCTTGGGGTCATAGTATGTCACTCGGTGCGATGGAACTTCAAGTTCCACGGGTATTACGGCTTCAGAGCCGTATGCCAAGGCGAACGGAGTGTGGCCGGTCGCGGACTTGTGGGTAGTCCTATATGCCCATAATGCTGTCGGGAGTTCATCTACCCACTTGCCTCCAACCTTCTCCAGACGCTTCTTTAGTATGGACTTGATTATTTTGTTAACGGCCTCGACTTGTCCGTTAGCTTTTGGGTGTGCAACGGCAGCGAACTTTTTCTCGATGCCGTACTTTAAACAGAACTCTTTGAACTCTCTACTTTCGAATTGCGTTCCGTTGTCTGTAATGATGGTGCGTGGAAGACCGAAGCGGCATATAATGTTTCGTACAACGAAGTTAATGACTTTCTTAGAGGTGATAGTGGCCAAAGGTTCTGCCTCAGCCCATTTCGTGAAATAGTCGACTGCAACTATCGCGTATTTCGCACCACCTTTGGATAGAGGCAAAGAGCCGATTATGTCGATTCCCCAGATCGCAAATGGCCAAGGGCTGATCATTTGTGTGAGTTCCGTTGACGGAGCCCTCGGGATTTTTGCATATCTTTGACACTTGTCGCATTTTCTTGCGTAGTCCGCGGCATCCCGGTTTACGGTGGGCCAGTAATACCCATAGCGGAGGATCTTCTTTGCTAGCGTTTGCCCCCCAGTATGGTCGCCGCATTCCCCTTCGTGGACTTCCCTCAAGACTCGCTTCGTTTCATCATGAGCGATGCATCGTAACAATGGGACGGAGAATCCTTTCCGGTACATGGATCCATCCTGCATGACGTACCGCGCGGCCTTTCGAAGGACCTGTCGTCTTTCGCTTCTTCTTTCTGGTAAAGCCCCGGTTGTCAGGTACAGTTTGAATGGGGTTATCCACGAGTCCTTCTCGATCTCTGTTTCCAACACAAGATCGATTTTCATCTCGTCCGCACTCGGGGCATGCAAGACTTCCACGGGATACAATCTCATTTGTTGAACATCGTCGGTACTCGCGAACTTAGCCAACAAGTCGGCTTCTTTGTTTTGTTCTCGCGGGATATGTGAAATGTCATAACGCTCAAGATTTGATAGTAGTTCCTGGACCTGAACGAGGTACGGAGCAAGCTTTCGTCCTTTTGCTTGGTAGTCTCCTCGTACTTGGTATACCACTAACTGCGAGTCACAAAATATTTCGATTGATTTGATTCCGAGTTCTTTGATAAGCTTCAAGCCAGCGATCAATGCTTCATATTCAGCTTCGTTGTTCGTAGCCGGAAAATCGAGCTTCAGGGCATAACAGATTGATCGGTTATCCGGAGTTATAAGAACTACGCCCGCGCCGGAGCAACGGTCATTTGATGCACCGTCAGTGTATAACTTCCATCGAATGGGGGGAATGATGTCGTAATCGTCCGGTTTGATGGGTATGGTAAATTCAGCGATGAAGTCTGCTAACGCTTGCCCTCGGATAGCTCTCCGTGGTAAGTACGCGATATCGAATTGGCTCAACTCGATGTTCCATTTTAGCAATCTCCCAGAAGTTTCCGGTCGTTGAAGTACCTGTCTCAGGGGTTGATCGGTATAAACGCCGATTGAATGCGCTTGGAAGTACGGGCGTAGCTTGCGTGATGCAATCACCAAGCAATAAGCCAATTTCTCAATTTTAGGGTAATTCTTCTCTGCCCCCGTTAAACGCTTGCTAACATAATATACCGGCTTCTGGACTCGATCCTCCTCACGGACCAAAGCTGCGCTTATCGCATGAGGGGATATAGCCAAGTAAACGTACAGCATCTCATGGTCAACTGGTTTAGATAGCATTGGTGGGCTTTCCAGATGCCTTACCAAGTTCTGGAAAGCTTCCTCGCAGCTAGACGTCCATTCAAAACTCCTCTTTCCTTTCTTTATTATGTCGAAGAATGGGATGCACTTGTCAGTTGCCTTGGATATAAATCGACTTAGCGCAGCCACTTTTCCGTTCAAGCTCTGTACCTGCTTTATAGTCCTGGGCGCTTGTACATCTCGAATGGCTTGGATCTTTTCTGGGTTGGCTTCGATTCCCCTAGCGTTGACGATGAATCCTAAAAACTTCCCTGATGCAACGCCGAAAGAACACTTCAGCGGGTTGATCTTCATTCCATAGGACCTGAGTATGTTAAACATTTCAGCTAAGTCTTGAATGTGGTCGTTTGACTGCCGTGACTTCACGAGCATGTCATCCACATAGACTTCCATGGTTTTGCCCAGCTGGTCCTTGAACATTCGATTCACCAGACGTTGGTAAGTTGCTCCAGCATTCTTTAATCCAAAGGGCATCACTACATAGCAATACAGCCCGACATTTGTAACGAAGCTGGTGTGTTCTTGGTCCGGAATATGCATTGGGATTTGGTTGTATCCCGAGTACGCATCCATGAATGACAATAATTCGTGTCCTGCTGTGGAATCGACCAACTGATCGATCCTAGGCAACGGGAAACTGTCCTTAGGGCATGCTTTGTTCAAGTCGGAATAATCTATGCAAGTCCTCCATTTCCCATTTGCCTTCTTTACTAGCACGGGGTTGGAGACCCACTCCGGGTAGAGGGCGTCGCGGACGAACCCATTTGCTTTGAGTTTGTCCACCTCCTCTCCAAGAGCGGCGGATCTCTCTGGATCCATTCCTCTCCTTTTTTGCTTGACTGGGACGTATTTCGGGTCTACGTTCAACATATGACTTGTGATGGCGGGAGAAATCCCACACATATCAGAATGCGTCCAGGCAAAAACATCAAGGTTTGCTCGGAGGAAGTCGCTAAGGTCTTCTGTCATTGCGGGGCCTAACTGTGATCCGATCTTCAGTATTCGCGAAGGGTCGTCACGGCTAACCGAAATGTCAATTGTTAATTCAGCCGGTGCCGCCTTCTCTTCCCTGGGTTTCTCATCGTCGTCTCTCGGATCTATATCTCCGTAGATCCGAGAACTATGCCCGAGCCAGGGCTCGGGCACTACTTGTCAATTATTCGGGTTTAGGATGCGGACAGGATTGTCCGCACCCTTTCCTTTTTCCCTCCGGTGGGCTTCTCGGAGCTCGGCCACATAACAAGAACGACCAGCTGCTTGGTCTCCGTGAACAATGCCTACTCCTTTGTCAGTCGGGAACTTCAAAGTCAAGCACCAAGGGGCTAGTGCCGCCCTAAATTCAGCCAGGGCCGGCCGACCCAAGAAAACATTATATGGAGAGTCCACATCCAAAACTACAAAGGGTAGAATTCGTACCCTCCGACGCTCGCCTTGTCCCAGTTCAACTGGTAACTCGACATATCCTACTGCATCAGTTGCAGCGCCGTTAAAGCCGTGGATACGAGCTTTGGATGGTTTCAAGTCTTTTGTCTCTAGCTTCATCTGATCATATGCCTTCTTGAAGATGATGTTGACTGAACTTCCACAATCAATCAAAATTCTTTTTACATATGCTGGTCCGATTGTTGCAGATATGACCATGGGATCGATGGTCGGAGCCTCTACCTGATCAGCGTCTCTGTTTCTGAACACAATATCGTCTGTCATCACGCGCTGCTGCTTAGCAGGGGCCCCGTCCTCTACGTTCGAACAGCACTCGAAATCCGCATGCTTCAAGGAGCTCGCATATCGTTCCATCTCTTGTCAGTTCTTATCTGCGGGATGAGGTCCGCCGATAATTGTATTTATAACCAGTCTTCCAACAGTCCGGGAAGGTTCCTCTGGATGACGTGGAGCCGGTGCACGACCTGGGTCGGACGTTCCCTGTCCTCCTTCCTGCGGATCCTTCACAAATTCTTGCAACTTCTTTTGTCTGATCAATTTCTCGATAGCGTCATGCAGGTGTCTGCATTCTTCCGTGTTGTGTCCATAGGTTTCATGGAAGCGGCAATATTTCCCAGTCCGTTTCTGTTCTTCAGTTGATTCTTTCGGACGTGGTTTTCTGTACTGAAAAGTATTGCATGTGGATAGGTAAATGTTCTCAAGTGGGGCGTTTAGCGGAGTGTACTCGCTGTAGCTTGGAATTCTCGACTTCCACTTTCCCGCTTCTTTCCTCTTTCCTTGACTCCTTCCTCCGGACTCTTTGGGCTGCACAGGCTTATTCTGGACGTTGACTTGGACCTTTCCTGAATTGTCTCCAGATTGCTTCACAGCAATGTTGCTCTTGATTGACTCTTGGGCAGGTCCCGGTGCCTTGTCTCGTCGTACCCACCTAGCTTCCTCTCTTCTTATGAACTGGTGCGCCTTGGAGTAGAAACGCTCTAGCGTAGTCGGAGGTTTTCCTGCCAGCCAATCTCCGAATTCAGAATCCGGATCAACACCTCTCATCACAGCCATTAGAATTGCATGGTCGTTGGGATTACTGACTTCTGTTGCCGCCATGTGGAATCTTTGTAAGTACTCCTTCAGCGACTCTCCAGGATTTTGGATTACACTTGACAGAGACATCACATCCTTCGGGCGTGTAGTGTGTATCCTGAATTGCTCAATAAACTTCTTTGCTAACTCCTCGAAATTTGATACGGATCGCGGAGGAAGTCGGGTGAACCACATAGTAGCGATCCCAGATAGAGTAATCGGAAAACACCTACACTTGGTGGCATCATTTGCTCTGGCTGAATCCATCATCCATTCATACCTCATTACATGTTGTCTGGGGTCAGTCTTTCCTTCGTATGCAGGAATGGTTGGCATGCTAAACTTCTTGGGGTAGGACGCTTGCAGCACAACATCCGTGAACGGAGTATGACTTCTTGACACTCCCCAATCGTCATTTGATAAGCCCTGATTCTCTTTCATCAGTTGCCTGATCATGGTTGTCAGATCGGGTGTCTGTATGGAAGCTGGGAGGTTGGAGTCAGTTCTACGTGCCTGTCCATGCTGATGCCTCCTTTCCTGGCGATCTGCCAATCGTGCGTCATGAGGTTCAACATTGTTAACATTTTGATGGTCTGGAGCTCCCTCCTCCACCTGTATTCCGGTTCGGAAGTTTCCAGTTCTGGCTTGGTCGCGGTCTCCTGCTGTTCGAACAGCGGCATCTGCCCTTGCAGTTTCAGTCTTACGGCGTCTGCGCCTGGATGGCTCATCAGAAGAAGTTGAGCTATCAGAAGAGGAATAAGCAGCTGGATTGCCCCCAGCATTCTGTTGCTGCTGTTGAGTGAGTTGTGCCATCAGGTTGGCATTAGCTTGCATCTGTTCTCCCAGTTGTCTCCTGCTTTCCCTAAGTTCTCTCATCAAGTCATTGAACTCCACTCTGGTGACAACTGGAGTCTGTTCTTGAGCGGCAATCCCTGCACTCGGGATTGCTGGTTGATTGCTAGGTCCTGCTTGTTGCACGCTAGCAGTCTCTCGGGCATCCGCATTAAGGGAAGCTGACCTGGTACGTGGTCTTGCCATTGTAGAGTTATCGGTATGAACTCTGAGTAGAATCAACGGATGTCCTATCAGTGAGTCGGATCTTCTTTGGGGGATTTATTCAATCCAGTAGCTTCAAAGCAGATCCTTGAGGTCTGAGAATTCAGTTCTCAGTGAAAGCACCAAAGTGTTAGCACCAAAATTGGTCACTAACCTCGTTCAGAAAGATTGTGTAGAGATATAAGTGATGAAAGCAAATTAAACAGAGAAGACAATCCTAATTCAAGTGCAGAAAGTAAGAACACCAAATTTATAGTGGTTCGGCGTAATTGCCTACGTCCACTTTGCTCAACTTTATTGATTTCCTTTATGATTGATTACAAATACAATTCGTGAATCAAATGCTTGAATGAAGGTGTTTAAGTAGAGAAGATGAGTCTTGAAAATGGCAGAGTCTCCCCGTATTTTCTCTCCAAAAAAGGATCCCTTTCACTGTGACCCTGCCCCTCTATTTATAGGCAAAGATGGGCTGGACTTCCCAAGTGGGCTGATTGCCGAACGTTCCAGCCCGAGTACAGTGGTCGCCGTATGCCGAGCAAGGTTCGCCGAACGATCTGCGCCGAACCATTCCTTCTATGCCGAACGGTGTGCTGGTTAGTTGTGTTGAATGTCTCCTGGATGTCGAGTATTACGCCGAACACCATGAGATGTCGAGTACTCTTGTATGCCGAGCAGCCTCGATGCCGAGCGACCTTGTACGCCGGGCAGTCTTGATGCCGAACAGCCTTGATGCCGAGCACTCTGGTATGCCGAGTACTCTTGTATGCCGAGCAGCCTCGATGCCGAGCGACCTTGTACGTCGAGCATCCTCGATGCCGAGCGACCTTGTACGCCGGGCAGTCTTGATGCCGAACAGCCTTGATGCCGAGCACTCTGGTATGCCGAGCAGTCTTGGTGCCGAGTACTTATGGGATGCCGAACACTAGTTGACGCTGAGCATAGGTTGTTGCCGAGTGCCAGTTGATGCCGAACACTACTTGGCGCCGAGTACCCTTGTTGCCGAGCACTACGCCGAGTAGTCTCGATGCCGAGTGCTTTTGATGTCGAGTGCTCTCGTATGCCGAACACTGCTGAGTATTACGCCGAACACTCCTGGACGCCGGACACTATGGACGCCGAGTACTACGCCGAGTACTCATGGATGACGGTTGCTTCGCCGAACATTCCTGGATGACGGACACTCTCTGATGTCGAGCACTAGTTGCCTGGTCAAATCCCTAGGAAACAGAATGCTTTTATTTTCAGAAATGAGAAGAGATTAGATTTCAGAAATATAAACAAGAATCGGTGATTGTAGAAGTGAATTGAATATGTTTATATAGTTGTTGAAGAGTTGTAATCTTTCATGAATAGTTTTAGTCAACAGTAGTGTCCATACCTCTTGAAATAGAGGACATTACTCTTCATGAAAAGATCGCGTCTCTTCAGAAAACTAGCCGTTTTTCTCTGGTCGGTCGACCGGAAAAACTGGCCGGTCAGCTGAGTTGAAAAACGTATACAAAACAGAAAGTCACTGTGCATATGATACAGGGTCGGTCGACCGAGGATCCTGGTCGGTCGGCCGACCTGGTGTTATATGCACAGTGAACATATTTTTTGATATAAAATGTTTTGTGTGCGTGTGTGATTATTTGAGGAATGATTTTAACATTGTTCTAAGACTCAAATATAAAATAAAATATCCATACTAATCTCTGAATTGTAAGATTATCTTCTTTGTAGTGCATGGTATGCACTTATTCTCTTTTTGTCGCTTTCATATAGCATTCTCGTCGTATGATCTCTGAAGCTTGTGTCATGAATCAAAACTCATGAATCAACAAGCATCTTTCCATTTTGGCCAATCATGTCTTCTTCGACATTCATTTATGCTAGTTGGTTCATTATAATTATTCTCATTATAGTCATGACTTTCATTTATTTTAGTAGCTACTGCGAATGAGAATACATCATCAATTATTATTTTACTTCGATCCCACATTTCTCCATAGTTTGCCTAAAATATTGAGATCTCATTATTGTTAGGTACCATTTTATTTTTGGAAAATTCTATTATTTCTTCTGGGATAATAGTTTCTTCGGCATTTTTAGGAGAATTGGGATTTTCATTTAAGTCATCTTTTAGATCATTTATAATCTCTTCTGAAGGTTTATCAATTGATGATTTTTCGTTAGACTTTCTTTTTCTAGGCGCCAAGTCTTTTGAACCAACTGGTCTTCCACGTTTTTGACTTGCTTTAGATTCATTTGCTGCTTTTGGTTCTTTTAGAATTTCAATTCTAGCTGGTGCATTTGCTGCTGGAATGTGAGATTTAGTTATTTTTGCAACATCACTGAATGCATCAGGCATTTGATTTGCGATATTCCGAAGATGTAAAATTCTTTGTACCTCATATTGGCATTGTTTGGTACGCGGATCTAAATGGGATATGGATGGATTATTCCATGATACTTCACGCCGTTCTACTGGAACGGTCTTTCCTCCCCCTAACGGCAGGAAGATTGTCTCATCAAATTTACAGTCTTAAAATCTTGCAGTGAAGACATCACTCGTGGGAGGTTCAAGATAATGAATTATCGATGGTGAATCAAATCCCACATAAATTACCAACCTACATTGAGGACCCATTTTAGTACGAAGTGGGGGACTAATTGGCACACGCACGACACGACCAAATTTTCGTAAATGTGAAATATTTGGTTGGGATCCGGTTAAAAGCTATGATGGTGAAAATTGATGATAAGCCGTTGGTCTAATTTTAATCAATTTTGATGCATGTAGAATTGCATATCCCCAAGCTGAAACAGGTAGCTTTGATTGCATAAGCAACGGTCTTGCAATAAGTTGCAAACGCTTAATTAATGATTCTTCCAGACCATTTTGAGTATGAACATGAGCTACTGGATGTTCAACTTCAATTCCTAATGATAGACAATAATCATCAAATACTTGAGAAGTAAACTCTCCTGCATTATCTTGTCGAATTGATTTAATATGATGCTCAGGGAAGTGCGCTCTTAATTTGATTATTTGAGCAAGTAATTTGGCAAATACCATGTTTCTTGTAGAAAGCAAACATACATGTGACCAACGAGTTGATGCATCAATTAATACCATAAAATATTTAAATGGTCCACATTCTGGATGGATTGGGCCACATATTTCACCTTGAATTTTTTGTAGAAATGTTGGAGATTCAGAAGTGATTTTACCATGTGAAGGTTGAGTGATTAATTTTCCTTGTGCACATGGAGCACATAAGTAATCACTTGGTAAATTCAATTGGTTTGATAAATCATGCCCATTTGATTTTTTAGCGATTTTACGCATCATGGTTGACCCAAGATGACCCGAACGATCATGCCAAAGAATCAATGTCTTTGTATTTGTGAGCTTCTGGCTCATGTTTATAGGATGAGATTCAACTATGCCAATTTTCGTGAAATATAATCCAGTTGAAATTGTTCCAAATTTTTCCAAAATAAGCTTCTGGCTTTCAATTTTAGAAATAATATAAAGATATTCTTTATTGTTTTCATTTATAATTTCAATATGATAACCATTCATTCTTATATCCTTAAAGCTTAGCAGATTTCTTTTAGAATTACTTAAGTATAATGCATTTTGAATGAAGATATGTGTACCATTTGGTAATACTATATGGGCTCTTCTGGACCCTTCAATTATATTAGCAGATCCAGCTATGGTGGAAACTTTTGCTGAAATCTTTTCAGATAATTCAGAGAAAAACTTCTAGTTTTTCAAAATCGTATGAGTAGTTGCACTGTCTAGTAGGCATATATCATCATTCAAGTATTGATGGTCCATACCTTAAGAATTAAAGACAATACGGTTAGTCAATTATTGAAATAATTCTGAACTTAAATAAACAAACAAAGCAAACTATCAATCAAATCGATATCCTTCAGTACACATTATTTCAACTAGTTCTAGAAAAAAAAATCAAATTCAAACTAACTAAAATAAAATAGAAAATCCAAACAACAAGCTTCAGGCTACTTCTAGTTGATCAGATCGGTCATATCTTTAATCATCGCATTGAGATTTTCATCATTTATGAAATTTCCATCATCATCTTCGAAGAAATCATCTAACTTCAAGTTAGTGTTATCAAACAATCCTTCAGTGTTATTTGGTTCAATATTCTTCGAACGTTGATATTCTTCAACTGTTTTCTTTGATGATCTACATGTATGCGACTAATGACTAGAGCGTCCACATCTGTAACAGATTTCCTCATAATGCCTTTTATTTTCTAAAGTAAAATCATTAGTCTTTTCAGGCTCATTTTTCTTTTGTTTCTTTTTAAAGTTGGTAGCTTTGTTGCCTTTAAAACCACCATAACCGCCTCTGCTGGAGTTATATCCACGTCCACGACCATGACCACGTCCTCTACCTCGACCTCTACCTTTACCAGAGTGAGCAAAATTAGCATTAACTTCCGGTAACGCAGCCGAACCAGTTGGTCTTGAGGAGTGATTTTTAATAAGAAAGTCATTGTTTTGCTCAGCAAATAATACACATTCTATGAGTTCAGAATATTTTGTAAAATGACGCTCTCGATGTTGATGCTGTAGGAGTATGTTCGAGGCATGAATTGTTGAAAATGTCTTTTCAAACATTTGTGCATCATCTACCTTTTCTCTACATAATTTCAGTTTAGAAGTAATTCTAAACATAGCAGAATTATATTATCTTACAGATTTGAAGTCTTGAAACCTCAGGTTCAACCATTCTTGCCTAGTATTTGAAAGTATGACCGTCTTTTGGTGGTCATAACGCTCCCTCAGGGAGTTCCAAAAGTGGAGAGGATCCTTTTCCGTTAAATATTCTGTTTTTAGATCATCGTGGATGTGACGTCTTAAAAATATTACAGCTTTTGCTTTGTCCTGCTGGGACATATTATTACCATTTTTAATGGCATTTTCTAAGCATTGAGATTGCAAGTGGATCTCAGCATCCAGTATCCATGACAAATAGTTATCTCCAGATATGTCCAAAGCTTTGAATTCAAGCTTAGCTATGTTTGCCATTTTGTGAACTATACATAAAACAAATTGCATAAGATGAAAATATTTACAGAGTGATGTAAAAAAAATCAAGACTTGTTGAAGGTAGGAAACTGGTAATCACAAGATATAGAATACCGAAACTAGCCGAAATCTTGTTTATAGAAACAACGTAACATGAAACAAAATCCATCCAAAATGTTTAACACATGCAAACTATATTGAAAGCATGTTAGCAGTTTGAATATGTCGAAGAATATTGCATGAATTATGTGGTTGTGCAGCTTCTGTTTATCATCAATATTTATAATATACATGAATATCAGTATGGCCATCATTATCAAATGCACATGAACTAACAGATCAATATGAATCGTGTTTCAATTCCTTAATTCAGCAATTTTGTTCTAATTTCAGTACGTAACATGTAAAATTGAATCATTACAAAATATACAAAATAATATTGCATGCATATTAATTAGTAGGTTAACTACTAAATAGACTGACATATTCATAATTTTCATAAATGATGGCACTCTATATCATTGATCCATACATACCATATGCTACTAAATGTCCTTAGTATACTTACTAGCTAAGATTGAATCAATGATATAGTTTTAAAAGAACAAATGGTTATAATAAAGGAGCATGAACAAATACAAAGAACAATATATAATCCGACCAACGTTTTATGCTGGAGGCTACAAACCAGTGAAGTAATTGATTAAAACTAATAGTTGCAGGGTAAGTGTCTAATTTGCTAAGCTTAGCATTGCACACAATACAAAAGATCAGGATAATTTAATGAGTAAGAAGTACGGGTGCATAATACAAAAGATCAGGATAATTTAGTGAGTAGAGGTCTTAAAACAATAAAATAAAGGTATCGCAAATCTCTCTTCGCAGTTTTAATGAAAAAGTACATAGATCTAATAAAATAAAGTTTAAAGATTAGAAGAACTGGTACCTTAGGTCTGCTATTCGGAGAAATAGAGTAGATATGTTGCTACATGAGGAATCTGTATGTACTATATATAGAGAAAATTTCATATTGAGAAGTGGAATAGCCAGAAGAATAGGTAATAACTAATTATTAGGTATTAATAATAGCTGGCCATTTGACTAGGCAAAATAAAATAAACGTGTACATATTATTTACTTTCCTAGTGAAACTGAGTAAAAGCATGTGTCAAGGAAAAATATCTCATTTTATTTGTTCAAACTCTTCTCGAATTAAAAGGTAAATATCTGAACGTGAACAAAGTTTGAAAAACAAAACTAAAATTTGCAGATCTTTGGTAACAAGAATAAAGTTCTGAGTATGTGAAATAAATGAATGAATTTCATATGTAAATGATATAAATATTTCACGTAAAACAAAATTGGTAAAAGGAATAATAATCGAACTTGATAACATAAGAGCATCTCGTGCTGATAACGTGTTACAAAATAAAATAAGAACAAGTCATTAAAGAGAGAAGACATTTTATTACTTCAGATACATTTATAATACAAATGAGCTCTATATTTATAGACTCCAAATCTAATAGAAATTACAATACTGTCCCTGACCATTTAGCATATTCACCCATATTATTTAAATATATTATAACAATTTTCCTTTTATTTCAAGATGTAGGTCTCGCAAGTTCCCTACAATCTATTCTTGAGTGTTTATCCATTTTTAGCTTCAACATTTTGGTGCTTTCACTAAAAACCTGAAACTAGGTTTTGATCTAGCTCTCTACTCTAGATTGCATAAGATCGAGAAAGGTTGCTTGCAGGAATTGAAGATTTTCATTCCAATGGCTCTAAGGGAAATAAAATATGCATCTGGAAGATATGTAGGAGCAACAATTGGTGGTGATGAAGCAAACACCCACCAAACAGAAGAGTGAGCTACTAAGCCTTAGTATATTAAGGGAGGAATGAACAATGGAAATATACTACCTGGATCTTCTACACAACAGGAAGTTGTTACTAAAGGAGAGCTTAATCAGATTATTAATGATCTAAACTAGAAATTTACTAATAGTCGGAAAGCTCTTATGGTTAAGATGGATGCGTTGCTAACTTTGCAACCGCTAACAACAAGAAAAACTAGAAGGGAAACTTCTCTGGCAATAAAACAAGAGAATTCCTCTGTTTCTTGCCTAAACCGGAGGGATGAAAAGCAGGAACAGAAGGAAGCAACTGGCAGAGCCGCATGGGATGTTGCAAGAGGAAGTAGGGGGTTCCCTCTACAAAGAGACAGGTCGGTGCTGAGCCAAAATAACTCGGTACCGACCCAATCTTTGGGGTGAACACTCCTCAGGAAGGTGATGCCTTGCTCGTTTCTGACTCTGAAGACGATATGCAGCTTGATGGTGTAAACATGGAATTGAATACCGGTGTTAACAGACAGAATGCTGGAACTAGAGCTCAAACTGCCATGGCAAGACCAACAGCACACCAACAGAAAACTGCAGGAGTGGTTCTTCCGAATAATGGAGAACCAAGGCTTCAGTTAGCAAACCAAGATTGCTTGTGGAGTCAAACAATTAGGGTAGTCCCTGACAATCGACCTGCAAATTACCGCGCCAGTGAAGAATACATCGTTGACATGGTTAAACGGTTGATGAAGGGGAGCTGGGCTAGGAAAAATGAAGACTGGGGCTCCATGCCAAGCCGAACCCCCTTTACCGCAAACGTTCGGAGAGAAGAGTACCCTCGAAAATTCACCATGCCGACTAAGCCATCATACAATGGAATAACGGACCGTAAACAACACTTTTTTAAATACAAATGGCATATGGATGGAGCTGGAGCTACGGATGATGTCCATTATAGGTGCTTCCATATCTTCTTAGAAGGAGTCTCTTCCATGTGGTTTACAGAACTCCCACCGAAGTCTATTTCCACTATTGATGAGTTGGTAAGAAAGTTTCTAGAATAATTTAGACTTCACACTGCACGATCGAAGGACATGATGTCTTTATCTGGCTTTTCTCAAGGGCCCAATGAGTCACTAAAAGCTTTCTTGAACCAGTTTAACATCATGGTTACTGAGGTGAGCAATCCAAAGGAAGACATGGCACTTATGGCTTTGGTCCAAGCTATTCATCCGGATATGGATTTCGGGCAAGTGGATTAAAATGAAGCAACCAACTACCATGGAAGAATTCTATCGAAAGGCAAATCAGTTTCTAAGGTTGGAAGAAGCAAGCATGATTGAAGGCAAAACTATTGATGAACAACCAAAAGAAGTGATTCAGAGCAATGTTGCAGTTAAATAGGATGGAAACAGTTCTTTTGCAACTGCAAGAAGTACATGAAAGAATGCAAATCAGAATAAGAGGAACCTTAATTCTGGTAGGCGTGATGGGAACAAAAAATATATGAGGAATCTAAGGCCTAAAGACTATATACCATGGAATGATAGTTTGGAAAACATATACCTTGCCACTTAGGAGACTGAGCGATACAACAAATTGACCAAGAGTGAAGCGTCCAAGCAAAAAAATAGATCAGGGAAGTTTTACCGCTTCCACGAGACTCATGGGCACAGCACAAATGAGTATCAGCATCTGAAGGATTTGATTGAGGAACTATAAGGAACAATAGGCTCCAGCAGTACGTGAAGAAACCATAAAACCCTGATCAACTTGCTGGACCCCAAGCACTGAACACTCAAGAAAATCAGTTTGGACCCAGCGGAGAAGGGCCCAGGCGAACAGGTCAGAGGCTGGTTATAAATACCATCACTGGAGGACCTCATCCAGCGTAGAAGAGTTGGGGTAAGATGGAACCATGTGCTAGTTCTCTGAAGCAAACTCCTCAGGAGAGTTGCTACGCCATCGAGGACGGAGCTTCGGCAAAGCAACGAAGATTGATCACCGATAACATTGTGTTCCGAAATCGGGATACTGAAGGCATAGAAGCACCAACTTTCGACCCAATTATTATTAACGATTGGGCTTGGCCCAATAGTTATGCATCGAGTTTTGGTTGATAGTGAAAATTCGATCAATATCCTATTTCGGAAAATGTTTGACCAAATGAAAATCAATCTGAAGGATGTGACTGCTTGCAGAACAAAGATTCAAGGATTTATGGGAGAAACTTAATAGCCGGTTGTAACTATCGACTTACCTGTAGAACTAGAAGAAGGAGAACAGAGGGTATATCTCATCCAGACATTTATAATTGTTGATGGGTATTCTGCTTACAATGCTTTCTTAGGCCGACCGACCCTTGCTGACTTCATAATCTCTTTAGCCCCATAGTGTCTCACGATGAAGTTCCCAACAGAGAATAGGATAGGAGTAATAAGAGGAGACCAAAGTGCTGCAAGAGAATGATATGTTGATGAATTATGTGAATCGAAGCATCGTGAAAAAGGGAAGGATGTGGTGAAGACTCTCCACATTCGTGAACCGCAAGCGTAGAAATTACAGAACACCCCTAGCTCGAGGACCATAGTTGCTTCGATAAGGTTATGGACCCTAGGAAGAAGAGTTTAGGGAAATGTGGGCAGCACAGGCAGAGACTACGGTAGTTGTCCCTGTCGACATGGACGACTCAACTTGGGTCTTGAAAATAGGTTCGCAGCTTGGAATCAAGATGCGAAAGGAATTGATAACCTTTCTTCATGATAATCTGGATGTGTTCGCTTGGACGCATTCTGATATGTGCGGGATATTGTCGGAGATAACGCGTCACACACTTAACATCGACCCCAAATTCATATCAGTGAGGCAGAAGAGACGCAGGCTATGTCCGTAATGATCCGCTGAACTGAAGGAGGAAGTGGATAGGCTATTTTCCAACTGTTTTATCTGCAATACAACATATCCTGAATGGGTGTCAAACCTTACGTTGGTCCGAAAATCAAACGAGAACGGAGGACATGTGTTGACTATTCAGATTTAAACAAGGCTTGCTTAAAGAATAGTTTTCCGCTGCCTAGAATCGACCAACTTGTTGATGGAATTACATGGCACAAGTTACTCTCATTTATGGATGCCTACTCAGGGTACAACCATATTATAATGCATGAGCCCGATCATGAGAATACCAATTTTATCACTGACTTGGGGATATACTGCTATCGCGTAATGACGTTTGGCCTGAAGAACGCCGGGGCCACTTACCAGAGATTGTTTAATACAATGTTCAAGGATCAGATCGGGCGAACGATAGAAGTGTATGTGGATGACAACTAGTAAAGTCACGAATACCTGGAAATCATCTGGAAGACCATACAGAGATATTTGAGATCCTTCAAAAGTATGGAATGAAGTTCATCCCCTGAAGTGTTCTTTCAG
Source organism: Allium fistulosum (assembly GCA_030737815.1). NCBI lineage: Eukaryota > Viridiplantae > Streptophyta > Magnoliopsida > Asparagales > Amaryllidaceae > Allium > Allium fistulosum. The sequence goes on along the minus strand of CM060903.1, from coordinate 1,396,930,576 downwards.
TGTCTCTTTTGGAAAGTTTCTTGGATTTATTGTGATCGCAAGGGGAATCGGGGCCAATCCAAAGCAAATCACCACCTTGCAGAATGTCAGAGCCCCTATAATGAAGGAGTTACAAAGTTTGAATGGAAATATTGCAAGATTGCGCAGATTCATTTCCAGAACGATGGATAAATGCGTACCGTTCTTCGATGCATTAAAGAGGGGTAAGAATTTGTTGATGGAATCAGGATTGCCAGACCGTTTTTGAGGAATTATTGCGACATATGGAAACACCGTCGATTCTATCTAAACCACTAGATAGTGAAGACTTATTCATTTACTTGGCAGTGTCTGCCCACGCATTAAGCGCGACACCATGCAGCAGTGTCTACCCACGCATTAAGACCAAGGATTTTCGGGGTGAAAGGATTGCTTGTTGATAATTCTGGTTAGCTCCCTAATACTAAAGTAGCAGTGGTCCCTTCATTTCTGAAACTCTTTGGGTTACAAGGACTTTTCGCTACTAATCCTAGGGTTAAATCCCGATAGAATGTGGTAGGAGGGTGCCTTCAGTTTCGTTCAATCCTAGAATGAACTTGTATGGACGGATGTATGACATTGCATTCCTGAGATTTCATCGTTGACTTTTATAAATATACATTTGTTTGATGGCGGAGAAGGAAACTTCTCTTAGCTTAATACCCATCTGTGAGACGTATGAGCTCGAAGGTTGTATGTTTGTGGAAGTCAATAGTGATCGATGGAATGACAATGTGGCATTCAAAGTGAAATCTGCAAACGAAAATGGCTAAAACAGGGTAGATGCGGCAAGTCTATGTGGTTCACAACCATTAGGATATGATCATCCCCTTTTAGATACATTTATTCCTGCTATGAATTTCGGGACTTAAATTATGCTGTAAGGGCCCTCGGATAGGTTGGTAACGACCAGGGTGATGACATATTTAGTACTATCTAGGAAGAGATAGGCCGGTCTTGTGTTGGTAGTAGACCATCAATTGGGCCTCGGTACATTCCTCTAAAGATGTACTACCGGAAGGTAGTCCCCTTACCTGGTCATTTGTATGGAAACCCATTCTCCAATAAGAGCCTGTATGATTTTAGATGTAGTAAGCCTTGTATTACAAGGTGGTATGCTGGAATTTAATAATGTAACAATTACGGCTAAAATTAATAAGTTTACTTGCAAATGTTTTCAAAGATATATCATTAAAATTAATGTCTAATGTTTTACGTAATAATGATTTGGTTATCATAAGGTAAAAGCCCGTTCCGTGTTTATGTGCGGCATGGTCTTATGGGATACCTTTTTGGTTTTCAAAACGCGTATTTTGAGTTCTCACACCAGTCCCATGACTAACCCGGAGTTTAATTTTCCCATTCCTTAAACTCTGGATGCCTCAATTTTCTCGGGCAGCCTAGTAGCCAGGTTTAGTTTAGAAGAAATCTAGATGGAGCTCGAAGCATGGAGTTAGAGGATTTTTCTGAAGATTCTAGTCTATTTTCACCACACTCTTGTATATAGTATTCCGTAATTGTAAGGACGAGAATTTATAACTTTGCATGTTTAACTCTGATAAATGTATTTTAATTTCCGCTGTAAAGTTTATATTGAAATAACATATGTGAGATTATGTTCTGTCTTTATTTTTCTTTCTTACCCTTGAGAATCCGCTTCTCCGGCATGAGAATACCGAGGATTTATTAGTGTCAATTTTCGAGAGCCAAAGAAACAGGTTCTTACAACATGGTATCAGAGCTTAGGTTGAGCGAATACCTGAGCCTGATAAGGGTAAAAGACTCATCAGAGATTGGGTTGGTAATACCCTAGTATGGGCAACTTATTAGAAATAGGGTTAGTAGCGACTTAGAATGAGTTTTGAGTGTGTGTATGAGCACTTATTTGTTAATATCATATACAAATGAATTTGGTTTTATATGAAATCATTTTTATCTAATATATATATATATATATATATATATTTGAAAAGAAAAGAATATTTTGGTAAAATTTCCAAAGAGTTTTCGATATGATAAACATTTTATACAAATAATCTTAAAAGCCATCTTTAGAAATAAATCTCGAAACATTTTCTGAGTATTGACCAAACATCTCTACCTAAGAATACGTTAGCAATTACCTACTACTTGTGTCTAAAAGAATAATTGTTTTCCTTGTAGAAACCGTATGGGAGAAGTTACACGAAAGGGCGAGTCTTCTAGAGCGAATTGGGGAAAGAAGGATAACCTCATTGTTCTCTCTAGCGACGAAGAGGAGCAACCATAATATCTGCCTAGCAATGGTAGGTTCCGATCGAAGGAGAATATGCCCCGTACACTCGGAGGGGTGAAGATGGATACTATAGCCGGAATGCTTATACCTTCCCCAGCTCCAGAAGTAATTATGATATCTAGCGACGATGAACCCGGGCAGGCCTCGAGGGGAAATTGGATGGCAGATCCCGCTAGCTCCATTTTGGAACCAGTAGAAGAGATTGAGTCGATGGAAGAAGAATTAGAACCCGTGGAAGAGGAAATAAAGCAGATAGAGGAAGAATCAAAGCCGATGGAAGACCCTGATGCTATCATATCAAGTGAATGTAGTAATGTAGTATGGGATATGGATGGGAACGTGTCGTATGGCAGGAGGAATCATCCAGTTCATACATAAATTGGAACGAGATAAAAAACAATAATGAAGAAGCAATAGAAGAAGAAGAAGAGGCGGAGGGGGTCGAAGAATTTGAGAACCCTTGGGAGGAAACGTGCAAAGCTTGGAGGAGTTAGAAGAAGGAGTCATTCTTGGAATACCAGTCAGCATGGGACATGTCCCATGGAACCAGCCATGGCTACCCCAGGGAATGGGAGAGGTACAAGAGGAAGACGACAATGAGGCCGACGACGAACTGGATAGCGATAAAGAAGGAGAAGGTGAAGTGATGATTGGCCTGAGATGTTGGAGTCCACCAGTATCTTCGGACTCAGAAGAATAAGAGTAGCATTTGGGGAATTGAGGATAATTCTAGTATGAGTGAGTATGGATGGGATGTTTATTTTCGATTTGGTGCTTTGAATTGTATTAGAGTAAGGAAGGGAGGGGGGGTATTTTTCTTATTGGACCCAAGCTTTGAAAATTTTAAAATGATGTAAGCATGTGAGAATTTATAATATGATGTTGTCCTAACTTCTCATTAGTACCGATCTTCAAAATAAATATCTAAAGTTATTAATGAATGTTTTTGAGTTTGTAGTAAACAATGTTTTAGCAACATTTGTTTTTAAACCCTTGAATAACACTTTGGAAGAAATTTTAAAGGTATATTTAAATTTTTAATAATGGGATTTTAAAGATAATAACAAATATTGGAATCTTTTATATAAAGATAGAAACGTTATAAGTTCAAATTTATAAAAGAAAAGAAGTTCATTACAACAAAGTTTTGATAGTAATCGCTTTAATCTCTTTGATTATATTTTAAAGTAAGTAAAATTTGTTATGTAAATTATTAATATACTTAAAACAATTAAATAGACATATAAATACTTTTTAAGTATTAAAACTGGTTCAATATTAGGTAAAGGAAGTTTATGGTAATTTATCAATTTAATGAATTATTTTGAAAATAAGTTTCCCAAAAACTATTAAGATATGTTTAGAAATGTATTATAGTAAAATAAAAAGATATTTGTCTTTTTAAAAGAAATGCTTTTTATAAGTAGGATTATTAGAAATAAAATAATGTAAAATGGTTACGTATAGAGAAGTACCTTTATTAAAGTATGAATAAAAGATGGAAGTTTTATGAAGTATTTTCATCAGAATTTTGGAAAATAAATACATATGAAGTATGTGGATCGTCGCACGATTTAATCTAAGATTCGAGTGCAGAACTTTGAGGTGTTTACAATGGTCCGAAAAGAATTTATCGCTCGATTCTTGTCGATGAACTGATGACGGTTTATGGTTAGATGCTTGAGCTTTCTATCATAGTTGAGAGCTATGCAAGGAAAAATTAAAGTTCTGATCAGAAAGCCTGGTCAGTGTCCGCACTAGAGGATCAGGGGATCAATATTAGTTTGGAAGTAAAGTTGTGGATTCAAATAGAAGATCAAACCGGATATTGCGTATAAGTGATCTATATACATCATACGGGTATAAATTTAAAAATAAATATTTTGGGCAAACCTTTGGGGTTTTTTTGGGTAATTTTGGGGACAAAATTCTTTTAAGTGGGGAGTCTGTAATGACCCGCCAATTTATCACTTTGAAAAATTGAATTTATTTTTAAATTTATGCAAATAAAAGAATAATATTGTTCCAAGTGATAATAAGTAATAGTAATGTTATTTTGAATAAATATTTAAATAAAATATTTTCCTTGAAATTTATATCGATAAGATAGTATTGAATTTAAATAAAGATTTATGAATTTAAATTAATATTTAATGATTTAATAATTATTTTAATTATCCAAATAATTATTTTAAATGATGATAATTCATTTTGAATAGTTATAAAGTGATAATACATCATTTATAATAGTTTTATAAAGATATATATTTGATTTGAAAATATAAGAAAAAATTGATAACGCTTTATCGGTATAATGGCAATTTTTGTAAATAATTTCTAATATTAATTTATACGGTGTTATAATTCAAACGTGATCATTTTAATTAATTAAAAATGATAAGAAATTTATTGTCAAAGTTTGTTTACAAATATGTGTACGTTAACTAAGAAGTGAAAATGCGACCGGTAATCGACTTCTCGATTTTCAACAGTTTAACAAACGAAAGTCGTTTCAAGTTGTTGTAATGTTAAAAATGACACTAACACATATTTATATACATGTATACATATCACATACACACATGTACATACATATAACATATATACAAATATATATATACATTTAGGAAAATATATTTTCTAAAAACTTAACCCTTAAGCTTCCTAAAGTCAACTTTTTTACAAACTAAGGATATACACATGGCATAGAAGTAAATGACATGATGGAGGCACATGGATGAGGGGGGCAACGTGTAGAATATGATGGGAAAGAAGAAGGTGGATGTACATGGTGATGATGATGGATAATGATGATGTTTTGGATATTTTTTACAACTCTTTAGCCTATAAATACAAGTCCATATCCTTCATAATTCTCACACTATACTTCATATTCCTAAGCTTATTCTTCTCCATATGCTCTTTAATGGCCTCCTCCTCTAAATAAAATAACGAGTAAACGTTATGGCAAATATTAGCAAAATATATACACTAATTTGCAATGTCAATCCACTTCGAAAACAAGTCAAAACACCTCCTTTCCACCAGTCTAACCCATGGCCACAACCCATCACCACCATGGCCGAGCCCTTCCACCTCTTCTAGCTTAGGCCATGGTCTTTCTAAGGGTCTTGGACTTAATTCCATAAGCTCCGGTGCGATGGTAGCGGAGCTATAGTCGATTTTATATTAGCTCGAAGGGAAAATGAAGGTGAGAACTCCTAGACTATTACATTATATTTTTGGATGATGATATGATGTTTGCAATGGATGTTTAATATGCTTTAATCATCAAGTTTGGTTGTTTCATAAGAATGTTGAATATATATGCAAGTCACGAAAATACACGTCGATAAGCACAAAGGAAATCACTTTCCTTTATTTAATGAATTGGTGTATATGGAATGTTAAACCTCTTTAAAAAGGTTTTAAAATGAGTTTGAAATGTTTTATAAATATTTAAAAATGTTTTGATGAAGTTTGAACGAGAATTGAAAATTCAGTCAAAAATAGGCGTGTCGCGTAACGGTAGTTCGCGATTTCACGCCATAAAAGCCAAACGAGTGTATGGAATGGAATATAGCTCAGAATTCTTCGAGATAGGAATTTTCCGTACTATTATATCCATAGTTTTCCAACAAAGATAGAAAATCAAGATTTCGATGAGTAGATTATGAAATACGAGTAAAACAAGCTTTTTGAAAATCGCGGTTTTGAAGTTCGGGATACAAAACTGGATTTCTTAGAAAATGATGTTTTAAAATTGTTTATAAATGTGAAATAAATCTTATAAATATTTTAAAATGTTTTAAAAGTGATTTGATAACAAAAATGAATTTTCAAATAATAAAAAGTCATTTTGATTAATATAGCTTATAAAAGCGCTTTTCGCAGCACTTTTCCTCAGCGCTTTTCTATAACTTTTAAATTTTAGTTTTAAACTTAACAATTGTTTTCCAAATCTTTTATAAATGTTTTCAAATGGATAATTAAGTGTTTTAAAAATGATTTGGGTTTTTTATGTCTTATTTAAAAAGAATTTAAATAAACGATTTAAAAAAAAGCTATTACAAATTAAGTGGTTTAATCTTGGCTCTAAAAGCTGACGAGTAGACTGGATTTTTCTGTTCATGAGATCCGAATGTGAGATGTTTAAACTAAGGAGATGTTCAGGAGCAACCAATGTCCTGGCTCACCTGGCCTCTTCCCTGGACGAGGGATAGGTAAGGTCGAAATGTTGGAAACGAGTTAAGTATAAAAGATTTAAATTTTTAACTTTGATTTTATAGAGATGACCTTCTTAAACTCGGTGTTAAAGCCCGAAGAGGGAACTCAAACCATTCGTGGAATTTAAAAGGTGATTTCGCCGTTATTCCTCCCACGTTATTTGTTGAATATGGGAATTAATATTGAGTAGAATTAGATGAATTCTATAGATTCTGCTCACTTAATATTTATTGGATTTGGGATTAACATCCAAGATATCATGGTTTTAACTTTGTCAAAATTATGAATTTTGAATTAAGAAATCTTTGTTAAATATTTAATGAAATGATTTTGGAAATGTTTTCCTAAGTGAAAAATGAAATGATTTCGAACTATTCCAAGTTTAAAAAGGGTTTTAAGTAATCAAGGAATTAATAAAGATGTTTAATAATTCTGTATATACCAGAAAGAATGTTTTAGAAATAAATATCTTCAGGAGAGATTTTGATTAAAAGAACTTAATCAATTAAAGAATGATTCCCTATTCACAGAACCTCTATTTATCGATGATTGGTTCGAAGGAACCGAGATCAGATCTAGGGTAATTCCTATCCGAAAACCACTTCTAACCAATGTATGCCTTAGAAAATTGAAGTCCTAATAAAGAAAATGAAGGATAAAGACAAATGATTTTCAGGGTGAAAGGACTGCTTGTTGATAATTCTTGTTAGCTCCCAAATACTAAAGTAGCAGCGGTCCCTTCATTTCTGAAACTCTTTAGGTTACAAGGACTTTTCGCTACTATTCCTATGGTTAAATCTTGATAGGATGTGGTAGGAGGGTTCATTCGGTTTCGTTTAGTCCCAGAATAAACTTGTATGGACGAATGTCTTACATTGCATTCTTGAGATTTCATCGTTGACTATTATAAATATGCATCTGTTTGGTGGTGGAGAAGGCAACTTCTCGTAGCTTAACACCCTTCTCCGAGACATATGAGCTTGGAGTTTGTATGTTTGTGGAAGTCAATAGTGATCGATGGAATGACAATGTGGCATTCAAAGTGAAAAGTGCAAAGTAAAAGGTAATTGTTACCTCAAACCTCACACCCGAAAATGACCGAAACATGGTAGATGCGGCAAGGCTATGTGGTTCGCAACCATTAGGATATGATCATCCCCTTCTAGATATATTTATTCCCGCTATGACGTTCGGGACTTAAATTATTGTGGATGTATGCTGTGAGGGCCCTCGAATAGGTTGGTAATGGCCGGGGTGATTACATATTCGGTACTATCTAGGAAGAGGTAGACCGGTCTTGTGTTGGTAGAGGACCATCAGTTGGGCCTCGGTACATTCCTCTAGAGATGTACTGTCGGAAGATAGTCCCTTCACTTGGTTATTTGTATGGAAACCCATTCTCCAATAAGAGCATGTACGATTTTGGATGTAGAAAGCCTTGTATTACAAGGTGGTATGCTGGAATTTAATAATGTTACAATTTTGACTAAGATTAATTAGTTTACTTGCAAATGTTTTTAAAGATATGTTATTAAAAATAATATCAAGTGATTTTACGTAATAATGATTTGGTTATCATAAGGTAAAAATCTGTTCTGTGTTTATCTGCGGCGTGGTCATATGAGATACCTTTTTGGTTTTCAAAACGTGTATTTTGAGTTCTCACACCAGTCCCATGACTGGCCCGGAGTTTATTTTTCCCTTTCCTTAAACTCTGGGTGCCCTAGTTTTCCCAGGCAGTTTAGTAGTCATGTTTAGTTTAGAAGAAATCTGGATGGAGCTCGAAGCATGGAGTCAGAGGATTTTTCTGAAGATTTTGGTCTATTTCCACCACACTCATATACTATAGTATTCCGCATTTGTAAGGACAGTATTTTATAACTGTTCATGTTTAACTCTGATAACTGTATTTTAATTTTCGCTGTAAAGTTTATATTGAAATAACATATGTGAGATTCTGTTCTGTCTTTATTTTTCTTTCTTACCCTTGAGAATCCGCTTCTCCGACACTTGGATTTACGGCACGGGAATACCGAGAATGTATTAGTGCCGATTTTCGAGAGTCGAAGAAACGGGTCCTCACACATGTACCCTACTGGCGCGAGACTTCAGGACGGCTTCTGAAATGGAACATCGAGTTAAGCCAATACGATGTAACTTATCATCACCGGAAGGCAGTTAACGGACAGGCGTGACCTGACTTCATCATCGAATTCACAATTTGGGATGATGAGGAGTAGGACACTGCAGTCATAGCATCGTAATGGAAATTGTTCGTCGATGGTGCATTAAACGAGTTCTGCTCAAGAATGGGAGTTGTGCTTGAAACTCCCGAAGGACGATGAATTTGTTATGCTCTAAGGCTGGAATTCCCTGCTACTAACAACGAGGCAGAGTAATGGGGATTAATAGCTTGATGAAAGATGTAAAGGAATTGGGAAGAAAAGCTCTACACATCTATAACGACTCACAACTAGTTGTGTGTCGGTGGAGAAGGGAATATCAAGCTAAGGGTGCGAAGCTCGCCCCTTACTTGTCGAAAGCATGGGAATTGCTCAACGACATTGTACATTACATAATAACTCATATTCCTTGAAAACAGAACATGAAGGCCGTTCACTTAGCCAAATTTGCCAGTTTTGAAGATGCACAGTCAATGAGATTGATTCTAGTAGAAGTATTGACCACTCCTAGCATAGATCAAATGGATGTCGATTTGGTTTTGGAGACTGTAGAAGAGGAGGAATCATGGATTACGCCGATCAAGGACTACCTACTCAAAGGAATACTCTCAAGAGACCCGAATGAACGAAGGAAACTCCTTTAGAAGGCACCATAATTCGTAATGTAGGATGGAGTGTACAGGAGAGGATTCTCCTCCCTATTGCTCAGGTGTGTAACCAAAGATGAAGCTAGGAAGATTCTCATGGAAATTCATGAATGCAACTGCGGTGATTACATCGGGAGATAAACACTGGCAAAAAAGGCTCTCCGCTATGGATATTTCTAGCCGACAATAAACCGAGATGCAGCAGACTACACCAGACGCTATGATCGATGCTAGAGATTTGCGAAGATTCCACGAGCCCCATCTTCCGAACTTACACAAATGTTCATTCCTTGGTCATTTGTGGTCTTGGGAATCGATTTAATCGGCGTACTACCAATAGCAAAGGGAGGAGCCAAATACGCTATCGTTGTAGTTGACTACTTTACAAAATGGGCCGAAGTACAACTACTTGCCATGATTACTAATGAAAAGGTGATTAACTTTATAACCAAAAATATTATTTGTAGGTTTGGAGGACCTCAAAAAATCATCGCAGACAATGGAACTCAATTCGTGAGTGCATAGTTTAAGAACTTCTGCAAATGCTACCGGATCGAGAAAATCTTCTCCGCGATAGCACATCCGCATGCAAACGGGCAAGTGCAAGCAGTGAACAAGGTCATTAAATCCACCATAAAGAAGCAGTTGAAGAAAGCTAAAGGAAGTTGGGTTGATAAGCTTCCATTAGCACTATATGCTTATATAACGATGTATAAATTTATGATCGGACACTCACCGTTCTCTTTGGTATATGGTTCGAAAGATATGATCCCGATGGAACTGGAAGTCCCCTCTTATCGTAGAAGACGTTTCAATCAGGGGGACAACGAGCAGCTCCTACTCGAATCACTCAACCGGATTGATGAGAAGCGGGAGGAAGCCGAACTGAGGACTGTTTCTCACCAAAAAGAGTGGCATGACACTTCAATGCCAAGGTTTGTAACCGTACCTTCGAAGTGGGAGATTTCATTCTGAAATGGATCTTCCCGAGTACAGGAGCACTTAGCCCGAAATAGGAAGGACGCTACATGATTGACCAGACACTTGGAGATGAAACATCCAAGTTAGTAACTGTTGATGGAATTTCGATTCCATGTGCTTGGAACAACGACTCGCTACGGCACTATTACATTTGATACCAAACAATATATTTCATTTTTTCACAAATAAGCCATCCAGGGACACTAGGGCACAAGGTTTTAAATCTCGGATTTCGGTCGCGTTTCGTCTCGAAAATTTTACACACATTATCTCGTATCGGACGAGATCTCGGGTGAGATGAGTGTATCTCGGGTGTACATCTCGGATTGACATCTCGGAATTTAAAGTCCATCTCGGGACTATCTCGGAGTAACTTAAGTCTAAATTTGATATTTTTAAGATTATTGTAATAACTGTTATCTATATATATAAAAGTTTTTAACATACATAATTTATATAAAATGATATCATTAGTTTTACATTTTAGATCAGAATGATAACACGATTGATTTGGTATTAACTAAATAATTCCCTAATCATCTGAATATTAAAAGTTAAAAAATAAATAATAAGTTTTTTTGCTCATTTATTAAACGGTAAAAGAAGAATTAGAGTGTAAGTAAAAAGTCAATAGAGTGCAATTTATTGTGCTCTCATATAAGAAGTAAAAAAAATGTAAATGAAAAAACATACTTTCTATGGGAGCTTCTATTGAGATCTCACCTCAAATTTCACTATCTTGGATGAGATGAGTGTCAAATAATATATTTAAAAAATTTAATGTCTCGTTTCGCTAAATCTCGTCTCGCTCAAGTTCGAAAATGAGATCTCGAGCGAGATCTCGGACGAGATGAACGAGATCTGAAACAGTGCTAGGGCATTGTAAATAGGCAGGACTTGCCTTTTTTCTTATATTTCTTTGATAAAGCTAGCTTCTTGAACCAATGGAACCTTGTTCTTATAAGCAAGCTGCTGATCCGATGGGGAAAATCGACTCAAACACCGGATCGACGGGGAAAATCGATCCAAACCTTCTGAGAAATGACATTGCTCCGGAAATGCCAGGAAGGTTCGAAACCACCGAGTCGAAGAGGAAAATTGAATCAAACCGCCAGATCGATGGGAAAAATTGATCCAAACCTTCCGAGAACTGGCGTTGCTCCGGTAATGTTGGAAAGGGTCAAAGCCGCTGAGTCGATGGGAAAGATCGACTCAAACCGCTTGATCGATGGGGAAATTGATTAAAACCTTCCGATAACCGGCTTTTCTCCGGCAATGTCTGGAAGGTCCATATTCCTGTGCACCATACAATAAGCCCCACGATGCTTCTTCAACCGATGAACTATGTTCTTGTAAGTAATACTCTTGTGTGCAATTCAACAAGCCATACGACTAAGAAAATACTTCTTAGTCTTCAGACAAGAAGTATGGACTCCTAAAACCACAAGATCGACGGATCGGCGGAAAAATCGATCCCAACTTCCTAAGTACCAGTATTGGCCCATCATCGTTGGGAAATCCTTCTATCTTCTAGTCATTAGTGTTACCCCAACAACATTGGGTGATTATCAAATTTTCTAATTGCAGGATTGGAGGAAAATCAATCCCTACTTTCCAAGGACCAACATCACTCCGGCAACGTTGGGGAAAACTTAACCACTGGGTCGATGGAGAAAATCGACACAAACTGTCCAGGATCTGAGAGTCATCTTGAGATAGGCGATGGCAAAAGGGTTTGAACACCCGAAATCGAGCGACGAAACCATGAGTCCCCAGAGATAGGGACTACCACGTAACTCAGATTGGAGGCAAATGAACAGTTTCTTAGAATACTTGTTCTCTTATCAAATGCTTAAGTCCAGCATTCAGAGTAACCGGCCCAATGGAGTGGGGGACATGCACACTAACACATGGTCGAGACGAGCTTGCTTGAGCTCAAAGAGAAAATAACCGTGGAGTTGGCTAAACCGATACACACCACAGTTCTATCACGCCGAACGGAGTATGTTGGCGGTCATAACAGAGCCAAGTAATATAGTATGCTAAATAATTGCAGAAATATTATTTAAAAGCACAGAGCTGCATGATACACGGACATGCACAATACATAAAAAGCAAGAAAAGTATATGAGAGAGATTACAACAAAAAGCTAATCTTTCATTACTAATATCTTTTTATGTACATGAACAAACAGGTGGGGCCATACCCGCATAATATCGATCGGTTTTAGACTCAAAAGAAAAGATAAAATACAGACTCGATAGACACACTGACACAAAATGCAAAACGCTCAGCTAGCACAAATGCTATTGAGTCTTCCCTCTCTTGCTGCTTCGGCCACCTTTCCCAGTCTCACTTAACTTTGACCTTCTCTTACTTTCCTTGCAGGGGGTAGTGTCGCCCTCTAAGTGCACAGACTCTCCTTCTATGGCAGGGTCAGATCTCTCAGATCCTCTGGCAATTCCTCCTCCATCCTTCGGCTTCCGAAGCTTGATTGTTGTTGGGGTCTTTCACTTGACCTCTTCTTTCTCCTTCTTTAATTACAGCCCTTTTTCTCTTTCTTAAGTCTCTCCACCATCATTTCCTTGTTGGTCAGGTCTGACCTGCTTGTGATTGTCATATCCTCTTCTTAAGACACATAGAGATTCTCCCGGTACTGCAATGTTCCTATCTGCTCAGATTCCGGTCCAGGATTGGAGTTCAAAATTTGAAGTGAACCTGAAACTGCTACGGAGACAGTGGTGGAAGCGATGAAGATGGCAACGACTTTTGAGCCCTGGGAAAGGTAGAGATGAGAGAGACGGTTGACCTGCAAGTTGGAAAATACAGTTGTATAGTTTAGTAAAGGACTCAGAGTGAACTGAAGCTTTGGAGTACTGGAGAAACAAGAGAAATACCTAAGCCAAGAGTTTGATCACGAACTTCGACTTCAAAGCCCCTTTCGTTGGTTTCCATTTCAGTAGAACGCTCAATAACCAGGGGAAGGTACGACTCGTGCAGAGCTTGAAAAGCTAGAAGGATACGTGAGGTTGCAAAACCGACTCCTATAGACATGGGAATGGTCGCTGATGGCTCTTGAGCCTTGAAAGCGGATGTTTTGCCTTGACCCAAAGAACTCGGGCCAACAAAAGCCTCAACAACGACATTCTCCTTCTCTTTTTTTAGAATCTCCCTACTAGTTGTAAGATCGCCTATGTCCTTAGAACTGAGATAGATGGCCATGATTTCTTTTTTGAAGCACATGTCCACGGCTCGCTCTGACCTGATCAATACTTCTTCCCAAACGATGACAAGAGTCTTGGGATAGTTATCTTTTAGCCACTTCAAGCTTCCCTTGTTCATGACGATGCAAGCATAGAAGTGTAACATGGTAGCATCCATCTAGGTCATCATGTCTTCATGTGTTCTCTAAAGGTCTGCAAGTTCCTCTCGAGTAACTAAGTGATCGATCTCGACTACTAACTTGTCAGGTTCAATCTTCTCCTTCTCTTTCGTCAATTTTGCATTCTTCTTATGGAGCCGAGCGAGTTTTGCGGCCTGTTTGGCGATGGTGTGATCCCGGGCCTTGATGGCATTCTCTCCCTCACCAACCCGCTCCTTTAATGTAAAAGACTCCTCATGAGAATCTTTGAGCCGATCTTCAATCATGAGGCACGCCCTTTCATGGGCCCGGGTTGCTTCTTTTAACAATTTATCACCTGTAGTCTTTCCCTTCAAGGCAGCGTCTCTATCTATCTTCAGCTGAACTATCTCATCATCACGATCCTTGATCATTCTATTGCAGTCGTCCTTTTCTACCACCAAGGAAAGAATTTATTGGTAGTTAGCTTGATTAACATTAGAAAGAACTCAGATAAGATGTTGCCACTCAAACCCAGCTTCTAAATCCCCGCGGACTGCTCAAGATTTCGAAGAGAGGTAGTTCTATTAATGGGTTTTATAGTCTGATCGAACTTGATCCTACGTAGGAACAAGTGTGGGTAGGCAGCCTAACGGAGAGCTGGACCCGGTGAAAGCGTATACTTCTTGGCATGTTTAGAAGGAGTAGGGGCAATAGTAGTAGTAATAACCCGGGAGGATGGGATTTCTTATATGGCAGCAGTCTGAACCTCGGTGCGGGGAGGAGTGATGGATGTTGTAGGCCCACGACGATCATAGGAGTCCCTGTTGCGCTTGTGAATATTGCCAGGGGTGTCACCTTTACCATCCCTTCTTCTCTTTTCCCCTTTCACGTGGTCTCTCTTCGCATGACGGGCTTCATCATCAGCCTCTCTGCCTTTCCTTCTCCTTTTCACCTCGTCAGTTTCATGATGAGGATGCTGAGCTGGATCTTTGTAAGAGCTAGAGTGTTGGTAGAGCTCATTAAAGAGTCCGCGACCCATCGAACTTGAAATAAGGAGAAGAATGGAATTAATGTTGGAACTTTGGAATTATATTCAGCGTAGGAATGTGTGTCTGTGATTTTATCCTAATTGGACTGTATAGAACCGATGACCCCCTATATATACTCTACCAACCAGATCAGCATGGTTTCAAAGTCGGAGTCTCTCCACCTTCGTTTATGAAATCACTCGGAGAGTGATGTCTAAACCAATCTCGCTCGTAATATCTCTAATTGTGATGTCCCCATATTTGCTCAGATTAATGGAGATGTCTCTTAAGGGGTGTGAGTGCGTTGTGTCTCCTACAAGGGTTTTTGTAGCTTGACCTCCAGCTGACTGAGAAGTCTTGGTAATTAACCGTTCTAGAGGAGGCGAGCTAGGAAGTTCATGGCTCATTGTTTCAGTAATTAGCGGTTCTAGAGGAGGCAATTTGGGAAGATCGAGGCTCATATCCGGCGATTCACCGTGGGACACATCCCCTTCCTCAATGGCATGGAGATCACTATCATCATCGTCATCTGAAGGCTCTTCCCCCTCCTCTACTATCATTGGTTGTTTCCTCTCTCTTCTTCGGATCGGCTCATCCACCTCCGGGATCGGAGGCATCCTATTTGTTTCATCCCTATCCCTCAGGACATCTTCTTTCGTAGGCAAATCAACCTCAACCCTAGGAGCTTCTCCAGGTTTACTTCATCCGATGAACCAACTACATCTCCTTGAGCATTCTCGTCGATGCTATGAGACGGGTCAGAGGAACGGGTTTGCATTCTAGAATTGCTTGGGGCTGGGGACTCGGCCACGACGGATCTACCTGGGTGAAGCAAGCCGAACGTCCAAAGATTTTCATTAGTTAAAAGGACGTCTATGGAGCGCTAAGAAGCTCTCGTTGCCTTCAAGGTATCGAGCGTTGCTTTATGCCCGTCCTTACCATCTCGAGCCAGGGTGTCTACAATGAAATATGTAGCAAGTTAGAGACTTGGAACCTCTAGTATGGCTGAAGCTGAGAAAAAGAAGCTTACTTCCTGACAGCCAGAGATGGTTGAACCCCTCCGAACATCGAATGAAGAAGTATTCATTCTTGAAAGCCGAATACTTCTCTATCAACTTGCACTCTTTCCAGGCTTCTATAATCATGTAGGAGGGACATTCTCTTCTCCTTTTGAACTGAAGGAGATGAGTTAGCTCGTTGAGTCTAGGAGGTCGATTAAGCCTATTTATGAACAAGACATATAGAGAACTTAAGAGTGCATAACCATTCAGATGTATTCAAAATGATGCCAGTCCAAGTTCTTATAACACCACCATCAAGAATCGATTAAATGGTTGCACGACACCACTTAAACACATATAGCGGTCACAAGCAGTGAAGTTCGGCGGAGGGTTGTGTGCAAGTTCAGCTCTTGACGGCAAGAGTACGTCATCTTCTAGGATGCCATGCTGCAAACATATATTCCGAAGCGATCTAGCCATAAGAAATGAAAGCACTTGGTCTATCGGGTTATCCAGAATTCTTATTCCTGGAGGTAACTATCCGAGTACAGAGCCTGTAGGGACTAGCGGGCTGTAATATTCTAATGTAACAGGCTGACTTAGCCCAACAGGAACAGTAGGAGATACTGGAGCAGTTGTGGATCTAGCCTCTGAAGGTGTAGATGTCCCTTCATTGGGCTTAAGGCGGGGTGACTGTTGTGTCATTCTAAATAATAAAACTCGGAGTTCAACACGGTCGGGTATGTTTTATTTTTATAAAATTCCCATGTGACCAACATCCTGAATCTGAAGGAAGCCAACGTGTGTTAACGAAACAGATTTTGAGCGTTGACCGGGGCAAGTGAGGCACGTTATCTATGCAAGTGAGTTGAGTATCCCGAACACCATGAATGGACCATACTGTGTAGATAGCTCGTTTGCGCTAGAAAGACGAATCACATCGCACTTTAAGATTATCTCTTTGGGAACTTACCCAAATCGATAATGGATCCATTGTTCGGAGAGACGCGAAAAAGTTTACTTTTCAAGATCATTGAAAGTGCAAATATGGAAAATGATGCGATGGGATCGTCTAAAATGCCCTATTTCCAAAAAAGAATCATCGTATTAGAATCCGTTTGGCAATCGAGACTTAGACAGATTTCCAAAATTGAGTTGAAATTGGAAGGCAGAACTTAGTCCCGGAACGACATGCATTCGACTAGGGTAGAAACTCCACCACCAATTAATCATGCCTAGAATTCAATTACCACCCTTAGAGCTGCTATCAGTCCGATCCAAACCATCATCACCATCGCGATTATGTCAAAGCAAACCCATGCCAACCTTAATTTGGTCAAATTAAATGGTAGGGTTTTGAATTGGCTCGGGTCCGAGCATTTCGACGAAAATCAGAGCATCAGTGATGGTTCTCGGTGGCGGCGATGACAAGTAGCAGTGGCCACAGATGCTCGAAGGATGGTGACGACGAGTTTGAGGCAGGTCTAAGGTGGGCGATTCAACTGGAAGACCTATTTGGTTCGGCAGCAAATACTCAGAGGGAAACCTAAGGCAATTTGGCGGTAAGACAAATGGAAGTGAAAACTTAAAATTTGACCAAGTATTGAACTTATTGAAGAAATTTCTTTTAACTCAGCAGTGAGTTAAACAACTCGGTACCGAGTTATTATTCTTTGCCCAGTCCAATACAAAATCATCCTAGAGAGTCCCTAACCCAATCTAAAGCACAATGTAGTCTCCGGAGTGCAAGTTACATAGCCAACGTAGAGAAATGAAATTTGAACTGGAGCTGATATGAATGGTAAATTGAAAATCGACCAAGTGAATGCAACGTCTCAATAAAGCATTCAAACGATCAGCCAGAATTCATAAGATAGAAGTTCATGACTCGTCTTGTTTCAGAGCACACTTTTTTTCAATGAAATCATATTCTGAGGGCAAATTTTAACTGGGTTTTTAACCAAACAACGATCAAAAGGAGTTAGAACGTCGAGACGAAGTTGAAATGACTTGGAACTCGATTGGCATGCTTATAAAAGAGAAAGAAGTCATGGAAAATCTCAACTTAAAGTAGGCCAAGGAAACAACTCGATACCGAGTCATTTTAACTCGGTGTTGAGACATTTTTCACCACGACTCAACTCACCAACTTCATACGACCTATTCTCTACTCTTGTAGTGTGTGATCAAGTGTTTTTGTAAGGTTTTGACGACCCATCATCGAGATTGAAGAAAAGACAATTCAAATAGCAAAGCAATCCAAGTAATGAAGGAACTATCAGTAACACCAACCAAACGACTGGAGAAAGGCGCGAGACGCATCAAATCGAAGATAGGAGGGCAGTGCAAAAGGAGTTGGGTCATTTCCATTCAAGGAAATGAACCGAGTTATTTTCTCTGCTCGTATGACTCTAGTTTCTTCCGTGCAACTGTGGGCCAACTAGCAGACTCTGCTATTAATAGGCTTTTGATCCAACACCTCCTCTATCCCTATAAATACAAATCATAGAGCAACAAAAGAGGATCTGATTTCTGCTATCACTACGCGGAAGCTCTGCCTCTTCTCCAACTTCTATTTTTGCATAATAGTCGCCAAGGTAGCTGCTTTGGGCAATTCTAGGATTTAGAATCTATCTAACCCTTATACTTGTAGCTTATTCTCTTTCAAATCTCTTGTAATCTCAAACAAACTACATCAAATCTATAAGCAACAAAGCTATAAAGTGGATGTAGGCCATATATTGCCGAACAACTGTTAAATCTTGTATCTTCCTACTTTATTTATTGTATTTTCCTTTTGTTTCAACCGTTATCTGCTAGATCTAGATCTCACAGGTTCCATACAATTTATTCTTGAGTGTTGATTTATTTTTGACGTCAACAGATCTGATTTTGAAGAAATAGTTAATGAAGATGTTCCACGAAGTTATGCTAAAAATTGTGGTGAACATATTCAACACAACCATGGTGGTGTAAGTTAATCAAATACACAACAAATTGTTGCAACACGTGATGAAATTAGAGATGCTTTGATTGCTATAGGACGATGTTGATCTATGTATTGTTTTATTGTTGTATTTTGATTAAAATTATGTGTAATATTTGTTTTATTGTTGTATTTTGATTAAAATTCTGTGTAATGTTGTGTTTATATTTTGGTTAAAACTACTAGTAAGCTTTTAGAATTTGTATTAGAACATGAAGTTGAAATTGAATTTGAATTTGCATTAATCATTCTGATATATCAATTTAATTAAATACTAAATTTAATTAACTAATAATTAGATAATAATTAATTAATAATTAAAATTATTATTTTACTATTGGAAAATAACTAACTACCTTCAAATTACTTAATATTTTTTACCTTTTAACTAACCTCTAATCACAAAAAATTTCCAAGAGCGCTCTAACCTCTAACCTCTACCATCCGCCAACGCACCCTTAGTAAACTAAGATATACAGGTGCTAGTGAAATGATGAATACCCAAGTTAGCTATCTAATTTGCATGTACTAACAGACTAACTTTCATTACGACTGGCTATCATCGCGTCAAATAGAGATAAGGACATCGAAAATGACACCTCCAAAACATCAAGATTACAACAGCGAAGGGGAAGGAGTGGAGGAAGTCGAACATGAAAATACATTATGTGGTGCATGTGGGGATAATTATGCAAATGACAAGTTCTGGATATACTGCGATGTTTGCGAGAAATGATTCCATGGAATATGGGTGATGAGAATCACACTTGCTAGAGCCGAACACATCAAACACTACAAGTGCCCTGCTCGTAGCAGCACCAAGAGAACTAGCGTTTGAATTTGACAAAGCCATTTGAAAACTAGGGTTTCATTTTTTTATTTTGTAGTCCTTTTTATTTATTTCCTAAAATTGAGAATGTTCTTGTTACATTGTTCATCCTTTGGGGTTTAGCGACTGTTGGAAAACTTTAGTGTGTTTCTAATGGATTTCATTATGCTGACTAAACTATTTGTGTGTGGGGTTCAACTGCTTAATTATACGGTAGCTTCATACTTAGGCTAGAGACAAAGAAACGTCTCAGTCATAGGAAACCCACTTGATTTATTTGACTAAACTATTTATGTCGGGAGCAAAGTCCAGATTAGCAAGACATATGCTCACATGTTAAGTAACATGAAGTGACAAAAATAATAATCAGGGCTTGTTCCGCTTAGAGCATATTCATAATTCTTTTAATAATTGGTTTTGTTGTTTTGTCAATTATTGAATCCAAACTTTTTATGCATGCGATATGATGAAAGGTCGATGATGATATCATGGCAGTTATCACGAGAACAACTTTCTCTTCGCATGCCAACCAGTTTTTATGTCTTAGAGTTATAAAGATTACAGCATAGGTCATCAGCCTGTAATATGATTATGGGACAAAATGTAATAGAAATGAAAGATAGCAATAGCCTTTCGTTGTGGTTTGTTGAATAGCGCGTAGATCGCGAATTTAATTTGTCACGCACAAAAAATGAATGCCTGTTGTCTCATTGATTGAAAATAATATAGGCAGCATGTGATGTGAAGTAGAAGCTCATCAATGTCGTACTCTAATTTGGATGATAGTGAGATCTTTATGAGTAAAGAAGAGCGAAAGTAGTGGGCCAATTAGTAGGGATCATGCACTGTCTCCTCTTAACTAACAACGTTACAGGTTTTGGATATTAGAGCATCTCCAACAGTTTGGAGTGCAGAAATTCGATTTTCCGCACTCCAAAATGTTGGAGTCCTCATTTCTACAACAGAAATGAGGGCAGGCGCCTGTTGAACAGGCGCCTGATGCCCAGACGCCTGTTCAACAGGCGCCTGTGGTTTTTAAGTGGGGCCATTCCACTGCCAGGCGTCTGTTGAACAGGTTCCTGAAAATGAGGCGCCTGTTGAACAGGCGCCTGGACACCAGGCGCCTGTTGAACAGGCGCCTCACCCAATACCAAATTCTCAGCCCGAAGGCCTCCTTTTCCGCACTATTGCAAATTCTCATACCCTGTTGGAGAAGAATTCGGGTGCGGATTCGAGAAAATGTGAGCTGTTGGAGATGCTCTTAGTGCAAGGTTCTTCTGTTTAAAATTATTATTTAACTAGCATTCGAATTATTGATTTGCCTAAGTTCATTTTTCGTTGCCTAATATTGAAAAATTCATCTCCAGTGTTCATTATTTATGTCTGCGATAACACATTAATCAGCAATTGGGATGTTTCAACTAAAATTTTGTCATGTTTCAACCAACTCAAAGTACTTGTGTCTTTTGCTTTTTTCATGACAAAAAACGACTGCAAATATTGCTGTTCTGAATCTAAATACTTTGCATTAAACATCCCAACAAACGTACACATCCCAACTAACGTACATACAAGTGCAACCCTACAAAAACTGTAGTAGTACTGAACGTCTTAATGAGAACATAATTCATCCATTATTTCGAACCGTCGTATTTTGATTTAGTTGCCTTAAATCAAATTTAATTATTATACGTAGTTTTTCCTTTTTCTTTTCCATTTTATCGGAAAGACTCTTGGTGCATTCACAACCGTGCATGAACCTATTTCTTTTCCACGATTTGAAATTTTTAATCCATCGATATCCGACGTATTAGACATGTTCGATGCATCAAAAGCCAATATAAACTCAATTGTCACTTGTTGTTTCGCCATACCTCTTCCCTGTGCATTCATCTTCCACATTCTCTAATCCACCATCACCACCGGCCCAAACTTGAAAATTCAACCAATATTTCAGTAAAACGCGAGCTAATTCTCTGGTATTTTCCAAATTCATATTTATTCGGATGTTCTCCATCTTACATATTTTTCTAGATTTTTTTTTCACATGTTTAACATTTTTTTTATTTATGGATGTTATCTTCTTCTTTTACTTTATTGTCAAAAGTGATCTTCGACTGGATTTCCCATCGCACGCTTACGTTCATCGTACCTGTGATGACATTATAAAAACTCGTGAAAATTGAATTGCGCAATGATATCTAGAAGTAACAATATTTTTCAATGATCGACTATGGTCTCATTTCACTACTACCCATATGAAGATAAATGAGACAACGTGAAACGCAGCTAGGTTCACTGGAATTAATTATTGCAGCTTGAGTGAGGTATTTTGAACGTTGAAAGAGATTGTGTGGACGGAGATGAGATATGGTGGAGATTTAAACAGAGTCATCCACCAAAGTTTAAGTAGATGAATGTTATATTTGACGGTTGCACGGCAATAGTGTTATACGGATTTTTAACCCAACAGGATCCAGCAGAATACAGAACAATCCCATCATATCAGAATGGCTTAGAACTTAACCAGAAAGGCTAAGGCGAGGAGTTGATGAAAGCCAAATCATATTACTAAAGCAACGACCAAGTTCAACTGAACCAAGAAGCTAGCATCAGTTCAGTTCAGTCAGCAATCAAAGCACAATCAGCCGGTAGATCATCACCAAGATAGAGTAACGTGCAACGTAACTACGCAAACAACTACGATAAAAGACTATGGAAATATCTCCAATTCCAAACCCGAAAAAAATCCTAAGTGCTTGGATCATCAGCAACCCATACCTCTCCACAGACCTTCAAACAAACTAGCCAAAGAAACATACGAGAAGAGACCAAGACATTGGCTCGCAAAACGAGCCAAGCCTATGGGTCGCCAGCGAGCCATGGTTCTTTCTCGTTTTACATGCCAAACTCTCCTTGGGTCGTTTCCTACCTACCTGTGAGCTGATGAAGACGCAGCCTGGCCCAGAAGCTCTCTGATCTCTATAAAAACCGTTCCGTCTGCAACATAAACTGGATCTTCTCCGGACTGGTTGATGAAGCTCTGCTGGAAACATTCTTCACTCTCTACCTCTCTCACAACAATCTCCAAATGAATTCACTGTTATTCTCCAGTGGATTCCAACTCTGGGGATTCAATCTAGCTAAAGATAATCAAAGCATTGTACTCTTGTAACAACGATCAGTCTATAAGAAAAATAATAAAGTGGACGTAGGCTTCATTAACAGTTGAACCACTATAAAAATTCGCTGTCTTCTTTCTTTTACTGTTCTTTTCTTATATCTGTGATATTGCTCTATTAGAACAGGGCTGGTGCTTTCATACTTGATCTAGGGTGTTGATCTATTTTTTAGGTTAACATTTTGGTGTTTTCACTGAGAACCTTGAACGAGATTTGAAAAATTGAAGTTTGAATCTGAGATTCAAAGAAAATGAAGAGGCCTAACACCAGATCTAAAACCGGAGCAAGTCAACCGGAGCTTGGGGGCAGCCAGGAAGTGTCCTCAAATTCTCATCAACCTAGGTATGTGATTAGAGAGGAGATAGAAAGGATGATGAAAGAGATGCAGGAGGAATTCTTAGCTAGACAACAAGAGATGATGGACGGATTCTTCCAAGGGATGGAGCAGCAAGGGATGGCTAGATCTGTAGGGAATAAGAATCAAACTCCAGGGAACAATGCAGGGATTGCTGAATTTGGATTGGATCAAGGTGGAGCCTTGCCCCCACGCCTAGAGCAACCGACACATGGGGGCAGCACTGGAATCAACATGGGAATCAATGCCAATGCCGAAGCGACTGTTGAAACACCAAGGACGGGTGGCACGAGAGCTGATCCGAATACTAGGATGCGGTCGACAAAAGGATATGTACAGAACTTCCTTGAAGGAACGGAGGAATGAATGAAGCTAGAGTTGCAAATCAAAACATGGGTATGTTGCCGGAAGAGTCCATCCCGGGATACCCCCAACGGGGCAGGGGGCAAAGTATTGCTTTAGGACAGAGACCTTTATTGGATGGTGAAAATAGAATTATTGAATTGGTACGGAGATTCATCAAAGAAGGCCCCACAGATCAGGGTTTAGAAGATGTGAACAGAAATCCATTTACTGCTAATATCCGGAATGCGAGAAATCCTCCAGATTTCAAGCTTCCGGCATTGGAAATGTACGATGAGAAGACATACCCGACGATTCATATGATGCGATACATCCAACATATGGAGGTGCTGGGTGCTTCTAAGGAAGTAATGGGGCGATGTTTCCCCTTATACTTAACAGATTTGGCTGCAATGTGGTTCAGACAATTGGAAAATGGGTACATAAGCACGTGGACCGACTTAGTGAGAAAATTCTTGAGACAGTTCAGGGTTCATGTCTCACAACCAAGGAATGTACTTACGCTCTCAAACGTAAAACAAAGGTCTGGAGAGTCCTTGAGAAGTTATTTAACAAGATTCAATGCGGCGGCAGCCGCGGTGGACAAACCAGACTCATCGTTTATCCTAATGGCAGCAGTATCGGGAGTCGTGAATAAGACTCATTTCAAAGCCACATTGAAAAGGGACCCACCGATAGATCTTGCAGAATTCTATTACGAGGCTGAGAGGTACCTGCATCAGGAAGACGCTGAAGCCGAGGATGAGGATGTGGATGCTGAAATAGATGCCATCGAAGGCGGGGAACCGTTTGGAGCTGGAATTGGAAAAGACAAAGGGAAGAGGAAAACCGATGAAAACATCAAAGACCCAAAACGACAGAGAAACAAGCCAAGATTCTCCTCATACTCCGACTGGACTGAAACCCTGGAGCGGATATACTTGGATACGAGGGGGCAGAACCTCTACCGAAGGCCGCCTAGGTGGGAGCCCACCGACCGAGAGAAAATATCTAAAAAGTTTTGCATCTTCCATGAGTTGAATGGGCATGAGACGAACGAGTGTCGACCCTTCGTGATCTAATAGAAGAAGTGGTCCGAAACAACCAGCTACCACATTATGTGAGGAACGGAACTGCGGTGGAATTGCAAGGACAACAGCCATCCGTGGCAAATGCATCAAGAAACACCCAGGGACAAGCGCAAAGACAAATTATCCCATGATCGGGATAAACAGGAGTCAGATTCGATTCCAATGCTTTGTTTTATCATTTTTTTTTCTCGCACTTTTCTTTTGGTATGTAGACGATAATAATCGAAGGCCGCTTTCACGTGTACGGGATCCTGAACGGTCCTATAATGCCCCTGAATTTTAATTAACATTATTCGGGATATTTAATTGGATAAATTAAATAAAATAATGTGAATAATTAGGGAGATGAGATTAATAAATCCAATGGCCGTGTCTTAATGAATGAACTAAAGTAAGGCTTAACTAAATTTAGAAGGAGGAATTCCTTTGGGGTAAACTTGGAAATGGGGCTACATTTCTTAGTATAAATCCCTTCCTCCACTTTAATAAAATTTTCACTCTTTCATTCATAACTCCTCACCAACTTTCGACCGACAATTAAAAGATCTAGGAAGATTTTAAATTGAAGAAAAAGCTAAGGAATTAAAGCTAGGAAATTATCTCATGCTCCAATCAACTAATCAAGGTGAATAATCATGTTTATCATTTCATTTTTCTTTGTCTGGATCGGCTATGGGCTATACTCGATTCATGTTTGTGATTTGGCTAAAATATAACCATTTAAACCTTTTTTGGATAAGACATAGGTGTTTTAAATGTTAATGTGCTAATTAACACGTTTTTATTCGGTTTTGGTTAAATTATGAGTTATATTGATCTTTATATGCTTTGAAATTTTAATATGTTGAAGGTAACATATTAATTGATTTTCTGGAATTTTCCCAGATTTTTCTATGATGTTTTAATAGTTATATAAAATTATTTAAGGAATGAAACTTAAATGTTTTGTATAATTATAAAGGAGAAAGGAACTTTTTCAAATTTAATTAAATTTCCAAATAAGGAAAGTCGGCAGCAATTTTGAATATAAAATTCTGGCAACTAATCAGATTTAGACAAACTAGGCGGGTGAGGTACAAAAGAACTGTTTTAAAGTACAATTTTCACTATTTTGACTCTTTTGACAAGGGCTTCCACCTTTATTCCAGACCTTTCGACATGGTCGAAAGGTATCAAACCTTTCGACTAGGTCAAAATTCAATGCACATGGTATCATCCGACTGGCACGTAATGAATTGAATTGGGTCGAAAGGTTTAGGGACGAAAGGTTAGAGCTTTCGAAAGAGATGAAGCTTTGTTTTGGTTTTAAGGACAATACGCCTGCTAGCTTTCGACAAAGAGCTTTTGACATTGTCAAATAGTTTAAAAGAAAAAGGTTTTGATTGGTTTGTTTTCTTGTTTTAAACGAAACCTTTCGACAAAGTCGAAAGGTATAGCTTTCGACAGGGTCAGAAGCATAGTTGCCGCTTCCAAACCTTTCGACCCAGATAAAGTAAAAGGTTATCTTTTGTTTTCTAAAACTTGCCGCCTCTCTCCATTGTTTTCGAAGGGTTGGTTCAACACTAACACTTCAATGATTTCGAAGGGTTTTGATTTCGAAGGGTTTTGTCTTCGAAATGTTTTTATTTCGAACGGTTTGTCTACGAAAGGTTTTGGTTTCGAAAGGTTTGATTTCGAACGGTTTGTCTTCGAAAGGTTTTGGTTTCGAAAGGTTTTGAAGGGGTTACCTTCAATGATTGCGAAAGATTTTGAGTTTCATTGCTTTCGAAAGGTTTATAAATAGTTTTATAAAAGGGGGGGACACCCTAAGCTTTTGACAAAGTTGAAAGGTGAAACCTTTCGACTAGGTCGAAAAGGAACCTTCCGACAAGGTCGAAAGATATGGTTTTGTCATGCTTTCAAAAGGAAGGCTTCCGAAGGGGCTAACTTCATATGTTTATTTGCTTTCGAATGGGACTTCATTCGAAGGATTTTAAAGGGCTGTTGTTAGCCATTTTTCCTTAAGTAAAATTTTGCTAACTTGAAGGGATTACTTCGAAGGGTTATAGCATAAAATACTTATTTTGTTTGAATATGTAAGGGGGATCCTTATATAAATTTGATGTTACTAAACCTTGAAGACACCGGGGTGGGTTTTATGTTTTCGATACATAGTTTGGGCTTACAAACAGAGATATGCTTTCGAAAATATACATTGGGGCTATCAATGTGTTTTTATTTAACCTAACTGGGGTTACCAATGAGAATAGGTTAAACATGTGGTATACTTGGGGAAAGTAAGTAATCATGGGGACCATGAATTTTTATAAATAATCATGGGGATCATGATGTTTTAATTGGCCAAGTGATGGGTTCTTGGTTAATCTAGGAAAACCATGGAATGTGCGGTGGATAGCCCACATCAAATTTCTAAATAAAGGATGTTTTGCTAGAGGTGGTTAGCTTCGGGATTTGGCACCCAAGGGTTCATAGTCATCCTAGGAAAACTATGGAGTGTGCGGTGGATAGCCCACACAATTTTTTTAAAACAATGCACGATGGATAATCTGCATTAATTTTAAATGGATTTGGGATGGATAGTCCTATTAAATTATAATGGATAGTCATTTTAAAGATTTTAGAGGGGAACTCTAATAAATTGATTTTAGATGGGAAATCTAATAAATTGCTATTAGATGGGATATCTAATAAATGGGTGGATGGGAGACCCAATACATATGATTTATGGCTTTATTTCATATTATGTTAAGACTAATCATTTTGGGTGTAGGAGCATAGTAAATGATTTGCATGTTTTGTTTTGGATACTAGTGAGGGGAAAACTCGTTCTGCTAAGCGGCGTGGTCTCACTAGATATCTATTTATGATAAGAGATGATATGGGTTATTCATACCGGACTTATTGTTTGACTCAAAGTTTGTGTTTCTCCACAAACTCTCGGGTACTCAAAATTAATTTGAGTAGTCTGAGAGTGGGAGACTTTCAGGTTTTTGGACGAATAAGCTTCTGGAGACATGTAGGAGGCATTGTTCGCTATATAGGAGCTGTTTTGTGTTTTTCGCTGTGATGTATTAGGAACTGTAAAGTTCATATTATTAGTTCTCTGAGCATCACAAGAGAACATCTTCATACGCTCTTATCGTATTTTGTACATGTATATGTGATCCGAACGTGGTTAACGTCTGGGATTATGTAATTAAATCTGAATATTATTCATAAGAAACGAGAAATTTGTTTTGTGGAAGTTTAAATTTTTTCATATTCTTGTGTTCCTGTGTATCAATATTAACTATGCCGCATTCGGTCGCCAAGAAATAACAACTGCGGATGACTACAGCATCAGTAGCGGTTAGTTTTGGGCCTCATAAGGTGAGATGTTACAAGTTGGTATCAGAGCATGGTTTATGTACTTAAAAGGAATTTATATCTTAAAAGATTTTTAAGGCATAATCTAATGAATCTAAAATATAGCTGGGCTTGGGTAAGTGTTATAGTAACGTATGTGTACTTTGCTATAAATACCTAAGTATATATTCCCCACTCTCTTAGACCGTTCTTCTGAACCTTACCAAGATTGGATTTCAGGTAGCAAGGAAGTAAGATATGGAAGTAGGAAACGGAAGAGTGAATCAAGGTGGGAGACGCACCGCAACAAGTGGAAATGTTTACCCAATACTCGGAGCAACCAGGTTGGACAGGCAAATGCAAACCCAAATGCAAATGCTAATATTGGTGCTGAGATTTCGCCGGTTGATATGGGGATAATGTATCAGTTCTTCGTGAATATGATGCAAGCTGGAGCAGCTACGGGAGTGGCTGTAGGGAATGCTAGAGGAGCTAATCCGGTGGTCCTAGTTGGCAATAATTATGCTAAGCTAAGCATGGATTACGCTAGTCTTGGAGGAAAGCCTTTTGTGGGAACTGAGGATGCAGTAGGAGTGGAGAACTGGCTATTGCATTGTGAAAGGATATTTGCATATCTCGGCATGACCGATATGCAGATTAGAAGACTTGATTCAAGGCAATTGCAGGGAGCAGCATTGTTTTGGTGGAACGGAGTTACCGTGGGAGAGTCAGAGGAAGATCTGGCTTGGGCTGAATTTCAAAGGAGGTTCGAACAAAAATTTCTATCGGAGGTTGCCAAGTCAGCATTGCTTAGGAAATTTGCAGATTTAGTCCAAGGGGATAAATCGTTGAGTATGCTACAGAGTTTGATGAGCTATCCCGTTACAGATATGCTACTGTAGATACTGTCATTAGGAGGAATGATAAGTTTATCAGGGGGTTGAATCCTGAGATCGCCAGAGCAACCATGCCAAACCTTTGGGATCCGTGTCATATAGTTGTAGAGATGGCTATTCGGAATGAGGATATGCTTTCTACTTTTGGAAAAGGGAAACCAGCTGAGGTTTAGAATTTTCAGGGTAAGAAGAGGAAGTTCTTCAAGAAGAAAGGTGCCCAGTTGGGGGTAGCAGCCAAGAAGAGCAAGGCTGATATTGTCTGTTACAAGTGTGACAAGAAGGGGCACTATGCTAATGAGTGTCGCTCGGGTGATGGAAGAGCAGTTGCAGTGAGGCCGAACGTGAAGTGCTACAACTGTGGCCAGATGGGGCATTACATGGACAAGTGTCCCGGGGCTGCTAAAGCTGGAAAGGGAAAGGTCTTTGCGTTGGAACCATCATCCTCTAGACCAACGGCAGCTGAGAAAGGAAAAGCTGTGATGGAAGGTATGCTTATGATTCATAATACTCCGGTTAGGATACTATTTGATACCGGTGCATCGCACTCATTTATATCTCAGTATTTGGTAGATTGCTTATGTATGGAACCTTTATACATTATTACTCCTTTAAGGGTTGCGAATCCTATAGGAGGGTATGCAACTTTGGAAACGAGATATGACCAGTTAGAACTTGATTTGTTAGGTCATATGTTTGCATGCAGTTTATATGTTTTTGGTTTCGTGGGTTTCAGGATCATATTAGGCATGGATTGGTTAGATAGGTATGACGCTAGGATATTTTGCCAGGAGGGGGAAATATCATTGAGACACCCTAATAGCCGTAACCGAGTTATTTACTCAGTATAGAGTTCGGACGGAAATGCTTATGAGTTATTGGGTGCCATGGGAACGAAAGCAGAGTTGAAGCATGTTTATGTTGCAAGAGAGTTTGTAGATGTGTTTGAACCAGTTTCAAGCTTGCCACCGAAAAGAGCAATCAAGTTTCAGATAGATCTCGTACCGAGAGCTGAACCCGTAAGTAGACCACCTAGCAGGATGTCACCAACCGAGATGAAGGAATTAAAGGTACAGCTAGTAGAATTGGAAGGAAAGAATTCCATTCGGCCAAGTAGTTCGATTTGGGGAACGACCGCGGTATTCATGAAGAAGCCAGATGGGTCGTTAAGGATGTGTATCAAATATCGTATGCTGAACGAAAGGACGATCAAGAATATGTATCCTTTGCCAAGAATCGATGACTTATTCGATCAGTTGAGTGGAGCCAAAGTGTTTTCCCAACTGGATTTGGCGTCGGGTTTCCATCAACTAAGTGTGGCAGAGGACAGTATTCCTTTGACGGTGTTTAGGGCCAGATATGGGTCTTACGAATGGTTGGTTATGCCATTCGTGCTTACTAATGCGCCAACTTTCTTCGTGGATTTGATGAACCGGGTTTTCCGAGAGCACTTGGATAGGTTCGTGTTGGTTTTTATTGATGATAGTTTAGTATATTATAAGAATGAGAAGGATCATGCAGATCATTTTTGAATAGTGTTGGAGACACTAAGGCAACATCAGCTGAAGGCGAAGTTCTCCAAGTTTCATTTCTGGAAGAAGGAAGTGAAGTTCCTTGGTTATGTAGTTTCCGAGGAAGGGTTAGCAGTTGATCCGGATAAGATCGAAGCTGTTAACAATTGGAAGAGGCTAGAGACAGTAAGTGAGATTAGAAGTTTTCTTGGTCTTGCAGGATACTACCGAAGGTTCATTAAGGATTTCTCGCGGATAGCGGCATCCTGGACTATACTAACCAGGAAGGACGTGAAGTTTGTTTGGTTTGACAAATGTGAGGAGGCATTCCTTAAGTTGAAACATTTGTTAACCAATGCGCCCGTGTTAGTAGTTCTAGATGGGAATTAGGGGTTGGTAGTTTACGCCGACGCATGTGGTACTGGGTTAGGTGCTGTGCTGAAGCAGAATGAG
Organism: Allium fistulosum; assembly: GCA_030737815.1. Classification (NCBI taxonomy): domain Eukaryota; kingdom Viridiplantae; phylum Streptophyta; class Magnoliopsida; order Asparagales; family Amaryllidaceae; genus Allium; species Allium fistulosum. Next base: position 1,396,899,885 of record CM060903.1, on the reverse strand, counting down.
AAGATTGTCTATGCTTCTAGACAGTTTAGACCGCATGAAGTGGGATACTCGACTCATGATTTGGAGTGGCAGCGGTAATCTTCGCATTGAAGATGTGGAGACATTATCTTTTGGGAGAAAGGTTTGAGCTATTTACGGATCATAAGTCTCTATGGTATTTATTCTCTCAGAAGGAGCTGAACATGAGATAGCAGAGATGGATGGAGTTTGTTGCAGCTTATGATTTTAGCTTCGAGTATAAGCCGGGAAAAGGAAATAAGGTGGCGGATGCGCTTTGCAGGAAACATCAGAATGTGGTGTTATCTATATTGGAGAAATGGAAAGACTTAGAAGCACTGGCTGCTTGTAGTGTGTAGTTGAGGTCGACTGCTGGATCTAGTCAGAATATCGCCATGATATCTTGTTTGGAAGTTCGACCAGTTCTAATCAAACGAATTGCTTCTAGGCAGAAAGCGGATCCAGTGTTAGCCGAGAGGATTAGAAGGTTAGAAGCTGGAACCGAGATTGATGATTTAAAGGGTTTTATTCTTGACCACAGGGGTTGGTTGAGAAAGAAGAAACGATTATGTGTTCCGGATGTTGGAAACCTTAGGAAGGAAGTTCTTAGGGAATGTCATCGATCGAAGTTTACGATTCATCCTGGGGGAACCAAGATGTATCAGGATATGAAGAGAAGTTTCTTCTAGGAAGGAATGAAGAGGGATATTGGCTTATGGGTAAAACAATGTTTGAACTGTCAGCAAGTAGAAGCCGAACATCAGAAGCCAAGTTGTTTGCTTCAGCCTTTGGATGTTCCAGTTTGGAAGTGGGACTCGATATCCATGGATTTTATTGACGGGTTGCCAAGGTCAAACCGGGGTAATGAAAGTATATGGGTCATTGTGGATAGATTGACCAAGAGTGCTCACTTCATTCTGATAAGGTCAACCAGGACGGCACCTGTTTTGGCTAAGTGGTTCATGAAGAACATCGTTAGAGTACATGGAATTCCTAGTAGTATCGTCAGTGATAGAGATGCTTTGTTTACTAGCGAGTTCTGGAAGAGCCTACAGAGTGTGTTAGGCACTAAGCTCAAGATGAGTACCGCATATCATCCTCAGACGGATGGGCAGACAGAGAGAGTCAACAAGGTACTGGAAGATCTGTTGAGGGCTTGTGTGCTGGATTTTAGTGGTTCTTGGGAAGATCACTTGCACTTAGTGGAGTTTTCCTATAATAATAGTTATCAGACTTAGGAATGGCGACTTTTGAAGCTTTGTATGGAAGGCTATGCAAATCACCAGTATGTTGGTTAGAGACTGGAGACAGATTGGTCCTTGGTCTAGATTTGGTGAGAGAGGCGACGGAAAAGATCGAGTTGATACAGGAAAGAATGAAGGAAGCTCAGTCTAGACATAAGAGTTACGCAGACAAGAGGCATAAGGTTCTAGAGTTCTCAGTTGGAGATAGAGTTTTCATCAGGGTATCGCCGATGAAAGGTGTGGTTCGGTTCGGGAAGACTGGGAAGCTAGCACCGAGATTTGTTGGACCATTTCCTATATCAGAGAGGATTGGGAGACTCACGTACCGAGTAGATTTACCGAGCAACTTAGCTGGGGTCCACAATGTGTTTCATGTTTCTCATCTTAGGAAGTATGTTCATGATCCAGAAACTACTATCGCTCTGACGGCACTGGAGGACTTAGTGGTGGAACCAGATATGAATTTTGTGAGGCAACCAGTTCATGTTGTGGCAAAAGATGAGAAGAGGTTAAGGAACAAGACAATCAGGTTGGTGAAAGTTCAATGGAGCGACAACGGGGAGGACTGTACTTGGGAGACAGAAGACAGGATTATTGCTACTTTTCCTGGGCTTTTTTAGATGGTAAGTTCCATATAGGGTTTATATAGAATTTGGCTGGTAGGTTATACTAGCTTTGCTTGCATGGGCTATATGCTTGTTGTTTTGTCCTTACTGAATTTCGGGGACTAAATTCTTTAAGGAGGGGGAGTCTGTAATGCCCCTGAATTTTCATTAATTATTAGGGATATTTAACTGGATAAATTAAATAGGATAATATGCATAATTAGGGAGATGAGATTAATAAATCCAATGGTCATGTCTTAATGAATGAACTAAAATAAGACTTAACTAAATTTAGAAGGAGGAATTCCTAAGGAGTAAACTTGGAAATAGGGCCACATTTCTTAGTATAAATCTCTTTCTCCACTTTAATAAATTTTCACTCTCTCATTCATAACTTCTCACCAACTTTCGGCCGGCCATTAAAAGCTCCAGGAAGAGTTTAAATTGAAGAAAAAGCTAAGGAATTAAAGCTAGGAAATTATCTCATTCTCCAATCAACTAATCAAGGTGAATAATCATGTTATCATCTCATTTTTCTTTGTCTGGATTGGCTATGAGTTATACCTGATTCATGTTTGTGATTTGGTTAAAATATAACCATTTAAACCTTTGTTTGGATAAGACATAGGTGTTTTAAATGTTAATGGGCTAATTAACACGTTTTATTTGGTTTTGGTTAAATTCCGAGTTGTTTTGATTTTCGTATGATTTGAAATTTTAATATGTTAAAGATAACATATTAATTGATTTTCTGGAATTTTCTCAGATTTTTCTATGATGTTTTAATAGTTATATAAAATTATTTAAGGAATGAGACTCAAATGTTTTGCATAATTATAAAGGAGAAAAGGGCTTTTTCAAATTTAATTAAATATCCAAATAAGGAAAGTCGGCAACAATTTTGAATATAAAATGCTGGCAACCAATCAGATTTAGACAAATAAGGTGGTGGGGGTACAAAAGAACTATTTTAAAGTACAATTTTCACTATTTTGACTCTTTCGGCAAGGGCTTCCACCTTCATTCCAAACCTTCCGACAAGGTCAAAAGGTATCAAACCTTTCGACTAGGTCAAAATTCAATGCACATGGTATCAGGCGACTGGTACGTAGTGAATTGAAAGGGGTCGAAAGGTTTAGGGACGAAAGGTTAGAGCTTTCGAAAGAGATGAAGATTTGTTTTGATTTTAAGGAAAATACGCCTGCTAGCTTTCGACAAAGAGCTTTCGACATTGTCAAATGGTTTAAAAGAAAAATATTTCGATTAGTTTGCTTTCTTGTTTTAAATGAAACCTTTCGACGAAGTCGAAAGGTATCGAATGGTATAGCTTTCGACATGGTCGGAAGCATAGTTGTTGCTTCCAAACCTTTCGACCCAGATGGAGTCAAAGGTTATCTTTTGGTTTCTAAAACTTGTCGCCTCTCTCCATTTTTTTCGAAGGGCTGGTTCAAACACTATACTTCAATGACTTTGAAAGGTTTTGGTTTCGAAAGGTTTTGGTTTCGAAGGGTTTTGCCTTCGAAAGTTTTTGATTTCGAACGGTTTGTCTTCGAAAGGTTTTGGTTTCGAATGGTTTTGAAGGGGTTACCTTCAATGATTGCGAAAGATTTTGAGTTTCATTGCTTTCGAAAGGTTTATAAATAGTTTTATAAAAGGGGGAGGGGATACCCCAAGCTTTCAACAAAGTCGAAAGGTGAAACCTTTCGACTAGGTCAAAAAGAAACCTTCTAACAAGGTGGAAAGGTATGGTTTTGTGATGCTTTCAAAAGGAAGGCTTCCGAAGGGGCTAACTTCGAATGTTTATTTGCTTTCGAATGGGACTTCATTCGAAGGGGTTTAAAGGGCTGTTTTTAGCCATTTTTCCTTAAGTAAAATTTTGTTAACTTGAAGGGGTTACTTCGAAGGGTTATAACATAAAATACTTATTTTGTTTGAATAAAATACTTATATAAATTTGATGTTATTAAACCTTGGGGACACCGGGGTAGGTTTTATGTTTTCGATACATGGTTTGGGGTTACAAACAGAGATATGCTTTCAAAAATATACATTGGGGCTATCAATGTGTTTTTATTTAACCTAATTGGGGTTACCAATGAGAATAGGTTAAACAGGTGGTATACCCAGGGAAAGTAAGTAATCATGGGGATCATGAATTTTTATAAATAATCATGGGGATCGTGATGTTTTAATTGGCCAAGTGATGGGTTCTTGATTAACCTAGGAAAACCATGGAATGTGCGGTGGATAACCCACATCAAATTTCTAAAGTAAAGAATGTTTTGCCAGAGGTGGTTAGCCTCGGGATTTGGCACCCAAGGGTTCATAGTCATCCTAGGAAAACTATGGAGTGTGCGGTGGATAGCCCACATCATCTTTTATAAAACAATGTACGATGAATAATCTGCATTTATTTTAAATGGATTTGGGACGGATAGTCCTATTAAATTATGATGGATAGTCATTTTATAGATTTTAAAAGGGAACTCTAATAAATTGATTTTAGATGGGAAATCTAATAAATTGCTTTTAGATGGGATGACTAATAAATGGGTGGATGGGAGACCCAATACATATGTTTTATGGCTTTATTTCATATTATGTTAAGACTAATCATTTTGGGTGCAGGAGCATAGTAAATGATTACATGTTTTGTTTTGGATACTAGTGAGGGGACAACCCGTTCCGCTAAGCGACGTGGTCTCACTAGATATCTATTTATGATAAGAGATGATAGAGGATTATTCATACTAGACTTATTGTCTGACTCGAAGTTTGTGTTTCTCCACAAACTCTCGGGTACTCAAAATTAATTTGAGTAGTCTGAGAGTGGGAGACTTTCAAGTTTTTGGACTAATAAGCTTCCAGAGACGTGCAGGAGGCAGTGTTAGCTATATAGGAGCTATTTTGTGTTTTCTGCTGTGATGTACTAGGAACTGTAAAGTTCATATTATTAGTTCTATGATCATCATAAGGGGACATCTTCATATGTCGCTCTTATCGTATTTTGTACATGTATATGTGATCCGAATGTGGTTAACGTCTGGGATTATGTAATTAAATCTGAATATTATTCATAAGAAATGAGAAATTTGTTTTGTGGAAGTTTAAAATTTTTCATATTCTTTTGTTCCTGTGTATCAATATTAACTATGCCACATTCGATCGCCAAGAAATAACAGCTGCAGATGACTGCAGCATCAGTAGCCGTTAGTTTTGGGCCTCAGAAGGCGGGATGTTATAGGTCCCTAGGCATGCTCCGAGTCGGATGCCTGAGAGAACTTAGGACAATAACAATCGAAGGCTGCTTGCATGTGTACGGGATCCCGAACGGTCCCTAGGCACACTTTGAGTCGGATGCCTGAGATTAACATTTAGGACTCCTGCTTGTTTAATTTCTGTTTATTTGTTTTGATCTGAATATTTGAATTTGGATAACTGATATTGATCGCCTTAGAGTCCCACCATGGGATCGGAGTGCAAGGTGCATGTCCCCTTGCCAGAAAGCAAGTGGATGAACTTGTGCGATACTGATCGCCTTAGAGTCCCACCACGGGGTCGGAGTGCAAGAAGTAAGTCCCCTCACCGGAGAGTGAGCGGATGGGCTTACTTAATCCTCCTTGACTTAACAAACAAACGATCCGAAAAGATCGTCCCCTTAACTTAAAACATTAAACGATCTAGAGAGATCGCGCATTAAACTAAACATTATAGGATCTAGAAAGATCGCATATTAAACTAAACATTAAACGATCCGAAGAGATTACGCATTAAACTTACTTAAGCGGTACAGAAAGATCAGACCTTAAAAAAGATTTGGTTTTGCAAAAAAAGGATTTGAATGCCTTATAAATAGAACAAAACGGATAAATCCTGGATGAACACAGGATGACTTTGATATATGATGTGATACAATGTGATTTTGATATATATTGTAACATGATGTGATTTGAGATATAATGCGATTTTGATATATGATGTGATATGATGTGATTCTGATATAAGATTTGATTTTGATATATGATGTAAAAACTCTGAATGAAAAGCAAAAATTGATAGTGATGTAAATCCCGAATGAACGCGGGACGATTAGAGATGTGTAATGTAATTAGAGACATGCGATGTAATAACCCCGAATGAAATCAGAATGATTGTGATGTATAGATTACACTTAGGCAGAGTCTAGAGTCTTAGGTTGTAACAAGTTTGGAATGACTTGTGACTGTCAAGGGAATCCGAAGGAACTGGACGATTCACCAAGACTAAAGCTCAACAATCGAAGACTCTTTGCCATGACTTGTTCTAGAGCAAAGCACACCTTTCATTCAAAAGGCGTACTTTGGGGGTAAATGTTATATAGGTTTTTAACCCAGCAGGATCCAGCAGAATACAAAACAATCCCATCACATCAGAATGGCTTAGAACTTAACCAGAAAGGCTAAGGCAAGGAGTTGACGAGAGCCAAATCATATTACTAAAGCAATGACCAAGTTCAACTGAACCAAGAAGCTAGCATCAGTTCAGTCCAGTCAGCAATCGAAGCACAATCAGCCGGCTAATCGTCATCAAGACAGAGTAACATGCAACGATACTACGCAAACAACTATGATAAAAGACTATGGAAACATCTCCAATTCCAAACCCGAAAAAATCCTAAGTGCTTGGATCATCAGCAACCCATACCTCTCCACGGACCTTCAAGCAAACTAGCCAAAGAAACATACGAGAAGAGACCAAGACATTAGCTCGCAAAACGAGCCAAGTCTATGGGTCGCCAGCAACCCATAGGCCATGGGTCTCTAGCGACCCATGGTTCTTCCTCATTTTGCGTGCCTTTCCGGGTCGTTTCCTACCTACCTGCGAGCTGATGAAGACGTAGCCTGGCCTAGAAGCTCTCTGATCTCTATAAATACCGTCCTGCCTGCAACATAAACTGGATCTTCTCCGGACTGGTTGATGAAGCTCTGTTGGAAACATTCTTCACTCTCTACCTCCCTCACAACAATCTCCAAATGAATTCACTGTTATTCTCCAGTGGATTCCAACTTTGAGGATTCAATCTAGCTAAAGATAATCAAAGCCTTGTACTCTTGTAACAGCAATCAGTCTATAAGAAAAATAATAAAGTGGACATAGGCTTCATTAACAGCCGAACCACTATAAAAATTCTCCATCTTCTTTCTTTTACTGTTCTTTTCTTATATCTGTGATCTGTGATATTACTCTGTCAGAACAGGACTGGTGCTTTCACACTTGATCCAGGGTGTTGATCCATTTTTTGGGTTAACAAATAGAGAGTTGCAAGTGTCATATTCTATCCGTCTAGAGGATTTCAACACTCTGATCTACGTCGACTTCCTTAATGGGCTTTAGTCAGATCATAGATTGTCAAGCCCACCATCTACAAATCAAAGATGACTAATTGATGCTACATTGTCATCCCGAAACCGAACTAGGCCCAGACTGCCTAGACAACATAAATTTGATGGTCCGACTTTTGATGCAAAATCCAAAAGTACCATTGATCGATGAATGAGTTTACGGATACACGATGATGATTATAAGAAGTGATATATTTTGTGTATTTTTGTAGAAAATATCAAAGTTTTAGTCTTGTACATGCTATGAGGAAGTTAGGGGTTATCAGACTTTCTAGCGGCATAGGTACGTAGAAACATGACTCATGATTGAATTTTCTCCATTTGAATGTATTTTTTTTAATTGCAATGTATCCATTTTTTCATTGTATTTCTTCTCATTTAAGCAAATATTTGCTGCATAACCTAATATCGTTTGAATTCAATCAATAACATTTTATTTATACTTAAAACAAATTAAAAATTAACAGCCATATTGTCCAAACTTTATCTAAGATAAACTAATGCAAGCGCCAGACTAAAAGAACTGCCCCACGAAAGAAGTTGGACCAGGAAAAGAAAGAAAGAACAAAGCTCGGATAGGACCACACCAAAGCCTCACGACAGTAGCAAAACATGAAAATCGCATCATTCGATCGAGTAAAGAATTAACACTATAATACTGCGCCGATGGCCTAAGATAGCCACAAAAGTGCAAAATTTGAACTATAACCCTAACATTCAAAGGGCGGGACGGTGGCACAACATTCAAATTGTATAGTTCCTAAGTACATAATGCAAAGGTTGTATCACGATTCGAAAAGTAAGTCTTCATGGGTCAAAGTTGCGGTACAATCTTAAAAGAACAACAAAGCAAAAGGATTGTGTTGCAGCCCTCGAAAAAGCAACCTTGATGACATAGAACCGTGGCACCATCCATAAAAAAATTACATGCATTAGGGATGCACCACACCCTTAAGCTAACAATTAATGTAGTAGGGTTGTGCCACAGTTCTATATCGATATCGAAGTAATAAGGATAGGTCGCCATTTTGATGTGATAGAACATATCCTAAAAACAATGCCTACAAATATAAGGACTCGAAGGATGGGACAATGGGGGTAAGACTGCAATCAAGAGTCGATCCTTATTTCGCAAAGTCAAACCAAGAAATCCCAACTTCATCTCAAAGACCATTAAGCCTAGCTCAAAGACAAGGGTGGTGGCGCAGTCCTCTATTGATGAGAATGGCTGGGGATAGGTTCAAGCAAGGCGATCACTTTTCAAAATAGCAGCGCGGTCTCTTCTACTAAGCCATACAACTCAACTCCATCTTCCTCCAAAACTACACTTTGCTGATGTTTCAGATTAAACAGTGAAGTACTGCTTCGGAAGTATTGATGTAGTTCTAATGCTATAAGGTATTGCTACCCCAGACATAATGAAGGCGCAATTCTTAGTAAATTAATCCAAAGTTCTAAAGTGCTGATAATAATGTAGTTCTTCTTGAAATGGAGGGCAATTTATCATTGCGGCTTCATCTTCACACGTGTATAGTCCACTAGTCTGTTGCTTTACATAATCGGTCTATTCAAAATTGGGTTTTCCCGCTTCAATTTCAAACTTCCCGCCTAAGTTCAAAATTCACCAACTCAAATCGTAGTTTTCGGCTGAAGACCATGTTGGCAATCCTTGTACAGTAAATCTACAAGATAGATGATCGACACGTGGCAAGATCCAAAGGTAGAAATCAAAACACCCGAAGGCCACTTCCACAATCCATGCACTGTAAATAAGCAAGATGGATGATTGACACATGGCATAATCTAAGGGTCAAAATCAGGAACACGTGTCATTGATGAAAGTAATTCTCGTAATTCTCTATATTATAAAAGCAGAAGGTATTATACCAAAAAAGTGGGAGAATTTTAGACCTTATCTTTCTAGAAACACTGAAATAAAAACTGTACTCTTTGCCATTATTTGTTTGTACTAAGATTATAAAGGAAGAAAAGGACATTTCCCCATTGACATAGGATTTGTTAACATCCAAACCACGTAAATTCGCTGTGTCACTTTTATTATTTTTAGTACTTGATTTTACTTTTTGTTGCATTGATACTATCTTTCTCAACCAATTGGACAATGACTTGTCATTAGATTTTGGATATTTTTCTCATAATTGTATTAGCACTATTGCGCATAGTTACTTCATCTAAAGACAATTTTAACATTACTTAATTTTGCTGATTTCTAATCATGTAAGTGTTCAGCGACGTGATTACTTCAAAAATACTTGGGTGTTTTTTGAGACGAAAAATCTCATCAACATTTTTAGCGCTAAAAGGAGGCCGGATTTCCCTCTTCAGCAAACTTTACTTATGTTTCCTTTACACACCAATATAATACCATGAATCCCACAAATTCCAATACCCCTCCTAACCCGGAACAACTTCACCTTACCTAGAAAATACCAAAAAAGCAACTCCTCACTTCTATGATCTAACCCGAGATAGGCGTTTCTGCAGAACCCCCTACGGATCCTATTCTTGCTGCTCTCCAAGATTTGAGAAACCAACTGAATGAACATATGGATGGGATAGAAAGATTCATTGCTCGATACCTAGCTTTGTAATTCCCCTCAACCTTCCACGGCTCACTACCATCATTCACCGACAGCACCGATTATGCAGTGAGTGAATGATAACAACAATCTCAGAAATGAGAACGGTGATGCTGGCCCAAAGCTCATAAATACCAAGCTCAAAAGCAAAATCCAGATCAATCCTTAGATCGAATCAAAACCTACAGACATTAATCCATTACTATTGAATAAGCAAATATAGACCGCACCTAACAATGATAAAGTCACTTCATTCTGTAAAGATGGTCTCGTCTCAAATCGATCCCAAATAGGATGAGATTCGCAAATTGAAAACTCGCGTAGAATAATTGGCGAGACTTTATAAACAAAATAATAGAGAAGAGGTATGGGAAGAAGATTCTTCCCCGTTTAGCGAGACTATTATAGAAGCAGACTTCCCAAATAATTTCAAAGCCCCATTGATTAACAAGTTTGATGGGACCACCAATCCAGATGACCATATCTGTACCTTTGAATATCACATGGACATTCTAAAGTTCGAGAGGATGTCTAGGTGCAAACTATTCCCAGTTTATCTAGCTTAGTTCTGGAGGTACGGACCATGATAGGTTCAATCCTGGCCTCAACTAATTGCAGATTTCTTAAGACAGTTCAACTCTGGGAGGGAGGTTTTCCTAGATGTGAATACAATGTCCTGCGTGAAGCATGGTGAGAACGAGAGCCCACGTAACTTCATAAAATGCTTCAAATCCAAGGCGCTTCGAATTAGGGTAACTTGTGAGGAAGCATTGCTAATGGAAGCGCATGTTGGAATTAGAAGAAACACAACCATGTGGGATAAGAACGGTAGGAAACCATGCCACGGTATGAAGGCATTCTATAAAAGGGCCAGCAGCATCATTACAATGGAGGAAACTGGGGCCACAGAACCACATCCAGGTAGGAGAACCTCTGCTCCCTACAGTGAAAAGAAAAGGGGGGTAGAAGGATACTATCCACCAACAAAGCGGCAAAGAGAATTCAACTTCACAACAAAGACTCCTCTCACCCACAAACATGTTCAGATTTATGAGATAACCAGAGCTGAGCTAGCTTACAAAATCCCGAATAAAGGGAAGAAATCAAAACAAAATAGGGGGAGCCTACCGACGCTTCCACAGGGCCAATGGCCACCACACAAACAGTTGCTGACACTTGAAATATAAGATTGAGACCGATTCAGAAAGGATACTTAGGCAGCTATCAAAAGGAGAACTATGTGGATAGGACCAGGAATCTCACTCTGGGTCCAAATGAAAATCTAGCTGGAAACTCCTCTAATATAGTAGCCTCAATCTATGGAGGACTACACCTTGCAGGGAAAAGTAAAAAAGCAGAAGAGCGGTATGTGCAAGAGGCCAAAGTAGAGCAGAAGGCCATATTCCATGTAAAACAAAAGCATGCATAGGACATAATCTTCACTTCATCTAACGAAGCTGGAGTTGTCTTTCCACACCATGATCCACTTATAGTTATGGTGAGATCTCAAACTGCACCATGAACAAAGTCTTCGTGGATACTGGGAGTTTTATTAATGTCATTTTCAAATCTGTGTTTGACAAGATGAAGCTTCCAACAGAAATACTAAAACCAAGCCCTGAACTGATTTATGGTTCAACAACACCACGACAGTTTCTATTGGATCAGCACGTCTTCTCGTCACTGCCGGGATGGCTCTTCTTCACAAATCATTCAATGCGAGCTTCCTGATCATCGATCAGCCATCCCTATATAATGCATTTTTAGGAAGGTTCGTACTGATTAACATATGGGCAGTAATTTTCCAAAAGGATTTATTTATGAAGTTCTACACCCTGATTGGAATAGGGTCGATTAGAGGGGAACAATTATTGGCGAAGGACTTATATTATGTAAACCTCAGTTCTAGCAATAAAATTGTTTAAAATTATTTTGTTTTCTCCTTAAATAATTGTAATGATAATGATAAAAAGGAAAGTGAGCCAGTATTAAGAACTGCATCGGTACCGGCACCAAGGCTGATACTTAAATAGGTCGTTCTACGACTACAACATCAGTAAAAAGAAAAGAGAGGGAGTATATGCATATGGTCGGCACCGATGAGTACAACTCAATTTATGCACAGTATTTTTCCGAAGAAACACAGAAAAAGGCTTTTCTACTACATCCCTACCTGACGAAGAAGAAAGCGAAATATATTCAAGATTAGGGGAAACAAGGAGAGAACTAAAGTCAATAGATGACCTCGGGGATGTACATATAGAACCAAAAGATCCTTCAAAGGTTCTCAAGATAGGAAAAATCCTCAGCAGAGAAATCATACCTGAGCTAATAGACTTCCTTAAAAGATCAATAGATGTTTTTGCTTGGACGCACTTAGATATGGTAGGAATAAACCCAGTTGTCATCCGCCATGCACTTAATATAAATCCCAAGCCTCACCCAGTTAGGTAGAAGTCCGAGACTTTAGATCAGGAAAGATATAATGCTTTGCATAAAGAAGTTAAGAAACCAAAGGAAAATGAGTTCATACGAGAAGTGTATTACTCAAAGTGGATTGCGAACGCTGTTCTTGTAAAGAAGTCTAATGGGAAATGAAGAACTTGCGTTGAATATACCAACCTTAACAAGGCCCACCCGAAGGATAGTTTTCTTTACGCAGAATCGATCAGTTGGGTCAATGTAACTAATGACCATGAACTGCTCACCTTCATGGATGCATCCTTAGGTTATAACCAAATATCAATGTTTGATCCAGATCAAGTGCATACCAGCTTTGTGACGGACAGAGGTTTATACTGTTACAAAGTCATGCCATTCAGACTCAAAAATGCTGGAGCAACCTACCAAAGGTTAATTAACATGATATTCTCAGACCAGATTGGAAAAAATCAAAAGTGTGTGTAGATGATATGCTTGTTAAGTCAAAAGCAACTCCAAATCATATGCATGACCTGGAGGAGACCTTTGCAATCCTAAGGCAATATAATATGTAAAGAACCCTTTGAAGTTCACTTTTATCCTCCAGTTAGAAATTTTTCTAGGGTACATAGTGAGTGCCTGTGGCATTGAAGCAAATCCAGAACAGATTGAGGCCATAAGGAATATGGGAATCTAAGAGAAGCCGAAAGATGTCATGAGCCTAAATGACAGAGTGGCTGCTCTAAGCAGATTCATTTCCAAAGCAATAGACAAGTGTACATCGTTCTTAGACCAGGTTAAAAAGGGATGGAATTTTGAATGGACTAAGGAATGCAAAATTTCATTCCAGAATCTGAAAGACCATCTGATTGGTATCCCTATCCTATCAAAACCAATAACAGGTGAGGACTTGTATGTGTATATACCTGTAACTGATAAAGTTGTTAGTGCTGTAGTGGTTTGAGAAGATGAAGGGGCTTAGAAGCCTATCTATTTCATGAGAACGTCTACCATGAGTAGAGTTTAGCAAATCAATTGTTGAAAAGCTAGCTTACAACATGCTTCTCACAGCAAAGAAACTATAGTTGTACTTTCAGGCGCATCCCATCAAAGTCCTCATAGACAAACCGCTGAAGCAAATACTATAGAAGTTAGAGACATCGGGTCGCTTACTAAAATGGGCAATAGAGCTCAACCAATCTGATATCTCCTACTACCTTAGAAAAGCAATCAAAGGACATGCCCTAACATACTTCATTTTGGAATGCACGCTGCCTACTGAACCACAATTTGAGTAAGAGGTGCCCACTCCACAGTTTTGGCAATTATTCATGGATAGAGCATCAAATGAGCAGAGGCAAGAATTGGATATGGACTACTGGTCTCCCAAGATGAGTAAAAATTGTACGGGGCAGTGCAGTTGGGTTCAAAGCTACGAATAACGTTACAAAATATGAAGCTCTCCTTGCAGGCTTAAGGATGGCTTATGTAATGAAGGTAACAATATTAAAATTCACAGTTATTTCTAATTAGTTGTGAACCAAGTGCAGGTTAATTACCAAATGAAAGAGCCAACCCTAGCTAAATATGTGGGATTGTCTAAAAAGTTACTAGAATAGTTCGAACAATTTGATATAGAGCAAATTCCGCATGAGAACAATTCTTTTGCATACTAATTAGCCAAACTTGCTAACATTAAGGTAGCAAATGAAATGAAAGTTGTTCCAATAGGGCATCAAGTAGAACTTAGCATTATTGAGGCTAATCAAATACTGGTCCTAACTAGATCTCAACGAGCTACCATTAGAGAAGCCCAAGATAAAAAAATAGCATAAAGTTAAGAGCAGTCCCCAACCACACTTATCCCACGACAAGTGGAGGAAGATTCATGAATGACCCTTACCAAACAATTCTTGATAAACAGAGTTCTACATTCAAACAAGAATGACGCCTATAAAATAATATACCAGGCTCCATACTTTTCCTTCTTTGATGGCATATTGTACAAGAGAGGGTACCCTACCCTTTATCTTATATGCATTTCCAAAGAAGGAGTACGAGTCGTGGCAGAAGTATATGAAGGGAAATGCAGGGATCACTCTAGAGGGGCCAAGTTAGTGAAGAAGGTTCTAAGACATGGGTACTGCTGGCCCACTACACTTCAAGATGTGTAGGAATACACAAGGAGATGCGATAGATGTCAAAGTTTGCTAGTATCCCAAGACAACCATCCCATGAACTCATCCATTGGCCATCCCATGGCCCTTAGACATATGGGACATAGATTTGATAGGACCGCTTCCTATGTTAAAAGGAGGGACAAAGTATGATGTGGGGGCAACAAATTACTTCACAAAGTGGGTAAAAGCAGAACCTTAGCAACAATCACTGCAAAGAAGATAGTCACTTTTATCGTGAGAAACATAATTACTAAATTTTGAATCCCCATAAAATTATTTTAGACAATGGAACCCAATTTGAAAGTTAGGAGCTTATAGTGCTTTGTGAAAGGAATGGAATAATAAAATGTTTCTACTCCATCTCACCCCCCAAGCGAATGGCAAGTCGAAGCAGAAAACAAAACCATCTAAAAACTGCTCAAGAAAAGACTGCAAAAGGCTAAAGGGAAGCGGGTGGAAGAGTTATCTCTAGTACCACGGGCTTACAGAACCTTATCCAGGTCTCCCATTAGCCACACACCTTTCTCCTTAACTTAGGGCTACAAAGCAACGGTCCCAGTTTAAACAAGAATTCCATCGCACAGAAGATTATCGTATGTGGCGAAACAGAATAAGGAATTAAAAGAAGCCACTCTCGATCTTATTCAAGAGAGAAGAGATGAGGCAGCGGTCCGATTCACCGCATACCGACAAAGGATGGAAAAAAATTACAATGCTAGGCTCAAAGGAAGAAACTCTACAAGGGAGACCTGGTACTACAAAAAGTGGTATCTTACATTGAGGACCCAGCAGATGTGGCCTTAGGTCCAAATTGGGAAGACCCCCTAGTCGTAGCAGAAGCCTTAGCAAATGGGGCTTACCGAATCTCAAGGCCTGATGGAAACCTAGTTACAAGAACTTGGAATTTAGAACTTCTCAAAACTACTTTGTATAAGCAGCGTTATTTGTATGTCAAAATAACAAATATTGCAATTGTTATGAAAAGTAGCAATACGGTAAAATGGACGTAGGGATATTATATGGCCTGAACCAGTATAAAAATATCTTTGTGTTAATTTTACTGACATAAAAATCAACATTGAGTCGTATCACACACGACTCGGATTTTCATCCAAACAATCGCACTTGATGTAAGGATAATAAATGGCCTGAACCAATGCAAATAACCATGTGCATGAGCTTGAAAGGTTGTAAATACACGACCTGACTTCACATTCAAAAATAGTCCACCGCCAAACAGCGGAGCAGACTGTGCCAAGCACACGAACAAATATAACAATCTACCCCCAGATAGCGGAGAAGACCATGTTGAGTGCACGAACACTAGGCCAATGCAAAGCTAGAAGACAAGCAAATCCAAACAAAATTAAAGGAAAAAACAGAAAAGCTAAAGATCACAAGGTACTTATACTCCTTTTCAAGAAAGTTTAATTTATATGGTACCTTTACAAGCATTTGCACAACAAAAAGAAAAAAGAACGTTTTTTACAACTTATCTTTACAAAAGCATTCTAAACTAAAAGTCCTAAAATACTACTACAACTATAAAGTATCTTATCTTAGGGATGTTTACCAGAGGACGGTCCATTATGATATAAAAAGTTTTCCTAGGGCCGTAGTTGGTACCCGTCCATGGGTTTGTTAGATCCTCTACAGTCACCATGAAGCCTTCTTTATTATAGAGAAATCTCATGTCAAGTGCAAAGTAAATATAATTAAAGATGTCTATGGCTCATTGTAAAGATATCTGCTCTATTTTACATCTGACATTCTCTTTCTTAAGCTTCTCTTCAAGATTAGCAATTCGACCCCACTCTGATATAATAGCACGTGCAGCGGCGACACTGGGGGTAGGCTGAGCTTCTTCTAATTGATCTTTGAGTTCATAAATCTTAAGCTTAGCAGTCTCCCTCGTCTCTTCTAGTGTCTTTATCAATTCAGCCTTTGTCTTTTTTGAGTCTCTAGAAAAGCCATCAAAATATTTGAGAGCATTCGCCTTCCACCCCTTCCTTTGTATGCAAGGAAGCACCTTCCGCCCCTGTTGCTTTATCTGTTTCTTATAGTGGGCTTCCAGCTTTTTGATTTTACCTTGGTAGTATAAGTCCAATTTCCTCTTCCACTCGCCCGCCAACGAGGCGTCCATAATTGCAAAATAAGAAGGGGCTGCACACAAGCTAAGCTCCTTTGCCGTCTCTTCTTCGGCAGCCTCCTTCTCTTTATATTGATAGGCAGCTTGAAGAGACATTTTTGCTATAGTCTTCTTCAATTTCTTAATCTCATGTTCATAGACAATCCCATAAAGTGCTTCACTCTCCTTCAATGCCTACTACAATCCAGTCACTTTGGAGTTTGCAACATCCAGCTCAGTGCACAACCTGATATTATATTGGTGCTAGCGCTCAAGTGCATCCTTTGCTTCTTTGAGCTCATAAAGGGCATTCCTCAAGTCTCTTTCAAGCCCTTCGTTGCATTAAATGGAAATCCTCTTCCTCTAAGGCAAAGGTAGAAGTCGTGACCACATCCTCGAATTCAGCCACACTAGTTTCACCCGGGTCATAAATGGTGGGAACCAAAGGTTCATTGGATTTAAAGGCTCCAATTGACTTGGAAGGAGGCCCACATGGATCGACATAGTTTTTAGTAATTAAAGTTTGATTCAAAAGAAATCAAGTCACACAAAACTAAGTTTAGAAAACATATCAAATAAATTCCAATTTTATATATGAAGAATGTAACAAATTTTCATACAAAAGTAATAATAATACACTGCGCCTCACTCTTCATTTAGATCACTTAGCCTAATCCTAAACCACTCCAAGTAATGACTATCGGATGGGAAGGAACCACTCTCTAAGGTGTATTGCCACTAGTGCATTACAAAATCACTAAGCGCTTCTTTTTCCTTAATTGTTTGATCAATTTTGGAAAGTAACCCTTGATTTTTCTCTCTAAGTTGCGTGGATGACTCATTAACTCCTTTTCACGCTTACGAATCACCACTGCACCAGGACCAAGATGATCTACGGTCTGGGTTCAAAGTTTTTCCATGCTTTGCTTCAGGAGTTTAATATATATTACTTCCTTAGTAGACTATAAAGAACAATGGAGCAAAAATAACATGGTCATTCGTAGTGTAATAATGAAACGATAAGTAAATTAAAGATATTGTCAAAATAAAACTGAGAAACAAATTTATTTTATGTATATAAGAAACAATGAGCTCATTTACAATAGATCAGGTAATTACATGAGCTTGAGAAGTAAAGGCGACCTCGGTCTCCTTAGACCGCGCATCCTCATCATCTTGTTGCAAGGAGATGCCATGGGAAGTAGAAGGGGAAGCTTGTGGAATCACCTAAGAAACTGAGGTCAACCTTGGTAGAAGTATCATCTAAGTGGTTAGCAAAAAAACTGACGCTTGACCGTAACATACATATTATAAAGCACCCGGTAGGTTATCCGCTAAAGATTGCCTTTAATTTTCCACCTCCTTCTCTTTCAACATTTTATCCTTCTCCTCTAATAATTTTTCATTCTCCACCAACTCTTGACCCTTCAAGGCCAAGGCCTCATCATCCACCCTCGCCACCTCCTCTGCCTTCTCCCTTTGAGCCCTAAGCTCTTCCTCTATTCTAGTTTTCTCAGAGGTTGCCGCAGCAAGGACTGCCTCAAGCTTAGTAGTACAGGCAATGGATGCAACCTAATCATCCTCCGCCCTCTTTCAAACATCGACTGCCCTGGTTCATACCCATTACAAAGGAATGCAAAATAAGATGAGAATTGGTGAAGAAAATTACCATCAAATAGAGAAGGAGAAGAAGGTACTTACATAGGCCCAAGACCTTTGGAGTTCAGTAGCAAGCTTATGGAAGGGAAGCATAGGAATTGGAAGAGCAATGGAGTAGGATTGCGGAGCAGAGACAATGTGATATAAGCTGTCTAGGGTAATGCATCGTAACCTCTCAGTAAGATCAACGATGGTACCCTCGGGCAGAGGCAAGAAGCAGATACTTGGGTTGCGGAATGACTAGAGAGGTGAGACAGGCCGTACTTCAGAGGAAAGATGAGAAGGACAAGGAGGTGTATGCAGTTTCTTAAAGGGCTGACCAGAGGCTTCATGACCGTCTTTCTTTCTCTTTTCTTCCTTCCTTCTCTTCTTCAATGTCTCTAACTTCTTGGATAGAGAATCCTCAAGAAATGAATAACAAAGATCATCACCCATTTTGCCTGTGTTAAGAAGAAAAAAGAAAATTGAGATTAGTAACCGCCTTTTAAAAAGGGAGGAAGTAAAAAATTCATTGTCTATCTTATCAAATTATACCCCTAGATTTATCTGTAGTTGATGAGAATTTAAAGATAGAGCGAGAAAAGTTATGCCCAGTATGCAAAAATTGGTACTTCAACAGTAACGACTCAGTAAAAAATAATTTTGTATTTCTCTCGTCTTCGCCTAAGTTGAGGATCCTCTTCCTACGAGTTTCGTATGAACTGGTAGCTTGATTGGAAAAGTTAGGATGATTGGGATGTGGCTGGAAAGAAAAAGGGAAGTTATCAAGATACTAAATGAAGAAGTATTAATTATTCCATTTTTGGGTCTTACAGGAA
The DNA here is from genome assembly GCA_030737815.1 of Allium fistulosum. Taxonomy (NCBI): domain Eukaryota; kingdom Viridiplantae; phylum Streptophyta; class Magnoliopsida; order Asparagales; family Amaryllidaceae; genus Allium; species Allium fistulosum. Next base: position 1,396,880,852 of record CM060903.1, on the reverse strand, counting down.
AGAAATATAAGAACGATTTCTTCTCTTAGGCGTAATAGAACCCAAAACCACCCCAGAAGGGCTCTTATGGATATCGAGTAAAAATTGGAGTTCTTCACACAAAAGAGGTGTGATCAGAAGGGTATAAGAAATGGAAGCGAGTTGAATGAGGGCAATACCAATAGTAGTTAGCCGTTCATGAAGAATTTGGTTATGAGGGAGGTAAAGTCCGCATCTAATATGCTCAAGGGAAATAGAAATGAAGCAATTGGGGCATATGAATACGTTCATGAGACTTTGGACCCTACCCACCTCAGCCTTGAACCCAAAATGATCGAGAATACCCAATAATTTCCCTAGTTCAGCTACTCTAGGTGGCAAGGATAGGGAAGATGTAACAATCTGCCTCGAAACGAGTTTAATTTTCAAATCAGAAAGGCTCATCAGACATTAGACCCATTCCAAAGCTAGTTGTTGGTTGCTATAATTGATACAATGAATAATACACAGAGCTATCTACAAATGCTATCAGAATCTCATAGTGAAAAGGATAAAAATATTATATCAGAAATAGTGCCCATCTTATAGGAATTCAAATCTCAAAACAGAACATTACATCCTAATATCCGTAATACATTATCTCAAAATAAAATAATATCATGTCTGAAATTGGCACACCAAAATATAAAAACATAATAGATAAATAACCGCCTCAAGATTCCATATCTGCCTTCATATCTGAAATCAACATCGTCTTTCCCTAACTTGTGTTGTAATGAGGAGGGAGTCAAAACAACAATGTTTGGTGAATAAAAATCTCGAGTCTTTCCAAAATAGTATTTGGTAGTATAATTTAGATAAGAGCATGTCTTATGTATCTTAACTATATTTCTTATAAATACCTCCAACTGTAATCCGGAAACTCTCTAGTCCAATCATATAAATTACACTTTTCTAACCCAACTCTATAACTCACCTTTAACTGTAGGCCCAAGGCCATTCTCGTTCCCATGCATCTACCGTCAATCATGTCCTAATGATATGAGAAAAAGTACCAAGGCCACTTAATACCTTTCCAATCGGAATTAGGCAGACTCTGGCCATTTAATACCTATATCTTAGGTAGGTCCTTGTCATTTAATACCTATATCATGGCGGACCCCTCTCTAGCTGATATCGCATGAAATCCCATTAGGCCACTTAATACTTCTTTGTGGAAGAGGCGGACCCTATAATAGCCACTTAATACTTCAAACTCAAAGCTAACCCTTCCCGAGATTTCCTACTACCGTGCCTAAACGCTTACCCCAACCATTTAGTGCTTCCTAATTAGGGAGGAGGCAGACCCTACCACAACCACTTACTACCTCTGATCCCCGAAGCAGGTCCAATGTATTATGATATATAATCCAAAATGTGACGTCTAACATAGTCTGACTGTTCGTAGGCACCGATAGCTAGATTAACTGGGAAGGCATACCCTATAGAATTTGGGACTAAACTCGCGTTCTTTATGGGTACTTATTATAGGCGATGTCACACTCAGCCCCAAAGTCACACTACTGGTAGCCAGATTAGCTGGCCAAACTTCTATGTGCTTTTGACTAACCTTGCATCCTTATAACTTAGTCATAATTTCCACTTTCCTAACATGCTACCATATATACCTCACCACATTCCGCATAAGGTCTTGTAAGGAAATCTCCTTATTCCGCCTTTATTCTAAATTATTTCCCATAATTATGCCAACTTCTTTCCTAAAGGGATTTTAATGTTAATTACTAACCTATTTACTATTTACTATGCAATTAATATGCTATTAATTATACATTATTTATATGCTAATTAATATATATGTATGTATGTATGTATGTATGTATGTATGTATGTATATGTAACTAAGTATTCCTAAGCATGTGAAGATTGCGTCCTATACTAATTGTTTAAATGTCAAAACTTCCAGTTTATACAAGTCTAACTCCATACCATAACATACAAATTAGCTAATATCCTTAGCCCAACAATAGACTGGTACAAGAAAATAGAACTAATTACCAAACTTATTGTATATTAAAATAGTAGAATCAACATCAATAGAATTTATAATTCAAACCCTGTTACACTCTATTCTACTTCTGTATATAAAATAAAAAGGGACTCGTATTTAAACTACGGGAATAGGCAATGCAACTTCGAATAGAAGAATCCGTTCTTTACACACCATTTCCTAACTTATTTTCTTTTTAAAACCCTTAATCACATAAGAAGAGAAAAGTGAGAAGTGGAATAGAATGTAAAACATTAAAATTACAATAACTACACAAATTCTGCTATTTTAATATAGACTAACTGAGATTTCAAAACATAAGAATTGACATAATACTTGGGGGAATTTTAGAGGTTTTAGTTTAGTGTTTTTGTGAATAAAATTCCCCAAGGCAAATATTAAATCCAACCTATACTATACAATTACTAAAATGAGAAAAACTAAGATTTCCACTCACAGATGATTCCCAGCTTTTACTCTTGGACTTTTTTACACCTACTTTTCTATTCTCTTTTCAGACCCCTTTCTTTTGAAATATACAATATTTGGATTGTATATGAATTAGATTCAAAATTTCAGGGATTAGAGGAGAATAGAATAAGAAACTGAATATTGAATATCTAAATTCCTTCACCTGAAAATCTTCTGAATTGTAGGGAAAAAATTGATAGAGCTTCGCTGTTGTCCCAAATCATTTGTGAATAAAAGTAAGAGGGCTAGCCTTTTATTCATAGTGGTTAGAAGACACCAAAACCGTCAGATTTAAGCCGGTTTAAAATAATAAAATCCAAGCCGTTTGTGCCGCATAAAACCCTAGCCACCATAACACCCACCGGTCGACCGATCTAAGGAAAGCGATCGACCGATAGCTTGTATTTGGGAGGTTTTTATTTCTGCCATTTAATTTTAATTAATTCCTTTATTGATTTTAATGTTAACGTTTAATTCAATGTTCCCAAAACTCCAATTTACTAAATAACGTTAATTTCTAAATTTCAAATTTTAATATTAATTAAAATTTTAAATTCGAATTCCATTTGAATTATTTTGAATTTGAAAACTTCAAACATTAATAACTTTTCCGTTTGAGCTCCGATTACAATACTTTATATATGAAAATTGATCAGAAAATCACCACGAATGAAACAGCATAACTTCCTTAATCCAGACATTTACAAATTTTCATTTTTAGCCTTATTATTAATTAATTAATTTCTTATTAATTTTATGGGGTACTACATTCTCCTCCCTTAAAAAGGATTTCGTCCCCGAAATCCTTAAGGGACAGATAGTGTAACGTGCATTAAGCATCCATGTTATACAACTAAGTCATATACACAACCATCTACTCAACCAAAAGTGCAATGTGATTATGTATGTAGACACACTATTATTGAGCTCAGTCCTACCGTGAATGCAAAATCATGACAAATAAGCATGTATACAAGCATCCTAAACATGCTTAAAGTTCTACATGAGTGCAAAAATAATAGTAAAAAGTGCGGCAACCATCACCTACCATCCAATCTTGCAACAAGATGCAATCAAAATCCTAAATTTTAGAGAGAAGTGTTTAGCAGAGAAAATTTTAGGATGTGAAGTCCTCATCTTCTCTTCAATTTCCTAAGTGCTTTTCATCGGATTATCTCCCCATTGTACTCGTACCAGCATATTTTCTTTGTTACGGTGCTTCCTAGTATAATGCTCCACTATGCATGCAATGCTATTGGCTCCATCTCCATGTCTACTAACTGATTAGGCTCTACTATGGTGGCGGTTCTATAAAGGCATTTCCTCAAGTATGAAACGTGAAATACGTTGTAGACTCCTTTCAAATTATCTGGTAGCACTACTCGACATGTAAGTCTCCATATTCTTTCCAAAATCAGGAAAGGCCTAACAAACCTTGGCACTAACTTCCTGACTTACCAAATCTCATGACCTTCTTAAGAGGGAAAACTTTAACGAACATCATGTCTCCCACATCAAACTCCAATTCCTTCCTTCGCTTGTTCGCATAGGACTTCTAGCAATCATGTGCGACCTTTATTCGTTGCGTAATCAATTCTATCTTCTCCGAGGTCTCGCGAATCAAGTCTTGGTCTGAGTAGAATTTTGTCGGTGGTTTTCCACTAACAATTTGACGATTTGCATGGTCTTCCGTATAACGCTTCAAAGGGTGCCATGCCAATCGTAGCTTGGTGACTATTATTGTACGCGAATTCTACTAAAGGTAGGTGCTACTCCCAGTGTCCTCCGAAATCCATGATGCAAGCTCTCAACAAGTCCTCAAAAATCCTATTCACTCATTTAGTCTGACCATCGGTTCGTGGGTGGTAAGCAGTGCTAAGATTCAATGAGGTTTCCAAAGCTGACTACAAACTCCTCCAAAATTCACTAGTGAATAAAGGGTCTGTATCGCTAACAATGCTAGCTGGGATTTCATGAAGTAGAACCACCTCCTTATATAGATTTTTTCTAAAGAAGCCGAGGTCCTATTAATTCTAATGGGAATAAAATGGGTGCTTTTAGTGAGCCTATCTACTATAAACCAAATAATTTCATTACCTCTTTGACTCCTAGGCAACCCATCTATAAAGTCCATTGATATATGCTTCAATTTCCAAGTCGGCACCTCCAACTGCAATAACAATCCTCCTAGCTTCCCTTGTTCAGCCTTTATCTTTTGGCACGTCAAACACCTAGAAACAAATTCAGCTACCCTCTTCTTTGTTCCTGGCCAATAGAAAATTTGCATCATATCCCTATATATTTTATCTCCTCCGGAGTAAATGGTCATCCCAAAATGGTGAAACATCCTTCTTCTAAAACATCCTCCACTATAGGGACACAAAGCATCCATCTCTCATCAAACATCCTCTTTTGTTAACTACATATCTACAGACATGGGGAAAAGACTCTCCTCTACTCAACTTTCCCAAAATGTCTACAATCGCCACATCCTTCTTCTACTCTAGCCCAATGTGGTCCATTAATGCCAGCCAAACTTCGATTGTTGGAAAATAGCATAGAGTGCGTTCTGTTGAAGGTTGGAAATTGAAATTCGAGAGGAACTCCAACTGTCTCCACTCATATCCAACACCTAGAGTGGTATGCCTCCGGTTAAGGGAATCAGCAACAACATTCCCTTTTCCTGGGGTATACTGTATCCCAAAATCATATGATGCTATAAACTCCATCCACCTCTGCTATATAAGATTCAAATATTTTTGAAGAAATAGGTATTTGAGTGATTTATGGTCAGTGAACAACTCGATTCTTTCTCCCAAAAGCTAGTGCCTCCACATCTTTAAGGCAAAAATGATAGTCGCTAACTCTAAGTCATGATTGGGTATCTCCTCTTATGGTCCTTCAATTGTCTACTAGCATAAGCTATCACCTTTCCTTCTTGCATAAGAACAACTCCTAATCATGTACCACATGCATTGGTGTAAACGGTGAAAAGCTTTGTCCTATCGGGAATAGTTAATGGTGGCACGCTAGTAAATAGCTCCTTGAACTTCTCGAATGCTTCCATGCATTTCTCATCCCATGAAAATAATAAATTCTTCTTGGTTAAGCGAGTTAGTGGGAATGCTATCTTTGCAAAGTTCTTGATGAACTTCCTATAGTAACTCGCCAACCCTAGAAAACTCCAAACCTCTATAGCATTATTTGGAATCTTCCAATCTTGAATAGCTTCCACCTTCATGGGGTCTACAGACAATCCCTTCTCGAAAACAACTGTCCAAGAATCTCACTTCCTTCTTCCAAAAATGACATTTTGAAAATTTGGCTTTAAGTTGGTTCCTTCTTAAAGTTCCTGATACCTCCCTTAAGTGATTTTCATACTCACCTTCACTCTTGGAGAATACTAAGATATCATCCACAAACACTATGACAAATTTATTCAGCTGCCCCCTAAAAAATCTACTCATCAAATCTACAAAGTATGTGGGGGCATTTGTTAATCCAAAAGACATCACTTCCTATTCATATAGTCCATCTGGAGTGCGAAATGCAGTCTTCTGCTTGCTATCCTCAGCTATCCACAATTGATGAAATTCAGTGGCTAAGTTCAATTGGGAAAAGATTTTGGTTACCCCAAGTTGATCAATAAATCATCTATTCTAGGTAAGGGTTACCTATTTTTCTTGGTCAACTTGTTGAGTTCTCTATAATTGATGCATAACCTTAGTGAGCCATCTGCCTTGGTGGAAAAGACTACAGGTGCTTCCAATTCAGAAGTACTTCGACAAATGAATGCTTTCTGCCATAGCTCCGAAATTTACTTATCCAACTCTCGTCTCTCTTTGAAGGCCATGTGCTTTAAGGATAGAGCGACAGGTCTAGCGTCTTAGTCTAAATCAATCCTAAACTTGATCTCCCTTCGGGGTGGAAGACCCGAGACTTCATCAAAACGTCAAAAAATTCTTGAACTATGGGTATAAATGAGAGCTCATCTTGTGATAGGCTCAACGAGTATAAATAGCTTAACTCGACTGAGTTTTAGGGTGTACAATGAACATCTATATCTGACCCCTTACAACTCCTTAATTGCACAATTCCCCTATCGCAATCTAAAACAACCCCGTAGTAAGATAACCAATCCATGCCTAGGATAAGTCCATACCCCTCAAAACTAAGAACATACGCGTTACATTTAAAATCAACATTATATATCCACAACTAGGTCTTTGCAAATTCACGTCATCCCTAGACATGAATCACGAATTAAAGCGGTTTCTGAACTCATCCCAAGTTATAACTCTCTCAGCATTCTCCTCAGCCACAATAGTTCACCAATTTAAGGACTCTCTTTTAAGATGCCATGCCGCCATTCTTCTCTTAATCTGGTCCTCTAATCCAAGCTCTTAAAAGATACGCTCACAATCGTTAATTCAAGTTTTTGTCTCCACAAAACCTTATACTCATGTATACATCTTTCCACCCATATTCTAGAAGTTCATACACATTTTGGGGAATTGTATAGGGCGGAGTGCTGCTTCAGCAGGCGGGGCAGCGGATGCCGCTGGTGCAGCTTGTTGAGGAATGTAAACTTGCCCTACATAACTTAGATATTGCTTGAACCATTCAAGCATCCCTCGGATAGTGGGTATCTCCTGGGTAAAGGGGTCCCCGGCCTCAAAGGAACGATTTTCAACCATAATCAACTACCTATAGGTTTGTACTTTTAGTTACAACTTCCTAGGATAGTATTATTTGTTAAATTAAAAGATTTACCTAGTGTTTGCGTATGTTCAAAATAGTAGATATACATACATACACATATATATTGTATGGTTTTTGAAAATTATTTTCAAAAATAACAAGTATGTGCTCATACGTATACTTATACCCATTGATTAAGCAACCTACGCATTGACACCAATGTAACAATCCGCCTCGAAACGTGCCTAATTTTCGACCCAAAAAGGCCCATCGAACATTAGACCTATTCCAAAGCTGCATGTTGGTTGGTATAATTGATACAATGAACAATACACAGAGCTATCTACTAATGCTATCAGAATCTCATAGTAGAAAGGATAAAATGTAATATCAGAAATAGCACCCATCTTATAGAAATTCAAATCTCAAAACAAAATATAACATCCCAATATCCATAGTACACTATCTTAAAATACAATAACATAATGTTAGAAATGGAGACATCAAAATACATAAACATAAGTAGATAGATAACTGCCACAAGACTCCATATCTGCCTTCATCTCCAATATCTGCATTGTCTTTTCTTAACCTATGTTGTAATGAGGACAGAGTTAGAACAACAATGTCTAGTGAATAAAAATATCGAGTCTTTCCATAATAGTATTTGGCAGTATAATTTAGATAAGGGTATGTCTTACATGTCCTAACTATATTTCTTATAAATATCCAACTGTAAGCCTAAAGGCTCTTCCAGTCCAATCCTATAACTTACACTTTTCTAACCCCAACTCTATAACTCATATTCAACTGTAGGCCCAAGGCCATTCCCAGTGTCATGCATTTACCATGAATTATGTCTTAATGATGTGAGAGAAAGTACCTAAGCCACTTAATACCTTTTCAATAGAAATTATGCGGACACTGACCATTTAATACCTATTTCTTAGGCATGTCCCCATCATTTAATATCTGTCCCAAGGTAGAGCCCTCCCTAGTGCTATCTAGTTGACATCGCATGGAATCTCATCAGGCCACTTAATTATTCTTTATGGAAGAGGCCAGACCCTATAATAGCCACTTATTACCACTTATTACCCTTGATCCTCGAAGTTGGTCCAACATATTATAACCGTAACCCAAATCGTGACGTCTCACATTAGTCCGATTAATCATAGGCACTGGTAGCTAAATTAATTAGGCATGTTAACCCTACAAAATTTGGGACTAACCCCGCATCCTCCGTGGATACTTACTATAAGCGATGTCTCACATCAGCCTCAACGTCACACTTCTAATAGCCAGATTAGTTGGATGGACTTCCATGTGCTTTTGACTGACCTCGCATCCTTATAACTTAGTCATAATTTCCACTCTCCTAAAATACTACCATATATACCTCACTACATTCCACATTAAGGCCATATAAGGAAATCTCCTTATTCCGCCTTTAATTCTAAATTATTTCCCATAATTGTCCCAACTTCTTTCCTAAGGGGTTTTTAATGCTAATTACTAACCTATTTACTATGCAGTTAATACGCTACTAATTATACGTTATTTAAATGCTAATAAATATAAACACACATGTAACTAATTAGTCCAAAGTGTGCGAAGATTGCGTCCTATACTAATCGATTAAATGTCAAAACTTCTAATTTATACAAGTTTAACTCCATACCATAACATACAAATTAGCTAATATCCTTCACCCAACATAGACTTGTATAAGAAAATAGAATCAATTACCAAACTTATTTTATATTACAATAGTAGATACAACATCAATAGAATTTACAATCAAATCCTTTTACACTCTATTCAACTTCTGCATATAAGATGAAAAGTGATTCATAATTAAACTGCAAAAATAGGCAATGCAACTACAGATAGGAGAATCCATACTTTACCCACCGTTTCATAACTTGTTTTCTTTTTAAACCCCTTATTCACATTAGAAAGGAAAAGTGAGAAGTGGAATAGAATGTAAAATATTAAAATTACAATTATTACACAAATTTTGCTATTTCAATATAGAATAATTAAGAATCCAAAACATAAGAATTAACATTTTGCTTTGGGGGAATTTTAGAGGTTTTAGTTTGGTGTTTTCATGAAAAAAATTCCCTAAGGCATATTCAAATCCAACTTATTCTATACAATTACTAAAATGAGAAAAACTACGATTTCCACTAACAGTTGATTCCCAGCTTTTCCCTTTAGATTTGTTTATGCCTTCTTTTACATTCTCTTTTCAGACCTCTTCCTTTTGAAATATACAATTATTGGATTGTATATGAATTAGATTAAGAATTTTAGGGATTGTAGGAGAATAGAATTAGAAACTGAATTTTGAATATCTAAAATCCTTTACTTGAAAATCTTCTAAATCGTAAGGAAGAAACTAACAGCGCTTTGATGTTGTCCTAAATAATTTATGAGTAAAAGTGAGGGCTAGTCTCTTATTTATAGTGGTTAGGAGACACCAGAACCGTCAGATTTAAGTCAGTTTAAAATAATAAAATCCAAGCTGTTCGCACCGCACAAAACCCTAGCCGCCACAACACTCACTGGTCGACTGCCCTTCCTTAAGCTGTCGACCGCTAGCGCTCAACCGGCCTAAGGAAGGTGGTCGACCGGTAGCTTGTATTTACGATGTTTTTATTTCCGTCGTTTAATTTTTAATTAATTTCTTTATTGATTTAAATGTTAACGTTTAATTTAATGTTTGAATTTGAATTTCACTTGAATTATTTTGAATTTGAATACTTAAAATGTCACTAACTTTTCCGTTTGAGCTTCGCTTACAAAACTTTATATATTAAAATTGATCAGAAAGTCATCATAAACGCAACGACATAATTTTCATAGCTAAATTTCGATATTTATATAATTTGCATTTTAGCCTTATTATTAATTAAATAATTTCTTATCAATTTTTATAGGGTGTTGCAGGAGAGGAAGAAGAGGCTGTCATATCAGCTACCACTAAGATACAAGAAAAAGAAACTACAAAAGAGATAATGATCTTACTTTTATTTTGAAAGAGGGCGGTTCTTGGAGAAGACGAGATTGACAATTAGGGTTTTTGAAAGTAGATAAAGCAATGAATAAGGAGAAGGGGAAAGATATATACTTACTTCGATTAGGATCCTAGCCACACAATCGCAATAATGGAAAAACTCAAAATACATCAACTGATTAATGATAAGGGAGATTGGCAGGAGGATCCATATAGATTTTCTTAGGAGTCAAAAAGAATAAAGTACGAGCTTTTCCAGAAATTAACTAATAAGAGAATGACACATGTACTAGGGCATTAAATGCGAAATGACTGTAAAGACATTTTCTTTGAGAAAAAAGAAAGAGAAAATATAGGAAGTGACGTGGTATAGAAAAATATGGACATAGTGAAAAGTCCATACCAATCTACGATCGATGCAGACTGGGGGGGAAAGTGTTGCACCTTTATTTTCCAAACTATTTCTAAGATAAACGGATACAAGCACCAAGCTAAAAGAACTACCCCACAAAAGAAGCTAGACTAGGAAAAGAAAGTAAGAACAAAGCCCATGTAGGACCAGGCAAGAGCCTACAGACAACAGCAAAATATGAAAACCACGACATTCAATCGAGTATAGAATTATTGCTGTATTTCTACGCCGATGATCTAAAATAGCCACAAAAGTGCTAAATCTGTTCTATTACCCGAATACTCAAGAGGTGGGACTGTGACACAACCTTCAAATTGCGTAGCTTCCAAATACCAAATACAAAGGTTGTACCGTGGTTCCAAAAGAAAGCCTTCATGGGTCAACAATGCAGCACAATCTTAAAATAATAGCAAAGCAAAAAGATTGTGCGACGGCACTAGAAAAAGCAACCTTGATGACATAGAACTACGGCACCATCCATAAAGCAATTACATGCATTAGGGATGCATCACAATTTTAAACTAACAATTAATGTGGTAGGACTGCGCCGCAATTCTATATCGACATCGAAGTTATAAGGATATGTCGCCATCTTAATGTGACAGAACATTGCCGCAATCCTAAAAACATTACCTACAAACATAAGGACTCAAGGGATGATGTGATAGGGTAAGACTACTTTGCAACCAAGAGTCGAGCCTTATTACTCAAAGGAAAACCGAGAAATCTCAATTTCATCCTCAAGATCATCAAACTCGGCTCAAAGACAAAGGCGGTGGCTTAGTCCTCCATTGATGAGAACGGCTCAGAATAGGTTCATGCAAGGAGCTCACTCTTCAAAATAGTAGCATAGTCTTTTCTACTAAGCCATACAACTCAACTTCAACTATCTCCAACACTACACTTTGCTGATGTTTTAGACTGAATAGTGAAGTATAGTTTTGGAAGTGTTGATGTAGTTCGAATACTATATGATATTGCTACCCCGGACATAATGAAGGCACAATTTCCAATAAACTAAAGCGAAGTTCTTAAGTGCTAATAATGATGTAGTTCTTCTTGAAAAGAGGGCAGTTTCTTATCGGCTTCATCTACACACATGTGTAGTCCACTAGCCTATTGCTTTACAGAATCTTAAAGTTGTGTCCTATTCAAAATTCAGTTTTCCCACTTCAATTTCAAACTTCCCACCTAAATTCAAAACTCACCAATTAAAATCATAGTTCCAGCCGAATACCATATTTGCAATCCTTGTACAATAAATCAACAACATGGATGATCAACACGTGGCAGGATCCAAAGGTAGAAATCAAAAAAGCCGAAGGCCACTTCCACAATCTATGCACAGTAAACAAGAAAGATGGATGATTGACACATGGCATAATCTAAGGGTCAGAATCAGGAACACGTGTGATTGACAAAAGCAATTCTTGTAATTCTCTGTATTATAAAAGCAGAAGGTACTGTAGCAGAAAAGGGGGAAATTTTTAGACTTTAATCTTTTTAGAAACACTGAAATAAATAACTGTACTCTCTGCCATTATTTGTTTGTACTAAGATTTAAAAAGAAGAAAAGACATTTCCCGTGGTCGTAGTATTTATTGACATCCGAACCACGTAAATTTTTTATGTCACTTTTATTGCTTTCAGCACATGATTTTACATTTTGTTGCTTTGATATTATCTTGCTCAATGAATTCGGAAATGACTTGTCATTAGATTTTGGATATTTTCCCCATAATTGTGTTAGCACTATTGTGCATAATTACTTCCTCTAAAGGCAATTTGAACATTACTTATTTTACCGATCCCAAATAACGTAAGCATTCAGTGACGTGATTACTTAAAAAATACTTGGGTGTATTTTGAGACGAAAAATATCATCAACAAATATATTAGTAACAATATAAATAAATGCAAAAACTATTATCCTGTCAAAATATCCCTTTCCTAATAAAAAGGCATACCCCTTTTGCCTAACGTTTCTTCTGATAGCCCCTTTTAAAATACCCTTGGATGTCACTTAGACAATAAGTGGGTTAGGAACGAGGTCAAAGTGTGAGTTCATCCTCAAACATTGTCCATATGTAATGTGATCATATGATATGCTCGAGCATGTAATCATACCTTACACGTTGTCGATTGCATCAAAATGATTATGATATAGTAATTACAATAGATAGATACACACAATCAAAAATACTCTACTATAAAGGTTTTCCTCCCCAACTCCTAGTACTCATAGATTTTATCCTTGATTCACTGACCTTTTACTTACGCTTACTCTTACAAAAGAATCTCCTCTGAGCTCCCTTAAGGTTCATTGACCTAACTTAGATTAGATTACTTCTTTCTCACTCCTTGATCTCACAGTAGGTTAAGTCAAGTAGACTAGCCTCAAAGGTACCATTTGCACATTTCTCAATTACTCCCTTTTATAATTTTCCTTCAACCTGAATCTTTTAGAACTCTCATTCCATGAGGGAATATCATTCCACAAGGTTATTCCCTCCCTAAAATCCTCCATCTAAATTATTCGGTCTCTCTTTCTTCTTACAGTAACTACCTACCCTTATGTTGGTCCCACATCCATATAAAGGACCTCTCATTGTCTTTGGATGGATCTTCATCTATTTTAAACAAAGTTGAAACATTTTCACTTTATCAGTTATTGTGGAATTAACTCTGATGTCAAAAGTGAAGTAACTATATAGCTCGCCTAGTGTTATCTTAAGGATCCCTCCTACTCAAGCTAACTTAATACTATATAAAGATGGAAATACTATTGTTTTTTATCGATGCCAAATGCATGAGACAACATCATGGCTTTAGCAATGAGACTAGCATCGACAGTGCATAACAAAGGTGTTGGAAATTCTCTACACCTTGTTGTTTAAATGGCACCAATTTTTGAAGGGAATCCCAGACAATGTTGCATAGGGAAAGCATAGTGAATTCCATATGTCTTCCCAACTGCTATAATTTTTCAATGCCATTGTGCCGCATGCATAGTAAAAGCATTGAGAAATACCTCTTGGTAAGGAATGTGTAGGGAATTCGCTACTGCATCCCTGCACCTTCCTTACACATCATGTTATAATTATTATTTTTTGTTATATTATTAATTCTTATTAATTTATGAAAATCACCGTTAAATATTATTTTCATTTTTTAATGGTGTATGATTTTTTACTTTCTATAAATAATAATTTTTATTTTTGTATTTTTTAAAGCTTATTAAAAGGTTATAATTATTGTTTTTTATTATAATAAAATTAAGCTTAAGGATCAAATTGAGTTGAAATGACATGATATCATATATCAAAATTCTTATACATAATGGAATTTCTATTGTTGAATTTCGAAAATTTGGAATGTAAATGGAATTTCTAGTTCAAAGCGATCATTTTAGAAATAAGTTTATAAATAAGGACCAGTGTGAACATATAATACTATTTTACATTGGAATTATCAAAATTCAACCATACAAAATCATTACCGTTGTCCAAAAAGATTAATATATATTATCATTTGAACACAATTTGATCATCGATATATAAGTTATTTGATTTTATTTGCTACTTTTCAACTTCTAATTGATAATTAACTTAATTGGATCAAGGATCAAAGTGAGTTCAAATGACACGGTATCATATGTTTAAGCTTCTCAATTAACATAAAATAATTTATATGGTTGGATCTTGAAAATTTAAAGCATGAAAAATAATGTCAGTTCAAATTAATTATTCTAGATAGAATTCTGTAAGTAAATTATTGAAAACGACTAGTTTGTACCGGCAGTCTTATTTACATTTGGAATTTCAGAATGTCGGACGTACAAAATCGTTACTATTTCCAAAAAACTCAAACATATAATATTGTGTCCTAACTCCATTTGATCCTCAGTCTTAAGTGTGCTATAATTGAAGAACTGTCTGGATACCTATAATATGTTGAGTTGATTTTATAAATTTCTCTTAGATATAAATTAAACTTATTTAATAAATTATATACTATTGTAAATTAAAATAATGATTAACATTAGTGTTCAATATTAATTAATAAACAAGACATTAAAGTTATGTAAATAAAAAAATAACATGTATCAGGAAAGGGTTGGTAAGGAGTTGGAATACAGATACCACACCGATGTCTTAAATTTTTTAAATTAGTATAATATATGTTGTTAGAAAGACGTAGGGATTTCTACTCCCCTCCCTACCTTTCCAACATAATGTTTCTTATCTCTTTCCCAAACAAGCCTGAGACCATCGCTTCTGCCCCCTCCCCAAAATATAACTAGGGCTCACTCAGTCCTTTGCCGCTCCTACATGATTTTAAACCCTGATTCCTCCATCATTGCACTAGCAACACCATCATTGCATCAACAACGTTGTCAAACCATATTTCCACCAACGTTGAACTTAATTCCACATTTGTTGAACCATAATTCCATCGTTATTTGACCTCCCTTCGGTAAATCAATACCTCCATTGTCCTAGAATCTCCCTATCATAGCTAGCTCACAAAAGCCTCCTACCATCACCATTTCAGAATCTCCAGCTTCATCATTGTATTGACCATCATCATTGCTTAACTACAAGCATAATAATTGATTATTACTTGATGCTTATTGTGGAGGATAAAGTTGGTTGATAACTGATTAGTAGTTGATTGATAATTAATTAGTAATTATTGTAATATATTCAAAATATAAGGGTGAATATGCTAAATATTATATGGACATTATTGTAATCTTCATTTTCCATCACAAGCCTATAAATAGAGCTCCATCATATTGTTTGTTTACATCTGTAATGAATAAAATGTCTCCTCTCTCTTTCTCTAATGGCTTCTTATCTTCTTATAATTTATAACGTGTTATTAGCACGATCTTTAAATGAAAATTATAGATATAGAGTTGTGATAATTTAAAAGTTTGGATCCATCAATTTTTTACATAGATCCATCTCTTACTCTTAATCAATTAATGAAATCAGATATGACTTCTGAGAATACTTATTTTACATTTCTTCTAACATAAATCATTATTGTTTATTCTTTCAAAATTTGTATTTGATCAATAGTTCATTTTGAATTTTTTTTAAAATTTCTAACAAGGGCATTAGAGCCACTCATTATTGATTTCATTTGGAATTTTTAAATTTTATATTTGAGTAAGTTTTGAGTGGACTTTGTTTATAAGTCCATGAATTCATGTAATATCTTACTCAAATTACAAATCTACTTACCTGTATATGAAATATTTTTTCATGAAAAGGATTTGGTCTGGTACGAATGATGTTTTTCCTAAACTAAAAGGTTGAAAATTATTTAAATGAAGAATGAAAGATATAAATTATTTGTATATGGTTATGTAATAAAATGAAATGATTTTATTTTATGGGAAACAATCTTAGTTCCCTAAATTTTGGAAATAACTTGCACTGACTTGAAGTTCTATTTGTGTGTTTTGATATATTTAGCAAAGAATTATGGAGTTGTTTCTTTATGAGAGAAATAATTTGGATCTAAGATGTATAGTTATTTATATTTATATTTATATTTATATTTATATTTATATTTATGAATAGTATGGATAGATCTATATAATTTAGAACGATTTATGTAAAAGAATATACAATCTTGGTTCTATGATTATATTTTTTACTCAATTGTTGATTGAGCATTATTTATAAGAGATATATTGGTTATTTTAGAAATTGTGATTATTGAGAAATAAAGTTTTCTCTTTAAGGTGTTAATTTTGATTTTATTATTAAGTAACATTGAAACCTAGATCTGAGATGAAATTGCGTTACTTTAAGTATCGTTTGTTCAATTGATTCATATATTTATAATAGAATCATTTTGTTATGATAGTAATTTATATTTTAGACCACATAATGGTTAATTACATTTATCTTAAATTAAATTACTTGATATCATAAATGCACTAAGTGTGTCGTTGTAATAAATTAGATGATGTTATATGTTTATATTTGGAATAAGAATGGTATCCGCAGCTCTAGTGGAGTTAGCAGGGGTTCCTAGCTCCCCAGCATAGGGAGAGGGTTCAAGCTCTAGCAGCTACACTTTAGCAGCTTGTAATTTGCAAAGGTATGTAATAATCTCTTAAAAAGAGTTAAATATCTCACAACTGAAAAGTGCCTCTGTGAGAGTTCGGCTAAAATGGAGGGTCAATTGGGATAGACTTACCGAACTCCCTAGCTCTACTCTTCAAAGTATGGTTTTTTAAAGAATAAACATATGGTTTAGTATTGGATGTATTTATTTTGGTAAGCTTTGTTTGATATAAGGGCAAAAAGAAGTTTGACAAACAACTTGAAGTTGTGTAGACAAAATTTTTGAACCAGAAGTTATATTACCCAAAGTCTGAGACCTGAAGTCCTAAATTATGAAAAGATTTATCGATAAAGTTTACGAACTTGAAATCTTATCAATATATTTTTAGTCAGCCAAATGGTAGAATTTGGGAACCTGAAGTTCATCATAAATTAATGAACTTGAAGTTTCTCATGAATTAGAAACTCGAAGCTTTCTTGAAACTTTGTGAATGATAAGATTGTACTTCTGGAAGAAGTTAAAAGAGATAGACACATCATTATATAAGATAATGATAGTGCATTCAATAAATTTCAAAAGTCTGCAAATGAGTTATGTCTTACTTTACATCTTTATAGTTACATATTATATTAACCAAGTATCCAGAATATATTGTGTTGTATGACATTTCAAACATCCCTATGATTGAAAATTAATTATTAATTTAGCCTCGAAAAGGGACGTTCGTTGTTTATAATGTATGAATAGAAATCATGTTTTAATTCATATTTCCCCTATTTCATTTCAACTTATATGTTTTAGTTAGTTTAAACTGTTTTTATCCATTGTTTATTTCTAATTATGGAAAGAATTCATGGTCAATTTATAGATTTTTGTACAATGCAAAGTCTAATTTCATTTCAATATGTGTAGCTTTGATTTATTATTCACTTTGCTGCTTTCTTATTGATATATCTAATATAACTCAAATTTGAAGTTTGACTAAGTACTATAAAAAGATCAGTAGATCTAATTTTTACTAATCACACTACGTTGTAAAAATTTGAAGTTTTGATAATTTATTTCTATATACATATGCCTAGATATTTTGTTAAAGAAATACATTTTAATATTCTCTGGAGGAGATCATCCATATGACATACTATTTATGTTTATAAGTGTGCGTATATATATTAGTCTCTTGAAAAGAGTTTTTAAAGTTTTATTATATTGCGAAATCCAACATCCTAGAAGAGAGGTTATAGAAATTTTAATTTTGTTTTTGTTAAATTGCAATTCCTTAAAAAGTAATGCTATGTCCCCTAAAGGAACATCATATAAACTCCAAAAGCAGCGATAATAACTTATCTTCAAAAGAGGAATTATATAGTAATACTACACTCCAGAAGTAGTAATTTTTTCTCTCACATCTAACTTTTATTTAGTGCATCTAATTTTTTTTTACTGTATTTTAAATTTGATATGACATTTCAAAAGTAGTTACCATAAAAATATACAGCAAGGATATTTTATGCTACTGTAAAAGTAGCAATTATGTCATTTATGTAGAAAAAAGTATTGTGTATTGATATGGTATTCCAAAAGTAATGCATAAAAGTATCTCTAGAAAGGATATGTAACACCTTAGAAGGGGTGATGGTAAAATATCTCTAAAAGAGATTTATAAAATATTTTGAAAGAGAAAACGCGTACTACTATAATATTCCATAAGTAAACTATTGACATAACTATTTTACTATCACACTCCAAAAGTGGTGTTTATAAAATATCCCCAAAAGAGATATTATATCCTTGTATAGCATTTTGAAAGCATTACATATGAAATATTTTTAAAAATGATATAGCACTTCAAAACGTGATGTGGCAATAATAACCCAAAGAATTCGTAAATAAAAATAAAACTAGTAGCAATAGGTATAAAATACATATACCAATTCAATCTACCATTATCATGGACCCGTTGCTCCATTAAACAAATTTAAGAGTAAATAGTGATATGTGATCTATTTCTTTTCAAAAACATACTATGAATTGAATATCATATGCATAACTATTCTTGAAGAAAGTCTTTACGTATTCTCCTGAAGAGATAATCTACATGTCATATCATAATTTTCATGAAAGCTATAAATACGATCTTGAAGAGATCTGTATGTGTAATTAATATAATTGCACATTTCTATAATATTTCAAGTGTTCAGAAGATACTCTAATTTCTGTTGTATATATATCTATTTTGCTGAACTCTCCAAAAGAGATGTCTATATGTGGTTCGAACTATGTATTATTCTTTGATGAATACTTATAAATAATGTGAAAAATATGATATTTGAAATATAATTGAAGAATAAACATTAACAACTCGATGTTGTATATATAATTTATTTGAACTGAAAGTTCAACATGGTTTGGATTGAAAACCATCAAGTTATATTTGAAATTTTAATTTGAAGGACGTTGTTCTTTAGCATATTCAAATAAGGATAGGCAGAAAATCTCAATTATATGATATATCCACGTAGATTCATACATTTAAGCAGACAAGTTGGACATAAAGTTCAAAATATCCAAAATCATACTTGGTTTTGATACTAGAAATAAACAAGAAGTTAGTAGTTTAAAATTCTTAAGGTATCAACAAAGAATTTTGATTAATTAAAATGTGGAACTTGAAATCATATGAAATATTGAAAATTTTCTTTTCAAACTAGAAGTTTGATATTTATTACATAGAAAATTTTAGTTTAAGATTAAGCTATGAATTTTTAACAAAATATAAGACTTAGATCTTGAAGATCATTATTATTGATAAGTCAATGTAACCAGAAATTACAGCATATCCCAAAACTAAAAGTTATAATATATCCAATAACTTGAAGATATTATTGATAAGTCAACTTGATGCATTTTTTTCAAACCAAACGTTTTGAACATTATCATGTGATATTTAAGGATTCACACTGACATTTATTGATAAATAAAAATTAATAGTTTGGATCCTTGTAATAGTTTTTCCATAAATCACTATCTCAAATGGAAAAGAATATATAAATCTATAATATGCATATATAATACATGTACGCACGTATATATATCCATATATGTAGATATTTAACTAACAACCTGAAGATTGTTTGACTAAATAGATATGAGCCCATTCTATAAATTATGCATAATTATCTTTTAGAGACTTAAAAATCAATCAACATAAATGTTGAACGACATGAAGTCATGTATGTATTCAAATAATCTATGTAATAATTAAATTCCTCCAATTGGTCAGATCAATGAATAAGAACAAACTCTAAAAGTAAGCAATATCACTTGAATGCATCTTATCAGCTGATAAAAGAATTATCCTCCTATAATTAATATATATATATATATGATGTATTTGCTAGTAGCAATATCACAATGGATCAAAATGAGATTCCAAAGACGATTATTATTCAATGTGACATTGTTCATCAACATTGAGGAGGAGGACAAAATGGATACACGTACATTCTGATTATCAAGATTAAATTTTTATTAACATATACAATGATGTAAACTATTAAGTAACTTGAATAAATTATGAATAATATCCCTAGTAAACTTCCTCCAATATAGATTTAAATCCTTGAAGGATCAAAAAGGTATATACCACATTTGAAGTGTGGTAAATAAATCAATTTAATATATTTTTGGAGTAAATAATAAAGATGCAAAATAAAGAAGGCGAGTGTTCTTGAAGAAACACTGAAGGGTGGTATGAAAGAGACCCATGACACAGTTATCAAATAATCCTAAAAGTGATTTAGGTGATAAATACATAGATCTTAATAAATTACGTCTAGAACTTACAATAAATAATCATCGATAATAAATTTTTAAATAATATAGCACTTATGTTTATGAATAAATTAAAGATCCATAATTAGAGAAAAACATGATTGACTATCATGAATCCTTTCCTAAATGAGAAATGTGGACCTATAGTCTGCAAAATATAATTAGAAACATATATATATATATATATAGTGGTAAAAGCACATTGAAATTATTGAAGCACATATAGTGTCAACAACATGTTAAGTGCCTTGGGCATGACGTTTTTAGAAATAATTGAATTGTTTGAAGTGGTGAACTTATTTGAAACACTTAAAATACCTAAAGGTATAAATTTGGTTAAATCATACTAAATGATGAAAGCATACAAGTTCCTGAAGAATATACATAGCTTTGCTGGTTTTAAAGAATGCAAAGCAATATGAGTGTAGATTACAACATTCTTATAGGTATTGTTGGAATAAAAATCTTGATACAATTAATGATGAGTCGATTACTTATTGATTTTACATATTTTTTGTAATGAAACTTTTGATATCCATCGAACTGGTAGTTGTAATATGCAAAACTATTTAAAGCTTTAAAATGAAAGCACGTGAAGTGTTTTTCATAAAGCAGCAATACAAAGTGCATAAAATGAAAATCATATTTGGAAGAAACAATCTTTGAAAACCAACTGTATCATACATATACATATATGTATTTAAGAATGGTGACAGTAATGAAAGGTTCAATTAAGGAACTAATATTCTTTTGATAGGAAAACATGCTTGAAGCATGCAAATGCACGTGAGAGAGCCAAAAGCATGTTCATTATATATCAATTGTATTATAATTTTTTTTCCTTTATTAATATTTTTCTCACCGGGTTTTTCTTAGTAAAGTTTTAGCGAGGCATTACAATGATCCATAAGTATCAAACTTCCTTTAATGCAATAAGTTATTAAAATATATCATACTATATTATACTCGTTTTCCTTTCACTAAGATTTTTCCCAAGTTGGTTTTTCTTAGTAAGGTTTTAATGAGGCATTGCTTTAATGATCTGCCTTTTCGATCCTCAAAAGTCGACACTAATACATCCACGATATTATCGAGCATCCTGGTGCTGGAAAGACAGATAGTTTGGGAAAAATAAATAAAAGACAGAACAGAATCTCACATTGTGACGAGTAACATATAATATGAGACAGTTCTTTACAAAAGAAGAACTTTAATATATATACAATCATCAGAGTCAACTAAACAATTTATCATCTTGGACAGTTATAATAGCATGCCTTTACAATTTCTGATAACTACAAAACCAGACAATGCAACGAAAATAAAAAGATACGAGAATACATCTTGGAGGCATTCTGTAACGACCCAGAATTTCAATCATTCAAATTTGGAATATTTAATTGATTTTAAATATTGAAAAGTTAATTTTATAAATTAAATAACTTGAGTTTCAAATATAGCGATTTATTTGATAATTAAACTATTAAACTGAATATTCAAAATTATTTAAATAATTGAATCTTGAATTTTTTATGAATGAAAACAGTTTCAAAAGTTGATTTAAATTCTATTTAAATAAGAAGGAAGATAGTAAACTTTTAATTTGGATTTAAAAGTGAATAAACCGAAATTGGAAATTACTCGTTGTAATTAACGTGTAAAAATAGTCTTTTTGGGCACTGTCTTGGATTTCGACGAATCTAGTTTCATTGGATCTGTAATAGTGAATTATTATATGTTGTCGAATTTTGTTGCGATTGGACATATCGTTTGATCTTGCGAGTTCGAAATGCGTAGAAATTTATTAAAGGAATTTAAATTAAAATAATTCGATTTTGAAAGCTATCTTCTGAATATGATGGAATTGGCTCTAGATATATATTCCATTATGTTTAGAATATGGGTATAACATATAGAACGCCAGGCGTTACGCTTCGTTTGGAGTTCGGAATTTTCATGGATGAATAGTACTTTGGAAAATTTTCTATAAATAGCACCCAACTTTCTTCCATTTGCAAAACCTAGCCTAGAATAGATTTCCAGCCGCCATTAAATCTAGAAATCCAATGGCCATTATTGCATGGCGAGCTAGGAGCAAAATTAGCCAAAACATCCAACATGAAAGTTAGAGAGCTCGACTCCATGAACAAATCTATATGGATGGATCGTCGAATCATCGCTCAACATGTTGTCAAATTGCCCCCATTCATCTGCAGGTCAAGTGGGTTTTGCAGCATTATACGCGTGTGCGCGAGCATGAGGAGGTGGCGTTGTTTGGCGCGAGGCCGAGCTAGATGGGCGCGAGGTTCGAGGCTGCAACGGCGGCGGCATACGGCTGCTTGTGCGGTCTATTTTGAAGTTAAAAAAATAAGAGAAAAATGCGGCTGCCTGGAGGAAGAAGCGTGGGGGAGAAGATATAGAGAGGTTAACATGTAAAAACTTATTTTAATTTTTGTTAATTATAATTCAATTATATTTGAACGTTAATTAATTCATAATTGTTTGTACGAGATCGGTTTGGAGCGTGACAAGTTACATTGCGTTCGTATCAGTGAGCACTACGCTATGGAGTTTGATTGGACAAAATTGGAGCTAGTTAGAATTTTGGGTTAAAATTGAACGCCCATTCAATTTTAATTCAAAACAAAATGCTTTAACGACTATTAAAATCAAAGTGAGTTAATCTCACCTTTTTGGTTAACCAGGAATATTTTTAGTCGACAAAAATTATATATTAGATGTTTGGATATTTATTGTTGATAGTTACCGACTGTTGGATAATTTACTAATTATTATTAGTTAGATTGGATATGTTCCCGCCTATTGGAGCGGATGAGACCCTATTACATTCCCGTGTAAGAACGGATGACCATTTATATATGAATCCCGCCTCAAAGCGGTTGATTTATATTTTTATGATTATATATTGTATGTGATGTAGGGGGCAGGTTGGAGGGATCCAATGGGATTCCTCACACTGTTGATTTTATTTTATATGTATGGTGATATATAATTTGTTGAATGCCATATTGATGACATGGATATCACTTTGCTTAATTAGTGCTGTAGTAGCACCGGGCCTCATTTTTGGTATTTTAAAATGCTATAAAATAATTGTTAGATTTAAAAAGGGATTTCAAGGTGATTTGGGAAATTTTATATATTTTAATAATTTTTCTAAAATTGAAATACGATATTAGATATTATAAATTAATAGTTTTATAAAATATTTTAAATATAGATTTCGAACTGCAAAATATAGATTTTTAAAATCTTAAAGTAAGTACGTCTTTTATAATAAAGAGATATGTTTAAAGGAAAATAGAAATATTTTGACATTAATATTTATTAACCATTGTGAGATTGTGTAAATGTGATAACTTATAAAAGTAACATTTTACAAATTAAGTGAAGATTTGTAAAATCGCATTTGATAATAAAATCTATTGATTTATAAACGGGTTTTATAAATTAAAGGAAACTATTATCGTTTAATAAATTGGAGAATAAATCAAACGGTGTATTTATTATAAAATTCGGAATGATATTTAGAAATAGTTGACACTATGTTGGAAATTGAAGGTGAGGATAAATTTGGGATGTTAAACGATATTTTATAAATAGAAAGGAATTTATGGAAAAAATGTTAAAACGGATGGTGATTGATGTTTTAAATAAGATTTATGAATAAGTGAGATTCATAAAGGAAATAGATTTGTAAACGGAGTTCATAAATAAATGGGTTTTATGAAAGGAAGTTTTATAAAATGGAAAGAGATTCTCAAGCATAGTTTATAAATATGGGAATGATCGGATTGAAGATTTAAGTGTGGATTTTTATCGAGGAAATAACTTATATTCCAAAATTTGGTTACTCATATTAAAATTGTTTAAAGTTGTCTACTAATATTTAAATATTTTGAAGGGTTAATTATTTAAATTATTAATTTGGTTTGAAATTAATAATAATGAGTATTAATAATATTTTGGTAATTATTATTATTATTTATATGGTAAAGATTAACGATGGCTTTATCCATAATGGTTTGAATTATTAGTTATTATTTTTAAGAGGTTAAAAGTTAATAACAATTGATTATTTATGATGTTTTCGAGATTTATAAATAGAGTTTTGTAATTAGACTTGGATTTTTATAGGAGGAGCTTATAAAATGGTTTGAAGATTGAAAGGAAGATTAATTACAAGGTAAAGAGGTTTATAAATAAATAGATATTTATAACGAACTTTAGCAATGGGTTTATAGATTTATAAAAAAGAATTTATAAATAATTGCATGGTTTTATAAGGGTTTAGAAATGACTTGAGGAATATTTATAAACGGTTTTAGAAATTTATAATGGAGTTTATAAACGATTTTAGAATTTGGTGAAAAGGATATCTTCCTCAGTGCTTGACAAATATACTTATAACGTTGAGATAAGTATATGGATATTTTTTAAGTATTGAAAATATAAGGGTTGTGAATATATCTTTGTAAAAGTATTTTGATACAAAGCATTTACAAGATGATTTTAATTAATGAAAAGTTTAATTAAGGAGGCTTAGCGTTGCTTGGTGCTTAGCCAAATGTTAGTTTTTACCATGGAATTAAATCCCTGTTTGAATGTTTGTCATTCGATAGTTATATAACCGACTACCGGAATTTGGACCAAAAGTAACTTTGGAAATATTTAGAAGAAACACGTGAGTTATGTGGCACAGTCATCTGCGATGATGTTGTACTATGCTTGTAAATATCGTTTCGTTCTTCTAGGACAATGATAAAGAAATCCATCCACTAACGGTTAGGAGGTGATCTCCGATCTTATCTTTGACTGTTTATTTCCTAAAGAACCGGGGTTGAGTTTACCGGAAATTATTGAATGTTATTTCAAAGAGACCAAGATCAGATATGCCATTCGAAAAACACTTCGATCCAACAAATGCATTTCGAAGTGAAGACATCTTGAAGATGATGGGTTTTGGAGACAGAGTTCTCAAATGTTTTGTTCAGTCCCAGAACGATCTTGTATGGATGAATGCTAGTATTGCATTGGTTGCCTGGAGGGCAGTATTAGCATTCCAAGATGGTTTGTTAGGAGGAAATGGTAAGAACGTGGCCTCTTCGAACCTCACACCTAGGTAATGAATAAATCATGGACATGCGGCAGGGCTAAGTGGGTCGCATTCAAGTAGGGTATGATTATCCCAAATCTAGAGCGATATTCATGTATGCTTCGGGATCCCATTGTGTGGTTGTTGATTGCAACCATGGGGTGATCATATTCGGTGCTACTCGAGAAGGGGGTAGTGCCGATCCTGAGTAGCAAAGGTGCAACATGTTGTAGCCTCCTGTAAACTTGATCTAGAGGTGTACGAATTCGGTGGGTAGACCCTTACCCTTTCATAGTTGGAAATCCATTCTCCAATACAAGCCTTCGGTTTTGGTAGTAGAACCTAATATGCTAGAATTTAATTAATGTAACAATTTCGGCTATGATTAATAAGTATTTGTATATTAGACATTATATAATATCAGAGGATTTCATATGAAATGTTTTGGTTATCGTAAGGTAAACACCTTTCTGTGTTTATGTGCGGCGTGGTCTTACGAGATACTTTTGATTTTTGAAAGGTTCCTATAACTTTAAAAGTCCAATTGGGTGTGTTTTCTCACGCTGGTTTTCCAGACCGACTCGAGTGTTATTTTATTATAATGCTCGGGCCAGTTCGAGCATATTACAGATTGCTTTGGATGCATTGGAGCTCAGGAGATGAGTTGAAGGCCTTCAATTCGTATTCTCGTATTTGTTTATTTTTCGCTGCTTTGTTATTGAAATTATCAGCAATTTTGAGGACAGGTTGTTATAACTGTCCAGGCTAATATTGTGATTATTGTTATACTCTAATGGATGTATGTATATAATAGTTTCTCTTTTGTAATGATCATTAATATTATATTATATGTTGTTCCGCTGCGATTGTGAAATTCTATGTTGTTTTAGCTTCTTTGTTCTTCTTCTTCTCTTCTTTTCTTCTTTTCTGTAACTATCCGTCTTTCCGTTCGATTTGGGTTGGACATATGTGGTTTATTGTCAGCTTAAATTGTACGGAAAAGTGGGTCATTGCACGTGGTATCAGAGCTTAGGTTGAGCGAACACCTAGGCTTTAGTGGGAATTTACTCATTTGAGATAGGGTAAGCGAGATCCTAGGATAAGTTTGAGTGTATATATATGAGCGTGTATTTGTTAGTGATATAAAATATTTTATATTATGTTGATTTATCTGTTGAGTGGCTTATGAATTCTGGTCGATACGTGGGACACCACAATATCGATAGGGGTTTCTAAACGCTTAAACAAGGCAAACCGACATAGTATTGTTTTAAAAGTGGGTAAATGAAATAATTTTACCTAAATTATATTTTATATATAAAGGAATAATTTTTCAAAAATTATTATAAGCTATATATGGTGTGTTTGGATGTTAATGAATGATAATATTTGATTATTTTCATTTGTTGTTTGTTGTTTGTTGTTTTAATAAAATTTGTTATTATCATAATTTAAACAAAGATAAACATGTGTAAATAGGAATTATAGAAATTGATTATACTTAAATAATCAACATTTGTGAAATAGAATTTCATAAGAAGTGATATTTTATAAATATGATTTATAAACATGATTTATAAATGGAATTGCCTAAGTATATTTATAAATATGATTTGTTAATAAAATTGATTTGTTAATAAATTTGGACTTAAAACAAGAAGTTAGAGAATTTAAAACCCATTGATTTTGAAAATTGTTTTCAAAGGTTTGGAAAAAATAATAATGGTATTATTTTGAAAATATTTTGGTTAGAAATATTTTGAAATAGGATTTGAAGGGAATAAAAAGCACTGAAGTCACTTTAGTCGCTAGAAAATAATTCTGGTGATGACTGCAGCATCATCGGCGTTCATTTTCGAGTTGCTAAGCAAGGGATTGCTACCTGCATAATTTACCATTGAAGTTTTGTTCTGATAAAACAAATTTGTTTTAGAGTCCAGAAGTGTGATTTGATATATAAAGGAGTTATATATATATATATGATTTCAAAATGATTAAAAATAAAACCAGGTGTTTAAAAACCTGAAATTTTATCTAAATATTTGGAGAAAATCTAAGACAATAAGTTTTTGAACTTATAATTTGAAAATAGTATAGATAAGAAAAAAAATTTGGAATCAAGATATGAAATTAAAGATTTAACTTAAGTGAAGTTAAATAAAAGGGTTAATTGAAATTGAAATGGGATTTGAAATGAATTGGATAAGATAACGAAATGAATATACACTTAAGTCGTAAAGTAATTATATAACCCTGAAGTGTAAATATAGTTTGTGAATAAACTTAAGTAAAATAAATTTCATGAAATTTTAAGTAAATATGTTTGTATAACTTATAGATTTGAAGAATATTAAGCTAAAACTAATTTCTAAATTTGTTGGATACAAATGTTAACGAATGAAAATCATAAATTGAGATAGGTAATTAAATTTAACTTAAGTTAAGTTTAATAAGATGATTTTTGAAATGGAATTTGAAATTGAATTCGATTTGTAAAGAATTAATGAAATGGACTAATAAATAAATTAGTGAAATGGAAATGAACTTGAGTTATAAAATGAAATTCTACTTAAGTTGTAAATTAAATTGAAAATGGTTTGGAATGTTGCTAAATAGAATTAAATATGAACTTAAGTTATGAAGTGAAAATAAACATTAGAAGTGTTATATAAAAATGTTTATAATAAAATTAAGTAAATAATTTTATGGAATGGTTCTTAAGTGTTGCTAGTATTAAAGAGATATACTAAGTGAATTGAATATGGAATGTACATTAATTGGCATGAATGAATTGGATATGAATAAATTGGATGTAAATAAGAAATATAAATGGGTGAATTTAAGTGAATTGTTGTTAACATGAGATTGAATGTAACTAAAGTGAATGTAAATGATTGAATGTAAATCAATTGAATTAAAGTAAATTAAAATAAATACGTAAATTGTACATATATTATTTTACTCGCATAACTGTTTGATCCAGATTCGGGCACGGGATATGGGATAAGGATTTTTCACTTGATTTATTGACGGTGAACACGGGATATTGATTTTTGATTGATTTTGATATTCCCTATCATAGTATATGGCTATGCAAGGAGAATGATGGTTTCTATTTAAGGAAACGGATCTAAGTTCTCACTAGAGTGGTCGGGTGAACGATACAAGTTCAGAAGTGAAATTTTGTGATCGGGTGAGCAATCCGGTATGGTTTTGCCTACGGATGATATATGTACATTGTACGGGCTTTAATAAATTAAATGTTGATATTGGAAGATGCAAGCTGATATGATTTTGAATTAATTGGATGAGTATTAATTGTTTGATGGTTTCTCTTGTTGCATTTGCTAGATTTGCATATATATTTATTGTATAGTCTATGTTATATATTTATATTACTTTCCATATACATGTTCTCATTGGTTGTTGAGTGTTTAGTAGGTGTGGATGACGTATGCTTTGCATTTAGATCTCACTTTCACGCTATATTGATTGTATATGCTTGTTAATGCTAATAATAAGGTATACATCTCGGATTACATATCATACTTCTATATTTTTATCCCTACGGGATGCCTCATCCTCGAAGATGAGGTGTATATTTGTGATTATATATATTGTAAATTTTTACGATCGAGCCGTGCAAAGGAGAAGCTGGTGAAATTTTCCGAAAATTTCAGGTGCTAGAATTTTTTTGAGAATTTTGGAAAAATTTTGATAACTAAAATTTGGATTTTGGTTTTATAACTTTGAATGGTATTAGTTAGTAACTATGAATGAGTTTGAAGACTTAGAAAAGTTTTTATAAGAAGTTAAACGACTTAGAGGAATTTGGTAATCCATTTTAACTAATTTTTTTGAAAAGTTAATGGGTTTGAGGCAGTTTCCTTACTCGGTAATTTCGGGGACGAAATTCTTTCTAAGGGGGAGGAGGGAGAATGTAACAACCCATAATTTCGGTCATTCAAATTTGGAATATTTAATGATTTTAAATATTGAAAAGTTAATTTTATAAATTAAATAACCTGAATTTCAAATATAGCGATTTATTTTATAATTAAATTGTTAAATTGAATATTTGAAACTACTTAAATAATTGAATTTTGAATTTTATGTGAATGAAAACGATTTCAAAAGTTGATTTAAATTCTATCTAAATAAGCAGGAAGATAGTAAACTTTTAATTTGGATTTAAAAGTGAATAAACTGAAATTGGAAATTACTCGTTTTAATTAATGTGTAAAAATAGTCTTTTTGGGCATTGTCTCAGATTTCGACGAAACAGTTTCATTGGATCTGTGATAGTGAATTATTATATGCCGTCGAATTTCGTCGTGATTGGACTATCGTTTGATCGTGCGAGTTCGAAACGCGTAGAAATTTATTAAAGTAATTTAAATTAAAATAATTAAATTTTGAAAAGCTATCTTCTGAATATGATGGAATTAGCTCTCGATATATATTCCATTGTGTTCGGAATACAGGTATAGCATATAGAACGCCAAGCGGCACGCTTCGATTGGAGTTTGGAATTTTCATGGATGAATAGTACTTTGGAAAATTTTCTATAAATAGTCCCCAATTTTCTTCCATTCGCAAAACCTAACCCTAGAATAGATTTCCAGCCGCCATTAAACCTAGAAATCCCACGACCATTATTGCATGGCGAGCTAAGAGCAAAATTAGCCAAAACATCCAACATGAAAGTTGGAGAGCTCGACTCCATGAACAAATCTATACAAATGGACTAATGAATCGTCGCTCGACATGGTGGGAAATCGCCCGTATTCATCTGCAGGTCGAGTGGGTTTCGTGGCGTTATACACACGCGCAAGCGTGAGGGGGTGGCGTTGGCTAGCGTGAGGCGGAGCAGGGTGGGCGCGACGTTCGAGGCTGCAACGGCGGCGTCGTACGACTGCTGGCGTGGTCGATTTTGAAGTTCAAAAAAAGAAGAGAAAAACGCGGTTGCCCGGAGGAAGAAGCGTGAGGGAGGGAGATGTAGAAATGTTAACGTTTAAAAATTTATTTTAAATGTTGTTAATTATAATTTAGTTATATTCGAATGTTAATTAATTCATAACTTGGTCGTACGAGATTCGTTTCGAGCGCGACAAGTTGCATTGCGTTCGTATCAATGAGCACTACGTTATGGAGTTGGATTGGATGAAATCGAAGCAAGTTGGAATTTTGGTTCAAAATTGAACGCCCGTTCAAATTTAATTCAAAACGAAATACTTTGGCGACTATTAAAATCAAAGTGAGTTAATCTCACCTTTTTGGTTAACCAGGAATATTTTTAGTCGATAAAAATTATCTATTAGATGTTTGGATATTTATTATTGATATTTATTACTGTTGGATAATTTACTAATTATTATTATTTGGATTGGATATATTCACGCCTATTGGGGTGGATGAGACCCTATTACATTCCCGTGTAAGAGAAGATGACCCTTTGTATACGAATCCCGCCTCAAAGCGGTTGATTTATATTTTTATGATTATATACCGTATGTGATGCAGGAGGACAGGTCGGAGGGATCCAACGGGATTCGTCACACTGTTGATTTTATTTTTATATATATGGTGATATATGATTTGTTGAGTGTCATATTGATGACATGGATATGATTTTGCTCAGTTAGTGCTTTAGTAGCACCGGGCCTCATTTTTGGTATTCTAAAATACTATAAAATAATGATTTGATTTAAAAAGGGATTTCAAGTTGATTTTGGAAATATTATATATTTTAAAAAAAATTCTATAATTGAAATATGATTTTAGACATTATAAATTATAGTTTTATAAAATATTTTAAATATAGATTTTCGAACTACAAATATAGATTTTTAAAATCTTAAAGTCAGTCCGTCTTTTATAATAAAGAGATATGTTTAAAGGAAAATAGAAATATTTTGACATTAATATTTATTAACCATTTTATACAAAGTAATATATATATATGTGTGTGTGTGTGTGTGTGTGTGTGTGTTTGTGTTTGTGTGTGTGGAAGATTAATTACCAATGTGAGATTGTGTAAATGTATTAATTTATAAAAGTAATATTTTACAAATGAAGTGAAGATTTATAAAATCGTATTTGATAATAAAAAGTATAGATTTATAAACGAGTTTTATAAACTAAAGGAAACCTATTATCGTTTAATGAATTGGAGAATAAATCAAACGTTGTATTTATTATAAGATTCGGAATGATATTTAGAAATAGTTGACTCTATGTTGGAAAGTGAAGGCGAGGATAAATTTGGGATGTTAAATGATATTTTATAAATAGAAAGGAATTTATAAAAGGAATTTATCCATATGGAAATAACGTTAAAACAGATGGTGATTGATGATTTAAATAAGATTTATGAATAAGCGAGATTCATAAAGGAAATAGATTTATGAATAGAGTTCAAAAATAAATGGGTTTTATGAAAGTAAGTTTTATAAAATGGAAACAGATTCTCAAGTATAGTTTTATAAATATGGGAATGATCGGGTTGAAGATTTAAGTATGGATTTTTATCGAGGAAATAGTTTATGTTCCAAAAGTTGGTTACTCATATTAAAATTGTTTATTAATATTTAAAAAATTTCAAGGGTTAATTATTTAAATTATTAATATGGTTTGAAATTAATAATAACGATTATTAATAATATTTTGGTAATTCATTGATTATTATTTATATGGCAAAGATTAACGATGGTTTTATCTATAATGGTGTGAATTATTAATTATTATTTTTAAGAGATTAAAAGTTAATAATAATTATTTATTTATGATGTTTTCGAGATTCGTAAATAGAGTTTTGTAAAAGGACTTGGATTTTTATAAGAGGATCTTATTAAATGGTTTGAAGATTTAAGGAAGAATAATTACAAGGTAAAGAGGTTTATAAATAAATAGATATTTATAACGAATTTTAGAAATGAGTTTATAGATTTATAAAAAAGAATTTATAAATAATTGCATTGTTTTATAAGGATTTAGAAATACTTGAGGAATAATTTATAAATGGTTTTACAAATTTATAATGGAGTTTATAAATGATTTTAGAATTCGGTAAAAAGGAGATCTTCCTCAGTGTTTGGCAAATATAATTATACCGTTGAGATAAGTATATGGATGTTTTCTAAGTATTGAAAGTGAATATATCTTTGTAAAAGTATTTTGATACAAAGCATTTACAAGATGATTTTAATTAATGAAAAGATTAATTAAGGAGGCTTAGCGTTACTTGGTGCTTAACCAAATGTTAGTTTTTCCTAAGGTTATATAATGATATGTTAATAATAGAAATTTGATTTTATAATAGTTTTATAAACATATATACTTGTTTTATAAAAATGTACAAACTTCGTCACACTTTGACAAATAGACGTCGTATTTTTATATTTGAATTTTAATATTATTTAATATGATTTTATTACTAAAATAAATTTGTTTTAATTATTTTAATATGATAAGAAACTTATTTTGAAATTTTTTTTACGAATATATGAAGTTTAACAAAAATGTCAAAATGTGACCGTAACACGTTTTGTTGAAAATCAACGTTTTTGTTCAAAATAAGTAGTCGCAACATTGTTACCTTTGTTAACATGTTTTAACATACATATTACACATTTTAATAACAAACATGTTCACTTTTGTAAGTATCATTAAAAAAATCTAGAATATCATTAGTAAAAGTAAGGTAATTAACAAAAGTAAAAAAGCAAACATCAAATCAATCGCATCCAAATCCAACAAAATCATTACTTTATTTTTTTAATGCTTAAGTGATTATGACATGATGTGGAGATGTGAAAGGATGATGTTAAGTGTTGAAAATGTGTAGCTTACTTTAGATTTAATTAAGTGTATTTTGGTAATTTCGTAAAGGGTTAATTTTGTAAATTTCCACCATTTGCTTTTCCTATAAATAGGACCCTAAGGCTTCACAAATCTTCACACTTCATTCCATTCCTTTCTTTTTCTTCTTCTTCTCCTTCCTCTCCATTTTAATGGCTTCTTCTTTTTCTTCTTCTTCTTTCCTTACTAACCTTTTCAAAACCATATCAAACAAAGTCAAAACACGACCAAACTTTGCCAAAGTTCTTATATCATTGTTGGGACATGGTCTAACAGCTAAGAAGTGAAGAAATGATGGAGGAAGGGATGGAACCTATGGAGGCAAAACTAAACATAAGGAGAAGTGAAGTTCCGAAAGCTCCGGAGTGAAAATATTGGAGAGAAATGTCGTCGATTTCATTCCAAGGAAATAGGAGAAAGTTTGAAGTATTGCGGAAGCTCTGCCGAATTTTCTGGAGCTTGGGAAGGAGGAATGGAGTAAATGATGATTAGTTAAAGTTAACAATGGTTTAATGAAATGTTGTGGTGATTTGAATGTTGGTAGGAAGTTTGAGTTTGATAATGGTGAGTACTCATTGTTTATTAAAATAATCTCTATAACTATTTTGAAGTATGCTAATATGACCATTTAATCTCTTAATGATTTGTATGAATGATTGATAACTTGAATGATTATATGGTTGATTATATGGATGTTGATATGGTTGATAACTTGGTTGTAATAAATTATGAGAAATCATAATAAAAATGGTTAAGAAACCAACCATGATTAATTAATGAAAAATAAATCCATATGGATGTGTATATGGAGTTTATTTAGTCTCTTAGTGGTTTTGAAAATATAAAAAGGTTGAAAATGAATATTATAATAATATAATATTATGAAATAATTTAAAAGTGAAAAAAGGATTTAATATGGAAAAATATTGGTTTAAATGAGTTTGAAACGTTTTATAAACATATGAAAGTGTTTTGGTGAAGTTTGAAAGGTAATTGGAAATTTAGTCAGAAACAGACGCATCGCGAAACGGTAGTTCGCGATTTGGCGTCATAGAAGTCAAACGATTATATAGAATGGATTATAGCTCGGAATTCTTGAAGATAAGAATTTTCCAAACTATTATATCTATAATTTTCCAATGAAGAAATAAAATCGAGATTTCAATAAGTAGATTTTGAAATATGAGTAAAACAAGTTTTTGGAAAAATTCTGATTTTGCAGTTCAAGATCCAAAACTGGATTTCTTAGAAAATGATGTTTTAAAATTGTTTAAATATGTGGAATAAATATTATAAACCTTTTTAAATATTTTAAAAGCGATTTGAGTAATAAAAATGAATTTTCAAATAATAAAAAGTCGTTTTGTTTAATATAGCTAAAAAAGCACTTTCTGTAGCACTTTCCCGCAGCACTTTTTTATAATTTTGAAATATAGTTTTAAAAGCAACCGTTTTTCCCAAATCTTTTATAAATGTTTTTAAATGATTAGTAAAGTGTTTTAAAGGAAATTTGAAGAATTTATGAAATGATTAAAATGTTTTAATGATTTAGAGTCGATCAAATAACTTGACCGCCTTATGGGTGTCAAAGAGATAGTGTCTAGGCTTGGGTTTGGAAAACCAGGTTCCTGCTCTCCTTGGCTATCCGGACTGGCCCAATGGAGGGGATAGTAAATTTGATTTACTCGGATCAAAATTTCACAAAGAATAAAGAAAAAATATTTTCCAGATTTAAACAATTTGGATTTTATGGAGATGATCTTCTTGTACTCGGTGTTAAAAGCCCGAAGAGGGAACTCGTACTATTCGTGGAATTTAAAAGGTGATTTCACCGTTATTCCGCCCATAGTTTTTGTTGAATATGCGAATTAATATTAAGTAGAATTAGATGATTTCTATAGATTCTTCTCACTTAATAATTACTGGTTTTGGATTAACATCCTAGATAACATGGTTTTAACTCAATCAAAATTATGAGTTTTTGAATAAAGAAATTTTTGTTAAGATTTAAATGAAATGATTTGGAAATATTCTCCTAAGTGAAAATGAAATGATTTAGAATTATTCCAAGATTTAAAAAGGTTTTAAGTAATCAAAGGTTTTGATAAGTGAGGTTTAATAATCCCGTATATACCAAAAAGAATGTTTTAGAAATGTATATCTCTAAAAGAGATTTTGATAAGAAGAACTTAATCAATTAAAGAATGATTCCCTATTCACAGAACATCTTTTATCGATGGTTGGTTCGACGGAACTCCGGTCGGATTCCTATCCGAAGACCACTTCGAACCAATTTATGTATTCTAAGTGAAGATATGGATATGATTTGGAAGATGGAGAGTGGAGCTACTTGTCACTGACCCTCGGGGAAAAATTCCCATATCATATTATGTGGTAGTAGGTCTTCATTTAAGATCTTCGATGCAAGGACTTCTCGCTACTAATCCTATGGGTAACTCCCGACAGGATGTGGTAGGGGAGTACCTTCGGTTTGTTCTGTTCCTGAAAAGTTTGTATGGATGAATGTCTGACGTTGCATTTCTAATTACATTGATTGATCTCTATGAATGTATCATCTGTTTGGTGGCGGAGAAGGCAACTTCTCTTAGCTTAACACCCTTTCCTGAGACGTACGAGCTTAGGAGTTATACGTTTGTAGAAGTAAGTTGTGTGATCATGGAATGGCAGTGTGGCATTTAAAGTGGAATGTGCTATGTGAAAGGTAAAACGTTACCTCAGGCCTCATCAACCGAAAATGGAAAAATCAGGGTAGATGCGGCATGGCTAAGTGGGTCGATCCCATTAGGATATAGTCATCACCTTTCCATATAACCCTCTATATATCAGGTATGTTGTGTATGCTTTGAGACGCCTCGGATAGGTCAGGAACGACCAGGTTGATGTCATATTCGGTACTATCCAGCGAAGGGGTAGGCCAGTTCTATGTTGGTATAGGCGTTCAATATCTAGACCCTTGGTATATCCCTTTAGAGGTATACTGTACGGAAGGTAGTCCCTCACCTTGCCATTGTATGGAAATTCATTCTCCAATAAGTACCTTCGGACTTGATTGTAAACCTATTATGCCATCAAATTTAACCAATTTAACAATTTTGGCTATTTGAATATATTTACTTGAAAAGTGTTTTTCAAAGAATGTCATTAAAAATAATATCAAATGATATTACATAGCAAATGTTTTGGTTATCATAAGGTAAAAACCCGTTTCGTGTTTATGTGCGGCGTGGTCTTATGAGATACCTTTTCTTTTCAAAATGTGTATTATTGAGTACTCACACCAGTCCATGACTGACCCAGAGTTTATTTTCCTTTTCCCTTAAACTCCGGGTGCCCTAATTTTCTCGAGCAGTCTAGTGGTCAGGTTTAGTTAGAAGAAATCTGGAAGAGCTCAGAGCATGGAGTTAGAAGATTCTTCTGAAGATTGTTATCCATTCCCACCACACTCATGTACTATTGTATTCCACATTTTGTAAGGACAGATATTTATAACTGTCCATGTTTAACTATGATAAATGTATTTAAATTTTCCGCTTTAAAGATTATATGTTGAAATAATATATGTTATGTCATTCGTGTGAGATTCTGTTCTATCTTTATTTTCTTTCTTACCCTTAACGATTGGGTTTCCGACACTTGGATTTGTGGCACGTGAATATCGAGGATGTATTAGTGTTGATTTTCGAGGGTCGAAAATCATGTTCATCACATTAGGTATTTGAGCGCAAGGTTAAGCGAGAACCTTGGCTTTGGTGGGGTAAAGTCTCATCAGAGTAGGGTTAGCAATACCCTAGGATGAGTAACTCATTAGAGATAGGGTTAGTAACACCATAGAATGAGTTTGATAGTATTATGAGTGCGTATTTGTTAATATATAAATGACTTTTTTATAAAGGTAAATGAAATAGTTTTACCTAGGATTATGTTTTGAATATAAAGAATATTTTTTAATATAGTTATTTGATTAAGAAAATGAAAATACTCAGTTATTATCATTGATTGATTGGTTGTTTAATTTAAAATTTTGAATATGAACACCTCGTGAATTTAGTTTCACAATTTGACTATGGGGTATTTCATAAACAATAATGTTAGTTTAAGATTAAGGGAATTTATTTGAGATAAATAATCTTATGAATATGTTTTATACAAGTGATTTTATGAATTGGATATATAAAACATGCTTATAAAGGAATTTTTGAGAATTTTAAATTCTGGTATTTTTGAAAGGAGTTTCGAATGATTTTTTTTTGGAAAAGGAATAATAATAGTATTATTTATAAAATGAGATTTTGAAAACGAAAAACAATCTTATGATTAATTCGAGTGACTTGAAAGTAAATAAAAATGGGTAGGAGATGTGTTCGGATGGTAAACGCTTCTCTTAAGTATTCCCCTTCTTGTTAAAAAATATGCGATACTATTGGTAGTACCTAGTTCTTTGGTACTATTTTGGAGTTACTCGATCTATATGATTTTCCTTAAGTTAAAAGGAGAATTTTAAGTTATTATTTGATAAATTAATATCAAAGTTGGTTAAAAAAAGGAATATATTATAATGGGAGAAGTTGATTGTAATTTTGGAAAATAAAAGGTGATTCCTTTGAAATGAAATGTTTTCCTTTAAAAAAACATTTGGAAATAAATATTTAAAGTGATTATATCTTTATAAAAATAAAAGATAAAAGTTTTATGGAAAGTTTTCATAAAGATTTTCGAATGTTAATAAGTACATATGAGGTACGTAGATCATTTCGTCATACGATTTTGATCTAAGATTCGAGTACGGAACTTTGAGGTGTTTACACCATTCCGAAAAAGGATTTATCACTCGAATATTGATGATGAACATTAATGAGGGTTTATGAGTGGATACTTAAGTTTTCTATCATAGCTGAGAGCTATTTAAGGGAAATGAAGTTTTCTAATCAACAGGCCTGATAGAGGATCGGGGGATCAATAATTGTTCGGAAGTAAAGTTGTGGATTCAAATAGTAGATCAAATTAGATGTCGCGTATGGATGATCTGTGTATATCATACAAAATTAAGTTTAAAGATTGTTTTGAATAAGTATTATCGGGCTTTGGTTTAATTTTAAGGACGAAATTCTTTTAGGGGGGAAGTATGTAACGACCAATAACTTTACAACTTAAAATGGAATAGTTAATTAATTTTAAATATTCAAATATATAATTTTCAAAATTAATAATCATGTTTTATGAGATAAGTAAGAATGATGAACTTATTTTTAGAATTAAATAGAGATTTTGAAGTTTTGTCGTAAAATTGACAAAAGCCGGTTTTCGATAAAATTTAATATACATTCGAATAATTGTTGCAAATGGTAAATAACTCTTTTTAATGGTTATATAATGATATGATAATAATAGAAATTTGATTTTATAATGGTTTTATAAACATGTATACTTGTTTTATAAAATGTACAAACTTCGTCGCACATTGACAAATCGATGTTGTATTTTTATAATTGAATTTTAATTTTATTTAATATGGTTTTATAACTAAAATAAATTTGTTTTAATTATTTTAATATGATAAGAAGCTTATTTTAAAATTTAATTTACAAATATATGAAGTTAAAGAAAAAGGTCAAAATGTGACCATTACACGTTTTGTCGAAAATCAACGTTTTTGTTCAAAATAAGTTGTCGCAACGTTATTGTACCTTTTTAACATGTTTTAATATATATTACACATTTTAATAACAAAACATGTTTGCTTTTTCTAAGTATCATTAGAAAAATCTGGAATATCATTAGTAAAAGTAAGTAAGGTAATTAACAAAAGTAAAAAAGCAAACATCAAATCAATCGCATCCAAATCCAATAAAATCATTACTTTATTTTTTTAATGATTAAGTGATTACGACATAAAGTGGAGATGTGAAAGGATGATGTTAAGTGTTGAAAAAGTGTAGCTTACTTTAGGTTTAAGTAAGGGTATTTTGGTAATTTCGTGAAGGGTTAATTTGGTAAATTTCCACGTTTTGCTTTTCCTATAAATAGGACTCTAAGGCTTCACAAATCTTCACACTTCATTCCATTCCTTTCGTTTTCTTCTTATTCTCCTTCTTCTCCATTTTAATGGCTTCTTCTTCTTCTTCTTCTTCTTTCCTTACTAACTTTTTCAAAACCCTATCAAATAAAGTCAAAACACCACCAAACTTTGCCAAAGTTCTTATATAATTGTTGGAACCTGATTTAGCATCTAATAAGTGAAGAAATGATGGAGGAAGGGAATGAACCTATGGAGGTCGAGCTCAACATAAGGAGAAGTGAAGTTCGGAAAGTTCCGGAGTGAAAATATTGGAGAGAAGTGCCGTTGGTTTCATTCTAAGGAAATAGGAGAAAGTTTGAAGTACCGCGGAAGCTCTGCCGAAATTTCTGGAGCTTGGGAAGGAATGGAGTAGATGATGATTAGTTAAAGTTAACAATGGTTTAATGAAGAGTTATGGTGATTTGAATGTTGGTAGGAAGTTTGAGTTTGATAATGATGAGTACTCATTGTTTATTAAAATAATCTCTATAACTATTTTTAATTATGATAATATGACCATTTAATCTCTTAACTATTTGTATGAATGGTTGATAACTTGAATGATTATATGGTGGATTATATGGATGTTGATATGGTTGATAACTTGGTTGTAATAAATTAGGTGAAATCATAATAAAAATGGTTAAGAAACGAACCATGATTAATTAATGAAAAATAAATCCATATGGATGTGTATATGGAGTTTATGTAGCTTCTTAGTGGTTTTGAAAATATAAAAAAGTTGAAAATGAATATTATAATGATATAATATTATGAAATACTTTAAAAGTAAAAAAAGAGATTTAATATGGAAAAATATTGGTTTAAATGAGTTTGAAACGTTTT
Organism: Allium fistulosum; assembly: GCA_030737815.1. Taxonomy (NCBI): domain Eukaryota; kingdom Viridiplantae; phylum Streptophyta; class Magnoliopsida; order Asparagales; family Amaryllidaceae; genus Allium; species Allium fistulosum. The sequence continues at coordinate 1,396,840,401 of CM060903.1, read as the reverse complement.
ATAAATATATGAAAGTGTTTTGGTGAAGTTTAAAAGGTAATGGGAAATTTAGTCAAAAACAGGCGCGTCGCGTAACGGCAGTTCGCGATTTTACGTCATAAAAGTCAAACGAGTATATAGAATGGAATATAAGTCGGAATTCTTCGGGACAAGAATTTTACGAACTACTATGTCCATAATTTTCCAACAAAGAAAGAAAATCGAGATTTCGATAAGTAGATTTTGAAATATGAGTAAAACAAGTTTTTGGAAAAATCCCATTTTGCAGTTCGGGATCCAAAACTGGATTTCTTAGAAAATGATGTTTTAAAATTGTTTAAATATGTGGAATAAATCTTATAAACCTTTTAAAATGTTTTAAAAGCGATTTGAGTAGTAAAAATGAATTTCCAAATAATAAAAAGTCGTTATGTTTAATATAGCTTAAAAAGCACTTTCCGCATCACTTTCCCGCAGCACTTTTTTATAATTTTTGTAATATAGTTTTAAACGTAACCGTTCTTTCCCAAATCTTTTGTAAATGTTTTTAAATGTGTAGTAAAGTGTTTTAAAGGAAATTTGAAGGATTTATGAAGTGATTAAAATGTTTTAATGATTTAGAATCGATCAAATAACTTGACCGCCTTATGAGTGTCAGGTATATAGTGTCTAGGCTTGGGTTTGGAAAACCAGTTTCCTGCTCTCGCTGGCTATCCAGACTGGCCCAATGGAGGGGATAGTAAATTTGATTTACTCGGATCGAAATTTCAAAAGAATAAATAAAAAGTATTTTCCAAATTTAAACAATTTGGATTTTATGGAGATGATCTTCTTGCACTCGGTGTTAAAGCCCGAAGAGGGAACTCGTACTATTCATGGAATTTAAAAGGTGATTTCACCGTTCTTCTGCCCATAGTATTTGTTGAATACGGGAGTTTATATTAAGTAGAATTAGATGATTTCTATAGATTCTTCTCACTTAATTATTACTAGTTTTGGATTAATATCCTAGATAACATGTTTTTAACTTAATCAAAATTATGAGTTTTTGAATTAACAAATTTTTGTTAAGATTTAAATGAAATGATTTGGAAATATTTTCCTAAGTGAAAAATGAAATGATTTAGAATTATTCCAAGATTTAAAAAGTTTTTAAGTAATGAATTTTTTTGATAAGTGAGGTTTAATAATCCCGTATATACCGAAGAGAATGTTTTAGAAATGTAAATCTCTAAAAGAGATTTTGATAAGAAGAACTTAATCAATTAATGAATGATTCCCTATTTACAAAACATCTTTTTATCGATGATTGGTTCGAAGGAACCGGGGTTGTATTCCTATCCGAAGACCAATTCGAACCAATTTACGTATTCGAAGTGAAGATATGGATATGATTTGGAAGATGGAGTGTAGGGCTGCTTGTCACTGACCCTCGGGGGAAAATTCCTATATCATATTATGTGGTAGTAGGTCGTCATTTAAGATCTTCGATGCAAGGATTTCTCGCTACTAATCCTTGGGGTAACTCCCGACAGGATGTGGTGGGAGAGTACCTTCGGTTTGTCCTGTTCCTAGACAACTTGTATGGATGAATGTCTGACGTTGCATTCTTAATTACATTGATTGATCTCTACGAACGTATCATCTGTTTGGTGGTGGAGAAGGCAACTTCTCTTAGCTTAACACCCTTTCCCAAGACGTATGAGCTCAGGACTTATACGTTTTTAGAAATCAGTTGTGTGATCATGGAATGGCAGTGTGGCATTCAAAGTGGAATGTGCTATGTGAAGGTAAAACGTTACCTCAGGCCTCATCAACTGGAAATGGCAAAAACAGGGTAGATGCAGCAGAGCTAAGTGGGTCGATCCCATTAGGATATGGTCATTACCTTTCTAGATAACCCTCTATATATCGGGTATGTTGTGTATGCTATGAGACGTCTCGGAAAGGTTGGGAACGACCGGGGTGATGTCATATTCGGTACTATACAGTAAAGGGGTAGGTCGGTTCTATGTTGGTATAGGCGTTCAGTATCTGGACCCTAGGTATATCCCTCTAGAGGTCTAATGTGCGGAAGGTAGTCCCTCACCTTGCCATTGTATGGAAATCCATTCTCCAATAAGTGCCTTCAGACTTGATTGTAAACCTATTACACCGTCAAATTTAACCAATGTAACAATTTTAGCTATTTGAATATATTTACTTGAAAAGTGTTTTTCAAAGAATGTCATTAAAAATGTTATCAAATGATATTACGTAGCAAATGTTCTGGTTATCATACGGTAAAAACCCGTTCCGTATTTATGTGCGGCGTGGTCTTATGTGATACCTTTTCTTTTCAAAATGCATATTTTTGAGTTCTCACACCAGTCCCATGACTGACCCGAAGTTTTTTTTACTTTTCCCTTAAACTTTGGGTGCCCTAATTTTCTCGGGCATTCTGGTAGTCAGGTTTAGTTAGAAGAAATCTGGAAGAGCTCGGAGCATGTAGTTAGAAGATTCTTCTGAAGATTGTTATCCATTTCCACCACACTCTTGTACTATTATATTCCGCATTTGTAAGGACAGATATTTATAACTGTCCATGTTTAACTCTGATAAATGTATTTAAATTTTCTGCTGTAAAGATTATATGTTGAAGTAATATATGTTATTTCATTCGTGTAAGATTATATTCTGTCTTTATTTTCTTTCTTACCCTTAACGATCGGGTTTCTGACACTTGGATTTGCGGCACGTGAATACCGAGGATGTATTAGTGTCGATTTTCGTGGATCGAAAATCTCGTTCGTCACAATCACACAGTAGACCGGATTGTCACGAAACTCGTCGGCGTACAATAATTTTTTATTCAAAATCTAACTGCACTACTTTCGTCAAAATCCAAGACAGTGCCCCGAATTGATATTTTAAAGAATTTCCAAATTATTTATTTGAACAATTTATTTTCTAAAATTACAATTTCAAAATGAATTCACCGTTATTATTTTTTAATTAAAAGAGTTAAATAAAACTATTCAATCCATTAAATTAATATTCAATTTAAAATCCAAATATTTAATTCATTATTCAAATATTTTAAACAATCCCTATATTTGAATTCAAGTTTTTAAAACCTTAAAACCCCGTTACTCTAATATTTAAAATTAATTAGATACTCAAATCCAATGACCAAAACCCTAGGTTGTTATAATTACAATGATCCAGAAGTATTAAACTTTCTTTTGATGCAATAAGATATTAAAATGTCATATTATACTGTACACTTTTTCCCTTTAATAAGATTTTTATCACTGGGTTTTTCTTAGTAAGGTTTTAATAATGCTATACTGTTTATTTTATATTTCTGTTTCTCACACTTCAAGTTCCCTCACTATGGGTTGAAATGAAACACACCCGAACGGACTTTAGAATAGGGGAAAGTCGTTATGAGCTGAAATGATAGGCTCGAGCGATTTTTATTTGACTTGGGATTGCGGGTTTGAAATGATCAAACCCGGGATTTTATATTTCGGATTGAAATGATATATATATGTATCACTTGACCTAGGTTAGAAAATATTATGCAAACATGTGGTTAATTTTAAAATATAATCTATTTTTTGGAAATTTAAAGTATTTGGAATTTTCAAATTTTGAAATTTTAATTTAAAATTTGATTTAAATGATTTAAAAATATATATATTGACTCTTTCTATAAGTTAAAGTATTGTGAGTTAATAAAAAAATATAAAAATGTAAATTAAAATTTTGATTTAACTTAATAATTGAAAATTTGATTTGGAAACGGAATTTTAGGCTTAACTTAGTAATAAAATATTTTATTTTTGAAATGGATATTTTTTTTTTGTAAATAAAGTATCATGTTATTTGTTAAATTAAAAGTTAAGAAATTTAAATGTATTTTTGACTTAATAAATGAATTATAGTTTAACTGGATATTTTATTTATAAAAATTTATTTTATTAAAATCATAAGTTAAATGATATCCAAATAAATATTTTGAAAAGTGAGATAAGTCTTATAAGTTAAAATGATGAAAATTGAGGATATAATGTTTTTGAAATGTTATAGTAAAACTTAGATTAGTATTGTTAGCATTTCCAAAATGCTATGGTTTTAAGGTAGCATATTATAAGTGCTTACATTTCTAACAATGTATTGTTTTTCCAAACACCACTATATCTACGATAACGTTTTCTAAGTGTTATCGTTTCTAATAAGATAACATTTTCAAAATGCTACTATATGTATTATCACATTTTCAAAGTGCTACGAATGCTAAAATACAATGCTTTTGAAATGTTATAATTGAATGAATGAACTTAGAAATGCTACAACTTTGGAAATGAATATTATTTTTGAAAGATATTGACATCGAATTTAAATGGTTTAAAATGAATATGTTTTGATTTGAAATATAAACCATTTTGAAATTTATAACCTCGGGTTATAATTACGATTGGTTGTTAAAAAGACCGGGATCGGATATGGACATACTCTTTGTCGATACCGAAAACCACTTTAACAACTGTGTACGCGGTGGAGATTCCAGAATGAAGTAGGATGGTGGCGATGATCCTAAGGTATATTTATGTGGACCCAACTCTCGTGAGTTGGCATAAGGTGGCTAAAACAGGTGCGATTCCGGGCCAATGAGGTAGCTCCTCTTATCAGACACATTCCATCGTATACCATTCTATTACTTTGTGATTGATTGGGTGCACCCCTTGATTCGGGAGTGTGGCTCGAGTTGGGCGATTGCTGCGGCTTTGCGTTACCAACAGTCCGGATGCGTAATTGGTATATCTACCCTGGCATTGCCTAGTTGTGCCGTGTCACCTACCATAGCATGCTTTACTACGAGTTTGTTTTGTACCATACCTATGGAGTGCCCTCTGACGACGCCCATGGGAGATTACGGTACTGTATAGACTATGGGAATATAAAATGTGTTAAGGTGGAAAATGCAAAACCTTAACGCTATTTTGATAGTTTACTTTACTTTAGACATTATTATAATAGCATATATTACTACATAGTAGATAGTTTAACGGATCCTTAAAGGATGGGCGATCCCAAGCATCCTTTAAGTTATTGATGCATTTCTATTATAGTACACTTGAGTTGATTTACATTATATAAGTATGTATGTCCTGACTCGAGTGTTTTGTGTTTTGCTTTACGCTCGGGTCCGCCTGAGTATCACAGCTTTGGATTCATCTTCTGGAGCTAGAGATTTGCTGGAGACTTATCTATCTATCTAGTTATTTATCTATTTCTATATCAGTTATTTCCTATTCAGCTTTGCTTATGTATTAGTTGACTTATGTATTCAAACTTCTGTTGTATCTTTTTTTCAGACTATGGTATTTTGTATTTGTTTTGAGACTATGTATTGTAGTAGCTTCATGAACTACTATATATTTTATTTCCGCTGCGAGTTATTCTGATATTCTGTGTCTGTGATTCTGTGATTGATTTTATTTGCTCCAAATTATTTACAATCTATTGTTTTGAATTATTCAAGTCCGACATGTGTGGTTTTATTGTCGATTTGAATGGTCCAAAATAGTGGATTGTTACAGGAAGGCTTGGCCTATGCTTGTAAGTAGAGGTGGGCTCAGCCAAAGGTGGTAAGTGGTGGTGGCCATAGGTTTCATGGGGAGAAAGGAGGATTTTTGCTTTGATTTTAAGGTGTTGGATAATATATATTTACTATGTAAATTTAATTACTTTTTGCAGTATTTTTCTCTATGAATTTCCTAAGGTAAGAAGCCATTAATGAGGAGTATAAAGAGGTAAAGAAGCTTTGGAAAATGAAGAGGAAAATGTGAACAGAAGTGAAGATGGATGGTGGGTATTTATAGGCAAATGGAAGTGATAAAATATCATGATATTTAAGTGCAAACACATCAATCTTTCATCACCACCACACCCTCCTCCTTCATCACCATTTCGGCCGAGTACCCTGCCCCCCCCCATGCGGCTAGTCCATGTGCATGTTCTTGTGTGTAAGAGTTTGACTTTGGTTTAAAGAAATATCATGATATTTGTAAATAACATCATGATATTTTCTTTTATCCTTTATTATTAATTTTGTGTGTGTATATATGTGTGTGTGTGTGTTTTTCTTTCAAGTGCATGTGTGTGTGTCTATATATAAGTATGTATGTATGTGGACATGTATATGTGCATATGTATGTCACAATGATTCACAACGTTATACAACTTTTCTACGTTGAATCGTTATGAAATCCGATTCTGATTTATGGTCGTATTTTCATTTTTTAGTTAATATACATATCTTTGTGAACAAAGTTTGAAAATAATATTTCTATCATTATATAATAATTAAAAGGGCTTCATTTGGATTTTAAAATAATTATTAAATCATTTATACTCAATTTAAATTCAAAAGTCAATTATTTAAAAATAGTGATATCGTTAATGATGTCATAAAGACATTTTGTTCCCAAAAATAAAATAAATAATTTTATTATATATTCTCACTCATATAGATAAATGAGTGTATGTATATAGCTCCATGCATGATGTCGAAGGGTCTAAGAGTTGTTTATCGATAAAACAATTTTCGGTCATTTTATCGATATTTTCCAAAGTGTATATTTTTGTAAATATTTATTCAAAATAAGATTACCAATATTTTATATTGTTGAAAACACCATTATTAATGTTAAAAATCTTATATTTGAATATTTTTAAATTCAAACATTATTTTCCAAAATGATAAATTCATCGGTCGTTACACAAACTAAGCTCGATCCACCGCTACACCCCGCCTGGGCCCACGCCACCACCACCATGCAATGCCCCATCGACTCTTGCTCCTCTGATCGAGTCTTTGTCAAACTCGATGCCTCCTATCGCCCCTTCTCACGAGAATTTGAACCCATCTAACATAATAGGTCGAACCCTAGATTGAGCTCGAGACGCCATCTCAAGCCATCGCACCACCTGTGATCACTGCCTCGCCTCCGCCTTAACCCGAGGCTGCTCCAGTTGTCGTCGTCTCTCCTTTAGACCACCACCTCGCCTGAATTTTCCAAATGACCGAAAATGGTTCATCTCAACCCAACGACCCAACCCCCAGCACATAAAATCACATGAACAACTCTAAAAATCTTGATTTTTGAATACAAACTTGATTACATACTCCATTCATCGATTCATGCTAATTGAAAAACTGTTGCCACACAACCTCTCACTGTAGTCGAGCAAACTCTACCACCCTACTTGACGAAATGATGAACTACTATTTTTAAAATAAAATACGGACTAAGTTGAACAACTTTACAACTGTTCGCATTTGATAATTCCCTACGGTTTGTGAGATATTGATTTTTGAATTATGAGATGAAGATGATATTTTAATTTTTGAAAAGAATAGGAGAAAGAATAGAGAAGAAAGGGGAAGAGTTTGAAACAGTGTTTATACTCCTATGTTTGATTAACTTACAGCAAGCCATTTTTTCCATTTCAAATCAAAAATATGATTTGAAACAATTATTTTAAACATGAGAGACATTTAAAATGACAACCATGCTAGAAATAGATTTCCACAACATTCATTTCACAAATATTTGAAACAATAGTGGAGATCTCGCCTTCCATAATTTATATGTCAATCCAAGCTTAAGTTTTAAAATTTTGATTTTTGAGTAAAGCAACAATTTTTGAGTTAAAAAGGAGTGATATTTTTCAAAATTAAAAAAAGTAGAGAAGATAGAAAATGAAGTTAAGAAGATGAAGTATAAAGTGAAATGTAGAATGGAAGATGTGTGTGTTTATATATAAGATGAAACAATATATATATATATATATATATATATATATGTGTGTGTGTGTGTGTGTGTAAATACAAATAAAATAAAGGAGGCAAAAGGCCGAAATGCCCTTAAATCTAAATTTTCAACTATCACCATTTCCAAGCCTCCACAATACCAAGCATATGAATAGGATGGTTGATTTTAGGATGATCATAAACTTTAATTAACTTTCACAGGTAAGGAATCATTTCATTCACATCCATCATTTCTTATTCAAATTTAAACTAAATTCTTATTATTATTAGTTTATTTATATTTTTCAGAATACAAATGTTTTCCTAAACATATTAAATATTGTTTTAGAGTATAAACGAAGGTATTACAATCTATTACTACTTGTCGTTTGATAAAAAGCTGAAAATCCGAAAAATGGGTTTCAATCACATTTTCAGTTTTTCATCGAACTGCCTATTTATGTAAACAAAATTCAAAAATGAATTTTATAATATTAGTTATAAATTAAAAGACAGTTATTTAATTATTAAAACCATTAATTGAATATCTAAATAAATTAAATATTCGCAATCAAAGCTATAAAAATCCAAGTCATTACAAAATGAGTATACCATTCGCATAAATAAAATGTGTCATCTCATTTCCATTTGACTTTATCAAAGATATTTGCTTACTTCGTAGCTTATCATCCATCAAAATGATGATAATTAAGAAGTAAAAGTGAATAGCAAAGGAGATAATGGATCACCTTGCCTAAGTGTAACATCCCCCACTTGGAGGCCCAAAACTAACGGCTACGGATGCTGTAGTCATCCATAATTATTAATCTTCGGTGACCAAATACGGTAATGTTAGATACATTGATATAATAGAAACATATGGATATGAAAAAAAATTAAAATCAACAAGCAATTTCCACATTCCATTTCAAAACATTTCAAATTCATTACATAATCCCAATATGAGAACCACGTTTAGAGAAAATATAATTATTACAACATACGCCAAGAGCGACATGTGAAGATGCCCCCTTGGATGATCAGAGTATATAAATAGGCAATTAAAAATCTTTGCCTTTACAACAAACACAGCAAAATTAAAATAGAAAAGAACTCTAAATAGCTATCATGCCTCCTCCACGTCTCTGGAAGCTTATTGGTCTAAAGAGGTACCTGAAAACCTCAACGCTCAAACTACTCAAAATCAATTGAGCTCCCGAGAGTTTAAGGGGAAAACATAAACTTTGAGTCAGACATAAAGCCTGGCATGAATAATAATCTACCATCTCAACCCATTTAGATATCTAGTGAGACCACGCCGCTTCGCGGAATAGGTTTTCTCCTCACTAGTATCCTAAAACTTTATAATACCATATACTTTGCTCCTGCATCCATAACAGTTAAAATATGACATCTAAAAATAATATGATGATATGCAAACAAGTGAATCAATTTTGGATTACCCATCCCCATTCATTTTGGACTATCTGCCTCAATTATAGTTTCTAGGGTCACTATCAACCCAATAGTTTTCATGGGTTGACTATCAACCTGTTTAATGTTTATAGACTCCCTGTCCAGTTTCATAGTTTTCATTGGTTAACTATTAATCAATTTTAACTTATGGACTCCCTATCCAGTTTCATAGTTTTCATGGGATCACTAAGAACCTATTGGTCCCCGCCAATAACTTTATTGTTTTATGGGTCCTCCCTGTACCTATTGGTAACTCCAATAACTTTCCTCTTATCCTAGTTTTCATGGGTTGACTAGGAACTTATTGACTTCTATCAATAACTTAATCCGGATATAGTTTTCATGGGGTCACTACAAACCAATTGGCCCCTACCAACAACTCTTTCTAATCATAGTTTTCGTGGGATCATTATGAAATTAAGTTTTCATTGGGTTACTAAGAACCTGTCTATCTGACAACTTCTTTGATCAATGTTTAGACATCCTACATTCTGGTCTTCCTAACCTCCTGGATGTACTTCTACTCATTCGGGAGTTAATTCAATTTATATTCACTACTAGTTCAACCTAGCTGATTATTCTGCCCTTTCTCCATTAAATGCAGTTATGGGTCCATTATAATGTGAATATATTTATATTTGAAGAAGAAACATAATAACATAATAGTGTCAACACCTGTGAGTTTAATATCTTTGAAATCATTTTCATAAGAAATATGGTTAATCCCTTTAACCAATTATTTTAACAAGGAAAACTTCTTCAAAAATTCATACTTAAAACCATTTCAAAACTCCTTTAAATTAGCCAGGGGTTTTTCCTTTAAATGAGATTGGGTTATTTGTTTCAAAAACTAAGGCTTTTGAACCTTTAAAATTTTGCTTTCGATATCAATGGATAGCTTCCTTCGGAAGCATATAAATCTCTTTTCAAAACACTAGGCTTCTGCCCTTCGAAACACTTTAAAACCTTTCTTTCGAAACCTTTCGAATGTATTAAACTATTACTTATTAACTCTTAGAATCATTGCTTCGAAAATTTTGAAAGTACCCCTTTTGAAACCATTGAAAGTATCCCTTTCGAAACCATCACTTATCATATAAAAGTCTTTGGGGGGAAACTTGATGGCGTCGGAACCATCCTTACGAAAGCTTAAATCATTTGGGTGAAATACTTGAAGGTAAGCTTCAAAACCCTTGAACTCATTCGAAAGCATTTAGGAAGTGGCTTAGTATAAGTTTAAAACAAAGGCTACACTTCGAAAGTATTGATGACTTCAATGCCCTCAAAAAGCAAAAGAACAGCAGCAGGGTCTCGACTGGGTCGAAACAACCCTTTTCGAAAGCATTGTTCTATAAATAGAGGAACTCGTTCGAAAGCTTGTACATTTAAAATAAAAGATGGCAACCTTCTTCGAAACCCTTTTCGAAAGCATATGTTTCGACTCCCTTGAAAGCTTTTAGTAAAACAAGGCAGGCGCTTATTATTTGGAAAGTAAACATACTCCATCGAAAGCAATGATTTCGACACCATGCCTTCCGCCTTTCTCCAATCCACTACATACCAATATTATGATACCTTATGTATTGGTTTTGGCTTGCTTTGTTTCGACATGGTTGGTGTTGACTTGTTTGAAGGTGGAAGCTATGAGTCGAAAGGTGCTTCTAAAAGAGGCGGAACCTACTTTTCTGGGTAAATGCGGATTAATACCAATTAAAGTAATCTCTTTGTAACTAATCTGCCCACTTGTAAACATTTGATTGGTTGCCATAAACTTTTCAAATTCTTTACAAAGATAACTGCCGCATAATTTCAGATCTAACCAAAGATTAATTTAACAAATAAGTCCTTCCATTAAGTAAAATAATTTAATCATTAGGTCCTCCTTTCAAAATAATTTAATTCCCATAGTAAATCTCTTAGAAAAAATCCTCAAAAATCATAGAAATTCACTTTTAATATGTTATCTAACATACATAAATTTCAGACCCAAATTCTTCATATAATTTCCGAAATAAATTTCCAAACCCAATTAACCATATTTTCCTTTAAAAATTCATAATAAATTCTCTATAGCTTGGAAAATTATAAAAATTAAAACCCAACTCTAAAATCATGTTTTACATAACATAAAATTTCCCCATGGCATAAAAAAATCATTATAATCGGTTTTACCCTTAAAATCGTATAAAATCATATTTAAACAATTTTGTTTAAATCAAACATGTTACAATCCCAGCATATCATCATCCTACTCGTCATTAAAATGGATTTAATCTTAAACCCGAACATAAATGATCATAAAACAAAATAGAGATGATATAGAATGTTATTTACCTTGATTAGGATAAGGAATTTGAGATTTGATTGAGATTGATTTCCCTAGCTTGAATCCTAAGCTTTACTTGAATTTTCTTCTTCTTCTCCTTGCAATGGCTAGCTATTTTCTTTCTTTGCTTACGTTTTTGTTTTTGAAAATAATGAACGTGAATGGCATAAGGGACGTGAGCATAAGGTAATGAAATATGGGTGCAGCAATTACCCTAATGTCCTTGCGTTATTTAGTTAACATTTAACCAATTATAAGCCCATTTAAGTTATTAAGCTCGGCCTCTAAGTTTATTTACAAATCTAAATCCCTTTATCACTTTACTATTTACATTATTCTATTTAATTTATCTAATTATATCTCCTGAATAATGTTATTAAAAATTAGGGGTGTTACAGGCTCCCCTCCTTAAAGAATTTCTCCCTCGAAATTCAGTAAGGACTAAATACTAAACATAGCAATTATATGTAACGACCCCTAACAACCATACTAGCCTACATGACTAGCAACTTATCTATATAAAGCTAATATAGAGATACCCTCAAAGCAGATCAGGATAAGTATCTCAAATCCTGTCTTCTGTCTCCCAAGTATAGTCCTTCTCGTTGTCGCTCCACTGAACTTTCACCAACTTGAATGTCTTGTTCCTCAATCTTTTCTCATCTCTCGCTATCACCTGAACTGGTTATCTAACAAAAATCAAATTAGGCTCTACTATCAAATCTTCCAACCCTGTCGGAGGAATAGTAGTCTTTGGATCATGCACATACTTGCGAAGATGAGACACATGAAATACATTATGGACACCCGCCATACTGCTCGGCAACTCTACTCTATATGTGAGCTTTCCAATCCTTCTAAAACTAGAAACGGATCAACATATCGTGGGGCCAGTTTCCATGACTTTCCAAATCGTACCACACCCTTTATCGGCGATACCTTAATAAAAACCTTATCTCCAACTGAGAATTCTAGGTCTTTAAGCCTCTTGTCTGCATAACTTTTCTATCTGGACTGAGCTTCCTTCATCCGTTCTCGGATCAACTCAATCTTCTTTGTCGCCTCTCTAACCAGATTTGGACCTAAGACTAATCTATCTCTAGTCTCCAACCAACATGCTAGTGATTTGCATGGCCTTCCATACAAAGCTTCAAAAGGCGTCATTCCTATACTATTTGATAACTATTATTATAAGAAAACTCTACTAAATGTAGGTGATCTTCCCAAGATCCACCAAAGTCCAATACACAAGCACTCAATAAATCCTCGAGTACCTTATTAACTCTCTCTGCCTGCCCATCCGTCTGTGGGTGATATGCAGTACTCATCTTTAGCTTAGTACCCAATACATCTTGTAGACTCTTCCAGAATTCACTAGTAAACAAAGCTTCTCTATCACTGATTATACTACTAGGAATCCCATGTAGTCTAACTATGTTCTTCATGTACAACTTAGCTAAAACAAGTGCCGTCCTGGTTGACTTAACTGGAATGAAATGGGCACTCTCGGTCAACCTGTCCACTATAACCCATATACTTTCATTTCCCCTATTTGACCTTATCAACCCGTCAATAAAATTCATGGATACCGAATCCCATTTCCAAACTGGAATCCCCAAAGGTTGATGTAATCCACTCGGCATCTTATGTTAGACTTTCATTTGTTGACAGTTTGCACACTGCCTAACCCACAAGCCGACATCCCTCTTCATACCTACACAAAAGAAGCTCCTCTTCATATCTTGATACATCTTGTTCCCTCCAGGATGAATCGTAAACTTGGATCGATGACATTCTCCAAGAACTTCTCTCCTTAAGTCCTCAACATTTGGAACACACAATCGTCCCTTCTTTCTCAACCATCCCCTTTGGTCGAGACTAAAATCCTTTAGGTCATCGATCTCTGATCCTACCTCAGGCCTTCTAATCCTCTCGGCTAATAGTGGATCCTCTTTCTGCTTAGAAGCAATCCTTTCGATCAACACTGGTTGAACTTCTAAACAAGACAACATGGTGGAGCTCTGACTAGAACTAGCAGTCGATCTTAACTACACACTACAAGTAGTCAAAGCTTCTAAATCTCTCCATTCTGCCAACATAGCTAACACCGTATTCTGATGTCTTCGGCTAAGAGCATCTGCTACTTTGTTTCCTTTCCCAGGAGTATACTCTATACTAAAATCATAAGCCGCTAAAAACTCCAACCGCCTCTGTTGCCTCATATTCAGCTCCTTCTGAGAGAATAAGTACCTTAAAGACTTATGATCTGTGTATAGCTCAAATCTCTCCCCTAAGAGATAATGCCTCCAAATCTTCAATGTGAAGATCACCGCAACCAACTCCAAATCATGAGTAGGACATCTCACTTCATGCGGTCTAAGCTGTCATGAAGCGTAGGCAATCACTTTACCATTCTACATCAACATAGCTCCCAATCCAGTTCCACATGCATCGGTATACACCACCAACCCTTGGTTTCCATCCGGAACTACCAGCATAGGTGCATTGGTTAACAAATGCTTTAACCTAAGGAATGCTTCCTCACATTTGTCGGACCAGACATACTTCACATCCTTCCTAGTCAGCTTAGTCAAAGGTGCTTCTATTTGCGAGAAATCCTTGATGAATCTCCAGTAATAGCCAGCTACTCCAAGAAAACTCCTTATCTCAGTCACCATCTCTGGTCTCTTCCAATTATTAACAGCTTCGATCTTATCTGGATCGACTGACAAGCCTTTCTCTGAAACCACGTGACCAAGAAACTTAATCTCTTTCTTCCAAAAATGGCACTTGGAAAACTTCGCCTTCAGCTGATGCTGCCTCAGCGTCTCAAGCACCACTCTAAGATGTTTCTCGTGCTCTCTTTCATCCTTAGAGTATACTAAAATGTCATCTATAAATACCAATACAAACCGATCCAAGTACTCTCGGAAAACTCGGTTCATTCGTTAACCCGAACGGCATACTAACCACTCATACGAACCATACCTAGTTCGAAATGCTGTCAATGGAATACTGTCCTCTGCCACTCTTAACTGATGGAAACCTGTCGCCAAATCCAATTGGGGAAACACTCTAGCTCCATTCAACTGACCAAATAGATCATTTATTCTCAACAAATAATACTTATTCTTAATTGTCCTATCGTTTAACTTACGATAGTCGATACACATTCTTAACGACTATCTAGCTTCTTCACAAACACCACGGCTGCTCCCCAAAGCGAACTGCTTGGTATAATAAAATTCCTTCCTTCAAGAACCACTAGTTGTGCCTTCGGTTCCTTCATCTCAGCCGGTGTCATCCTGCTAGGTGGTCTACTTATAGGTTCAGCTCCTGGCACAAGATCTATCTGAAATTCTACGGCTCGTTTCGGTGGTAGTCCTGTAACCGGCTCAAAGACATCTGTAAACTCTCTTGCTACTCGAACCTGACTTAACTCTTCACCCGCTTCCATAGTACTTAACAAAGCACAAACACTCTAGTCGGAATTTTCCACTGAGAATATGATTCAGTTATGACTATAAAGGTGTCTTAGTGATATTTCTCCATCCTGGCAAAATATCCTAGCCTCATACTTCCCCAACCAATCCATACCCAAAATGATTTCGAAATCTACGAAATCGTACACATACAGACTGCATGCAAACTTATGACCTAACAAGTCTAGTTCTAACTGGTCACATCTCATCCCTATAGTTGCATACCCTCCTATTGGATTCGCAGCCCTTAAGGAGTAACAAGGTATGTGGGTTGTAAACATAACCTATCAACCAAATTCTGAGATATAAATTAATGTGATGCACCGGTATCAAATAGTGCCCTAACGGGTATACTCTGAATCAAAAGCGTACCTTCCATCACAGTCTTTCCTTTTTCAGCTGCAGTTGGCTTGGCAGATGATGGTCCAACAACAAAGACCTTTCCCTTGTCCACCATGACTGGTTCTTGACACTGATTCTTATAATGCCCAATTTGATTATAGTTGAAGCACATCACTTTTTTTTCTACAGCCTTCTTACCCTTGCCTGACCGGAATTCATGAGCATAATGACCGTTCTTGTCACACTTGAAGCAAACTAAATCAGCTTTTGCCTTCTTGGCAACATTTCCCTTTTGGGCTCCGTTCTTCTTAAAGAACTTTCTCTTCTTCCCTTGAAAATCCTGGATTTCAACTGACTTCTCTCTAGCACAAATAGTGAGCATCTCCTCATGGCGAATTGCCATCTCCACCACTACATTACTAGGATCACAAAGATGTGGCAGGGTCGCCCTAGCAATATTAGGCCTCAATCCCCAAATGAAACTTTCATTCCTCCTAATGACGATGTCTATAGTATTATATCCATAACGGGATAACTCATCAAACTTAGTGGCATACTCAACAACCGACATCGCTCCTTGCTCCAGATCCAAAAACTTCCTCAACGGAGCTGATTTAGCAACCTCAAACATAAACCTTTGTTCAAATCTCCTTCGAAAACCAGCCCGAGTCAATTCCTCCTCCGGAACTCTGACAGTAACATTGTTCCACCATTGAAGTGCTGACCCTTGCAACTGCCTAGAAGCCAACCTTCTCTTCTGCTTGTCATTTAAACCCAGATCATCAAATATTCTCTCACAATGCAACAGCCAATTCTCTACCTCTATGGCATTCTCCATCTCCATAAATGGCTTCCCACCAAGACTGGTGTAATCTCTGCTTAGCTTAGCATAATTATTCCTAATTGGATCCATAGGATTAGCTCCTCCTACATTACCAGCAACTCCAGCAGCAACTCCTACTTGCATCATATTGACGAAGAACTAATACATCACCCTCATATCTACTGGTGGATTTCCAGCACCCACATTGGCATCAGCATTTTGGTTATTAGCATTAGCCGGTAGGCCCGGGTTCCTCCTGGTGGGTCGAACATTTCCATTGGTTGTGGTGCTTCCTCCACCGAGATTTCATCTTCCGTTTCCTACTTCCATATCTTCTTTCTCATAAATCTACATACAAGCCTCAGTAAGATACAAAAGAACGGTCTAAGTGAGAGGGCAATACGTACTTATATGTATCTATATATCAAATACAAGTACGTTACTATAGCGTTATCCCAAACCCCAATCTTATTTTCTGATTCATTGGATTATGTTTGAAAAATCTTTTAGGTTTTAAATTTCTTTTAAGTTTTATAAACATATGCACTAATACCAACTTGTAACATCCTCCACTTGGAGACCCAAAACTAACGGCTACAGATGCTGCGGTCATCCATAGTTATTAATCTTCGGCGTCCAAATACGGTAATGCTAGATACATTGATATAACAGAAACATATTGATATGGAAATTTTTTAAAATCAATAAGCAATTTCCTCATTCCATTTCAAAACATTTCGAATTCATTACATAATCCCAAAATGAGAACCACGTTTAGAGAAAATATCATTATTACAACATACGCCAAGAGGGACGTGTGAAGATGCCTCCATGGATGATCAGAGTATATAACTAGGCAATTAAAAATCTTTTCCTTTAAAACAAAAACAGCGGATCAGAATAGGAAAGAACTCTAAATAGCTATCATGCCTCATGTACATCTCCGGAAGCTTATTCGTCTAAAGAGGTACCTGAAAACCTCGACTCTTAAACTACTCAAAATCGGTTGAGCACCCGAGAGTTTAAGGGGAAAATATAAAATTCGAGTCAGAAATAAAGCCTGGTATGAATAATAATCTACCATCTCAAACCATTTAGATATCTAGTGAGACCACGCCGCTTAACAGAACGGGTTTTCCCCTCAGTAGTATCCTAAAACTTTATAATATCATATACTGTGCTCCTGCATCCACAACAGTTAAAATATGACATTTCAAAATAATATGATGATATGCAAACAACTGAATCAATTCTGGATTACCCATCCCATTCATTTTTGACTATCTACCTCAACTATAGTTTCTAGGGTCACTATTAACCTAATAGTTTTCATGGGCTGACTATCAACTTTTTTAATGTTTATAGACTCCTTGTCCAGTTTCATAGTTTTCATGGGCTAACTATTAACCAATTTTAACTTATGGACTCCTTGTCCAGCTTCATAGTTTTCATGGGATCACTAAGAACCTATTGGTCCCCACCAATAACTTTATTGTTTCATGGGTCCTCCCTGAACCTATTGGTAACTCCAATAACTTTCCTCTTATCCTAGTTTTCTTGGGTTGACTAGAAACTTATTGACTTCTATCAATAACTAAATCCGGATATAGTTTTCATATGGTCACTACAAACCAATTGGCCCCTGCCAACAACTCTTTCTATTCATAGTTTTCGTGGAATCACTATGAACTTAAGTTTTCATTGGGTTACTACGAACCTGTCTATCTGACAACTTCTTTGATCAATGTTTAGACATCCTACATTCTGGTCTTCCTGACCTCCTGGATGTACTTCTACTCATTCGGGAGTTAATTCAATTTATATTCACTACTGGGTCAACCTAGCTGATTATTCTGCCCTTTCTCCATTAAATGCAGTTATGGGTCCATTATAATGTGAATATATTTATATTTGAAGAAGAAACATAATAACATAATAGTGTCAACACCTGTGAGTTTAATATCTTTGAAATCATTTTCATAAGAAATACGGTTAATCCCTTTAACCAATTATTTTATCAAGGAAAGTTTCTTTAAAACTTCATACTTAAAACCATTTCAAAACTCCTTTAAATTAGCCAGGGGTTTTTCCTTTAAATGAGATTGGGTTATTTGTTTCGAAAACTAAGGTTTCGAACCTTTAAAATTTTGCTTTCGATATCAATGGATAGCTTCCTTCAGAAGCGTATAAATCTTTTTTCAAAACACTAGGCTTCTGCCCTTCGAAACACTTTAAAACCTTTCTTTCGAAACCTTTCGAATGTATTAAACTATTACTCATTAACTCTTAGAAGCATTGCTTTGAAAATTTTGAAAGTACCCATTCTGAAACCATTGAAAGTATCCCTTTCGAAACCATCACTTATCATATAAAAGTCTTTGGGGGAAAACTTGATGGCTTCGGAACCATCCTTTCGAAAGCTTAAATCATTTAGGTGAAATACTTGAAGGTAAGCTTCGAAACCCTTGAACTCATTCGAAAGCATTTAGGAATTGGCTTAGTATAAGTTTAAAACAAAGACTGCATTTCGAAAGCATTGATGACTTCAATGCCCTCGAAAAGCAAAACAACAGCAGTAGGGTCTCGACTGGGTCGAAACAACCCTTTTCGAAAGCATTGTTCTATAAATAGAGGAACTCATTCGAAAGCTTGTACATTTAAAATAAAAGATGGCAACCTTCTTCGAAACCCTTTTCGAAAGCATATGTTTTGACTCCCTCGAAAGCTTTTAGTAAAACAAGGCAGGCGCTTATTATTTGGAAAGTAAACAAAGGTTTCAACTCCATCGGAAGCAATGGTTTCGACACCATGCCTTCCTCCTTTCTCCAATCCACCAATATTATGATACCTTATGTATTGGTTTTGTCTTGCTTTGTTTCGACATGGTTCGTGTTGACTTGGTTGAAGGTGGAAGCTATGAGTCGAAAGGTGCTTCTAAAAGAGGCGGAACCTACTTTTCTGGGTAAATGCTGATTAATACCAATTAAAGTAATCTCTTTGTAACTAATCTTCCCACTTGTAAACATTTGATTGGTTGCCATAAACTTTTCAAATTCTTTACAAAGATAACTGCCGCATAATTTCTGATCTAACCAAAGATTAATTTAACAAATAAGCCCTTCCATTAAGTAAAATAATTAAATCATTAGGTCCTCCTTTCAAAATAATTTAATTCCCATAGTAAATCTCTTAGAAAATCCCCAAAAATCATAGAAATTCACTTTTAATATGTAGTGTGAAACCTCTATTAACTGTATCATAAGCCTTACACATGTCGAACTTTAAACACTTATTATTATTGACTTTTCTACCAAGTTCTCTGATAATCTCAAGCGCATACAATATTCCATCTCCTATATTCCTCTCCTTAATAAATGCACATTGATTCTCTGAAACTATGTGGTCCATAAAAATGCTTAATTGATTACATAAATTTTTAAAAAACTTTATATAATGTAATACAGTAAGCAATTAGCTTAAAGTCAAATAATTTCTTAGAATGAATATTTTTTGGAATTAAATGTAAGAAAGTGTGATTCCATTCTTTTCAAATTCTGCCTTCACGAAAAGTATCATTCAACACCTAGTAGAGAGAATCTTTCATCATTTCCCAATGAACTTTGTATAACTTAGAGTTAAAGCCATCCTAACTCGGTAAAGAATTGTCATTTATACTCCATAAGCCACCTTAACTTCACATCTATCAATTTCATAGTTAAGGAAATTTGAATCATAATTAGTTACAATAGACTTAAAAATCACCTAAGGGAAGCTATGATTCTAGGTTCGATTAAAGTGGTTTTTATAGTCCTCTACTACATTAATAAAAGACCTCAAATTATCACTAGCTAACCTCAGTTCCCGTTCCTAGGCACCTTTTTTTGAATTTTTGCATAAAAAATGCGGATGCATTATCCACTAATAAAACCAGTCACGTTGGATTTTTGCTTGATATTGATAATCTCCTTATTTAGAGCTTTCTCTAATTGGTCTTTGGCCGATTGAAATGCAAGAGCCGTATCTGCATCATGAGTTGCCTCAACCCGCTTCTATAGAGTTGAGCATTGATGACATAATTCTTCCACCTCTCTCTTTATACTATTCCACTTCTTATCCAAACGTTCAATTTTCTCTCAAATTCCTTCTACTTTTTTAGAAAATAATAAAGTGGCCTACCTTCTACTTCTACTTTCCATTCATCCTCAGTTGTGCTAAAATATTCATCACAGAGGTGCCAATGATTCGTATATTTAAAAGGCTTCGCACAATTCACCTTAGATTCAATTAGGACACAAAAGCTGGGGTGTGGTTATTTATCGTAGTAGGAAGATAGTTAACTGTCATGTTACAAAGCAACTTGATCCACTCCAGATTTGCAAAAACGCTATCAATCTTATTAAGGATGTTTAGGTTTAGGCCTGACCATCAGGAATAAGTGAATCCTGCTGCCGAAACTTCTTATATGCCAGTACTATACACTAAAGAATCAAGTTCTTAAGTTTACTAAAAGGTACCAGGTTTCTTCTTTTCTTCTCATTTGGTTTTCTTATACAATTGAAATCACCCATGATAATCCATGGTCTAAAGATAAGAAACACATCTTCCTTCGGATTATACCACAACCTTTTTCTTAGTTCAAGAAAGTTATGTGTAGATACAAATGAAATATTACATTTGACACCACCATTGATATGTAGTTCCAAGGTTATGTGTTGATCATCCATACTTACTATATGTAGTCCTAATTGAGTGAGTCAATTATCAAAAAACTCTGAACTTATGGTAACACGATATGTTACTAACCATTCTCCAATTCGATTATAGACTTGTTTCAAAATCATTCAACTCAGACAAGCTCAACTTATTCTCCAAAACACCAAAAAAATGATTTTAAACTTATGAATTGGGTTTCTAAGTTCAACTTACCTATTGCGTTTGTTGAAACCCCTTTGATTCCTACAGGCGATCAACATAATATGTTTTTTATAAAAACTGTGTAGCCTTCTGCTATCTGAGCTCTCTTCTTTGCTTTCTCCTTCTTCGTTTATCAAGTCCAACCACTTAGGGTTTTCTTTACAATTTTATCTTTTTGAACCTATCCTCTTTACTCTACAGATTCTCGTGATTATCATGCGATTCAAAAACCCCAATGTTATTGTCTACAAAAAGAACATATGAATCATCCATTCTATCCCCTTTATTTCCTATGTCCTTTTTTGGGTTGTTTCATTACCTATTTAGAAACACTAAAATCATTAGCACATAAATTTTTATAGTCTTGAATAACAGATAAAGAATTATTAATTAAAAGAGAAGGATCTATTAGTCTTGTTCCCATTATAATCTTGTCCGATGATGAATTATGGTGCTGAAGAATCCCGATTGGAGTTGTAGGTGACTTTGCTCTTTGCTAAATTGGATTGTCGGCTCCCTTTACGAAATTGGAAGTGATAGGGTTCAATTTATTCATATACTTAGGGCCCCCTCCTTGTGCCTTTCTAAAAATTCATAACTCTTTTGACATATATAGTTCTGCCATGTCTCTCTTTTCTTTACTTGATATGTCACATCGATTTGCTTCCACTACCATTTTCTCTTTTAGCTCAACCAAAAATTCCTTTTTGATTAATAAGAGGTCCTCCACTACTTAGTCTATGTTCCCTATAGCCTTTTTTGGTCCTCTCCCTCTACCATCCTTCCAAATCTTGCATTCGAATTTGAGGGCACCTCTTTTGGCAAAGTGCCATCTACCTTACCTTCTTTTCTATCTGCAGACATTTCCTTTTCCTTAGGAGGGTCACCATCCTTTTCTCCTCTAAATTTTTTATTATCTTCGAGTATTGACACTTTCCATCTTTTATTGTTGCTACCTTAGGTTTTGGAACCCAGGTCTTCATGAGCGGATATTGAATTTTTAAGTGTGCAAAGCAGCTACAATTATTACCTCGAGGTGGTGGATTCTCATAGACTACTTCCTGCATGAACAACTCCCCATTCTTGCTCATTGCTTCTACCGAATTGGAATCCCATAACTGGCCTCTACATCACCAAAACTCTGGCAAAAAAATTCAACTTTTATTCTTGGTTGCATCGTCCATCTTAATAGGAACACCAATTGGGCTTAGGAAAGCGCTTAAAGCTTTGGCATCCCATAAATAATAGCCAAGCCTCGGTAGTCTAACCCAGATAAGCATAGAAATAAAGAGATCCCTATCATCCCTCATGGAAGGGGAGAGTCTTTTCATGATGATAAGGTTTTTGTTAAAGACCCAAGGATCCCCTTCTAAAATGCTATTACAATCTCTATCTGAATGCAATCTGACTACATAAAAATCCATTTTCCTTTGTTTGCACCATGAATTCATGTTTCATCTTCCTTACCCTCTTTGAATAGGCATAAAAAGCTTTGAAATATGGTTGAGTTCCAATTACGTATAGCATGGCACAATTCTTCTAGTCCCCTTCTACCTCTCCAATAGCTTCCTTTAAAATATATCCCCTTGTTTTTCCATTTATTGTCCAAGATTCCACAAAATCTAGATTTACTTACAAGTTGGCCTCCTCTCCACCATTTCTAACTGCATCACAATAAGAAACCTTTTTGCCTCTTTATGAATTGTAAACCTCTTTGATTTTTGATCATATCTATTCCCTTTGGTTCCAACCTAAAACTGTCTATTTGATTTGTTGTACTGACCCCTATCTACCTCCTTCTTCCCCTTCCATTTATCCTCCTCCCAACCATCTTCGGCTTCCACCTTATGACAAATACTCCCAAGTGTCGATCGAGTTAATTTGCAAAAGATAAGATTTGAGAGAGCATAAACTATAAAAATTAATGAATCAAGATAAGAAGAAAAACGAGATTAAAAAAATTCAAAGAAACTAGGGTTATCACCCTATCTGCCAATTGCCATTAGAGAGATGATTCCTAAGTTCAATTTTGTTTAGAAATGTTGTGGAATTTGAAAATTAACCCAATACCCAAATTCAAATTGTGCTTTTATGTTAGGGATAACCTTTTGGCTTAGCTCACCTTTCAAGCTAGGCCATTAGCCAAGTAAGGAAGGATACTTGATTATCTAATTAGCCCAGACACTACTGTTACCCCGCCTTTTGGTCAAGGTCGGGATACCAACAAATTGACTAGAAAGGATGGATATCAGGATTGGAGATTGATTTGAAACAAGACTATGATCGATACCATCAAAATTGGACTGAGCTCCAATCAAGGTGGAATCGATCACGAATGATGAACAAGGCTAGGGGAGGCTATGTTTCAAGTTTCAGGTCAATCGAAGTTCGTATACTCGAGATATGGATGGATCAATGTTGGTGAGAAATGGTTCTGGTATCGATACCTTCGTATCGATCATATTGGTTATTGGTTTGGATCAATCGGACCGATGGATCTCATATCCATCAATATTGATCGATACGAAAGGTCTGCATGGAAGCGGGTCTGATGGATACAAAGGCAAGTGTTTCTGGGGCGCTCAATGATGGATACGAACAAGGCGGCAGGAAGCATTTCGTACCGATCTATAAGTAATTGATACGAAGGGATGAAGCTTGGATCGATACGAAGAGTATAGATATGAACATAACTTAGATCGGTACGATGTGATGGACATAAGGCAATGGCATATGATGGATACGACTAGCATGGACTTGAGTGTGGCTCGGATCGACACAAAGAAGGGATGGATACGAAAAAGGGTCGGTCGATGGATACGAAGAAGCACATGTCGATGGATGCGAAGCATGGATACGAGGTAGTGGATTTGGTCAAGCGATGAAGCGCTCAACATGGATGTAGGCGTAGAACTCGGATCGATGCGAAGGCCACGGCTATGGATATGGGGATAGAATGGATACGAAGGGGATCGAGGCAAGCTGATCGAGACGAATCATTCGGCCTTCATGTAAACTCAATTTTTGATCGATCATAACTCTCATTCTACAACTCCAAATGCTATGGAATTTTCACAGGAGCTTCCTGATGTGACAAAGAGTGTTCGTGATCGATCCCAGCTTGATTGGACCATTTTGGGATCGATACGAATTGCACTTGGATCGATCTCAAATCACTTTGGATCAATCATGTGGGCCCACATGTGCACGAGAAGAGGTATTCCAGGTTTTGAGGCGGATAGTTTCGGATCTACACCTATAAATAGCGGTCCTATGGCAACTAAAACAGGATCCTCTTCTTCTCTTTGCATAGAAACTCTACCATTTTAGCTATTAATTTTCAGAGGCTTTTAATTGTAATCTCAATACAAAAGGAATAAAGGATCAATTCAAAGTGGACATAGGCCGGAGATAGCCGAACCACTATAAACCTTGTGTTCTTTGTTTTCTTGCTCATTTTAATTTTCTTATTTCTTTATTTCTGCTCTCTACATCGTCTGGATCTGATATCTGTGTGTAAACACTGGTGCTTTCACGGCTTTTGGGGTTTGTGACCAATTTTGGCATAAACACTTTGGTGCTTTCACTGAGAAAGACTAGCACCCGCTATACTAGATTTGGAGTTCGGATTTGGAAAGCTAAAGGATCAGATCTAAAAGGAAACATGATAAAGAAATCAACAAGGAGACAAGGAGTGGAAAGGAGTCAGCATGAAGGGAGTCAGGAGGCTTCCTCAGGAGCAAATCAGGCCTCAGTTTTCATCACACGACATGAGATGGAGATGATGATGGGAGCTATGCAGGAAGAATTATTGGAAATGTAGGAGGAAATGATGCAGAATCTTCTCAGACAGTTTAGACAGGCAGGAACAGCTGTAGCTGCTGGAGTTCAGATCCACGGAGCTGGAACAGAAGGACTTAACGGGCAAGCAGATGGAGTAGCTCAACAGGATGCAACCCCCAATCAACACACAGTTACTAATTTGGATGGATCCAGACTCGAGGGCATACCACCATGTAATGATAGATCAATTCATGGAGGAATTCTAGGAGACACCACACAACAGGATGCCGACAAGAGCACAAGAGTACGTGATGAAGAGTTTGTACCAGAATTCCCTCGGGGACTCGGAGGGGCAACCCTTGGTGGACAACACTGGATTAGCAGAGATTATCAGGCGAACTATGCGCGAAGGTTTAGCAAACAGAGATCTGGAAGGAGTAAACAGGAGTCCGTTTACCCATGACATCATAATGGCTCGGAATCCACCAGAGTTCAAGCTACCTACTCTGGAGGTATACAACGGTAGGGCTGATCCTACCGATCATTTGATGAGGTACGTGAGACACATGGAAGTGCTGGGGGCATCGGAGGAAGTTATGGCCCAGTGTTTCCCTTTGTACTTGACGGATATAGCTGCTATGCGGTTCAGGCAGTTGGAAGATGGATCTATTAGGACATGGACATAATTGGTGGACAGGTTTTTGAAGTAGTTTCGGGTTCATATCAAGAGGCGGAAAAATGTGATGACACTAACATCAGTGAAGCAGAGGACAGGGGAATCACTCAGGACATTCTTAACTCGGTTCAATGTAACGGTTGCTTCGGTCGATCAGCCGGATCCATCAATGGTTTTAATGGCGGCAGTATCAGGAGTAAGGGACAATTCGAATTTCAAGGTATCGTTGATACGGGATCCACCAATGGATCTCGGGGAATTCTTTCATGAGGCCGAGAGATTCCTTCGGCGGGAGGATGCAAGTTCGGATATGAAATCAAAGGAAGTAAACGTGGTTAAGGATGGAGGACCATCCGGTGAGAGCTTGGATAAGGATAAGGATAAAGGGAAGAGGAAGTCGGATAACGATTCTGGCAGGGCAAGGAAATGCTGGGGAGAACCAAAATTCTTCACTTACACAGGACTGAACGAAACGTTGGAGCAGATATACATGGAAACCCAGGATCGCCTTCCCTACCGAAGGCCGGCAGGGAGAAAACCCTCAGAACGCTAGAGGGCATCAGAAAGGCACTGTCTCTTTCATAACCTGGACGGGCATGATACCAACAGCTGCAGGCATCTAAAGGATATAATCGAGGAGCATGTAAGGAGTGGTCAGCTGCGGTAATATGTCGGGACTCGGAATGCGGTGGTGGAACAGAAGCAGCCACCGTCTACCTCAAACGACGATAGCTCGAGGCCCAGGAATGATGGTCAATTGGTTATCAACTGACAGGGATGATATGGAATAAGTAGCAAACTTTGGGCAAACAGCCAAGTCACTTACTCATGTACGGGGACAGAGATAGCCCCTAGGCATGCTCTGAGATGATGATAAACCACGACGCTCTAGTTTTTGAAATCTGCTTTTTCTTTTCTGGTTTGGACATTTTCTTTTTTCTGGTTTTGTTTTGGAGTTTGGTTTGAACTCCTGGTTTCGTTTGCTTTCCGGTTTGGACTTTGGTTTGGATGCTTGTTTTCCAGTTTAGATATTAGTTTGGATTTCTGGTATGGATTTTTGGTTTTCTGATTTAATCTGGATTTCGTATTGGATTTTGATTTGATTTTTATCTGGTTTTTGGTAAATGGTAGTCGGGTATGGATTATGCCTGGCAAGGGGTAAGTCGCTTCGTCCGAACGTGGCGAATCGGCTTATTCAGGTCATCAAGTATGGATTATGCTCGATAAGGGTCCGGAGCGACCAGGATTTAGCTTAGGACTTAAGCCATGGCATTACTCAACGTTCAGGGACACTGAACCAAGAACACCAAGGCGTTGCTTAATACAGGTCGTCAAGTGTGGATTGTGCTTGGCAAGAACTCGGAGAGGTTATGGATTCGGATATTGGCTATGAACAGCTAAGGATTTGGCTAAGGGCCCGGAGCTGTCCTGGATTTGGATATCGACCAGGAGAGGTCGTGGATTTGGTTATTGGTCACTGGATATGGATGGATTAGAAGTTGGTTGTTGGGTTCGATGGGTATGGAATTGGCTAAGGATTTGGTTACTATATTCGGAATCAGATATCGACTCAGAGCAGTCGCGGATCTAAATAAGGATATTGAACTCGGATAGAATGGATATGGATGGAATATGGACTTTGGATGTCGGATAAAGCTATTCAAAACATGCCTTCCTACCGCAAGGCATGTTTTGGGGGGCAAATGTTACTCCGCTTTTTGGTCAAGGCCGGGATACCAAAAAATTGGCTGGAAAGGATGGATATCAGGATTGGAGATCGATTGGAAACAAGGCTATGATCGATACCGTCAAAATTGGACCGAGCTCCAATCAAGGTGGAATCGATCAAGAATGATGAACAAGGATAAGAGAGGCTACGTTTCAAGTTTCAGGTCAATCGGAATTTGTATGCTCGAGATATGTATGGATCAATATTGGTGAGAAATGGTTCTGGGATCGATACCTTCATATCGATTATAGTGGTAATTGGTTTGGATCGATCGAACCGATGGATCTCGTATCCATCTATATTGATCGATACGAAAGGTCTGCATGGAAGAGGGTCTGATGGATATGAAGGCAAGTGTTTCTGGGGCGCTCAATGATGGATACGAACAAGGCGGCAGGAAGCATTTCGTACCGACCTATAAGTAATCGATATGAAGGGATGAAGCTTGGATCGATACGAAGAGTATGGATATGAATTAGATCGGTACGATGTGATGGACATAAGGCAATGGCATATGATGGATATGAACAGCATGGACTTGAGTGTGGCTCGGATCGATACAAAGAAGGGATGGATACGAAAAAGGGTCGGTTGATGGATACGAAGAAGCACATGCCGATGGATGCGAAGCATGGATACGAGGTAGTGGATTTGGTCAAGCGATGAAGCGCTCAACATGGATGTAGGCGTAGAACTCGGATCGATGCGAAGGCCACGGCTATGGATATGGGGATAGAATGGATACGAAGGGGATCGAGGCAAGCTGATCGAGACGAATCATTCGGCCTTCATGTAAACTCAATTTTTGATCGATCATAACTCTCATTCTACAACTCCAAATGCTATGGAATTTTCACAGGAGCTTCCTGATGTGACAAAGAGTGTTCGTGATCGATCCCAGCTTGATTGAACCATTTTGGGATCGATACAATTTGCACTTGGATCGATCCCAAATCACTTTGGATCAATCATGTGGGCCCACATGTGCACGAGAAGAGGTATTCCAGGTTTTGAGGCAGATAGTTTTGGATCTACACCTATAAATAGCAGTCTTATGGAAACTAAAAGAGGATCCTCTTCTTCTCTTTGCACAGTAACTCTGCCATTTTTGCTATTGATTTTCAAAGGCTTGTAATTGTAATCTCGATAAAAAAAGGAATAAAGGATCAATTCAAAGTGGACGTAGGCCGGAGATAGCCGAACCACTATAAACCTTGTGTTCTTTATTTTCTTGCTCATTTTAATTTTCTTATTTCTTCATTTCTGCTCTCTACATCGTCTGGATCTAAGATCTGTGTGAACATTGTGGATCTATGTGTAAACACTAGTGCTTTCACGGCTTTTGGGGTTTGTGACCAATTTTGGCAAACAACTACTTTTCTAGACATTCTACTAAATAAGTAGGCTTTAATAAGTTGGCCTTAATACCACTAATTTAGACTGCATAGGTTATTAGGCTTTGATACTATTATTGGAAATAGGCTAGCATGCAGCGCGTTAAATGGATGAATTTAAAAAAAAATCATTTTTAGATCTTATTGAGCCGATGAAGTCTAAATTGATTTTGATCCAATCCAGATAATTTTAAATAAAATCTTTATTTTATTTAATTAATTTATATAAAGATTTGATTTTTTAATATATATATATATATATATATATATGTAATATATAGTGTTTATGTGTATCAAATACACACATCGTGTAAGTGTATGTGCAACATATAGACGTGTACATAATTAAATAAGCCCATATATATGTGTTGGGATTTACACTGCAAAGGATACATTTGCCCTTTTATATACATATTTGATGTCCATAATTAATTTATTATTATGTATATTTATGTGTGTGTGTGTGTATACATATATAAACATTTGCATTTATAATAGTGTTTGTTAAAAAGATATTGACCAATTCAAACTAATAACTAAAATATCCAACAAATAGATTTAAATTTCAAAATGGATCTAGATCTAAAATAAAATCTATATAAGATTTAAAATTCACATTTCAAATGTTGATATTATATATATGTATATAAAAAAATTCTTTACTTTCTTTGAAATATGTATATGTATAATTTTAAAATTATTTATAAAATATTAATTTATATATATATAAATCAAAATATATTTGAAATTGCTTTATTTTTATTTCAACCAAAGCTATTTTTTAAAAAATATTTTATTTTACAAATCTATACGGATTGGTAAAACAATATTTTTTTTAAATATATCTAAAAATTAATTTTTTTTAACTTTAAAATCCATATGGAATTTTTTTGAAAGGCAAGTCGGTTTTATAATGGATTGTCTGCTTGTTATAGACAAAATTATTATAGATGTGTGGTAAGGTACCTCAACAGCTTTGGCACATGCCTAAAGAGCATTAACACTCAACAAGTTGCCTGGGAAATCACACATACATTTCACAATATCCTTTTAACTAGTAGAACATAGTGGCAGTGCCAACACTCTGACCATCTCACAAAAACTCTATCACACTTCACAAATTATAATAGAGGCAAACGTATGCACCAAGTAATACTCACAAAATATACAGAAATTCACACAGTAGCATATTGACAACCATGACTAATCACAAGTATCACCTGACAAGGAGACACAAATCACCAGTTCCACCAAATAATACCAAAATAGCGAACAAAGTATCAATAGCTTAAACCAAAAATTCATCGTTACAAAAGCATCAATACCAACGGAGAAAGGAAGCTGAATCAATCAACCAGATTGCTATCAAAGCACCACAATCAACATCATTTAACGAACCCTCGTTGCTGCGCAACCGTCGAGGACCCCAAATAATGAGAAGAAAATGTAGCTAGCTAACTCACCTTACTTCCAAAAGAAAACCTGAACCCGAGATGTGACGCCCCACCTCTATTCTCACAATAACAAAGGTTATTATAAGGAATAACGTCTGCTATTGCGAAGAATAAGGCTTGTTAGAAGCGACCATCCGTAAGTTATGCCTTAGACGAGTATTGATTACATCGATAGGAGTTGTGTAAATTACTCCCAACAATATAAATTCAATCCAAATCTAAAATGAAACCACGGTGGCTTATGAGAAATTCAGAACAACTCATAATAGCAACAACACAGATAGTATAATCACATCAGAACAGAAATATCAGATATAGCGGAAGACAAGTCTGGATACATGCTACAACACCCGATGGTTCAGAAGAACCAAATGTACATATACATAGCCATCAATACATACATGAGACGAGAGTCAATACACCAAAAGTAACACCTCGAAGCCTAAACAAAAGATGAGGTGAAATCCCAAAAGCTGAAGCTGCAACTGAATTAGAGATAGCGATTATCCTGAAATAACTCGGTCTGACCCGAGTATTATTTAAAAGAAAATAATAAACGGATCAGTCTAATTTAAACTCAGAAATAAGTGTATAATAAAAAACACTTAAGCAAATTAATTATAATCTCGAATGAGACTATTTATCAAAATAATCAACATAGTTTAAAGGAAGAAATCTCAATAAACTCTATCAAGTCAACTTTCAAATTCACAATTGAATTCAAAACAGCAATTCACAAAATCTAGAAATCAAAGATAGATAACTAGAAAATCAGCATAAAAGTGGATCGATCCCAGCAGATGGCGAGTCTAAACAACGCCGCACGTGCATCTCAAATGGCCGAAGCCTACCAAGTACTATCATCATAATTTTTGGCGCCCAACGAATGACCCGAAGGTCCAACATATGACCCGAAGGTCTAATACTGGTAATTGACCCGAAGGTCCAACAAATGACCCGAAGGTCCAACAGAGTGGCTCGAAAGCCCAACAAAAACATCAAAATCCTCAAACAGCAATTCCTCAGCAAATATTTCAATTAACGAGTCCGGAATTAACCGAATTAGTAAAAGAGTGGTTCCATACTCCGCACTTTTGCTAAATCGTTTAAATCTCTTCATCGTTTCCTTGAAAGTGCAAAATTGTGTATTTTATATAAATAAAATTTACGTTCTCAAATGGACAAGTCCGGAATTAATCGAATCAGTAAAAGTAAGGGTTCGTAGTCCTTAATTTTGCTGAAGCGTTTAAATCGATTCCTCATTCTTTTGAAAGCGTAAAATGTAAAAAATTTGGAAACAATTTTATTTTAAAACGATTTTAAAAACACGTGATTAAAACAGCAACATCTATAGCAATTTCGGCAAGGAAATTGTGCTTCACAAAACACCGTAAAAACGGATATCAAATTAGCATTGTGGGATAGCCGCTTGAAAATTCACTTTAAATTGACGGTTACTGAAGTCAAAACATTAGTAATTTTTTCGTCAAAATCTTATCAAAACAACACACTTCAAAAATATAACACCGGAGTAAAAATCCGTTATAAAAATAACGGCAATAAAATACGTTTTAAAACCAAACACCGGTTCAAAGTAATTTAAATAGTAGATTGCACTACTATATATATATTCATCAAAATATTACACTAGAAAATGAAGAAATGAAAAATATGTGACTTCGGAACTGGTTTTCGCATGCTACCCTTTGCACGTAAAAAAATGAAATAAAATAATGCATACCTGACTTATTTTCGTGCATTAGATGCACGCATACGTGACCAAAATGCAATGTTGAAAAAATATAAAACCTGGCAATGCAAACTTGGACTAAAATTTGATCTTACATGCAACATAACAAATATAATGACTGAACTATATATTTGTTCAACACATATAGATACGTAATGACCAGGTCACTTTAATTTGCAATCCCATTTACACGCAATAATGAATATACAAAATATAGTAACTGTGTCATGGCTACTTACATGCAAGTGATGAAAATGCACTTACACACGGTTAAAATTTTTTTCGTGTTTAGAGCATACCCTCTGGCACGTATAGGTAAATTATATAGTCCTGGTTCTCATATGCTACTTCATTGCACAAAATGTCATACACAAAAATGTAAAATGCAATAAACAACTTACACGCGCGCCAGGAACAAATGCAAAATCAAATGACTTGGACCTGGGCATAATTATTCTTTGCAATATAAACCACACGCACGCACTCAACAAAAATTATAAAAATAGCATGTGCAATTTTTCCATACCCACGAAATTAAATATGCAAAGTAAGTGATGTTTGGATATGCGTACACGAAATGACATGGAACTTTAGTGCAAAACTTGTTTGTACGCGACTAAAGAAAATAAGAATAAACAACTTGAACTTGAATTATAGTGTACAGGTACAAATGAATTAACCAAAGAACCTGGGCAACAAAATTCGCAAGCACTGAATGAAACAACAAAATATCTGGGCAACAAAGATTTTAAATTAGAAATGTGAGTTGCACTCACCTTAGAATTGATTCAAAATCAGTTAGCACCGAAGATTCAGAAGAAAGCAAGAAATCGAACTGCCATTAAAGCTTTTGCTGAGCAACTTGAAAAATGAACAAACAAAGGAATGGATGATGACTACAGGAAAACTGGAATGAAAGAATTGATGCCGCTTTCACTTTTCTTTTCTCCAAAATATATAAGTCAAATAAAAAATGCTGGCAATGCTTTGGGTACAAATGCATTAAAGATGAAAACATGCTTCAGTGGAGGAAAGTACAAGCTACACATAAAATGATGATGGCCAAAAAGTGTTCACAAGTTTGGTTTTAAAAACTTAGTTGCAGCAAAGCAAAAGAATATTCCAACTTTTGTTTTACAAAATATGGACCAATTTGTTACACGTGAATGGCAATTACATTACATTTCAAATATGCAACCTTTTATATTTACTCATCTGACTTGCAACTGAATTGCACAAATTTTTTTTCAAATTTCAATTTAAAATTTCTATTTTAAATATTTATTTCGACAGTAATACAAAAACAGGGTTGTTACAAACTCCCCTCTTATAAAAATTGCGTCCCAGCAATTTTCATACTAGAAGTTGTTTATAACGCAAATTATTCATCACAACAAAGATTTACAACAGAAAAGATGAATAAAGAATGCTCACCCCCACCCGAAGAGGAGGGAAAACCAGGATAAGAACGCTCGATGAATTCTTTGGTTTCACAAGTGCAATCTTTGGGGTTTGCGGACCATTGAATTTTCACAAGCGGAACTTCTTTATTCCGAAGGCATTTAACCTCCGAAGCTAGCAAACGAATAGGATTTTGTACCATAGACAAGTCGGGTGAGATCTCAAGATCTTGCAACACATGAGGATCAATAATAGAATCTGAATCTCGAAGGCATCGACGAAGCTGGGATACATGAAATACGTCATGAATTCCCGAAAACTGAATAGGTAGCGATACACGATAAGCAACATGACCAATGCGTTCCGTAATAGGAAATGGTCCAACATACCGAGGAGCCAATTTCCTGGAGCTACTAAAACGCACCACACCCTTCATCGGAGAAACACGAATAAACACGCGATCGCCAACCGAATATTCCAAAGGCTTCCTACGATGATCGGCATAAGATTTCTGCCTATTCTGAGCCTCTTTCATTCTCTGTCTGATAATATCAATCTTCTTAGAAGATTCACGAATAAAATCAGGGCCGAGAACTAACTTTTCCGCGGATTCCAACCAACAAGATGGTGATCGACACGGCCTTCCGTAAAGGGCTTCGAAAGGAGCCATACCGATACTGGATTGGAAACTGTTGTTATACAAGAACTCAACAAGAGATAAGTGGTCTTCCCAACTACCACCAAAATCAAGGATACAAGCGCGAAGGAGATCCTCTAAGACTTGATTCACCCTTTCAGTCTGACCATCAGACTATGGATGATAAGCTGTACTGAGATTGAGCTTAGTACCCAAAGCTTTCTGAAGGCTCCACCAGAAACCACTAGTAAAAAGCGGATCTCTGTCACTAACAATGGAACTAGGAACTCCATGAAGTCGAACGACTTCTTTAATAAAAATCTTAGCCAACAAAGGAGCAGTCCGATTGTACTTAATAGGAATAAAATGGGCTGATTTGGTCAATCGTTCAACAATCACCCAAACACTAGTATGGCCCGACCTCGAACGAGGTAGACCATCAATGAAGTCCATAGAAATTTGATCCCATTTCCATAATGGAATCTCAAGAGGCTGCAAAAGACCACTAGGACGATGGTGTTCCACTTTAATAAGTTGACAAGTCATGCAACGACTCACATAACTTGCAACATCACGCTTCATACCCTCCCAAAAGTATAAGCGTTTCATGTCGGCATACATCTTACTACTACCAGGATGGATAGTATACTTAGAACGATGACAGTCCTCAAGAATGTCATTTCTAAGATTAGGAACATTAGGCACGATCAACCTTCCCTTCTTCCAAATACAACCATGAATATCAATATCAAAATCCTTTAGATTATCACTTCAGGATTCCGATTTACAACTCTGAATAAGATAAGCGAGATCTGGAACTTGCTTCTGGGCATCGGCAATTTGATCCAACAAACTAGGACGAGCTTCCATGCTAAATAAAAGCACGGGAGAATCAGAAACTGAAGGACGGTCTCTAATATCACAAAGAGATAAAGCTTCCAACATATTCCACTCTGCAAGCATCATGGAAACAACAACTTGCTGCTTGCGACTAAGCGCATCAGCAACTCGATTACCCTTACCAGTGGTATACTGAATATCGAAATCATATGAAGCAAGAAATTCGAGCCAACGTTGTTGCCTCATATTAAGTTCCTTCTGAGTGAAGAGATACTTCAGAGATTTGTGATCAGTGAAGAGAACAAAACGCTCGCCCAATAAATAATGTCGCCAAATCTTTAGAGCAAAGACTATAGCGGCTAACTCCAAATCATGGGTAGCATAACGAATCTCGTTAGGCTTTAGTTGTCTAGAAGCATAGGCAACTACTCTACCTTTTTGCATGAGAACAACACCGAGTCCATAACCACTGGCATCGGTATAAACAACAAGATCATGATTCCCTTCGGAAACCACTAAGATAGGAGCATGAGTAAGGAGATCTTTTAACTTCATGAAAGAAAATTCACACTTATCAGACCAAATAAAAGGAACAGCTTTTCTCGTGAGAGTGGTAAGCAGTAAAGCAATACGAGAAAATTCCTTAATGAACCGACGATAATAACCCGCCAATCCAAGAAAACTACGGATCTCAGTAACGGTCTCGGGCCTCTTCCAATTCTGAATAGATTCGATCTTGGAAGGATCGACAGAGATACCATCGGAAGAAACAATATGACCGAGAAACTTCACCTTATTCTCCCAGAAGTGACACTTGGAGAATTTGGCATAAAGCTGATGTTGACAAAGAGTGCTCAAAACAATCTCCAAATGCTGAATATGATCGGCTTCAGATTTGGAATAAATAAGAATATCATCTATGAAAACCAAGACGAACTTATCAAGATATTCCTGGAATATTCGATTCATAAGATCAACAAAATACGCTGGAGCGTTCGTCAGACCGAACGACATAACAAACCATTCGTAAGAACCATAATGAGTGCGGAATGCGGTAAGAGGGATGCTATCTTCCGCAACTCGTAACTGATGAAAATCGGTAGCAAGATCAAGTTGGGAGAAAAGCTTAGCGCCACTTAATTGATCGAACATGTCATCAATCCTAGGTAATTGATACCTATTTTTGATAGTGAGCTCGTTAAGCTTGCAATAATAAATGCAAAGCCTAAGAGTACCATCTGGCTTCTTAACGAAGACAACGGCGGCACCCCAAGGAGATGAGCTAGAACGAATAATTTGCTTGGCTTCCAATTCAGACAATTGTTGCTTGAGTTCCTCATTTTCCTTAGCAAACATCCTCGTGGGAGGACGACTGACAGGATGAGCACCAGAGATAAGATCAATACGGAACTCAATTGCCCTCTTCGGCGGCAAACATGAAATAGGCTCGAAGACATCAGAAAAATCACAAACAACCGAAATATTAGCTATGACATCCTCCGATTCGAAGGAAGAAATGAGAGCATTCGAAGTATGGTCCATGCTTCGAAATATAATAGATAACTGCTCGATAGCATCGGGATGCTTGAGATATAAAGTTCTTTCGGGACATAGGATTTGAACTTCTTAACGGATGAGCCAATCCATCCCTAAAATCATATCAAAACCAAGATGATCCATAACATGCAGATTCGCATGAAAGGAAAAACCACATAGAATAATCTCAACATCAACACATAACAAACCAAGAGTAGCGGGTCCACCAATAGGATTCACAATCCTCAAAGGGTCACAAAGACTAACAACATCCAAAGGAATAACATCAACAAGCTCCTTCGACAGGAATGAATGTGATGCACTCGTATCGAAAAGAACTCTAATAGAACGGCCATGAAATAAAATAGAACCTTCCAAAATAGAAGGAGGAATACCTTTGGGCTGAGAGGAATCACCAGAAGCTTTAGCAACATTAAGCTTCCCAGATTTGAGACCCCTAGAAGCAGTAGGATAATCAGAAATCCAATGACCCTCTTTCTTGCAATAGCGGCAAATGCGAAGCTTAGGAAAACTACGAAGAAGATGATCCAAAGAACCACAATTATAGCACGCCCTCTGAATAGAAGGTGCACTACTAGGCTGAGAACTAGAGGTAGCTTGCTTCTTCTTCTTGTTGGAAGAATTGGGCTTATGAAATGGAAACCTCTTTTTGTTGGGGTTCTTAGAAACCTCAACCTCATCACCACTATCATGTTCCTTTTCGACAGCTTCAAGACAAAGTGCCGAGTCAACAAGTTCCTCAAAAGAGAGCTTAAGCTGAAGCAAAAGGACTTTCTTCAAATACTTCTTCAAACCATCAACAAATCTAAGATTCTTCTTACGCGTAGTGTTAATGAACTCAACTCTGTATTTGGATAAGGCCTCGAAAGATGCAACATAATCAGAAACAGAGGACTTTCCTTGTTTTAACTCAAGAAAACTACGAGCAAGATTAGCTTTCTTTGATTCAGGAACGAACTTGAGGTCGAATCGTTCCTTAAACGGATTCCACGAGAGAGAGGACTCATCAACTTCCGCAATAAAAAGCTCATACCAATCAAGCGCACGTTCTTGCAACATACTAGATGCCACGAGAACACGATGATGATCCGAAAGATCCATCCGAGAAAATATGCGCTCACAAGCGCGCAACCAAGTATGAACCTCCAATACACTTTCTGATCCCTTGAAAGGCTTGCCTCCAAGGTGGGAATAGTCACTACACATGCGAGCAAAGGCAGACTTTTGAGTAGGAGCTGTGGAGTAGCAACAGAAGGCTGAGTACCCCGAAATAGCTCCATAAACAGATCAGCTGACATATAGACTCCGTCCGGATGAGAACCACTAGACGGACCTGCAGTAGAACGCTTCCCTCTACCTCTTCCAGCCATAGGCTGAGAGAACAGGAGAAGATAAAGAATTAGTTAAAACAGTACAAGATTGATACAGAATTTAACAAATGGAATACTACGGAAATATGAGATTCATTCCTAGACATATTCCAACATGTTAAAGTGGATAAAAGTTTAAGAACAACAAAGGAATAGATTAGAAAGGTACGAATAAAACACTCGAATAGTTGTAACACATGTTCCATTCTGCTTTTGTTCCGTGTTTATTATAATTTGTTCTGAATCTCAGCTCTGATACCAACTATGACGCCCCACCTCTATGCTCATAATAACAAAGGTTATTATAAGGAATAACGTCTGCTATTGCGAAGAATAAGGCTTGTTAGAAGCGACCATCCGTAAGTTATGCCTTAGATGAGTATTGATTACATCGATAGGAGTTGTGTAAATTACTCCCAACAATATAAATTCAATCCAAATCTAAAACGAAACCACGGTGGCTTATGAGAAATTCAGAACAACTCATAATAGCAACAACACAGATAGTATAATAACATCAGAACAGGAATATCAGATATAGCGGAAGACAAGTCTGGATACATGCTACAACACCTGATGGTTCACAAGAACCAACTGTACATATACATAGCCATCAATACATACATGAGACGAGAGTCAATACACCAAAAGTAACACCTCGAAGCCTAAACAAAAGATGAGGTGAAATCCCAAAAGCTGAAGCTGCAACTGAATCAGAGATAGCGATTATCCTGAAATAACTCGGTCTGACCCGAGTATTATTTAAAAGAAAATAATAAATGGATCAGTCTAATTTAAACTCAGAAATAAGTGTATAATAAACAACACTTAAGCAAATTAATTATAATCTCGAATGAGACTATTTATCAAAATAATCAACATAGTTTAAAGGAAGAAATCTCAATAAACTCCATCAAGTCAACTTTCAAATTCAAAATTGAATTCAAAACAGCAATTCACAAAATCTAGAAATCAAAAATAGATAACAAGAAAATCAGCATAAAAGTGGATCGATCCCAGCAGATGGCGAGTCTAAACTACGCCACACGTGCATCTCAAATGGCCGAAGTCTACCAAGTACTATCATCGTAATTTTTGGCACCCAACGAATGACCCGAAGGTCCAACGTATGACCCGAAGGTCTAGTACTGGTAATTGACCCGAAGGTCCAACAAAGTGGCTCGAAAGCCCAACAAAAACATCAAAATCCTCAAACAGCAATTCCTCAGCAAATATTTCAATTAACGAGTCCGGAATTAACCGAATTAGTAAAAGCATGGTTCCATACTCCGCACTTTTGCTAAATCGTTTAAATCTCTTCATCGTTTACTTGAAAGTGCAAAATTGTGTATTTTATATAAATAAAATTTACGTTCTCAAATGGACAAGTCCGGAATTAATCGAATCAGTAAAAGTAAGGGTTCATAGTCCTTAATTTTGCTGAAGCGTTTAAATCGATTCCTCATTCTTTTGAAAGCGTAAAATGTAAAAAATTTGGAAACAATTTTATTTTAAAACGATTTTAAAAACACGTGATTAAAACAGCAACATCTATAGCAATTTCGACAAGGAAATTGCGCTTCACAAAACACCGTAAAAACGGATATCAAATTAGCGTTGCGGGATAGCCGCTTGAAAATTCACTTTAAATTGACGGTTATTGAAGTCAAAACATCAGTAATTTTTTTCGTCAAAATCTCATCAAAACAACACACTTCAAAAATATAACACCGAAGTAAAAATCCGTTATAAAAATAACGGCAATAAAATACGTTTTAAAACCAAACACCGGTTCAAAGTAATTTAAATAGTAGATTGCACTACTATATATATATTCATCAAAATATTGCACTGGAAAATGAAGAAATGAAAAATATGTGACTTCGAAACTGGTTTTCGCATGCTACCCTTTGCACGTAAAAAAAATTAAATAAAATAATGCATACTTGACCTATTTTCGTGCATTAGATGCACGCATACGTGACCAAAAATGCAATGTTGACAAAATATAAAACCTGGCAATGCAAACTTGGACTAAAATTTGATCTTACATGCAACATAACAAATATAATGACTGAACTATATATTTGTTCAACGCATATAGATACGCAATGACCAGGTCACTTTAATTTGCAATCCCATTTACACGCAATAATGAATATACAAAATATAGTAACTGTGTCATGGCTACTTACGTGCA
This sequence comes from Allium fistulosum, assembly GCA_030737815.1. NCBI lineage: Eukaryota > Viridiplantae > Streptophyta > Magnoliopsida > Asparagales > Amaryllidaceae > Allium > Allium fistulosum. The sequence goes on along the minus strand of CM060903.1, from coordinate 1,396,800,464 downwards.
AGTGATGAAAATGCACTTACACACGGTTAACAAAATTTTCGTGTTTAGAGCATACCCTCTGGCACGTATAGGTAAATTATATAGTCCTGGTTCTCATATGCTACTTCATTGCACAAAATGTCATACACAAAAATGTAAAATGCAATAAACAACTTACACGCGCGCCAGGAACAAATGCAAAATCAAATGACTTAGACCTGGGCATAATTATTCTTTGCAATATAAACCACACGCACGCACTCAACAAAAATTATAAAAATAGCATGTGCAGTTTTTCCATACCCACGAAATTAAATATGCAAAGTAAGTGATGTTTGGATATGCGTACATGAAATGACCTGGAACTTTAGTGCAAAACTTGTTTGTACGCGACTAAAGAAATTAAGAATTAACAACTTGAACTTGAATTATAGTGTACACGTACAAATGAATTAACCAAAGAACCTGGGCAACAAAATTCGCAAGCATTGAATGAAACAACAATATATCTGGGAAACAAAGATTTTAAATTAGAAATGTGAGTTGCACTCACCTTAGAATTGATTCAAAATCAGTTAGCACCAAAGATTCAGAAGAAAGCAAGAAATCGAACTGCCATTAAAGCTTTTGCTGAGCAACTTGAAAAATGAACCAACAAAGGAATGGATGATGACTACAAGAAAACTGGAACGAAAGAATTGATGCCGCTTTCACTTTTCTTTTCTCCAAAATATATAAGTCAAATAAAAAGTGCTGGCAATGCTTTGGGTACAAATGCATTAAAGATGAAAACGTGCTTCAGTGGAGGAAAGTACAAGCTACACATAAAATGATGATGGCTAAAAAGTGTTTACGAGTTTGGTTTTAAAAACTTAGTTGCAGCAAAGCAAAAGAATATTCCAACTTTTGTTTTATAAAATATGGACCAATTTGTTACACGTGAAAGGCAATTACATTACATTTCAAATATGCAACCTTTTATATTTACTCATCTGACTTGCAACTGAATTGCACAATTTTTTTTTCAAATTTCAATTTAAAATTTCTATTTTAAATATTTATTTCAACAGTAATACAAAAACAGGGTTGTTACACGAGAGCAAAGTGCTTCGCCACTGAAACCAGAAGAGATGATGAAGCACTTATAGCTACTTCAAGAGCATAGCAAAAATACACCAAAATCTTTTAGAAAGAATAAAGCAAGGCAAGGGTGACTCGTGAGGTGCAACGTCAGATGTGGATGGGTGGCAAAAGCATAGGCAAATTGCTTGACAAAGTAGTGGAAAACGGGAGTAGCAAAAAGAGGGAAGCTTGCAGTTCCAAGAAAAGCTAGGGTAGAGAGAGGGGAAGAGTAGAGAAAAGGAGAGGGAAAAGAAGAAACGGGAAAACGAAAGGGAAAAAGGAAGTGGCGGTTGGGGAAACCTAGTCTCTATTGATGCAAGCTTCCATATGAATCCACATAGATTTTATTTAAAAATATATTTACATTTATATGATTTTATTTAATACATAATGATTTTAATTTTTTTTTAATATATTTATAATTTATTATTATGTTTCTTTTGGTTTTAATTATAAAATTTATTAAAAAAATGTTTTTTTCCATACATATGTATATGTGAATGTAATTTAAAAAACTAATATGTATATGTCACACACATAAATATATGTGTGTGTGTGTAATAATTTAAAATTCATGTTTTAAATTCAAAATGATATTAGATTGTTTCTGATTTTGAAAATTATTATTATTATTATTTTCGAAAATAAATTCATATGTATTATGTTTATGAAAAATGCCTTTTTTATTATCAAGTTAAAAGGGTGTGTATATTTATGTAAATTTGACAACAAATAAATATATAAATTTGTGATAAGCAAAGATCAATTCTACATATACAAATTGACATAGATAAATTAGTATACATATATTAAAAAAATTAGAGGACATAGATAAATTAGTATACATATATTAAAAAAATTAGAGGTTACCAACGCTATAGCCTTGAATGTGCACCTTAAATGTTGAATCCAGTAACTCCTTAGATCTAATCAATTCTCCTCTGGAAACACAACTAACTGAAGAGATCCCCACACCTTTTAACTAGCTTTAATTTGATTTGAATTTGGGTTGGAAATGAAGAAGGTATCTTGAGGCCAAAATTAGTAGGAAGGGAAGAGCAAAAGTCAAGTGCAAATGAAAGGAGATGGCGAGCTTAGATACGAAAAGAAAGGAGTGAAAAGGGGGATCAAGATCTCCATTTTTACCTCTTCTCCTTACTATTGAAAACTCGTATTTCAAATAGATATCACACCCCTCCCCTTCAAGTCATGGTCAGCCATCCCTAATGGTATATGGGCTCATAAATATTTCCAAACCTAATAAATATTTACATATTTTAAATTAAAGTTAAATGTTTATCAATATCTTATATCGATACGTACATATATAACTTTTTATATACATATTATATTAAACACTGATTCGTATAATTCTTATAAAAAAATTAATTAAAATTTCATAAATATTAATTAGTTTATAACGATTATAATATAATTAAATAGTGTGGTATTTTAGAGCATTCAACATTGCAGTTGTGCAACTCATGGGTGTTAATTTAGTCAGTGGATAATATTGAAGAATTCGAATATTAACTTTTGTACCTCACCTTTGCCAGTGGTGTGGTAGTTTGGCCAAATTTATCTCTTACATAATTTTGGTAAAATCCAATTTTACTATTCTAGGTGGTCCTCGATAATGGCAATTATTTACGCCAATTCTCTTCATCAAAACTATATCGCATTAGGACTTGTGGAATTTGGTTTTGGTCAAAATTCCAATATCGTCCACATTCAACTTGTATAATCCAAACATGGTCTTTTATTCAATAATAACTATTATTATTAACCGAACTGCTCTAGCCAGTGACTTTGATTTTGAGTTGGCTACTGTTGAACGTGGTATTAACCTCATATAACTAAGGAGATGATTTCTATATTAAATAGTGTTTCACTTTTAATGCTTCAATATGGACCCAACCATAGTTGTTCGATGGATGTTGTGTCAAGATTTAACTATAATCAAAGTGGAGTGTCCATGTTGAAGTTTAATAGTATTCTCTCAAGTCAAGATAACTATGTAATATTGTCACTTCGATATCCCCTATTTAATATTAGTTATATTAAACATAGAACTATCGAGTGAGTCACCATAGCTATCCAATAAATATCAGTACGTAACCTTTTAGTGCCCTTAGAAGTCATGTGTAATACACCACTTAACATTTGGAGAGAGTTACGTACTATAGTCTCAATGGGTGTATTGGTATCCAGCATCGATACATCTTAACTCTGAATACTTGAAACAATGTGTTTATTTTCATTGTTATAAATTTCTCATGATTACAACATAGTATAATTACTATCACAAAACATAAATTTAATAAAGTTTCTAGTAAATATACTTAAATTAATTAAATAAATAAATATAGCACATTATAAAGTATATAATAGAAAGAAAAACTCCTTTTAGTTTGAACAAGATTTTACTATAGAATTAATAATTTACAATAAAGTACATAATTACCCCTAGGGCATACCCCTAACTCTATTTGTTACATTTAACTCTTATAGTTGATCCAACATGCTTTGAGTAGTGCCTGTAGATTGACTACGTATTCTTTGTTGATGCATATTCATCTATTCATTACCTTTTGCGGAGTTTGACATATGCTTTTCTTAAACAATGAAGGTTCCAGTGTAACACATTACTCAACATGCATGTGGCACACTTGTCCAAGTTTATTTGCTTTTTATTGCCCTGAGTACTTGGTGATGTATCAAGATATTTTCGAGTTCAAATAACTCCAACATTGAGCATCTAGAGCTAGTACTTGTATAACATCATATACAACAACTAGAACGTGACATTAATAGCATAAAAACTATCTAAAATTCAATACATTCGGTGTTAATACCTTTCGATTTAACTATTTAGTTACTTCTCATTAAATATAAGGTTAGAGCAACTAGGTATCCTTTCGGTGTCTTAGCTATTGAGTTAATATGCTTCTCTCAACTTTGTCAAATAGCCTATTGAGATACCTTATATTACAAACATTTGTATGCTGAAGGGATAAAAGAGAGAACCACATCAAAATGTGGTATAAAGGTTACTATTCTTATAGTAGTGGAATGATTCATTGTGGTGCCGTTAAAAGTTGCTAAGACTAAAGAATCAACTGCGGTGATATTGAATGAACGTGATGGAAATTTCAAAGCCTTCCTAAAATAGCATCATTAACAAGCCGAGAGAATTAAGAATGAAATGCTAGCTGTAGATGAGAACTATAGGAGATGGAGATGAAAATAAAGCGGGATGCATTCGATCTTCTATTGATGAGAACCAATTCAAGGAAGTTGAATTGAGATGAATTTTTAAGTTTTGTCTTAGGCAACTATATCCATATAAGAAAGTTATGGGTGAAATAACTTCTGATTCAGATTAGTGGTAATAAATGTACTTTATGTCAAACTTAGACAGATTGTTAGTTTAGATTAATTTAGATATAGAATTAAATCTAAAGTTAGACATTATTTAAACATTAACATTGAAAATTAAACCAAAGCATATAGACAACAAAAGACACAGCTAAAATCTCGTACCAACTTTCTACCATAAATGATGCACTACTTGTTATTGCAAACCGAAATTAGCACCACGATCCTTGATCAGACCGATTATTTTACTTCCATAAGGTGTTAGCATCTTTAGGAATGAGTCTCAAACTCTTTAACCTACTAGGAATATATTTTAGATGATTTTTGTAACCTCTGCACTCATTTTTTTCACACTTTCAAGACATGTTGTGTAATGTTCATCTCTGTTGGATATTAGATCTTTGATTGTTTGAATAAGTGTTCTCCATTTCAAATATATATCATCATTAAGGTAATACCCAATTTCATGCCCATCAAACTCATACTTATGGGGCATTGCATTGTCATTTGCAAGATTAGAGAACATATATGATTAATCTAACAAATTAAAACATTTACTGAACCTAGTATGCTAAAAAAAGAATGATAGAAAAATAAACCATATGATCTCACAACCTTCAAAATTATGATTGGTTATATCAATAACTGATATATTATCCTTGCCAAGCATAAGCACCGTTTAAGGCAAGACAAGATCATCCATTTTAATGTAAAAGGGACAAATGCATTTAAGTTGAAATACAAATTTTTCACTTCCAGCACATACAGCCAAAACATCTAAGAAAGCCAACATTTTTCCTATAAGATAGAACTTTTGCAAATTTGCTTAATAAGGCCTTCTAATATACTATTCTTCGATGACATTGACATATGTTTTGCAAAACTATTCTAATGTTTTAGTTGCAGTAGACTCACCGGTTCAAATATAGTTGTCATGTAAATCTGTTGTAATATCATAACATAACATTTGGAGATCAATCTTTATCTTTTGTAAAAATGAAAGCCTAGGCTTGAGATAAGTACTCGATCGTTGCAACAAAATAACATTTGAAGCTGTAATGTTATAGTTTTTTCTAAATTATTTTCTTCGACGTTCTAAAGTAATAAAAAAATTATGGACTATAGGTGTTACTGTTGTCTCGCATGTTGAAATTGGAGTGGCGGTTTTGACTTGGAATAGTCCCACATCGCTAAAATTTGATGGAAATGTGGTGTATAAAAATAGGTTAGTGGGCACATAACATAAGGAATAGTCCTAAATTGCTAAAATGATGTGGTGTATAAACATGGATTGGTAGGCACCTAACATTAGGGATTCATTTTGTTACCATAAATGTGTGCCAACTCATATATATACTCCTTATGCCGAAGATAAGGGAGCTTGATCCAACCGCTGTTACACAATAGCATTGTCGGATTGTTATTTTAATTTCTTTTCACATGGTTATCCTCTATTCCGATAATGCTTCTTCCAACATAACCGTTTCATTCTAATATGTACTGACTAAGTATCAACATTGTATCATGATGAAATTCTAAATGCATATTAAGCTTAGTTTCCATTCAAGTCCGACCTAAGACGAATGTGGACCTTAGACAAGAAAATTATGTTGAGATATTTTTTGTTATTAAAGGATATAGTGAGCGATTAAAATTTAGCAAAAATCAAGATCAAACCCATATCATTTTATAAGCCAAGCAACATGAGTACAATCAATTCTACATAATCTTTTGAGTAATTGATAATATGGGTCTATAGATTGTAATTAGTACTAATAATGAACCTTTTTTGAATTTGGGGCTTGGGTGATAACTTAGATTAGCCAAGGTGGGCCTTATTTCCCCACCACTGTAGAAACTTTCTTACTATTGACATTCGGTAATCAATTGATTTTTTGAAGACTGATGTGTAGAATTTGTGGTTTGAGGGTTTAAATATGAAAGGTAATGAACAAACTAAACATATGAATCCAGAACACCAAAGGTGATAAAATAAATCTACTAAAATAGGAATAATTTCCCATAGGGGGTCGCGTAGTTGGTTATGGTATGCAGCAGTCACATGTAAAGTTGATGGTTCAATTCTTGCTAACTACATATTATTGTAGGAATTTAACAAAATTCAAAAAAGGAATAATTAAGAACATTAAAAACTCTACTTTTATCGATTGTTGTATTGATGACTAATTCGAGAAAAGTAAATTATGGCTACTTACATTACGTTGCATACAATTAATAATTTTTATTAGAATAGAAAAAACCCGAAATATGGAATCCAAAATTTATAGAAGCAACAAACTGTGAGAGGAATGAAATGATATATGATTAAGCCTGAAAATGAGCCATGAAGTTTTTTCATCAAACGAAGACAAAGAGAAATCATGGAAACAAATATATAAGATTGAATTAGTGAAAAAGGGCAAAGTTAAGAGAAAAAAAATTAATTAAGGACACCGCCTTAAAAAGCTTAGGCCGAAGAAAAAATATCAACAAAATGTTATATTGATATAGCATTATCTGGGTAAATACTAAATTAAATTAGCACTATATTTACAACAAATGATATATATATATATATATAATATTATTTTACAACAAATGTTATATGCATATAACATTAATTTGATTTACTATCTACACACACCTATACTATGCTTAACGCTACTTAATTACTTACTAAAATCAATTGCGGAAAAACATTTTAAAAATTCACTTTGGTCGATTATGCATAACTGAGTGAAAAAATAGTCATCTGGTTTTGCATAAACGACCAATACCAATAAATTTGCCTAAGTCCTAATTACCATTCGCAATAGCGTCTTCTCATATAATCAATTATGGCATACCATATTGGTGCTAACAATGTAAGTGAGACGTAGTTTAATTTTTTGACCAAATCATTGTATGAATTTAGGGTATTACTTAATGTATTTCTTAATATGCATCGTATTTTTTTGTCTAAGGAAAAAATTCATGAGAACTACTTCATATTATTGTATTTATTTTTCTTTTAATCTTCGATTTGTACAGGATGTTGGGTGTCAAAATTCAGTAGTTTGTAGTAACGATTATGAAGATGAGTGGAACGAATGCAAAGAAGAATTTCAAGGTATCAAAATTATAGACATAATTATAGAAGGAAGTGAGTTTGACCTATTAGATAATCCAGAATTAGATAACAATGAAGTAAATTAAAGTAGATCTAACGGAGTATTTTACTACTGAGGAAGTAAGTTATTCTACACAATTATAATGAATAAGAGAGCAAATAAAAATGTATTAAAATTGTAATTTAATTTTTTATGTAGATTTTCTCTTCATGTGAAGCCATGATTCATTGGTGTCATTCGACAAGGAAGAAGTTGAAAACTATAGTTACGACTATTTGATCTGATAAGTATTTAGGCAAGAAGCGAAGAGTTCAGCTTGGATGCAAAAGAGGTAGAAACTATCAAGAAATGGAGGCTGTAAAAATCAATGAAAGAAATATTATAACACGTGAACTTACTTCAAGTAGAATATGTGACTTTCCATTTTCACTTAAAGGTATATACAAGAAGACAAAGGAGATGATTTCTTGGGTATTGAAGTTGTTAGCGGTATTCATAATCATGAGCTATCAAACTCTCTAATTGGTTATCCATATGTTAGTCGATTAACTGTAGTGGAGAAAAAACAGAGTTTAGATATGTCTATTTCAAACATGAAACCTTGAGACATTTTGCTTAATGCTAAAAGTAATTTTTCTGAAAACACTTCGATAATAAGAACGTCATATAACCTAAAACAGAATATGGGGTTTGTTGAGATGCAAGGCAGGTCCACTATGCAACATTTGTTCAAGTTGGTTGTTGATTCTTATTATGTTTATTAGGGTAGAACGAAGGAGGTTGATGATTCTATTTTGGACCTTATGTAGGCTCATCTGAAATGTTCTATATTATGTAAATGCTTTCCTTTGGTCCTAATTCTTGATTGCACTTATAAGACAAATAAGTTTGGATTGTCCTTACTGCTAATAATATTATTGATCATATCTACATATAAAACATTTATAATTGAACATAATTTCTTGTCACATGCGAGGGGAAGTAATTACCATTGGGCATTTACACGGTTAAAGTATTTATATACTCTAGATAAATTTCCTAATGTAGTTATAACAGATAGAGAATGAGCTTTGATTAATGGAGTGAGTATAATATTTCTAAAAGCAACATATTTGGCTTACGAATGGCAAATGTCAAACAATGTCCTTACAAAGTCGAGGAAAATTTTTGAATCTCTAGAAATTGCTGAACTTTTTATAACCGACTGGATGTTTGTTGCAAGAGCTAAATCTTAGATGAATATGAAGAATGCTGGAAAACTTTTAATATGTGGAAAGAATATCCTGGTGCATTGAAATATATAGCTGGATAATGGATTCCTTATAAGGAACAATTTGTCCATGCATGGACTGTTAAAGTTATATATTTTGGTATTAGAACTTCGAACAAAGTTGAATTAGCTTATTCTATACTGAAAATTTATATTGGTATGTCATAGGTTCATTTGTTATGATTTGAAAAAAATGAATGATTTGTTGCTTTTACAGCATACTGAAATTAGTGGTAGCTTTGAAAAAAAATTGGGAGTGGTTCGAAGATAACATAAGGATCCGATTTTCAAATATATCAAATACAGAGTTTCATTGTTTGCTTGGGACATGAGATATGATGAGTTGATGAAAATGAGAAAGAAAGAATTTGTGGTTTCTGCTTATGATCATAAATTTAGGACGATTTATAGTTTTTCTTATGCACACGAGCTGACCGAAAACTATAGTGATTTTTTCCTATTCCACTTGATGTAATTAATGAACATTGAAGAATACTTGATTATGTTCCTTAAATTCAAGAATATAGAGAATTGGATCACAAACCCGAACACATTGAATTTAGAAAATGGTTCGAGAATGCAAACACAAAGAAAAATGAGTTATGTTGTTATGGTTGAAGGAGATTGGAGTACATTCTACAACTTCACTACTAGAGCCTAAACGTGATTTCGTAAAGGTAGACCACCAGGTAGCAAAGGAAAAATGAAGCCATATACGAGAAAGTTATGGTCTAGAAAACATGATCCGTTGGAATTTGAATGAGTAAAGCACAATTTGGTACAACAGTCGCAATCTAGCTTTCCAAAAAAACTAGTTTGATAAGAAAATGAAAAGATGATACGGTTGAAAATGATCTTCAGTCAAGTAAATTGGTGAAGAAAGCTGAAGAACAATTACAGTTGATTGATATTATTTACACTAGCATATTTCTTCATCATATCCTAGAGTTTCTTCATCCATTTGTTATCAAAACTGAGGATGGCAAAATAGATGGAAACTGTGGTTTTCATTGCATTGCGCAACAGGCAGACGAAATGAACGGGGACTTTGTAGAAGTGAAGAAATCAATGCTATCAAATCTAGATAAACACTGGGATATATACTGTAAACACTTCAATGTTAGTCAGTGTGAGAAAATAAGGGTGATACTTAGTATGTAAGACAAAATGTTCTTCGGTAGTATTGGATGAAATGCCTGAAATGGGTTGCTTAATAGCGAATGCTTTTAATAGGGTGGTTGTTTTCATATCCTACATTCAACGTTTAACTTTTTATCCACATCAATGAGGTCATATAGGTGATAACACTGACAAGTGATCACTTTTATAAAAGTTTACAACAATCGCTATATGAAGTTAGACTTGAAAGAAAATGCATCAATTCCACCAGTTGCAAATTATTGGACTAGATTTGCAACTGAAGAAGCTAAACTGTGGGAAGGTCGATATAAAGTCAAATAAGTTGAACTCGACTATACACTATATCTATATGGGACATACCTTCATAATTTTAAATTTCATTTTTCTGATTTTTCAAAATATCAGATTAAATAATTTTAGTTTTCAGACGAATAAAATTCAGCCACTATGTTGAATAACAATATTATGTTGAACTAATTGTAATTTCAAATCAAGTATTGAGGCGAAAAATGATTTTGAAATCGAAATGAGATATTGAGGCGAAAAATGATTTTGAAATCGAAATGAGATATTGAGGCGAAAATGATTTTTGAAATGAAATTGTATACTTTGAGTAGATATGATGATTTTGAAACGGATTTGATTTTGAAGCGAATATGATATTTTGATATCAATTATGAATCGATTTGAAATGTAAAAGAGCCATCGGTGTAATAATACGTAGTTATTAAAGAGACCGGGATCGGATATGGACATACTCTCTGTCGATACCGAAAACCACTTTAATAACTAGTATACGCGGAGTGTTGATCCAGAATGAAGTGGATGGTTTTGGTGAACGTGTTGATTTGAAGAAAGAGAACGATTTTGGATGACCCCTGACATGACTAAAACAGGAGCCGCGCCGGGCCATTGAGGATCGCCATCTCTAGCGGACACACTCCTTCGATACCATGTCTATTACTTTTGTGATTCGATTTGGGTGCACCCCGCGATTTGGGAGTGTTGTTTCGCGGTGTTGGGGTAGTAGCTGCTATGCCCAACATCAGTCCGGATCACGCAACTACTAGTATCCTAGTTGGTATTGCCTCATGTACCTTGTCATACTGATTATCCTATTCGCGACCACTACGATTTTGATTTGTACCTTTAGTATATGGATTGCCCTCTGGTGACTTCCGGTTTTGGGGAAACTACGGTCTTGTATATGCTCTTGGGAATAAAAATGTGTTAAGGGTGGAATGGGCCATGACTTAACGCTAGTTTGATATTTTACTTTATGATAGACATTATTGTATATAGCGTATTCTATTACATAGTAGATAGTTTAACGGATCCTTAGGAGATGGAAATCCTGAACATCTCTTAAGTTAATGCACGTACGTTAAATACTGGATAGGAGGTGTCTAAAACCCGTAAACATCTCCGACGCCGTCACACTCATATTTACTTTTACGATTTAACTTACATGAGATATTTTAGTCCTGACTCGAGTGTTTTGTCTTTTCACTACGCTCGGGTCAGCCTGAGCATTTCAGATAAGGTTGAAGATCTATTCTGGAGGACGAAGACGAAGTTTGGTATTATATCATTTGTATTCTACTACTGTATTATTTTCCGCTGCATTATTGTATTATCTCTGATATGTATGTAACTCTGATTTATGATGTATAATAATAATCAAATTTATTTATTTAACAGCTTCATGAACTGTTATTTTATTATTATATCTCGTTCCTTCCGCTGCAAGATTCTGAGTTTGCTTCTGTTCTTTCTTTCCTTTTCTTATTTAACCCCAATAACTATCCGTATTTCGGATTGTTTGAGTCGGCATGTGTGTATGTTTTGTCGACTTGAACGGTCAAAAATGCGGGTTGTTACAGTTGGTATCAGAGCTTTGGTTTAGATTACCTTGGCTCTAGTGGGGAATAACTCATTGAAATAGGGTTAAACCTTATGAATGAGTTCGAGTGTATATGAGAGAGCGTATTTGTAATTTTGATATAAAAATGATTTTATATTGTGTTAAATTGTTCCGTTGAGTATTTATGAATTCTGGTTGGTACTTGGGACGCCAAGGCATCGATAGGAATTTCTAAACACTCGAATAGGACAGATTGACATAATATTGTTTTGGACTATATTTTTATATAAAAGAACTATCTTGAAAATTTGTAAATTTTGATTGTATTGGTTGTTAGGAGATGATAATATTAGATTATCATCGTTTATTGTTGATTAGTCAATATTTCTAACTATTGACTATTGGACGATTTTAAGAAATGAAACTTGTAAATATGATTGACAATGAATATAAATGGTAAATAAAATAAAATAAAAAAATGAATTTAAATTAAGATGGAGAATTTAAATTCCGGTGTTTTGAAAATTTATTAACAAAAATTCGAAATGTATAATATAAGTATTATATGATAGTATATTCGATTAGAAATTGTTTTCAAAGGATTTTCAAATGAAGTAAGTGTTATACTCCCCTCTTGACACTAGAGAATGATTTCGGTGATGAGTGCACGCATCATCGACGTTTATTTTCGAGAGTCCAAGTGGGGGAGATCACTTAATAGCTTTTTCTAAACCCTGTTTTGATTAAAATTGAATTTTATTTTGTATTCTCTATAGTATGACTTGATACACATTAATATAAGTATATATTATTTCAAACTTGATTTGAAATGAAACCGGAGATGAAATTCTTAAGTTCTTTAATATTTAATGACTTTAAACTATTGAGATAAACAAATACTTGAATCATTACGGAAATTCTAAATTGTGAAATGAGAAATGAACCTAAGAGCTAAGTGAAAATATCAATTGAAGTAGAAATCCTTAGAATTAGGAAATTATGAATTTAAAATAAAATTGAAACTGTAAAACTCGCATAGTATTAAATTTCATTCTATAGCATAAATATAACTTACCAAAATATTTAAGAAGTTCAAAAATGTTATATGAATTGTTAATTGGATAATATACAAGTTTAGGTTTGAATAATGAAATATGCATTTAATTAATGGTTTGCAAATATAAATAAAATTGTTAGTAAATAATTGGAATTTAAAGTAACATTTAAAGGTGATTCACCATTATGTTAATATAAAATGGAAATACTATATGTGAATGTAAATGTGAAATTAAATTATAGTGAAATTTAAGTAATGACTTAAGAATTAATTAATTGAAAATTCAACTTTGAATGGAAAGGGGTTGTATGTTGTTTAACTACATCCTATTTGCATAACAAAAACTTACCAAATACTTAAAAAGTTTAAAATGCTTATAAGGATAAGTAGAGGAATAATATACCAGTGTGAGAGTGAATAATAAAATGCGAAGATTTATTGATAGTTGTAAATATAAAAGAAATTTAAGCTGTAAAATGAATGATATATACAAGAGAATGAATAAAATTTAAAATTCATGAAATATAAAATTTGTAAATGGAAACTAATTAAAGTTGAATATAACTAAATGTCAAAAAACTTGGAAGTGTATGAAATAAAAAATTTTGACTTGGAAATGTATAATTGATTTAGTGTAGATTCTGGATGGATGGTAATGTTTGATATGCATTGGTTGTTTGATGGATGGTAATTGATTTAGTAGAATTCATTAGTGTTAATGGAATTGAATAAACGGAATAAAATTTTAAAATAATTAAATTCAAATTTGAAGCAAAGTGAAATTAAATATAATTGAATCCAATTTAAATTGAAGCAAATTGACTTGAATTTAAAATGTGAATGAAACAAACTTGAATAGATCGGAAACAAATTGAATGTAAACGTATTTCATGAATAAATAAGAAAATAAACGACTTTGTGTTTATGATTGTTTCTTTAGAAAATTTAAAGTTTGATGGTTTGTACTTTGAAATAATAAAAGCAAAATTTTGGAAAAAAATCCAAAATTGTCCAATATATGCTGAAACGAAAACAACCATAACTTTTAAATGGCTGGACGAAATTCAACGATATTAGACTTTTCGGAAAGCTTAGAAACTGTAGCACGACTTTTGTTTAGACTGTCTTGAGAAATTCCTTCATTTACTTAGTTAAAAAATCTGAATCTTCTCGCTGGCCTGTGTAAAAGGGAAGCAAAATCAGTAGCATATACTCTTAGTATTTTTGCCATAACTTTTTACTGGTGTATCGGATTTTGATGATCTTGCACTTTCTGGAAAGCTAAGAACTTAAGTTAAAACTTTTGCTTTAAGTATTTTGTGTTTTGCTGTAATTTAGAGGGTCGAAAACGTGACCAAACGTCGCTGACCTGCGCAATTCATTGCCAGGTTGAGGCGTATCTATTTAGTAAAACGGTCGTAACTTTTGAACGGAAGGTCTGAATTTAATGATTTTGGACATTCCGGAAAGCCTGAAACGAATGAAACAACTTTTGTTTAGATTCCATTATTAAATTTTATCGTTTAGGTGACCAAAAACTGAGATTCGTTTGCTGTCTTGAAATTGGAATTTCAGTTTTGAAGCTAAACATGTTATATGTGTGTTGTTTATGATAAGTATATCGATCTATCTTTATATGCATGGTTCTAACTTGGTTATTGAGCATTTTAGTAGGTAGCAAAGAGGTTGCGCTTCGCTTGTGGAGCTCGCTTCTGCGCTTAATGCAAAATGTAAGTTAAAATGCTAATAAACGTTAAATAAAAGGTATGTTCTCGGATTACAGTATATGTTGTGGTATATTATTGTGTTCCCCATGTTTTGGGATGCCTCATTCTTGTAATGAGATGTATATCATGCAATTATTACCGCTGTGAAATTTTTCGGTCCTAGCCGCGCAAAAGAGGTGCTGCCGAAATTTTTCAAAAATCCCGGAGTTAGAAAATTTTGAGATTTTAAAAAAATCCTATAACTAAATTTTGCAAATAAGTCGAATATTTTGAATGAATTATATCTAAATGATGGTTTTCCCTTCTCCGTTCCTTTTCGAGGACGAAAAGTTTTAAGTGGGGGAGAATGTAACGACCTGTATTTTTAACACTTTAAAAATACGAATTAAAATAAAAAATTTGGATAAAAATCCGAAGGAAATAAAATTTTGTGTTGTTAAATGTGAATTACAAGTTAAAATGCAAAACTGAATTCTGAAATAACTTATTTGTAAATTAAATATGGATGTTAACCTGTATTGAATGTAAGCAATGAATTGAGTTTGATTGTAAACCAAATTGGTTATGATTGTAAACAAAGAATAAATAAAACGGTAGATTTAATAGTGGAAGTTTACGTTATTGAAACTAATATAAATAAATGTAACTTAATATTACAGTTGATTGAAATCAAATAATAACCGAAACTGTAATTTGATAAAGATGTTAACTGGTAATTGAACGTAAGTAAAGATTTAAATTTGAATGTAACAAGTAATTGAATTGAATTTGATTGTAAACAACGAAATAAATAAAATGTACATTTAATATTGAAGTTATAATATGGAAATCAACGTAAATGAATGTAATTTAATATTACTGTGAATTTAAATAAGATGATAGCTGAAGAAAATGAAAGTAAATGAATTATAAACTATTGATAATAATGTATAAGTAAATGGTTGATTCAATAATGAAAGTGTAAATCGAAATAAAAAAATTCATTTGGAATTAAATAACTTGAATTTGAATTACAATATAATTGAACGCTGAATCTAATATAATCTTTTATATTGGATTTATAATGGAAAATTGCATTGTAAAAGATTGTTAATTACTATGAAATTAAAAATGAAATTTGTGAACAATTGAAATTTGATTTAAAAGTTAATAATTTAAAATTGGGAATTTTATATTGAAATTAAACAGTAAAAATAGCCATTTTTACAACTGTCTCGGATTTCGACGAAACCAGTTTCATCGAATCTGTAACAGTGAATTATTGTAAGGTTTCAATTTTCGTAGCAATCGGACTTGTCGTTTGATCGTACGGACTCGAAACGCCTTGAAATAAATGCAATTATAATCAATTAAAATCAATTTGAAATTTTGATTTTAGCATAACTTCTTCATACGATGGAATTTGGACTTGAAACCTTTTCCATTGCGTTTAAAATATTTTAAAACACCTATTTTGATATATGAGTTTACCCAATTTCGTTCCGGGGTCAGAATGGGCTTTTCGGGCCATAGTTTGTTCCGCACGTTCATCTATCCAGTCTATCTACTCTATCTCTAACATACCTATATAAACACAGTTATAAACCCTAGCCTCCCTAATTTTTTTGTCTGTACGTACAATTCATCTTCTTCTTAGCTTCTCATTCCAATGGCAAACAAACCCTAATTCCCAAATTCCAAAATTAAAAAAAAAATATTCGAGATTTACGCGCTTCGGGTCGCGCTTGGGGTTTCAGAGGGAAAAACCCTGGAGCTACTTTGAGTCAGGAAGAAAACTACTCGGGTCATCGGGTCGTTTTCGCAAAAACTCCAAGCAGGCATCGGGTATTTAAGGTGGGAACTCGAAGTCGACTCAGCACCAGAATTTTCCAATCTTCAAATTTTCATAACTTTTGCATACGGACTCGGATTTGGACGAGATTTCTTTTGTTAGGATCGTATCGAAATTCCGGACACTTTGACGCTGGTTTGGATGGATTTGGAGACTATCAAAATTTTGGGTTTAAATTGAATTTAAATTCAAAAGGTGAGTGTTTTATAACGCTCACAATGTACTGAATATTTTTATGGTAGTTAAATTTGACATTATGAAGTGATATGAATTTATTTGTCGTTGTTTGATAAATTTTAATTGTCATATAGATTGTCGTGTGAATTCACCGTTGAAAATTTAAATTGACAGTAAATTGAAATTAGGATTTGATTGAAATCAAATTTCTCGATATTGATAACTATGAAATTGTCGTGAATTGTATTGACTATTGGATGATTTATTTCGATGGATGCTATTGGTCGATATTGGTTGTTTATTTATTTTGATATATCATGCTATCATCATGTATATTGTTTATTGCATATAAACTGTAAACCGAATCATTTCGAATAAATTAAGAAATAGGTTGAAATGATATACCTATGACATCTATTTGGATTGAAATGATATATGTCCATCCTTGAAATTAAATTTGAAATAATTATCCACTTGGCCATAGGTTAGAAAATTATATACGGACACCGGGTTGGTTAAATTAAATGATTTTAAAAGTTGTTTTGAAATTATTTAAATGAATTGATTTTAAGAATAAAATCGAATTTATGGAAATTGAATTATTTTGAATTGAAGCTCAAGATGTTGGAATTTAAACTTTGTAAATGAAATTGTTTAATTATTCGAAGTTTAGATTTTTAAGAAAATTTTTGAAATACGGCGTAAATTTTCGAAAGTTGATTTGTTTTAAAAGATGGACTTTTAATCGAACTATGAATATTTCTAAGAAAATTTATATGAAATGATATTTCAAGTTTGAGTTTGGAATTGAGAATTGATTTGAAATTGAGATTTAATTAATTTGGAATTTAATTGTAATTCAAAGAAATTTGTGAATTGGATCAAATTGAAACTATCGAATTAAATTTGAAGATAAAATTGATTTGAATAGGATTTGAACTGAAATTGATTTGGAATGTAATACTTAAATGAATTCTTGAAATTCGAATGTTAATCTAAGTTTATTGAATTGGAATTGTTCCAGAAATTAAGTAAACTACTTGATACGGATGTTTAATTTGAAGTATATTCTAAGTTGAATACGAAATGGTTTTAAAGCGAATCTTATATTCTTATATAAATATATGAACTATTTTGAAATGTGAAATATTTAAAGTTTCGAAATATATCGGAAGTGAAATTGTTTATTTTATGGTTCAAATATGTATTTGAAATTGATAATTTGAAATGGTTTATTGAGAAGCTGAATCGAGTTGAAATTGATGATTTGAAATCTGATTAAATTTTAATTTTGAAATTCGAGTTTATGTGAATCGATTTGTGAAATTTGAGGAAGCTTTATTTTATATAAAGTGTTTCGATTTCCAAAGTGTTTTGATTTTAAAAGACTTATGATTTCGAAAGCGGTATAACTTTGGAAAGTGATACGATTTTGGAAATGGATTTATTTAAAGCGAAATGTTTATATTTAAATCTTGAATTTAAATACGAATTGGGTTAAATGAAGTTGCGACCTAAGTTGAAATTCGAAAATGATTTTGAAATCGAAATGAGATATTGAGGCGAAAAATGATTTTGAAATCGAAATGAGATATTGAGGCGAAAATGATTTTGAAATCGAAATGAGATATTGAGGCGAAAATGATTTTTGAAATGAAATTGTATACTTTGAGTAGATATGATGATTTTGAAACGGATTTGATTTTGAAGCGAATATGATATTTTGATATCAATTATGAATCGATTTGAAATGTAAAAGAGCCATCGGTGTAATAATACGTAGTTATTAAAGAGACCGGGATCGGATATGGACATACTCTCTGTCGATACCGAAAACCACTTTAATAACTAGTATACGCGGAGTGTTGATCCAGAATGAAGTGGATGGTTTTGGTGAACGTGTTGATTTGAAGAAAGAGAACGATTTTGGATGACCCCTGACATGACTAAAACAGGAGCCGCGCCGGGCCATTGAGGATCGCCATCTCTAGCGGACACACTCCTTCGATACCATGTCTATTACTTTTGTGATTCGATTTGGGTGCACCCCGCGATTTGGGAGTGTTGTTTCGCGGTGTTGGGGTAGTAGCTGCTATGCCCAACATCAGTCCGGATCACGCAACTACTAGTATCCTAGTTGGTATTGCCTCATGTACCTTGTCATACTGATTATCCTATTCGCGACCACTACGATTTTGATTTGTACCTTTAGTATATGGATTGCCCTCTGGTGACTTCCGGTTTTGGGGAAACTACGGTCTTGTATATGCTCTTGGGAATAAAAATGTGTTAAGGGTGGAATGGGCCATGACTTAACGCTAGTTTGATATTTTACTTTATGATAGACATTATTGTATATAGCGTATTCTATTACATAGTAGATAGTTTAACGGATCCTTAGGAGATGGAAATCCTGAACATCTCTTAAGTTAATGCACGCACGTTAAATACTGGATAGGAGGTGTCTAAAACCCGTAAACATCTCCGACGCCGTCACACTCATATTTACTTTTACGATTTAACTTACATGAGATATTTTAGTCCTGACTCGAGTGTTTTGTCTTTTCACTACGCTCGGGTCAGCCTGAGCATTTCAGATAAGGTTGAAGATCTATTCTGGAGGACGAAGACGAAGTTTGGTATTATATCATTTGTATTCTACTACTGTATTATTTTTCGCTGCATTATTGTATTATCTCTGATATGTATGTAACTCTGATTTATGATGTATAATAATAATCAAATTTATTTATTTAACAGCTTCATGAACTGTTATTTTATTATTATATCTTGTTCCTTCCGCTGCAAGATTCTGAGTTTGCTTCTGTTCTTTCTTTCCTTTTCTTATTTAACCCCAATAACTATCCGTATTTCGGATTGTTTGAGTCGGCATGTGTGTATGTTTTGTCGACTTGAACGGTCAAAAATGCGGGTTGTTACAGTTGGTATCAGAGCTTTGGTTTAGATTACCTTGGCTCTAGTGGGGAATAACTCATTGAAATAGGGTTAAACCTTATGAATGAGTTCGAGTGTATATGAGAGAGCGTATTTGTAATTTTGATATAAAAATGATTTTATATTGTGTTAAATTGTTCCGTTGAGTATTTATGAATTCTGGTTGGTACTTGGGACGCCAAGGCACCGATAGGAATTTCTAAACACTCGAATAGGACAGATTGACATAATATTGTTTTGGACTATATTTTTATATAAAAGAACTATCTTGAAAATTTGTAAATTTTGATTGTATTGGTTGTTAGGAGATGATAATATTAGATTATCATCGTTTATTGTTGATTAGTCAATATTTCTAACTATTAACTATTGGACGATTTTAAGAAATGAAACTTGTAAATATGATTGACAATGAATATAAATGGTAAATAAAATAAAATAAAAAAATGAATTTAAATTAAGATGGAGAATTTAAATTCCGGTGTTTTGAAAATTTATTAACAAAAATTCGAAATGTATAATATAAGTATTATATGATAGTATATTCGATTAGAAATTGTTTTCAAAGGATTTTCAAATGAAGTAAGTGTTATACTCCCCTCTTGACACTAGAGAATGATTTCGGTGATGAGTGCACGCATCATCGACGTTTATTTTCGAGAGTCCAAGTGGGGGAGATCACTTAATAGCTTTTTCTAAACCCTGTTTTGATTAAAATTGAATTTTATTTTGTATTCTCTATAGTATGACTTGATACACATTAATATAAGTATATATTATTTCAAACTTGATTTGAAATGAAACCGGAGATGAAATTCTTAAGTTCTTTAATATTTAATGACTTTAAACTATTGAGATAAACAAATACTTGAATCATTACGGAAATTCTAAATTGTGAAATGAGAAATGAACCTAAGAGCTAAGTGAAAATATCAATTGAAGTAGAAATCCTTAGAATTAGGAAATTATGAATTTAAAATAAAATTGAAACTGTAAAACTCGCATAGTATTAAATTTCATTCTATAGCATAAATATAACTTACCAAAATATTTAAGAAGTTCAAAAATGTTATATGAATTGTTAATTGGATAATATACAAGTTTAGGTTTGAATAATGAAATATGCATTTAATTAATGGTTTGCAAATATAAATAAAATTGTTAGTAAATAATTGGAATTTAAAGTAACATTTAAAGGTGATTCACCATTATGTTAATATAAAATGGAAATACTATATGTGAATGTAAATGTGAAATTAAATTATAGTGAAATTTAAGTAATGACTTAAGAATTAATTAATTGAAAATTCAACTTTGAATGGAAAGGGGTTGTATGTTGTTTAACTACATCCTATTTGCATAACAAAAACTTACCAAATACTTAAAAAGTTTAAAATGCTTATAAGGATAAGTAGAGGAATAATATACCAGTGTGAGAGTGAATAATAAAATGCGAAGATTTATTGATAGTTGTAAATATAAAAGAAATTTAAGCTGTAAAATGAATGATATATACAAGAGAATGAATAAAATTTAAAATTCATGAAATATAAAATTTGTAAATGGAAACTAATTAAAGTTGAATATAACTAAATGTCAAAAAACTTGGAAGTGTATGAAATAAAAAATTTTGACTTGGAAATGTATAATTGATTTAGTGTAGATTCTGGATGGATGGTAATGTTTGATATGCATTGGTTGTTTGATGGATGGTAATTGATTTAGTAGAATTCATTAGTGTTAATGGAATTGAATAAACGGAATAAAATTTTAAAATAATTAAATTCAAATTTGAAGCAAAGTGAAATTAAATATAATTGAATCCAATTTAAATTGAAGCAAATTGACTTGAATTTAAAATGTGAATGAAACAAACTTGAATAGATCGGAAACAAATTGAATGTAAACGTATTTCATGAATAAATAAGAAAATAAACGACTTTGTGTTTATGATTGTTTCTTTAGAAAATTTAAAGTTTGATGGTTTGTACTTTGAAATAATAAAAGCAAAATTTTGGAAAAAAATCCAAAATTGTCCAATATATGCTGAAACGAAAACAACCATAACTTTTAAATGGCTGGACGAAATTCAACGATATTAGACTTTTCGGAAAGCTTAGAAACTGTAGCACGACTTTTGTTTAGACTGTCTTGAGAAATTCCTTCATTTACTTAGTTAAAAAATCTGAATCTTCTCGCTGGCCTGTGTAAAAGGGAAGCAAAATCAGTAGCATATACTCTTAGTATTTTTGCCATAACTTTTTACTGGTGTATCGGATTTTGATGATCTTGCACTTTCTGGAAAGCTAAGAACTTAAGTTAAAACTTTTGCTTTAAGTATTTTGTGTTTTGCTGTAATTTAGAGGGTCGAAAACGTGACCAAACGTCGCTGACCTGCGCAATTCATTGCCAGGTTGAGGCGTATCTATTTAGTAAAACGGTCGTAACTTTTGAACGGAAGGTCCGAATTTAATGATTTTGGACATTCCGGAAAGCCTGAAACGAATGAAACAACTTTTGTTTAGATTCCATTATTAAATTTTATCGTTTAGGTGACCAAAAACTGAGATTCGTTTGCTGTCTTGAAATTGGAATTTCAGTTTTGAAGCTAAACATGTTATATGTGTGTTGTTTATGATAAGTATATCGATCTATCTTTATATGCATGGTTCTAACTTGGTTATTGAGCATTTTAGTAGGTAGCAAAGAGGTTGCGCTTCGCTTGTGGAGCTCGCTTCTGCGCTTAATGCAAAATGTAAGTTAAAATGCTAATAAACGTTAAATAAAAGGTATGTTCTCGGATTACAGTATATGTTGTGGTATATTATTGTGTTCCCCATGTTTTGGGATGCCTCATTCTTGTAATGAGATGTATATCATGCAATTATTACCACTGTGAAATTTTTCGGTCCTAGCCGCGCAAAAGAGGTGCTGCCGAAATTTTTCAAAAATCCCGGAGTTAGAAAATTTTGAGATTTTAAAAAAATCCTATAACTAAATTTTGCAAATAAGTCGAATATTTTGAATGAATTATATCTAAATGATGGTTTTCCCTTCTCCGTTCCTTTTCGAGGACGAAAAGTTTTAAGTGGGGGAGAATGTAACGACCTGTATTTTTAACACTTTAAAAATACGAATTAAAATAAAAAATTTGGATAAAAATCCGAAGGAAATAAAATTTTGTGTTGTTAAATGTGAATTACAAGTTAAAATGCAAAACTGAATTCTGAAATAACTTATTTGTAAATTAAATATGGATGTTAACCTGTATTGAATGTAAGCAATGAATTGAGTTTGATTGTAAACCAAATTGGTTATGATTGTAAACAAAGAATAAATAAAACGGTAGATTTAATAGTGGAAGTTTACGTTATTGAAACTAATATAAATAAATGTAACTTAATATTACAGTTGATTGAAATCAAATAATAACCGAAACTGTAATTTGATAAAGATGTTAACTGGTAATTGAACGTAAGTAAAGATTTAAATTTGAATGTAACAAGTAATTGAATTGAATTTGATTGTAAACAACGAAATAAATAAAATGTACATTTAATATTGAAGTTATAATATGGAAATCAACGTAAATGAATGTAATTTAATATTACTGTGAATTTAAATAAGATGATAGCTGAAGAAAATGAAAGTAAATGAATTATAAACTATTGATAATAATGTATAAGTAAATGGTTGATTCAATAATGAAAGTGTAAATCGAAATAAAAAAATTCATTTGGAATTAAATAACTTGAATTTGAATTACAATATAATTGAACGCTGAATCTAATATAATCTTTTATATTGGATTTATAATGGAAAATTGCATTGTAAAAGATTGTTAATTACTATGAAATTAAAAATGAAATTTGTGAACAATTGAAATTTGATTTAAAAGTTAATAATTTAAAATTGGGAATTTTATATTGAAATTAAACAGTAAAAATAGCCATTTTTACAACTGTCTCGGATTTCGACGAAACCAGTTTCATCGAATCTGTAACAGTGAATTATTGTAAGGTTTCAATTTTCGTAGCAATCGGACTTGTCGTTTGATCGTACGGACTCGAAACGCCTTGAAATAAATGCAATTATAATCAATTAAAATCAATTTGAAATTTTGATTTTAGCATAACTTCTTCATACGATGGAATTTGGACTTGAAACCTTTTCCATTGCGTTTAAAATATTTTAAAACACCTATTTTGATATATGAGTTTACCCAATTTCGTTCCGGGGTCAGAATGGGCTTTTCGGGCCATAGTTTGTTCCGCACGTTCATCTATCCAGTCTATCTACTCTATCTCTAACATACCTATATAAACCCTAGCCTCCCTAATTTTTTTGTCTGTACGTACAATTCATCTTCTTCTTAGCTTCTCATTCCAATGGCAAACAAACCCTAATTCCCAAATTCCAAAATTAAAAAAAAAAATATTCGAGATTTACGCGCTTCGGGTCGCGCTTCGGGTTTCAGAGGGAAAAACCCTGGAGCTACTTTGAGTCGGGAAGAAAACTACTCGGGTCATCGGGTCGTTTTCGCAAAAACTCCAAGCAGGCATCGGGTATTTAAGGTGGGAACTCGAAGTCGACTCAGCACCAGAATTTTCCAATCTTCAAATTTTCATAACTTTTGCATACGGACTCGGATTTGGACGAGATTTCTTTTGTTAGGATCGTATCGAAATTCCGGACACTTTGACGCTGGTTTGGATGGATTTGGAGACTATCAAAATTTTGGGTTTAAATTGAATTTAAATTCAAAAGGTGAGTGTTTTATAACGCTCACAATGTACTGAATATTTTTATGGTAGTTAAATTTGACATTATGAAGTGATATGAATTTATTTGTCGTTGTTTGATAAATTTTAATTGTCATATAGATTGTCGTGTGAATTCACCGTTGAAAATTTAAATTGACAGTAAATTGAAATTAGGATTTGATTGAAATCAAATTTCTCGATATTGATAACTATGAAATTGTCGTGAATTGTATTGACTATTGGATGATTTATTTCGATGGATGCTATTGGTCGATATTGGTTGTTTATTTATTTTGATATATCATGCTATCATCATGTATATTGTTTATTGCATATAAACTGTAAACCGAATCATTTCGAATAAATTAAGAAATAGGTTGAAATGATATACCTATGACATCTATTTGGATTGAAATGATATATGTCCATCCTTGAAATTAAATTTGAAATAATTATCCACTTGGCCATAGGTTAGAAAATTATATACGGACACCGGGTTGGTTAAATTAAATGATTTTAAAAGTTGTTTTGAAATTATTTAAATGAATTGATTTTAAGAATAAAATCGAATTTATGGAAATTGAATTATTTTGAATTGAAGCTCAAGATGTTGGAATTTAAACTTTGTAAATGAAATTGTTTAATTATTCGAAGTTTAGATTTTTAAGAAAATTTTTGAAATACGGCGTAAATTTTCGAAAGTTGATTTGTTTTAAAAGATGGACTTTTAATCGAACTATGAATATTTCTAAGAAAATTTATATGAAATGATATTTCAAGTTTGAGTTTGGAATTGAGAATTGATTTGAAATTGAGATTTAATTAATTTGGAATTTAATTGTAATTCAAAGAAATTTGTGAATTGGATCAAATTGAAACTATCGAATTAAATTTGAAGATAAAATTGATTTGAATAGGATTTGAACTGAAATTGATTTGGAATGTAATACTTAAATGAATTCTTGAAATTCGAATGTTAATCTAAGTTTATTGAATTGGAATTGTTCCAGAAATTAAGTAAACTACTTGATACGGATGTTTAATTTGAAGTATATTCTAAGTTGAATACGAAATGGTTTTAAAGCGAATCTTATATTCTTATATAAATATATGAACTATTTTGAAATGTGAAATATTTAAAGTTTCGAAATATATCGGAAGTGAAATTGTTTATTTTATGGTTCAAATATGTATTTGAAATTGATAATTTGAAATGGTTTATTGAGAAGCTGAATCGAGTTGAAATTGATGATTTGAAATCTGATTAAATTTTAATTTTGAAATTCGAGTTTATGTGAATCGATTTGTGAAATTTGAGGAAGCTTTATTTTATATAAAGTGTTTCGATTTCCAAAGTGTTTTGATTTTAAAAGACTTATGATTTCGAAAGCGGTATAACTTTGGAAAGTGATACGATTTTGGAAATGGATTTATTTAAAGCGAAATGTTTATATTTAAATCTTGAATTTAAATACGAATTGGGTTAAATGAAGTTGCGACCTAAGTTGAAATTCGAAAATGATTTTGAAATCGAAATGAGATATTGAGGCGAAAAATGATTTTGAAATCGAAATGAGATATTGAGGCGAAAATGATTTTGAAATCGAAATGAGATATTGAGGCGAAAATGATTTTTGAAATGAAATTGTATACTTTGAGTAGATATGATGATTTTGAAACGGATTTGATTTTGAAGCGAATATGATATTTTGATATCAATTATGAATCGATTTGAAATGTAAAAGAGCCATCGGTGTAATAATACGTAGTTATTAAAGAGACCGGGATCGGATATGGACATACTCTCTGTCGATACCGAAAACCACTTTAATAACTAGTATACGCGGAGTGTTGATCCAGAATGAAGTGGATGGTTTTGGTGAACGTGTTGATTTGAAGAAAGAGAACGATTTTGGATGACCCCTGACATGACTAAAACAGGAGCCGCGCCGGGCCATTGAGGATCGCCATCTCTAGCGGACACACTCCTTCGATACCATGTCTATTACTTTTGTGATTCGATTTGGGTGCACCCCGCGATTTGGGAGTGTTGTTTCGCGGTGTTGGGGTAGTAGCTGCTATGCCCAACATCAGTCCGGATCACGCAACTACTAGTATCCTAGTTGGTATTGCCTCATGTACCTTGTCATACTGATTATCCTATTCGCGACCACTACGATTTTGATTTGTACCTTTAGTATATGGATTGCCCTCTGGTGACTTCCGGTTTTGGGGAAACTACGGTCTTGTATATGCTCTTGGGAATAAAAATGTGTTAAGGGTGGAATGGGCCATGACTTAACGCTAGTTTGATATTTTACTTTATGATAGACATTATTGTATATAGCGTATTCTATTACATAGTAGATAGTTTAACGGATCCTTAGGAGATGGAAATCCTGAACATCTCTTAAGTTAATGCACGCACGTTAAATACTGGATAGGAGGTGTCTAAAACCCGTAAACATCTCCGACGCCGTCACACTCATATTTACTTTTACGATTTAACTTACATGAGATATTTTAGTCCTGACTCGAGTGTTTTGTCTTTTCACTACGCTCGGGTCAGCCTGAGCATTTCAGATAAGGTTGAAGATCTATTCTGGAGGACGAAGACGAAGTTTGGTATTATATCATTTGTATTCTACTACTGTATTATTTTCCGCTGCATTATTGTATTATCTCTGATATGTATGTAACTCTGATTTATGATGTATAATAATAATCAAATTTATTTATTTAACAGCTTCATGAACTGTTATTTTATTATTATATCTTGTTCCTTCCGCTGCAAGATTCTGAGTTTGCTTCTGTTCTTTCTTTCCTTTTCTTATTTAACCCCAATAACTATCCGTATTTCGGATTGTTTGAGTCGGCATGTGTGTATGTTTTGTCGACTTGAACGGTCAAAAATGCGGGTTGTTACACACTTAATAGCTTACAATAATAAACTTTTATCAGTCTACTTGGTATATGACAATAAGCCGTTTATTTGGTTATAACAATAAACTTTTATAACTTAATAGCTTATGACAAATTATATATTTGGTTCTGTCTATTAAGCATTGCCACTGCTCTCGGTACCTCAAAATCATGGGGATAAAAAACTGACTGAATGTTGTATTTTCACGGTGTGGAAACACATTATAGATGGTAGTCCAAAAATGTAAAGATTAGCAAAAGTTTAGTTTGGAAAAATAGCCTAAAATTGTTACTTTCTATTTTCAAATGCCCATCGCAAACAGTAATATAAAACAGAGATTTATGAAATCGAGATATATTATAAAATCGGCTAATTATTGTAATTTCATAGTTTGGAAACGCGGTGTAGACGGTACTTCAAAACCATAATATGTAACAATAGTTTGGTTTGGAAAACAGGCTAAACTTTGTTGCTCTCTGTTTGCAAATGCCCATGGCATACGATAACATAAAACCGAAATATTAATAATTCTGGGTATATGTAAAACATACTAACTGTATCAAATCTCCATAGTTTGAAAACACAGTACAGAGGGTTTTGTAAAACCATGTGAGTCGTTCACTTTTTTGTAAACATACTAATTTAAACACATAAACCATACAATCAACTATTGTTCAGCCATAAAAACCACCATACGTTCGTCTAAAATACCATCACACATTCAAATACATATATAAGTTAAAACCTAAGCAGTACACCCAAAATACCACCATACATTCTACCATTGTTCAACATCAACAAAATGATGACCAATACACCAAAAATACCACCATACAAGTTAAAACCTGAACATATAAACACAACATAATTGTCTTCTTTTTGTAAACCCATTTACTCTTTGGTTCTCCTCTTTATAGCATATACTTTATGACATAGTCCGAGTGGAATTTCGTTCACAGCAAGTAACACACTATCTACTATCTCTTTAGCTTCTTTAAGCTGCTCTCCTTTATATTTGTGGAACCACTAACTAAATGTGCAATTTGATAGCAGTAGAGCATTTTTGCAGCTTCAACCTAATATAACGGTGAATCTTGAAACAACAATAATTTTTTTACGTAACTACAGCTAATGAACTTACAAGTTTGGCTACCTTCAACTCCAATGCATTACTGGTAGTTGACCGTAAATGTGCATAAGGATTTTGGATAGCAGGATGAGAAACACGTTTGTGCTATTCTAAGTAGTTCCATTCATAGTCCTACGGGTCAACCACAGGAGTAGATGTTGAATTTGTAGGCAAAATATGATCATTCCAATTTTGACCTAACCAATAACCAATATAATATCAGACTTTGTATTAACTATACTTTGCACCTCTATGACACGCTCTAGAAGCCGTTGGAGGTTTGGGGATTGGTTGTCTAATATTAAACTGTCTAAGCATGCGATTTGAGTAATAGGGCTCTACAACATCAAAACAAAGTAATATCCCAGTATAAAAAGAATATTCCTTTAATGAGTATCTATCACGAGTACCCAAGTATGAGTTCCACACAACCTAAATACCAAAATAGAAATAAAGTAGTGGTTCATTTACAAATGCACCTACTAGTATATGAAATAAATTTACATAGTGCTCTATCAACATGTTTAGTTGCACTCTAAGCCTCATCGGCGCATATGCTTGATCACCCCCTAGTTCTTTATTTTTCCACTTACAAATATGTGGTTGAGACTCATCGTATGAAGGATTGGGGGTATCACTTAAAATCATTAGAAAGTGATCATATGTCCAAGCCTAAAACAATGAGCAAGAAGGTTAAATTTTAAACATGATGTCCTACAAGTATGCATTTGGAATCATCATAAATTAAAGTAGTTTTAAGAATTCATTACCATTAGCAGAGACAAACGTGCTCTTATTTGCTTTACATCTCTTCGAGAAGAAAGTGCAAGCTACCCATATAAGTATGCTAATATTGCCACTCCCCACACTTTCTCTTTCATCTCTTCTATTAGCCCCCTTAGTTCATTCAAATAGCATGCTGACATCTTCATACCAGATTTGTCAGGAAAGAGGCAACATCCAATATCATATAAGAGATAACCACGAGCAACCATATCAAATTCCACTTTACTATTTACTACAGATTTACCCCTTATATGTTGCTTCAGCCAATCCAATCTCATAGCATAGGTTCCCATCGTCCCTTCCTCAGCAACTTCATCATCTATACCAAGTTATTCTTCCAAAAGCCATAAAAGATCTTCATAGTCTATATCCTGACCTCCTCCTTCATACGACATTATCGTACCTGCCAAAGGAATTCATAGTATCTGTGACACATTGTCGAGTGTGATGTTCACCTCTCCAAATGGCATGTGAAACGAATTTGTCTTTGGTTGCCATCTCTTTACAAATGTTGATATTGATGTCATATCCATCCACTCATATGAATGCTTGATGTTATTCATCAAACCTGAACTTTTTATTCTTTCTACCACTTCCTCTCGCTGATCCTCTAGTTTCAACCTCCATAGTTTTCCAAAATGTGAAATACACCTAAGTGGCCCACGCTGCTATAAAGTAATATAAAAATAGTGAATTATCATGTAAGGACGATTTGTCCAATTCCATATTCCACTATCTTGTTATTTTATTCTATATAAAAACTAGTAAGTTCAACTATATCTTACCTACTTCAAATCCCAAATACTTCTCATCGTATGACAATCAAAACTATAAAGCAATGTCTTATCTTCTTGGCCTCCACCACCAACATTTTTTGATCCTTCGTCAATCCTCGTTTGGCAGTAGAGGAAGATGTGCATGAGCAAGTAGACAAAGGTCCTATTTTCACTTTAGAATCTTCATCCTCCTCTAATCCTATAACTCTTCATCATGCTCATTCATCTTTTTACTACTACCCTCATATGCAATATGCCCCATCAGCTCTTCAATACCCTTCAGTCTGTTAGGATTTTTCCACCTGATTTAATTAAATTATAATTGTTATAAATTAATTGATAATTATGAAATATTAATTATAAATTTTTATTTGTGCATTGAATAATATTAATAGTGTGCATATAATAGTTATATAAACAGTAATCGATATATGATATCGATACACGTTTAATTTGGATTTAAATGCAACAAATATTTTTTGGGCTTGAAATGATTTTAAGGCCCGTTAGGGGCTTGCTTAAGTCTATAAGGGAGTAACAAAGGGTTGGCTATAAGATGGCTAGAAGGGAGGAATTTTGAATCAGAAGGAAAGAACTAGTAAGAGAAAAATAAGGATCTTTATCCTTATTTCACTCTCTTATCTCTCATTTATTTATTCTCTCTAACCCTCGCTTTGGATCTGATCTTTTTGCTCACTCCTCTTGCTCCATACTAGGTTAGCCACCCCTCTTTCATAGCTTCAAAATTTTCAAGCATAAATACATCAAATTTCATCAATGGTGGTAGCTGTGTTTAGAAAGCTAGCAACTTCTGAAACTAGGATTCAGTTCAGAGAGTTAGGTTCTTCGTTTCAAGGTGTACATTCTAAGCTTTGATAAAAGGCATAATTCCGTATTTATTATCATATATGAATGTTTAATATGTTTATTATATCATACGTTAGCTTATCTAGCCATCGATATAATGAATCTGTATATATTTGTGATGTCACATCACATTGGATGATTGTTTATGTGTGTGTGTATTAAAAAATTAATTTGTACTTGTACTCTCTTAGTCGCTCACAACCTTGTTTTGAAAAATCAAAAATCAAAAATATTAATAAATGATTTTTCCTTTAATTAAAAATCAAAATCAAAAGAAACAAAACTACATAATGTATGATTTATACTTTTCAAATATTTATTAATATATACAAATGTTTCGATTTTTTTTATTTTATGTATATATGTTTATTTATTTAATTCATATATATTCTTTATGTATAATTTTTATTTAATTTAAAACTAATTATACAAATAATAAATATTTACATGTATTTATATACAATGTAAAATATTAGTATAAATATATTAATACAAAATATAATACAAATTTTCTTTTTGGAAATTAAAAAATAATTATTGAAAATATTTCTGTATGGAAATGTAAATAAAAAAATATTTTCTTAAATAAATTTTAATGTGAAAATAAAACTTTGGCAGAAAGAACTTTCGAAATTATTCATAAATTTTATTATTATTATTTACATTATATTATATTCATAAGCGTGTGTATATATTATATTATACTGTATTATATTATATATTATCTTTAAATGTCATTTAAAAAGAACTTTCAAATTATATGTTTTGTAATTATTCAAAACTACATTGTAAATTATTATTTAAAATAATATTGTAAACCAACTATATTTATATATTATATATATTAAGCGTATTATATAAATTGTATTTCAAAGTAATATTTCATATATATACTTACATTATATTATTTATATGTACACACACATATATATATAGACAACACATATGTATACAAGAGGGGCTAATACATCTGTTGCGGTGTAAATCCTAATATCTATATACGGACATGTTAAACAATGTACACTTTATTACGTTGCATATGCACGTACATACATATGTGTATATGATACATACACACACACTTATAATACAAACTATATAACATAAAACATTATTTATGAATTAAATAAAATATTGATTTTATTTAAAAGAAATTTAGAAAATTTCTAAATAAATTTAGACTACGTAGGCCCAATAAAGATCAAAAGTTAAAAAAGATCTGAAATTTACCCAATTACCCCATTACGGGCTTGTCGAGTTCCAACAACGGTATCAAAGCCTAATAACCTATGTAGTCTGAATTAGTCATGTTAGGGCTAACTAATTAAGCTCACAACCCAGTTAGTAGGTTGTCTATAAAGGTAGTGTCAAAGGATTAGGTTTGGTAATCAAGTGCTCTGCCCAACCTAGCTAGCGGCCTAGCCGAAACAGATATATCAGCCAAAGGTTGCTCCTAATAGAAAAGGCTCATTTTGAATTAGGCAATGGTCTAATTTTCAAAATTATTTTTGAAAATTAAAATCTAGAGTTTAAATTTAGAGGTTAAATTTAAAATAAGACGTGTATTATAAAACTTATATAATATAATAAAAAAATTCAAAGTGTTTGAAAATAAATATAAGTTAATTGTGGAAATTATTTTTTATTGATAAGATTAATAAAGAAATAAATTAATTATGTAAGTTAATAAAATTATATATATATATATGCATGTATAATATATAGTGATACATGTTATGTTGTATTGAAACGTTAAAGACAATATAAGTATACATGTATGCATATAAAATAATTTTCAAAATTAATAAAATTTTATTAAAATTGTTTAATTGAATAAATTAATTATAAGTTAATTAATCAATTAAAATACATACATACATGTATATATATAATATGTGTATTACTATAAGGGTTGTAGTATATAAATATTCAATATAATATGTTAAAATTAAATAATTTATAATTAATTAAATTGATTAAATAAGCTTTAATTAAAATAATGATATAGATAAGACTGTTATATAATATTAATTAAAATATAAAAGTTATATAATATTAAACTTATATAATATGAATGTTTAAATTAGAGGTAGAACACTAAGAAATCCTAAATAAACTTAATGAATAAATACATATGTAAATGTACATATACCATGATTTCAGATGTGTTCGACACATGAATCACAAAGGTATTTCATAAGAAATGCATTATTCCATAGGTCAATGTCACTAAATATAATATATTGAAGATTATGAATCTTTAATATATTATTATTCTCTACAATATATATATAAGTAAATTGCTTGCATACTCCTTAATTGTTGAGCAAACTCAAGCTAGGGATGTTATGTGTAGTATTATTAATATATTGAATATACGAGGTAAGATAACTATATGTGTTCGTTGAGCAAACTCAAGGTACATATACTATACTTAGGTCACTCCAATATAATAGGTATAAGCGAATAATTTTGTTTTGATTTTTTGAGCAAACTCAAGGTCAAAGTGAAACTAGGACAAGGTACCACGGGTTAGGAGTTGTATATGGGACAACTGATAAGCAGTTATCCATCGTCTATGGAGCTATGACCTGTTGAGAAAACTCAAGGTCGTAATTCCAAGACATACGAGTGCTAACATCTACTGGTGAAGTCAAAAGACTTCTATGTCTCGACTTAGGGTTTGGTGAAACATAAAAGACTAGTGGGAACTT
Source organism: Allium fistulosum (assembly GCA_030737815.1). Taxonomy (NCBI): domain Eukaryota; kingdom Viridiplantae; phylum Streptophyta; class Magnoliopsida; order Asparagales; family Amaryllidaceae; genus Allium; species Allium fistulosum. The sequence continues at coordinate 1,396,766,896 of CM060903.1, read as the reverse complement.
ATCAGTAAAATGAAACATAAAGTTTAATCCTACAAATATAATAAAAACGTCTACTATGATAATGTTTTAATAATCTATCAATTAAAACTTGTAGAAAATGTCAACTCCAAGACTATTTAATGAAAATGACAAACTAACCAGACTAAACAACTATGTTGACTGGATGGGAGCTATAAAGATAGAGTTAACACATGAGCGTCTTTGGTCATCTGTTACTTGTACTCTTATGATTAGACCCACCGATAATGCTAACCTTGAACTGCATGTTGCTTACAATAAGTGGGTCACTGATTTGGAAATTGCCCAAGTTTTCGTGTTGTCTACATTAGACAAGTAATTGCAAAGGTAGCATGAAACCATGTATGTTCATCAGATACTTGATAGTCTGAAGACACTATTTGGTGAGCAATCTCGTTGAACAAGGTATGAGATTACTAAGAAATTATTCAGCACCAAAATACAAAGGGATAGAAAGTGGATGATTATGTCCTAATGATAAAGGGCTATATTGATAGGCTTTCACAATTGGAGGTGGCAATAAGCAATGAATTGCATGTAGGCTTGATCCTTAGTGCACTTACCCCTCAATATGAATCATTCATACTGAATTATAATATGAACCAACTAAATGTGAATCTCATGCAACTCCTTAATATGTGGAGGTTGGCCAACTCACAGTCGAAGGATGAGGGGGTAGTGCTTGCTGTTAAGGGTGGCGTGTTATCTTCGAAGAATTTGAAGAAGTGAAAGAGAGAAGTAAGAAGAATAAAGAGAGTATGAAGACCAAGGATAAGGTAAATGTCACCATTGTCATAAGAAAGGCCACTGGAAAAGGAACCGTCCTAAGTACCTAAAGATTGTTAAAGAAAGAAAGCAAAATGATTTCGCAGCTTTGTCATGTACATTTATGATTTGAAATTGTTTTGTAATCAACAAAAATGTCTTGGGTTTTAGATACAAGATCTGAAACTGATATATGTAATTCATTACAGGGGCTTAGGAACTGGCACCATGTGGCAAAAAGAGAGGTTAGGCTCCAGGTTACCAATGGATCTATCATAGATGCAACGGTGGTAGGAGATCATCATTTATGTTTTTCTAGTGGTGTTGTATTGATGTTAAATAATTGCTATTTTGTAGAAGACTTTATTTGTGAAATTGCATCTGTTTCAAGATTGTCTAAAACTGGATAGGTATTTCACTGTACAAATAATGTTATGAACATTACTTTGGATTAAAATAAAGCCTATAGTAGTGTTCTTGAAAATGACATTTATGTACCAATAAAAATAATGTTTGTTCTACGAGTAGTTCTTCTAACAATATAAATGATAATTATCTTTGGCATTGCAGACTAGGTCATATTAGTGAGAAATGGCTGCACAAATTGAAAACCGAAGGTTTTCTCCGGTCACTTGATTCTGATTCATTTGACACGTGCGAGTCATGTCTCAAAAGTAAAATGACCAAGCACTCCTTTAGTGGGAGCAATGAAAGAGTTGACAAACTCTTAGGGTTAGTATATAGTGATGTATGTGGCCCGATGCCTATAATCACCGAGGATAATGATTCTTACTTTGTTACCTTCACTGATGATTTCTCGAGACTACGATATGTGTATCTTATAAAGAACAAATGTGGGGTCTTTAAGAAATCTATTGAGTATAAAAATGTAATTGAAAATCAAACAAACCGAAAGATAAAAAATTCTTCGATCCCATCTAGGAGGTGAGTACGTTGGATAGGATCTCCATCAGTACTAAAAGATAATGGGATTATCTCTTAGGTTACTCCACCCTATATTCTGCAATACAAGCAAAGGAATCGAACCCCATTAGATATGGTTTGTCCTATGATGAGTAAGGTCGAGTTACCTCTGTCCTATTGGGGATATGCCCTGGAAACCATAGCGCATATGCTAAACTCGTTGTCCACTAAATATGTGTCCAAATCACCATATGAGATATGATGTAGTAAGAAACCCCAATTCAATTTGAAGGTGTGGGGTTGTCTGACCTACGTTAAGAACGTTGGTCTGAATAAACTAAAGGCAAGATCGGTACTTTAAATTTATAGGATATCCCAAAAACTCAATGATATATATATATATATATTACAATACCAAGGAATAAAAGGTAATTATTTCTTGGTACACTGTCTTTTTGGAAAAGGAATGCCCTTCAAAGGAAATTTATAGCGAGGTTGTAGAGTTGGATAAGATCCAATAAGTTGACACTAAGGCCGAACCAGTGGGAGAACCGAGTTCACCTGTATACGAAAATACGAAACCTATTAGAAGGTCTAGTAGGGAATCCTACGCACCAGAGAGATGCTATGGTTATCTCATGGATGACGAAAAGGAGGACTATGTCTTAAATGATGACACACTTCTATCTTTTCAGCAAGCACTATAGAGCAATGATTATACACTCTGGCTTAAAGCGATGAAATGCAAGATGGATTCCATGTACAAAAAAAAGTATGGACTTTATCGGACGTACCCGAAGGGATAAAACCCATCGGTTGCAAATGGATTTTTAAGGAAAAGATAAATGTAGATGCAGAAGTAGAGACTTATAAAGCTAGGCTAGTTGCAAAAGGATTTTATCAAATTCAAGGTGTTGATTATGATGAGTTGTTTTTGCCCATTGTCATGCTTAAGTCGATTCGGATTATGTTGGCCATTACTACATTCTACAACAAAAAAATGCAAGTGCATGTAAAAACGACATTTCTAAATGGTGAATTAGAAGAGATCGTCTATATGTCGTAGCCTGAGGTTTTTATGGTCAGTGGGAGTGAGGCAAGGCTTGCAAGTTGTTAAAGTCCATTTATGGACTTAAACAAGCTTCAAGGAGTTGGAGTAAGTGTTTTGATAAGATAATCAAATGGTTTGGTTTCTATCAGAACACAAAGAAGTATGCGTATATAGAAAGGAATAGGACATCACTATCATATTCTTAGTGCTATATGTCGACGATCTTATGTTGATTGGCAATGGCACTTTGTTATTGGAATTAGTGAAAGTTTGGCTTTCTAAGAACTTCTCCATGAAGGATTTGAGAGAAGCAGCCAATATACTACGTATAAAGATCTTTAGAGATAGATCTAAGAGGCTGTTGGGATTTTCCCAGTCCCTATACATAGACACCATACTGAAATGGTTCGATATGGAGAATTCCAAGCATTGAAATATTCCAATGCAATCTGGAATTGTCCTTTCTAAGAAGGACGCTCCTCATAAAGATGAGGAGAAAGAGCATATGAAGAGGATCCCATATGCTTCAGCAATAGGATCCATAATGTACGCTATACTATATACTAGACTGAATGTGGCATATGCATTAGGATTCGTAAGCCCATACCAATCTAATCCTGGAGAAAAGCATTAGACGGCTGTAAAATGCGTATTGAAGTATTTAAGAAGTACTTGGAATTTATTCCTCATATACGGGAATGGAGACCTCCTTATGAAGGGGCAAACTTTCTCTAGCTTTCAAAGTGATGTTGATGATAGTAAATCGGTGTCTGGTTATGTTTTTACACTTAACAACGGAGCCTTTGGTTGGAAAGTTCCAAACAATAAACAATAGTTGGTTCGACGATGGAGGCTATATACATCCCCTCAATGAAGCAGCTAAAGAGGAAGTCTGGATGTGTAAGTTTTTAAGCAAGCTCAGAGTGATCCCTGATAGCAAGAATCCATGGTATTATTCAATGACAACAATGTGGTGATATAGATCACAAAAGAGCCCAGAGCTCACAAGAAATCACGACATATTCTTTGCAAGTTCCACCTCATCGGAGAATTCGTTGAGAAGAAAGAGGTCATGATACAAAGGGTGGATACCAAGGATAATATTTGAACCAAAAATGGCACAAATACTCAGAATTTTATGTGGTAGAGATTAAATGAAGAAAAGTAAATGAAAAATGAGGAAATAAACAAGACATAATCGTTTATAATGATTCGGCAAAGCAAGGCCTACATCCACTTTGAAGTCTTATTGCTTATTTCTGATTTGGAGGCAGAAGTTCTTGGGGGTCGATACAACTCCAACACTTAGAATTTCAGAGTTACAAGAATGTGAGAAATGATGGAACTCCAGCCAAAAGATACTTGAGCTATGCCTCTCTATTTATAGATGAAGAGGGCCTAAAATCTCATTTAAAATATCTCCAAATTGTTGTGCACGAGTTTGACCAATTCTCCTAAAATAATAGGTGCCTCCTCAGCAATATCTAGGAGTCTGTATCGATCCCTAAGTAGGAGACGGTACTGACCCATAAGTAGGAGTCGATATTGATCCCCAAGATATCCATATTTGGCCGCTTCAATCCCTCACCTCGAATCGTCTTGTAGTTTTATTCTCAATTCCATGGTTGGTTGTGCTTGTTTTAGCTTGTTCCTAAGCCCAAATGAGGGAGTTAAAGGAGAACAAAGTTGTAGTTTCAAGTGTCCGTGGAGTTCGATGGAGAAATGCATTGAATCAATAAACCAACTTTGGAAATAGGCCTTTTGCACCGAGATAAGCATGTAGGCAGAAGATGGGGTCCACCCAAGGTGTATTTAGGAGTCGGTATTGATCCCCAGTGGGAGTCAGTATCGATCCCCAACTCAGAGGATCCCACTATCTTGTTGTCTTTTATGGTTTTGGCTTTGACTTCGTGGCTCTGTTTGGGCTTGGGTTCTGGACTCCTAGGCTATCTCTTTGGGCTTTCCGCCTTGATAACTCCAAGTTCCATCTGTCTAGTTTGTCCGGATTCTGCCTGGTCAAAAGGCTAATAATTGCCACCCAAAATACATCTTGTTTCCAACATAATGTGCTTTGAATCGAGACAAGTTCGGATCTCTGTGAAGGATTCCACTCTTTGCTTTGAATGGTCGATATCCTTTCGCGAATTGATTTCGTGAATTGTCATATCCATAATGATCTATCGCAATGTTCTCCCAACATCCAGGACTATAAATCTAGAATGTGATTCTGTTGTCTGCTATTCTAAGTCTGATGATTTTAGACTAATTCCATCCATGAGCTCCCCAGGTATAAGTCTAACTTTACCTCAGCTTTAGTCGACAAGTACTGGGTATATACACACATGGCTCATCACACGTGCATAGGAATTCACATACATATGCATAAACCATACGTATGCTTGTACATATATGTTTGTTTTTTTAAACATTTGGGACTCAGTACCGATCCCCAATTTGGGGGTCGGTACCGACTCCTCACTTGGAGAAATTTCTCCAAGTTTTTATGGCTTTTAGAATTTGGGCTAGAGAGGTTATATAAGTCACTTCTTTCCTTTTTTTTCCTTTCATTCATATTCATGCCTTCAACTTGAATCCTCGTGCTTGCCATTAAAACCTCCAATTCCAATACAAGCTCCCATCTTTGCCTAAACTGAAGGCTGCCGCCACTCACCTATTCCATTTCATGATGTTGCCCACATCACCGTTCGTCATTTCGGCCAGATTCGCCTTTACCAATCTAAACCCCAGCTCTAGGAAACGTGTCCAATTGAACCGATTCTCCTTTGAATTTCGAACTTGTAGCTAAAGGTAAGCGCATAGTGACCTTGATGATGGAGAAGAATGGAATTGATGATGAGCATGGACGAGTGGTGAGGCCGATGGTTGTAGTTTTGGAATTGGTAGGGATGAAGGAGGAAGGTGGAACTTGCCTTGGTTGTGGGGGTTGATAAGACTCCCATACTTAGGCAAATTTTTGCCTGCTCCAAGCCTTGCAACTAAATCTTGGCTTGGGGGTTCATGTCGAAAACCTCTTTCATCTCTAACCTTTCTGAAGCGAGGCTAATGACATTAAGCTTGCCGGAATGATCAATGACAACGGTCATGTCGAATTGCATCAAGACTTTAAAATGAATTGTTAAGATTAATTGTTAAATAATAACTGAAAACTGAACTGCACCACACTACACCACACTGCACTAGACTCCACTTTAGCACGGGGGGTACAGTTTGTAATTGGCCTTCTAATATTGATTAGCTGTCGAGCTTTTATAAAAATGGATCAAAGACATTCCAAACGTCTGGCAGCTTGGACTATAGGTGCTTCACCTTCAAAATATATCGAATCTGATGTAAAGTCAAGCTCGGCCACAACTTCACTGGCGTTGCAAACTCCTATCCTACAATAGCAGCAACCAAAAATTCCACATATTAATCAACAAAACCTAGAGATCTCGAAGTAGAGCAACAGATCCCGGAAAATCCGGATGAACTGGTAAACGGGCCTCAAATAGATCCATCGCCCAATACTCTTGAGGATGCTGTAATACTAAATAACCCGGCTGATTCTGTTCCCTCCAAAATCGATGAAGGATCTCTTCGAAGGATATGCAATAAGCATGGAATTCCATTTGACGATGTTCTGGCACCGTCTCGCGACCAGAGAGCTTACACTCTAGAAGGATATATAGCTTGCAACAGACAATGTGCATGGCAGGTTGCGTCCCACCATTTAATCAATTCGTCCATCGAGTCCTGAACTTGATGAGACTAGTTCCCACACGGCTACATCTAAACAGCTACACTTTTCTTCTTATCACTTATCTAGTTTTCTCTGAGCATTTGAATAGAGTGCCTAGCGATGAAGAAATTCGATAGATCTATAGCTTAAAGATCTGCAAAGAAAACCCATCTCTAATTTACTTGGAGGTGATGAGCGATTGCAGAATAGTTACCAGGGCTTGGAACAAGATAGGTTATTGTAAAGCTAAATGGTTTTATGTATGTTGTCCATCAGGTTTGCTCGTAGATGGATATCTGGACGTAAGTTTTATTTCAAACGCCATTCATGCATTTGCCTCATAGCCTGCATACTTAATTTATCTTTCACTATTGTATAGATGTTCTAGCGAGACCCAACGGCAGATCACTTTCAGATACCATTAATACTCTTATGGCAGTCCTAGCCGAGGGTATGTATATAAGAACTCTATTGACGGGCGAGAACCTTCTCACCCATGGTTTATTAGTGGAAGACCATAGCACTGACATAGTTCTGGTTGTCGACATCGAGGATGATGATGATAATGATGATAACAATCCTTCCACATGATACAAAATCAATCTTGAATTACCCCTTGCCCCAAGTCCTGGAGCTGGAGCCGCAGAAAATATAGAGCTAGAACACAAAGGCGCCGAGGAAGGTGAAGTTATTGGAGAGGGTGGTGAGGTCGGCCAAAGTAACATCAAAGTGGGCCATGAATCTCAGACCGAATAGCCCATAGACGACCCACTGCCTGCTCCATAAAAGAGATTGATTGTGAAAATTTCAAAGACGCAGACTTCCACTCAGTCTCCACCAGTCACAAGTGCATAGAAGACTCCGTATATTCCCTCAACGGGCATGTTCACTGGTTTAGGGTCTATCCCCATGGAGTTCGGATCTTTCGACATTGATAACATCAGCATCGGTGACATCGATTCTTCGATCCGCTTTGAGAAGGATACCATTCCAACCGGTGCGGGACAGGTTACTCCAATGAGTAAAGCTCTAGTACATGGTCCGTCGGGGGGACATTAAGACACACACACACACAAATGGACTACACGAAACTTGCACTTGACCTATGTCCTTGTGCATTTGATCTAACTCATTCCTGTTTTCTTTACAGGTTCGATGGATAAGAGAAAGCATTCATTTTGATCCTCAGAAGAGAAGGCATATCATGTCCAACGCCTCTGATCAAGCTCGTACCATGAAGGGAGTAGTCGAGACTATGATTCAAATTATCACTCCAGTCATGATAGAGATGACCGGGACATGAGTAGTTATGACAGGGACCATTCTTCTCATGATTCCACATCTAAGCACCGATCTAGGTCCAAATCACCTCCTTCTAGAGTCCCGGATATGCAACATGACCACCGTGATGATATTCCACCTGCTGACTCTTCTCGAGCTCCACTATCTGCCTCTATCCCTTTACAACCCACGACATTATCTCACTCCAGTCAGTCTTCTAAGCGCAAACATCATAAGAGTGACTCCGATACTTTTCATCAAAGGCTAGGCAAAGGAAGTGTTGTTGCTTCGGCCATTACAGAGGAGCAGCAGGTAGACACTATAGGGCGGATGGCCGAGCTTAAGAATGAATTTCCCAATGTTTGTTTTGATGGAGTTATGTTCTTGCCAAACTTAAAAAGAATTCCTACTGAAGTTCAATAGAGGACCATCGACTACACGATCGATGTCCATAATCAATACAACGAATGGGCGAAGCTGGCCGAAAGGATTTCAAAAGTTTCAAGAGATAAGCTACAGGAGATAGAGAACCAAAAACTCATTGAAGCCGAGAATAACAAAATCATAGCCGCTCTCGACACTGAGATTGAGAACTCAAGAAAATCCCAAGCCGAAGCTGACAAGAAAGTCGAGGAGGTCATTAAAGCACACAAAGCAGAGAGATCCAAGCATATGAACGAAATCGAGCAAGCGCATCATTGAAACCATGAGCTTGTAATGGAAAGGGATGCTGCCAAGAGGAATGCAGCTAAATTAAAAACCAAGCTCGAGCGCGAGACCAAGAAAAAAGATGAAGTGTAAAAAATTGCTCAGGACGCATGCAATGAGCTGGTCGATGTCAGGATAGAGAGGGACAGTGCACTCGAAAAGGTCAGGGACATTGATGCTCTCGTCCAGAGAGAAGTTAAAGCTGCAGTAAAATAGGCTGAGGGGTGTGTAGAAGAGCAGATGATGAAGAATTTTGAGCCACTGATCACTCAGTACAACGCCAATGTGCTCAAATTTTAGAATCTGGAGTGGTTTAGGGAAGATTACCCTTTGATGCTTGCCCGTGCCTTGGAACCGGTTGTCGAGGAAGAGAAAGAACTTCTTAATAGTGATAGTATTGATATGGAGCAACTGGAAAAGAGATTTTAAAGGACATTAGCCTAAAATCCTTCATGACAACCGACATTTTATTCATCCGGAGCTTAATGCAACCGCTTAAAAAGGATTAGGCAAAGGTTCCGGCTCTGCGCATCATGAGGTTACAACTGGTCAAACTCTCGGGACTCAAGTTGCTCCTAATTCAACCTTTGATTCCTCTACCAATGCTGGTTATAATCCAGAGAATCTGCAGCTTCAAAAATCCACCGTTCTTTCCCTATTCTGGAGGGAACTCTTGGAAGCACTCCAGCTTATGCGGAAGTTCAAACTAAAGATGGTATCTCATTGGCTTCTCCTGTTTTCCAAAGAGTTGACGTGTCATCAATCAGCGTCACTAATCTCCTTCTTTGTATTTCTTTAGCTCCAAGTCAATCTACAATTGCTTAGCTTCCTCCCAAGGATTCTCAACTGAGGCCACAAATATCAGGGACGGAGTCCATAACCATAACGACTTATATAACAATTCCCAACATCTCGGTTGAAGAGATCCCAAGCCTTGACAAGCGCATGATAGACCCTTTGTTGGAAGGAGGAAACGACAAGAATCAGGGGACACATGTTGATGAGGATGTCATTATTATTGGGGTCTCCCAGTCCCTGTCGATGAAATCAAGCAGAAGCAAATAGAAGTTTTCCCACCTCCGTTGTCGATCGCTTTGCCCGAGCAAACCATTTTCACTCCAGTTTACATTCCTCCGTCCGGAGGGCTCGAAGTACGTCAACGGTATTCTCACAAAGCATTCCAACCTCCATTTCTCTGCCCGGGAGCAGCTAGAGTGCGCCTGCTGGATCTTCTCAAAGTACTCCCTCCAAAGGCCAAGAGGGTAGAGGAAGAGGTGGAAAGAGGCAAGGAGAAAGCTCGAGTGAAGTCTCCCCTGGTTCTAAGAAGAAGAAGAAGTCAAAGGAAAAATAGTTGCTAGTTTGTTTTCACATATATAGACTCCTTTTATTTTTTGGCCGGCTTTGTACGAGTTTGGCCCCCATTACTGCTTTTTAGCTTTTAGTGTGAACCACTTGTACTTAGCTTACCTACTTTAATGTTAATAACAAATACTTTTTGTTTTGTTAAATTTTTGTTCAAAATTTTCCTAGTACTTAAGAAATACACTTTCCATTTAATGTACTTACGACTCATTTCTTTTAGCGATCATTTTCGAAACAAGTCCTTAGTCCATTTTATAATTTGCCGACCTCACACCACTCCAGTGAATATAAAGCAATCCATAGGGTAAACTACTTAAAATAGTGGCTTAAGTATACTTTTCTAGGATAATAAGTCCTAACCGCACCAAACTCCAGGCGTGAGTTTAAGTTAACTACTTAGAATCGTAGTCCATACATCCTCATCCAGGATGTTAGCATTCGATCACACCTAACTCTGAGAATTGACCAAAGGCTTAAAAATTGGATCCCGCTTTACTCCGAGTGTGGACCTTCCATTCTGCCTATTTCGAAGGATCGAACGGATTTGTCACACCTATTTTCGTTTATACTCCTCCCCCTTGTCCGGGGACAAGAGTTGAACGAGGGAGCGGTTGTATCTCGCTCTTTTTGATTTATACTTCTATAGTCTATCCGAGGGTAAGAGTTGGTATATGGACGGTTGTGTCATGTTCGGTTTTTAGTTTGTGCTCTTGCCCCCAATCCGAAGGCAAGAGCTAGTTTGCAGATGATCGTATTTCATTCGGCTTAGCTCTATACTCTGGCTCCTACTCCGGGAACGAGAGTTTGGCTACGGATGCTCGTACCGCATCCTGTTTGCGTTTAAACTCCTGCCCTTAATCCGAAGGTAAGAGTTGGGATGTGGAAAGTCATATCATGTCCGGCTTATGTTTATACTCTTGCTCCTATTCTGAGAGTGAGAGTTGGGGTGCGGATGATCGTATCATGTCCGGCTTATGTTTATAGTCCTATCCCAAATCCGAAGGCAAGAGTTGGTTGATGTCAATCTTAGGACATCAAGAGGGACTTCATAGGCCCGATCATGGATGTAGAAGTTTGACCAGCACCTATCTCCAGGTACATGCGCACCTGCATTAATCATATGTAGATTCATTCAAGTTGATCAAGTCATAACTCTTAAGAAATGGGAAAACAAAAGTTTGGGCTGAAAAGGACGTTTATTTCATAAAAGATGAAAAATGAAAGAATCTGTCTTATTGCATGGCTCTAGCCCATTATTTACAAGTTTATTCTAAGTAAAATAGCGTCATAGGCGCTTGCTACCTTTGGAAGTGATATCTCGTCCATAGTTGCTCGCTTGAAAGTGTCATCTCATTGCTTACGGACCCTCCCAAGCAGTGCCCAAGTTCTTAGGGCTAGGGAAAATTCGTTTGAGGACCAAGTTGTCGATTTCAAAGGTTCGACTCCTGACTTTGGTGTTATAATATCATGCGACTTGGTGTCTGTGCCCAACTGCTCTCAACTCAGCTTTGGTCCGCTTCTCATTGATCATATCAAGAGACTCGGAAGGAGCTGCTCGTGTATCCGTTGATCATAGTGGGTAACTCGATGAGAAGGTACTTCCAATTCGACTGGAATCATAGCCTCCGATCTGTATGCCAAAGCGAATGGAGAATGGTCAGTCACTGATTTGTGGGTGGTTCGATATGCCCAAAGCATTAACGCAAGTTCATCGACCCACTTGCCTTTGGCCTTCTCTGATCGCTTCTTGAGAATGGACTTGATAATTTTTGTTTACAGCTTCGATCTGTCCATTCACCTGAGGGTGTGCTACAGCTGCGGATCTCTTCTCTATACGGTGTTGGCGGCAGAAATTTTTAAACTCCATACTATTGAATTAGGTCATGTTATTGGTAACGATCGCTTATGGAACTCCAAAATGATAGATGATATTCCAAATAACAAAGTTGATTACTTTCTTCATGGTAATCATGGCTAAAGGCTCTACCTCAGCCCATTTAGCAAAGTAATCAACCGCTATGATGGCATAATTCGCACCACCTTTAGATATCGACAATACACCGATATATCAATACCCCAAACTGAAAACGGCCAAGGACTGGCCATTTGAGTAATTTCTATCGACGGGGCCCTTGGAATTTTAGCAAATCTTTAGCACTTGTCACATCTTCGAGCGTAGTTAGTTGTGTCTCAATTGACAATCTACCAGAAATATCCATAACGAAGGATCTTATTCGCCAAGGTCTGCCCCCAAGTGTGGTTGCCAGAGGCCC